>CM037094.1:63994949-65247027 GCA_020916435.1 Oxytropis ochrocephala | reverse complement strand
TGGACTATGGAAGCGTAAAGCGGATGCTGCTTTTCGTAACTGCACGGTACAGTTACTGTGGTGAAACCGAATTAGTTTAGTATTTACTATTTAGAAGAGTAGTCATCAAGTAAAGCATACTTATTCTTAATATACTGTTTTTTCCATGAATTCTATTTATGGATGGTAAAGTGCATCATGCTATGGTGGTCTGTGTGGTAGATCTATCAACATGCTACTTGAATCAGTTTAATTTATCTATATGTATAGGAATGATATCAAGTGAGAGAACTATCCTAATATGATTCTTTAAGTGATTAGTATTTTAACATAGTTGTATGCATGTGACAAGTGGTCTTTTGACCCTTGAGAAGCTTTTAATCTTGATCCCATCTATAATTGCATGGTCAAACTTTACTTCTTTCTTTTGTTATACATTTAGCTTTACTTCTTTCACTCCCATAAAAATATTCCACTCACATGACAGCTTAATAAATAATAGTTTGTAGTAGTTGGCTTGAGTTTGTGTTTCATAATTTGAAACTTGTCAAATGTCATTTTGATCACTTTTGTTATTGCATAGATTGATTCAAATGCTAACAGAATTCTTGAACCATGCAGACAATAACATCATTTTTTGAAGAAACCCTTGATGCAATTCCTGACTCAGTATTGGATTCGCCGGTTTCCGAACCACCTCCTGGCCGCAAAGATCTTTTTGCCAATATGGACAGTATACTGCCTCCTCGATACGAAACAAGAGACGAAGTTATTATATGCGCTTAGACTCAAGTGTACTGTGTAAAACCAAGTTGCAGTCATTGCCATTTTTTTCTGAAATGAAGTGATAGGTCTCATGTAAACCTCAAAATTCACATTTAGAAAATTAGTATATATTGGATTGCAATTCTCTGTTGCGTTTGCTTTAGCTGTTTATTTTGGATTCTGGAATCTTGCAATTCTGTGTTGGGTGGCTTATATTCGTATGTCTCAGATAATAGAAAAAGAAAAAAGAAAAAGGGAAGGGAAAAATAGGGAGCTAGATATTTTTAAGTCACTGCAAACCTCTTTATTTATTTATTTATTTATTATTAATATTATTAATTTTTTTTTCTTCTTCTTCTTCTGATCCTTTTAACCCGCCATGCATAAAGTGCACTTTGCTCACAGGACTACTAGTTCCATAGGATTAAACCATTCACGTGGCAACCACTTCCCTAGTTTGTGATTTGCATTTCATACATTCTTTTATCTAACTTAACTACATGCAAACACAGAAGGACTAGTTTTCAGTACTCAAGATTACAAAGCAGCAGCAATGACATCAATCACTATGACAGCATTCCTCGGCAGCAGCTCAGCCATCGCCAACCAGTCTCCTATGGCAACCCAGAGGAGGATTCTGGTGGACGGTGGTTAATGCAGTCAGAAGAGTTGAAGGAGAAAAAATGAAAGTGAGTTATGATAATGACAAGGATGGGAAAAATGGAAGGAGGAACATCATGGTTGCTCATTTGCTGGGATGGTTTTAGCTGATGAGCCAAAACCTGGTAGCCCAGAAGCTAAGAAAGCTTATGCTCCTGTTTATGTCACCATGCCAACAGCTAAGATTTGTCGCAATTGAGAGGGCCTTTTAGACTTTTGTTTATTACATCTATTGCAATGAAAAGAACAATGGGGATGTGATGTTTTGTTACATACTGTGATCCTTTTCTGACTCTGTCTTAAATTAAACAATCGACTTCGCCTTTTCTCTGCTATCCTTAGTTTATTGCGCCCAATTAAGAAATTTAGTTACTTAGTAAAAAACTTAGCACCTTTGCGAGAAAAGTACCAACATTATAATCTTAATCTTCAGGTTTCTCTCATTAGGAAACTTCCAAACATGTGTTATTATTGTTCTCCCACCTCCTAGTTCTACAACCAAATCATGAATTCTCCTTGTTAAGTCTCTCAAAATCTCAAAGCTAGTGATGTCATAATGAATATAAAAGGATGAAAACTAATTGACTGAGATTTTAAGTCAATCCAACAACCAAATTATGGAAAACAAATGAGTTTTTTTTTAAATCAAAAAAAATGGATATGAAGTCTCGTTAACCCTTCTGATGCAAAACTCACCTTAGGGAAAAACATCACGAAGGAAAATGAGTATTCCCCCTAAATTTCATTGATAAAAAAAGGAAAATTACACAAAGACATGGGGACTAGTCCAATACCTATGAGCAAAAACAAGATTAAACCGAAAGGAAATAAAAACAGTCTTATAAATGTATGCAAAAACATCACTATAATGACTCTCATCCTAACCAGGTTGGCATCAAAACCATTACCAATCATTTGCAGCACACCAAAAAAAGAAAGAAAAGGAAAACCCAATCCATCGGAAGGAAGAATACTAAATCCAAAAAGGAGATTAGCAAAATCCGTACTTAGGCAAGTCTGACCTATTTCTAAAAAAATCTCCAACAATGAAACTAGGAATAAAATCCCACCAAACAAAACCACTTAATTTAGTTTCATGACGTGCAAACTTATCAGAAAGTCTATTCTCAAAGTAAATTGTTCTTTGGCATCCTAGGATACTATTAGTGTAATATGAATTTAAAACCGCTTTAATGACTTTTATAAAACAATAATTTTATTTGGATAAGTTTTCCCAACCAAATATACATAATACGGTGGTTGGACCCGTTTCATTTATTTAATTTATTTTATTGAAATAAAAAACAACAAAAACATCACTCCCACTCAGAAAGACTTTGGATTCTCTCATTCTCTTTCTTCTACATCTCCCTCCATCCTCTCTATTCCTCTTAATTGATTTTCTTTCGTGATTAAAATAATTGAAGGCTAATGAGAGAGTGAATAAAGAGAGATAGAGAGGAAGGATGGAGATATAGCAAGAAAATGATGGAGATGATCCAAATCCACTCGGAAACAGAAACACGGCTTCAAGTTTCCTCTCTCCTAAAACAAATACACACTCTTCTTCCGGATTGCAATTCACTGCAGTTGAATTGCCTGCAGTTTCCTGCATTATAACTACATTTAAGGACTTTTAAGTCTTTTCAAAACCAAAAATCTCTCACTTTATTTTTTGGTTACACACATATATCTTGAATGCTGGACCCTGCAGTTGTTTTTAACTGCAGGGAATCACGACATTTCCTTTGTCACTCTCTCCTCCGTCGGTCACCAAGCTACTCCGACGACCTTCGCCTACTTCTGGCCTACTATGTCGTTCATCTAGTGACCACGAAATCCCCCGTTTCTTCCTCTCGTCGCACCTTATCTTTGCTCCCTCCCTCTCCATTTTCGTCTCCATCGCCGTCGCCGCCTATCTCATTCGCTTCTGCACCTCTTTTCCACCACAACTTTCTTCTACTAAGGTAATTTATATTGTTTTCCTTAATTTATCCCTAATTTCGTTGATTGCAAAAATCCTAAATTTCCCCAATTTTACTGAAACAAAACTCCATTCTTCTTTGTAAATATTGAAACCTTAACATACCATATGGTAGCTAGTGTAAACATCTGGGCTTCATGTAGACTTGGGTATGATGAAGCACAAAGATGATGCAATTACATGAACTGAATGCTAGATATTATTGGTACTTCATGTAGCTGTAAACATTTTGCTTGATTTTACTGAGATAGTTGCTGATTTATAGGGTTATGCTATTTGAAATGTGATGATACAATGAAGGGGTTTGTAAAAATTAGTTTTGTTAAATTAAGATAAAATAAATAAAATTTAGTTTGGACTAATAGCTTTAAAACCAAGTACAAATATTATGTGATTTTTTTGGGGTAGTATTGGTGTGAATCAAATTGGGAAATATCAAAAGTAAGGTTTTAAACATAAAATAATAGTTATCTGGTCTTAAGTTAGGTTTCAACACAATCTTCATTTTAATTAGTGATATACATAATTGGTTTTGTGCGGTATTGGTGTGACCGGCATCCGGAAGTTCATGGAGAGTGCGAGATACATTCGTTGAGGGTGGTAGTGTCGATGGTGAAGGTACAACAGTTGACTAGTCCAACAATGATGATGCACGTTGGGAGTCTGCAGTCAGGATGTGTTTTGCTTCAATAGATGAGGGGAAATCATTTTATGGCAAGTAAGCTTTAAGAAAGGTTTTGTATGAAAAATTATAGCATCAGTAAAGGGAAAGGGAAAGGATGGGGAAATCAACTACATAATTCTTGCATTCTCGAGAGAGAGTGGTCTAGGTCGAAGATGTCGAAATTCCATGTTCATTGAAGATGTGGCGGAAGCAACAGCGACATTTGTGTTGAATAACATCTTGAGATTATTACTGGTGGAGATGTGATGGAAGCAACTACTTGGGCAACAACGCCAAAAACTTGTTGTGCTTGATATATATTCACAAATTGATGTGCAAGTTTACACAATTGTAACAAGTAATAAAGTGTAAGTAGAGTATCGTTCCCACGAGGATTGAATTAATTTTCCAAGGTTAAATAGGTAGCCAATTAGTGAGGAGTAACCAATAAACAATTAATAAGGAATGCAAGAATGTAAATAACAGAAAGTAAAAAATCAAGTTGAATTGGGGTTAAAAATATGATGAGAGAGTAGTTGGAATGTTGCCCACTAAGTAAATCACCTTTAACAACATTATGTTATATATGATGCTAGAGCATTGTGTTACATACAATGCTGGGGCATTGTGCTGTATACGATGCTAGGGCATTGGATGCTGCAACAATTGTTGTGCCTTTCAGTCACTATCGTCAGGGTTTCGTTACATGTCTTATGTCTAAGCTCTAAATAAGTTCACCCTTGTATATGAAATACCCACAGTATCACCCTATGGACTAGGCTATCCTGTGTCTAGGTTTTAGCATGGAATTACAAAGTTTTCTTTTGTTAAAACACTTACCCACTTGAGTTCCAATTATAAACTATGTCTGAATTCATAATTTGCATTCACTTTTAGCTGGCTAATTGTAAAGAAGAATATGAAAGAGTTACCATGCAAGAACTAAAATGCAAATATCAATGTATAACATAAAACTAATTAAAAGATCATTGCAAAGTTTATGGCATCCCAACAACAAGAGAGTTTTAGCTCATGCTTAACATTACTAAGGACATACAAGCTGATGTAAATAACATGTTCATATTATTGAAAAACACAAAGGAAAAGAAATAGAATAGAAAAACACGGTTTAGTTCCCTTTGCGTGATTTAGCCCCAGTAATCTTGGAACATCGCTTCTGACACACTATGTGGGAGCATTCATTGTGCGAGAATGTAGTTGCGTGAAGGTGAAGGAAGAAGTTGTCAAGTTCTTCCCTCTCCTTGAAACCCACTCTAATATGTTTTTAAGTGAGTGAATTACAGTCCTCCTTGTAAATGAGGAGGTGAAGAGTATTTATAGGCCTATTGAGTGAGCTTTCTTCAAGGTTGGGTTTGCTTGGATAAGAGGTAAATTCAACTTGCATGAATTTGATTGTTTTGATTGCCCATCTACTACTAAAGGGATCCTATTGCATAATGACAAGTGTCCCTAAAAAGAACAAGTTACAATCTAAAAAGTACATAGGGTGGCTATTGTGGGGAGCAACTTGGCCACTTGCATAGAAACTTTACTTTGATGTCATCAATGACATCAGCAGAGTAATGCTGTGGCATTTCAGTTCGCCACGAATGCTGGGGCATTTCAGTTTGCCACGATTGTTGGGGCATCAAAAATGCTGTAGCATTGAACAAACACATAAAAATACAATATGGGCCCCCTAAAAGTGCCAAATGATTACAAGTCAGCTCCTAACTCTCTTTTACTCTAAACAACACATATTAACTACTTTAACAACAACATTACTTAGAAACTCACAATGTTTTAAGTCTAGAACATATAAATAACTCTATATAAATAAGGACAAAAACAGAGCCCGTACCAGGAGATTAGAACTACCTAAGGACTCAGACCCTAAAGAGAATAAAACTAGAAGAAGAGACTCGCAAACTAGAAGAAGAAGACCAGAATATTGAGACTCTGTGTGTTTCTATTATGTATACTAGACTAATCTATGGACTGTAGATCAGACCTTCATAAACAAAACTCTATTCAACTTCTAAGATAGACGTTTAACGATGACAGACAGGACCAAGAGACTCAACAACAAACAAAAAACAAATCTGGTTTTTGAAACACCTTTGCTAACCAGTGGATTTAAATATCCAACAGCCTTTGATACCTTGTTGTATGCTAGGTAAACAACTGCGTTGATCCACCATGGAAACTAACACCAGCAACTCAAGAATGACTAATGGACATGACTAGATCTCTAGAACTACCCTATAGGAACAAGCTTAGCGACGATGGACCCTAGGAGAAACCCTAGCAGACCAAAACCCTAAGAACGGTCATGGGCTCTTGTATTGCGCGATTTGAAAACTAGTAGATTGAAGAGTACTTGCTTCTTCAATTTAAGAGAAAAATGATATGGATACCAGTTGGCTTATAGGCTAGAATGAACACCCCTTTTTACACTTTTTTGAACATGTTTTTCGATACTCATTGTTAAAATTTGGATTGGGTCATGTCGACCTGTTGGCCCAATGTTTTGTGCTTGAATGGGCTAAAAAATACAAACCAATAAATAATTGGGTTGACCTAGTTCGCTTTTACATTTTAGCTCATTGGGCCAGCCAGACTAGGTTAGGAAGATTCTGTGGTGACAAATCGAATCATTCACATTCCATTGAATGACTAAAAAAGATGTCTTTATAGAAAAATAACAAAAAAAATGTTATCAACATCTTCTTTGACATTCCCCCTTTAATCTCACTCTATAATTGATTGAAATTAGGGATGACAATTGAACTCATGCCAATAGAGTACCCGCAAAAACTACCCGCACATATGGGCGCGGGCTCAAAGACAAGCACTATATACGATTGCCCAACCCGCTTCAAGCCCGCACCTGTTTATATATATATATATATATATAGTTACTATTATTACAATTTTAAGTATATTAACTTTAAAAAATGAATTCAAACTACTACTATTTTGGATGTTTTCAATTCACTAAATGGTATCATGTGTAATATTTTAATTAGTATATGCAAAAATAATAATGGCTTTTTAAATTGAATCATAATGTTTTCTATGTTATTTATTATTTTTTGCCGTTCAAGTGTGTGTAATGGGCATGCCCATGGGCACTTGGTGCCCAAAGAGAGTGCGAGGACAAACACTATATTACCATGCCCATACATATACAGGCTCGGATACGGGTACTATAGTACCCTGCCCATATGGTACCCATTGTCATCCCTAGTTTTTGGTTGAAACCAGAGTATCCACCCGCCGAACGCAGTGGCTAATCCCCTCGCTGGATTGGATGCACCTCGAAGGGTGGAACACAATGACTTAGGGATTTAAAGTTACTCCATACCAAGGCGATGATCGAACCCTCGACACTTGTTTAAGAGAGGATGAGCCTAACCGCTCAACCACACCCCTGGGTTCATTGCCATCCCTAGTTGCTATTGAGTTTTATTTATTTATTTATTTTTAAATTGAAGGCAAAATTACAACTGAAGTCCTTTAAGTTATTTTTTTGTAACAATTTGGTCCTTTATGTTTTTAAAGTAATAACTAAGTCCTTTAAGTTAGATAACGTCATCACCATTAGTCCTTTTAGTATTTACATTACAAAAACACCTAGTTGGCGTTACTAACTTGTTGATGTGTCGATTCACGATCTTTGATGTTCCTTTAAAACTACTTATGTAACAATTTGATCCTTTTTATTAATTTTTTTAAAAAAAAATAGGAAACTCCTTCCAAAAACTAAACCCAGAGTTAAACTTCATCTTCTTCATCTCCCAACCCAGAAACTAAACCCACCAAATCTCCCAAAGTTTCATTTAACCCCAAAAAAATCTTCAAACTCCAAAAACTGAAAAAATGTTGGAAGAATATATTCAAGTTCTTGATGAGCTCTTCAATTCTATTATCCCAAAACTTAATCTTAATTTTAGGATTCATTTATGCGTTCTTCATTTTTAAGCTTTGTTTTGGGTTTTGTTCAATAAATCCCAGATCCGTTTCGACATAAGAAATTTGGGATGAATTTCTTAAATATCTATGTGCGCTATTAATTGATAGTGAGCTTGAATAAATTCGAGGCGTTTGCTTTTCCCACACCCCCTCCTACTCTTTCACACCCTTAACAAATTTTATTAAAAATAACATCGCGTGAAAGCAGCTGTGATAGCGTGTTTAACGATCGTTCGGCGACGCTTGTTCAAACACGTTCGAATGGCCTCGTTCGAACAAGTGAAATTACGCATGAGAGGGTGTGAAGTCAATATTTAACACACTCGAGCGATGTCATTTCGAGCGGGTTGAACAAAGGTCATGCGAATAGGTTCGCATGACCTCATCGCGAACAGTGAAAACGCCCAGAGAGTGTGAAGTAAAAATTTAACACACTCGAACGATGTCATTCGAACCTGTTCGAAGGCCCGTGTTTGAACACGTGAAAATTCTTGAAAAAAAAGACGCTTTGGCTGGTCTTTTGGTCATTTCACACCTTTATGGGGTGTGTTTTGAGTAGGAGGGGACGTGAGAAAAGCAAACGCCAAATTCTATGGCATATTCGAAAACGTGATGTGAGCTTCAAATGTAACAAACGAGCCCAGAAATAAGAAAAACAAATGAACGCAATAACAATCTTCACACCCATGTTTTACTTCCACACACCCCTCCCCGCTTAGATCTCAAAAATAATTCTATGGCAGATTTGAAAGTAGAATTGGAGTAGATTTTCTGGGTTTTGGTTCCTAGGTTTGAAGATGAATGTGTTCATATCAATTTGGGGTTTTTTTTAATTATTTTTGATGCAAAACTAATTAAAAAAAATATAGTTATTAATTTAAATATCTACGTGGATTTGACATGTCGTATTTATTCTGAGACATATCGGTATTTATTAGTGCCATGTGAGCTTGTTTGGAACTGAAAATCAAAAAAAGATTAACGGTGTAAACGTTATGTAACTTAAAGGACTTAGTTGGTACGGAAAAAAATATAAAAAATCAACTTGTTAAAAAAAATAATTTAATGAACCTCTACCGTATGCCTAAATTGAGTTAAATGGGCTAACGGGTTGCATAAGGGGATAACCAACTTTGAGAAATAAAAGGATCAGTGAAAATAAACGTTAATTTGTCCGTTAACCGATATTTTAATATATAAATATTAAAAAAACCTATTCTACTCTTTCACATCTTCTCACTTCTCCTCCTATTTTCATCGTTTAGACACCTTTGATCAATGATCAATGGCGCCGGAGGCAACAAATTGGACTTCCCTAACCAATTGGACAATTGCTTCCGGTTCTCTTCTCAACTGCATCACCTTCCAATCCGACGACGATGAAATCACCACCTCCAAACCCCTATCTCTTCTCCTGCACTCGCCCACACCAGATTCCCCTCCTTGCGAGATCACAAGTAACCTTCAATTTCAATTTTAATTTCACTTTCACACTTCTTTTCAAATTTGATTGCCCCTAATTATTTCGTTTCCTATTTATGTGGTAGTTAATTTTGCGAAGAAACATGAGCTGAGACAAATTTACGTTCGAAGCACTGCTAGGGTGTACGAGATTTACTATGCACCTGATTTACAGAGTAACAATGAATATCTCTGTACGGTTCGATGTGGTGTCGCTACTAGAGACGGTGAAATTCTCCGTTCTTCTAGTACTCACGAAATTGCTTCTTCGCTTGATAGAGATTCGGGTGATGAAAGTGCTAGGAGTGAAGATGATTGGCTTGAAGTGAAAGTTGTTGATTCCGATCGTCAGGTATGAAGATTCATTATCTATCTTCTTTTCTAGGGATCATAAAAAAAGAAACAATGCATATTAGTATATTACCCTAATTTTGCAAGAGCTTCTATGGAAATTATTTCATAAACCCTAAATTTAGTTCCTAAATTATCACACTGTCTCCTATTTGGTCCGTAAACTATTCTATATCTATCGATTTAGTCTCTCAATTATTTTCTGAATAGGAGAGAGTGGATAATCCAATGACTCAATCGATGAATTTAGAATAGTTTAGGGAATAATTATTATATTTTTATAGTTTAGACTTTAGAGACTAAATCGGTGAAAGAGTGATAGTTGAGGACTAATTTGAAGGTTTACTCTAAAAAATTATTACATTAAGTGGAAAAAGTAAATAAAAAACTGTTAGAACGGTTTAAATTAGAGGTTTAAAACGATTCAACCGCTCACAGTTCAATTTGGTTCAACCAGAGTAATTCAAATGGGGTTGACCCAACTGTCGAACTAGTTGGTTTTCGCTTCATAAAATAGCTTATTGAATAAGTTTTTCAAGGTTTTAAATTGTGGCGGCTCTCATACTGTGGTCGCTGCGTTTTGATATTGCGAAAAATTGAAGTCAATTATGGCTTATGCAGCTGCAATTACAGTTGACGTGCGGTCGTGAAGACATTAAAAACCTTGACATTGCGACTAGAAGAATCACAGTCGCAGCCCTTTTTTAAAACCTTTAAGCTTTTAATTAAGTTATTTACTGCATTGGGTCCCTAGTAATGAACAATTAACATTTAGTTTTCTTATTGTTATTACTCCTTATATATTAATAATAATATTAGACACATATTTCAAAAATAGAACTCATTCATATCACATGTTCCATTTGGTTCTATCCTGTCTACCCAAATGTTACCTTAGATTCTCTATTGCTAACCTCATGTAGAGGAATATATGATGGTAATAACGCGCCAATGTTACATTTATGTTCTGATTTTGATCTCCTATTTTCTTGTGCCTAGGATCTTTTTGAGGCTACGGCGGAGGTTGATGACATGAATCCTTGCATTTCTGTTACACCGTCTTCTCTCGCTTCAGAGCAAAGGCTGCATTTCTGTTGATGAGATTTATGTGTTTGCTGATCCCGTTGATACAGAAATCCAAGAAACCCGTAATGAAAATTCATCTAGCAGTTCTCTCATGGCTATGTTTCTTCCTACTTTAATGCAATTATCTAAGACAACAGGTCTCAGCCATCTAAATTCTGTTGGAAAGGAAAAACAAATTTCTTTGGAGGATGATTTCAAAGAAACCCCCCACCCTAGTGATTCTGTAATAAAAGATCAGCTGAATAGAAAAGCTAGCCTAACTGATCCTCATGAAGAGAAGTTGAAAGAGGTGAAAGGTGGTTTGGTGGGTCCATCCCAACCAGACACACTCTCACAAGTTGCTAAAATGGAGAGCGGCCGTGGTGCTGTGCCCTCACTAGCTAGTAATTCCAAAGAAATCCCCCACCCTAGTGATTCTGTAATAAAAGATCAGCTGAATAGAAACGCTAGCCTACCTGATCCTCATGAAGAGAAGTTGAAAGAGGTGAAAGATGGTTTGGTGGGTCCATCCCAACCAATCACACTCGCACAAGTTACTAAAATGGAGAGTGACAGTGGTGCTGTACCCTCACAAGCTGCTCAAATGGACAGCAATTGCAGTGCTATACACTTAAAAGTTGCTGAAATGGAGAACAATCAATGTGCTGTTCCCTCACAAGTTGCTGTCAATCAAGGTGATTTTTCGGGTGGCAATGTCGAAAAGGCCTTGGAAAAACTTATGTCGCGAATGGACAGGATAGAGGAAATCTGTTTAGGCTTTCAAGAGAAAATGGTAATGCCTATGAACAACATTGAGGCAAGACTCCAGCGAGTTGAGCAGCAACTTGATACATTGTCCAAGAAGTTCCCGAACTCTGAACCACAATCTGGTTATAGAATTTCTGCCCCTGATGTTTCTTATATCGAGTCAGATGCCAACTCTTTTGAGGTTTGTGTTGATTCTACTAGTACTGAAACTGGGGAAGTGGAGTCAGAGAAGAAATATGTACATGCAGAGGTACTAAATGCCGCTCCTAGTAATATGTCTGATTCAGAAAATACTACTCAATTGCTCCCAGGTCTTGTAGTTACAGCTCCTGAGTTTCCTGATGGTGAGGATGAAGATGACGATGACGTTGCATCCGAACCAGAAATGAATTCTTCAAATGATAACGAAAAGCAGTCAATTGATGATGCTTTATCTTCTGCATTAGCTAATTTTTTGTCATCATCTCTGTCATCAGTCTCTCCAAAATATACTAAAACTGTAACTATCAAAGCTCCTGAGTTTTCAAATGAAGATGATGATGATGACCATGAGAGCAATAACGAGGCAGTGAAAAATGACTCGGTTCATCTCACAGACAGCGAGAAATGTAGTCCCTCCCAAGTGTTGGCTTCGTCCAGAGTTTCTTTGGAAAATGGAGAGGATGTAAACAATGATTCTGATGATAAAAACTCTGAAAAGCCTGCCCAGGAAGCTGAACAACATGACCATGAGAGCAATAACGAGGCAGTGAAAAATGACTCGGTTCATCTCACAGACAGCGAGAAATGTAGTCCCGCCCAAGTGTTGGCTTCGTCCAGAATTTCTTTGGAAAGTGGAGAGGATGTAAACAATGATTCTGATGATAAAAACTCTGAAAAGCCTTCCCAGGAAGCTGAACAACATGACCATGAGAGCAATAACGAGGCAGTGAAAAATGACTCGGTTCATCTCACAGACAGCGAGAAATGTAGTCACGCCCAAGTATTGGCTTCATCCAGTATTTCTTTGGAAAGTGGAGAGGATGTAAACAATGATTCTGATGATAAAAACTCTGAAAAGCCTGCCCAGGAAGCTGAACAACATGACCATGAGAGCAATAACGAGGCAGTGAAAAATGACTCGGTTCATCTCACAAACAGCGAGAAATGTAGTCCCGCCCAAGTGTTGGCCGTCCAGAATTTCTTTGGAAAGTGGAGAGGATGTAAACAATGATTCTGATGATAAAAACTCTGAAAAGCCTTCCCAGGAAACTGAACAACATGACCATGAGAGCAATAACGAGGCAGTGAAAAATGACTCGGTTCATCTCACAGACAGTTATAAATGTAGTCACGCCCAAGTATTGGCTTCATCCAGTATTTCTTTGGAAAGTGGAGAGGATGTAAACAATGATTCTGATGATAAAAACTCTGAAAAGCCTTCCCAGGAAACTGAACAACATGACCATGAGAGCAATAACGAGGCAGTGAAAAATGACTCGGTTCATCTCACAGACAGCGAGAAATGTAGTCACGCCCAAGTATTGGCTTCATCCAGTATTTCTTTGGAAAGTGGAGAGGATGTAAACAATGATTCTGATGATAAAAACTCTGAAAAGCCTGCCCAGGAAGCTGAACAACATGACCATGAGAGCAATAACGAGGCAGTGAAAAATGACTCGGTTCATCTCACAAACAGCGAGAAATGTAGTCCCGCCCAAGTGTTGGCTTCGTCCAGAATTTCTTTGGAAAGTGGAGAGGATGTAAACAATGATTCTGATGATAAAAACTCTGAAAAGCCTTCCCAGGAAACTGAACAACATGACCATGAGAGCAATAACGAGGCAGTGAAAAATGACTCGGTTCATCTCACAGACAGTGATAAATGTAGTCACGCCCAAGTATTGGCTTCATCCAGTATTTCTTTGGAAAGTGGAGAGAAGTAAACAATGATTCTGATGATAAAAACTCTGAAAAGCCTTCCCAGGAAGCTGAACAACATGACAAATTTTGCAATGCACAAGGAGATCAAGACGAGACGTGTGTTAAAGCCAGTATTTTACCCGAACATAATTTAGGAACAGATGTCAAGGACAATGCCGAAGAAGACAAGAAAGAAAAAATCTGTGATCAGAATAAAAAAGGTGAAGTTTCCTTGTCCAATATAAGTAATATTTCAAATGAGTTGGTTGATAATCAAACCCCTGGTAGCTATAGCATGACTCAGGAGGGATCATCCGCTCCCAAAAAATCCTTCGATGAGAACATCATAGAGAATGTTCTTGGATTTTCACTTACTTCCTCTATAGTAGATTTTGAAATCCCAGTCTTGGATGTGAAATTCATTTCTCAGAAAAGTCCTACTACTATGGGTTTCCTTGAATCCCTTCTGGTTGAGACACCAAAGACCAGCCCAAGAAATTCACCTGTCAAGGAAAGCATTGATGATCATTCCTTCGTTATAGGCAATGGCGATCTCTCAGCTGAGGAGCACTCTAACTTAATTTCAGTTGACGATGGGGAGCCGGTGAATCCTGCTAGCAATACTGATTTTATTATCGACGAAGTCTTGTATACTTCGACCATCCCACCTTTGAACACAGAGGGTGATAATCTCCCAGAAGATCGCTCTAACTTGATTTCAGTTGACGATGGGGAATCAGTGAGTCATGCTAGCAATAATGATTTTATTCTCGACGAAGTCTTGTCTACTTCGACAATCCCACTTGTGAACACAGAGGGTGATAATCTGCTAGAAGCACAAACGCAAGCATGATCAGATATCTACATCAAGTCTCATATGAAGTGATTTCTAGAGCTGTTTTTATGAATACTATCTCCTTGCTCACTTATTTAGATTTTGAACAGTCAGTAGGAAGTTCTTTGCTTAGAGAGTAAATAGAAGTAACTTGATAGAAACATGATGCAGGAGTTCCTTGTTTATTGGCATGGTTGCATGACTACTGTAAATAGATGATCATTCTCTAGCTTAATTTTGCAGTAGGGTTATTATCCTGAAGTGCTAGTTATATAACCGAGAAAATTTTCTTTCTGTTTTTGGTGGGTATGTTTGGAGATTGTTGACCTACAAATACCGTTGGCATTATCAAAATTCTTGACATTATAAATTTAGAATGTATATTTTTGGTTTAATCGGATCAAACACGCAGATAAACACATTCACATTAAATCAAATGATAAAATATTTTTCAACCATTTATATGTTTCAATGTAAAGTCTCGTCCCAACACCTAAGACTTAAACTTGAGGGCTTAGGTGGGATCGAACCAAAGAACCTAAGCGGTAGAAATCGGTGGTGTTCAAAATTGAACCAATCAGATAAAAAGCGCAAACCAAACCAACCAAAATCAAAAGCGCAAAAAGCGATATTTATCGGATCTATCGAAGCTTTTTTTTTCCACCCAAGCTAGCTGGCGGTTCGGCTTGTAGTTTTTGTTCCACCAACCGAACTAAATCAAACTCAACCACAAATTATTTGTAATCAAGACCATAATTTAGCAAAAGAAACAAAGCAGAATGAAAACAGGGCTTTTGTGTGGAGTTTAGATAACTTTGCTAGGTCACCTGGCTCTCCGCTCTCTTATGAAACCAGTGGTATATCTGGTGTTCTAGTGCCATGGTTGTATATAGGAATGTGCCATGCAACTCATTCTTATAACTGTAGGAAAGTATCTCCTATTTCGGGAGAGTATAATCTATTTAGTGCCATATATTTTGTTTTCTATTGAAGCAACCTAAGTCCTTTATCTCTTTCTCACACAAGTATTCTGCCTATAAAAAAATAGTAATATTTGAATTTAGAATTAAATTAGTTAATTTTAACTTTATTTTAAAATATGTTTTGTCTCGCAAAAAAGCAAATTAATCGAACCAATCCAAATAATATTAACTTGGTTTAGTTCAAATTTGTTTAAGAAGCCAACAAAACCAAAACCACATGTATTTTTACCTTGTGGTTCATATAGTTTTTAAGCTCAAAACCGAATCAAACTGCTTTGCAAACACCCTTAGTAGAAATCTTGTATTTAAAATTACACTATTAGAGAGGATAATAAAAATTTGATTTATGATAATTAAATTTATTTTCTTAAATAATACTCTTTAAATCTCATAATATTGTATTTAAAATCGTAAGTGACAATTTTTTGAGAAATGTTTTTTAAAGGGACTATTATCGTGAGACGGAGGAATAATAATCAACAGAGACTCTATTAGAGTGTGTTGTCATTGTGTGTTTACGTGGGACCTATGAAAAGACCCGTTAATAAAAGTTGACACCCGTTGGCGCTAACTTGGCTCCAGAGCTAAATCGAAGGTGGAGAGTGTTGTAGTGAGAAACATAACAAGTAGTAACTGAGAAGTGAGAATCGACCAAGAGAGAGTTTATTTGTATTTAGGGTTTAGGGTTTTCATTTGGAGATGGAAGCGGCGGTGGTAGATGTTGGCTCTAAGCTTCTCAAAGCGGGTTTTGCAATTCCCGATCAGACTCCTGCCATGGTATTCACAATATTTACTTTTTCACCCTTTCATATTCTTCTCATATTTTATTTCTACAATACAATATCATAGAGAAATTGATAATTAATCTTCAGAAACTTATAGCTTTTTGTGAACAAGTTAAACTAGAGGGATTATGGTAAAAAATTGAGGTGCTGAAGCTAAATTCAACTTATACACCAAGCTATTGTTTCAAAAAAGCTCATAGTTATTGCAATACTCTTTAGGGCATGTTTGGATTGCCTTGTAGAACTGTTTGGGAGCGCTTATATTTAATAGTTTATGAAAACAACTTATAATTTACTTGAAAGTAGATTGGTTTTATTTCATCTTTTATTGTAGAAATAGCTTATACACTTATACCTAAGCACTTAATTAGGCTTTTTATTCTACATTTCTTTCCCTACAAGTGCTTTTGGTGAAGTTTATCCAAACGAGTTCTAACTCCAACCTTTTTGGCTTTTTGCTGACTTGGCAACTTTTAAGTTAAACCTTTTGTATAATTGTCACAACATTTTTAATTAATTGACATTTCTCATCTGGTAACAATCTCTGAAGGCTGAACCCCTTTATTTCCTGTGTCTTAGATAATTCCTACTCAGATGAAACGAATGCTTGATGACGGGTCATTGACTGACGATACACCGGTTGATAATGTGACAATTGATCCGGTCGTGCGAGGATTCATCAGAGATTGGGATGCAGTGGAGGATTTGTTGCACCATGTTCTGTATACTGGCCTCGGATGGGAAATTGGCAATGAAGGACAAATACTATTTACAGATCCACTATGTACTCCAAAGGTTTGTGCAGCTTGTGTTCACTCTTTTTGTATACGCATTTTTATTCCTAGATAATTTTTACACCCTTTTTTTTTGCTTATGCATCATTTTTCTAGTTTAGATTTTTGTTTCTGTTGTATGGTAACCGTTGCAGTCTTTTGTCGATGGGATTGCAGTAATAAGTTGATAGTCTTTTTCAATGTATAATATACAACTTTTCTTTAAGCAATGTATATTTTTGTTTTCCAGGCCAACAAGGAACAGTTAGTGCAACTAATGTTTGAAACGTTCAACATATCTGGGTTTTATGCCTCAGAACAAGCAGTGTTATCACTGTATGCTGTGGGACGCATCTCAGGGTGCACTGTTGATATTGGACATGGAAAAATAGGTATCATATTTTTAGGCTCCTAACATTAGTTAACTTCAGTTCCTACAATTTAATTATAATAATTAGAGGAGACCAAAAGAGTTATAGGCTATCCATTAAGAAAGGTTAAGAATTACAGTCTGTTTTAATACATTATAATGAATTATAACATCATCCAGTACATGTAGCTGACTGAAGCTTAATTTTTGTTTTTTAGTACATGTAAACAAGAAAATGTTAGTAAATTTATACCAGATAAATAAACATTTAAATATGTACATGTTCTTGAGCTTTCTGGTTATGTACATCACCATCTTTTGGTTTTATAAATAGATATCGCGCCTGTGATTGAGGGTGCTGTTCACCACATTGCCTCAAGAAGATTTGAGCTTGGAGGTGTCGATCTAACTAATTTCCTGGCTCAAGAACTTGGCAAATCCAATCCACTTGTAAATATCAGCTTGTCTGATGTGGAGAAGATAAAGGAGCAATATTCATGCTGCGCTGAAGATGAATTAGCTTATCAGAAGACCGAGTATTCTTGTCCAGAGGAGAAACATACCCTTCCTGATGGACAGGTATGTTTTTTGGATTTCTTGGTTTGTTTTCACTTGTTATACTCATCAATTTTCTATCCTTGATTGTTATGTTAGCTTTTGATAAGTTTGCACTGTTGTAGACGAATAAAAACTGACTGTATGAGTGGGAAGAAAATGAAGATTAAAGGGAAGGTGGGATAAAGAATCAGTAATGAGACTAGGAGAGATCACATCTTTCTTTGGATTATTGTGCTTCATCTAAACATTTAGATTATTGTTAGATTTAAGCAAAGTCTTGGAGCAGAAATGGGGAAGTGGTGGCTGGCTGTTGTTTGTTACTTCATAAATCTTAATACATTCTATGTTCAACTTTTCATGACGAGAAGTTGGGATTGGTGGCAAATGCTTATCATGCAGATTTCTTTTATCGAGTTATATGTTTTAGTTAGCTAATGTATTTCAGGGAACCCCTTTGCAAGTTCACTACAACTTCAGGCAGTTAAAATTTGTCTATGAAATTTCATATTCTGGTGGGAGGGGCTGTGTATGTCCCTTAAAGGGTGTTCAAGCTGGCTATCTACAGAGCTGGCCAGCAGCTTTTGTTAAGCCAAACTGACAGAAAGTGGTCTTCTAAAAGTATGAACCAGCCTAAATGTTATTTACAGGCCACAAACAAGTTGGTTCAATGGACTAAAAGCTTCCAAACTTGCTAACCTTTGTCCCCTTTCCCGTGCCGGGCTTTCCAATCGACTTTGCTTTTCCACATTCTAAGTTCTAACAATGGTTCTTCAATTGTTTATGACTTCATCTGAAAGTTGAATTATCTTATAGGTGATAACAATTGGGAGAGAAAGATATACAGTTGGTGAAGCTTTATTCCAGCCATCTCTGTTGGGTTTAGAGGCTCATGGCATTGTTGAGCAGCTAGTCCGTGCTATTTCAACTGTATCGTCTGATAATCATCGGCAGCTGCTGGAAAATACTGTGGTTTGTGGTTGCACTTCTTCGATGATTGGTATTTTTTCCATCTTCGTTATTCTGGTGACTTGATGTGAACTTTAGTTTTGTTAAACTTTTTCTTCATTGACTGGTAGCTTGGGAGTTATGATGATTGTCTTCATGATAATTTTGTTATGTATTTTTCTGCGTCTGCGTTTATGGTGAGAATTGATTTTATTGGGTCAGGCCAGATAAACTGGGTGGATTAAAGGGCTGGCAATAATACTGATAGGTACCGTAAGGTGTTAGCCATTGTTTGTTATAGTTGATTGTTACAATGGGTTAGTGACTTAGGTAAATAGGCCCATAATAGTAGTAGATGTGCCTATATATAACTAGGAGCCACAATGTATTAGTTAGTTAATCTTGTCAATTGTATACACTAGAGGGCCATTCGGCTTAGGAGAGGGTTGGATCTCTCAAATATCCAACAAACATTCATGTAATAGTCCTATTTCGTTCAATATACCAGTTGGTTCCTATCAACTGGTATCAGGGCAAGTTTCGATCCGCAAGGAAAATTCATTGTGTGCACTATGGATCCACAACAGTGTCAAGAATTGGTGGCTCGTCTACGTCAAATCTTCGACGAATGCCGGGCAGAATACCAACGAGAAAGCAATTGGAGAATCGCGAGTCTTGGTAAGTCCAATCTTGTGGAGGACAGAATTGAAGGTACGGTTCTTGCAAAAGAACAATCTTCAAATCAAAATTCCAAGAAACACGGCGCAACTACTTCTTCAACGGGAAACAAGAAATCAGAGGTGGAAACTAAACATTGCAACGTCTAAATATGGTCCAAGTAGAATGTTTGTTTGGCACTTAAGATGAGAGGCATCACGGTAAGGTGGAGAAGAAGTTGAGCAACTAAGGATTCAAGAATTGCTTCCAAGAAAACTTCACACCGGAAGGAAGTGCTGAATTCCAAATGACGAAGTGGCTAGTTCGGAGTCAACGAGAGTGTCAACAGTCTTGGGCCATCGTTGGCATCATCGAGCCAAAACAACTTGTCGTAATAGAGCGAACCAAGGTACGAACCGTCACCACGAGAACCTCTTTAGTGCGTTGCGGTGATTGGAGCTCGTGTGGCGAAATCGTTTACAAGATCAAGAATGCAACGAAGGAAGGAAAGCAAGAAGTGGGGAACAAGCCACAACCACCTCCGAAACCACCCGACGATGGCACTCGCAGGTTGAAAGACACACTAAGGCCTAAATCTGCTCCATCGGAATTACTTGAGTCGTCACCCGGCATTAACCCCACCACCGAACACAGGCAGCCGCCATGGCAGCGACACGGCGAGTACCACCGCGAAGCCACCGGATAGGAGCAATCTCATGGATGGAGGGGATTTCATGAACGAGAATAAAGAAAATGGTGGGAAGAAGGAATGGTCGTTGGTTCAATTACCATCACCGTTAGAGTTGCCGGCGACCGTCGTAGCTAACAGAGGCCGGTTGGGCTTGAGATCGTTGTCGTTCAGGACGGAAGAGGCACATGATGTGCAAGACGAAGCAAGAAGGCCTTCGTGGTCGGGCCCGATGAGTTGGTCTCATGCTCAATTGGGAGTTTGGCCTTTCTCCAATCCTAATGGGCCAGGCCCAGTATACCGTGGGTGAAGTGAAAATGAGAAGTCCAGATGTGTTATTTGCAAATCCAACCCGAAGTCAGCTAGGACCCGACCCGATTGCGCAAGGAAGAAATTCTGCACCATCGTCGTCCGGGGTGTGCGCTTCGCCGACGTTGTTTTCGTTTCTGAGTCGCACTCCTTGCGTGGTTCGTGTGGTGCGACAGCTGGGGCAGAGTGAACCAAGACGTAAGCTTCCAAATAGGGGAAATGTTTTAATCGTGGAGATAGTTGACCTGGGTATTTCCATCACTGGGTATTGTTGCAATTGGAAACATATTCCCATCACTTCTCTTAAAATGCTCAACGTGAGGGATGTGGAACTTAAGTTGACGCACGTCGTGTATAGAGGATTGTTGAGTGAGAGAAGGCTAATGGTGGCAGCAACTAGGAATCCCATAATCGGTGAGGTGGTGCAACAGAGGATGTGTGTGGAAGTTCCCGTGTACTTACAACAAATGCAAGGTATGGGTGCAGTTGTGCATGATTATTTGCGATTATCCTCTCGATCAAGTGGTATTTGGTGTTCTTTTGATAAGAGCTAAACTGTTGAATATATTTCTAAAGAATGTTCCTATAAGCATAGAAGTTGCACGGTTGTTGTTTGATAAAATGCTTGTTAGAGATATCACTGATCGGGACATTGTGTTTGTGGGGTATGCTAAGAACAGTTCTATTGAGGTTGATCAAAGCTCAAGTTATGATTTGAATGATAATGGAACTATTGAAAATAATGAAACCACTTGTGAGGATCTATGCCGTAATGGTGCTTTTCGGAAGTTAGTATTGATGATTCTGAGGTAGGAAGCTGGGGCTTATTGTATGAGAATCTTCCATTGTTTGTTATAGTTGGTTGTTACAATGGGTTAGTGACTTAGGTAAATAGGCCCATAATAGTAGTAGATGTGCCTATATATAACTAGGAGCCACAATGTATTAGTTAGTTAATCTTGTCAATTGTATACACTAGAGGGCCATTCGGCTTAGGAGAGGGTTGGATCTCTCAAATATCCAGCAAACATTCATGTAATAGTCCTATTTAGATTTCAATATACTAGTTGGTTCCTATCAAATACATAAAAGTGTTGGCCAGCCCAAATCTGGATAGCCCATTTGGGCTACATTGCTTTGTTCCGCCAGGCTGGCCTGGCATGAAGGATGGGATGTTGGGTTTGCACTGCAGAACTGTCAGTCCTCTAATCTCTGATGAAATACACTACTGAGACGCTTCATACCTACTTATGGAGTTTCTCAAAGATCATGGACAAACAAAGTTTACTATTCTCTATTTGGTGTGCTCCTTGATCTTACATTTGGTCAGTTATGGAACTTGAATTTTTCCTGATTAGAAAATAAAATTCGATTATATAATACATCAAGCTATTCAGTTTGCTTTAGATAAGGTGGGGTTATCTCTCAGCATTCTCTGACTAATTTATGAGGAAGCTCTTGTTTGTGATTCTATTTCTGACTGGCTTGTGCTGCTTCTCAATGCAGGTTTTGAAGAGAGATTTCAGAAGGAGTCTAGCATGAGTTCATCAGCGGTTCAACCTATGCTGGTTAAGGTAATTGATTATCTTGTATAGCAAGTAGCGTCAAGTTATAAATATTTAAAATGTTATAAATAAGAAGTTTTTAACTACCCTTATGTAAATTTAAAGATAAAAACTTGACTAGAGAATATTTTTTGCCTCTTGTACATGAATAACATAAACGACTGTAAAAGTTGTGTCTTTATTCATGTTTTAATTCATTTTCCTGCTGGTGGATAATATCTGGTCTACTGCAGCCTCCAGAATACATGCCAGAAAATTTAAACATGTATTCTGCATGGGTGGGAGGTGCCATACTAGCCAAAGTAGTTTTCCCTCAAAATCAGCATATAACTAAGGCAGACTATGATGAAACTGGACCTTCCATCGTTCACCGGAAATGCTTCTGATTGGATTCATCTGCGCGGTTAACTCTTCTGCATCCACTTGTATTGTAAATGTTAGATGAGCGTGTGCTTGTATGATTTTAAAAGCTGCAGTGATCTCCTTTAATGCTTGTTTAGCACAAGCATCTAGATTTAGCTAGACCATTTCAGTAAATACTCGTTCTGTGGACAAAATCACATGTTCATGTATGTTGGAGCATTAGGAGCTCACTTATCTTTGAAACATGACCATGCCTTTAAGTTTTATTTTGGTCCTTTGTAACCTTGTAGCTATATCTCTACTTTCTATCTTTTCCATGTAGTACTTTGTACATAATGGGCCTTCATTTATGTTAGTAATTTGTTGTTTTTTTTTCTTTTCTAATTACCATAAAGTTGTTGTCTTGTTAATAATTTTGTATAAATAATTCGAAAGGAAAGATATTTCCAAGACTACAAATCTAATTTAAAATCGTAACTTCGGTTCTATACATCCACCATATCGGAGTTTAATGTGGTTATATATAGTTACTCTCTTTAGTCTTATTTATATAAGAAAAATACAATTTTAGGTTTCATTGTACAATTATTGTATTTGGTCTATATTATACGTCAATTATTGAATAAACATAAGAAAAAACAATTTTCTCTTATAAATAGGACCAAAGTAGTGTACCAGTAGTGCTGGTAAAATGGGAGCTAGATTTAATTAGTGGTATGGAACCTCGAACTTGCATAAAAACACCATGTATACCATTAGTGCAGTTAATTCTTGATCATGTTATTTCTTAAATGTAGATTTGCATGAAGATATGCAAGTAAGTATATATTTGAATTTGTACCTGAGTGTTTATGAAGCCGTGTCATGAGTCGTGAGCACTAACTTGTGGTATTCTCTTCATTTCTCAAAAGAAGGTATCATAATCTTTAAATGAGTACTGCGAGTGAATTGATGGATTTTTATTGTGCTTTTCTTTTATCTTTACACCCAGAATCAGAATGAACTTGTTATATATTTATCACGACTCAACCAGGCAACCTTGCTTCTCTTTTAACTCGCAACGGACATACTGCAAAATCTCAGCATTTTGTGGATTGCATCACATTCTCAAAGTGGTTGAAATTGGGCCAAGTTTTGCGCCATATTGTTTCGATTTAAGAAAGTTTGATCTCAAGCATCTCTATGACTAAGATTGCTAATCAAATCAGAGGCTCAAGCTGCAATAATTGATATGACCTAAAGACGATGCGTTTCAAATTACTCCTTGTGTGTCAAAATCTCCAACTCTATATTTGACAATTTTGTTAGTTTATAAAAATGACATAGTTCTAATAGATGATTTTTTTGAATGTCGGATTATATTTCAAGGAGAGCTAAGGGTGCTCCAACCCAACCATACAAAAAGTTGTCAAAAACAAGCATCAAAGGCGTGGAGAACTAGCACTACCGGCCAAAAACAACAACATACCAAACAAACACCAACTAAGACTAGTGGATTATCGCCTAACCATATGATCCAAAGAATTCACATGCCACTCATAATGCAGAAAAGGAGGGCTCTTGCTTTTCCCCACACCCCCTCCTACTCCAAACACACCCCATAAGGGTGTGAAAAACTAAAAGCACAAATTTAAAACCTCTTTTTTTCACGAAATTTCACTGTTCGAACACGGGCCTTCGAAGCGAGTTCGAATGACATCGTTCGTGTGTGTTAAATCTTGACTTCACACCTCTTGTGCGTATTTTTCACTGTTCGAACGGAGTCATTCGAACAG
Source organism: Oxytropis ochrocephala (assembly GCA_020916435.1). NCBI lineage: Eukaryota > Viridiplantae > Streptophyta > Magnoliopsida > Fabales > Fabaceae > Oxytropis > Oxytropis ochrocephala. The sequence continues at coordinate 65,222,847 of CM037094.1, read as the reverse complement.
AGTTCGCATGAGGTGTTGTTCGAACACCCTATTTTATTACAAAAATGGACTCTCGGCCACATTCACCTTTTTTTTACATTGTTTGGTTGACTCAACCGAATAGATTGATTGATCATCCCCGAATAGGTGAAAACACGCACTCCACTTAAGGGTATTTTTGGAATATTTGGAGTTAAGAGGTATGAAAGAGTAGGAGGGGGTGTGGGAAAAGCAACACCCAAAAGGAGGGGACCCACCCCTGGCCAAAAATCATCTCCACGACATAGGCCTAATACGATCAAAGGTACCTCTTATATCAAGTTCCAGCCCCAAAAAGATGGAAGCATTTCAAAGGTCCTTGATAACCCATAAAGTTGTATGCCAAATAAGGGCCAATACATTTCGGCTTGAGGATTGCCCCCGAAAATCAGTGAAGAACTAGAAGAGGGTGAAAAGGTCCAGAGGCATGATAAAATACAACCCAACAAAGTTTCCACATCGCACTAGATGCTCAAGGCAAAGGCACATCTTCTGAATAGGTGTAAGGCTCACTCTTGGTGGAGGCCGCAAAAAATACACAAGAAGCCACAGGTTCAAAAATGACTCCTCTCCTTAGCAGATTTTTCCAAGTCGGTACTCTATCCAAAAACAACTGCCAAGAGAAAGCAATTACCTTGGAAGGCGCAAAAAAATTTCAAACTCTACTTAGAACCAAAATACCATTGTTCGGAAGCCACAATAGCCATGAAGAGGGCTCAGATAGGAACTTGTAGGTAGATGACACCAAGAGTGATCTTAAGGAAATTCAAAGAGTAAAATATGAAAGTAAAGTCAACATTGAATTAAAACACAAATTAAAATCAATGGGGGACATTAGGACCCCAATTTCACCTATTGGTTACCAATCACCTAGTCTACACCCTCCTTCCCTCTAATCAACTACCAACGTGCTCATGGTAGGAAACAATTAGAGAAAACATTAAGAGACGCCGAACTTAGACATTTAACAAGTGAAAGTCATAGTCATGATCAACATACAATATACCAAAGTCATAGAATTTGGCTAGTCATAGTCATGATCAACATACAATATATCAAAGTCATAGAATTTGGCTAGTCATAGTCATGATCAACATAAAATATTGAATATACCAAAGCCATAGAGAATTTAATTGAAAATGGTAAATAAATCCAAAACCCTGAGATGCTCACACAAACAGAATGACAGATAAAGATAATCATAATTTGTAGTACTGACTACTTACCCACATACAGATACAATTACAAAACCGTGACTTTATTGACATAACATTGGGTATTCTTCTCAAAAGACAAGTAAATAAATGTGTTAATGGGAAACACGAGTGGTTGAATCATCAACTGGGTGCCAAAATCTGTTGAAAAACCAAAGGGCATCAGCCTCAACAGCATAACCATCTTGATTTCGGTTCCAGCTATAGTGAGCATGTGTTCGATTCTTTATGTCGAAAATGGCGTGTCCAAAACTGGCTTCTCTGAATGCTGAGTACTCTGGTTGTGGTTCTGTCATGCTGCAATTCAGATGAAGTTTATATCACCATAAAAGTAACAAAACAAAAAAATGCAATAAGAGATTATAAGTTTCATAGCTTACTTGGTTGCTAAGCCTTCAAGGTTTCCTCCATCTCCAATGGTTATGTATACAGGAGCTGATTGATCTTTTATAGGAGAGCAGATTCCATTTACTACATTATATGCTATGTTGGAGATACGTTCCTGAAACATAAAACAAAATCAATTGTCACTGGAAGCATACACCAAAGAAATCCAAAATCTATTTTGGGGGGAGAATCTTTTGTCTGTTTGTTTAAGATTAAAAAGTACTTTTACATTGAATAGAAAGTTGATTAGAGAGGTTTTTATGTAACAAAGTTAATTTGTGATTGTTTACGATCATGAAAATCATTTTTTAGCATCCCCCTCAGGCCTCATCTACCAGTCTACCACATTTAAATCACATTATCTCTCTGGAAACTAGTGAAAGTAGCTTTTCATTATAATTATACTGTAAATTTTATGGACAGCAACCGGCATTCCCTTCCATAGTTATCTATCTTTCATGTTTGAAAGTAGGCCTAGAAAGCATGCATGATCATGATTGGCACTAGTGATTTTCAGAAGCATGTGTAGAAAATTTCAAATGGGGAATTGAAGTGTTGAAGTACAAGTTGAGTATATTAGCACTTACAGAGCGTTCATATGCATGAACATGGCCAGCAAACACAACATCAACCTTGTACTTCACAAACCAGGGCTCATACATTACTCTCATCGTTTCCCCTTCCATGTAATGATAGTTGTAGCTATTATACCAAGGTGAATGCATGAGAACAATCAACCAAGGAGTCTCTGTCCTGTTAACTTTTGGTAGTTCCTCTTCAAGCCATTGGTATTGGGGTGTATATTTTCCTAAGAAATATGAAGATTATATACCAACATAGATACAATTTTAAAGGAAGTGACATTACACATGCACACAAACAGATGATAGAGGTCCTTTAAGGTAAGTGTTGCTGACCAAGAATTAAGGACACCTAATAACATTCCAGAATGATGATATATGTAGAATAGAAAACAAAAAATAAGCTGTTTCGGCTTATCAACTGCCATAAGCACTTGTGAGATATTTGAAAAAGCTTATGAAAACAGTCTATAAGTTGTTTTTAGCTTATTTTCATAGGCTCTCTAGGATAGTTTATGAAAATAGCTTATAGCTTATGGCTTATATGAAAATAGTTTGACTTTATTTTTATCTAACTATTATAGAAACAACTTATACATAAGCACTTATATGATGAGCATTTATGCTATAAGTTCTTAATTAAGCTGTTTATCCAAATAGAGCAGTATAATTGATGCTTTGTAAGTTATAGGAAATTGCTACTATGAAACTATTACAATTAGAATTGGGTCAATTGGAGATCCTAGAATCAGCAAGAGTGTTTTTCACACAAGTATGTATGATGCGAAAGAGGTAGCTAGCAATACCATATGCTGAATATGAGGCCAAGACAATGATGTGTGCTGAAGCTCTCTTGATAGAGTACCAGAAGGGTGAAGTACTTTGTGATGCTTTATAAGGAGTACGGTAACGGTGGCTAAAAGGCTTGAAAGGTTTGGTTTCCCCCTGCAAACAAATCATTGAACCATGTTACTCATTCATTAGCAAAATTTGAACTTGGAAAATGCACTACACAAAGGTTGAAAATTTTTCAGCAAAAGAATGAAAATTTTCTCAAACAGTTGGAACCAAAGTAAACCAATTCTTATTAGAAGCTTACAATTTCTGGAGCAAAATCGATTTCATGGTTCCCTACAGTCCATATCCATGGTTGATAAGCAACACTCCTTTCTGAAAATCTTCCCCAAGTATCCCACCTAACATTATCATGATTTGGGTAGTTATCTGCATAAGATAGGTCTCCAACAAAAAGCACAGTTTGTCCTTTTCTTGGGCTCAATTGATAGTGAGAAAGTGTCTTGTTTGAATCAAAACTCTGACCAAGATCCCCTGCAAACAATGCTCCATCAGTTATTAACAAACATAATGGCCTATTGTAACACCAGACATGTTGCATTTTCCTAAATCTATGATAACTATTCAACGTTTCACGGTCATTCTCATATGTCAGCACCAATGAAGCACCAACATAAACACAGAAACCAGACATGTGCCGGTGTCATGGAGGTCTGGGGTGTCCCACACCAACCTATGTCGGACATTAAACACGTATTCAATCTGAAGTGTGAGTGCTACATAGGGCAGCACGAGACTCCAACCAAAAAATGCTATAAAATATTACAAAGCTACCAACTTTTAAGACAAATGATAAATATGGACATGCTTGTACTTGTATCACAAATCACAATGATAGCTCATAAAGCAAACCGTGAAGATTACACCGAGTTTGATAGAATATACTTTACCTATGAGACCAAATGTGTATGGCACATCAGGACCAACTTCAGGAGGAGTTATAAACCAAAACTGTCGTGTAGTGTTCCCAAGTCCAACCTCATAATAATACTTGGTATTGTACTGCCCAAAAGAAACACAAATATCAACAAATTTATTCAAAAACCAAATGCTCTTTTACTTTTATTTTATTTCAAAAGCTTCTAGCTTAGCATTTGGAGGAGAAATAGCATAACATGAAAGTAATGGAATAGAAAAGTACCTTCAAATGCCTGATAGTAGTATGATGAATAAAACCAGATGAGTAATTGAAAAATCTATAAGTAACAAATTTTCCCTCAGCTAGCTTTTTGTGCTTGCTCTTCTCACTCCAATAACGTACTTTACTTGACCCCGGTTCTTCCTCGGTCACCCACGAAACTATCACTGCTTTCCCCACAAGATCACCTTGTGTTATATGAACCTTCATTCAAAGTAACCATACAATAAAATTGTGAGACTAAAAGGAAGAAAAGAAAGGAAAAAAAAACGACAACTATTAGTTTGCAAATCAAGGAAAGGAATTTTCTCAAACAGTTTACAAGCAATAAAAAAAATGAATTTGAAAAGGTAATGGTTAATGGAAAATGCCAAGTAGTTCACTCAAGTTATTCAATTAGTACATGACCTGATCCACCAATACAGAGTGATCCATTGACATGCACTGCATGTCTACACAAATTTTACACTGACATCCAACAATTCACTATTTTACAGTTAATTGAGAAGGCAGAATAATGGCCCCTAATTCAATTTCAATGTAAAAACAAACAGAACATGCAATTTAATCTCAACAAATAATGTGACAGAGAATGAAAAGGGTAACAAGAAAGGTACCTGTTGGGGAGCATTATAACCAGAAGGAACATCAAAAACATCACTATCAAGTGGCATATCTACGGTCTTCTCAACTTTCCTAACAAAAGTACTAGTTTTTCCTCCATTACACAACACAGAAACATTCAAAATCAAAAAAACTAGTGGTAATAAAAAACTAAGAGAACCCATAAGAAGACCCATTTTTCTCAAAAATCAAAGATAGTGGTAATAATGAATATATAGCTCAACTCTTGTTTATAATAGGAAATTTATGCAGCTGTTGCCTGTTAATGGCATATAACGAGGAATATTAAGATTAGGCATATGCTAAACAAAAAAGAATATTCAGATTAAGGGTCAACGAAAAACTACGCGTGTACATCGTTTTCTTCGAAGACAATAGCAGATAGTTTCGGATAAAAACATAAAAGAGTTAAAACTGTGATTCGATTTCGGTGCTTTTTAGGATCTTGTTGAGGAAATGGATATTTTTATGTTGATGATATTGATTATATGAAACTAAAAGGTGTTATAATAATTGGATAAAAAGTTGACTTTAGATAATTTTATAATTATTATTATTGTGTTGGATGGAGGACCTCATCCCCACTCACAAGGTGATGGATTCACACCATTCAATTTGTGTAAAGGTGGCAAAAAGGGTTATTTGGAGCGTAGCAGCATTAGGATGGCTGTGAACACCATAATGATGTAATACTAAGTCTCACTTATAAGAAAAAAACAATTTTAAATTCATTACTGATGTATCGGGTCTATAATATAGATTAATTTAAAAAATATTTTTTTCTTATAAAAGAGATCGGAGGAAATATGTATATAAGTTTGTAGGTAATTATATGTATTTAGTCTGTATGGGCATAATTATCCTACTTGTCACATGTAATTCTTGTGAAACTAGAAGGTATGAGCCAAATTGTCATTTCGAAGTAGTTGGGATCAGCTATAGTGGGTTGAACTAAAAAAAGGCTCATATTAATCTCATACTTTTTTTTTTCAAACATGTAACATTTATCGGGCAAGGCGGCTGAAACATTACACAGAAAGTGAGCTTGAAGCTTACAGAGAAGCAACTGTAGACCCACAGATTGATATCATCCAAATCAGGTACTGTTGAGACTCCTAAGGATAACAATACGCACAAGAGCAGCACCTGAACCAACTAAGATCCTAAAGAACTAAACAACATAATACATAGCAACATCTAAACATCCAGATCTACTAAGTTAAATTAACCAAAAATAGAAACATAACATAATGCACCCTAATACAACAATAATCACAATCACAGAAGAGCCTACACCGGTTCTACCTCACGAACAGAAGCCTGAAGTTAGTCTAAACCAGATCCTTTCAACAGACCACCACCAAGTAAGAATAGTGACACCACAAATGAGAAGCACTAGACCCACAAAGTTGGTGTAGGGGAGAGAAGGAAAGTCCATAATTTCCCCGTATTTGAAGGCCAACTGGTCCCGGGGTCTTGAGATCTGAGTCTGAAGGCCAAAGAAGATAGGGTGGAAACTGTTGAAAGGTGGGAGGAGTAGACAACTCGACTTATGAAAAAAGCAGAGAAAACATGGTAACAAGTTGAAGAGCCTGTGAGAGTGGATTAAGAGCCATATCATAGAGAAGTAGTGAACAGAGGAAGAAGCGCTTAGTGAAACAGGCTTGGCAGATCAGGAGGATCTGATGGTTCTGGGGGAGGGCGAGAGGGAAAAAGTTAGGGGCGAGAGGAAGAAGAACAGTGCACAGAAGGAAGGGTGAAGGATCAGAAGGAACATCCAACACGAAAAGCGAAACCCACAAAGCTCATCTTCTTCACAAGCTTCATCCTAGAGGGAGAGAGACACACTTAGAAAAGCAACTACAGTGGTAGAAGGCAAGAGGGAGGCGCCACTGCCAACAAAACCCTAGCGGTGTCTAGGGAATGAAAAATAGTAATTCTAGGCTTATAACTATGTTGACTTCTCTCAATACTTTTAAATGGTGTCTAACTAACTTTCCTAACGGTTTAGGGTTTTGGACATGGCTTATTGGGCTTAAATTTCCTAAACCTCATGCTTTTAAATGGTGTCTAACTTTGGTCCCAAATGGGCGTGTTTAGGTCGACCTAACAATGACATACATAATTCGGTTCCTAGAAAAAAAGTCCTGGAATAGTCCCCTGACATTTCAAACATGGAAACATTAGTCCCTCTGTCATAGTTCATTCAGATTAGAGCTGGAAAAATAGGCTACCTAGCCCACATCGAGCTTAGGCTTTTACGGATCAACCAAAAAACTCGGGTGTTAATTCAGGCTCAAACTTTACAACCCAAGCTCGACCCTATGCGAGCTACCGGCTTTTCGGGCCAGCTCGCATTGTACGCAATGGTTAATTAAATAATGCTCAATGTTTATGTTAGGAATTTTCATATACGCATCCAAGCAGTTTCTTGAAAGTTCACAGTATAGTAAATAATTTTGGACTCTTGCTAAACAATCTATGATAATCTGCAACTTTTGAATGAATGATTCGGTTTGGTTCTTAAAGTTTATGCTAGAATGAATGCATCTGAAATGCATTTAAGATTTTTGATTTTGTTATAAAAGATATATTTCAAATGTTAAGAAGTAAAATAAAGTAACTTGTACTAAAGTTTAGGAGAAAGTGTGCATAAAATTGATAAGTTACTTATTTTAGCAATAGTACATCATAAAAAAAAAAGATATTTTTGTAACTTGCGGGCTCGCCGGCTACCTGAAGCCCGACACGGGGACTTTTAGGGTTGAGCTAAAAAACCAGTTATAAAAACGTACTGAATTTTAGCGGCCCAAGCCTATGTTTTTCTGGTTTTTTTGGGCAAGTTCGGCCCATTTTGCCAACTCTAATCCAAACACATCAATTTGAAAGATGACGTGGACCGTTAAATGACGTGGTGGACTGTTAAATCCTGTAATTGTGTAATTTGATCAAAACGTGGTATTATTTGGGGCCAATTTAGACCCTTTATGAGGACTTTAGATCTGAAACTTAAAATAGTCTATTTTAGTCACTCCTCCATTAGACCCTAAGAAAATGGGCAAGAAAAGAGAAGGAGATGAAAGTAAGGCACATCTAAGGTTCATGTGTGAGGTTCTACTAGAGTTGTAATGGAGGGTATGTGTTGGAGGATGAAGAAGACTTATACATAAAGAAAGCTTATGGACATGGGACTAAAATAGACCCATTTTAAGTTTCAGATCTAAATTTTTGGTTGAGAGACAAAAATGTGTCTAATGGAGGTTCAACTAATATGGATCCATTTAAGTTTCAGATATAAAATTTTGACCGGGGGGGACTAAACTTAACCTGATGGAGGAGGGACTAAAATGAACTCTTTTAAGTTTCAAATCTAAAGTATTGACAGAGGGACTAAATTAGTCCTAAATAATGCCACATTTTGGTCTACTGACACGGTGGCAGGAGTTAACAGCCCACCTCATCGTTTAACAGTTCCCATTAGCTTTCTAACAAAGGTTTTTTTTAATGTAATTTGATAGAGAGATGTTGTGTGCAAAGGTGTTGTATAAGTGCACAATCGTAACAAGTAATATAGTGAAAAATAGAGGTCGAACCCACATGGATTGTTCTTAATTTTTAAAGATTCAAGACTTAGCAACTAGTGAGTGAAAAATAAATAACACAAGTCTTTGTAACAAGAAAATAAATGTTGAAATTGCAAGGAATAAAAAGGGGTCGAAATATATGCTGATGATTAGTTCACTAAGTAACTTCCTTTTAATGCGAGTGTTATAGCATATGGTATAGTATTGGGTGCTATATCATTGGACGTTGTAGCATGTGTTGCGTGCCTTTCGGTCACTTTCACCAAGGTTTTGTTACAAAATCTTATGTCTAACCTTAATGTAAGTTCAACTCTGTCTATTGAAGAACCCACACTGTTCATCCTATGAACTTTGCCCACGTATGTCTAGGATGGAGCAAGGATTGTTCTAAGTGTCCTTAGACAACCTCTCATTCATATCAATTAGTGATTGAAATGTAACTTGTCAAAGCTTCACTCTTTACTTTATGCTCCAGGTGGCCTTCCTGATGTATGATGCTATAGCACTGAATAGAAACATTAGAAATTTCACAAAGGCACCAAGCGTGCCAAATTAATTCCAATTCAGCTCTAGACTTCTCTTTTCCAGTTTTAACATAAATATGCGCAATAAAACTAAACTAAACACATAAACTCACAATGATTTATGAATGAAAATGCGTAGATAACTCTATTAAATGAGATTTATCACACCCCCAAACTTAAACCATTGCTTGTCCCAAGCAATGACACTTAACAAGCAAAAATAAACCAGACACACAATCATGCCAATACATTTTTAACAAAACAAAACAACACAATGTAAACCAGCTACCTCCCTAAATTACAAATTTTCTAAACATGCTCTTGATTGGGCTAAATTTTCAGATTCACTCACATAAACCATTCTTTTTCACTACATTTAGAATTATTACTGCTCAATGTGAGTGTGTGCCCACCAAACATAGATTGGTCCCTACACTACAAGAATTTAGTGTATTACTGGATAACTCAATCCCCCAGTAATGGTTAAAATCAGTCAGAAATTGCACTTTACTGGCGGATTTAGTCCGCCAAGAACCAACCGTAAAAACGGTCGCGCAGTAATCATATCGGCGGATATTCACCGAGATTATCGGCGGATTTCTTGGCAATTTCACCCAAGAATTATTGGTCAAATTCGCCAAGAATCGCCAATAATTATTTGGCTAAATAAGGGTGAAGAAATGGTTCCTCTACCTAATATGAAATATATTGTTACAAACATACCTTCAACAAATCTGGAAATTTTTGTGTAGAACTTGGAGAGAAATGGTGTGAATGAATGAAAAATTTCTAGAGAGATTTGAGGGAAATGGTGTGAATGAATAAGAAATGAGAGGGTTGGGAGTTTAAGTAGATGCGCAGCAACGGATAGAAGGAGAAGTTGGGTAAAAATTTTAAATTTCACGCGAATTACTGGCGGAATTAAGTTAGTTACTGGCGAAAAAATGTCACTTACTGGCGAACGCATGGCAGGCTAGGAACACGTGAAAGCTGGCGCGGATTTGACTAAATCAGTCAATTAATGGCGGAACAGTTTCAATTACTGGCGGACGCTGACTATGACGCGACATGTCACTACTTTATTGTCAGCAAATACTGGCGAAAATTTCCGCCAAGAATTATCGGGCGGATTTTTACGCCAAGAACGCGCAGTTCTCGACGAAATTTTTCGCCAAGAATTCGCCAAGAATTATCGGCGCGAAAATCTGTCAGTAATTCCGCCAGTAAACATACTGGCTGACTGGATCCACCAGAAATGTCATAGGATCCGCCAAAAACGTATTGGCAGACTAAATTCGCCAGAAAACGCCAAAATCAGCCAGAAAACTTACTGGCGGACTGAATCCGCCAGAAATGTTCCGCCAGTAATTCACGTAATTCTTGTAGTGCTAGCTAGGTTCAAAATTTTACTTAGCCTAGGAAAGAAAGACATTCGTTTGAGTTTGTCAAAGAAGAGTTCAAAAAGGAGAAGAGACTAACAATTTCACATAAGAATTGGGGGGCATTATAGCATGACAAAGGGTCTTTGATTAAGCATTTCAGACATTTGGCCAGTGTGTCACTAAGAAAGAGAGAAATTATGAAAGATAATAGGGCTATAGCATGAGGTGCAATAGCACTAGATATTAAGAGTTAAACTCTATCTATGAATTGAATATAAATTTCATTCAAATGAATGGTGAAGTAAAAACTTAGTACAATATGAAGAGGTGATCACTATATATAGTGCACCTTCTAGAAAAAGTAAATACAAAAATCCAACTAACTAAGAAAAGTAGTTACAATTGAAAACTAATTTAACTAACTTGTAAACTAACTTTCTAATACTCCCCCTCAAGTTGGAAGAGAGATGTCAAGATCTTCCAACTTGGAGATGTGATGCTAAAATAAAGCTTTCATGCATCTTGCACTATCGGTCAACCAAAAATTCAAATACACAAGCCACATGAATATGAAGTCCATTCAACAACCATTGTAGACACTTTAGGAAACTTAGGAAACTGAAATCTCATTCTACAAGGCCAAACATCAGTGCCACTATGTTGATGGCGATTAAAAACTTGCAAGAAACCACATGTCGACAAAAGAACATTGAGCAGTCTTCAAAAAACCCCAGACAAAAATGTGGATCCAAGAATCCAACAAGAAAACACGATGAAATACAACCAAACGTTGAACATATTTTTAATTTGCAAAAATGAACAATAGTTCTAGCAAAAAAGTTGGATTGTTAGATATATGAGTTGAAAAATATTTCATTTGCTGGTCCATTCGCTCTTCCATAGCTACACAGCTCGACTAGGAAGACACAAGAGACAAAAACGCAACAATGATGATGAAGCGGAATCGAGGGATGATCGAGGAAGAAGCTTTAAAGAACTTCTTGAATACACGCAAGAAGTGACTAAATTTGTCCTTAGTGAGATGTTGAGATACCAACACAAGAGCGGAATTATCCGAAGGATGGAGGTATAATGCGTCATCATGGTTATGTGGAGGATTTGCCATGGCAGAGATGAGTTGAACAACAACCATGTAGATAAAAGAACAAAAGAAGAATGATGAACGTAGAGAATCTCAAAGAACATATGGAAGAAAAATCAAGAAATTTCTTGTGATACCACAATGAACAATATTGTTCATGAATCGCAAAGCAAAAGAAGAAATTTGCGAGAAGACAATGGAGGAATCACCGATGAGAGATGAACGCAGAAGCTACATAATCGCTCCTGATACCATATTAAGAGTTAAACTCTATCTATGAATTGAATATAAATTTCATTCAAATGAATGATGAAGTAAAAACTTAGTACAATATGAAGAGGTGATCACTATATATAGTGCACCTCTAGTGAAAGTAAATACAAAAATCCAACTAACTAACTAACTAAGAAAAGTAGTTACAATTGAAAACTAATTTAACTAACTTGTAAACTAACTTTCTTATACTAGATGCTATGACTACAAATTTCTGTTTACAATAGATAACTTATGTTGTAGCATCCATTTGTTGGACTCCTTTACAAATTTCTCTTTTTGTTGTTGTTGTTGTTGTTGTTGTTGTTGTTGTTGTTGTTGCTGTTGTTATTGTTGTTGCTGTTGTTGTTGTTTTTTTATGGAATAGTCTCAACATTTTGATGTGGTGGTGCTACAACACTTACAATAATATAACATTTGATGTTACAATTGAATACATAACAGTTTACATTGGCCTTCCTAATTCTTAGTGTTTTAGCCTTAATAAAGCTCAATGCACCCCCAACTTAGCTTCTATTCTATTTTCTGCTTCTTTTTCTTTGGTTCAGCTTGGCCTTCTTCTTCTGTGGTGGATGTTGTAGCAGTAGATGCTATAGCATCAGCTTTCTCTGCCTTCTACTTGGCAGCCAATTCAGTGAGCCCAAGAGTTTGCAAAGCAGTCTCCACAATCTTCTTGGAAGCTTCATCAACAGACAATGTTGGATCTTCTGATGCTATAGTATGAGATGTTATAGCCTCTTCCTTTCTTGGGTTGCCTCTGCTTCTTGTTGCACCATCACAGTGTCTCCTTCATCATCAGCTTGTTCCTCAGGGATATCCACTAGCTTTGCCTTTGCACTCTTCCCAGCTGGTTGCTTAAGTATCTTCCCTTCTTGTGGGGTGGCAGCAGTTGTTTTCTGTTTAGTGGTAGTTTGCTGAGATGCTATAACATCAGATGCTATAGCACGCTGTGTGATTTCTGGGCCTGTTTGAGAAATTGGTGGGAATACAGTATCAACTGTTTGAGTGTCTGTTGGTGGGGGGATTTCTGGTTCTGTGATTGGTGGTGTGGGAATTTTGGGTGGTGATGGTGGTGGAATTGGTTCATGTTCTGGTGATGGGGGAGGTGTTGGTTGGTGGGGTGGTGGAGTGGGAAATTTAGGTGGAGATGGTGGTGGGATTGTCGTATGGGTGGGTGAAGTGGGTGGTGTTTGAATTTGGGTTCCTTCATTACCATTTTCTGTTTCTGTCCTCTCACTATCAGACTCTTCATCCTCCTCCTCACTATGCACTTCCTTATTCACCTTCTTCCTCATTTCTTCATCCTCTCCACTTTCCTCCAACTCTTCAGAATTCAATGGTTTATCCTCCTCTTTTGTTACCTTCTTCTTTGATTTCTCGATAGGGGTTTGCTTGGTGGCTGTTTGCTTTTGGGTTTAGCAGGTTGCTTCTTAACCTCAGCCTTTTGTTTTTTATTATCTTCCTCAAGCACCCACTCAGGGACTCTGGTGGTTCCACAGTTCTTTTCCCTCTTGTCAATAATTCAAAATTGGATTTTTCCCATTCAAATTTGTCTTTTATAAATCTCTAGACAACTTGCTGTTGTAGCATCAAGTGCTGTAGCATGGGGCCATCACTAGATGCTATAGATGCAGGCCTCTGTCTAGCTTTAAAATCAGGGGGATCCTATGTGTGAAGAGTGCTGTAGCATGGGTTTTACTAGAGAGTGGGGTATCTCTCTAGGGTTTTTGATTGTAACAAGGGTGGTGTATCTCTTGTATCAATTGTTTTGATGGCTCTTGCACAAAGGTGGGGGATCCTATGTGTGAAGAGTGCCTGAGTTTTGTAAGGGTTTGAAAGCACCTGCTTTAATCTTTGATTTGATAGTGAAAATCTCACAAAGGGTTTTGTGAGGACTGGAGTAGGTCACTAGGAGGTGACTGAACCAGTATAAATCTCTTGTGTTCTTTGCTGTTTTTATTACTAATTTGTTCATTCCATAAACCTGCGCGAAAATTAATCTAAGTCGTTAAAAAGGGAATAGTTTTCTAAAAATCTCAATTCACCCCCCTCTTGAGACTGAAGCCACTTGGTAATAGTTGCTTCATCGTACAATTCCACTGCTCCATGAGGATAAACTTTGACAAGTATGAATGGACCTTACCACCTTGATTTAAGCTTTCCAGGAAACAATTTAATCTTGAATTGAATAACAAGACTTGCCCTCCTTCTCTTAGCTCTCTTCTCTGAATTATTTGATCATGCCAAGCCTTAGTCTTCTCTTTGTAGATTGCAACACTTTCATAGGCAAAGTGCCTAATTTCCTCCAATTCATTTAGCTGCAGCAATCTTGCAGATCCTGCCTTGTTATGATCCTGTTATACCCCAATTTTGTCCGAGTTTCTTATTATGGTCACAACATATTGATTTACTAGTTGATGTTTTTGAAAGTATCAAGTCCTATTAGCGCGTCTGTGTTTTACGAGTTTCACTTAGGTGTTGTTTATTTAATTGGGCCTACAATTGAGTTGTTGGGTCTACGCAGATACAAATTGGTTTTAGACTGGTGTATTTGGGCCTTTAGTAATAACTTATTCGATTTGGGCCTGATTCTAGCATTTGTCCAAATTTGACCCGTTTACTCTTTGTGGGCTTGACCTTTTTACCTTTCTTGTAACATAGTCAAAAAGCCATAAAACACAAAAATAATAATAAATCTGATTTTAATTAAAAAATATATTACATCAAAGTGAGTTAAATGTGAGATTAAAAAAGTTAAGAGATGATAAGAGAATGTTACATCAAAAAAAAAAAAGAGAATGTAGGGCCCACACAAAATAAAAAAGTGAAATAGAAAAATTTGAAATGACATATTTGTCCTTAAAAAGTGAGTTTCCAAAAGGGTAAGTCGGTAATTTTGGTAGTGAGTGTTTTGATTAAAGTTAAGTTGATTGATTGATGATGATAAAAACTATTAAATATTTATTTTTATTTCTTCTATTTATTATTGATAAAATTCAACTATACTTTTAATCAAAACAATCACTACTATTCAACTATATATTCAACTTTATTTCTTCCCGCCACTTTTACTAAAAAAAGTCATAACTAAAAACAATACTAAAATATCAATTTAAAGGGTAATTTGGTAACTGATAAAAAAATAATTAACAATCTTTTTTAAAAACAGAAAAGTATGAAGGGAGAAAGGTTGGTGTCAGAAAAAATAAAAGTTAGATGGAGAGACGCGTGAGAGAGGAAGGGAGAGAGAAAAGAGAAAAAAGTTTTTTAACCAAATACTAACACTACTATAAATCTAGGAAAAATATCTCCAGTGTCACTTAACTTATTTTCAGATAACGAATTGGTCTCATAATTTGTTTTAACTATTAAAATCTCTTATGTTTTAAAAACATTGCACCGTTACACTTTTTGAACTTTCTGTTAAACTCTGTTAAAAAAATTAAATTGGCTAACAATGCTGACGTGGCCTATAATAATATTGTCGTGGTGTTTCCAGTTTGGATTTTATTTAAATAATTTATTAATTAATTTTTTATTAAAGTGAAAAGTCTAGCATAAATTGCTTATAAAAAAAACTACTAGCATAAATTTCCAAACTAATTTTTTTGTGTCTTAGAAAAATGACAAGAAGACTTAATGACTATTTAAAGTACTAATAAATATTAAAAATACACATGACAAATATTTGTGTTTGATACTTAAAAAATGACTGATAACTGTCACTGATATATAAAAACATGAGATACATATTTGTCATTGATAATTATACTTTTTGAATACCACTGTAAGTGTACGTACTATCTATCTTCTACAATCTACTATCAACGACTAATCTACTAAAACTAAGCAACATAATTACTAGAAAAAATTTCCAAAATAACACGTGTTGGTTTGTTTTTTTGGCTCAATATCTGGTCTATTTTTTACTAACTGCTATAATTTAGTGATTTACTAAAATAATCAATTGAACCACTAGCAAAAATCCGAAAAAAACTTTTTTATCTCTTAGAAAATAACGAGAAAACTTAATAACAATTTAAAGTACTGATAAATGTGTTTGATATAGAAAAAATTCGAGATAAATATTTGTTATTGATAATTATAATTTTTGAAAATTACTATAAATCCACTATCTAAAAAAGAAGAAGATCTAATGACTATTTAAACTGCTGACAATTATTCAAAAAAACGGGATAACTTGACTGATATATAAAAAACATGGGATAACTTCACTGATATTTAAAAAACACAGAATAACTACACTAATATATAATAAAATAACACGGTATAACGACACTAACATCTAAAAATACAGGATAATCTGCATTGATATATAAAAACACAGAATAAGCAAGACTAATATATATATATATATATATATATATATATATATATATATATATATATATATATATATATATATATATATATATATGAAAAAAATGAGATAACGAATAATCGATATCTAAAAAGCATGGAATAACTTCACTTATATATAAAAAACACAATACAATCAATATATGATATATATATATATATATATATATATATATATATATATATATATAAGTAAGTTCCGACGGGAGAATTAAAATGTTGTTACCAAAAAATGATACTTTTATATTTGGGTTTTTTATATTTATTTTTTTAAAATATATTCGGACTAATTAATTTCCAACTTAGTCAAAAATATAAAGAACGCGACGGCACCCATGCGTATGCACGGGTATACTCTTAAACTAATATATTTCTTCCTCTATCTCATTTTTCAATTTTTAAGAATATATATATATATATATATATATATATATATATATATATATATATATATATATATATATATATATATATACTAGTATAATTTATTTCAGTACAAAGACGTGGTTGAAATTTATTTGTTTAGCCACCCACCGTAAGGTAATACTTTAACTATTTTAAATATTTATATAATAGTAGGAGATTAAATTTAGATTTTTATATGTATAATTATATATTATAATTTCAAATGTGATGTAGGGTTTTGTTCAGGAAAAGATTTTGTTTACTGTCTTATAATGTTTTGTAATAATTAAATGAAGGAAAATTAATATAAAAATATTCAAACAAAGTACTAAAACGAAAATTGAAACCGATGAAAATTTGATTATCATCTAATGTATTCTGAATGGTATATAGAAAAGCACATTACTATTACTAATGCCGGAAGGAAAAGGAAATACGATAATAGAATGTCTCATCTATTTTGTAATATATCATTCATAAATTGTTTTCGTTAAGCGTGTTAACCTAAGGGAATTCGATTTTATTGTTATAAGCAACACCGGTATACATCTCATTTTATCAAAAAAAATTAAATTATTTTTTGGCACCTTTAAAAATGCAGTTGTATGTTTTCGTGTGTTATATGACATGTCGATTTCTTTGTACACCGTCTTTTATCCATTCATAATGATATATAATATATATGATTATACATTTATTTATTTTTATATACATAGTGAGTATTTTTTTATTGCGAGTATTCTTTTATAATCTCGTCCTAAAGAATTTTTTTATATGGGTTCTTAAAGAATTTTTTTATAGTGAGTATTTTTATCTATAAATTATCATCCTACTTTTGTCAATATAGTGAGTATTTTTTTATATTATTTGACTATTTAAATGTTAATTTCGATTTAATATATGTATATTCCATATTACGAAAGAACCCTTATGGTATTTTGTATATTCCTATAAAGAAACTATAAACGGGAAAAATCAAACTAACACTTCAGGAGATTATTAGAATATGAAAAATCTAGTCTTATTCGTAGATGCAATCTTTAAGATTATATAAAGATTAATATCTAAAAACCTAAATAGTAATACATAATCTGTCTATTGATGATAACTTAACTAAACTCATTACTCATCAAATTTAAATCAAATCCCTAAATATAAAATAGGTACCTAACAACCATTAAACATGTGAAAAAGTAGGTAAGATCTGAATAATTTTCAAGTCATAACATTCTCAAAAATATAAAATAATGTACCAAGGTTTTTATTTAAAATAACAATGAAGAATGGTTTAACAATAATGTGCTACGCTTATGAAACAATAGAGCTAGGTAGCCGACTTGGTTAAGAATTGCACTGATTCAGGAGGGGATGGGTTCGGTTCATTGCTTTGACATTTTTGGTATATATTTCAGCAAATTAACTTGAGCCAAAACCGAGTCAACACCTGGTTTGACCAAGTCAACGCGGGTTTGACCAAGCCAACTTAGGTGGAGATCCAAGTTTAATTGAGAAGCTGACGTGGAAGAAAATCGTTGATGATGTAATTAGTGACGTGTCATATTATGTAGATGGTGAAATGGAAGATCCATGGTTATATATAATAGAGATATATACTTTACTTTCATTTTAATATATCACTTTTCTTTATCAATAAGTTTTATTTAATCTCTACGGAATTTTACATATTGCTGGTAAATATTCTTGGGGTAGTGTTCAGAGTGACTCAATTACAATTTGAAACCTTTTGTGTATCTACTTTAAATTAGTTTTGATTTTCACAGGGTAATGTTCAGACAAATTAAATTATGTCTAAGTCTATTAATAAAAATAATGCGATAAC
The DNA here is from genome assembly GCA_020916435.1 of Oxytropis ochrocephala. NCBI lineage: Eukaryota > Viridiplantae > Streptophyta > Magnoliopsida > Fabales > Fabaceae > Oxytropis > Oxytropis ochrocephala. The sequence continues at coordinate 65,204,540 of CM037094.1, read as the reverse complement.
ACCCGTGCGTAGGCACGAGTATACTGCTAGTTTTAATTTTAAGTCAAAATATCAGATTCATCTCAACACCCCTTTAATTCGGGCCCATGCTTCTACCAACCCCCTAGCTACTCACTGGACACCCCTAACCATTAAATATTCCCAAAATACCCTCACATCAAAAACCACCGAATTAACACTATATTTTAAGCCGGTTCGAGCACTGCGTTCGAACTGGGTTCGATCGTTTGACAACTGAACCCCCTCAAAATCCCCCTCACGCTGTAAAATTTAAAACTGAGCATTTGATACTAAATATTTTATTTTAGCCTTAAAAGTTGTACTACTGTGTACAAGATGATTTTTAGAATGATTTTATTAATTTTGCCTAACTTTTAGGCTGATTTTTATTAAACATTTGATATTAATTTTTAGAATGTGTTTGTATAATCTGGTACCTTCGTCTTGAATTAAAAGGGAATTAAGTTGCTCAAGTAAATGTCAAATGCTTCTAACTTTTGAACAATGCAAAAAGGGAATTAAGTGGCTTATATATATATAATATTTCATTTTTTTGGATACTGAAAATATGTTTGAATGTGACTGTTCATCAGGAAAACAATAGAAAATAGGAGAAAACATAAATAGTGAGGTTCGGCCAGCCGTGCTCCAAACCGGTTCGGGCAGCCGTGCTTTGAACCTAATAAGAAACAGTTTTAGGGGGGTTGTCTTTGAAAATAACACACTTGCAAAGTGAAATTGATTTGGTTCGCCAAGCGTGCGCGAAACTGCATTACTTAATGTTTAAAATAAATATAAAATCCAATTTTCAGTAAGGGTTTTTGGTCTTTTCATTCCAAAAAAGGGTGTCTAGTGAGTAGAGGGGGGTTGTACAAAGCATGGGCCTTAATTTGCAACACACCCCCTTCTTTTGGCCCAAATTTCGTGGGCTACCTATATGTAATCTGGGCTCTGCTTTCTGCACCCTAGTTTTAATTATACAACCCCCTACAATCAATTACACTCTATTTTATTATTTCACCCCCTTTCTCGTTTTTATTTATTAATTTTCTTCAAGATAAATAGTTTCTCGCAAACCAAAAACAACAAATAAATAATTTTCTTCAAGATAAATAGTTTCTCACAGACCAAAAACAACAAATAAATATTTTTCTATCCAAAATACCAATAGGGGACTAAGTAGGCCGTACAGCCGGGTTAGTCATCATTCTAGGATGACTGAGCCGGACGGCTCAGTAATCCTAAAACCCCTATGCCGCCAAAATTCCAAAAAATAATTCGTTTTCTTCTACAAAAAATCAAATAACGGACTAAATCGGCTGTACGGCCGATTAGTCATCATTCTAGGACGAATGAGCCGGACGGCTCAGTAATCCTAAAACCCATATACAAAATATAATAAATAAAAAACTAAACATTTTTTCCCAAAAATAGGAGATTAAGTCAATTGTACAACTGGGTTAATCATCGTTCTAGAATGAATGAGCCGGACGGCTCAGAAGTTCTAGAATACCTATTCTAAAAGCAAACCACCTCACTTCAAACCATTTTCCTAACTTCAAAAAAATTGTTTTCAAAAAGTAGGGGATTAAGTCAGTTGTACAACTGGGTTAATCATCGCTTTAGGAAGAATGAGCCGGACGGCTCAGTAATCCTAAAATCCCTACATTAAAAAAACCAACCAACACACTTTTTCAGGAAGAACTACGTAGCTTTGATTCCTCCATTGCATCTGGAGGTACGTAGGAGCGGGGGTCCACTCCTATCAAGCACAAAAAAACTAAAATTTTAATTATGTCTACTTTTTCTGCAAATTCAAATAAAAGGGTAAAGTAATTAAAAAACAACTAATTAGACGGTAACCTTCCTTTGGAAGGTTGTCGTGGGGTGCTAATACATTCCCTACGCATAAACGACTCCCGAACTTAACTTAGTCTTATCCTAGCCCAAAGGGATTTTCCGAATTTGCCCTTAAACTAGAATTTCGGTGGCGGCTTCATTTCGAACTTTCGAGGAATCCTTGCCCGGATTTTTCGGTCGCTACAGATCCAAATTGAGCTTTTTAATGGCCCAATAAGATTTGTGTTCCAACTCCAATGGTAGGTGACAAGCTTTGCCAAAGACAAGTCTGTATGGTGACATGCCCAATGGAGTTTTGTAAGCTGTTCTGTAAGCCCATAGTGCATCATCCAATTGCATTGCCCATTCCTTCCTAGCTGGTCCAACCTTTTTCTCCAAAACTCTCTTGATTTCTCTATTGGACAACTCTGCTTGGCCACTAGTTTGGGGATGGTATGCTGTAACAACCTTGTGCTTGACCCCATACTTGGCTAGGAGAGTTTCAATGAGTTTGTTACAGAAGTGTGAGCCCTCATCACTAATAATGGCCCTTGGAGTGCCAAATCTAGTGAAAATGTTCTATTGAAGGAATTTGCTCACTAACTTTGCATCATTGTTAGGAAGAGCAACAACCTCCACCCATTTTGAGACATAATCCACTACTACCAATTTGGAATTGCCATGTGAAGGTGGGAATGGTCCCATAAAGTCCATCCCCCAAACATCAAAAAATTCCACCTCCAATATGTTTGTTAAAGGCATTTAATGTTTGTTGGAGATGTTCCCTATTCTTTGGCATTTATCACATCTTTTCACTAATTGATGAGCATCTTTGAAGAGTGTGGGCCAATAGTATCCAGATTTGAGTACCTTAGCTGTTGTTCTTATACCTCCAAAGTGACCTCCATATGGTGTAGCATGGCACATTTGTAGCACTGGTTGTTCTTCTTCAGCTAGACATCTACTCATTAATTGATCTGGACACTCCTTATAAAGGTAAGGCTCATCCCAAAAATAGTGTTTCAAATCATGGAAAAACTTCTTTCTTTGCTGATATGTATGTTTGATGGCACAACTCTGCTGACAAGGTAATTGACTATGTCTGCAAACCAAGGTGTTGTAGCGTCAGGTGCTATAGAACTAAATGCTCAGTGACAAATAATAACTTCTCATCAGGGAAGCATTCCTTTATCTCTCCACCTTGTGCACTTGCAAATTCTCCTTCAAGTCTAGACAAATGGTTAGCAACTTGGTTCTCCACCCTTTTTTTGTCACGAATTTCGAAATCAAATTCTTGGAGGAGGAGAACCCATCTTATTAGCCTAGGTTTTGTGTAACACCCCCTTTCTAAATACTACTATTTAGCCAATTTAAAAATCAGAGTTTTCAAAAACTTTTCCACGCACCACAAAGAGAGTGCTACATTTCTTCAAAAACATAAAACAACACGTTGAAATTTCATAAAACAACTAGTGCATGATATATAGCACATAAAATGGGCGAACCCTCAAAAATACTTGTTTGAGTTTTACAACAACTTGAATATAATTCCCAGCACAGCGGAATAACAACAAGTCTAGAAGTATTTTAATACATCACCAAATATCAGACTAATAACCCTAAAATAAAATACTAAGTAACTAAGACGCCCCTCCCCGTGCTACACATCAGAGCATGACCATAACCAACTACTTCATTCGCTATCACCTGCAGGTTGCCGACATGAGAAGCAACACGAAAGCAGTAGGGTGAGTCTCTTTACATAAATAATAGCAAATAGGATAAGCATTATATTAGAGAAGGCAACTAGAAGCACCAATTCACAACCATATCAACATATAACATTGAATACACACAAACTCCAAGAAATATCACCGAATGCATGATTGATGCATGAAATGCAACCCAACTCCAAGGGCATATGCATGTGGATCCATAAGACCGAAGTCTTCTGCACACCAATAAGACCGAAGTCTTCTGCTCACCAAATAAATGCACATGGTTTATGAGACACCATGAACAATGCACCAATCACAACCAAATCACACCATATTCACCACAACATGCATGAAGCATAATCACCCATATTTAATAGACTCCCATTGCCATTAATTACCTCACCATCACCCCAATAGAGGTCATAGACCCATCACCAAATTAAGCCTTGAAGGCACTCACCGAATAGGCCGAAGCCTCTACACACCAAATAGGCCGAAGCCTCTGCTCACCAAATAATTAATTTCACCATTAGCACATCACCAATTCACACACCTCAAATTATAGCTCTAAGGCTAGCAATTAATTCACCAGTTACACCGACACCAATTAAATAGACTATTTAAATCACCGACACGGAACAGTCAAAAATAAGCAAAACTGCACTTAGACATATGGGCAACATTGGCAACACCCGCACAAAAAGCTGGATTCCTACAGCAGTACACCTACTTCGGCGGATTATTTAAAATAGCAAACGACATCGAAAAATTACAAAAGACCACTCGTCGGAAGGCCACGGATGTGTAGTTTCTGGATATATCTTTAAAGTTTCAAAACAATGAGCCAATTAGTACAGTTTTTATAAACAAGCCGAACAGTTCCCAGACTGGACAGATTCTGTTCTCCCACTTCATTTTACTCTAAAATGACTTAAACTTGACCAAACGGGACAAAACCTTAGCCCGAACAAAATCAATTTGAGTATAGTTTATAATGGAAAAAGAATCGTTCAAAACGGAGTTCATTTGGAGACATAAAACTTGCAAAAACCGAACCTACTCACAGTTTGACTCTAGAAATTTGACCCGACTTTGGAGACTCATAACTGGAGCTACACAACTCCGAATTTAACGAAACCAGTGCCAAAACGACCGGCTTTAAGTCTACTTTCGAAAACACTCAGCCACATAATTTTTGAATCAACCAAACAGTACCAGTTTCAAAAAGACCGAAACAGTGTCCAGAAACGCACAAAACCATAAGCAAGTAAAACTCATCATGATCAATCACCCAAACCAATTATAATCACGGCACAATGCCTCACACTCCAATTTCAACACCAATTCATTTAGGCAAGTTATCAAACACCTTGCAACCATCATATTTTCATACTCAATTTCATTGAGGCAATACATCAAACACCTTGCATACATAGTTCATATCACGTTCATCTTAACAACAATTAGCATGGGTTCATCAATCTTAATTCAAACATAACACCAATTAATTCAACAACACATAAACAATCAATTAACTCAAACAACACACAAACAACAATTAATTACCCTAAACACCTAACCCACACATAACCACTCATCCTACAACCTATTATGTATGAAAGAGAGCCCCCTTACCTCAATATTGAAGAACTCAAGTAGTCTCTCCTTCACCAACACAAGAACCCCCATAACTAGCTTCTCTACCACTTTGAGCTTCAAACCCCCATCCATGGTAAAGTAGAAATGAGAAGGAATTAGTGTATGAAGCTTACACTAAAAGATGGAGCATGAAAAATGAAGAAGATTGGTACCAAATACCACTTACCCCAAGCCAAGAAAGAAAAATGCTCCTTCCCCCTCCTTAGACTAGCTGCGTTCAGCCCTCTCTCTTCTCTCTACCTCTCCTTTTCTTTTCTTTCTTCCAAATGGAGAAGGGAACCCTACCCCTAAGTTTAATTCTTTGGATATGGGCCCACTAATGGCCCATGGGCCCTTTATTTGCACCTCCTAGTTACTTCAACCACTCCCCGACATAATTAAATCACCACTCCCTTATTCAATACCCAACACCTCTTAGTTATATTAAACACCCTATTATTCTTTTAATATAACTAATCACTATAACACCTCCTAAATAAAATAAAACTCCAAATTAATTAATTGACTTAAATAAATGTTGCAAGCCTTAAACAACTTAATTAAATGAATAATTAAATTATTTTGGGGCGTTACATTTTTCATCTTTCTTTGAGATCAAATACTTAATGGCTGAATGATCAGTATAAACAATAAGTTTTGTGACAACTAAGTATGATCTAAATTTATCAAAAGCAAAAACCACAGCTAATAATTCTTTTTCTGTGACAATATAATTTATTTGAGCTTCAACAAGTGTTTTGCTAGCATAATAGATTGAATGAAATTCTTTATCAATGATAGGTGCTGTAACCTAGGTTGTCTTCAATTTCGGAAATGCTTGTTGACATTGTTCATAAAAAACAAATGGTGTGTCATGTTGTAGCAGTTGGCACAATGTCTTTGATATTTTGGAGAAGTCTTTGATAAACCTTCTCTAGAATCCAACATGGCTTAAGAAGCTTCTAACACCTTTGACACTTGTTGGTGGAGGAAGTTTCTCAATCACCTCAATTTTGGCTTTATCTAATTCCAAACCCTTCTTAGATATCTTGTGTCCCAAAACAATACCCTCTTGGACCTTGAAATGACATTTTTCCCAATCCAAGACCAAGTTGGTTTCTTCACATCTCACAAGTATCTCTTGTATATTGGCCAAACAATGTTGAAAAATTTCTCCAAACAGAGAAATCATCCATGAATACCTCAATGGATTTTTCAATGAAGTCTGAGCAGATGGCCATCATGCATCTCTAGAATGTGGCAAGTGCATTACAAAGTCCAAATGGCATCCTTTTGAAGGAAAAGGTGCCATAGGGACATGTAAATGGTGTTTTCTCTTGATCCCCAGACATTATTTCTATTTGATTATACCCAGAGTATCCATCTAGAAAGCAATAAAACTTTTTCCCTACAAACCTATCCAACATTTGATCTATGAAGGGTAAAGGAAAGTGATCCTTTTTGGTAGCCTTATTGAGCTTTTTGTAATCCAATCAAATCCTCCATCCTGTCACAGTCCTTGTAGGTATCAACTCATTTTTATCATTTGCTATAACTGTCACACCTCCTTTATTAGGAACACATTGCACTGGGCTAACCCATGCACTGTCTGAGATTGGATAGAGAATACCAGCATCCAACCACTTGATGATCTCCTTTTTAACCACCTTTCATAATAGGGTTCAATCTTCTCTGTCCCTCAATGCTGTTTTTAGCATTTTCATCTAAGAGTATTTTGTGGATGCAAATTGTTGGACTAATGCCTTTGATATCAGTCATCTGGCATGCTATCGTCTTCTTATGCCTTTTAAAGTAGTAATGAGATCACACTCCTGATCTTGAGTTAGATCAGAAGCAATGATCACAGAGAGAGTATCATGTTCCTCTAAATAGGCATACTTGAGGTGTTTAGGTAATTCTTTGGGGTCAAGGGTAGGTGGTTGCTCAATTGAGGGAATGCTCTTCTTTAGGCTTGAGTTCTCAAGTTCTAAGGATTCATATTTTCTCACCCAGGCCTCTTTTATTCTAGCTTCTTGTTGAATAGCTCTTTCTTCCATCAACTCACTATTTTCATTGTCATCAAAAATCTTGCCCAAGTGGTCATGCTGTTGATGAAAATGCTTGATGCTTCATCTGGGGGAGCCACAAACTTCTTATCAAGTTTCCATTGAATAGCTCCTTCTTCCATGCTTCAAACAATGATTCATTATCAAGTTGCGAAGTAATTTCATTTCTCATTTTTGCTTGGTGGAAAGTATTTTGCCAAATTTTTTTCCGCTAATTCATTCCAAGTGTGGATAGAATTAGGTTCCAATGAGTTTAGCCAAGCTTTTGATCTATCCTTTAAAGAATAGGGAAAAAGTTTGAGTCTAAAAGCATCATCAGAAACTCCTGGAAAAGAGAAATTACTCATTTTTAGAAATTGTTGGTGTTTGAACTATTTTATTTTAACTATTTTATTTTTATAAAATGTTGGTGTTTGAAGTATTATTCATTTTTAGAAATTGTTTTTAATTGAACAAGTGTTAAAATAAGTATTTAGTGTGAAAAGAGCTCTAAGAACACATATTATAGTGTTATTGGGCTTTTTCATGGGCCTCGCTCCCTGCACCCTGATAAATTCATTTTCACACCCCCAACCCAATGGACATCATCCCTACCACAAACCTAACCCGAACCAATGCCCTTCTTCCTCTCTTTTTTTTTTCCGCAGTTTCCCTCTGCAAACCCTAAATTAATTCTACAAAATCCTCCCTCCTTTTCCCCCATGAGCTCCATCACAACAGCCTCCCAGGCGCTTGATTACATTCTCTACTTGCGCTTTTGAGTCTAATGAGCTTGAACTACCTAGGTTATTAAAACTTTAGAATAATTGAATTGAAAACAAATCTATGAAGAGATGAAATCCCATGAATAATTACTTACATGTTAAATTAAATTAGTAACATATTCATGCATCAGCACGAGGCGATCACGTTGCATGATACAAATAGTACTCAATCCAAAACTCAGATGCTCAAAATTCAGTGTACGTAATGGAGATTGTAAAGAAGACTAATGGCCTATAATATGAGAAGACTAAATTTATCAGTACAATTCAAAAGTGAACTACATTGCAATACTAACTAACACAGTCATGTATACAGGGACGGAGCTACAGCCAACCTTGGCATGGCTTGAGCCCCCCTATTCTTCTTGCAACAATTTTTTTTTTTAACTTTATAATATACTATCAATGTATCTATAATGACACTAAGAAAAGTTGTTTAAAAAAAACATACGAAGAAAGTAGTTATTATATAATATCTTATTCCAAATTTTCTATCACACGGGATGCGCATTACACTGGATGGCAACCACTGCTTTCTTTTAATTCATACATTTTCTTCTTTAATTTAATATATTATATTATATTTAAAATAACTAATATAAATTAATAAAATATTAAAAGTACTTCTTATCTATGTCATTGGTTGATAAAAACTAGAAAAACACAAGTTTACCCTATTGTATATGGGGTGATAACTCTTAATCTCACACTTCTTGTCACTACTACTATTATTGAGCGGTCTTTTTTAGCTATAAGTATAGTCAAAACTACACTTCGCAACAAGATGGAAGATGAATTTTTGAGCGACTGCCTCTTAGTATATTTTGAAAAGAGAATTGTTGAAAAGTTCACTGTATTAGAGTCAATTATAGATAATCTTTGTGACATGCAAGAAAAACGTTCTGTATTTTGATGAAATATTAATGTAATTAGTATTTTTGAATTAAATAAGTACGATTTTATTCCCGAAATATGATACAAACACACACACACAAAATATATATATATATATATATATATATATATATATATATATATATGAGTTAGGATATTATGACACAGTGTCAAACTTAGCGACTTACACCAATTAATAACTTCGCGTATAAAATGAAATTTGTCAATCCGACCGTTGAATAACGCGATTTTATCTTTTAGATCATATATATCAAATTTCATAAAGATATGAAATTATTTGACGGTCCACCGCACTACTCTATTTTGATGACTAATATGTTATTTAAAAGATAATCAAATAGGTGTTGTTAGATAACACACCTATGAAGACCCAATTTTGAAATTTGATATAATTGGTGTAAGTCGCTAAGTTGCACTCATTTGGTGCACTCCTTCGGTAGATCCCTTAGCTCGCCAACCGAGCTACCTACTTGGGATATATATATATATATATATATATATATATATATATATATATATATATATATATATATATTACTGTAAATAGAAGACGGGCAAAACAAAACATAACCCATAGATAATAATGGGAGAAAATCGGAAGGTCATCAAGAAATAAATCTAAATCGGTTGTTAATAAAAATATAATTTGAAAAATAATTATAAAAGTAAAGAAATAATTTGAAAAGACAATATGAGAATTCATATTTAATAACTTACTGAGTTTATTCAAGCTTTGAAGCAAAGGATGGAGGGGTTATACATAGAGAAGATATTCGAAGGGAAGTATAGAGTAGTGGGTGATATTTCGAATGCTAAACTAAGAGGAAGAGCCTTCCTTTTATAGAACAAGGAAAGGTTTTAGGTATATAAAACAGACACTGGCGGTGTAAAAGAACAATAATGTTGATACAATAATAAAGTAATAAAGTAAGAAAAGGCAGAGATAAGAGATAAGATTCTTTAAAGCTTGTCTGCCACGAGCTATCTTTAAAGAGAAGGATAATCTTTGTCTAATAAAAGCTAAAGAACTTGTGAATGGTGTTGTCACATCTTTATCTTTAATAAAAGTTCTTTGTCCACTTGCAATAATTATAATCCGGGCACACCACTAACTCCAAAACAATCGCCCTCATTGTCTTATTTGTAAAGCTCTGGGGAAGAAGTGTCATCTTCTTCATTAAGCTCGATTCGATAAAGATCGTTGGAATTTCTTCCAAAATTCTTGCTTGGTAGAAGCCGATGCTAACCCCTCGCCATAATTTTTGCTTTTTCCGAAAGGAACTCACATTCTTTGCTAGATCCTTTTCCTTTTATGAGAAATTTGGGATGTTCTTCAAACCAACGCCGTAAGGTCGCTTCATTGATAAAGTCCAGTCCGAACTTATTCCACCATTTAATTTTAATTCGCCTAAGTATCCGGTGATATGGCTATCCGGGATAGCTATTTCCTTAAGATAATGCCAAGAAGTAATCCAAGATATTCCAAAATTAGCATGGAACATTAATATTTTTAGATAATCATCGAAATTTGTTTCTCCGAGAATTCTGAAATGCCTTATCTGCAAAATCGGGATAGATGCTAGTTTCGGGCCCCAATCATGGAACCATTTAATGAACCAATGAGGAAAGTTTTAAAGGAAATCCTTCTTAAACCATATAAACCAAGAATGATCAAAAGGTTTAAGAAACATAATGTTGTTCCAAGCATCCATGTAATCATAATAAGAATAATTTTGAGGGTGAATTCTGGAGAATTCTCCGGATGAGTGGGTGAGCTTTCGATCGATAATGTTAAAATCTTTTGGATTTTAAACTTGGAGTATAATATTTGTTACGAGTTTTTCTTGTCCATGGTGTGGGTTAATTCAATTGAATCCGTGTCGATTAAAATGAATTCATAAAATAAGCGGGATTTGTAAGTTAGATGGGATATAATGAAACCGTGGGGAAAGAACTTAGAAGTAATCTCTAAATGCTTTGGGAGTCAATTTACTGGTTCAACCAGAAGAGGATCTTCTTGTATTCTTTTTCAACAAAAGGGCACTCTAAACCACTAGGGGAGTGTAGAAAGGTAATTTTCGAGGTTTAATGGGTGTGGAAGAAGAGGGTGGTAAGGCTAATTTAGATTGAAAAGGAGGTCTAACTCCAAAGGAGGAAGAAGGATAAAAAGCAGGTAATGCAAGGGGTACTAAAGGGGTAAACCTATTGGTTGTCTGTAATGCAGTTACAGGATTAGGTAATGCAGCTACTGTTTGTAAAGCTTGTTTAGATGTAATGGCTTTAGCCTCCTTCTTACGAGGAGGTCCATACTTATCCCGAAGGCTACTCATGATTTTCCCTGTAGAAATTCTCTAGTTAGGAAATCTGGTAATGAATTGTTTTCTCCTTTAATATGTTCTATTTCAAAATCAAAACAAGAAAGTAATGATTGCCATCTGGCAAAAATATGTTTAGAAACTAAATTTTTAACATCCTTTTGTAAAACTTCTTTTGCCGCTTTACAATCAAGACGTAATAAAAATCTTTTGGAAAACAAATCATCTTGAAATTTCATAATACATAATACGATTGCCAAAACTTCTTTTTTTGACAGTACTATAATTTTGTTGTGCCGATTCCAGATGCCTGAATAATATCTGACAATTTGTTCTGTTTTAGACTCTGGTAATTTCTGCTTTATTATTCCACCATACCCTAAGTCTGAGGAATCTGTTTCAATAATAAGAAAAGCTTGAGGATCTGGTATTCCTAAGCAAGGTAATCTTTTAACTAGCTGTTTAATCTTCTTAACACTCTGACTCATAGATTCATCCCAAGGAGGAGGGTTTTTCTTAAGTCGTTTAAAAAGAGGTAAACAAATAGTGCGGATATTGGGAATAAAATCAGCCACATAATTCACACAGCCTAGAAATCTCTGTAACTGAGTTTTATCTTTTAATTCATTAGGAAACTTATCACCAAATTCAATAGCTCTACTAATAGGGGTGATGGTTCCTTGATAAATATTGAATCCTAGAAAACGAACATTTACTTCAAATAGTTTCATTTTCTTGACAGATAAAACTAAACCATTATCTTTAATGATTTTAAAAAATCTTTCTAAATGCTCAAAATGTTGATTAAGAGATTTTGAAAAGACTAATATATCATCAAGGTAAACAATGGCAAAATCTTGATAATCATTTAATATGTCATTCATGATATGCTGGAATTCACTAGGAGCATTCTTTAGACCTAATGGCAAAACATTCCACTCATAATGACCAAAAGGAACTACAAACGCAATTTTGTATTTATCCTTTTCATCTAGTTGGATCTGATAATATCCAGATTTTAGATCAAATTTGGAAAAGATAATTGAACTGTGTAATCGCCCAATTAAATCTTTTTTATTAGGAATATGATATCTAATCCATTGTAATACCTTGTTTAAAGGTTTGTAGTTAATAACTAATCTGGGAGCACCTCGCTCTAGCTCGCCAGGATTGTTAACATAGAATCCAGTACAACTCCAAGGAGATTTACTGGGTCTAAGCAAACCTTTATCCAAATAATCCTTAATTTCTTTCTTGCAATACTCTAGGTATTGTTGGCTCATTTGTATAGGCCTAGCTTTGGTAGGTATGGTTCTTTCATCAAACCCTGGTTCATAGGGTAAAGAAACCATATGCTTTTTTCTAGCCCGTAAAGCATTTGGATGCTCAAAGATGATTTCTTCTTGGAATTTGTCTTTGAAGACTACTAATTCTATCTCTAATAGCTTTAGATCAGAATCTTGTTCTTCTATCTTGCGATATTGAACTTCTTTGTTAAGACTATTAATATGTTTTCTCTTCTGAGTTATCAGATTTATAGAAGAGGTTGAGGCTTCCTTAAGATTGTTTAGGTCTCTAATCTTAGGTGACTCAATAAATTCAAACTTGATTTCCTTTCCTAGGGTTTTCATTGTTATATCCGTGTGAGAAACTTTAAACGGATATAATAAGGATAGGAATGGGGTTCCTAATATGACCTTCTCATTTAGGTCTTTAACTAGTAAGAAATGGGTCCTATAACAGACATGATCTTTACAGATCCTTGCATCTGTTAGTTTATCTTGAATGTTTAATCTATGGCCTCTCGCGCCACTTAATCCTTCTAGAGTTTTCTCATAATATTTAGTAGGGATTAATCCCTCTTGGATGCAATTCATATCTGCACCAGAGTCTATTAAGGCTATGAACTCAAATCTTTGATCCTTAATAACTATGGTAATAGGGCAATGCCATTTATGCATAATCATTCTATTTAATATAGTAATATATCCTTCACTAGTGTTGGAATGGTCGCACTAGTAGAAGTGGATGCTAGAATATTATTTCCTTTAATTTCTAAATATCTCAACTCTAATTCTAAATCTTTTGTTTTAAAGATTCTATCTCCTTTTTAATTAGAGAGATCTCACTCTGTAGATCTTTAACCGTTAATTGAGGTGATACTAGAGGCTTAGGTTTAAACCTATCCATAATTTCTTTAAATTCTATTTTGTGAACAGTGTCCTTTTGTTCTTCTTCTTTATCTAAGATAGACTTAATTTGTATCATGAATTGTTCTTTTTCAGAAGATTCAGGCATCTTTCTTAATATATCTATTAAGGTATTAGCTTGTGTGCTAGTAATGACATTTATACTTCTTGTGCACGAGTCACAAGTACATAATTCTGGACCTAATCCTTGACAACAATCATCATCAGAAGTAACTTCCGAATCTGTGCTGTTTAGAACCTGATTAATAAAATCTTCTTCATTTGAAGATTCTTCAGATGTACTTGATAGATCTTCATTTAAGATCATAACATCTTCTAATATATTAATAAGGCTTCGTTTCAGTTCTTCTGAAACACCTAATTCATTAATTCTATTAATTTGTTGCTTAACTCTACAGGTCTTAGCATAATGACCAAAGCGTCCACACTTAAAACACTTGACATCTGCTTTGTCTGTTCTAAGGGTTTTCTTGGGCTTATAAGGTTTTTTCTTATAAGGTTTTTCTAATGAGGTCTTCTCATTATTCTTGGAATAATTATTCTTAGAATAATCCTTTCGTCTCTTGTATGGTTTATAAGAACTTGAGGGTTTCTTATAATTCTTTTTGGTTTGCTTGCTAGGGGCTCTAATTTGTTCTACCCCAAATTGCTCACACAAAGATCCTAATTCTTTCTTTCCTTGAGTTAATTCGTTTCGCATTTTATTCTGAATCTTATAGTCAGTACAAATGCTTATTCCAGTTTCGACTACTTGACTGGATAATTGACCAAAGGTCATGGAGTTATAATTTATAGCTCCTCCATTTTTTACTCTAATATCGGCTTTAACCTTCTCAGCTAATAGCCTAGGTAAACCAGCTATAAATCTTTCTTTCCAATACTCACGCACTATCCGCACGAGTACATAATTTGGATAAAAACATGTCTTTATACCATCGATAATCAGACATGGTTGGACAATATAGGTTTGCTAATTGTTCTGCAGCCCTATCCTGAAATTGGGACGGGTCTCCTATAAAACTTTTGGTAATGGAATATAATAAGGTGTTAACAGCATCCTCTTCTGCTGTTGCTAATCCTGTTGTTGGGTCTATTTTCTTAGCTTCAAATAATAGATCTTTCTTCACAGTTAGGATGTTATCCCACCATCCCTTTAACTTTGTCTGTAAAAAAAAGTGACAATAAACATGGTCGCTTTTTTTATCGTTGTTTCTTCCCTTTGTTTTATAAGCGATTTGCCGCCATGGTCATTTCTTGAATGGTGTTTAATATATTTTGTTCGAATGGCCATCTATATTCCATTCTCGTAATAGCACTTCCATTAAAGGAACTTCTTTGTCATATCTCTAGCTTCTTCAAACCTGTAAATCTACAAAGCTAGGTCTAGGATAATAGTTTCTAGTTCTTCCTTGATAATTCTTATTCTTATGATAACCTATCTTATTTATACCTATTTCTTCATCCTTAGTTAAAACATTAACTTTGGATTTATCTGAAATATTTAGCCGAGTTAATTCTTCTATAAGGTCATCAGTATCGGGTCTTAATTTAGCTTCTTTTAATTCCTTTTCGGGAACATTAATAAGCTTATAAATAGGCCTTTGAGGATCTATATTAAAATCCTTATGGGAGCCTATTTTTGATGATGAGGGAGCAAGAGACGGAATAGAAGAGACTTGCGACTCTACTCTGTCTAACTGGTCAGCTATGGTGTGTAATATGGTGTTAGAGTAATTCAACTGATTTTGTATCCTTGCCGTGTCTGTATCTCCCACAGCCAACCTATAAGGAGATGCCAACATCTTAACTTTATGGCTTTCTATCTTGATAGCCTCTAATGGGGGATGGACTGACTCAATAGTCTTATTGGTCTCTGTAGTCCATTTATTTGTAATTTTAGTATGTACTTCTATTTCTTTTTCTTTAACAAAGGGATTTTGTATTCCCGAGTCTTCACATAGTTGTTCAAACCATGTAAAGAAATAGACATTTAATCTATTGATTCTAATAGAGCTATAGAACTGTTGAAGATATTCAGCAGTTTGTTCTTTAGAGAATTTGGTGAAGTACCAATTTCTCTTATCTTTGTTGTAATCAGCTTCAAAGTCTTGTCTAATCCAAGGCTTATCTATCTCAAATTCTTCTTCCAACGTAATCGTTGAAACCATTTGAGAATATGTAGGCGACATAGGAGGAGATTCTGACCTGTTCTCTTGCTGATATATGGGCTGAGGTATATTTGGAGTAAAACCAACTCCTGCTAAGTTGACATTAATAGTTGATGCAGTAATCGGTAGATCTTCTAGAACTAATGCTAGGTCTTCTACTTGATTCTCCTAAGGATATAGAATTACTTACATTCATTCTAATCCTTATAGTTCCATCATCTTCTGTAATGAATTGTCTAGGTCTTCTAGACTCATCTTTGGTTGAGGCATTACCTCATCCAAAACCCATTCTTACGGTAATTTGGCGATTATATCTAAAGCTCTTAATTTCTTAGGCGTAGTAATATTAGAACGCCGTAAATTAGCTTCCACAATAACCGTCTCTGTTCTTAGGAGAACTCCTTAATGCTTTAAAATTGTAATTAATATTAGAGACTTTATATTTAATTTTATAACATACATCAATGTTAGCGACACCTTCATAAAAAGATCATTAATACATTGAATATTAATAACCAAAGAGTTTTTAGTATAACTATTCATTAAATTAATTGAAAAATTAGGATAATGATTAAAATAAACTGGTCCTTCATTTAAATTTGATTCAAGAATAGCAATAATTGATTCGAGAGAAGTTCTTTATCCTATTATCACGTAAAACCGAAGAATGGGAGTATTTAATCCTAATTTATGTAAAGGTTTTACAGCAACTTGAATTAAACCAAGGTGGATATATTGAAAACCTTTATTAACATGATCATTTATTAATTCTTCATTTAACAAGTTAATGGATTCATGTTTCGCACTTATAGATCTTGAGGCTTCTATAGTTTGAGTAATGTCTTGTGTTAATAATCTATCGAAAACACCTGATTTGTATATTTCTTTTGTTTTAATTTCGGGTAATTTCCAATTTTGTAATCTACTTTCTATCTCAGCTATTTCTAATTCGCGATTTTGATAATTATCTTGATCACTACGTGATTCCAACACATCATCAGGTATGTTTGTATTTGTTAATAACCTAGGTCTTCTAGACGAGGATCCTAACTCACTCATGGATCTAAGAAATCTTGCCATTAAAACTATTTTCTTTCTATCGGGAACACCAAACGGACTCAACTGGTTGTGGGAACACCAACTCACCCTTCTCTCCCGGGTTTTTAAAGGCTTACCAACACAACTATCCGGGCTTACCAACGCTAGCCAAAAAATAATTTTAAATGTTGTTACGAAAAAAAGGATACTTTTATATTTGGGTTTTTTATATTTATTTTTTTAAAATATATTCGGACTAATTAATTTCCAACTTAGTTCGAAATAAATTTGCATTTTACGTTAACAGAATATGATAAAAACTCTCTCTCTCTCTCTCTCTCTCTCTCTCTCTCTGTTGAGAATTTTACTAGTGTGTCTACTGTTGTATTGAATAAGTTGTATTGCCTCACTTTCAATTTCGTGGAACCTGCTATTACAGGTCATTTGTTAATTGGTAACCTAGTGTAGTAGGTCACTTTAGTGAGTTACTGTTGAGCATCTTGTAGTTAGTTTCAGTTGGAATGTAACTGAATCTATAGCAGTTTGTTGTAGGTATATGTACTGAACAATGATTCAATGAATGATAATGCAAGATTTCAATCTTCTTTGAGCTCTGTTTCAACAGAAAATTCTAACAAAATTGGTATCAGAGCTCCGATTGGGGCCTGGAGAGGTGATTGTGAAATCTCAATTTCACGGCAATGGCGAATTCAAACAATGGCAACGAGAGCAACTATATGCAACCGTCTATTCCGCGTCTTGATGGTCACTATGAACACTGGAGCATGCTGATGGAGAACTTTTCCTTCGATCCAAGAGTATTGGCATCTAGTGGAGAAGGGAATCGCAACGCCGACGGGAGCAATGACGGAGGCGGAGCAGAAAAAATTCGACGAATCGAAACTGAAAGACCTAAAAGCAAAGAATTATCTCTTTCAAGCGATTGATCGAGTTTCTCTTGAAACGATTCCTAAGAAAGATTCATCGAAAGAGATTTGGGATTCGTTGAAGATGAAATTTCAAGGAAATTCGAGGGCAAGAAGATCAACGTTGCAAGCGGCAAGAAAAGAATTCGAGGGCGTCGAGATGAAACCCAGCGAAACTATCTCTGAGTATGTGCCTAGGGTAATGCAGATTGCAAACAAGATGAGACTTCACAGAGAGACAATGGAAGACGGAGTAATTGTAGAAAAGATCCTTAGATCGCTTTCTGAAAAATACAATTACATGGCATGTTCAATAGCAGAATCACATGATATTGAGAAGATGACCGTGGACGAAGTTCACTGTTCTTTACTGATACACGAGCAAAACTATTTGAGATTTACCAAGAACCGGGGTGAAGAACAGGCGTTAAAGATCACAACGCAAGAGAGAGGTGTCTTTAACACTGGGAACAGAGGTAGAGGCAGTATCAGAGGTAGAGGAAGGGGAAGACAAAGCAAATATACTGTGGAATGTTTCAAGTGCAAAAAACTTGGACATTACAGAAACTAATGCCCTGAGTGGGATAAAGAAAGCAATGCAAATTATGCAGAAACACAAGATGAAGATTTGATGCTGTTGATGGCCAGTACAGAAGTTGAAGGAGAAAGTGGGGAAGACTGGTTGAATGAGTCTGATCATTCAGAAGCTAAAAATGAAGTTTTGGTTCCTTGCTCGATTGAATGGAGCAATACAAGGAATATGTGAATGACTTGATGGCCTTCATGGCCAACTTGGAAAGCAAAGAAGAAGACAGTGAGGAAATCTGGTTTCTTGATAGTGGTTGCTCAAATCACATGAGTGGAAACAAGAAAAACTTTGTTGAATTAGATGAAACTATCAAGAAAAGTGTGAAGCTAGGAAACAATTCAAAAATCCAAGTTGCTGGGAAAGGAAGTGTAAGGGTGAAGTTGAATGGAGTCAGTCACTTGATATCAGATGTCTACTACATTCCAGAGCTCAGAAACAATCTTCTGAGCATAGGTCAATTACAGGAAAATGGATTGACCGTGCTCTTCAAAGGTGGAGAAGGGAATTGCAAAGTCTATCATCCTGACAAAGGATTGATATTGGAGTCCAAAGTAGTACCAAATAGGATGTACAAGCTCATTGGAAGGAGTGTGCAAAGGAAAACTCAGAATGAATCATCATGTTTCCACACATCAGTTGAAGAAATAACGCAGCTATGGCACTGCAGAATGGGTCACTTGAGCTACAAGGGACTGAATGTGCTTCAGAAGCAGGATATGGTAAAGGGTCTGCCTCAACTAGTTAATTGTAACAAAGTCTGCACTGATTGTATGAAGGGGAAACAGCATAGGGATCCTTTCCCTAAGAAGAGCAAGTGGAGAGCAAGGACAAAATTGGAACTGATACATGCAGATGTGTGTGGTCCTATCTCGCCTTCATCAAATAGCAATAAGAGGTATGTCCTATGTTTCATTGATGATTACTCTAGGAAAACATGGACTTACTTTATGAATGAAAAATCAGAAGCCTTTACACACTTTAAGGCATTCAAAAGCATGATAGAAGTAGAATCAAATTTGAAAATAAAATGCCTTAGGACAGATAGAGGTGGAGAGTTTGTGTCTTCTGAATTTGATAACTACTGTGTTGCTGCTGGTATTAAGAGGAATTTAACTACTGCATACACCCCTCAACAAAATGGAGTGGTGGAAAGAAAGAATAGAACCATTATGAACATGGTAAGATCGATTCTTAGCTGCAAAGACATTCCCAAGAGATTCTGGCCCGAGGCAGTGAGGTGGAGTGTGTATGTGCTAAATAGATGTCCAACATTGTCTCTTAAGAATAAAACACCAGAGGAAGCCTGGACAGGACACAAACCATCTGTGGAACACTTGAAGGTGTTTGGCTGCATTGGTCATGTGCATGTGCCAGATGCAAAAAGAAGTAAACTAGAAGACAAGAGCAGGAAGTGTGTGCTGTTTGGTCTAAGTGATGAGTCAAAAGGCTATAGAATGTATGACCCAATTGAGAAAAGAATTGTGGTAAGTAGAGATGTGGTCTTTAAGGAGGAAGAAAAGTGGGACTGGAATGATGTGCATCATTCAGAAAATGTTGAGGAACTAGATTGGGGAGAAACAGAAGATAGTGATGCATATGAAGTGGAAAGTGAAGTTGAAAATGATACTGAAAATGAAACTATAGATGGTGACAGCATTGAGGAACAAACCTCTCAGAATGATGAAGGGGAAGACTCTACTGATGTGACAGAAGCAGAAACAGACACTGAAATTAGAGAAATGGATACTAATAAGGAAAGAAGAACTAGAAAACCACCTGCCTGGCATGATGACTATGATACCACCTTTGCAACTTACTTAGATGGTGATGAATTGAACCTGACTGCAGTAGAGAATTCAGATCCAGAATGTTTTGAAAAGGCTATCAAGGATAGCAAATGGAAAGAAGCAATGGATAATGAGATAAGTTCCATTGTGAAGAATGAGACTTGGGAGTTAGCTGACTTGCCTAAAGGGTCAAAAGTGATTGGAGTTAAATGGATCTACAAAACAAAACTCAATGAAGCAGGGAAGGTTGATAAATATAAAGCGAGGCTCGTTGCTAAAGGGTACAATCAGAAGCATGGGGTTGATTATACTGAAGTATTTGCTCCTGTGAGCAGACTAGACACAATTAGATTCATTATAGCAACTGCAGCTCAACACAAGTGGACTCTATACCAACTTGATGTTAAATCTGCATTTCTATATGGCAAATTAAATGAAGAGGTCTATGTGGAGCAACCCAAAGGATACATTGTAAAGGGCAGTGAAAGTAAAGTCTATAGATTACACAAGGCACTCTATGGACTAAAACAAGCACCAAGAGCTTGGTTTAGTCGCATAGAATCCTATTTTTTGCATGAAGGATTCACTGCCAGCAAGAGTGAGCATATTCTATTCTACAAAAGAAGGAATAAGGATAGAATTCTAATTGTGAGTGTCTATGTGGATGATCTAGTGTACACTGGAAATGATGAAGAAATGATGAATGAGTTCAAAAGTTCCATGAACAAAGAATTTGCCATGACAGACCTTGGAAAAATGAAATTCTTCTTAGGTATTGAGGTGCTGCAGACTGACAATTATATCCATATTTGCCAAAGGAAATATGCTCTGGAAATCTTGAAGAGATTTGATATGAATTCATGCAATCCAGTAATCATCCCTATGGTAGCAGGCACAAAAATTGGAAGAGATGGCAGAGGTGAAATGGCTGATGAAACTGTGTATCAACAGTTGATAGGTAGCTTGATCTACATCACAGCAACCCGGCCAGATATTATGTTTGTGGTGAGCTTACTAAGTAGATTCATGTGCAAACCTACTCAAGTTCACATGTTGGCTGCTAAGAGAGTATTGAGATATATTCAAGGGACAGTAGAATATGGAATTCTGTACAAAGGAGGAACTCAAGATAAACTGTTAGGATACACTGATTCTGACTATGCAGGGGATCTAGAGGAGCGCAAGAGCACATCAGGTTATGTGTTTATGCTGTGCAATGGAGCTATAGCTTGGAGCTCAAAGAAGCAACCTATTGTTGCACTCTCCACAACCGAGGCAGAATTTGTAGCAGCAGGATCTGCAGCTTGCCAAGCAATCTGGTTGAGAAAAATTATGACAGAGCTGAACTTGTGCAGCAGTGATGAAACTGAGCTGATGTGTTACAATAGCTCAGCAATAAAATTGAGTCAAAATCCTATCCTACATGGCAGAAGCAAGCATATACAAGTGAGGTTCCACTACCTCAGGGAATTGGTGAAGAATGGAAGCATCAAAATGTTGTTTTGTGGAACAAGAGATCAATTAGCAGACATGTTTACAAAGGCTGTCAGCAAAGAGACCTTCATCAAGCTTAGAGGAATGTTAGGAGTATGTAAAATTCCAAATGTAAACTAGGAAGTGCATTAGTGTCTAGTTTAAGGGAAGGTTTTGTCGAGAATTTTACTAGTGTGTCTACTGTTGTATTGAATAAGTTGTATTGCCTCACTTTCAATTTCGTGTAACCTGCTATTACAGGTCATTTGTTAATTGGTAACCTAGTGTAGCAGGTCACTTTAGTGAGTTACTGTTGAGCATCTTGCAGTTAGTTTCAGTTGGAATGTAACTGAATCTATAGCAGTTTGTTGTAGGTATATGTACTGAACAATGATTCAATGAATGATAATGCAAGATTTCAATCTTCTTTGAGCTCTGTTTCAACAGAAAATTCTAACTCTCTCTCTCTCTCTCTCTCTCTCTCTCTCTCTCTCTCTATATATATATATATATAGTCGAGAGATTTTAATTTTTATTTTTTAACGACCCCCCCAACTAATCACCTCCGTCCCTGCATGTATATGCAGTATTCTAATTTCTAAAAGATGCCTTAGCTAAAGTTGCATAATTATCTTTTTAGATAAACTTACGTCGCATTTTTAGAACCATATATCCATATACTATTGTTGCATTAAGGATCGAGTTTGGAAGAAGATTAACTCTTGGGGTGGTCGGTCTTTATCAAAAGCGGGGAAGGAAATCATGATCAAGTCGGTTCTTCAATCTATTTTGACTTACTTTATGAGCCTTTTCCTTATGATGAAATTCAGAGGTTGATTAGTGCTTTCTTGTGGGAGAGTCGTAATAACCGCATCTGGGAGGGGAAAGATGTGGATGCGTCAACTATTGTATGGGTTGGTTGTCGTTTGTTGAATGAGTGAAGGGAGGCTCGACTTTCACTGAGCGTTGTGGCTGGGCATGCAGCAACCAGCTCCTCGCGTGGTGGCTTCTTGGTCTCCACCGATAATTGGCTTTGTTAAATATAACATAGATACTTCATTTTCTTTGGTGGTTGATCGAGTTGGTATTGCTATTTGTCTTCAGAATGAGCATGGACATTTTATCAAGGCCAAACTTTTAGCTACTCGCCTATCCTAGACGTTCCTTTGGGGGAGGCGTTGGGGTTATTCGACGCTATTACTTGGATTCGGAAGCTTGGCTACAAAGACGTCATTTTTGAGTTAGATGCTAAATTTGTAGTTGATGCTTTTAATTCAAAGCGTGTTATTTTTTTTTTGTGCTTGGCTCAATTGTTGGAGCTAGTGGAGACCTTTTTAATTTTTTTAATTACAACTCTCATGTTGAGTTTGCTGGGAGGGATGTTAACAAAGTTGCTCATACTCTAGCAGGGGTGCCATTGTTGTCAGCTATCCCTCAAGAATACTCTAGTGTTCCTTCATGTATTTTGTCGTTGATTATTAATGAAATGCATTGACTGCTTTTTGTAAAAATAAAAAACTAAACGTTAAAATGGAAATGACTAAAACATAATAAATAAATTACTATAATACATGAACACAAATCCGAAGTTGTTTTTGGAAGAGATCAACAAATAAAAATTAGTTAATAGTCACTCCTATGTGGCAGTTCTAACCTCAATAACTCTTTTTTTTTTTGTGAGAGAAAGGGGTGAAGCCCAAAACAGAGAAACTGCACACTAGCTCCACCCAACCCAACTCTATCAGAGTTCCCTCTTTCTAATGAAGAAACATTTTTTCCCAACAAATCAAATGAATCTTTCTATGGTCTGGTTCATCTCCCCAAATGAAGTTTCTGCAGAGTTTGTCAATTTCATCACAAACTCCTCTAGGAAGTTTACAAGAATGCATCACATAAGTAGTCATGGCCTGGACCACAGACTTAGCTAAAGTAACCCTTTCTGCAAAAGAGAGGGTTCTAGCCTTCCAGATGCTCCATCTCTGACTAACTTTATCTATCACAAAGCTAAAAGTGTTTGCACTCACCCTCTTGTGAAAAATGGGAACTCCAAGATATTTACCAAGATCATCAGTCATTTGGAAACTGATAACTCTATTTTATATAGAGTTATTCATCTATTTTAACTTAGGTTATTGCTTATTTTCAAGTACATTAATATATAAATATATCTAATTTATTAAGAAACAATATTTTAAGGATTCAAATGGATTAGGATAAGGAACTAGGCAAAATACACATATCTTGTTAGGTTTGATGTTTTTGTTCAGTGCAACTACTTCAGGAGTGCCCACACTGCTAACACTAGGAGTGGAAACACTGCCTACACTAAGAGTGGCCACACTGCCTACACCTGCTAAAAATCACCTGGAGCAGAACCACTTGTAGAATTCGGCGATCAACATAAAAATCAAGTTGCAAGGCTCACTTATCTAAAGACATGTGGCACTACTCCATTGGACCACCCCATGTGAAATACATGCAAAATGACCAAAATGAGCCACTTGCTCAATAGCAGGTCTGCAACTAACCATGGTTAATCTTCTCAGTTGATCTTTCGCGCCAAAGGAAACCCTTCAAGGGAGGAAAGCTTTCATGCCTATAAATACAAGCCATATCTTCACTTACAAATCATCCTTCATCCAAGTCTTAAAGGATCACTTAGTTTAGTTTATTTCTAGCTTAGTTTTAGTTTTTATTTAAGTTTCTGAAGAGAAGGAAGGTAAGGAAGTGCTCGACAACCACTCCCTTCACTTCTACTTGGAGGAAACTTGTGTAAGGAACTCATCTTGTACTTCAACTTGGGAAACTCATGCAAAAGATCTCCTATTTGTGTAATCTCTATCCTTTTGAGTTCTTTTGCTATATTACTCATTTGATTATGCTTTTTGCAGATTTTCTCTATTATATTATGAGTAATATGAGCTAATTTCCCTTAGTTGAGATGTTGTAGCCTTGTAATGAACTTCTAAGTAAGTTATTATGGTTTATGTAGTGTATGCATTTTAACTCTTGTGTAATACTTCTTTCAAAGCTTATTCTGAAATTGATCACTTTAGAATAGGTAAACTTGTGGCAGCAGACATGGGCTACATTTATGAACTCAAGAGTTAATAAGAATGAGTGTTTATAACAACATCTTTGTTAAACTAGCTTTAATGAATGAAGAATTGCTTGTTAAAACCATGTTAAGTCCTAGACATAGGATAATATAGTTCTTAGGGTGATACAGTGGGAGCTTAAAGAGACAAGAACCTATTTAGCATGCCTAGACATAGGAAGCTTGTAATGAAACTCTAAAGAAAGTGATTGAAAGACACACACTATTGCAGCTGCATCCAGTGTTCCCACACTGCATACTCCACTAAAACACTTAGAAGTGATTTACTTGGTGAAAACATCTCAACTACTTTATCTCACTGATTCCTTACACACATTTATTGTTTATAGTATTTTTAACCACTTGAAACACTCCAACCAATTGTGAATAGTGTAGACACACTAAGTGTACACTCTGAACAATACAAAGTTTTCATAATCCCTGTGGGTTCGACCTTTTCTTATCATTATATTACTTGTGTGACTATGTATACTTGTATATTATTTCGCAACACCAAGTTTTTGGCGCCGTTGTCGGGGATTACAGTAAAATTTTGTTGTTTAGATTGTTAATTTAGTGTTAATATATTTTTACTACTGGTATTCTGTTTTCTGTGCAGAAACACTTAGTGCAGGTACACTCAGTGTGGAAACACTAGTTTATGCCCAAAAATAGACCACTAGAATTTGATTGTGATCCAGAAATTGAGAGAAGATTTAGGTGATTGCTAAGACAACAAAGACAATGACAACAAGGCTGCAGAACTATGTCTCACCACAGTGAAGATGTCTCAGTAAGAGGAGGACCTAATTCTCAACATCAACAACCTAAAGGTGAGGAAGATCACAGACAACAATTCATGACCAATAGGTATGATTAATGATAGGGATATGCCTATGAGGGACTATGCCCAATATGATCAGCAACATATACAGACTAGCATTGCTAGGCCTCATATTAATGCTGCTCATTTTGAATTTAAACCTATGATGTTTCAAAAACAATTGGTCAATTTGGTGGATCCCCACATGAGGATCCCCATGAGCATTTAAAGCAATTCATAGAAGTTTGTAGTAACTTTATCATACCTGGTATTAGTGAGGATGCATTTAGACTTAAGTTATTTCCATATTCATTGAAAGATAGGGCTAAATCAAGGCTAAACTCTTTGGAGCCCAATTTTATTCATACATGGAATGAGCTAGCTGAAAAATTCTTAAGTAAGTATTTTTTCTTCAGTTAAAAATGCTAGGATGAGACATGATATTACATCTTTTAGGCAAAAAGAATTTGAATCATTGTTTGAAGCATGGGAGAGATGGAAAGAGCTTTTAAGAAAATGTCCACATCATGGTCTACCTGTCATTATACAAATGGAAACTTTTTACAATGGTCTAGAACCACAAACTAGAGTGATGCTTGATGCATCAGCTGGTGGTGTTCTTTTGAATATGTCTTATAATGAAGCATGGGATCTAATTGATAAAATTGCTACAAATGGTTCTAGTTGGCCTACTGAGAGAATGAGTACCCAAAAGAAAACCTCTGGGGTACATGAGATTAATGACATATCAGCCCTATCTGCTCAAGTAGCCACTTTAAGCAACATGATCAAACAGTTCACTAGTGCACCTACATCTAGTGTATCTACACCTAAGGAAAACACTGCAGCAGCTATAGAACAAGCCTCTCCAGGAACTACAAGTTGTGTCTATTGTGGGGGAGGCCATCTGTATGAAGAGTGTCCTAGTAACCTTGTCTCTGTCAATTATGTAGGTTACAATAGAAATAACAACCCTTACTCTAATACCTATAATCCAGGATGGAAGAACCACCCAAATTTTAGGTGGAACAATTCCAATGCACCTGCACTAAGTGCACCTGCACCAACTACTCCTCCTGGATTCCAATCTCAAAACCAACAAAGACCAAACCCACCTGCCAATGATAATTCTCTAGAAGGATTGCTTAGATCATTCATTAGTGAAACTAGAACTGCTAGGCAAGCCCAAGATGCATCAATACCTAGAGAACCAAGTGGGGCAATTAGCAACTGCTTTGTATCAAAGACCAACATGTACTTTGCCATCAAACACAGAAGCTTCAACCTCACAAAGGCAAGGTAAGGAACAAGTCAAAGCCATCTCTTTAAGAAGTGGCAAGGATTTAACAGAACCATATGAAAAAAATAAAAATGAAAAAAATTCTCAAGATGCAGCAACACCTGATGCACCTGCATCTCATACAACTCCAACTCCAAGGTTAGTTCCTGAATATCCTCCTCCTCCTTTCCCCCAAAGATTGAAAAAAGTACATGAGGAGAAGCAATTCAGTAAGTTTTTAGATGTGTTAAAACAATTGCATATCAATGTTCCCTTGATAGAAGCACTTCAACAAATGCCTAATTATGCTAAATTCATGAAAGATGTGCTTTCTAAAAGAAGAAGACTAGGGGAATTTGAAACTGTTGTCATGTCAAAAGAATGTAGTCTGATTCTGCAAAACAAAATTCCAAGGAAGCTAAAAGATCCAGGTAGCTTTACAATTCCTTTCTCAATAGGTAAGTTCTATACAGGAAGAGCATTGTGTGATTTAGGTGCAAGCATCAATTTGATGCCTAAATCTATTTTCACAAAACTAGGAATTGGAAATGCTAAGCCTACCACTCTGACACTATCTCTTGCAGATAGATCAATAGCATATCCAGAAGGAATTATTGAAGATATATTGGTACAGGTTGACAAATTTGTATTTCCTGCAGATTTTGTTATACTTGATTACATTGCAGATGAAGAAGTACCTGTCATACTTGGAAGACCGTTCTTGGCAACAGGAAAAACACTGATAGATGTGCAAAGAGGAGAGCTAACCATGAGAGTCAATGATCAGGAGGTGAAATTCAATGTCTTGAATGCTTTGAAGTATCCTATAGAGGAGAGTGAAGAGTGTTCAGCAATTTCTCTTGATCATTTGGTAGAGAAGCAATTCCACAAGCAATATGATCACCTTGCCAGTGCTCTAGCACTAGATGCAACTGCACTGCCTGCAGAGGAATTTATTGAAGAAAGCATTCTGCCAAAGGAACAAGCTACACCTAAGGTATGGGCTATAACTTATGAATCTCTTAATTTAGAAGATCCCAATCTTAAGGAAAATTTACCTTCTATAGAACAACCTCCTAAGCTAGAATTAAAAGAACTGCCAAAACATTTGAAATATGTTTTTCTAGGTGAAGATACTACACTTCCAGTAATCATAGCTTCTGATCTATCATTAGAACAAGAGCTAGATTTAATTAACACCTTGAAAAGACATAGAAAAGCTATAGGTTGGCAAATGGCAGATATTAAAGGGATTAGCCCCTCCATATGCATGCATAAGATAATTTTAGAAGAAAATTCTAAAAATAGCATAGAAGGGCAAAGATGATTAAATCCCATCATGAAAGAGGTTGTTAAGAAAGAAATAATAAAATGGCTAGATGATGGTATTATCTACCCTATTTCAGATAGTTCATGGGTTAGTCTTGTGCAATGTGTTCCTAAGAAGGGTGGAGTAATAGTAATAGCTAATGAGAATTGATCGTACCTTGACCAATGAAGAGTTAAAGTGTTGATTGATTCGTCTATGGGCCGGTCGTTGAATGAATGAAAGGACCGGTCCTGGCTTCACGCGTTGAGCACCTCGGGTGGTACCTGCAAAGACACTCCGACGATCTAGTGAGAGGTCGCTCGGGCAGATAGCACAAGGTTAGAGAACGT
Organism: Oxytropis ochrocephala; assembly: GCA_020916435.1. Classification (NCBI taxonomy): domain Eukaryota; kingdom Viridiplantae; phylum Streptophyta; class Magnoliopsida; order Fabales; family Fabaceae; genus Oxytropis; species Oxytropis ochrocephala. The sequence continues at coordinate 65,176,236 of CM037094.1, read as the reverse complement.
ACCTGATGCCATATGCGAATGGCGTATATATACTGCGAGGTCCGACCGTTAGCGAGATTTTCGGCCGGCGAGAATTGCGCTCCAAGCAGCGTGTTTGGGCCGATCGAGTTGGGCTGGGCCGCGAGTCCAATTGCTGCTGGCGATTCGATTTGCTAATACACCCGAGAACATTGCCCCCAAGCCTAGGTCGCTTAAGAGCGGCCGAGGCTTGAATCGATGCCCCGTGAGAGTGAAGTTACTTTGATGAAACGGACGCGCCGTTTGCTTTTTCCACGGCGGTGTCGACCGCTCGTCAACCGTCTACCGTCTTTGTCGCGGACGGTTGGTCTTTCCCGACATTTAAGACGTGGACGTTTGGTGTTTCCGAGGCCGTCGGAGACAACCATTGGTGAGAAGACGGAAGCGTTGCGACTCTTCAGATATCCGGTCCCTTCGCGCCAGAGATCCGCACTATAAATAGCCCTCCTGCTGAGTTCATTTCTCACACTTCCAAGATTTGCTCTGCCAACGACCGACTCGTCTGCCGCCGACTTGCATTCGAAGCTGTTTCTGTTCACTTGCGACCGATCTTCAACATCTGCTTAAGGTATGAATCGATCGCTCCCTTTACTCTTTTCAACTTGAGTTTTTTCTTTAAAGTACTTCGTGCTTTTCCACGCCTCGTGATAGGGGGTGTCAGGTCGAGGGATGGCCAGCTCGCCCCCTCTCATGAGTGCTTTGCTCGATCGACCTGACTCGATCCCTTTATCACAGGTGTTTGTGTATGCCACGGACGAAGTTAACTGCCCGTATTCCTGGAAAACCGCCCCAGTCTTTCGCCACATACATGTCGAGGCCGGGCGAGCCCAAGTCGTCTTCGGGCGACAAAGGTTCTAGCTCTTCAAGTAGTTCCTCGAGCAGCACGGGCTCGAGTTCTCGTTCCTCCGGTCGGGGATCGGCCAGCTCCAAGAGTACTGGTTCCAGGTCCGTCCATTCTGCCGAGCGGCCGAGCAGCTCTCCACCGCCCGAGGACGTTGTATCCCGAGTGGAGGGAGACGAAGAAGAAGACGTCGACGTGATTATCATTGATGATGACGAGGCGCAGAGTGCCGTCCCAGTCGTGGACGAGGAGATGGTGGAGGCCGAAGGCGGCCGAGCCGAAGAAGTCCAAGGAGAAGAGGTGGTTCAGCCCGAAGTCAATATTTCTGGTTTGGAAGCCAACATCGGAGGGTCGAACGAAGGGTCGGCCGAGGTTCAAGCTGAGGCCGAAGTCCAAGCTGACGTAGCTCGGGATGTGTCTGACATGTCTTGGGTGTCGGAGACTCTTCGCTCTAACAGAGCATTCTTACGATCGGTCATGATGCTTTGCCCGATCTACGAGCGCTTGAAGACTCACCGGTTTGGAGGATAAGGGGCATGAAGGAGGCGAAGATATCGCGACTTATTCTTCCAACTTCAAGTTCACGATGTATCGGCTCGTGTTCGAGAAGATGAAGATTACCCTCCTTTTACCGAATTCCAACGCGACGTCCCCGCGCTTATATTGGGGTCGCCTTCACGAACTTCACCCAAACGCATGGGCGTTTTAAAGACTTTTCAAGTTTTCTTGACCACTGCCGGGTCGGCGGTATCGATGATGCTTTTCTTTGCTATCTTTGGTGAAATGGCTCAGAGAGAAAGCCAACAAGGAGAAGAGGGAACAAGTCTCCTTCAAGATGCAGAAGACTCACCACCGATTTTTCAAAGCGTTCCAGGAGTCGTTGGGAGCGGCCTGGAAAAGTCGAGATTTCGGATCGTTCCCACCGAGGAGGCCGGGAAGACCGTTTGTGAGGTTCAACCGGACGGGATGCTAGGTCCCCCTTATTTCCCAATCATGTGGAATGAGGCTCATTTCTGCAGGCGGCCGGGAGACTACATCTACACAGTGAAAGACCTGGGAGAGGCCGACCTGCAGACTTTGGAGATGATCAAGTCGCTGGCGAGTATGATGCGTCCAGATCCTAAGGGCGACATACCTTGCCGACCCTTCGTCTTGTATGAAGGCTATGAACTGGAGGCCGAGATCGGTTCGCTTTTGAACTTTTTTGTCCTCATATTCTGTTGTCGATTTTCTCTTTTTTCTTTCAACTCATGACTCGTTATTTTGCAGAAAGAATGGCCGCAAGCTGGGACTCGCCGCCTCCGCCCCGAAGCACGAAGGAGGGCTAAAAGATGTGACGTTTCGGCCGGGACAACCCCGAATCTTCCTCAAAAGTCCCCCACACCCCTAAGAGCCAAGGGAAGAAGCCGGTCGGCAGACCTCGGTCGCCTCCCCCCAGTGCCGATCGCTCACCCAAGCGGGCCAAGCGCGACTGTCGGGTCCCGGCCCCTGCAACGGAGGAGATCCCTATCATCTCGCTCGAAAGTTTGGGCGCGGCCGATCTGGAGCAAAGATAAAAGGAAACCCATGGCGCTCTGCGCTCTCTCGCATGGGGTCGAGAAAGTCATGGCGAGTGGTGGCCGAATCGATGGTAATTTTATTTTCTTAGTCTTGTACTCTTCATCCTACCTTTGTTCGACCGACTAATGACTTCTTCGACTGAATTGCAAGGAAAGGACAAGGCTTTAATGGAGGCGCAGTCTAAAATATGACAAGCCCCTCGACCAAAGAACGAGGCCTCCAAAGGGGGGAGGAAGACCGGGCCAAGCTGGCAAAGAGGAACAAGGAGCTTCTTTGCTTTCAGTCACAACTTTGAAGAGGCGACCTTGAGGCGCGCGGGGAAGCGAGGCCGGTTGGGTGGCGAGAAGGCCGAGCGGAGAAAAAGATCCTAATGGTGGCGTGCCGGTCAGAGGCCGCAATCGAGCAATTTTACAACGCTCTTGGCCAGGCGCGGGTATTGAATACCGATCTGCAGATCAATTTCGATGACAGGATGATCAAGCCCACGCACTATGTTGACAACAATAAGATCATGCTGCCTGCAGAATATGACGAGCAAGGCAACGTCATTCGCCCGACCACCATTCTCTTTTGAAGCCCGCCTGCGAGCGGTGTAATTTTGTAACTTTAACTTGCCTTCGGGCCCGACAATTTTTCTGCCTTTGTGCAGTTCTTCAATTCGTGGGCGCTCGGCTTCGGCCGGGCGTCCCATATTTTTAATGACAATCTTTACTTGCTTTTAATTACGCCCATTCAAATCTATATTGCTATGTCTGCGTACTTCTTGCATTTATTCGCCTTATTCATTTTGAACTTGTGGGCGCTCGTGGCGCAAGCCGCTGCTCGCCGATGGCGCTGCGTTTTTGGTCGCTTTTCCTTGCGCGCCTTGTATGTTTACTTTTCTCTAAGTCTTTGAGCGTCTTTGAGCTTTAAGACCGTTCGGTCGTCATTCGCGCTTATTTCGAAAGCATCCATTCTTTGATAAGTTAATATCCCAACGGGGCCTTGGATCGCTCGGCGACCTTCAATCAGGCCCTTTCGATGGCATTTGAGGTAGGTCGTTTCGACGGCCTACCGCGATGGGTTACCACTTAACCCTAGGGCCATTTTCGATGGCACTCGATTGGGACCATTTCGATGGTCGCTCGATTTAGATCGTTTCGACGATCTAAGGTTTGCGGGTTTTAACCCTTGGGCCATTTCGATGGCACTCGATTGGGACCATTTCGATGGTCGCTCGATTTAGATCGTTTCGACGATCTAAGGTTTGCGGGTTTTAACCCTTGGGCCATTTCGATGGCACTCGATTGGGACCGTTTCGACGGTCGCTCGATTTAGATCGTTTCGACGATCTAATTAACTTTGATAAGTCTTCGATCGCTCCTTTGCCACGGGCAATCTTGAGCGACCGGTCATACATTCTTGCGAGAAAGTAAAGAACACATCATATTTCTAAAGGTCAGGCCTCTGTAAAAAACCCAGTGGGAAAAAGAGCGCCTGCCTGCTTTTCATTGATAAGTCGGTCGTCATTACATTCAAAGCATCTGTTACATTTAAACGTAATATTTTCTAAGTTTCTCTGCATTCCACGTTCTGGGGATAGTCGCCCCATCCATGGTTTCTAGCTCGTAAGCCCCTTTTCCAGTCTTGTTGATGACCCTGTATGGACCTTCCCAATTTGGTGCGAGCTTCCCTTGGCGTGCATTCTTATTTCCCACGTCGGCCCGTCTTAGGACGAGCTGGCCGACCGAGAATTCTCTCTTTTGAACTCGAGCATTGTACTGGCTGCGACCTTACTGTTTTGATCAATCGCTCTCTTAGTGAAGCTTGGGTGCGCAGTTCTTCAATTAGGTCCAATTCTTCTCGGATAGCTCGGTCGTTGTCAACCACTGTAGGGGGGTTTGAAGTCCTCCAATTCAGTTCGCCCATTTCTATGGGTATCACAGCATCAGTCCCGTACACTAATCTGAAGGGCGACTCCCCGGTCGATGAATGAGGGGTCGTCTTGTAGGCCCACTGAAACGGATCGCACTCTTCGACCAGATTCCCTTTTCGCTTCATCCACCGCTTTAAACCACGTAAAATAACCCCGTTGGCCGCCCGGCGGCGTTAGTCGAGGATGCTCGACCGAGGTAAAGCTATTTATTTAACCCCTAAGTCGGCCAACATTTCTCGAATCTTCACAAGAACCGGGTACCGTTGTCGGTTATTAATTCTTTGGGGATCCTAAAGCGGGCTAGTACACACCGTCAGAAGAACTTGGCGACTTTGGCCGATGTGATTGTTGCGAGGGCTCGGCCTCGATCCACTTAGTAAAGTAATCATCGCCACGATCAAGAACTTGAAGCGGCCCGGAGCGGGTGGAAACGGGCCTAGAAGATCCATGCCCCACCAGGCGACGGCGGTGAGACAAGACTTTGTAATTTCGAGGAAGGTGCAATGTGGACATCGGCATGTACTTGGCATTTCTTGCACTCCTGAACGAGCTTTTTGGCGTCCTCATCCATGGTCGGCCAGTAATAGCCGGCCCTGAGGGCTTTCTTTGCTATAGAACGTGCCCCTTGGTGGCTCCCACAAACACCTTCATGAATATCTCGTAGCACATGGTCGGCCGACCGAGGCGTAAGGCACCTCAACAATGGGACGAACCCCTTCGTATAACCTTCCTTCTATCACAGTAGTATTTGGTCGCCCTGAGCCTGACCAATTTCGCCTGCTTCTGGTCGCTCGGTTCTTCACCTTCAACTATGTACCTTAGGATAGGGGCGATCCAATCGAATCGAATCGACACAAAGAATGGAATGGTGATCGGGTTGGCTTGGTCGACACACTCGGCCGATTTAAAGTCTCCTGAATCAAACTCCTGTGATTTCCCGGAGTCTTGGTACTGGCAAGCTTTGATAATATATCTGCCCGAACATTTTCGGTCCGAGGCACATGTACCACTTCAGCTCGGTCGAACTGCTTGAGCAATTCTCTCACTCTTGCTAGATAACTTTTCAGCACGTCGTCTTTAGCATCATATGATTCTTTGATCTGCGAGACTACGAGTAAGGAATCTGACCTGAGTTCAACCCGGTCGACATTGAAGTCTCTGGCGAGCTGAAGGCCAGCTATGCATGCCTCGTACTCGGCCTGGTTGTTTGAAGTGTGGAATGCAAAGGTTAAAGACACCTCCACAGCCGGGCCTTCGTAATTTTCTAGTATTAGGCGGCTCCACTTCCTTTACTATTAGGCGACCCGTCACGTGCAAGATCGAGTCGTTCGGCTTGATCTTCTGGAGTAGGAGTCATTTCCGCTATAAAGTCGGCCAACACTGCGCGCTTTGCGGCCGATCCGGATTCAAATTTAATGCCAAATTCACCGAGCTCTACCGCCCACTTTATCATTCGCCCCGCTGTGTCCGGCCGATGAAGGACTTATGCGATTGGTGATCGGTCCTTACCACGACACGGTGGGCCACAAAGTAGGGTCTCGACCTTCGAGCAAAGAATCGAGTGCAAGAGCAAACTTCTCTATTTTACGGTACCTCATTTCGGGACCTTGTAGCACTTTACTAATGAAGTAGACCGGATTCTCGCTTTAGGTCGTTCTCTCTAACTAGCACAAAGATCGAGAACTTCTTCGTTATGGGGAAGTCTGGATATAACGCTTTCGCGCTGGCAGCGGCTTGGTCATGATCGGCGGGCTAACCAAAGCTTGCTTTAATTCATCCAATGCTCGTGGCATTGTTCGGTCCACTCAAAGTCCACCTCTTTCTTCGCCAGCCTAAGCAAAGTGGAAGCGAAGTGCAGCCGCTTTGGGGATGAACTCGGATAGAGCGCCACCATGCCATTTAGTCGTTGTATTTCTTTTTTCGACGTGGCGGCCTCATATCGGCGATCGCCTACACTTTTCGGGGTTTGCTTCTATCCTCTTTCGGTCGGTGGAAACCCAAAATCTGCCACTCTCACCCCAAAGGTACACTTCTCGAGATTCATCTAAGGAAGTTCTCTCTAGCTTCTTCAAATATCTCTCTCGAGGTCGTTCACGTGATCCGGGTGATTACGCTTTTAATGATCATGTCGCCCGGATACACCTGCGAGATGCGACCGATCCGCCTCTTAAAAATTTTGTTCATCATTATTTGGTAGGTCGCTCCGCGTTCTTGAGGCCGAAAGGCATCACCTTATCTTGAAAATTTCCACGATCGGTCATGAAGGTTTGTCTTGTGCCGATCGGGCGGATACATCGTGATCCGATTGTATCCGAGTAAGCGTCGTAAAAGACAATAGTTTGTAGCGAGGCCCCATCGACCCGACTTATGTCGATGTTGGAGTGCGGAAGGCATCCGCCGGGCATGCCTTATTTAGATCAAGATAGTCCACACACATCCTCCATTTTCCATTCTTCTTCTTAACCAAAGACGACGTTGGACACCTGTGTCGTGTATTTGATCTCTTCTATAAAATTGGCCTTCATGAGGTCCTCAGCGGCCTGCGGCGGCTTGAGATTTTTCCTCGTTCTGAGTACGTCGTCTTTGAGCGACCGGCTTGACCCCTTCATCGACTGAAAGTTGATGGCAGGCTACTTCAATAGGGATGCCGGGCATGTCCGATGCCCGCCATGCGAGCAGTCAAGATAGTCTCTCAAGCATTGCACTAGATCTTGCTTCACTTGCTCGGGTAGGTCGCTCACCGAAGCTTCACCGCTTTGGATGGGTCGTCACCCAATTGAACATCTACCAACTCTCCATGAGGCTCTGGTCTTTTCGGCTGTTTTTGACTCTCGAGCCAAATCATCATCATTGTCCTCGGGTCATTTATGCGGATCATACCGAAGCGTCCAAATCGGCGACATTGACTTGATGGCCTTCACTAGTGCTCGAGCGTTCGGGCCACGATCTACCTCGTCACATATTTCTTGGTATAGCGCGTGGCTTCTTCTTCACGATTCAAGGTCGGCCGCCGGTGGTAACCACTTGGTCGTCTTTCTTTGTAGAATTTCATTTTTAGATGCACCGCCGATGTAACGACCTCAGCTTACCCAAAGTCGGCCTACCAATAATACATTGATAGCGAGGATTTGAGGGGAGTACAAGGAACGTCGTCGACCGTCCGTCATGCAGTACTATCCGGTGTCGTCACCAAACGTGACTAGCAAACTCGATCGTTCCCAATGGGTAGGTGGTCGCCCATTGAAACTCGTTAGAGGGGTAGGCTCGGCACGGGAATTATCTCGCTCCGATCAACCTTTATTTTGTCAATCAAGTCTTCGAACATGATATCGGCCGAGCTACCTTGATCGACCGGGATCCTCTGCTCGCACTGTGTTTGCCATGACGGCTCACGATTACCAATGGAACATAACTATTAGGCTTGCTTGTCGTATAAGTCATTTGCCCCCGACGAGATGGGGTGCGCCGAGACCGGTGGTGGTGCCGAAGTGGATGCGACCATTAACAACTCGTCCCACTTTCTTTTGGTGGCTTTGTTAGATTCCCTGCGATCCAGGGGGTTCCCACCATGGATAACCATCGCAACATTACGGCCTTTGGACTGCCGAGTGTCACGATCTTCAGATCGATCTTTGTTTTGGGTATTCTCTATGGCGGAGGCCCCTTTCTCTCTATGCGGATCGGTTTCTTCTCGCTTCTCCGAGGTCGGTCGCCTTCCTCGGCCTCACATACTTTCCCAACTTGCCCTTCTGAATAAGCTCTTAAATATCATCTTTGAGGGCCATACAGTCGTTGGTATCGTGCCCCTTACTCTTGTGGTAGCGACAGTATCTTTTAGTCGGTCGTGCCCCCTTCTTGAGCACGAGTGGTTCAGCCGCTTAACTCCCACAAACTCATTATTCGACACTCATTTGTAGATCATTGCAATAGAGGTGTTGAGTCGAGTGCGATGATCAAACTTTTGTCTCGAAAGTCGGCCGATTGTCGTGGCGACCTTCATGCCCTTTGGCCGCTTACTATTTTCTTCTTTAGGTCGTATGTGGACGGCCTTTTCACGCCGCAGTTTCTTCATACCGCATGTGGGCGTTGGCCCTTGTTAGGAAGTGGTGAGATCACGTAATGATTCAATGTAAATTCTTCGACGAACCGGTGGTCCGGTCGAATCTGCGCGCTTCAGATATTTCAACTTGTCCTTGTCGACAAGTCACGAGCGCACTTCACCTCGATGTTAAACCGGTCGATATATCGCCTCGGCGTCTCATTATCTCCTTGAACAACGAGTCCAAGTATTCTTCATACCGATATTGGCACCGGTTTGCGGTGTAGTGAGACAAGAATATTACGATCAGTGTCGTCCCATGAGGAGATGGAATGGGTCGCGAGAGACTCCCACCATTCCAATGCTCGGCCGCCCGAGGCGGGAAAAAGCACGCATTTCATGGTCGGTCCCAACCCCTATAGCGGCGAGTAATTATTGAAGTAATGAGAGATGCTTGTCGGGATCTCCTCGGCCGTCAAACTTGTTGAGATTGGGCGGCTTGCGGAGAGGTCTCGGAATTTTGTAACGCTCGATCTCACGGAGAAGCGGCCGTGCTCATTCTCGAATGCCGTTCGACCCAAAGGTTGCATTGCGAGGCACGCCTCGTTGCCGGCATTCCATAGAATCCTCCGGACGGGCGGTTGGTGGAAAGGCGTAACGACTGGGTCCACCACCCCAGTAGCTATTACTCAAAGAACTCCTCTACCCAGTAGAATTTTTGCCTTCCGTGGGAATCGAACCTCGTACCTCTTGTACATTTCCTCGCATTCCCACTACCAATTGAGCAGAGGAGTTCTTTGAGTAATAGCTAAGGGGTGGTGGACCCAGTCGTTACAATAAAAAGCGCCTTTTATTGTAACACACTGGTCCACCACCCCAGCCGCTATTACTCAAAGAACTCCTCTGCTCAATTGGTAGTGGGAATGCGAGGAAATGTACAAGAGGTACGAGGTTCGATTCCCACGGAAGGCAAAACTCTACGGGGGTAGAGAAGTTCTTGTGAGGTAGCGCACGGGCCATGAGAGTGGGCGGGCGTTACAATAAAAAGGCGCTTTTATTGTAGCATGGCCCATTTCTGGCTTCGCGTCACTCTCAGAAACTTCTCACCGTAAGTTTTTGCCTCAAGTGGGAATCGAACCTCGTACCTCTTGTACATTTTCCTCGCATTCCCACTACCAATTGAGCTAGTAGCTCAATTGGTAGTGGGAATGCGAGGAAATGTACAAGAGGTGCGAGGTTCGATTCCCACTGAAGGCAAAAACTCTACGGGTAGAGAAGTTCTTGTGTGTAGTAGCGCCACGGGCCACGAGAGTGGGCCCGGGCGTTATAGAAGGCGAGGAGGCCTTACGGGTCGCCGCTTTGGCCTCTCCTTGGCCGATGCGAAGCGTCCCTAATTCTTCCATTTTCGTAATCTTCCACTCTTCACGAGAATCCCAAGATCTCGCTTCTCGACCGAGCGTGACCCGGACGACTCATTGGAGGAGTACGGTAGGCGAGCGGCCGTGTCGAGGCGGTAGGCTGGAATCTTCATAATCATCGGACAACGAGCGGCGTCTCACGCGCGTTCTCTCGGGGCGACCTATGCGCCCGCTTCTTCTTCTTGGAGAGCGATGAGTAGTGCTTTCTCGGCGAAATGCTCCTTCGAGGAGGAGCGGTGTTCTTGCGGCGGTCGGCGGCAGCGAAGTATTCTCCGTCTTCGCGCGTGGCGGCCGGAATCGAACTCTCTCGTCTTCGAGAGATGGCGCATCTCGATCTGCGATCACTTGATTTTTGTTTTGCGGGATCTGCAAAGCGGCGAGTGACATGATCTGGTAGAGGTTCCTGAATGCCCGCTTCAACCAGCTCGGGCGGTAGGTCTCCAGGAACGGCCGGATGGATCTGCTGGAGGACCGGTCCACGCCGTTGTGCACCGAAGGTTCTTGTCGTGGAAGTCCTTGAGATTCGTGGACTGTGACGGCCACGCCCGGTCTCGGCTGCGATTCTCGCCGGAGGATTGAGTCGAGAAGTGGCCGCGTGCGGGGCGATCGCGTGGAGCCATGAAAGAGGTAGGATAGCGCTCGGGCCTCCCACTGTGGTCGCCAATTGATCGTACCTTGACCAATGAAGAGTTAAAGTGTTGATTGATTCGTCTATGGGCCGGTCGTTGAATGAATGAAAGGACCGGTCCTGGCTTCACGCGTTGAGCACCTCGGGTGGTACCTGCAAAGACACTCCGACGATCTAGTGAGAGGTCGCTCGGGCAGATAGCACAAGGTTAGAGAACGTACCTGATGCCATATGCGAATGGCGTATATATACTGCGAGGTCCGACCGTTAGCGAGATTTTCGGCCGGCGAAGTGCGCTCCAAGCGGTGTGTTTGGCCGATCGAGTTGAAATTTGGGCGCGAGTCCAATTGTTGCTGGCGATTCGTATTTGCTAATACACCCAGGAACAAGAATAATGAATTAATCCCTACAAAAACTGTAACAGGGTGGAGAATTTGTATGGATTATAGAAAACTCAATAAGGACACCAAGAAAGATCATTTTCCCTTACCCTTTATAAATCAAATGTTAGATAGGTTAGCAGGAAAGGAATTCTATTGTTTCTTAGATGGTTATTCACGATACAATCAAATAGCAATTGAACCTGAGGATCAACAGAAAACTACCTTTACTTGTCCCTATGGCACCTTTGCATTTAGAAGGATGCCATTTGGACTTTGTAATGCACCTGCTACCTTTCAAAGATGCATGATGTCAAATTTTTCTGACTTCATTGAGCAATCAATGGAAGTCTTCATGGATGACTTTTCTGTTTTTGGAGAAACATTCTCATTGTGTCTGTCAAACTTAGAAAAAATTCTTCAAAGATGTGAAGACACTAATTTAGTGCTCAATTGGGAAAAATGTCATTTCATGGTTAAAGAAGGCATTGTGCTTGGTCATAAAATATCTAAAAAAGGTCTTGAAGTGGATAGGGCCAAAATTGAGGTAATTGAGAAACTACCACCTCCATCAACAATTAAAGGGATTAGAAGTTTTTTAGGACATGCATGATTCTATAGAAGATTTATCAAAGATTTATCAAAAATTTCAAAACCATTGTGTATGCTTTTGCAACATGATGTGCATTTTAACTTTGATGAATCTTGTATGGAAGCTTTTCAAAAACTAAAAATAGCATTAGTAACAGCACCTGTAGTTGTGACTCCAGATTGGAGTAAACCTTTTGAACTTATGTGTGATGCTAGTGACTTTGCAGTAGGAGCAGTCCTAGGGCAAAGATACAACAAAGTGTTTCACTCCATATACTATGCTAGCAAAACACTAATTGAGGCTCAAATGAACTACACTGTAACAAAGAAATAACTATTAGCAGTGGTTTTTGCTTTTGAAAAATTTAGATCATACTTGGTTGGCACCAAAGTGATTTTATACACTGACCACTCTGCCATCAAGTATCTAATTTCTAAAAAAGATGCAAAACCAAGGCTAATAAGATGGGTTCTCCTCCTTCAAGAATTTGATCTTGAAATTAGAGATAAGAAGGGGGTGGAGAACCAAGTGGCTGATAATCTCTCTAGACTTGAAAGTGAAAATGCAGGTACAAATGAAGAAATCAAGGAAAGTTTCCCTGATGAGATATTGCTAGCAATTACAATGAATGCAACTAGTGTTTCTGCACTCAGTGTGGCCACACCTCATGCATCAACACCATGGTATGCAGACATAGTAAACTTCCTTGTGAGCAAAGTTGTACCAAGTGACATGAGCTATCAACAGAAAAGGAGATTCTTCCATATAGTAAAACAATACTATTGGGATGATCCTTATCTATACAAAATGTGTCCAGATCAAATCATGAGAAAGTGCATTCCTGAAGAAGAACAGCAAGCAGTGCTCATGCATTGTCATGCTGCACCATATGGAGGTCACTTTGGAAGCCAAAGAACAACAACAAAAGTACTTCAATCAGGTTATTTCTGGCCTGCTCTATTTAAAGACTCATATTATATGGTCAAAACTTGTGATAAATTTCAAAAAAGTGGTAATATATCAGCTAGACATGAAATGCCTAGGACTAATATTCTAGAAATAGAACTTTTTGATGTTTGGGGCATGGATTTCATGGGTCCTTTCCCACCTTCTTTTGGCAATGAGTACATTTTAGTAGTTGTAGACTATGTGTTCAAATGGGTTGAGGCTGTAGCACTTCCAAATAATAATGCCAAATCAGTTAACAAATTTCTTCAAAGAAATATTTTTTCAAGATTCGGTACTCCAAGAGCAATCATCAATGATGAAGGCTCACATTTTTGCAATAAACTCATTGCAAATCTTCTTGCAAAATATGGAGTAAAACACAAGATTGCTACTGCCTATCACCCACAAACTAGTGGACAAGCTGAACTATCAAATAGGGAAATAAAAAGAATGCTTGAGAAAATGGTTGGACCAAACAGGAAAGATTGGTCCTTACACTTAGATGAAGCATTATGGGCATATAGAACTGCATTTAAAACTCCATTAGGTATGCCCCCTATAGGTTAGTTTATGGAAAATCATGTCATCTCCCTGTTGAATTAGAGAACAAGTCATATTGGGCTATTAAAAAGCTAAATTTTGATCTCAAAAAGGCAGGAGAGCAAAGGTTTTTTGAGATTAATGAATTAGAAGAATTTAGACAATTCTCCTATGAGAATGCAGAGATTAATAAGGCAAAAACCAAAGAATGGCATGACAGAAAAATCCAAAGGAGAGAACTTAAAGAAGGAGGAATGGTTCTACTATATAATTCTAGGTTGAAATTGTTCCCTGGAAAATTGAGATCAAGATGGTCAGGACCATTCCAACTAGTCAAAATTTACCCCCATGGTGCAGTTGATTTGTATGATGTAGCCACTGATACCACTTTCAAAGTCAATGGCCAAAGAGTAAAAATGTATTATGAAGAGCATGTGGTGAGAGACAAGGTCACCACTCATTTTGAAAATCTCTAGAAGATAGAGATAGTCAGGCTGTAAGACTCTTAAAACAAGCGCTTGAGGGAGGCAACCCATCATTTTAAATAGTTAATATTATTACTTTGTGCAATTTAATGTTTTGTGTGTTTTTTAGAAAAACAGGACAACAGAGTAGCCAGTGTTGCCACACATGATGTGCCCACACTGCCAACACTGATGTTCATATCTTAGCGAAGTGAAGAAAAGACTTGAATGACAATGTTAACTTGCCAGCTCATCAAATTAGTGGGGAAATATGCTTAAAGGAAAGGATAATGCGCTGTTAAGGCTAAGCATCACACGTGTTGGCTTGCATGTTAATCCACATAACCCTAACGGCTAGTTTCCAACTAACATTCCCACTAACCAATCTTCATCTCATTACAAACCGCTCACATTCTCACAAAATTATCCCTTTCATTCTCAATCGCAAGAACCGGTCATCTTTATTCCCTCAAACACCAAACTCATCTCCAATCTCATTCCAAAAATTCCCAAAGCATCAATCACTCAAAAATGGTGAAGAAACAATCGGCCACCAAATCTTCGAAGAAAGCAACCAATGCAGGTACTCCTGCAACATCAAAGAAATCAAAAGCAACCACATCTATGGATGTGATCCCTGGCTGCGAGCACTTTTGGAGCATGAAGTTCCTGCCAGAAAGGGGCTTTAACTTCGCAAAGGCTCATCATTCATTCCTCTCCACAGTCAACAATCTACATTGGAAGAGATTTGTGCAAACCAGTGCCTATTACTTGGAGCAAATTGTTCGTGAGTTCTACTCTGGAATTCATTATACAAGGGGAGGTACTGTCTTCTATTCCAAAGTTAGAGGTAAGAAAATCTTCTTTGATCCTGCTAGGATAAATCAGCATTATGACTTAAACTACCATGGTACTAAGTTTGAAGAAAAATTAGAAACCTATAGGAAAAAACAAATGGCAAAGATCAAAGAGAGAATAGCAGTAGATGGGTCTCAATGGGAGAAATTCACCAACACTGAATTTAAGCTTAAAACTGGTGACTTAGTTCCTGAATTAGGTAACTGGCGCCTATTTATAGCTACATCAATTCTCCCCACTTCACACACATCTACATTGTCCAAGGACAGGTTGATTCTAATAGATTCAATCTTGACTGAAGACAATGTGGATATAGGAAAGTTAATCACCAATGAAATCTTAGAATGTCAAACCAAAGGGTCTGGATTTTTGTACTTCCTTGCCTAATCACTGAATTATGTCAAAAACAAGGGGTAGTGGCAACTAAAATAGAGAAAATCTATAGAAAAACTCCTCCTAGTGGTTTGTCAGCAGAAGTGAAAGAAAGAGTGAGAACTGCTAGAATTAGAAATACTGCATAGCAGGAGGTGTTAGAACACCTGATGCAGAAACTCCAAGCAGTATGGAAATTTCAAAGAGAGCAGCATGATTGGTTAAAATTGAAGTTAGATGACCCTGAGGAAGAAGTAGAAGCCCCATTATTCCCTGATTGGATCATTGATTATGAGGAAGAAGAAGAGAAGGAAGAGGAAGAAGTGGCAGTAGAAAAAGAGAGGAGAGCAAAGAGAAAGAAAGATACTCAGAAAGATAAGAAGGGGAAGAAAGCAAGAATAGAGGTAGAAACAAAGATAATGAGTGAGGAGGACACTGAGGTAGATGAGGAGGCAGAGCAAGCTGTAAAGGACATTGAGAAGGATGTGGAAGAGGATGAATCAGAATCAATGGAGGCTAGTGAAGGTGAAGAAGAAAATGATAGTGATGATATGGAAACAACTGCAAGAAAGAGGTATGTAATCAAAAAGAAACCAACCACTCAACCAGAAACACAATCACCGCCATCTCAACAACAATCAAACACCCCTTCACCACCACCACAACAATCCCCCACCACTCAACATTCACCCATTCAAACATCACCACAAAAATCACCCACCCCTCCACCAGAAAATACTCCACAAACTGAAAACCCAACCCAAGTCACAAAAGAAGATACACCAATTCCATTCCAAGCCCAACAAGAAAAATACCCAACCACAGAACCAATTTTTGAGCCTACTATCATTGTTGAACAAGAAAAGTTGCAGGTACTCACTGAAGAGGCTGAGAAAGAAGGAGGCCAAGCAGGTTCTATGCAGGTGGATCAAGCACAAACTATCAAAGAAGCAACTGGTGTGCCCACACCTACTGTAGAAGCAGCAAAGAAGCAATCAAAGGTGATGGCAACCAGTCCTGCAACAACAATTCATGAAGTCCTCAAGGCTTTGAATGAGAAGAAGGAGATGCTAGGCTACAAAAGGAAAACAATGAAGCCAATTCCAACAAAGAAAATGTGGACCATGAGTTCACTTTATGGTGTACAGGGTCAAGGAGCAATTTCTGGTGAGAAGGAAGCAATTGAGAAGGACACTCCCACAGAAGGAGACAAAGAAACTGAGAAAGTAGCAGAACAACACCCAGAGGAACTGTTATGTTTTTCCTTTGGATGGAGAAGATGTTGTACTAGGAATTGAATGGCTTAAGACATTGGGTGACATTAAGGCAAATTTCAGAAACATGACCTTGAAGATGAAGGTGGGGAAAGAAACTCTATGCTTGAAAGGTGATCCACTCTTGTCTAGAAGAGAAGTACAAGTGAAGCAACTGAAAACAGAGCTGCAGGAACCCGAGGAGTTGTTTATCATAGACTGCAGAAGCATGGAAAGCACAGAAACATAACAGGGCAGCATACTAGAGGTAATACAAGCTGTCATTGATCAATTTGAGTTTTTATTTCATGAAACTAGTGAACTACCTCCTAGCAGACCCATTGATCATGCCATAGTACTCAAGGAAGGATCTAATATCCCTAATCTAAGACCGTATAGATATCCACACTACCAAAACAATGAAATTGAAAAATTAGTTGTTGATATGCTAAGAACAGGGATAATTAGACCTAGTACCAGTCCATACTCTAGCCCAATTATACTTGTAAAGATAAAGGATGGAAGTTGGAGATTTTGTGTGGACTATAGAGCCCTCAACAAGTTGACCGTGCCCAATAAATTCCCTATTCCTCTAATTGATGAATTATTAGATGAGCTAGCTAGTGCAGTGGTGTTTACTTAGCTAGATCTCAAAGCTGGATATCGTCAAATTCGTATGAAAACTAAAGACATTCCAAAAACAGCCTTTAGGACGCATGAGGGCCATTATGAATATTTGGTAATACCTTTTGGATTGACCAATGCACCCTCTACCTTCCAAGCTCTTATGAATGAAGTATTGAAGCCATTTTTGAGGAAATTTGTACTAGTTTTCTTTGACGACATTCTGATCTATAGCAGAAGTGTGAATGAGCATGCTGAACACTTGAAAACTGTATTTTTTGCTCTACACCAGAACAGTTTAGTAGTGAATAAAAAGAAATGTGAATTTGCTGTGCAAAGGGTGGAATATCTAGGGCATGTGGTATCTGCTAGTGGTGTTGCTACAGACCCTAAGAAAGTAGAAGCAATGACTAGATGGCCTACTCCTAAGGATTTGAAAGGGCTGAAGGGATTCTTTTCTACAGAAGGTTTGTAAAAGGTTATGGTCTCATTTCCATGCCCTTGACTGATTTGTTGAAGTTAGATAAGTTTAGTTGGAATGATGAAGCTGCCAAGGCATTCCAGCAACTCAAATGTGCTCTCACAATGCTTCTTGCACTTGTGATGCCCGATTTCTCCAAACACTTTAATTTGTTGTGAAAACGGATGCATCAAGTAAGGGAGTTAGAGCAGTGTTAATGCAAGAAGAAAAACCAATTGCATACTTCAGCCAGAAACTATCCATGAGAGCACAAAAAAAATCAGCTTATGAGAGGGAATTGATGGCTATGGTGCTGGCAATTCAGAAATGGAAACACTATTTGTTGGGTCAACACTTCACAGTGAGAACTGACCAACAAAGTTTGCAATTCATAACTGAGCAGAACCTACTGGGTGGAGAACAGGTCAAATGGACCTCCAAATTGTTGGGATTTGACTTTGTAGTACAGTACAAACCAGGGGTTGCTAACAAAGTGGCTGATGCCTTGTCTAGGCAAATGTTATTTGCAGCAATTTCTCATGTCACTATGACTGAATGGAGTGAGTGGGAAGATGAGATTCGAGTCTGTCCTATACTTCAGGAACTCATGCAGCAGGTGGTGCTTAAAGACGCTGGTGCAAGCAAGTATTCAATCAAGAAAGGGTTCCTATACAGGGGAACAGTCTGGTTCTACTGAGTACATTCACAAAAATTCCTACAATTTTAGCTGAGTTTCATGCTTCATTACAAGGAGGACATTCTGGTTTTATAAGAACTTATAAGAGAATTGTAGGGGTCTTCTATTGGCAAGGAATGAAGAAAGACATCAGAGAGTTTATTATGCAGTGCCAACAAAGAAAGACAGAGACACTCTCACCAGCTGGTTTACTGCAGCCACTCCCAATTCCTACCAAGGTGTGGAGTGAAATTTCCATGGATTTCATAGGTGGACTTCCTAGAGTGAAGAAACATGATACAATTTTTGTGGTAGTTGATAGACTTACCAAATATGCTCACTTCTTACTACTCGGGCATCCCTACACTGCTAGTGAAGTTGCTCACAGTTTCATCTCTGGTGTGATCAAACTACATGGGTTTCCTGAGATTATCATCTCTGACAGAGACAAATTATTCATGAGTCAATTTTGGAAGGAACTCTTCAAGCAAGCAGACACTAAATTACGGTATAGCACAACATTCTATCCTCAAATAGATGGACAGACAGAGTTTACTAATAGATGCTTGGAAGTATATTTGAGATGCTTCGTTGGTGATCACCCAAAGTCATGGACACGGTGATCACCAACATAGGAGAGATGTGACCTTGGAGATTGGAGATTGGGTCTATTTGAAGGCTTGCTGTTATAGGTGGAAGTCCCTAGCATCTAGGAGAAATGAGAAGCTCAGTCCTAGGTTCTATGGACCCTACCAAGCCATTGAAAAAATCGGTGTTGTGGCTTACAAGCTTGATCTACAACCACAGTGCAAAATTCATCCTGTGTTCCACATTAGCAAGCTGAAGAGGACAGTTCCAGGTGCCTATCAGCCACAACCTATCCCTGCTGCACTAACAGAAGAAGGAGTGCTTCAACCAGAGATTCACGAGGTGCTTGAGCTACGCGACAACTCCACTGGTGATGCTGAGGTACTAGTAAGTTGGAAGGATCTCCCCGAATGTCAAAATTCTTGGGAACAAGTTGAAAAATTGTTGCAACCTTTTCCCAACATTCACCTTGAGGACAAGGTGAAAGCCTTAGGGGGGGTATTGATAGTAGACCTTATGTTAAGAAGGTATACTATAGGAAGAGTAGGGACTCAAATACTAGCTAAAGGAGGGTATTTTAGTCTTTCTACATGTTGTAATATAAATAAGCATAATACAATGTAGCTGAGTGGTTGTAGTTTTTGACAGTTAACTCTTGTAACAGAATTAGTTCTGGTGCTCCAATGGAGATGATGCATTGTAACTGAATTCTTCAGAAAGATTCAATAAAATTCCTTTTTGAATCGGTTGAATCTTTCACATTGCTTTGCTCAACGGGGATCTCCTTGAAGATGTCTACATGAAACTTCCTCAAGGCTATCCTAGCAAGTGGAAAATATGGTTTATAAACTAAAAAAATCCATATATGGATTAAAGCAAGCTCCCGTCAGTTGTTCCATAAGTTCTCATCCACTATCCTCAAGAACAGGTTCACTCATTCCACCGTGGACCTTTATGTCTTCACCTCAAATTTAGGGTATTCCTTGGTTATCTTGCTACTATATGTGGACGATATCATACTTTTAGGGATTGATACTACCTATATCATAGCTTCCCAGTCTCTACTTCAAGGCTCTTTAAGCTAAAAATACATGGTGAGCTCAAATATTTCCTAGGCCTTGAGATTTCCACATCTACCAAGGGCTTATATCTATACCAAAGAAAGTTTGCAAATCAGTTACTGTCTGATACAAGTTTTACCAATAGTAAATCCCTTTCCATACTCATGGATCTAAATATGAAGTTGCGTGACATTGAGGAGGAATTAGTGACTGATTATTCTCAATACAGGTGCCTCATTGGCAGACTTATGTACCTAACCATCTCCCGGCCTGATATAGCATTTGCAGTCAACAAACTAAGTTGGCTTATAACTGAACCCCATGTTCCTCACCCGTCATGTACTTAAGTACATAAACCATCACCTGGTCGGGGCCTCCTTTTCTCCTCCAAGCCATATTTATGCCTCTCAGCATATGTGGATGTTGATTGGGGGAGTTGCACCTCCACCAGAACGTCTACTACCATCACGTCTTCATTGGCTACAACTGAATTGATTTGGCTACAACAACTGTTGAGATCACATTTGAGATTAAGATCCCAACTTGCAAGGTGCTTTGTGATATCAAGTCTGGAATACAACTAGCAAACAACCCTACACTGAATGACCGGTCAAATCAATTGATATAGATTTTCACTTCATTAGGGAACATGTTAAAAGAAAGTTCCTCAATTTGTGTCATGTCTCATCCAAGCATCAAGTGGCAGACCTTCTTACAAAGGCTTTGTCCAAACCATTATAAGTTGTAAATCTTATTTCTAAGTTAGGAATATATAATCAATGTGTTCCAACTTGAGGAGGAATATTAGATTATTTTATTTATCCCTACTTATGAGGCTAACTCAAGTTTATATGCTTAGTGTAGTTAGGAAATTAGTTAGAAGTTCAGTTTAGCAACACTCTGTATATAACTCTTACTAATAGTTTTCTGTTAGATCGGTTTTCATTTTCATTAATCTCAAAGATGAATTCTTTCATATCTCTCTCTCTCTCTCTCTCTCCACGAGTTAACATTTACGTATAGCACCGTGAATCTACAACTTTCTTGCTGAATTTTTTTTAAATGCAATTTAAAAAGGTTTTAACTACTGGAGTACTGCAAAAAGCCGTCAGTTTTTATCTTTATGCGTTTAAGTGACAAAATTATTTCAACTTTTGGACAGGTGGCAAGCTCATCAGATGTATTTAATAAATGATAAATGAATAACTGATATGCACAAAATAAGAATAAAAAAAACATATTTAATAGGTCTTTAATAAATATACTCCCACCATTTTTCTCAAACAAGTAACCCTCATCATTGATTCAGAAAATCCCGTTGGAAAATTTTTTTAGTAGTATCGAGATCCATATTTCAACTTGCTTTGAGACAACTAAGCTGATTCACACAACTCAACTATTTAGGTAAAAAACTCCTTTCCAATTACATCTCATGTAACTCGTGGATCAGTTAGGTGAACAACACTTGTCCTAACATCATATCACGAAGCCCAACTCCTTTATAACATTGGGTTCATTTCAATCCTATTGAATTTGATCCAGTTAAGTTAAGTTAGACCTGTTGAATTTTTACACTTTTTACTTTGTTTTACTTGTAGGGTATATCAACAACTGAGGGGAGGTGTCAACAACAATAAGCCCAGCTTACAATGGCCCAACCCAATAATGTTTCAATGATGCCAATCAATTTCTTTTTGGTGGGTCTTGCGCACCCGGACCCGTTCAACTTGAATACTACGCGGGTCGTCCTTTGACCCGACGTATATATTCTCTTTACTCGGTTTCTTTCACCAGAAACCCAAGATCTTTTCCTCTCTCTTCTTGAAACTCCGTTTCACTTCTCTCTTCTTTTCTCTTGCGAAACCTAACCCTAGCTGGAGCTCTCACCGAAAACAATGGTGATTGAAGCTTCACTAGCTTCGGTTTCACGATCAATGATGAGTTAGAACGATGATGAATCAAAACCCCAAGGTTTTGATCTGAGTTCAACTACCTTGAGATCGTAAACTCAACTTCTCACTTCGCGATGTTGCAGTATCAGCTCGCAAACCCTAGTTTGCGTTGTAACACTTGATTCCTTCAGTCAAGCTCACGATTCACCTTCCGTAAGGTTGAATCCCTTCTTTCTTTACAGTTTTCTTTAATTTCCCTTTGATTTTAACACTGTTGCAGAAACCCTAATTTCTACAACTTGTTTTGCAGGTGAAGAACAAACTGTAGAAATGAAAATCTCTTTCCATGTTTTGATGATACAAACTTAAAGGAATGAGTTAAGTTTTCTAAACACTTATTATGATTAACAAGTTTCAATCAAGTGTGTAAAAGAACAGGAAACAAGAATCATAGCAAGAATCTTGGCATTACAAATAAACCAAGTGTTTTTCAAAGTTAAAATATGCCATTAGAAGGTTGCCTTCAGAAGGTTACCTTAAAGAAGGTTGAGTTCAGAAGGTTACACCATCAGAAGGTTGATTAAAGAAGCTTAAAAGATAAAGTAACTTTCTTCAGAAGGTTGACTGAAAGTCAAAAAGAAGGTTGACTAAAAGTCAACACAAGGTTGACCAATAGTCAACAGAAAGTTTGACTGAAGTCAATAGAAGGTTGACTGTCTATGGAATATTGCTTAGAAGGTTGGTTGTTCAAGAAGGTTAAAAGAGGATTGA
This sequence comes from Oxytropis ochrocephala, assembly GCA_020916435.1. Classification (NCBI taxonomy): domain Eukaryota; kingdom Viridiplantae; phylum Streptophyta; class Magnoliopsida; order Fabales; family Fabaceae; genus Oxytropis; species Oxytropis ochrocephala. The sequence continues at coordinate 65,154,338 of CM037094.1, read as the reverse complement.
AGATTTCAAGCTTCTGTTTTTGGGAAACATGTTCATAAATTAGAAATCTTAATCGAAATGCATCAAATAAGTATTCAAGGAATTAAAGTTTGTAAATGTTATCTTATGTAAAGAAGAAATCCTTGATTATTTGTTGTATCTTAAAAGCATGTTTGTTCATGCTTAAGAAGCTTCAGAAGCTTCAAAATTAAAGTATGTAAAATTGTATGTAGTACATGAACAGGGACTGAAGTGATAGAAATGATGAAAAAGAAAGTAAAGTGCTGACATGAAAAGATGTTAGCACAAGACAAAGCAAAAATGTTGCTTCAGAAGGTTGAAGGCTACTACCTAAAGCTCAAAATTCATCATTACCTACCTACAAAGCTACAACAACTTCCAACGGCTCTTTTCTTCTTTCCAACAGCCATATTTCAGATTCAAAGTCTATATAGAGGGCTGCTCTACTCAAATGCAAACCATGAGTTGAAATTGGAACCTTCAAGTCAAGCTTCTAAACGAAATCCAATCTTCTCATCCACACTTCAAGCTACTACAAAATTCAGAATTGGGAATACTATCTTGAGTGTGTGCAAGCTTGTTACATTCTTAGAAATACATTGTATTTATCTATCAACAAGCTCCTAAATCATCCCATAACCCAAACCCCTTATTGTAAGGAATATTGTGCTTGTTTCTCAACAGACTACCTAGTTAAAGGTGAGTGGTGTTGGTGATTCTAAGTTGTAATTCTCTCAACAAACTACCTAGTGAAAGGTGAGTGTTGTTGGTGAGTCTAAGTTGTAGGTTTCTCAACAAACTACCTAGTAAGAGGTGAGTGTTGTTGGAGATTCTGTTTGAAGGTTTCTCAACAAACTACCTAGTGAAAGGTGAGGGTTGTTGGTGATTCAGTTCGAAAGTTTCTCAACAAGCTACCTAGTGAAAAGTGAGGGTTGTTGAAGATTCTACTTTGAAAGTTAGCACTTGTCTTTTGTGTGTGATCAAAAGAGAGTGGAGGTGAAAGTCTTTAGCAAGTGAAGCTAAAGCAAGTGTAAAATCTATTTGGAGAATAGTGGAAACTCTCACGAGGACGTGGGGAGAGGAGTAGCCACAGTTTGGTGAACCTCTATAACTCTACTGTGTTATTTTCTGCTTTACTTATCATTTGCTTTAACTGTCTAACAATCACCAAAGTTTTCAAATACTTTAGAAGGTTAAATACACCAACCTTCTGAAGTCAAAATCTTAATTTTAAATAAGCTCAACTTTGATTATCTTTTGAAAACAACACTCTTTACTAAATCAAAGACATCTGAATTCATCAAAGATAAATATCATTCACTACTAACATACTTGATTATTGTCTGTGTAACTAACATTCAACCTTCTGATATCCAAGTTATCTTGAGAAACAATACAGAAGGTTGCAGGTATCAAAAATTAAAAAGAGTGCACAATTCAATCCCCCCATTTCTTGTGCAAATTAATCACTTCAATTGGCATCAGAGCTCACCTCTAGGGGCTGAGCACACTTTGCAGTGTGAGAGGAAAGATCCTGGAAGAAGTGATGAGTCATCATTCCAACTCTGTGATGTTCCTCCCTGAAGGAGCTTCAGCAAATAGACCACCAGGATTCACTGGTGAACATTACTATTATTGGAAAGATCAAATGAGATTGTTCCTAGAATCTCAAGACACTGACATTTGGGGAATTGTTGAAGATGGTCCTTTTGAACCTACTACAACTCTTGATGATGGGACCACTATGACTAAACCCAGAAACACCTGGACACCTGAAGATAAACGCATGGTACTTCTAAACTCTAAAGCTAAATTTTATCTAACATGTGCCCTAGGTAGAAGTGAATATGATAAAGTTGCTGGGAAAGAAACTGCTAAAGAAATCTGGGATACATTGAAGACTGCCCATGAAGGAACAGACCAAGTCAAAGAAGCAAAGATCAACCTTCTTATTCATAAATTTGAAACATTCAAAATGGAGGAGCAAGAAACAATTTCTGAAATGTTTAGCAGATTCACAACAATAACAAATGATTTGAACTCTCTGGGAAATACCTACTCAAATCAAGCCAAAGTGAGAAAACTCCAGAGGTGTCTTCCAAAGGTATGGAGACCTAAAGTGACTGCTATAACAGAAGCTAAAGATCTCTCTATTCTCAAAATAGAAGATCTACTTGGATCTCTAAAAGTTTATGAACAAGAAATCATGGATGAACTTCAACCCAAGAAGGTTAAAACTATTGCACTCAAAGCTTCTCAAAAATCTTCACAACTTTCTAAAGCTATGGCACTTAAAGCTCAAGAGGATACTCAAGAAGAAAGTGAAAATGATGAAAGTGACATTGATGATGAGGATGAAATGGCCCTAATCACCAGAAGGTTGAGAAGATGGGCATTTAGAAAGAAAAATAACAGAAAACCATTCTTCAAGAAAGATCAACCTAAAGGTGAAGGCACTAGTAAAATTGATCCTATGTGCTATGAATGTAACAAACCTGGACACTTCAGAAATGAATGTCCAAAGTTAAAAGGAAGCAACAGAAAATTCACACCTAAGAAAAAGGCTCTACTTGCAACATGGGATGACTCAGAAGATACCAACTCAGACCATGATGAAGAGACTGCAAACTTTTGTCTCATGGCTGACTCTGAGGAACCTTCTCAAATATTTCCTGCATCAAGCATAGAATCAATCAACTCATGCTTCGTAGGAGATACTGACCTAGAAGAGGAATGCCTCTTAGCATCCAAGAAAAAGCTGTGGTTCTTAGACAGTGGATGTTCGAGGCACATGACAGGGGAAAGAGATTAATTTCTCTCAATGGAGAGAATAGATGGAGGCTATGTCATCTTTGGCAATGATGATAAAGCTTGCATCAAAGGTATAGGTACTATAGGTAATTCTAAATCCCCTAAAATTAAGAATGTTCAATATGTAGAAGGTTTAAAGCATAACTTGTTAAGTATTAGTCAACTATATGATATAGTGGTCATAAAGTTTCTTTCAAATCGATAAATGTTTTATTAAAGAAATCTACTCGTAAGGTCTTGTTTATCTGCATCTAGAAATAAAAATCTATATAGCCTATGTCTTGATGAACTATCTCAAGAAACTTGTCTTATGTCTTATGAAAATGACAAATGGATTTGGCATAGAAGAATTGGTCACATAAGCATGCAAACCATTTCAAAGCTTTCCAAAAAGGAACTAGTCGAGAGGACTACCAAAAATCAATTTTGAAAAAGATAGAGTGTGTGAAGCATGTGTTCATGGTAAACATGTCAAATCAAGTTTCAAACCTAAAAACATGATCACATCCCAAAGATCACTAGAATCGCTTCACATAGACTTATTTGGTCCTACCAAAAGCGCTAGCCTCAATGGAAAAAGATATGGTTTTGTAATTGTAGATGATTTCTCTAGATTCACATGGGTGCTATTCTTGAAAAACAAAGATGAAGCTTTTGAAGCATTCAAAGTGTTTCTAAAGAAAGTTCAAAATGAAAAAGGAACAAATGTTATTTCGTAAGAAGTGATCATGGGGAGAATTTGAAAACTTCTCTTTTCAAAACTTTTTGATGAAAATGGAATTACTCACAATTTCTCTTGTCCTAGAACTCCACAACAAAATGGAGTTGTAAAAGGAAAAATAGAACTTTGCAAGAAATGGCAAGAACACTTTTAGAAGATTCAAAAATTGAAAAATATTTTTGGGCAGAAGCTGTAAAACACACCCTGCTATATTTTGAATAGAGTTTCCATTAGAAAAATTGTTGAGAAAACCCCTATGAAATTTGGAAAAATAGAAAACCAACCATTGCATACTTTCGTGTATTTGGTTGTACTTGTTTCATTTTGAATAACAAAGACAATCTAGGAAAATTTGATTCTAAATCGATAAAGGAATTTTTCTCGGGATATTCAACATCATCAAAGGCTTATAGAGTATATACCTTAGGACTCAAAACTGTAGAGGAAAGCATGCATATTGTATTTAATGAAACTAACAGTTCAAATGAAGTAATTGATGTTGATGAGACCAATCAGAACAAAGAAGAAAGTACAGAACATGAAAACAGGTTGGAGAAGGATGAACCAGAAGCTTCTGTTCAACCTTCTCAACAATCAAATGAAGCTACTCAAGCTTTCGATGAACCTTCTCAATTACCAAGAAGTTGGAGAATGGTGGTACATCATCCACAAGATCAAATTATTGGTAGCACTTCAGATCCTCGTTAGAACTAGAACTTCATTTAGAGACAATCTTTGCTGGAATGGCCTTAATCTACGAAATAGAACCTAAGTCAATCAATGAGGCCATACAAGATCAATCATGGATAGAAGCAATGACTGAAGAACTCTCTCAATTTGAAAAGAATGAGGTATGGAACTTAGTGATACCTCCAAAAATCATCCATTATAGGAACCAAATGGGTGTTGTAAACAAGCTAGATGAAAATGGTAAGGTGGTGAGAAACAAGGCAAGACTTGTTGCTCAAGGGTATAACCAAACAGGAAGGTATTGACTATGATGAAACTTTTGCTCCTGTAGCAAGGTTAGAAGCTATTAGAATCTTACTTGCATTTCTTTGCACACAAAAATTTCAAATTATTTCAAATGGATGTTAAAAGTGCTTTTCTAAATGGCTTTTTAAATGAAGAAGTTTATGTCAATCAACCTCCTGGTTTTGTTGATCAAAAGAAACCAAACCATGTTTTCAAACTCACCAAAGCTCTATATATGGGCTTAAGCAAGCTCCTAGAGCTTGGTATGAAAGGTTAAGTAACTTCTTGATCAAAAACAAATTTACAAGAGGAAAAATTGATACTACATTATTTAAGAAAACTCTTGATAAAGATTTGTTGATTGTTCAAATTTATGTTGATGATATCATTTTTGGATCAACAAATGAAAAATTATGCAAAGATTTTGGGAAACTTATGAAAAGTGAATTTGAAATGAGTATGATGGGAGAATTAAGTTTCTTTCTAGGACTTCAAATTAAGCAACTTGATGAAGGTATCTTTATTAGTCAAGAAAAATACATCAAAGATCTTCTCAAGAAATATAATATGAATGAAGCTAAAGCCATGGCAACTCCTATGCATCCTTCTGTACAAATTGAGAAGGATGAAGAAGAAAACCAATTTCTCGAAAAAGAATATAGGGGGTATGATAGGTTCATCTGTTATATTTAATCGCTAGTAGACTGACATTGTGTTTTCAATTGGCCTATGTGCTAGATTTCAAGTTTCTCCAAAAGAATCTCATCTCATCACTACTTGATAAAAGAATATTCAGATACTTAGTGGAAACAACTAATCTTGGTCTATGGTATAAAAAGAATACTCATTTTGACCTAATTAGCTCTTTGTGATGTCGACTATCTTTGGTGATAGAATTGACAGGAAAAGTACTAGTGGATCATGTCAAATTTTGGGGAATCCTTAATCTCTTGGTCTTGTAGAAAATGTAATTCAATTGCATTATCAACTACTCAAGCGAGAATATGTATCTGCTCTTTGGTTGTTGTTCACAAATTCTATGGATCAAGAATCAATTGGAGGACTACTCTATAAGGTACACATGCACTCCCATTTATTGTGACAATACTAGTGCTATCAATTTATCAAAAAATCCCATCCAACACTCTAGGTCTAAACACATTGATATTAAACATCATTTTATCAGAGATCATGTTCAAAAGAAGGATGTGGAACTTATTTTTATTGACACCAAGCATCAATTAGCTGATATATTTACCAAGCCTTTGTTAGAAGAAAGTTTCAATTTTATTAAAAAGGCTTTGCACATTTTAAAATGTCCTTAGGAGAAAAATATGTCAAAAACCCCAACCTTCTAATGTCTTTAGAAGGTTCGCTTGGAAAGAATCAAATTCAGAAGGTTGAATTTGAGAAGGATAAACTAAAGTCAACATTGGGGACGGTTACTAAAGTAACTAGAAACTGTCTTCTATGACAATTATGTCATGTCATAACTGCGCCCATCAAGTCACAACGGCTAGTACTTCTCTCTCTCTCTTCCACGCACGCTAAACCAACTGAAACTCATCTTCTCTCTAACCGATTCACTTTTCCTCTTCCTTCTCTCTTCGCGAAAAACACTTCTTCTCTAAAAATGGTGAGAACAAAAACTTCATGTGTGAAGAAAGCAAGCACTCCCACAACCCATGACCTTCCACCCGCAGTGTTAAGTGCTTCTAAACCTCCACCTACCCAGATTGATGCTCCATTAGAACAAATACCTTCCAAATCATCACCCACTCCCTCTCGAAGGTCTACAAGAATCAAAACGAGTTCTCTCAAAGAAATACAGGGTCCTGGAACAAGGAAGAGTCAACCAATCACCCTTGATGATGATGATTCTACTCTGTTTGAAATGATGGCAGAATCAAAACTGAAACTGAAAAGGAAAGCCTCTCTTCAACCACAATCTTCTTCCAAAAGGCCAAAATTTAAGATTAAGTTTGGAGGAAGTAAAGGAAAGGAAAAGGTTGATGATCAACCTTCTGAAGTTGAAGAACAAGCCTTGCCTGTACAAGTATTTGATAAGGAAAAATGGGGTAAAAGGAACGTTCTCATTGGAAGAATTTATCTGTTGGAGGAACTGAAAGCTTCTGGATGGAATGTACAAGAACACATTGAGTATCAAGGTTGGCAAAACATTCTATCCCAAGGAGAAATCATTTATCCCAACCTTATAAAAGAATTCTATGGATATATGAATGTGAGTGAAACAAAATCCTCTTTTACTACTCAAGTAAAAGGAACCACCATTGTGGTAACTCCAACCATAATAGCTAATGCCCCAAAAATCCCGAGAATGAAGTATGTCTATACGGAAAGATTGGTATGACCAAACAAAAGTTACACAGAGGAAAGCATCAAGCTTCGATGAAGAATTCTCGTGAGAAGCTTAAATCATCAAGATTAAAGGATGAAGCCCGTATCATGCACAATATGGTGGTCCACTCTCCGATTCCTAGAGCAGAAGTTTTGAGCAGTAAAACCTATTGATCTACTCTTAGTCTATCACATGATCACTAGGAATAAGATTAACCTTCCATACATTATCTTTCATTACATGATAGATATGTGCAAAACCATTAGGCAAATCTCATCCTTACCCTATGGTATGTTCTTGACCAAACTATTCAGATTTAAGAAAATCTCGTGTTCAGAGAAGAATCTATCCATGAGAAAACAACCTTCTGGTCTAAGAGTGCAAAACAGATGGGACTGAAACCTTTTAGCAAGAAACTAGAAGTATTTCCAGAAACAAAACCTGTTCATGATGAACCAATCCTAGAACCAAGTCTTCTTTGAAAATGCACTCTCACAACTCCTCGTGGGGAGCCACTAGAACCAGAAACTATTATCAGAACTGAGCCCATAAATTTAGCCCCACCAAATCCCACATTTGAGAATTTAGTTGAAACAGAACCTTCTCAAGAATGGAGAGAAATTTTTTAAAATCCCTTAAACTTGAATGACATTCCAACTGAAAGAGACCAATCTGAACAAATGGAAGAAGAAGCTTCTGATAAGAATCTTAGCACAGACTTAGGCATTCCAATATTTCACAACCTTAAGAAACCTGAGAATCAAGCTTCTGAAACTATTCCTTCTGTTATGGAATCCCAACCTTCTGATAGAGCTATATATTGCCCTTTCTCTCAAGGAGTTATTCTATTGCCATATACTTCCTCTCATGAGGAACATAAAACTCCAGAAGGTACAACCGAGGGTCTAGCTCAGGGGGAGCTAAATGAAAATCAATCCCAAGTGAATGAGGAACAGAAAAATGAACCAACAAGACCACTATCTCCTATCACTCAAGCTGTTCATGAGATAGTTAGGGACATTGAAGACCAAGCTACACCTGAAAATCCTCAGAATCAAGCCACTAGTCCTGAAATCATGGCTTCTATTGCCCTCACAGAGTTACTTCACACTCCTGATCCCTCAATTGGTCCAAATACACAATCAACTCCTGCACCTCTTCATCATGACATTCAAGGATCAACTGAACAAATGGCAAATTTATTTTCCCAATGGCGTGAAAATCCTAGAACTTCTCCTGGTAATACTCTTGCTTCTGAAAACATTCACAGATTCATGTTCTCTCCTATGTATGACTCTTCTGCACCAAAGGTACCTGAAGGTTCAGGACCTTCTAAACTACCTTCCGACCGCCAAAACAATTTGGATCTCTTGGATCCTTTTGTCAAACCATGAATGCACCTCTCTCATCATCAGACAAGGCACCTGGTAGCAGCAAACCTTCAGAAAACAAGGATGACTGATAACTCATATTTATATGAGTTATTTATGCTCTTATTACTTAACTTAATTCAAGTTCTTAAGTAATATTGTTGTTTAATTAAGTAAATATATGTTGTTTAGTGTAAAAGAGGGTTAGGAACTGATTATGTGACAAATTGGCACTTTTTGGTGCTTTCTTGTTATTTTTAATGTGTTTGTTCGATTTACAAAGATTAGCGCTATAGCGGCAGACACTATAGCGTTGGATTCTGCAGCTGATGAGAGAGAAAACGGAAAAACAGTTTCTGCAGTTTCCAAAACGTGTCAAATCACTGTAGAGCAGTGAGAGACAGTTCCTGCATCAGCCACCCACCTTTTGCTTTATAGGACACTTGTCTATTTTGTAATGGTAGTTGGTAATAGTTGGTGGGATGGCTTTTCACCTTTTTTGAGAGATATTTTCTTTATATTGAAGTCTTAAAACTTCATCTTCAAGCTTGGTTTCTTTGGTTCGTAAGAGAGGAGAGTTAGAAATAACTCTTAAACTCCATTTTCGCCCAAGCTCCATTTTCACAATAAAGAGTAGATTTTTCTGCAGTCTTTGCGAGAGACGCTATAGCGTCAAGCGCTATAGCGGCAAGGGAGCTGTCATCATTTGGAGTGTTTTCCACCTCTTGGTGATTTCGGTTTTATGGCTTTAGGTAACACTTTTATGCTGTATTTCTTGTGTTGTTGCTCATCATGAGCTGATTCTCTTGTAGTTGGATGCTTAAAGCTTTGTAATGAACCTTTAGTATCGCGTAGATATAATATTTCACGTTTTGCGTTTCAATCTTTGTGTGTTACTTCTTTCAAACTTGTTTTAGAAATGATCACTAAAATAGGTATATTCATGGGTACGGACATGGTCCATGATTCGAACTCAAAGATTGATATGAACGAAAGGTTGTTTAAAGACATTTAACCAACGCTTGCTAAATCTAGACATAGAAAGGCAATAGTTCATAGGGCAAAAGTCGTGGGTTCTTTATTATACAGGGTGAACTTATTTAGAACCTAGACATAGACATCTTGTAATGAAACCCTGGCGTTAGTGGTGAAAAGCACAAAATCGTTTGCAACAATGGGCTTGACGCTATAGCGTGAGACACTATAGCGCCTTACTTCGGGAAATTACTTAGCAAAGAGCATTCCAACTACTCTCACTCGAATTTCTACTTATAATCTATCTTATTTGCTTTTGTACCTTTATGTTGATAACATTAATGATTTGACAACTTGTTATTGTTATTTATGTACTCACTAGCTAAATTACTAATTTAAATACGTATAAACTCAACAATCCTCGTGGGAACGATCTTTACTTATCATTATATTACTTGTTGCGATTGTGTACATTGCGCATCACCTTTTCGCACAACAAGTTTTTGGCGCCGCTGTCGGGATTGTGAAAGTTAATTTCTATTATTTAGTTAGTAAGTTTAGTTAGTTTTTTTAGTGTGTTCTGTTTTTCAACAATTTTTTTTAATTTGCATTGTGCTCTATGTTTGTAGTGTATTTTCTTTGTTGATATTACTGTTATTGTTTGTATTGAAAAAAAAAAAACCATTTTATGCCATGGACCATTGGAGTTTTTACTCTATGCAAGAATTGAATGCTCAACAACAATGTTTCAATTATGATTTCCATGAGAGTGAACATGAAAGGGGCTGTTATGAGACAAATTTCATGCCCATGATGACTCCCCAAAATATTGATTATAGCATGGAAAATGTTGTGTGTGAGCAATATTCATATTCTCAAGCTCAAACCGAAGGATTGCATGAGGACAACTTTGAATTGAAAGAACTCTTAGCTCAATTCCTTGAGGATATCAAAGTGGATAGAGACAACTCTCAAGTGTCATGCAATAATATGGAAGAGAGTTGTATTGAAGAGGTGGTTGAGAAAAATGAAGATAATTTCAAAGAACTCTTAGCTCATTCCATTGATTATATGAAGATGTATCATGACAACTTTGAAGCTTCATGTAAGAATATAGAGGCTCACATTAACACAATTATGGAGCATCTAAAAGAAGAGAGTTGTGCTGAAGAAGTGATTGAGCTAGAAGAAAAGAGTTGTATTGAAGATATGGTTGAGCAAAAGGAAGAGATGAGTGTTGAGTGTGAACTTGAATGTGGTCATTTGGAAATGGTGGAAGAAAAAGAAAAAAATAGTGTAGTTGTAGAAAAACAAAAATTCAAAAATAGTGACAAGAAAGAAAATCCAAGGTTGAGGTATGAAAAGAGTCATGTGAAAATTGAGATTCAACCTTTGGTAAGTGAAGAAAAGAATCCTCCGCAAAATGAGCTTCAATTTTTTCAAGAGAGGAAGAATTCCTATCCCAAATGCTTATTGGTTGGTGCTTGGGAACACTTGCTTCCATATACCAAATACATGGGATTTCTGACCAAAAAGAGAAAGCGGAAGAATGATATTTTCTTCTTGTCCTATTATCCACCCTAACTTGGGTTTTGAATTCCAAGTCTGGCTGAGGACTCTTAAACCAAGCGCTACTGGGAGGCAACCCAGGGTTTTTATTCTAATATTTGTTGTTTTTGTTTCTATTTTGATGTTGCAGGGCTGACCAATTGCATTGATGAAGTGAGCTTTAATTGTGAAGCGCTATAGCACCTGACGCTATAGCGTCAACTGCTGCAACAGCTGAAACTGAACAAGAAAAAAAAATTGTGTTTTGTTCACCAACCAGTAACTCTTTCCTCGTGTGTTGTGTTGTGTTATTTTGTGTTGTGGTGTTAATTGTTTCCAAATAAACTTGTTGGATGTTGTAGCATTTGTAATAACATCTAGCAATTGTGTATGATTTCAAAAAGTATGTTGTGTTAAATGTTTTTAATTTCAGTATTGTAGTGTCCAAAAGGCCTCTCCCATTAGAATTGCATGAGAAGTAAAGACACTGCTGAGTCTTAAGTTTGGGGGAGGACCTTAAATGTGTTTAATGTTATGTGTAAAATGTTAATATTATGTGTTTAATATTATGTTTGTTGAATAGAAAGCATGATCAGTTGCAATTCCTAGTCTTTCAATAATAGAATGTGTATCTTCTTGGGCTAAATTTAATGATGATTAAGTGTATATGTGTAGTGTAGCCTTGTTTGATTGATGACTAGTCTTATTGTGCTTTGCTACACAAAATCTCCGTGCTTAAGTAGAAACTTAGTTAGCTAAGGACTATCGATGCTTAAGTTAGTCTGGTTAACCAAGGTGGAATCAAATCTTGAATAAAAACCTTGAAGAGCTTTTGAAGCTAAGTTTGGGGGTGCACAAGTTATATAAAGGCTAGGTATCAAGATCCTAGGGTGGTTAGTGAATTAGGACTTCATTGTACTCATATGTATTAGAGATGCTTTTGTAAAGGCTGTAACTACCCGAAACAAAAGCTGAGCTGTTCCAAAAAGCAAATGTATATATGTCAAAAAAAAAAAAAAAGAATAAATGCTAAAGGAGCTCAAGAATAATGTGGGGGTTGCGATCAAGAATTATGTTCATCAAAGTTCCAATTAGTTATAGCATCAAACGTTATAACGTTGTTGATTTATATTCAATAGTTAGAATCATCGACCATAGATCCGAAATACCTAATCAAGCCCTTTGTCATGCTTGAAATCCTCATTTCTTGTGTGAAGTTGTTAGTCTATTCATGCTTTGAAAAAGTCTTTGATTTCACCAAAAGAAAGTCATTCTTTCCGAGGCTAAGAGAAATCCAAATCTAGTTAGGAATTGAGATGAGTCAGAGATCACACACTCACAAATGAGTAGTAATAATTCTAGATGTTGTGAAAAACAATGGTGCGTGTGTGTGTGGGTGTGAATCAAAGTTTGGCCCATTAAGAACATTTTTGGAAAACCTGTTTGATTTAGGAAGCAACCTGGTTTTGCCTTTCTATCTTGTCATTGTTCTGTTTTCTATTAGTTGTTTGTCTTTGTAAATAGTCATTACTTGAGGACAAGCAATGGTTTAAGTTTGGGGAGTGATAACTCTTATCAATAAGAGTTATTCATGCTTTCAAGACTTAAATAAATGTGAGTTCTAAAGTAATATTTTTTTAGAGAGATATTGTTATTGTGTTGTTTGTGCGGCTAATTTATGTCATTATTTCTTTGATGTTGTGTTGTTTGTTCTTTGTCGCCGCGTCATTACTTGAGGACAAGCAATGGTTTAAGTTTTGGGGTGTGATAACTCATATTTATATGAGTTATTTATGCTCTTATTACTTAACTTAATTCAAGTTCTTAAGTAATATTGTTGTTTAATTAAGTAAATATATGTTGTTTAGTGTAAAAGAGGGTTAGGAAAGGCGATTATGTGACAAATTGGCACTTTTTGGTGCTTTCTTGTTATTTTTAATGTGTTTGTTCGATTTTCTAAACATTAGGCGCTATAGCGGCGAGACACTATAGCGTTGGATTCTCGCGGTGATGAGAGAGAAAACGGAAAAAGCAGTTCTAGTTTCCAAAACGTGTCGGATCATTTGTAGAGCGATGAGAGAGAGCAGTTCTGCATCGACCACCCACCTTTTGCTTTATAGGACACTTGTCTATTTTGTAATGGTAGTTGGTAATAGTTGGTGGGATGGCTTTTCACCTTTTTTGAGAGATATTTTCTTTATATTGAAGTCTTAAAACTTCATCTTCAAGCTTAGTTTCTTTGGTTCGTAGAAGAGAGGAGAGTTAGAAATAACTCTTAAACTCCATTTTCGTCCAAGCTCCATTTTCACAATAAAGAGTAGATTTTCTGCAGTGCTGCGAGAGACGCTATAGCGTCAAGCACTATAGCGGCAAGGGAGCTGTCATCATTTGGAGTGTTTTCCACCTCTTGGTGATTTCAGTTTTATGGCTTTAGGTAACACTTTTATGTTTGTATTTCTTGTGTTGTTGCTCATCATGAGTTGATTCTCTTGTAGTTGGATGCTTAAAGCTTTGTAATGAACCTTTAGTATCGCGTATATATAATATTTCACGCTTTTGCGTTTCAATCTTTGTGTGTTACTTCTTTCAAACTTGTTTTAGAAATGATCACCTAAAATAGGTATATTCATGGGCATGACATGGTCCATGATTCGAACTCAAAGATTGATATGAACGAAAGGTTGTTTAAAGACATTTAACCAACGCTTGCTAAATCTAGACATAGAAAGGCAATAGTTCATAGGGCAAAAGTGTGGGTTCTTTATTATACTGTGGGTGAACTTATTTAGAACCTAGACATAGGCATCTTGTAATGAAACCCTGGCGTTAGTGACCTGAAAAGCACAAAATCGCTTGCAACAGTAGGGCTTGACGCTATAGCGTGAGACGCTATAGCGCCTTACTTCTGGGAAATTACTTAGCAAAGAGCATTCCAACTACTCTCACTCTGAATTTCTACTTATAATCTATCTATTTGCTTTTGTACCTTTATGTTGATAACATTAATGATTTGACAACTTGTTATTGTTATTTATGTACTCACTAGCTAAATTACTAATTTAAATACAGAAGTAAACTCAACAATCCTCGTGGGAACGATCTTTACTTATCATTATATTACTTGTTGCGATTGTGTACACTTGCGCATCACCTTTTCGCACAACAATGACTCATTCACATATGCTGACAAGAAGGAAGTATTGGAGGCAATGAAAAGGATGAGAGCACACCATGAGAAGCAAATGAAGAAGATGAGGGTGCAGAACAACAAGCTTCTGATGAGCATTGGAATACTTCAGCAAGAAAATAGGCTTGAAGCACAGAGAAACTATGCCTACCAACAATGGGTGATGCAGAACATAGTGCCTACTATGGTTCCTAATGTTGCAGTTCCTGATTTCCCTCCTCCTCAACCCTTCCAGGACATTCCTCAACCTGCTTCATCCTCAAACTCTTCAGATGATTCTTCTCCAACCAAGTAGCAAGCTAATTTCCCTTTCTTCCCTCCTTTTTGCTGTTGACAAAGGGGGAGAATGGAGATTATTAGCTACTTAGTTTATGTGATAAATTTTGGGGTTTCTGTTGACAATTAATTATCTTTTGGACAATTTTATTTTGTGCTATGTTATGGTTTGTAATTGATAATTATCAAAACTATGCATGTCTATTTATTTCTTTGCACTTGTTATTCTTTGCACTTATACATGATAATTATCCTTTTGCTATGAATGTGTTAAATGCATTTACTGTGTATTGAAATGTCTATTCCTGAGAAACAGAAAACTTAAAACATACTCTCAAGTTTGTCATCACCAAAAAGGGGGAGATTGTAGAAATGAAAATCTCTTTCCATGTTTTGATGATACAAACTTAAAGGAATGAGTTAAGTTTTCTAAACACTTATTATGATTAACAAGTTTCAATCAAGTGTGTAAAAGAACAGGAAACAAGAATCATAGCAAGAAACTTGGCATTACAAATAAACCAAGTGTTTTTCAAAGTTAAAATATGCCATTAGAAGGTTGCCTTCAGAAGGTTACCTTAAAGAAGGTTGAGTTCAGAAGGTTACACCATCAGAAGGTTGATTAAAGAAGCTTAAAAGATAAAGTAACTTTCTTCAGAAGGTTGACTGAAAGTCAAACAGAAGGTTGACTAAAAGTCAACACAAGGTTGACCAATAGTCAGTAAAAGTTTGATCAAGTCAATAGAAGGTTGACTGTCTATGGAATATTGCTTAGAAGGTTGGTTGTTCAAGAAGGTTAAAAGAGGATTGAAGATTTCAAGCTTCTGTTTCTGGGAAACATGTTCATAACCGAAATCTTAATCTGAAATGCATCAAATAAGTATTCAAGGAATTAAAGTTTCAGAAATGTTATCTTATGTAAAGAAGAAATCCTTGATTATTTGTTGTATCTTAAAAGCATGTTTGTTCATGCTTAAGAAGCTTCAGAAGCTTCAAAATTAAAGTATGTAAAATTGTATGTAGTACATGAACAGGGACTGAAGTGATAGAAATGATGAAAAAGAAAGTAAAGTGCTGACATGAAAAGATGTTAGCACAAGACAAAGCAAAAATGTTGCTTGTAAGGTTGAAGGCTACTACCTAAAGCTCAAAATTCATCATTACCTACCTACAAAGCTACAACAACTTCCAACGGCTCTTTTCTTCTTTCCAACAGCCATATTTCAGATTCAAAGTCTATATAGAGGGCTGCTCTACTCAAATGCAAACCATGAGTTGAAATTGGAACCTTCAAGTCAAGCTTCTAAACGAAATCCAATCTTCTCATCCACACTTCAAGCTACTACAAAATTCAGAATTGGGAATACTATCTTGAGTGTGTGCAAGCTTGTTACATTCTTAGAAATACATTGTATTTATCTATCAACAAGCTCCTAAATCATCCCATAACCCAAACCCCTTATTGTAAGGAATATTGTGCTTGTTTCTCAACAGACTACCTAGTTAAAGGTGAGTGGTGTTGGTGATTCTAAGTTGTAATTCTCTCAACAAACTACCTAGTGAAAGGTGAGTGTTGTTGGTGAGTCTAAGTTGTAGGTTTCTCGACAAACTACCTAGTAAGAGGTGAGTGTTGTTGGAGATTCTGTTTGAAGGTTTCTCAACAAACTACCTAGTGAAAGGTGAGGGTTGTTGGTGATTCAGTTCGAAAGTTTCTCAACAAGCTACCTAGTGAAAAGTGAGGGTTGTTGAAGATTCTACTTTGAAAGTTAGCACTTGTCTTTTGTGTGTGATCAAAAGAGAGTGGAGGTGAAAGTCTTTAGCAAGTGAAGCTAAAGCAAGTGTAAAATCTATTTGGAGAATAGTGGAAACTCTCACGAGGACGTGGGGAGAGGAGTAGCCACAGTTTGGTGAACCTCTATAACTCTCTTGTGTTATTTTCTCGCTTTACTTATCATTTGCTTTAACTGTCTAACAATCACCAAAGTTTTCAAATACTTTAGAAGGTTAAATACACCAACCTCAAGTCAAAATCTTAATTTTAAATAAGCTCAACTTTGATTATCTTTTGAAAACAACACTCTTTACTAAATCAAAGACATCCAATTCATCAAAGATAAATATCATTCACTACTAACATACTTGATTATTATGCGTGTAACTAACATTCAACCTTACGATATCCAAGTTATCTTGAGAAACAATACGTAAGGTTGCAGGTATCAAAAATTAAAAAGAGTGCACAATTCAATCCCCCCCTTTCTTGTGCAAATTAATCACTTCACAAACTATAGAGATCCTCAGTGATCAAGAACGGTAAATCTCACACCCTTGTGCCTTTTGATTTACCTTTTCTCTGAACTGAACAGAAACCCTAATTTTCTATGTTCTTCTTTGCATGCACTTGATGAGCTTCACCTTTGAAGCTCAACCCAGAATCCTTCTATCAACCACCTTCAAGAACCCTTACTAAAGGTAACTACAAAACCCTCTTTGATCTCTCTCTCAATTTCTCTTTGATTCAGTCACTGAATTGCCTTCTAACCTAGTTCTTCTCTTGTTCTTGCGAGGTACAAACACTCTCTGTTTGGACTACGTTGAACCCAGAAAAACTATGAGGAAGATGAGAATATGGAGCAAACATTACAAGGAGTTGTAGTATAGCGTAGAGTAGAAAGAATAGAAACACTTAGGCAATTTTCAAACTGTAAAAACTTTATTCATAAACTTTAAATGATTTTATGTACAATGTATGCTTATATACACGATTGGGCACATGCAAATAGCTGTTAGGCACAAGTTAGTTGTTAGACAACTAACTTAGTTTGTTACATAACAAACTAGAGTAGTTAGTTATTAGGAATAACAAACTAAACTGATTTGTATTGTAACTTAGCTCCAACGGCTCTAATTAGCAAAACTATCAGTTGGAGGGTTTTTTTTAATTAGCATAGGGTAGATTTGATTATAAATTCCGATAAGACCGAACGATTGACAGTCAGATCATATCTAGTCGCGTCTCACAAATATATAATGGTGAGAGTTTATGTGCCACATATCGAAAGGCAATAAACTTAAGGAGTGGTTTTTTTATACCCCCACCCATTTATGATATACCGATTTTACCCCTGGCATTAACTCACTTTTTGACTTTCATTAATTCTCTTTGACTGGGACCCACAAAATCTCGCGTCGTATATACCTCAATGGAAGGTATATACGATTACATTAATTAATGAACGCTGACCTGAAAAAGTGTGCATCGTATATATGTCCTTCAAGACATATATACGATTGCATTATTAAATGCTTCGTTGACTACTCATCGTATATATGTCTTTCAAGACGTATATACGATTGCATTATTAAATGCTTCGTTGACTACCCATCGTATATAGGTTATATACGAGTGGGCTTGAAGATCTAATCGTATATACATCTGGGCCATGTATATACGATGTGAAAAAAATACTCATCGTATATACAAGGTTGAGGAGGTATATACGACTGGGTTATTTTTTTCGTTTTTTCCTAAGTTGCTATCTGTTTTGTTGGAACAGATATTGACCCGCTTCACAGCAGAGATGCCGGGCTCTCGGTTGGCTCCTGGCGATATTGATACTACATCGACGTTCACGACGGATACGAGTATATTTTGTTACTCAAGTTTGGTAAATAGAATTAAATTACTTAAGTACTTAGTAAATTATATATTTTGTAGATATTTTCTACACGCGAGGCTGTGGAGGAGTGGGCCAAAGCTGTTGGTAAAAGTATCGGTGTAGTCGTTATTATTGTGAGATCAGAAAAAACAGTTGGAAAGAGGGGGAGACGAGATAAGATTGATTTTGGCTGTGAGAACCAAGGCGGGTTTACTAATGATTCAAGGGTTTTCGGTTCTAAAAGGAGAGGTCGTCCTTTTAGATTGAAGGCTACTTTGCTTTGATTCGCCGTGAGGGTTGGTGTGTGTGATTAAATGTGGTAGACACACGCACGAGTTGCTTAAAACTTCCATTGGTACTAATGCATTTGGGCGTCTGTCTAAGGCGCAAAAGGATCCGTTAACGAGCATGCGGATCTTGATGTCGGACCGAAGAAAGCTACTATTATCGCTTTGAAGAAGCTAGATCCGGAGAATGTGACTACTCTTCGTCAAGTTTATAGGCAGCGTCCACGGACAGGTCTACAAAGAGGGGTCCTAGAACGGACATTCGGGAGGTGTTGAGGACCGATTGCATCACATAATTATCTATGTTGGAGTAGAAAGATTCTTTGCAGTCCGATGTCGTCGGTGATATCATGTGGCGCATCCCACTTCTATAAAGTTATTGAGGTTGTTTCCCAAAGTTCTCATTCTTGACTCAACCTACAAAACCAACAGATATAACTTGCCTCTTCTACAGATTGTGGGAGTGACTAACACTGAGTTTAGTTTCCATGTTGCATTTGCCTATATTGGACAGGAGCTTGCTATTCATTTTTCTTGGGTATTGCAGCAGCTGAAAGATATTTGTGATTTGCATTCTATTCATCCTCAGGTTTTCTTTGTATGTCTGCTATTCTTGATGTCTTTCCTTCTTCTACAAATTTATTGTGTCATTGGCATGTTACAAAAAATGTCAAAGCGAAGATTAAAGAGTTGGTGCACAAGGATAGACGGGAGGAGGCCCTGTCTCTCTGGCTATGTATTATTGATTCTGTTGATGAGTCAGAGTACTTATCAAATCTGAATTTTTTTGAGGCTGCTTGCTCTGATAAACCTGCTCTCATTAAATATGTGCACGACACATGGTTGACACCGCACAAGGAGCGATTTATCTCAGCATGGACTAACCAGATCCCACACTTGGGGAATTCCACGACCAACAGGTATTTCTATCCGTTACTAAATATTTTTTGACACTGGACATATTTTTTATCGTTGATTAAATTTCTTTGACACTTGTTTATTATTTCTATCCGTTACTCGATTTTTTTTGACACGTGGACATATTTTTTATCGTCGATTAAATTTCTTTGACACTTGTTTATTATTTCTATCCGTTACTCGATTTTTTTTTGACACGTGGACATATTTTTTATCGTCGATTAAATTTCTTTGACACTTGTTTATTATTTCTATCCGTTACTCGATTTTTTTTGACACGTGGACATATTTTTTATCGTCGATTAAATTTCTTTGACACTTGTTTATTATTTCTATTCGTTACTCGATTTTTTTTGACACGTGGACATATTTTTTTTCGTCAATTAAATTTCTTTGACACTTGTTTATTATTTCTATCAGAGCGGAATCATTGCATTGGTCTTTGAAAAGACAGTTGAAGACTTCGAAGGGTGATCTATCAAAATGTTTCATATCTATTGATGACATGCTGACAATACATTTTGATCAAATTATCGGGTCTTTTCAAAGAAGCATCAGCAGAATCGAAGTCAAGTCTAATATTCCACTGTTTAAAAATCTTCAAGGACTTGTTTCGTTATCTGCATTGGGTCACATGGTGAAAGAGTTTGAAAGATCAAAATCTGGGGTTGGATATGACCAAGGGCGGTGTCGGTGCATTCAAAGGAAGACACATCTACTTCCTTGTGCTTGTGAGATCGGTATTTTTCATGCTTAAGCAATTCTATTCCGCTTAATGTTGTTGATGATCTTTGGAAACACTTGAGTTTGGATGCAGTAGATGATAAATCCACTGAGGATAAATCATCTACCTGTGATATTTCTTATCAGTTTGATGCTATCCAGGCAAGATTTGATAAAGTCAGTGAGGAGGAAAAATATCTTATTAAGAGACAGTTGAATGAGATAGCTTTCCCTTCTACTTCTTCTATGGTTGCACCTAAATCAAAAGTCAGAACGAAAGGTGCACCAAAGAAGAAAAAACAAAAATTATTTGATGCTAAGCGTGATCCTTCTGGGTGGGAGCATGTGGATGAGAAGATAAAACAGACTGAAGAATCCGTGGCTTCCAAAATTCCTACACAGCGGTCAACCAAATTATCTCAGCGTGCTTCTAGAGTATTATCACAGACAGCTGAGACTAAAATCCACTTACCGTTTGTTCCAGCACACGTGCGCAATTATGTTGAAAAAATTGTTGATGTTGAAGGTGGCGGAATCGCGGTTTTAAAGCGATCGGTGTTGGACTTGACATGGGTGAGGACTCTTGGCCTCGATTAGGCAAGCTTTGATTCAGAAACAAAGGACGAGGGAAACATTGTATTGAGACATGTTTGGGAAGAACCGATTATTAGCTTTCGCAAAGCTTTAACTATTGAGTCATACGGACGTCAGCCGGACTCAAAGTGGTTTGATTTGCCTGAGATGGGGTATATGGTTGCAACCAGGTATAATGTTGCATTGGTTCAGTTTTCTTTGCCTATGAATTTCACTTATCTTCCTTTGAGAGGCACTTACGGTTCATCTAAGTTCAAAATCATATCTGTTCTGAACGAGCAAAATGTACACTGGTTGCATCTTTCAATCTCTCCCACTTGTCCCTTGCCTCCTATTGCCCCACAGTGGTACCAGCACTACTCACCAGAGTCTGCTTCATGGTTGCATCCGTATGCCGGACGTTTTACCCTATGGCAGTCTATGTGTCCTCCCGTGCAGCCTCCCACTCACAGTGATGCGCCATGTATCGATTTAGCCGATGATTCTATTGACGGCTTGTAGATAGATTCACACCTTTTTTGTCTTACACGTGTATATATTACTATATCGCGTTTTTGTAATTATACGCGTTTATTTAATCCAATATATCTACACCGTTGATGTTAATCAAATCACGAGACTTCAAATTATAACCGGTAATAAAATCATAACTGTTAACCAAAAATAAGCCCATCGTATATATCTCTTTTGGGGCATATATACGATGGGCAATGTTTTGACATCGTATATAAGTCCATTGTGCGTATATACGATTGACTTAAAACGCATCAATCGTATATACGCACAATGAACATATACGATGTCAAAACATTGCCCATCGTATATATGCCCCAAAAGAGATATATACGATTCGTGTTACTTTGAAAAAAAAACAGGTTTTTTGAAGGGCATTTTGGGAATATCATACTGGGTGGGGGTATATGGGGAAGGTGTGGGGGTAAAAAAAAAAAGCCTAAACTTAACTTTCAATTCGAGGGGTTTTTATATCTAATACAAACGTCTCTCACCATGTACACATATACTCTCACGTTTTAAAGCATATAAAAATATAAAATATACATATAAGGCATACTAACACATCATATACATCAGCTCACAAATAAAAAAACACATCCTATACATCATGCATCACATACAAAATATATAAAAGTAGTAATATAGTTATAGCCAACCTAATGCTAAAGACAAAATTAAATAAAATCTTCGGATTTTGAATTTTTGATCAAATAAGTGTTGGAAGATCATGAAGATCATCCCTCACATACACTTGCACACACTGAGAGAGGGAAAGCGCGCGAAGAAGAAGAATAACAGAATTTTGGAATTCTGTTTTATTTACTGTAGTTACTGTTACATTGATAACAGATGGGTATTTATACCAGATACTGAAATACTGCTAAATTGCAGTCCTACCCCTACACTACTAGATTATTACACACATTCAACACACCCCCTTAAGCTAGTATCCATCACTTAAGGTCATACAACAAAATCAAACAACAAAGTTTACAATCAAACAACAATATCAGCAAAAATCAATTTGTAAAGTCATTACAATCAACAACGTTCAGCATGTTTCTCAACCTCTTGAATGTCTCAAAACTTTCCTTTGCTTTGGTGAAGATGTCAAGAACTCCGCAAATCGTCTGCGAAGAACTCAACTTCAGCTTCTCCTTGGCCACTTGATCTCTCAAGAAGTGATAGCGTGTCTCTATGTGCTTTGACCTTCCATGTGCTATAGGATGCTTGGCTAGATTTATTGCAGATTTATTATCCACAAACAATTCTATAGCACCTTCCTTCTTGATCATCAATTCCTGCATTAAATTGTCTAACCAGATAGCTTGGCATGCTGCCATAGAAGCTGCTATATACTCAGCTTCACATGATGATAAAGCTACCACAGATTCCTTCTTTGAGCTCCATGCTATAGGACTGCTCTCCAAGCATAAAAGCAGATCTGCAGTTGCTTTTCTATCAAATCTGTCACCTCCCCAATCTGCATCAGTATAACCATACAATCCTTTCATATTATCATTGCAATCATTAGGGAGGAGAATTCCATATGTCATAGTGCCTTTGACATATCTTAAAATCCTCTTTGCAGCAGCTAGGTGAGATGTTCTAGGCCTGTCCATAACTCTACTAATCAAGCCGACACTGAAAACAATGTCAGGCCTGGTGTTGCAGAGATATCTCAGTGCCCCAACCACCATTCTGAACTCAGTTGC
Source organism: Oxytropis ochrocephala (assembly GCA_020916435.1). Lineage (NCBI taxonomy): Eukaryota > Viridiplantae > Streptophyta > Magnoliopsida > Fabales > Fabaceae > Oxytropis > Oxytropis ochrocephala. Next base: position 65,131,704 of record CM037094.1, on the reverse strand, counting down.
ATCAACCTCCTGTTCATCAGCATCTCTGTCAAGCCACAACCACCACCTTGCTGGAGTTTCAAAGATTGCGGTGTTGCTTGATTGAATCTCTGCAATATATCAGAGGCATACTTCTATTGTGATAGCAGAATTCCTTTAGTTGTGTTTTGAAATTCAATTCCTAGGAAGTAAGACAACTCTCCCAGATCAGTCATTTCAAATGTTCTCATCATATTCTCTTTGAATTCTGCTACCTTAGTGTCATTGCTGCCTGTAACCAGTAAATCATCAACATAGAGGCAAATCATCACCACATCATCACCCCCTGACTTCACATACACTCCATGTTCAGAAATACACCTTTTAAACCCCATGTTGATCAGACTCTTGTCAATTTTCTTGTTCCAAGCTCGTGGAGCTTGTTTCAAGCCATATAAAGCTTTCTTCAGTTTCAACACTTTACTTTCACTTCCTTGTTTCACAAACCCTGCTGGTTGCTCTATATAAACTTCCTCTTCTAACTCTCCATTCAAGAAGGCAGATTTTACATCAAGTTGATGTAATTTCCACCCTTTCATACTAGCATGAGCGACCACAACTCTCTCACAGTTTCAAGTCTGCCCTTTGGTGCAAACACCTCTTGGTAATCAACACCTTGTTTCGCAGAAACCCCTCGGCCACTAACCGAGCTTTGTACTTCACCACTTCACCTTTTGGATTTACTTTCACCTTGTACACCCACTTTACTCCTATAGCTTTCTTATCTTTGGGTAATTCTACTAATTCCCAAGTCATATTCTTCTCTATAGACTTTATTTCTTCTTTCATAGCTTCTAGCCACTTAGAATTCTTCATAGCTTCCTCCACATTCACAGGTTCTGTTTATCTCACTATCTATCATCACTTCATAGTCATTCAACCTTGTGGGTGCTTGCCTAGTTCTCAATGATCTTCTAGGCTCTTCATCTCTGTCATCATCATTATTTCTTTGAGTTATTTCAGACTCATCACTAGGTAATTCAAATCGATTCTGTTCTAAGCCAATAGAACTCTCAGCCTTGTCACTCCAATTCCAGGGCTTGTGTTCATCAAATACCACATCTCTACTTGCCACCACCTTGTTAGTCACTGGATTCAACAATTTGTACCCACCAGTAGAATGATATCCAATCATTATCATCAACTCACCTTTATCATCAAGTTTTGTTCTTGTTTGATCAGGTATGCGTCTGTAGCAAACTGATCCAAACACTCTAAAATGTGCAACACTTGGCTTGACACCAGTCCAAGCCTCTTCAGGTGTTATATCTTCCAATTTCTTGGTTGGACATCTATTCAATATATATGTTCTTTGTGTTCACAAATTTCTCCCCACAAATACTTAGTGATTCTTGCTTTTCAACATGCTTCTCACCATATTAAGCAAAGTTCTATTCTTTCTCTCAGCAATTCCATTGTGCTGAGGTGTATATGGAGGAGTAACCTCGTGTGTTATCCCCTCATTTTCACAGAATGCAGTGAACTCAGCACTAACATACTCACCACCACCATCGGTTCTCGAAGACACTTATGTATTCACCACTTTGTTTTTCTACTAGGACTTTGAATTTTTGAATACTTCTAACACATCACTCTTCCTCCTAAGCAAATAAATCCAAAGTTTCCTAGTAAAATCATCAATAAATGTAACAAAATACTTGTTACCTCCAGGTGTCTCATGCTGTATTGGTCCACATACATCAGAAAAAACCACTTGCAACTTCTTCTTTGATCTGCTAGACACATTCTGACTGAAGGAAGCTCGAGACATCTTGCTTTCAACACATTCTGCAATACATCTCCTGGAATATGTATCTTAGGCAAACCTTTCACCATCTCCTTGCCCTGCAACTTTGTTAAATCACCAAAGTTCACATGACCAAACCTGAAATGCCACAGCCACTCTTCTTTGTCTCACTGCAGAGCAGCAAGGCATCGCCGCGATAACACACCCAATTCCACTTTGAATGTCTGTTCTTGGGACGAATTGCTTTCACTAGCAATCTTCCTTGAGATCAAACACCTTCATAGCTCTATCTTCCAACACCATTCTATAATTCTTTTCCAACAACTGTCCAATGCTAAGCAGATTGCTTTTCATTCCTGGCACATACAGTACTCCAGAAATAAAACACATTGAACCATCCTTCTTCCTTATCCTCACCTTCCCTACACCTTCCACCTTCAAGGTTCTATCATCAGCAAACCTTACTCTACTCTTGATTGAACAATCAAGCTCAACAAACCAGTCTTTTCTCCACGACATATGTGTGGAACAACCAAGTATCCGTAAAACCGGTATTCACTATTGTCACCTTCCTCCTTCCACGATTTACCATATGCGATTACTTCATCTACTTCATTCTTCTCTTCCATGATCACCATTTGCAACACTTCATCTGCTTCATCCTCCTCTTCCACAGTCACCATTAACAAGGTCTCTTCCTTCTCCTCCTCTTCTTCTTCAGCCAATTTCACATCATTTCCACTTACATTGCTATAACATTCATCAGCAAAATGTCCATATTTATCACAGTTATAGCACTGTATGTGGCTTTTATCATATCTCCTACCTCTACCTCTACCACCTCTACCTCCTCTACTTCCTCTACCTCTATAATTCTCACCACTATTGTTCTTTTGTTCATTACTACTACTAGCATTAGAGTTTCCTCTACCAGAACCAGCATTAGAATTATAAGGATTACCTCTACCTCTGCCTCTTTGATTTCCAGAACCTCTCCCTCCGGTTTGCACTGCCAAGGCTTGTTCACCACCTCCTTTCACTGCACTCCTTTCATTGATTCTCTGCTCATGTGCTTCCAGAGATCCTTGTAGTTCCTCTAGCTTCATTGTTGACAAATCTTGTGATTGTTCTATCGCCACAGTAATATTGTCAAATTTTGCAGTAACCGATCTCAAAATCTTCTCCACTATCTTCTCATCGGCCAACGTCTCTCCACACGAGATCATTTGATTCGTCATCGTTTGAACTCTGGTGAAGTACTCTGCAATTGTCTCACTCTCCTCCATTCCGAGCAATTCATATTGTCTCCTTAGTGTTTGTAGCCTTACACACTTCAATTTTTGATCGCCGGCGTAAGAACTAGCCAACACGCCCCACGCCGCCTTGCTCGACTCGATCTCGCAATTTTCTCAAAATTGCTTGATTCACACACCGATGTAGAATACACAAGCCTTTGCGATCCTTCTTCTTCGCATCTCCGTAAGTGTTACATTTTGCTTGTGCGTCGGATTCGCGGAAGTGGATCGAGTCCGTTCACCACCAAATCCCACACATCCACGATATCCAAGGATCGCCTTCATCTTCATACTCCTTCGCTCATAGTTCTTCCCGTCGAGAATCGGAAAGTTCGCGGAAAATGTCCATTCATCGTCGCCATTGACAAATTAGGTTTGAATTGGGGATTTTCACTCACTCACCAATTCTCGCGCAATTTTGGATTCACACACTTCACTTTCACTCGATCGATCAATGATTTCCAACAATTCACGCTCACGAATACCATTTGTTGGAAGATCATGAAGATCATCCTCACATACACTTGCACACACCGAGAGAGGAAAGCGCGAAGAAGAAGAATAACGGAATTTTGGAATTTCATTTTATTTATCAGAATTCTTGTTACATTGATATGAGATGGGTATTTATACCAGATCTTTGAAATCTTGCTAAATTGCAGTCCTACCCCTACACTACTAGATTATTACACACATTCAACAATAAGCCCATCCCTGAATGGCATTACCTTCGTCGTCATGAACAGTTACAAAATATTTAAATCAAATAAATAATATAAATAAATAAATTACCACAACATGCGAGTGTGATTTATGATACTAAGCAAATTATTTAGTATTTGTTACTAAAAGGGCCATTTACCTTAAAGTTACAAAAAATGCGGTGTTTTATTACACAAAAAAACAAACTTCGTTCATTAACCACATATTTGTACCACAATGATTAGATGTCACTAACCACAAATGTGCGTAGTAATGGTTAGATGCCACTAACTACAAATATGCATAACTGTAGTTAGATACCACTAACCACAGATTTGCGTAACAATGATTAGAGTGCATCAAAACCTGTTAGGAAACGAGTACGAAGAAGAAGAAGACGCGGTCATAAGGTGTGATCACTGTCGAAAAGCGATTCAACAATCGAAGCCAATTAAATCCGATGACACAACCTATCTAAAAAAAATCCGATGACATAGTCATGGTTGAGGCGTCACCGTTGAAAGCATTGAGAGAAATATCTCTCTCTTGCGTAAATCAAGACAGAGTATACAGATACAATAAAATTTTCAAAAGGCAACAGTAGAAAACAAATTACTCAACCTCTAATCAGTTCTTCCCCGTAAATCAAGACAGAGTATACAGACGCAACCATAATACCAATTAAGGAAACTCCAGAAGCTAATTAAGCATAAATCAACTACAAAAATATGCTATGCACTTCTGGACCGTCATGAACTTTTGGGCTCGGCACACCGCAAGGCGGACATCTTCCAACTTTACATGAAGACCTCGGCCCAATACAGGAAGAGACCCAATTAAGCCCATCAGGAGAGAACATAAAGAAACTACCCTCAATAACCGCTGAGGGGGGGACTCAGACTCTATATATAGAATACTTAGAGTACAGATAAAAAGAGAGACATTCTGATCCACGAAAACACATGTAAACTAGGCACGTCGGAATGGCCAAAGAGCAATCCGACCTCCATTGTACTAATCCGAGTTCATCAATGAAATTCTACCCAATAACAACTTCCTTTTGCTTTGTATCTAAAAAGAAGAAGAAGAATAAGAAATAATCAAGATTGAATAGGAAGGAGGTGAACCTTATGAATTCGGTGAAGAGGAGATCAAGGGTGAGTGAAATTCGGAAAGTGCGCCAAGTACGGTTGGGGAAAGAGGTGTGTTGATGGTGATGGATTGGGGAAGATCAATGTGAATGTGATTTGTTTATGTTAATAGGATGATGGCGGGGATGCTGCACGCGAAGGGGAGGAGGATGCTGCACGCGAAGGGGAGGAGAGGAGAATGAAGAAGTTTTTTTTTTAGATAGACAATTGTTAGTGGGGGTGGGGGAAATGTTAGTTTCCGGAACTTGAACCCGGGACCTCCTTCTTGCACTCATATGGTGCACTCATTCATGTCTCTTAGCTCGCCAACTGAAGTTAGTGCTAAATGTTTCACACGAATGCAAATTTACATAAATACACTTATTTAAGTTTAACCGTTGAATCTGATTTTCTTAAAAAATAATGCATTAAAGGGTTAAGAATTAATTAGTAACAAATACTAAGCTATTTGCTTAGTACCGTAAACCTTTGTCTGCGCCATATATGTAAGGTCATTCCTATAACACGAAAATAACATTGACTCATTATTATTATTATTAATAATAAAAGAATTCAACACCAAAATAACACGTTATTCATATTCAATTCAGAAATCAAATATGACAATTACTTGAATCAACTCAACATAATCAAATGACAATTAAATCATTATATCCAAAGCATGAATCATGCACGTTAAAATCTTATTGAATAGCACTGAATACAAAACCAAAATTAAATCATGTATTTCAATTTCTTAAATTCAAACATGGCAACGCTCTTTGACAAATATATCTAGTATACTACACATGAAATTATGACGGTTTTGGTGGCCGTCTTAAAGATATATTAGAGCGGCTATAATTGACATTATTTACTCTCAAAGCCACCATTTTTGGGTTAGGATCCTCTCAATTTCTTAAAGGAAATAGAAATGTCCATTTGGAGAGAAATAGATACAAAAATTATGGTGAGTCATAACATTAATTATTATGATGCATTTAATTTTTTTATGTTGGAAACAAATGGTCTTTTCATGTAAACGAGCGACTTAAAAAAGAAAAAGCAAATCATTTTGACACCTAAATTAAGTTATTATTATGAATTGGTTTTGCGGTTGATCTCCTTCGTTGAGCTCTAGCCACTATGAGGAGAGAAACATTGTAAATTGGTTTCTCTGTGAATTGTTTTCTCTATCATCATCAGAAGAAGATTAGGTGAAATCGGCAATCCACACGGTAAAAGAATGCGAGAACCATTGGATCAGTTTTTCCTTCACTCTCGGTCCTTATTCACTTTTGACTCCAAAAAAAAAAAGAAGAGAGATGATACATGCATATAGACTTAACTAAATGCATAGCATCTAGATTCGCTTGCCATCAGAGCCCCCCTATGTTCTTTATATTTGGTACTTTTAGTTTTAACTATCTACACATAAATTAAGTTATTATTAATTTGTATAAATTAAGTACCAAATTTCTACCATTAATTAAGTAAGAGATTCTACACCTAATATTACAACTAGATTTTTGTCTAGCGTCTTTAAAATAATCAATAAATTTTAGGAAGTAAATATTATTTTCATATATTTTAGTGGCTAAATATGAGAATTGATGTAAATTTAGAGACTAAATTGATTTTTTGGTATGTGCCAAAAAAAATTGATGGTTTGGTCTAAAATAAATTTAGAGTCAAATATTTTGATTTTTAATTTTTGTAAATTAAATGAGAATATTTCAAAAAAAAATCTAAATGTCCTATTAATCAACAATTTTGATTATGAAATATTTTTTTCCACCCCAACATAGCTAGGTTGTTAGATAAACCTCAAAAGACGAAGTCAAAACGCAAGTAGCTAACATCATTTTTCCTATTATTATAAGCAAAAAAACAAATTGTTGAAGTGGGTAAGCACCAATTGTTAATTTGTTATGACTGCATAAAAAGTTGAGAATTATCAACATTATAAATACCTATACATATGCAAGTTTCAAGGTACACAGAAGAATCATCTATATTGGAAGGAGGTAAAAAAATGGTTTCATGGTTTGATTATCTTCTTTCATTGAGCTTTGGCAAATTAGCAGAGCGTCTTCCTTGGAGGACGAATAAGCCTCAGCGTCAGCTAAAGCCATCTAAGCCTTGTAAGTGGAAACCCTTTAAATATTCTTCTGTTTAATATCATGGAATTCAATCGTTGATTGAAATAACTCTTTCTTCCTTAATTTGCAGCAGTTACAATTGTTGAACGAGACCTTCCACGGGGGTACAACTATTAACAGGAAAATATAATCCTAAGAAGGTAGTTCAATTCGTGAGTTAAGGAACATGAATGAATTGCAAGAAAAAAATATAGGAAAATATGTAGCACCCTTTTGTGATCGTTTAATTGTTGTAGGACCTTTTTCCAGTTACCTTTTAGTTTCTATTTGATAGAAAGTATAGCCGACTAAATTGTTGAAGTGGAATTGTACGTAATTTAAAAGTTTTGTGATCAAAATTGTTGGAATAGTTGTAATTACCCCTTCATGGCTGAAACATAGACACTTGATGAGCAATATATTGGGAGGAGTCCAAGAAAATAAACTAGTTGCAGAAGACTTTGATTCTATCTTTCCACTCTCCCTACATCTTTCTTCATCCTCTTTCTCTTTATCTCGCTCTTAATTTCATATTCTTTTGTCATTATTTATAACTTTTTAGTGATGAGAGAGATAGAGAGGATCCAAATTCAGTTGCAGAAGGAATTGGTTAGAATGAGTCTGTGTTGAGAGAGAGAGCGAGTGAAGAACTATTTCGCATGAGCAGGGCCGGCCCAACACATCTTGAGGCCCAAAACAAATACTTAATATATATATATATATATATATATATATATATATATATATATATATATATATATATATATATAATATTTACTATAATGTAATTATAGTAGGCGTTGTGTTGACTATTTGTAGGCGTTGTTGAATTCTAAAATATGAAATGCAAAAAAGGTATATCAGGTGGATCGAACTCAAAACCTCTCAAAGAAAATAACCCCTTTTGACCATCACGACACAAAAAAATTTAAAATAGAGATGGGAACGATAATATATAATGTAAGGACGTTGCTTTTCCCACACCCCTCCTACTCTTCGCACGCCCCTAAACTTATTTTTTCCAAAAATGACCTCGCGTGGGACGCTCGTGTAGCACGGTTTAAGTGACTGTTCGAACGACGTTGTGTGAACACGTACGAACGACGTTATCCGTGTTAAGGAATTTTTATTGTTCGCATGACATCGTTCGAACGTGTTCAAATACACTCACGCGTGTTAAGGAATATTGGTAACTGATGCTGTGAGGGTGTACTAATGCTGACTCGAATGACATTATTCGAACTGGTTCAAAAAGTGCGTTGAACAGCGTTCGAATGGTGGCGTGCAAACCATCATTATGCGTAAGCGAAACTAATAAACCAGAAAACAGTTTTTGTTTTAGATGATTTCAAAATATGTCAGTCAAGGGTTATACAATGTTGTGTACCAAAATTATAAACCTAACTTAACATTGACTACCATCTCTATCTTTACTTAAATCTACACAAGAAAGGGGATGGGGGTTGTAGTTGTTTGAGCAAAGACTTTCACTTTTGCATCCGGCCAATAAAAAGCGAGTCCCAACCCTTTGCTATGGGTTCCCTATTAGTATTCTATATCAAATCCGACAGGGGCATTGGACTACCAGGCTTCATAAAGACCTTCAAAAAGACAACAAAAGTGTTAAGTAATGTTTTAGAATGACTACATTGAATCTAAATAGAAGACAAATTACTTGTACATAGTGTTTGTATTGTGGTATGAAAATGATGTTGAACTGTCGGGCACTTTTGAATGGTGCAACCCTGAATGGACATATTGTGTAACAACAATTAGGTGACCAACAAGTCAGGACGACTTTGTACTTGTTACTGATTAGATACCCCATATCTGGTGTAGTCATCCAATTATCTTCAATATTATCCCCATGATGTGCCCTCAACAACGCCTTCATAAAAAATGTGACCTTACCAATACCACCATACAACCGAGTGTAGAAGTCATTGTATTGGTTAAGCTCCTCCGTCAGTTCAGTTCTCACAGACTGCCAAGCCTCCTCACCCCTTCCAAGAAATGCAGCAATACACCGGAATCCACAGTTACCATCACCAACCACATTAACAATTTTTTCAACATAGGGATGCATGTACTCTGGCATCCCTTTTATGTATGTAGTTAAAACATCCATAACTGCAACATCCATATCTGTAACAATAGGATTTGGTGTAAGAGCAGGAGCTGGTATCAAAGTAAGAGTTGGTGTCAAAGTAAGAGCTGTTGAAACAGTAGTAGTAGCAACTTCTGTAACAATAGGTGTGGGTGTTGGTTTCTTATGTAGTGGAGGAGTAGGGATTGTAGTAACACTGTCAGCTTGAGTTCTCTTTTTGCTTTGTGATGGATTAGGTGCTGGATACGTTGACAAAGTAAGAGTGGAACCCGAACTGTGTGGGTTTGAGGCGTTCCACTCCAACTTTGGGGGGGAGTAGGGCGTTTACGAGACTGAGCAAAACATCCACTAGATGAACCCTGGGGGGAGTCAAATTTGTCAACTACGGTTACCGCACATGGCTTTTATTGTCACCGCAACCGCCCGGCTGAAACCGTCTATACCCATTTTTTGTGTTGCGTGTACCCGCAAACCGAACGGACCCGATTGAGACAGGTTTTTGCTGATGCGGTTTTTTCGGGTTCGGGCGGGTCCAGTTGTGATGATCATCCCTACCCAAAATGACTTGTCTCGCTTTGTTGCGTAATCAACTTTCCCTTTCTTATCTTTTTTTGGTGCTCCCTTTGTAATGATCGCATCCGGAGGTGGACACATGGAAGTCATGTCTGGGAATGCCAATTCACGTGCTTTTGCCTTCATCATAACTCTACCGGTGTGATCAGAGGCTTCAAACCTTCTTTTGATAGCTTCAAGTTCAATGTCAAGATTCAACTCATCATCCACTACCTCTGTTTGTATTTTGAAATTCAACCTCTGCCAATGTTGGTGAATCAGGCTCAACGGAATTGGAGTGCAGTCCATCATAACCCTACAAAATAAGCGACGTTGATATAGTAACAACCCATCAAAACAAGTTGAGTTAGTAGACATAATAACAACATAAATTTCCCTTTTAGTCTGAACTTACAACAACATTTTCTAGTGTTTGTGCCTTCCTCAACATTTGTCTTGTAAGATCCAGCTTTATCACAAATCATCATGCAGTTAAAACATCCAAAAATTGTGGTGTATGTGTGGGTGAGATGCAGCTGAGTAAAACTCATAGGAGACCACAAAGCAACAAGAGCAAACTGATGAAGTAGAGGCAGCAGGAAGGACAAGCAGCAGGGACATGTTCTTGCCCAAATTGTAGAAGAGCCAAAGAGACAAGGTGAAAGAGCTCGAGTTTGTAGCTCAAAATAGTTTCCAGCAACGTCTCTATGTCCAGCACCATCAACGTCTATACTTTGTTAGTTTTTTTTGTTTGACTTTTTCTCTCTTTCTTTTTTTCAAGTGTAATTATTTTATTCTCTCTTTTTTGTAACAATGGGGACAGATTTAAATAAATATATTACATTTGATTACTTGGTTATGTCTCCTATTTTTGGTAACTACTAATAACTAAATACCACTAACATTAATAATAATAATAAATCAATAATAAGGACGCTAACTCGCTACGACACGCGTCCACTATTAGACGCCTAATTCGCACGCCTGCGAGAAGAGACACGTACTCAATTAAGAATAACACGTGTACCCAAAAAAAAACATGTGAAAATCAATAGACTCTTGTAGCACATATTTTTTAATTTTTTTGTTTTAACTAAAAATAGTAAAAATAACCCGAAAGTGACAAAGGTGAGCAAAACGACAGATTTAACACTAAAATTCGAAAATACACCAAAAACGATTATTTTTGTGATTTTTCGAAAAAAAAATAAAAGTGAAAAACACCGGAAAAAATTGAGTGTTCACATACATTCATCTGTATGTCGAAACCAGAAGGAACGTCGCTGAGATCCTTCGTCGATTAACTCCACCAATTGGTAGTTTCATTGTAATTTTTTATCTGTCTTTTGATTCTAGTTGTTTATGTTTTATTGCTTGTGTAACTATGTTTTATCGAATCAATGAAATCGAAAATTTATGCAAACTCGTAAAATATAACAACCGAAAAAAAGTAATAATAAAGTGCCAACATCAAAGTAATATGAGTACAAATACATCAAAGCACAAATACAAAATCCCTAACGTCGTGGCCCTCGTCCTCGTCCCCGTCGTCTAACTGCCTGTGCAATGTCATCCGGATGTGCCATCCGGATGTGCCATCCCTACCAGCTTATCGAGTGTCTGATACGCCCGACTGCCACGCGTGATCTTGCCATCACGAATCCCCTCCCTACAAGCGGTCACAACCTCCCTCATCCACTCAGGATCGTCGTATCGTAGCTCGGGGGAGGTGTCGATCTGTGCTCATCGGTGATGGTGGAGTGGTAATAGTGCGGGATAGATGCACGCGTACCCACTCTAAGTACCTAGGTATCTTGTCTCATCCACTTCATTGAGCAAACCAAGTAGTGCGCAAGATGTCATCCTGAGATGCGATGAAGTGGGTGATCGAAAGACGCGATCAAGATGACTTCGGACGACCTCACGAGAGGTCATGCGGGATGTCTTGACGGTACCAAACCATCACGAGCACCTATCAGGCATATAAGGAACTCTGAAATCAACCCAGCTGATGAAGCCCGAAGCTCCTGTATAGGGAGATCTTCTCAAAGGGTCTACCATCCCTATGCTCCTCAAATGGCCGCCAGCAGATATCCTCTGGCCTCATCTCATCAATCATCCTCCTGTAGTGGCTGAGCTTGAGGTGATCTGACTTCTTCTTCCTAAACCGCCCAGCAAGTGGCTCCGCACCGGGTATATGACCAGCCAACCTCACTGCCATCTGAGGGAAGTACCACATGATCCAAGACTGAAATGCAAAAAATAAACAACAGATTTAATTAAAAACTATTTACCCAAACACAGTCTGAATTAATAAAAAAATTAAGTTTACATTCATACTTGGAATGGTGGCATACCCTTCACCTTTATTACGTCTCCCTCAAGACGCGCAGTGTTCAAGGAGTCATACATGGCGGCCTAGTGCACACCGCACCCCATGCATAGCCTCCAAGAACCCTCTGGACTCATATCGCCGGTAGAGCGACCCACTTACCCTCGCCTTGTCTCCGGTGGTGAAGATCTTGTGTAGGTCGGAAGTAGAAGCGGATAAGCCCTCACAAAGAATGTCATATCACCACCCTCCTCAGATTATGCTCATAAATCGCAGCGACCAACGGAAGGCGTATGTCACGGACCTCCTTTAGTGTTGTGAGCGACCTCGGTCCGTGGAACACCAAGATAGGTCTCTGCAAGCTGCGTCGCATACTCCGGTGGCGGTGATGGTGGGAGGTGTGGCATAGTCCCCTGGATGGGAAGATGCAACAAGCGGAGAGCGTAATCGAGTGATCATCATTTCACCAAAAGGTAAGTGAAATGACGAAGTATCTCGAGTGCCATCTCTCGATAAAGGCCGCGAGCAACTCATGGTCTCTTTGTGGCGTGGCGATACCGGAGAAGTGGGGCGATACCGGGAGTCACGACCAGCGTGGTGCTGAAGTAGTAGGATCTGCATGCAGTAGCTGCGATGCGGTATGGACTTTGTTGCCATGAGCCCATACTTTGACAACACGATAATCCACGAATTAAAAATAAATAAATGACGTAAGCAAAAAGTGCAGACTATGTTCGTTAAATAAATTATTTAAGCAAAAAAAGCAAAACTTACCGGGTCAGCGAGTATAGAACTGCAGACATGATCTGCATGTCTGTGAAGAGAGAGGCCTGAGGCTAAGGCTGAGGCTCCTCCTGATGCCCCTGACCCTGCTGAGGCTCCTCTTCCTGATGCTCAGACATAGACTCATCTAAGAACGACGAATCAGTCTGATACCCCTCATGCCCCTAAGTCTGCTCCTGCTGATACTCGGCAGGCGGGGGATGGAAATGAAGAGGCTGTGGCTGGTACTGAGGAGCCTGGTGATGGTACTGAGGAGCCTGGTGATGGTACTCAGGAGGCGGCCTCATACGATACCAATCATCGTGCTGACTCTGCTGTAAGAAATCCCCGTGATAGAAATCTCGACATCTCGATCATCGAATTTTGGGTGATGATGGTGCTCGGTGGCCGCACATCATACGGGGTGGTTGAAATTTCAGCTGATACTGGTGGGTCACTGTCTCCTATCATGTCTCCTCGCCGAAGCATGGAGTTGATTATGCCTCAGATGTCCTCGTACTCGGAGCAGTAGATGACTCCCCTCTCTCTCCGAAAGGAGATACCTCCCATCTCCTTCTGCAATGCCTACTGGACACTACAAGCAAATAAAAAAACAATTAGGAAAAAAAATGTGCATCGTATATACGTGAGAAGTGGGGTATATACGATGCTTACTTGTCAAAGCGTCGTATATATGTTGTGCTGGACGTAAATGCGAGTGGCTGATATGAGGTGTAATCATATATACACCTTAATAAGGTATATACGATGGGTAAAATAATGTGGATCGTATATAGGTTGATGAAGATGTATATGCGAGTGGTGTGAAATTGGCTCACTCGTATATACGTTTCAAATATGTATATGCGAGTGAAGTTGGTCAATCGTAGGTATGACCAAAAGTTTGAAGAAATTGTGATTTTGTAAAAAGACAGGGGTATTTTGGTCTAATCCACACATGTTAGAAATGAATCTAATCCACGCATGTTGTATGATGCCCTCTTAGCGTGTGCATTGAGTTATAAAGAAAAGCTGAGATAAAGGTGAAGATAATAGAAAGAGGAGAAAAGAATAAAAGAAAGAAACTAATCTATTATGAGCAAAACAATGGCAGAAACAATGCCCCGTTGCAAATAATGCGAATTTCAATGCTACTGCATCGTTCAACCATACTCCCTCGGTCTCTATTAGAAAAATCTTGAAGATAATTATGGTTCCAAATATAAAAAATTATTTTAGTTTTTAGCGTATATTTATTATTTAGAAATTAATTTTATCCTAATTGAATGTCTTGTCTTTTCAGTTTTCACAAGGTGACTGAGAGTAGTGTACATAAATTATTGTCTTTTTAGTTTTCAAGGTGAAAGGAATTATTTCACATGTGGAGTTAAGTGGAAGGTATTTTGGAGACTATACTTAAAAAAGACAATAATTAAATCAACTCCTTGGTAGAAGTGATTCTTGTATTTTCTTCTTATAACGATGACAGGAGGGAGTACATTGATTTTTAGGCAAAAGTGTAAAAGCTATATTTACTAGTTGAGCTTTGTAATAGCTTAGTTGATTTTACCATTTTACCATGTAATAGTTTTACTGTTTTAACAGTTAAGCAATAACTACACTTTGTTGAGGGCCCGTTTAGATAAATAGCTTAATTGAGAGCTTATGACATAAGCGCTTATCGTATAAGTGCTTATGCATAAGCTGTTTATATAATAAACAATAAAATAATGTTAAAACTATTTTTCTATAAGCCATAAGTTGTTTTCATAAGCTATCTCGATGAGCTTATGAAAATTAGCTGGAAACAACTTATGAACAAGTCATAAGCCATTTCCATAAGCTCTCCCAAACAGTTTCATAAGTGCTTATAGCAGTAGATAAGCACAAATAAGCTGATCCAAACGGGTCCTAATTCTCTTTTGCTATCTAACTGCATAAGTCATGTAAGCAATTAGAAGTCTTTCTATCTTAGCTCATATAAGAACCATTATATTACCACTTTCTAACAATCAATGAATACTAGGTTCTCTAAAACAGTCTCAGTTATCTCTACCAGTTCCTAACAACTGGTATCTCGAGCTCCTAGTGGGCCTGATCCAAAAATCGTAGTTTCGTAAGAGAGAGCAATTGAAAGAAAAAGAGCGAAGATCATCGGAGAACACAACGATTTCGAAGCAATCAGAACCCATGGCGGAAAGAGAGTTTCTTCAAGTTTTGATTCCTAATTCGATGGTTACTTTGAACGTTGGTCAATGTTGATGGAGAATCTTCTCCGATCGAAAGAGTATTGGAGTGTAGTGGATTATGGAATTCTAATCGCACCTCCGAACATGACGCTGAAACAATTAAAGACCATCAAAGATGCGAAACTCAAACATTTGAAGGCCAATAATTACTTGTTCCAGGCAATCAGAGGAATCATAGAAATGATCATCAATAAAGACGCGACTAAACAAATTTGAGACGCGATGAAACAGAGGTATCAAGGATCCTCCAGGGTTAAGAGCGCTCAACTACAGGTGTTGAGGAAAGAATAAGATACACTCCATATGAAAGATGATGAAACGGTGAGCAATTTCGTTGCAAGAACCCTAACTGTAGTGAATAACATGAAGGCACAAGGGGAAAACATGGAGCAACTCACAGTGGTGGAAAAGATCCTTTGCTCCATAATGCCGGGTTAGAATACGTTGTTTGTTCCATAGAAGAATCTAATAATGTCCCTACAATGACTATAGAAGGATTGATGAGTAGTCTATTTGTTCATAAGGAAGAAGAGCAAGCGTTGAAAGCAGCTGTTAGTGGAAGAACTACCTTTAGAGGTAGAGGAAGAAGGGGGCGTGGCAAAGGTAGAGGAAGGTCTGGTAGCAAAGATTTAATAGAATGTTAATGAAGCAATTTTGCTTATGGCAGTGAAAGATCAATAAGAAAATGAAGAATAGGAGAAAAGCTTGTGGAGAAAGAGATTGTGGTTACTTGACAGTGGTTGTAATAATCACATGAACAAAGAATTTGATGAAAATGAAATTGTTCTACTGATGGCAGTAACAGATCAAGAGAAAGATGACGAACAAGGCAAGGGCATTTCATGTTTGGGCAATTGAGTCAAAAAGGGCCAAAATTGTTGTGTTTTTATTAAATTAATAATATTTCAAATATTTCAAAAGTGGGGAACTTTTGTATTAAAGTAATTTTTATTATTAAAATGAATGAAAGCTATGCATAACTAAATATATATTTATGAGTTTTCAATTGGTTTACGTTGAAAATTTTAAGTGGGTCGGTTCCGTTTCTTTTCTCTATGATTATACTATTTAGTTATAATACTATCATGGCTTAAATACATTTTTGCCCCCTGTAAATAGGGGGTGTTTTGGTTTTACCCTCTGCAAATTTTTTTTTTTGTAAAAAGCCCCTTGCAAAATACCAAAATTTTGGCGTTAGTCTTACATTCTTGAAACGTTAAAAACATACGTGTCACACAAAATTTTGGTTTTACCCCCTGCAAATTTTTTTTTTTTGTAAAAAGCCCCATGTTCTTCTTCCTTCTTCTTCCTCCTTCTTCTTCCTTCTTCTTCCTCTGTTTCTTCCTCTGTTTCTTTCTTCTCTTCTTCTTTTATTTTAATTGCCCATGTTCTTCTTCCTTCTTCTTCTTCCTCCTTCTTCTTCCTTCTTCTTCTTCCTTCTTCTTCCTCTGTTTCTTTCTTCTCTTCTTCTTTTTTCATTCGGTTTCTCCACTCATTAACCGTTGAAAATCAAAATGTCTTGTTTTTAAAACTTTGTTCATCATTTTAATTGAATTCAAACCGGTTTATATAGAAACATCAAGTTTACTAAACTATCATTTGGTTAAAGTGAAGATAAATTATTGTTGTTGTTGTGTTGTATGGTAACTTCCATTCAAAGCACTACCCTTATTTGGAAAACTTCACTACAAGTCAAAATATAGAGGTAGATAGATAGAACGAACTGAATTTAATTGAATTCTAAGCAAAGCTCATAACAAACCCACCTTCCCTTTTCTTTAAAATTTTGATTCCATTTTTTCACTTCTTTCTGAGTTTCTTGAATCTTGAATTTTGGCATCGTGTTTTCTGTTTGATGTTTGTAGGTGAAGTCATTGTTTTGAGGAATAAGGGAGAGAGATTAGTCTTTGGTTTTTGGTTGTGTTGTAGATGGAATGAAGGAGTTGGTTTGGTATATGAGAAAATCCTCCGAGAAAAGTCCAGGTGCTTTTTCAGAAAATCCTCTGAAGAAACAGAGGAAGAAGAAGGAAGAAGAAGGAGGAAGAAGAAGAAGGAAGAAGAACATGGGGCTTTTTACAAAAAAAAAAATTTGCAGGGGGTAAAACCAAAATTTTGTGTGACACGTATGTTTTTTTAACGTCTGAAAGTAATGAAGAATAACGCCAAAATTTTGGTATTTTGCAGAGGCTTTTTACAAAAAAATTTGCAGGGGGTAAAACCAAAACACCCCCTATTTGCAGGGGGCAAAAACGTATTTAAGCCTACTATCATTACTTGCATTCGGTTTTTGTTCTTTTAAGAGTATAATATTTTAACGGGAAAATAGTTTTATGGTCATATATGTTTAAAGTTGCTTTTAATATAATAACGTTGCTTCCGTTTCTTTTACGGTCATAATAATATGAATTTATGGCTATAACTTTTGAAGCATGTGATATATAACTGTTCAACGGAAAATTATTTTGAAACGTTAAGATGATAAATGGATTTTATCACCTATTCCCGTTTATCATTATTTATATGTGTAACAGATATATTTTCAAAAACTATGAGTTTGGATATATATATATATATATATATATATATATATATATATATATATATATATATATATATAATAAGAGAGTTTTGGAACAAGGGAGTGCCGAGAAAAATCATTTCCTCTCTTCTTAATATATAGTGTATATACGTTGGTTTGATATATACAGAGAAAGAGATTGATGCGTGAGTTTTTTAACATCAGACAAATCACTTCCTCTCTTTGAAAGTTATAGTCCTAGGTTCATCTCCTGATTCTTCTTTCGTTACTTGCGATTGAGAGAGACCGGTTGTATCTTGGGGAATTTGTGCTGTAGAGGCGGATAAATTCTTCAGGACAAGTCACCAGACGTCTCCGGTTGTTTTATCTAATGTTTGTTGTGTTCGTAGGTACTCACTGCTGTTGCTGTTTCAAAGCGCATATTACTACAGAAATACTATTGTTCAAAGAGATATGGTTAAAGGCTTACCCAAACTATCTGAATCCACCAAGACGTGTGATGACTTCCAAAAAGGGAAGCAACATAGAGATGCATTCCCAAATGAGAGTACATGGAAGGCTTCCAAAGTCCTGGAATTGGCTCATATTGATATTTGTGCTCCAATCTCACTAGTATCCAACAACAATAAAAGGTATTTTATAACCTTTATTGATGACTTTAGTAGAAAATGAAGTTCATTTTCTATCTGAGAAATTTGCTGAATAGGATGTTTTCAAAAAATATAAATTAATGGTTGAAAAAGAATCTGGAGAGGTTATCAAGTGTCGTAGGACAGACAGAGGAGGAGAATTTAATTCTAATGAATTCAATACTTTTTGCAATAATGAGGGAATAAAGAGACAACTTACTGCTGCATATACCCCACAACAAAATGGGGTAGCATAGAGAATAAATTGAACCATAATGAATATGGTAAGATGTATGTTGTGTGAGAAGGAAGTTCCTAAGGAATTTTGGCATGAGGCTATTATTTGGTCCACATATGCTCTTAATAGAAGTCCCACCTTAATTGTAAACAATTGCACAACCCAAGAAGCTTGGAGTGGAGTGAAACCCTCAGTAGGTCACTTTAGGGTGTTTGGATGCATAGGCTTTGTTCATATACCTGATGCCCAAAGGAGAAAATTGGATGAAAAAAGTGTGAAGTGTGTCATGTTAGGGGTGAGTGAAGAATTCAAAGCCTATAAATTGTACAACCCAGCTACTAAAAAAATAGTAATTAGTAGAGATGTCAAGTTTGTTGAAAATTATAAGTGGGATTGGAACAGGAAAGGAGATATAGCCAAAAAAAATGACATTGTAGACTATGAGGAAAAGTTTTAATATTTGGTTGGAGGGTGTTATTGGATAAAGTAGATACCCGTGATGCGTTACTTTGACGTGGTATTCTACAAAACCAGCGTGAGCATTGTTGCGTTTTGTGCTTCAATGATGATAAAACAACGAAGCATTTGTTCTTGGATTGCGCAGCAGCCAGGATGGTTTGGCAGCAGGTTTTGTTATGGATGGGGGAGCCGATAGGTCAATGTGTTGATATGGTTTCACACTTTGAAGAGTTTGGCAAGTTGATAAAGGGAAAGAAGAATAAAAGTTTGAGGCATCTAATTTGGTTGGCAGTAATTTGGAATTTGTGGTTGGCGAGGAACAAGATCATCTTCAAGGGAGGGATATGTATGACGTCAGAGATTATTAGCGGAGTCAAGTTTTGTGCGTAAAGCTGGTTCAAAGCCAGAAAAGGAAGGAGGTGCAGGGTGGAATGGTCAGATTGGTTTAGCTGTCCCTTGGGTTGCTTTTCCATGTTGTAATTTCCTATGGTTGTATTTGGTCTTGAACTATTTTTTTCGTCACTTGTGTAGGTGGGGGAGAAGCAATGGGCTAGGATGTTTTTTCCCATTGTTGTGCAGTTTTCTTTCTGCGCGGGGTACTCTTTTTCATTCCTGGGTCTTTTTCCCATTGGGTTTTGGCTCAAGAAGGTTTTGAGGAGGCCCCCCCTCCCATTGTAAAGGATTGGGCATGCCTTGTGCTCTTTATCAATGAATCAATTTCTTATCTAAAAAAAAGAACAACCTATTACTAAGGAAGAAATAGATGCTGATATGAATCCCAGTAAAGCAGAAAAGATTGATGACTCTACAAGTAAAAGTTAGCATGGTGAATTGAGAAAAGGGAACGATGTGACTGCTGAGAACAAGGAGGAAGCCTTCCTGGTTATGTGATTATGACACGGGAGAGAAAGCTTTGTTTGATGAAATGAGCCTTGTTGTGTTCTGTTCCACTGATCCAACAATTTATGGAGACGCTGCTCAAGACCCTGTCTGGCAGCAAGCAATGGATGCAGAAATATAACCTATTGAAAATAATAGTACATGAAAATTGGTGGATTTACCAGCTAATACAACATCAATAGGGGCCAAATGGATGTTTAAGATAAAAGTAAATGAGGAGGGAAAGATTGAGAAACATAAAGCAAGACTTGTGGCCAAGGGATATGCTCAGAGACATGGGATAGATTACAATGAAGTTTTTGCTCTTGCAGCAAGATGTGATACCATTAGATCCATCCTTGCAGTAACTTCCTTAAAGGGTTGGAATGTGTACCAACTAAATGTTAAAAGTGATTTTTTACATGGTGAGCATAATGAAGATGTGTACATAGCTCAACTAAGTGATTATGTGGTGAAAGGTAAAGAAAGCAATGTCTATAAACTTCGGAAAGCTCTTTATGGCCTGAAGTAGGCTCCTAGAATATGGTATAGAAGGATTGAGACTTATTTTAGCAAAGAAGGGCTTAGTAAATGTCCTCATGAACCCACTCTATTTTCTAAAATAGGAACCAGAGGAAAGTTGCTTGTGATTAGCTTATATGTTGATAGCCTAATCTACACAGGAAGTGATGAAGCAATGTTCCTGCAGTTTAAGGAATCTATGAAATAGGTATTTGAAATGACTGATCTTGTAAGAATAAAATTCTTACTTGTACTAGAAGTGAGCCTAATAGGATCTGGTGTATTTATCTGTCAACAGAAATATGCCAGGGAAATACTGGAATGGTTTGGCATGGAGAATAGCAAGATTGTTTCAAATCCCATGGTTCCTAGGAACAAACTATCCAGAGATGAATATGGGAAGGTAGTTGATGTAACCAATTACAAGTAAATGATTGGTAGCTTGATGTATCTGACTACTACAAGACTAGATCTAATATATGTAGTATGTTTGGCAAGTAAATACATGGAAAAGCCAACTGAAACACATCTTGTGGCAGTGAAGAGGATCTTAAGGTAAGTCAAGGTCACAACCGACCTTGGCATTCTGTATAGGAAACAAGAAGGAACAAGCCATTGCATTGAACTAATTGGGTTCGCTGACAGTGATTATTGTCATACCCCAATTTTGTCCGGTTTAGGTCAAAACCCTAATTTTCCCCAAAAATAATTAAATTAAAAAAAAACATCATGCATTGCATTTAGGTTTTTAAAGTCATTTCAAAGTTTCTAAAATCATTTTTGGAGTTGGAATGCACTTTTTAGACAAATTAAGGTTTTTCAGTACAAAAGGGTATTTTGGTCATTTTGCAAATAAAGGACAATTCCTCAAAGCAAGTCATCCAACATGCATTTCAAGGTACTAGAGGTCTCTCCTAGAGAGAAAAATCATTTTTGAAGTGGAAATGTGTTTTGAGGGCAAAAGCTAGGTTTTTAGAGTGAAAGGGCATTTTGGTCATTTCACAATAAAAGCGGTCTTTCATCCCAAATCCTTGAATAATCATCAATGATTTATTTGAGGGATATTTGTGCTCCATTGTGATTATTTTTGTGCATAAATATTAAACCTTTTGGCCTAAAAGCCTAGTTTTTGGATAGAAGGGTAAAATGGTCTTTTCCTTTGAGGTGGGGTAAATAAATCAAGGGTTTTTTCTTTTATACCCCCACCCCATCCCCTCCCACCCCACCCATTCGTGATATACCCATTTTACCCCGGCATTAAATCGCTTTTTGACTTTCATTAATTCTCTCATTTGGGACCCATTAAGATAACGCATCGTATATACCTCGATGGAAGGTATATACGATTACATTAATTAATGAACACTGACCTGAAAAACTACTCATCGTATATATGTCCTTCAAGACATATATACGATTGCATTATTAAATGCTTCGTTGACTACTCATCGTATATATGTCCTTCAAGGCATATATACGATTGCATTATTAAATGCTTCGTTGACTACCCATCGTATATAGGTTATATACGAGTGGGCTTGAAGATCTAATCGTATATACATCTTGGCCATGTATACACGATGTGAAAAAAATACCCATCGTATATACATGGTTGAGGAGGTATATACGATCGGGCTATTTTTTCGCTTTTTCTTGAGTTGCTATCTGTTTTGTTGGAGCAGATATTGACCGCCTCTGCAGCCAGATCTGAGCTCTCGGTTGGCGCTGTTGATATTGATACTACATTAACTTTCACGACGGATACGGTATAATTTTGTTACTCAAGTTTGGTAAATGGAATTAAATTACTTAAGTACTTAGTAAGTTATATATTTTGTAGATATTTTCTACACGACAGGCTGTGGAGGAGTGGGCCAAAGCTGTTGGTAGAACTATCGGTGTAGTTGTTGTTATTGTGAGATCTGAGAAAGCAGCTGGAAAGAGGGGAAGGCGAGATAAGGTTGTTTTTGGCTGCGACAAACAAGGCGGGTTTACTAATGATTCAAGGGTTTTCGGTTCTAAAAGGAGAGGCTGTCCTTTTAGATTGAAAGCTACTTGCTTCATTAGCCGTGGGGTTGGTGTGTCACGGTTAAATGTGGTAGACACACGCACGAGTTGCTCAAAACTTCCGTTGGTACTTGTTTATTTGGGCGTGCATGAGGCGCAAAAGGCTCACAGTTACGAGCATGCGGATCTTGATGTCGGACCGAAAGCTACTATTATCGCTTTGAAGAAGCTAGATCAGGAGAATGTGACTAGTCTTCGTCAAGTTTATAAGCGTCACAAACACCGGTCTACAAAGAGGGTCCTAGAACGGACATTCGGGAGGTGTTGAGATTGATTGAATCCCATAATTATCTATGTTGGTCTAGAAAGATTCCGCAATCGATGTCGTCGGTGATATCATGTGGGCTCATCCCACTTCTATAAAGTTGCTCGAGTTGTTTCCCAAAGTTCTCATTCTTGACTCAACCTACAAGACCAACAGATATAATTTGCCTCTTCTACAGATTGTGGGAGTCACAAACACCGAGATAAGCTTCCACGTTGCATTTGCTTATATTGGGCGGGAGCTTGCTATTCATTTTTCTTGGGTATTGGAGCAATTGCGAGGTATATGTGAGTTGCATTCTATTCATCCTCGGGTTTTCTTGTGCATGCAGAGATCTCTATTTGTATGTCCGCTATTCTTGATGTCTTTCTGCTTTGCTACAAATTTATTGTGTCATTGGCATGTTACAAAAATGTCAAAGCCAAGATTAAGGAGTTGGTTCACAAGGATGAGCGGGAGGAGGTCGAATCTCTCGGCTATGGATTATTGATTCGTTGATGAGTCACACTATCTATCTAATCGAAGTTTTTTGAGGCTGCTTGCTCTGATAAACCTGCTCTCATTAAATACGTGCACGACACATGGTTGACACCGCATAAGGAGCGATTTATCTCAGCATGGACTAACCAGATCCCACACTTGGGGAATTCGACAACCAACGGTATTTCTATCTCGTTAATCGATTTTTTTGACACGTGGACATATTTTTTTCATCGATTAAAATTCGACACTTGTTTATTATTTCTATCCGTTAATCGATTTTTTTTGACACGTGGACATATTTTTTTTCATCGATTAAAATTCTTTGACACTTGTTTATTATTTCTATCCGTTAATCGATTTTTTTGACACGTGGACATATTTTTTTTCATCGATTAAAATTCTTTGACACTTGTTTATTATTTCTATCCGTTACTCGATTTTTTTTGACACGTGGACATATTTTTTTTCGTCGATTAAAATTCTTTGACACTTGTTTATTATTTCTATCCGTTACTCGATTTTTTTTGACACGTGGACATATTTTTTTGTCGATTAAAATTCTTTGACACTTGTTTATTATTTCTATCCGTTACTCGATTTTTTTGACACGTGGACATATTTGAGCGGAATCCTTGCATTGGTCTTTGAAAAGACGGTTGAAGACTTGAAGGGTGATTTATCAAAATGTTTGATATCTATTGATGACATCTTTGGCAATACATTTTGATCAAATTATCGGGTCTTTTCAACGAAGCATCGCCAGAATTGAAGTCAAGTCCAATATTCCTTTGTTTAAAAATCTTCAAGGACTTGTTTCTTTATCTCTGCCTTTGAGACACATGGTTAATGAGTTTGAAAGGTCGAAATCGGGGTTGGATACGACAAAAGCGGTGCGGTGCATTCAAAGGAAGACACATCTACTTCCTTGTGCTTGTGATAAGTATTTTTCATGCTTAGGCAATTCTATTCCGCCATCGTTGTTGATGATCACCGGAAACGATTGAGTTTGGATGCAATAGATGATAAATCCACTCGGGATAAATCATCCGGATGCGATATTTCTTACCGGTTTGATGCTATCTTGGCAAGATTTAATAAAGTGAGTGAGGAGGAGAAGTTTCTTATTAAGAGGCGTTTGAATGAGATAGCTTTCCTTCTACTTCTTCTATGGTTGCACCTAAATCAAAAGTCGAACGAAAGGTGCACAAAAAAGAAGAAAAAGGGAAATTTTTGATGCTAAGCGTGATCATACGGGTGGGAGCACGTGGATGAGAGGGTAAAGCAGATGAAGAATCCGGGGCTTCCAAAATTCCTACACGGCGGTCAACCAAATTATCTCAGGTGCTTCTAGAGTATTATCACAGATACGGTGAGACTAAAATCCACTTACCGTTTGTTCCAAAGACTGCGTGCGCAACTATGTTGAAAAAATTGTTGATGTTGAAGGTGACTGAAGCGCGGTTTTAAAGCGATCGGGGTTGGACTTGACATGGGTGAGGACTCTCGGCCTCGATTAGGCAAACTTTGATTCAGAAACAAAGGACAGGAAACCTTGTATTCGACATGTTTGGGAAGAACCGATCGTTAGAGCTTCGCAAAGCTTTAACTATCGAGTCATCTGACGTCACCGAGTCAAAGTGGTTTGATTTGCTCGAGATGGGGTATATGGTTGCAACCGGTATAATGTTGCATTGGTTCAGTTTTCTTTACCTATGAATTTCACTTATCTGCCTTTGAGAGGCACTTACAGTTCATCTAAGTTGAAAATCATATATGTTCTGAACAAGCAAAATGTACACTGGTTGAATCTTTCAATCTCTCCCACTTGTCCGTTGCCTCCTATTGCCTTGCGGTGGTACCAAAGACTACGTCTTTCGAGTCTGCTTCATGGTTGCATCCGTATGCCGGACGTTTTACCCTATGGCAGTCTATGTGTCCTCCCGTGCGGCCTCTCACTCACAGTGATGCGTCTAGATAAATAGATTTAGCCGATGATTCTATTGACGGCTTGTAGATAGATTCACACATATTTTGTATTACACGTGTATATATACTATATCGCGTTTTTGTAATTATACGCGTTTACTTTATCTAATAGCACTACGTACCGTTGATGTTAATCAAATCGCGAGACTTCAAATTATAACTGGTAATAAAATCATAACTGCTAACAAAACCAAAACCCATCGTATATATCTCTTTTGGGACATATATACGATATCAAATTTTTACCCATCGTATATAAGTTCATTTTGCGTATATACGATTGACTTAAAACGCATCAATCGTATATACGCACAATGAACATATATACGATGTCAAAATTTTCCCCATCGTATATAGGCCACAAAAAAGATATATACGATTCGTTTAAATTAGTGAAAAAAAAAGATTTTTTGAAGGGCATTTTGGGGATTTCAGCGTGGGTGGGGGTTTAAGGGGAGAGGGTGGGGGTACAAAAGAAAAAACCCATAAATCAATTTTGGGATTGGTGAGATCATAAAATTCAGAGCCCAATCATTGAATCATGGATATAGCCCAAAATGGCATGAACTAGGAAGAATAATCTAGAAGGGAATATTCTACATCCTTTTTGAATTTTGAAAGGATAAGGATAGTACAATAGTACAATTTGCAATTCCACTCACTCTCTCACACTCCTTCTTGCATAATCAGCCCCATTTCACCCCATTTCCATTTATTTTTATTGCTTGCAAATTGTATTAAATCATGGCCTTCCATTTAAATGTGAAAATCAATCCTCACCTTTCATTTGAATCAAAATGGCACTTGTGTAATAAGCCTTGTAGAAAATTACAATTTTGTAATTGAGCTTATCCTTCACCACCTCTCCTTAGGGTCTGCACCTTGTGTCTTTAATTACCCTCAATCCTTGTGATCTTGCATCTTGACCATTGATTCAAAACTTATCTCAAATCCTATTGGTTTGCAAGAGTTACATTGTCCTAATTACCCTTTAAGTTTTCACTTCATATAAAAGCCCAAAATAAGACCTAGCACACACACACACTCTCATTTTTACCCTAGCTAGCAACCTCTCCTCTCTCTCTCTCTTCTTGGCAGACCCTCCTCCTTCATCTCTCCACTCTCTTTTCAACTTTCATCCACCAAATCACCTTAAACCTACTTCACCTTCATAGATCTTCTTCTTTTCACCTTTGATTCCATTTTTACACCATAAAGGAGTTTACTTTCTTGAAGATTGCGTGACATTTGTGTAGATTTGTGAAGATTATTGTTGACTTGTTCTTGATCTTCATTCTTCTATTCTTGTGTAGTTTTGATCTTGAGGTAAACACCTAATCTGTTGCATTTTTCATTATTAGCATGTGAATCTCCCTTCTACTCCTCTATCCTCTCTAAGAGGCTTAGAGGTTCATTTCAAACACTATGTCAAGGACTTTGGGAGCCTTGGGTGTTTGAAGTGAACCCTTGGCCTTAAGGAGAGGTTTTCTTGTGTTTTCATCATATTGTTGTTGCATTTTTCATACTCATTTTGTCACCCTTTGCATGAATAAAAATTTCCACATGATATATGCATCCCATGGTTCATGTCATAACTTGCAAGTTGAGATTTTGGTTTGATTCATTGAGTGTGAGGGTTCGGTTTCTAGACCTTAAAATTTAGGGTTTTTGTTGTCTTTTCACCCTTTGATTTTGTGTAAATAAATGCTTGATGTGCCTAAATTTTGCTATGATCTTGTTCTATGTGCTAGTTATGATTCTTAACATGAAATAATGTGTTGTTTATGTCATGTGAGGTTTCGCCTCAAGGTCCTAAAAATAGGGTTTGTTGTTTCCTTTTCTCTTTTTGAGTTATGCAAATAAAATGCTTGATTTGTGTAACTTGTTTCATGTGTTGATAATAAATTTAGGCATGAAATAACTTGATGATTTGTGCATATAAGGTTTGGCCTTAGAGGCCATTTTAGGGTTCATTTTAATGCTTAAAATGTGTGTTTGATTTTGTGTAGAAATGTGTAAGAATGTGAATGTGTTCTTAAACTTTTTACCACCCATTTTCATGTTTACTTTACCACTTACTAGCATTTTACCATAAGTAAAAAAAAAAAGGAAAGAAAACATTTTTACTTTTTACTTTTACCATTTCATTAAGTAATTACCTTACACTTCATGCATACTTGTTTTACTCTTTACTAACTTTTTACCACAAGTTTTTACCACTTGTTTATTTGCACAAATACCCCAAAAGATTTTTACACTTTGCATCCTATCATTCATGCACTCATACAAGTTTATATCTTTTGCATTCATACTCTCTTAAATGCTCATGCATATATTAATCTCATGTCTTGTGTTCTACACATGTATGTTCATGCATTTTAATACTTGCCTACTCATGCATTCCATAATATCATGCCTTGCCTTCCACTATTATATGCTCATGCATTTAATTATGCATTCAATAATGTTATGCCTTGTATTTTACAATTGCATACTTGTACACTCATATGCTTGTTCAATCATGTATTCATTTGTTCGTGGCGACTTGTAAATATTCTTCATGTTTGCTTTGCCTATGCTTTCCTTGTTGTCTCGGTTTTGAATAAAAAAAGGATTTGTAATGTTCTACTTTCTTTTCAAGTCCAAAATCAAATGTTTTCTAATAAAAACCCTAAGGCATTTTTCATAAACAAAATCATTAGCCATCACTCAAGCCGATGCTTGTTTGATCGTCAATGATGGAGTTACTAGTGGTAGTCACTCGAAGCCTTTGCTTGTTTGACTATTATGAAAGCTCCCACACATTAATTAAACAACAAAAACCCAATTCAAATTTCCTAAAAAATAATATGAGCCATTAGTGGTAATTATCACTAAGACTCATCCTTTTCCAAAACATTTTCAAAAAAGATAATAAAACGTTGCAACTAGTGATCACTTGAGTAATTGCTCGATTGATTACCGGTTCCAACACTTTTCTTTCAAGTTAGTAATGAACGCCACTCGAAGCCATTGCTTGTTTGGTATTCATGAACGCTTGAGTCATATTTCCAAAACCCAAAAGATAAGATAAAGACAACACACAGATTTTCTCAAGATTAAGAACCAAGAACTACGTAGCTTTGATCCCTCATCTCATTGAAGTGCGTAGGAGTGGGTCACATCCCGTCAAGCACTCTTTTAAAAAATCTAAGTTTAGTTTCACTTTTCAAAGATCCCAAAAAGATTTCTTTCTCTCTTGTTTTCTAAAAAAACTCTTTCAAATAAAAAGGAAAAGAAAAGAAGTAGAACGATTCATTTCAAATCAAACACTTCAAAACCACATATCGAATTAATGGTTCCCTTTCGGTAGAAAGGAGGTGTGGGGTGCTAATACCTTCCCCACACCTAACCGACCCGAACCTACATCTCGTAGAGTTTTGAAAGAAAGACCAATTGCTTTCCAAAAGGTTTTCCTAATATTTTCCTTAATAAATGTTAGTGGCGGCTTCATTGAAAGATTTCTTTTTAGAAAAGTTGTAAACGAGGAAGGTTCTCCTCGGGGACTTTTAAGGTATAGCAAAGTGGCGACTTCATCGGGGAAATTTTTTAAAAAAAAAAAAAAAAAAATAAATGGGTCAAACCTAATTAATCCGTTGTGTGGTTCAAAATGTTTGTTTGAATTATTTTTCGTTTTACTTCTTCATTTCCTTACATTTTCCTTTTCTTTCTTCATATGCTTGTAATTATGCATGCTTTCCCCATCTATTATAATCCCTTCTTCTCTGCTCCCTTTCTTGAGGTAAGCTATATATGGTTGTTGATGACACCTTAGGTTAGTTCATTTGTTTTGAAGTGATACTAAACCTTAGGGTAGGCGACATGTTACTCTTTGCTTCTATCCGACTGAGTCTGTTTTTTCCTTGCGGTGGGAGGGTAGATTTTAGAAAGTATGTCCTCAATCACACACTTTCACACCTTACATTTTGTATGTTATGAGTGGGCTCCTATACCCGGATCCAACAAACATCTAGGAGAGTGGAGACGATTAGTGACTGTCATTCGAGACCTTTGTCTGTCTGATACTCATGAAAGTCTCAACCAGAGTACGCTTTCTTATGACGCTTCACACTTGGTAGTTCTCTACATTTATGGATGTCGGCATGAGGATTCTATAGCTCTGGTAGCCATTGTGAGGGTGTGAAGTAGAACTACATGGAAGGAACCTTTGAAGTTGCCCTAGAACTTAGGATTCCCACCTTTGTAGGACACGAGGACATACAAATTGTGTGTTGCATTGTAGTTTAGACATGTCTTTCCTAAAAAGAAGATTTTCAAAAAAAAAAAAGATTTTCAAAAAAAAAAGGAAAAGAAAAAGAAAGGGTTGCCGTTGTAGCCTTTTCTTTTGCCGTTCCGTACAAAGCGACATATGACCCACTTCATTTTCAAAAAAAAAAAAAAAAAGGAGTTCTTGTTGTAGCTTTCCTCCTACCGGTCTATATGAAGCGATTATACGGTCCGTACTTTCAAAAAAGGAAACCTGAGTTATCGCAAATAAAGTTTTTTTTTAACCTTGCATTTGCATAAAGCATCATCGTCATTTGCATACATCCCCGCATTGCATAAAACAAAAACTTGATAAAATTCATACATGCATTTTTTCTCTATCTCATTAAGGTTTGTTAGGAGTGCATTCTCCGCACGTGTGCATTTCCATTCACGAAGGCTTTTTCCCCTAATCGTCTCGAAAGATCCAAAAAATCGTGTCGCGTCTCATGCATTATTGTTTTCCTTTTTCACAAATCATGAAAAAATAATACATTAACATCTCATTTTGCATGCATTTTCACAAGAATCATATCTTTCCACGCACTAAAAATAATTGCTAGTATCATGCATTCCATTTCATTACATAAAAAAAAAAACAATTATCATCTTCATAGCATAAGCATTTCATTTATAATCAAAAAGAGGAAAAAGCTCCTTGCCAAGTTCATCCAAGACATGGCATTCATGCATAAGCATTATTTCAAAAAAAGACACAGTAGAACTAAGTACGCTTTGATTCCTCAAGGAGGATACGTAGGAGCGGGTCCACCCCGTCAAGCATAACAAATAAAATTTCATTTTGAAAAAGTGTCTTTCTCACATCATTCGAAAACGCGTTTCATTTTGCATCAAAATCACAAAAACCTCTTAGAATAATTGCACTTTTCAAGTGATCATGTTTCCACGCATTTGCATATATAATGTTTTCACATACAATAAAGGTTTTGATGAGAGACGAGACGGCTTTGCGGAATAGTCATTCTTTCAAAAAATAAATAGAAAAATATAATAGAAAATAAAATTTTTGCATCTCCTCCATTCCTCGATAAATGATGAAGAAGTTCGTCAAAATTCCTATCTGCCCTAATCGGTGTTAACTCTTTGTGAAACATGCCTTTAGTGAACATGCTTCGTCATTTCTTTCATCCATATGCTCATGTCATGTGTCCTGTCTTAAGGAAGAGGGTCAACCTGGTTTGTCAACAAGCAACTTGGGCTCTCAAGATTTATGGCAACCAATCAAGGAAGCCTAGTGATTGAGAGTCTCGGCAATCCAGTCCGAGATAATCCGATTGTGGAAGTCCTCAAGCGGCTAGTCGGGAATCGGGCACTAGTCCAAGAGAATCGATCGTTAAATAATAAAGTCGGGGTGATAGAAATGCGGATGGATGCGATAAGAATGCGGATGGATGAAATGATGGACGCCCCGCAAGCTTTGAAAAATGGGGCCACTACCGGCTCTCATTGTCGTAAACCCGTGAGAGGGCGCAACCATCCTTCCTACCTCGGGACCCATTGGAAGGTTGTGGATCGCTATTCCTCATCCGGGATTTGGGGTCAATCATCCCGCTCACGCCTCGGGAGTTGCTGATCCACATGAGGTTTCTCTTTTCAATGTGAATGGTGATCCTCAAGGTCACCTATTCGAGAATTCTCAACCCAGAGATCAGTTGCATGAATTGGAAAAGCGCTTGAAAACCATAGAGGATTCAAAAACCAAAGCTAAAGACGCGCGTGATCTATGTCTTGTTCGGACTTGGTTATTCCCCAAAGATGAAGGTGCTTAGGTCTTTGACCAATATTGTGGTACCAGTTTGCCCAAATAGACACGTAACCATGTACGCTCGAGAAGGATGACCGCATACAATCACGACGACAAACCGCTTCATCCACTACTTCAAAGTCTGACTTAGCAGGGCATCTCGATGGTACATGCGATTCTGATTTTCCGACATCCACAGTTGGAAGGACCTTTACGAGGCTTTCTTAAAGGAGTACGAATACAACAAAGACATGGCTCGGATCGGGTTCACCAAGCAGATATATGAGCAAGAAAGATCATGAGTCCTTTAAGGAATATGCTCAAAGATGGAGAAATACGGCTGCCCAGGTGAAGCCACCACTGACTGAGAAGGAAATAGTGTCTATGTTCATGGAGACTCTCCCAGTTGTTTTCTATGAACGACTGGTTGGAAGTGGGTCCTTAAGCTTCTCAGATGTGATCAAAGTAGGGGCAAGGCTTGAAGTCGGGATGAAAAGAGGAAGAATTCCCTGCAACCCTACTGGCGCCAACAATGCTAATGATTTTCCCGCAAAGAAAAACGGAGGAATCAATGCTATAGCGGGACAAGGAAAGTCACGTCAGTACGACCCCATTCCTATGTCATACACTGATTTGTGCAGCTATCTAATCAACCATGGGTTGGTCTCTCCTCGTGGGATGAAGCCAGTCCAACCTCCATTCCCAAGAAGATACAATGCAAAGGCTGCCTGTGAATTCCATTCTGGTGCAATTGGTCACTCTACTGAGAATTGTCATCCTTTGAAGCAGTTGGTTCAAAATCTTATTGACACAAAACAGTTGACCTTTGATGAGAGAAGTGAAGGACTAAACCCTTTGAGATCAAGGCTTGTCGGCAGGGATGGTAGTAGTTGAAGAGGATCGAGGTGTTGATCGTCAAGCATTTGTGTTTTCGTCATGCATTTTTATGTAATGCCATCCTCCAGCTCTCGCCAAGGCCTTAGGATATTTCAATAAGGGCATGAGTTTCCTTTTCAAAGATCATCATCAATAAAAGTTATCCTTTTTGATCCACTTTGGTTCAAGTTCGTCATTGCCCCTGTTTTATCATAATTCCATCCATGCATATTTGACTTTTGGCTCATTTTAACGCTTTAAGTCCTCCATGTTGGGGCAAGTTTGAGGTCACTAATTTCCCTTGTTGATATCATATTCTTTCGATTGCAAGTCCTTTAGAAAATAATAATAACAAGAAAATAAGCTCGCTAGTTTGAAAACCAGTAAAGAGAGCGGCTAAAAAAAAAAAAAAAAAAAAAAAAAAAAGCGTCAGGTGGATTGAAAACTCGCAAAAAAAGCGGTCAGCAAAGGTTAGGGCATAAAAAAAAAGAAACAAATGCAAAGAAAGGAATAAACACATATAGATAGATGAACTGTTGTCATGTTTACTGAAAAATAAGTAATCGAATTTGAAATGAAGTATGGCCATCTCCTCATACGTCAAGAACCCAAAATCCAGAAAGTCCTTTCCTACCTACCTTAAGCCAAGAAAAAACTAAACTCAAAAATATACCATCAAATCACCCTAGACAAGGATCATCTCAAATATAAAAAAAAATTGCATCACTTTTTATCACTCACCCAGTAAAAAAAAAAAAAAAAAAAAAAAAAAAAGAGAAAAGAGAAAAAAAAAAAAAAGGGGATTCAAAAATGAAAATCCCAAAACAAAGGAAAACACAAAGAAATGTAAGTGGTGAGTGATACATGTTACCACAAAACATAAAAGATCCTTGTCTCAATAAACCTTCAAACACTTCATCATTCCCATACACCCTCCTTCCATAAAGCGCAAACACTTCCCTTTGACCGCGGAATCCCGCTCTCCACAAACCCTTAGCCAGAATAAAATTTCCAAGCACCTCATCAAACCAAATAACCATCATAAATCGTCGATCGTCACCAACGCCGAATAAAAATCACCCTACCATTAGCCCTAAGCACTTCATCCAGCCCAATCATCCTTCCTCCACAAAACACCACAACCCCAGAAAAGTCCATTCCGATCAATGATCAAGTTCTTTGTTGTTTTCTCAAATTTTAAATCTTAGGACAACTAAGTTTATGCATTTCACGATGTGTTCGCTCAAAAGAAAAAAAAACAAGCGATCGGAAAAAGAAAGTCGATCAAGGAAAAACAAACCCTCGGGAAAAGAGATGAGGAACAAAAACAAACAATCGAGAAAAAGAAAGTCGTGAGAAAAAGAAAGACTTGCACTTCAAACGCATTCAATTTGCATTGAAACAAGGTTTAGTGATCACCAAGTGAGGTTTCTTTCACACCAAAGGCCAAGACATTAGTAGAAAACCAAAGAATTGCACCGAGAACACCGCTCGGATCTAAAAGTTGGGGCATTCTCTTCACCACCCACCCACCCTAGTCGAGGAAAGTCTGCATTCGGTGTCCATCCGGGGCCATTCATCCTTTCACGGTGTGTCACCGTGGCACTAGTTCTTATGTATTTGCTCTTTCACTCCGCTTCCTTTCACACTCTGGTTGCCAATACCACCAGACAGGGGCAAGTCATTCATTCACAGTCGCCAAAGGCCTGAATTGGGGCAGCTTGGCATTCATCCTAAACATTCACCTGGCGTCTGCATATTCATGTGTGTTCACTTGGCAATGTTTCATAGAGAAAGCACAAGATTGTTATTGAAAGTTCAGTTATCATGGAATGGAGAAAAACATAAATGAGTTTGTTTGTAAATAAAAACCCTGAGAACACCGGGGTTTTAAATCAAAATTAGCTTTTTTTTCAAAAAAGAATGATCCAGATTCACCTCCACTTTTTGCATCCAAGTCTCGTGTCTCATCATTACAAAAATGTTCATCAAAACTGTTTAAAAACCCAAAATTCATGTCATATCATGCATCAAAGCATTGCATTTGCATCCTCACATAACAAAATATGGAAATTCTTTAACCAGTTATCTTGGCGCGTGAGGGTCGCTTAAAGTTGACCGTTTGTAGGGCTATAGTGCTCGCCTTCATCCTTAGGGATTAGGTTGTTATCTTGTAGGGCTTTAGTGCTCGCCTTCATCCTTAGGGATTAGGTTGTTATCATGTAGGGCTTTAGTGCTCGCCTTCATCCTTAGGGATTAGGTTGTTATCTTTTAGGGCTTTAGTGCTCGCCTGGATCCTTAGGGATTAGATTGTTATCATTTAGGGCTTTAGTGCTCGCCTGGATCCTTAGGGATTAGGTTGTTATCATGTAGCGCTTTAGTGCTCGCCTGGATCCTTAGGGACTAGGTTGTTACCTTGTAGGCGCTTAAAGTGTTGACCCTCAAAAAAAAAAAAAAAAAAGAGAGCGTCCAAGCGCGCAAAAGAGAAAAGATCAGAAAGGAAGAAAGAGAAAAGAGAAAAAGAAAAGAGAGCGTCCAAGCGCGCAAAGGAGAAAAGATCAGAAAAGAAGAAAGAGAAAAGAGAAAAAGAAAAGAGAGCGTCCAAGCGCGCAAAGGAGAAAAGATCAGAAAGGAAGAAAGAGAAAGGAGAAAAAGAAAAGAGAGCGTCCAAGCGCGCAAAGGAAAAAAATCAGAAAGGAAGAAAGAGAAAAGAGAAAAGGAAAAGAGAGCGTCCAAGCGCGCAGAAGAGAAAAGAGAGCGCCCAAGTGTGCAAAAGAGAGGTCTCACATCGTATACGAGCAACGCGATGGACCGCACCCATGCGGCGCAACGGAATAGTTGATCGACCCTAAGATACGATGGGACGCGTAGATTGATCGTATATCGATTCGAGTCGATAACGATCCCCGATCGCTCGAAAGACCAAAGATTTGAAAGCGTGCTCCTCCAAGCCGCGTGCAAACTCGGATTCGCCAAGAGTTCGTTTAAGGATTACGAGTTTTAGGCAACTGGGCATTTTACCGCTGCGCGCCCAGTGCCCATTTATCGCCAAAGACGCCCGGTACCCCTTTAACTTTTTTCACAAGACGCTAAGTGCTCATTTATCGCTTTTTCAAAATATAGAAGGCTAAGTCGGATGTGCATTCAAGTAGTCATCACAATAGGACGCTTGAATTGATCACTCAAGTATTCAAAAAAAAAAAAAAAAAAAAGAAAAAAAGAAAAGTTTCCCCAAATGGACAAAATTGGCATGATTTTCGAATTCTTTATTTCTATTTTATCTTGAAATATGTCTTATGCGATTCATATTTCTTGATAAAATCCAAATAAAGAGGGCAAATTGTCATACCCCAATTTTGTCCAGGTTTAGGTCAAACCCTAATTTTCCCCAAAAATAATTAAATTAAAAAAAAACATCATGCATTGCATTTAGGTTTTTAAAGTCATTTCAAAGTTTCTAAAATCATTTTTGGAGTTGGAATGCACTTTTTAGACAAATTAGGGTTTTTCAGTACAAAAGGGTATTTTGGTCATTTTGCAAAGAAAGGACAATTCCTCAAAGCAAGTCATCTAACATGCATTTCAAGGTACTAGAGGTCACTCCTAAAGAGAAAAATCATTTTTGAAGTGGAAATGTGTTTCAGGCAAAAGCTAGGGTTTTTAGAGTGAAAGGGCATTTTGGTCATTTCACAATAAAAGCGGTCTTTCATCCCAAATCCTTGAATAATCATCAATGATTTATTTGAGGGATATTTGTGCTCCATTGTGATTATTTTTGTGCATAAATATTAATCCTTTTGGCCTAAAAGCCTAGTTTTTGGATAGAAGGGTAAAATGGTCTTTTCCTTTGAGGTGGGGTAAATAAATCAATTTTGGGATTGGTGAGATCATAAAATTCAGAGCCCAATCATTGAATCATGGATATAGCCCAAAATGGCATGAACTAGGAAGAATAATCTAGAAGGGAATATTCTACATCCTTTTTGAATTTTGAAAGGATAAGGATAGTACAATAAGACAATTTGCAATTCCACTCACTCTCTCACACTCCTTGCTGCGCATAATCAGCCCCATTTCACCCCATTTCCATTTATTTTTATTGCTTGCAAATTGTATTAAATCATGGCCTTCCATTTAAATGTGAAAATCAATCCTCACCTTTCATTTGAATCAAAATGGCACTTGTGTAATAAGCCTTGTAGAAAATTACAATTTTGTAATTGAGCTTATCCTTCACCACCTCTCCTTAGGCTGCGCACCTTGTGTCTTTAATTACCCTCAATCCTTGTGATCTTGCATCTTGACCATTGATTCAAAACTTATCTCAAATCCTATTGGTTTGCAAGAGTTACATTGTCCTAATTACCCTTTAAGTTTTCACTTCATATAAAAGCCCAAAATAAGACCTAGCACACACACACACTTTCATTTTTACCCTAGCTAGCAACCTCTCCTCCTCTTCTCTCTTCTTGGCCGAACCCTCCTCCTTCATCTCCTCCACTCTCTTTTCAACTTTCATCCACCAAATCACCTTAAACCTACTTCACCTTCATAGATCTTCTTCTTTTCACCTTTGATTCCATTTTTACACCATAAAGGAGTTTACTTTCTTGAAGATTGCGTGACATTTGTGTAGATTTGTGAAGATTATTGTTGACTTGTTCTTGATCTTCATTCTTCTATTCTTGTGTAGTTTTGATCTTGAGGTAAACACCTGTCTGTTGCATTTTCATTATTAGCATGTGAATCTCCTTCTACTCTCCTCTATCCTCTCTAAGAGGCTTAGAGGTTCATTTCAAACACTATGTCAAGGACTTTGGGAGCCTTGGGTGTTTGAAGTGAACCCTTGGCCTTAAGGAGAGGTTTCTTGTGTTTTCATCATATTGTTGTTGCATTTTTCATACTCATTTTGTCACCCTTTGCATGAATAAAAATTTCCACATGATATATGCATCCCATGGTTCATGTCATAACTTGCAAGTTGAGATTTTGGTTTGATTCATTGAGTGTGAGGGTTCGGTTTCTAGACCTTAAAATTTAGGGTTTTGTTGTCTTTTCACCCTTTGATTTTGTGTAAATAAATGCTTGATGTGCCTAAATTTTGCTATGATCTTGTTCTATGTGCTAGTTATGATTCTTAACATGAAATAATGTGTTGTTTATGTCATGTGAGGTTTCGGCCTCAAGGTCCTAAAAAATAGGGTTTGTTGTTTCCTTTTCTCTTTTTGAGTTATGCAAATAAAATGCTTGATTTGTGTAACTTGTTTCATGTGTTGATAATAAATTTAGGCATGAAATAACTTGATGATTTGTGCATATAAGGTTTCGGCCTTAGAGGCCATTTTAGGGTTCATTTTAATGCTTAAAATGTGTGTTTGATTTTGTGTAGAAATGTGTAAGAATGTGAATGTGTTCTTAAACTTTTTACCACCCATTTTCATGTTTACTTTACCACTTACTAGCATTTTACCATAAG
The DNA here is from genome assembly GCA_020916435.1 of Oxytropis ochrocephala. Lineage (NCBI taxonomy): Eukaryota > Viridiplantae > Streptophyta > Magnoliopsida > Fabales > Fabaceae > Oxytropis > Oxytropis ochrocephala. The sequence goes on along the minus strand of CM037094.1, from coordinate 65,094,180 downwards.
TAAAAAAAAAGGAAAGAAAACATTTTTACTTTTTACTTTTACCATTTCATTAAGTAATTACCTTACACTTCATGCATACTTGTTTTACTCTTTACTAACTTTTTACCACAAGTTTTTACCACTTGTTTATTTGCACAAATACCCCAAAAGATTTTTACACTTTGCATCCTATCATTCATGCACTCACACAAGTTTATATCTTTTGCATTCATACTCTCTTAAATGCTCATGCATATATTAATCTCATGTCTTGTGTTCTACACATGTATGTTCATGCATTTTAATACTTGCCTACTCATGCATTCCATAATATCATGCCTTGCCTTCCACTATTATATGCTCATGCATTTAATTATGCATTCAATAATGTTATGCCTTGTATTTTACAATTGCATACTTGTACACTCATATGCTTGTTCAATCATGTATTCATTTGTTCATGGCGACTTGTAAATATTCTTCATGTTTGCTTTGCCTATGCTTTCCTTGTTGTCTCGGTTTTGAAAAAAAAAAGGATTTGTAATGTTCTACTTTCTTTTCAAGTCCAAAATCAAATGTTTTCTAATAAAAACCCTAAGGCATTTTTCATAAACAAAATCATTAGCCATCACTCGAAGCCGATGCTTGTTTGATCGTCAATGATGGAGTTACTAGTGGTAGTCACTCGAAGGCTTTGCTTGTTTGACTATTATGAAAGCTCCCACACATTAATTAAACAACAAAAACCCAATTCAAATTTCCTAAAAAATAATAGGAGCCATTAGTGGTAATTATCACTAAGACTCATCCTTTTCCAAAACATTTTCAAAAAAGATAATAAAAGCGTTGCAACTAGTGATCACTTGAGTAATTGCTCGATTGATTACGGTTCCAACACTTTTCTTTCAAGTTAGTAATGAACGCCACTCGAAGCCATTGCTTGTTTGGTATTCATGAACGCTTGAGTCATATTTCCAAAACCCAAAAGATAAGATAAAGACAACACACAGATTTTCTCAAGATTAAGAACCAAGAACTACGTAGCTTTGATCCTCATCTCATTGAAGTGCGTAGGAGTGGGTCACATCCCGTCAAGCACTCTTTTAAAAATCTAAGTTTAGTTTCACTTTTCAAAGATCCCAAAAAGATTTCTTTCTCTCTTGTTTTCTAAAAAACTCTTTCAAATAAAAAGGAAAAGAAAAGAAGTAGAACGATTCATTTCAAATCAAACACTTCAAAACCACATATCGAATTAATGGTTCCCTTTCGGTAGAAAGGAGGTGGGTGCTAATACCTTCCCACACCTAACCCCCCGAACCTACATCTCGAGTTTTGAAAGACCAATTGCTTTCCAAAAGGTTTTCCTAATATTTTCCTTAATAAATGTTAGTGGCGGCTTCATTGAAAGATTTCTTTTTTAGAAAAGTTGTAAACGAGGAAGGTTCTCCCTCGGGGACTTTTTCGGGCGCAACAGCTGGCGACTTCACTGGGGAAATTTTTTTTTTTAAAAAAAAAATAAATAAATGGGTCAAACCTAATTAATCCGTTGTGTGGTTCAAAATGTTTGTTTGAATTATTTTTCGTTTTACTTCTTCATTTCCTTACATTTTTTCCTTTTCTTTCTTCATATGCTTGTAATTATGCATGCTTTCCCCCATCTATTATAATCCCTTCTTCTCTGCTCCCTTTCTTGAGGTAAGCTATATATGGTTGTTGATGACACCTTAGGTTAGTTCATTTGTTTTGAAGTGATACTAAACCTTAGGGTAGACGACATGTTACTCTTTGCTTCTATCTGGACTGGTCTGGTTTTTTCCTTGCAGGTGGGAGGGTAGATTTTAGAAAGTATGTCCTCAATCACACACTTTCACACCTTACATTTTGTATGTTATGAGTGGGCTCCTATACCCGGATCCAACAAACATCTAGGAGAGTGGAGACGATTAGTGACTGTCATTCGAGACCTTTGTGCATGCGATACTCATGAAAGTCTCAACCAGAGCACGCTTTCTTATGGCGACTTCACACTTGGTAGTTCTCTACATTTGTGGATGTCGGCATGAGGATTCTATAGCTCTGGTAGCCATTGTGAGGGTGTGAAGTAGAACTACATGGAAGGAACCTTTGAAGTTGCCCTAGAACTTAGGATTCCCACCTTTGTAGGACACGAGGACATACAAATTGTGTGTTGCATTGTAGTTTAGACATGTCTTTCCTAAAAGAAGATTTTCAAAAAAAAAAAAAAAGATTTTCAAAAAAAAAGGAAAAGAAAAAGAAAGGGTTGCCGTTGTAGCCTTTTCTTTGTAGATTCGCATCTAAAGCGACATATGACCCACTTCATTTTCAAAAAAAAAAAAAGGGAGTTATTGTTGTAGCTTTCTCCTCCTGGCCGGTCTATATGAAGCGATTATGCGGTCCAGTACTTTCAAAAAAGGAAACACGAGTTATCGCAAATAAAGTTTTTTTTTAACCTTGCATTTGCATAAAGCATCATCGTCATTTGCATACATCCCCGCATTGCATAAAACAAAAACTTGATAAAATTCATACATGCATTTTTTCTCTATCTCATTAAGGTTTGTTAGGAGTGCATTCTCATGCACGTGTGCATTTCCATTCACGAAGGCTTTTTCCCCTAATCGTCTCGAAAGATCCAAAAAATCGTGTCGCGTCTCATGCATTATTGTTTTCCTTTTTCACAAATCATGAAAAAATAATACATTAACATCTCATTTTGCATGCATTTTCACAAGAATCATATCTTTCCACGCACTAAAAATAATTGCTAGTATCATGCATTCCATTTCATTACATAAAAAAAAAAAACAATTATCATCTTCATAGCATAAGCATTTCATTTATAATCAAAAAGAGGAAAAAGCTCCTTGCCAAGTTCATCCAAGACATGGCATTCATGCATAAGCATTATTTCAAAAAAAGACACTGAGTAGAACTAAGCACGCTTTGATTCCTCAAGGAGGATACGTAGGGAGCGGGTCCACCCGTCAAGCATAACAAATAAAATTTCATTTTGAAAAAGTGTCTTTCTCACATCATTCAAAGCGCGTTTCATTTTGCATCAAAATCACAAAACCTCTTAGAATAATTGCACTTTTCAAGTGATCATGTTTCCACGCATTTGCATATATAATGTTTTCACATACAATAAAGGTTTTGATGAGAGGCGAGGCGGCTTTGCGGAATAGTCATTCTTTCAAAAAATAAATAGAAAAATATAATAGAAAATAAAATTTTTGCATCTCCTCCATTCCTCGATAAATAGTGAAGAAGTTCGTCAAAATTCCTATCTGTCCTAAGCGGTGTTAACTCTTTGTGAAACATGCCTTTAGTGAACATGCTTCGTCATTTCTTTCATCCATATGCTCATGTCATGTGTCTGTCTTAAGGAAGAGGGTCATTGGTTTGTCAACAAAGCAACTTTGATCTCAAGATTTATGGCAACCAATCAAGGAAGCCTAGTGATTGAGAGTCTCGGCAATCCAGTCCGAGATAATCCGATTGTGGAAGTCCTCAAGCAGCTAGTCCAAGGAATCGGGCACTAGTCCAAGAGAATCGATCGTTAAATAATAAAGTCGGGGTGATAGAAATGCGGATGGATGCGATAAGAATGCGAGATGAGTGAAATGATGGGCGTCCCGCAAGCTTTGAAAAATGGGGCCACTCACACCGGAAAGCTCTACTGTTCGTAAACCCGGAGAGGCTGCAACCATCCTTCCTACCTCGGGACCCATTGAAGCCGTGTGATCGCTATTCCTCATCCGGGATTTGGGGTCAATCATCCCGCTCACGCATACAGGAGTTCTTTGATCCACATGAGGTTTCTCTTTTCAATGTGAATGGTGATCCTCAAGGTCACCTATTCGAGAATTCTCAACCCAGAGATCGGTTGCATGAATTGGAAAAGCGCTTGAAAACCATAGAGGATTCAAAACCAAAGCTAAAGACGGCGCGTGATCTATGTCTTGTTCGGACTTGGTTATTCCCAAAGATGAAGGTGCGGTCTTTGACCAATATTGTGGTACCATTTTGCCCAAATAGACACGTAACCATATGCGCCGAAGGATGACCGCATACAATCACGGCGACAAAGCGCTCATCCACTACTTCCGATCTGGCCTAGCGGGGCATCTCGGGTGGTACATGCGATTGCGACCTTCCGACATCCACGGTTGGAAGGACCTTTACGAGGCTTTCTTAAAGGAGTACGAATACAACAAAGACATGGCTCGGATCGGGTTCATTTGCGCAGTATATGAGCAAGAAAGATCATGAGTCCTTTAAGGAATATGCTCAAAGATGGAGAAATACGGCTGCCTGGTGAAGCCACCAGCATCGAGAAGGAAATAGTGTCTATGTTCATGGAGACTCTCCCGGTTGTTTTCTATGAGCAGATCGGTTGGAAGTGGGTCCTTAAGCTTCTCGGATGTGATCAAAGTAGGGGCAAGGCTTGAAGTCGGGATGAAAAGAGGAAGAATTCCCTGCCCCTACTTGGCGCCAACAATGCTAATGATTTTCCGCAAAGAAAAAGCGGAGGAATCAATGCTATAGCGGGACAAGGAAAGTCACGCGTCGATGCGACCCCATTCCTATGTCATACAGCGATTTGTGCGACTATCTAATCAACCATGGGTTGGTCTCTCCTCGTGGGATGAAGCGATCCAACCTCCATTCCCAAGAAGATACAATGCAAAGGTGCTGTGAATTCCATTACGGTGCAATTGGTCACTCTACCGAGAATTGTCATCCTTTGAAGCGGTTGGTTCAAAATCTTATTGACACAAAGCAGTTGACCTTTGATGAGAGAAGTGAAGGACTAAACCCTTTGAGATCGAAACGTATCGGTAGGGATGGTAGTAGTTGAAGAGGATCGAGGTGTTGATCGTCAAGCATTTGTGTTTTTCGTCATGTATTTTTATGTAATGCCATCCTCTGCAGCTCTGCCCGAGGCCTTAGGATATTTCAATAAGAACACAGGTTTCCTTTTCAAAGATTGTCATCAATAAAAGTTATCCTTTTGATCACTTTGGTTCAAGTTCGTCATTGCCCCTGTTTTATCATAATTCCAACCATGCATATTTGACTTTTGGCTCATTTTAACGCTTTAAGTCCTCCATGTTAGTAAGCAAGTTTGAGGTCACTAATTTCCCTTGTTGATATCATATTCTTTGAGTGCAAGTCCTTTAGAAAATAATAATAACAAGAAAATAAGCTCGCTAGTTTGAAAACCGTAAAAAAGCGGCCTAAAAAAAAAAAAAAAAAAAAAAAAAAAAGCGTCCGGTGGATTGAAAACTCGCAAAGAGCGGTCCAGGCAAAGGTTAGGGCATAAAAAAAAAGAAACAAATGCAAAGAAAGGAATAAACACATATAGATAGATGAGTTTGTTGTCATGTTTTACGAAAAATAAATGTCGAATTTGAAATGAAGTATGGCCATCTCCTCATCTGTCAAGAACCCAAAATCCCAGAAAGTCCCTTTCCTACCTACCTTAAGCCAAGAAAAAACTAAACTCAAAATATACCATCAAATCACCCTAGACAAGGATCATCTCAAATATAAAAAAAAAGCATTGCATCACTTTTTATCAGCTCACCGAGAAAAAAAAAAAAAAAAAAAAAAAAAAAAAAAAAAAAAAAAGAGAAAAAAAAAAAGGGGATTCAAAAATGAAAATCCCAAAACAAAGGAAAACACAAAGAAATGTAAGTGGTGAGTGATACATGTTACCACAAAACATAAAAGATCCTTGTCTCAATAAACCTTCAAACACTTCATCATTCCCATACACCCTCCTTCCATAAAGCGCAAACACTTCCCTTTGTGCGGAATCCCGCTCTCCACAAACCCTTAGCCGGGAATAAAATTTCCAAGCACCTCATCAAACCAAATAACCATCATAAATCGTCGATCGTCGACCAACGCCGAATAAAAATCACCCTACCATTAGCCCTAAGCACTTCATCTAGCCCGATCATCCTTCCTCCACAAAACACCTGACCCCAGAAAAGTCCATTCCGATCAATGATGGTTCTTTGTTGTTTTCTCAAATTTAAATCTTAGGACAACTAAGTTTATCATTTACGATGTGTTCGCTCAAAAAAAAAAAAACAAGCGATCGAGAAAAAGAAAGGTGATCAAGGAAAAACAAACCCTCGGGAAAAGAGATGAGGAACAAAACAAACGATCGAGAAAAAGAAAGTCGATGAGAAAAGAAAGACTTGCACTTCAAACGCATTCAAGTTTGCATTGAAACAAGGTTTAGTGATCACCAAGTGAGGTTTCTTTCACACCAAAGGCCAAGACATTAGTAGAAAACCAAAGAAATTGCGAGAACACCGCTCGAGATCTAAAAGTTGGGGCATTCTCTTCACCACCCACCCACCCTAGTCCGGGGAAAGTCTGCATTCGGTGTCCATCCGGGGCCATTCATCCTTTCACGGTGTCGTCACCGTGGCACTAGTTCTTATGTATTTGCTCTTTCACTCCGCTTCCTTTCACACTCACGGTTGCAATACCACCGGACGAGGGCAAGTCATTCATTCACGATCGCCAAAGGCCCGAATTAGGGCGACTTGGCATTCATCCTAAACATTCACACTGGCGTCTGCATATTCATGTGTGTTCACTTGGCAATGTTTCATAGAGAAAGCACAAGATTGTTATTGAAAGTTCGGTTATCATGGAATGGAGAAAAACATAAATGAGTTTGTTTGTAAATAAAAACCACGAGAACAGGGGTTTTAAATCAAAATTAGCTTTTTTCAAAAAAAGAATGATCCAGATTCACCTCCACTTTTTGCATCCAAGTCTCGTGTCTCATCATTACAAAAATGTTCATCAAAACTGTTTAAAAACCCAAAATTCATGTCATATCATGCATCAAAGCATTGCATTTGCATCCTCACATAACAAAATATGGAAATTCTTTAACTTGATTATCTTGGCGCGTGAGGTCGCTTAAAGTTGACCGTTTGTAGGGCTATAGTGCTCGCCTTCATCCTTAGGGATTAGGTTGTTATCTTGTAGGGCTTTAGTGCTCGCCTTCATCCTTAGGGATTAGGTTGTTATCATGTAGGGCTTTAGTGCTCGCCTTCCTCCTTAGGGATTAGGTTGTTATCTTTTAGGGCTTTAGTGCTCGCCTGGATCCTTAGGGATTAGATTGTTATCATTTAGGGCTTTAGTGCTCGCCTGGATCCTTAGGGATTAGGTTGTTATCATGTAGGGCTTTAGTGCTCGCCTGGATCCTTAGGGACTAGGTTGTTACCTTGTAGGCGCTTAAAGTGTTGACCCTCAGTAAAAAAAAAAAAAAAAAAAAAAAAAAAAGAAGCGTCAAGCGCGCAAAAAGAAAAGATCGAGAAAGGAAGAAAGAAAGAGAAAAAGAAAAGAGAGCGTCCAAGCGCGCAAAGGAGAAAAGATCAGAAAAGAAGAAAGAGAAAAGAGAAAAAGAAAAGAGAGCGTCCAAGCGCGCAAAGGAGAAAAGATCAGAAAGGAAGAAAGAGAAAGGAGAAAAAGAAAAGAGAGCGTCCAAGCGCGCAAAGGAGAAAAAATCAGAAAGGAAGAAAGAGAAAAGAGAAAAGGAAAAGAGAGCGTCCAAGCGCGCAGAAGAGAAAAGAGAGCGCCCAAGTGTGCAAAAGAGAGGTCTCACATCGTATACGAGCAACGCGATGGACCGCAGCCCCATGCGAGGCGCAACGGAATAGTTGTATCAGCCTAAGATACAGTGGACGCCGTAGATTGATCGTATATCGATTCGGGTGATAACGATCCCCGGTCGCTCGAAAGACCAAAGATTTTTGAAGCGTGCTCCTCCAAGCGGCGTGCAAACTCGGATTCGCCAAGAGTTCGTTTAAGGATTACGAGTTTTAGGCAACTTTGGGCATTTTTACCGCTGCACGCCCAGTGCCCATTTATCGCCAAAGACGCGGTACCCGCTTTTAACTTTTTTCGTCGCCAAGACGCTAAGTGCTCATTTACTGCTTTTTCAAAATATAGAAGGCTAAGTCGGATGTGCATTCGAAGTAGTCATCACAATAGGACGCTTGAATTGATCACTCAAGTATTCAAAAAAAAAAAAAAAAAAAAAAAAGAAAATCCGAGTTTCCCCAAATGGACAAAATTGGCATGATTTCTGAATTCTTTATTTCTATTTTATCTTCGAAATATGTCTTGCGCGATTCATATTTCTTGATAAAATCCAAATAAAGAGGGGCAGCTGTCATACCCCAATTTTGTCCGGTTTAGGTCAAAACCCTAATTTTCCCCAAAAATAATTAAATTAAAAAAAAACATCATGCATTGCATTTAGGTTTTTAAAGTCATTTCAAAGTTTCTAAAATCATTTTTGGAGTTGGAATGCACTTTTTAGACAAATTAGGGTTTTTCAGTACAAAAGGGTATTTTGGTCATTTTGCAAATAAAGGACAATTCCTCAAAGCAAGTCATCTAACATGCATTTCAAGGTACTAGAGGTCACTCCTAAAGAGAAAAATCATTTTTGAAGTGGAAATGTGTTTCAGGCAAAAGCTAGGGTTTTTAGAGTGAAAGGGCATTTTGGTCATTTCACAATAAAAGCGGTCTTTCATCCCAAATCCTTGAATAATCATCAATGATTTATTTGAGGGATATTTGTGCTCCATTGTGATTATTTTTGTGCATAAATATTAATCCTTTTGGCCTAAAAGCCTAGTTTTTGGATAGAAGGGTAAAATGGTCTTTTCCTTTGAGGTGGGGTAAATAAATCAATTTTGGGATTGGTGAGATCATAAAATTCAGAGCCCAATCATTGAATCATGGATATAGCCCAAAATGGCATGAACTAGGAAGAATAATCTAGAAGGAATATTCTACATCCTTTTTGAATTTTGAAAGGATAAGGATAGTACAATAGTACAATTTGCAATTCCACTCACTCTCTCACACTCCTTGCTGCGCATAATCAGCCCCATTTCACCCCATTTCCATTTATTTTTATTGCTTGCAAATTGTATTAAATCATGGTCTTCCATTTAAATGTGAAAATCAATCCTCACCTTTCATTTGAATCAAAATGGCACTTGTGTAATAAGCCTTGTAGAAAATTACAATTTTGTAATTGAGCTTATCCTTCACCACCTCTCCTTAGGCTGCGCACCTTGTGTCTTTAATTACCCTCAATCCTTGTGATCTTGCATCTTGACCATTGATTCAAAACTTATCTCAAATCCTATTGGTTTGCAAGAGTTACATTGTCCTAATTACCCTTTAAGTTTTCACTTCATATAAAAGCCCAAAATAAGACCTAGCACACACACACACTCTCATTTTTACCCTAGCTAGCAACCTCTCCTCCTCTTCTCTCTTCTTGGCCGAACCCTCCTCCTTCATCTCCTCCACTCTCTTTTCAACTTTCATCCACCAAATCACCTTAAACCTACTTCACCTTCATAGATCTTCTTCTTTTCACCTTTGATTCCATTTTTCCACCATAAAGGAGTTTACTTTCTTGAAGATTGCGTGACATTTGTGTAGATTTGTGAAGATTATTGTTGACTTGTTCTTGATCTTCATTCTTCTATTCTTGTGTAGTTTTGATCTTGAGGTAAACACCTAATCTCTTGCATTTTTCATTATTAGCATGTGAATCTCCCTTCTACTCCTCTATCCTCTCTAAGAGGCTTAGAGGGTTCATTTCAAACACTTTGTCAAGGACTTTGGGAGCCTTGAGTGTTTGAAGTGAACCATTGGCCTTAAGGAGAGGTTTCTTGTGTTTTCATCATATTGTTGTTGCATTTTTCATACTCATTTTGTCACCCTTTGCATGAATAAAAATTTCCACATGATATATGCATCCCATGGTTCATGTCATAACTTGCAAGTTGAGATTTTGGTTTGATTCATTGAGTGTGAGGGTTCGGTTTCTAGACCTTAAAATTTAGGGTTTTTGTTGTCTTTTCACCCTTTGATTTTGTGTAAATAAATGCTTGATGTGCCTAAATTTTGCTATGATCTTGTTCTATGTGCTAGTTATGATTCTTAACATGAAATAATGTGTTGTTTATGTCATGTGAGGTTTCGGCCTCAAGGTCCTAAAAATAGGGTTTGTTGTTTCCTTTTCTCTTTTTGAGTTATGCAAATAAAATGCTTGATTTGTGTAACTTGTTTCATGTGTTGATAATAAATTTAGGCATGAAATAACTTGATGATTTGTGCATATAAGGTTTCGGCCTTAGAGGCCATTTTAGGGTTCATTTTAATGCTTAAAATGTGTGTTTGATTTTGTGTAGAAATGTGTAAGAATGTGAATGTGTTCTTAAACTTTTTACCACCCATTTTCATGTTTACTTTACCACTTACTAGCATTTTACCATAAGTAAAAAAAAAAGGAAAGAAAACATTTTTACTTTTTACTTTTACCATTTCATTAAGTAATTACCTTACACTTCATGCATACTTGTTTTACTCTTTACTAACTTTTTACCACAAGTTTTTACCACTTGTTTATTTGCACAAATACCCCAAAAGATTTTTACACTTTGCATCCTATCATTCATGCACTCATACAAGTTTATATCTTTTGCATTCATACTCTCTTAAATGCTCATGCATATATTAATCTCATGTCTTGTGTTCTACACATGTATGTTCATGCATTTTAATACTTGCCTACTCATGCATTCCATAATATCATGCCTTGCCTTCCACTATTATATGCTCATGCATTTAATTATGCATTCAATAATGTTATGCCTTGTATTTTACAATTGCATACTTGTACACTCATATGCTTGTTCAATCATGTATTCATTTGTTCATGGCGACTTGTAAATATTCTTCATGTTTGCTTTGCCTATGCTTTCCTTGTTGTCTCGGTTTTGAATAAAAAAGGATTTGTAATGTTCTACTTTCTTTTCAAGTCCAAAATCAAATGTTTTCTAATAAAAACCCTAAGGCATTTTTCATAAACAAAATCATTAGCCATCACTCGAAGCCGATGCTTGTTTGATCGTCAATGATGGAGTTACTAGTGGTAGTCACTCGAAGCCTTTGCTTGTTTGACTATTATGAAAGCTCCCACACATTAATTAAACAACAAAAACCCAATTCAAATTTCCTAAAAAATAATATGAGCCATTAGTGGTAATTATCACTAAGACTCATCCTTTTCCAAAACATTTTCAAAAAAGATAATAAAACGTTGCAACTAGTGATCACTTGAGTAATTGCTCGATTGATTACCGGTTCCAACACTTTTCTTTCAAGTTAGTAATGAACGCCACTCGAAGCCATTGCTTGTTTTGTATTCATGAACGCTTGAGTCATATTTCCAAAACCCAAAAGATAAGATAAAGACAACACACAGATTTTCTCAAGATTAAGAACCAAGAACTACGTAGCTTTGATCCTCATCTCATTGAAGTGCGTAGGAGCGGGTCACATCCCGTCAAGCACTCTTTTAAAAATCTAAGTTTAGTTTCACTTTTCAAAGATCCCAAAAGATTTCTTTCTCTCTTGTTTTCTAAAAAAACTCTTTCAAATAAAAGGAAAAGAAAATAAGTAGAACGATTCATTTCAAATCAAACACTTCAAAACCACATATCGAATTAATGGTTCCCTTTCGGTAGAAAGGAGGTGTGGGAGTGCTAATACCTTCCCCACACCTAACCGACCCCGAACCTACATCTCGAGTTTTGAAAGACCAATTGCTTTCCAAAAGGTTTTCCTAATATTTTCCTTAATAAATGTTAGTGGCGGCTTCATTGAAAGATTTCTTTTTTAGAAAAGTTGTAAACGAGGAAGGTTCTCCCTCGGGGACTTTTTCGGGCGCAACAATTATACAGGTGATACTGATGACAGGAGAAGCGCATCAGGTTATGTGTTCATGATGTGCTCTGCAGCTGTGAGTTGGTCTTCCAAAAAACAGCCTGTTGTCACTCTGTCCACAACAAAAGCAAAGTTTGTAGCTGCTACTGCCTATTCTTGTCAAGGGATCTAGTTAAGAAGGATCATGGACAGTTGGGAATGGAACAAACTGGAGCAACAGTGGTTTATAATGACAATAAATCCACTATTAAGCTCTCAAAGATCCATGTGTTGCATGGTAGAAGCAAACACGTTGATCTACGATTTCATTTTTTGAGAGATATATGTAAAGAAGAACAAATAGAGGTGTTGTACTGCAACACTGCAGATCAAGTTGCAGACATAATGACTAAGCCACTAAAACTTGATTCATTTGTGAGACTAAGAGAAATGCTTGGCATGACTACCATGAGCAATCAATTGTGAAGGAATAATCTGCACTGCCGTTAGCATGTTTCAGATTAGGAGAGGCTGTAAAAGCTATAGTTACTAGTTGAGCTTTGTAATAGCTTAGTTGATTTTACCATTTTACCATGTAATAGTTTTATTGTTTTAACAGTTAAGCAGTAACTACACTTTGTTAATTTTGTTTTAGTATCTAACTGCTTAAGTCATGTGAGAAGCTAGAATTCTTTCTTTCTTAGCTCATATAAGAACCATTGTATTACCACTTTCTAACAATCAATGAATACGATGGATTCTCTAAAATAGTCTCAGTTATCTCTACTAGTTCCTAACAAAAATAAGTGTAATTGTCATTCCCTAAAATTTTGACTATATTTGAGGAGTTTTTTTCTTTTCTGATAAGCAATGATTTATTGAATGGGCAATAGGGGTGTTCAACACTGCATATTACACCAAGATGAAGTGGAATAACAAGAATGTCTACCCACCCCATAAATAAACCAACTACATGACAAACACTTAATATAAGCTCTAATGGAGTCTAAAATAGTTTCCTCTCCTTTAAAAATAGAGTTTATTAGTTGTCTATAACTGAGTCTTGGGGTCGTCTTCCTTAATTTGCTCCTCTTTTTTAACCGTTAAAAACTACTTCCAAATTCTGAATTAACAACTATTCTTTAGAAATTAACATATTCATCCAAGTGCTCATGACCAAACATTGTGCCTTAAGAGTTTCCCTCGATGATTCCATAAATATTCTCATAACACCATATATTGTATTCAAATATTTCGCCTATAACACTTTGAAAATAGAATAAATTTCCAAGACCATTGTCAAATTTTGACCCAGGTTATGCAAAAGTTTTAACACTTTAGTTTGAAATAAGCAAATTGGGAATGAAATCCCCAATTCAAAGAGTGAAATTTCCTTCACCAAATAGATGGCCCTTAAAATGTTTGTTCACAAGCAGAAATGAGTCGTCACTACAAGAAAAAACGACACCATTTTTTACAACGACTAATTGATGGTAAGGAACTGCTAGAAAAAGTTGAAATATAACCAAATTTTAGAGACATTTTTTCTATCTATGTTAGAGACGGGATTTACTAAGTAATGACGGAAATAAGTTTTCTAACAACAGAGAGAGTCATGGAACTTAACAACTAATACATATACGTTTTGTGATTTTTGATTAGTTTAAAAGTCATGTACATTCTCTCTTCTCTCAGTTCTCTCGTCCCTGTGGTACCATTCATACAAAATATTTTGTACCATATATCATTGCTCTTTTAAAAGCCTAATCAAATATCAAATATAGTCTTAATAACTCTTACTTCTCTCTTTTCTACTTCTCTTCTCCACCAAACAACCACTCTCCCTTCCCTATTTATCTCTACCTACTGTTTTCCAACAAACCTTGTTAACTTTTATGCCAAACAAATGAATTCAAAATAGATAAAATAAGAGGGCTTGAATTAGATCATAGGTTCACCAATTGACAGGTTTACGTACTAGCCCCCAATTTATATGTGTTTCAAAGGGGAAAATGGTTTTCAAATCGAAATCAATTATGTTATCAATCGAGTCACTGCCTCAAGACCAATAACATAAATGAGATTCGAATTAGTTTCAAAATCACAAACGTATCCTATACAAAAGGTTTTCAAAGTATTGGTAAAATAAACAATAACTTAAACAAACCACGAAAATCAATCTCAAGAAGGAAAGAACATCACGATTTCTTCAAGCATCAAGAATGGCTAGATAAAACAAGTGCAAATATCAAAGAAAAATGACAAGAGTGAGACCCTCGATTGTCAGAGTAAAAATGATTTAACAAAAGTAAGGATTCGAATACATAAAAGATGGCTCAAACATACATTGTTCACCAAAATTGTCAGAGATCCTGTGTGAGCGGATGTGTTAGGCTTGTATGGTTTACCGAATGTTATGCAATGTGTCTCTAAAACTACTTACAAGCATCTATTTATAGACTTTTTTTTCGATAAGTAGAAATATCATTAAAAATATACTAGCTTGAGCATTACCGTGCACCCACTCTACCCACCTTCTATGAAACTACTTAGTTGCATGATGGACACATGTCCAATTCAAAAATAGACTAAACAAATAACTAACTAATGATTTCCACCAGAACCACCAAAACCATTCTTGACTTCTGCACGCTTTGAAAATGATTTCGAATACTGGCTTGGAAACTGCCTTATGAACCATTTTCGTTCTTCGAAGTGTTACATGTCTCGAGATTTCCTCACTTGCTGATGTGTCCCCTTAGCTTATTTTGAGTTCAAAATTTTGACTGTAACACCTACATTTATCTTCACTAGTTCTCTCTATCTTGACTCTCTCTTCTCTATCCAACTTTATATTTTATGTTAGTTTTATTGTGCACGTTTCCTAATTTTTTGGGGAAAATGTGCCCTATTTTTAGCTCCTAATTTTGGGGAAGAAACTAACTCTGAATTTGGTCCATTTTCTTCTCCCACTCAACCCATGATCTCACAATAACTGCTCCCTATTTTGTAGTGGAAAGTTACTGAACTTTGTGATGGACAGACCTCTATAAATACCACTTCTACTCTCTGTTTTTGGTCATTAAACCTACTTCTCTCTTCAGAAAATTACACTAAAGAGTTTTGAGTGAGTGAAGATTTGGAAATGCGAACAGAGCTCTCCCGTTCGTGTGAAGTGCGAATCTGATTTTTCCGTTAGGAGTGAAGTATGATTTTGACGTTGCAATGGCTGGTGGTTAGTGTTGTTATTTAATGCTTCTGCTAGAGCGATTTAATGTGTTGTTTAAACTGAATTCTGTAAAATATCTTACATTTTCATCAACCTTTCAGCCGCAAACTAGAATTTTTTGACAACTTCATGTTCAATATCTCCATTTTATTCTGATTTGTGTTATAATCGGTTTTTTCTTCATGCAATCAGCAATCCATACGACCAATCCATTGGATCGGTTTTTCCTTCACTCTTGGCCCTTGATTAATTTTTGTCTCAAAAAATAAACCAAAAACATGAGATGAAAGAGTAATATTTTTAGTAGTTTTTTTTGTTTGAACGAAGTGACAAGTACCACTTAGATGTAAACTCACACATCTTGAATTCGAATCAAATAACTTTGAAAATACTTTTAGTAGTTTGACTTTTCTGTTACCCACCTTTGTGCGAGGTTTATTCGTCGGGTCTCTCGTGCAAATTACATTCCGAACAAATAGGAGTTATGATTCCTAAATCTTCCAAAAATATTTGTAAAGTGTTTTTTTTTCAAAATTTGCCTAATTTATCAAATAAGCACAGTACATACATTGGTTTCTGTTCTAAATTTTGTAAATCATTAAAAAGTTGTTAAAAAAGAGCTGAAAAGACGAAGTCAAAATGCAAGTAGCATCATATTCTTCGTATTATAATTATAATAACCAAAAACAATTTAGGAAACCACAAGTTGAAGTGGGAAAGCATAACCAAATGTTTTGACTGAAGAAAAAGTTGAGAATTATCAACATTATAAATACCTATACCTAATATCATGTATATTCGAAGGAAGTAAAAAAAAAAATGGTTTCATGTTTGGATTATTTGCTTTCATTGAGCTTTGGCAACATGGCAAAGCGTCTTCTTTGGAGAACGAATAAGCCTCAGCGTCAGCTTAATCCATCCAAGCCTTGTAAGTGGAAACCCTTCAAATATTCTGTTTAATTTCACGGAATTTAATCGTTGATTGAAATAACTCTTTGTTCCTTAACTTGCAGCAGTTACACTTGTTGAACGAGACCTTCCACGAGGGCACAACTATTAATAGGAAAATATGATCCCTAGAAAGTAGTTCAGTTCGCGAGTTAAGAGACATGAATGAATTGTAAGAAAAAATAGGAAATTATGTAGCACCCTTTTGTGATCGTTGAATTGTTGTAGCACCTTTTTCTGGTTATCGTTTACTAATATTTGAAGTGGAATTGTATGTGATTTGAAAGTTTTTGGGATCAAAATTGTTGAAGTAGTTGTAGAGACAGAACTTGATGAAGTATGTTAGGAATCCAACAAAATAACCTAGTTTTAGAGGAATTAATTGGTTAGAATGAGTTACTGGGAGGGAGGGAGAGAGACAGAGATGATTCCATACGAGTTTGTTAAAAAGGAATCTAAGGCATGTGATGTGATGCGTTACGATGTAAATCTTTGAATGAATGGAATAATATTTGATTCAAGAATATTTTGAAATTTAGTGTTTAAATTGGTGTTTATATTTTTATATCTTATTTTATATGCCAATACTGTCTTGCAGTTACGCTGCAGTTGGTGTTTCGTGTAAAATGGAAACTTGAGTTGCGTCAATTCTTCAACAAAAAATAATTTAAAATATATCTGTCGGACATACAACGTTCTCTCACCCACAAAAAATCATTCTCCATTTGTTTGATTTAGTTTTAGTATTTTCTATCTGCAATAGTTTTTTACAAAACCGGTGTTTCTTCTCCACAGCTAGGGATGGCATTGGGTACCATTAAGGTACTATAGTGTATGTACTCAAATCCGTACATGTATGGGCAGTGTATTCTAGTGCTCGTCCCCATACCCTCTGGACACCAAGTGCCCATGGGCATGCACATTACGCACTTTACAACAAAAAATAATAAATAACATAAAAATAATATAATTCAATTTAAAAACTACTAGCGATGATACGGGTGATCTGGCGTCATTGGGATGGACCGGTCCAGTATGATATCGATATGTTACTTGGTGAAGTCGCGAGCGAGCTCGGCGGATTGTACTGCAAAGACACTCGACGCCTTGAGTTAGGGTGGAAAGAGTCAAAGCAGGAAATTAGTGGGGTATGGAAAGTGTACATTTTTTGCACGAGTTGAATTCTATTTATAGAGGTTGGAGGGGCTTTGTAGCCGTAGGATTGGCCGGATCGATTCTAGCCGTTGATCACGCGTCTTGGTGAGTTTCTTGTAGCTGGGAGCTTCAGGGAGAATAATTGGGTCGGCTCTGGCCCGCCAAGTGGATTGGGCCCTCGGCCTAGTTCAGAACACCGTGCATACGCACGGGTGTTGTCGTGTTATTTTTATTTAAAGACTTAGACATAATTTAATTTGAAAAAATGTGTGAGAGAAAGAGTGAAAAAGTTTGAAAAAATATATGGGAGAGAGTGGAAAAGTGAAAACATTTGAAAAAAGTGTGAGAGATAGTGAAAAAGTTTGACAAGGTATGTGAGAGAGAGTGAAAAAGTTAAAAAAATGAAATTACATAATTATCCTAAAATTGTTTAGTTGGGAAAATGGTAAGATTGATATTTTGGTAGTAGGTTAATGGTATAAATAGATAGAAGATTATTTTTGTCATTTCTACTAATTAAAACATTACACATGATAACATTTAGTAAATTAAAAACATCTAAAACATTAGTAGGCCTATGGGCATGGGTTCAATTGTCATCCCTATTCAAAACTACATACTTGGTTTGTATTTCTGTTCAGGCAGTTGTATTTACAAAGAGAGTTGCATACATGAGAAAGAAAAAAATTTCAACCACACTTTCCAGTAACTTCTCTTCAATCACTGAATACTTTGTAGATCGCAGCCTCAGCAATTTGGCCTGCTTTGGGTCGCTCGGCTCTTCTCCTGCCAGGATGTAACGTAATATTGGAGTGATCCCGTCCTCCTCTATGTCGATAGAGAGAACGGCCAAAGGTTGACTTGGCTTGGTTGAGACACTCGGTCGAGTTAGAGTTTCTTGGATCAAACTTCTGTGATTCCTAGGGGTTTTTGTGCTGGCCAACTTTGAAAGGATGTCCGCCCGCACATTCTCGGTCCTCGCGACGTGTTTCACCTCTGCCCGGTCGAATTGCCGGAGTAGTTCTCTTACTTTGGCCAAGTAGCTTTTGAGGACTTCATCCTTTGCATCATACAACTCCTGAATCTAGGATACGACCAACAAAGAATCTGAATGGAGGTCAACACGTTCGACGTTGAACTCCTTGGCGAGCAGTAGACCGGCAATGCATGCCTCATACTCCGCCTGATTGTTGGACGTGTGGAAGGCGAACGTCAAAGATACTTCTACGGTGAGACCCTCTGAATTTTCCAAGATTAAGTCGGCCCCACTCCCTTTACTGTTCGAAGAACCATCAACGTGCAGGGTCCAAGTTTTCATTGGTGATCGTCCGAATCGGTGTCATTCGGCAATAAAATCGGCGGGACACGGGCGCTGCGTACGACACGGACTCAAACCTTATTCCAAACTCACTTAATTCTACCGCCCATTTGATCATGCGGCACGCCAGATCCGGTCGATGGAGGATTTGCCTAATGGGCTGGTCGGTCCTTACGATGACCTGATGGGCCACGAAATAAGGCCTCAACCTGCGACCGGCCACCAGTAACGCAAGGGCTAGCTTCTCAATCTTCTGATATCTTAATTCTGGCCCTTGCAGCACCTTGCTTATGAAATAGACCGGGTTCTGTTTTGAGTCGTTCTCCCTGACCAAGACAGCGCTCAAGACTTCTTCTGTAATTGCCAAGTATAAATATAAGGTTTCGCCCGACAGTGGTTTGGTCATGATCGGCGGATTCGACAAAGCTTCTTTCAGGCCGTCCAATGCTCGCTGGCATTGCTCGTTCCACTCGAATTCCACCTCTTTCTTTAAAAGCTTGAACAAGGGGAGTGACTTGCAGGCCGATTTGGGTATGAACCTTGACAGGGCAGCGACCATGTCGTTCAACCGTTGGATCTCCTTCTTGGTGGTGGGCGGCCTCATATCAGCGACCCCCCTGCACTTATGATCAGGATTGGCCTCAATCCCCCTTTCTGTTAAATGGAAGCCCAAAAATTTGTCGGCCCTTACTCCAAAGGTGCATTTCTCTGGATTTAGCCACAAGGAATTTCTTCTAGCTTTCTCAAAGACCTCTCTCAGGTCGTCCAAGTGATCTTGGTCGGTCTTGCTCTTGATGATCATATCATCTAAATACACTTCAGCTATGCGACCGATCTACTTCCTGAAGATCTTGTTCATCATTCGTTGGTAGGTCGCCCCTGCGTTCTTTAGGCCGAAGGGCATGACCTTGTATTGGAAGTTGCCACAATCGGTCATGAAAGCGGTCTTGTGGCGATCTGGAGGATACATGGTGATCTGATTGTAGCTAGAATAAGCGTCCAAGAAAGACAAGAGTTTGTAGCCCGATGCACCATCGACCAACTTGTCAATGTTGGGCATAGAAGGCATCCTTCGGGCATGCCCTATTCAGGTCGGTGTAATCTACACACATGCGCCATTTCCCATTTTTATTTTTCACCAAGACGACATTGGAGAGCCAGGTCGTGTATTTGATCTCCTCGATAAAGTTGGCTTTGATTAGGTTGTCAATGGTCTGGGCTGCTGCTTGAGACTTTTTCTTCATTTTGGGCCCGTCTTCTCTGAGCGACCGGTTTAGCTGTCTCATCAACCGAGAGTTGATGACAAGCGATCTCTATGGGGATTCCAGGCATGTCGGACGCCTGCCATGCAAATAGATCCGCATAATCCCTTAGGCATCCAATGAGGTATTGCTTGACCTGTTCAGGTAGGTCGCTCCCCAAATTAACTATTTTTGCGGGATCGTCCCCTAGTTGAACGTCAACCAATTCCCCATGAGGCTCTGGCCTTTTCAACTTATTTTTCAGCTCACGAGCTAAGTCATCATCACCATCCTCCAGGTCGCTGTCAGAATCGTACCGAGCATCCAAGTCGGCAAGATTGACTTGGTGCCCTTTCCCAAGACTACGAGGGTCGGAACTTATTTCTTGCTCGTCGCAGATGTCTTGGTACAAATAGTGGCTTCTCTTGGTCGCCTCCATGTCGGCCATTAGGGTGACGACCTGGTCGTTCTTGTCGTAGAACTTCATTTTCAAATGTACTGTGGTGGCAAAGACCTCTAACTTTCAGAGCGTAGGCCGGCCTATGATGCACTGGTAGCCCGATTTAATCGGGAGGACCAAGAATGTCGTCTTGACCATTATGTACGAGGTACTTCCATTTGAGTCGTTCCCGAACCAAAAGTTCCAACGTTCCCAGCGGGTAAGTGGTCGACCCATTAAATCCAGTCAACGGAATTGGGTCGGCCTGAGGAATAATTTCGCTACGGTCCACGTTCAACTTGTCAATCAGTTCTTCAAACATGATGTCAACCGAGCTTCCTTAGTCGGCCAATATCCTTCTGACTTCGGTGTTTGCCATTACTGCGGATACTACTAAAGGAACATAGCTGTTGATCCTTTCGTCCAGCAGATCCTCGTCTCCAAAAGAGATCGGTGGCCTAGTCGAGGCCGGTCGTTCGGCCGATGTCGTTCCGACCATAAGTATTTCATTTCATTTCCTCTTCATGGCCATTTTGGATTCCCTGCGGTCCAAGGGGCTCCCTCCATGGATAACCATGGCGACCCTGCGGCCTCTGGATTGCCTAATGTCCTCTTCGGAGGTATCTTTATCTCTGGCCGCTTCAATGGCCTCTATTGCCACGGTCTTTCCTTTTGCCCTCCAGTTCTCTCTTCATGCCGGTCGGCGCCTTCAGCTCTAACATACTGCTTCAGCTTGCCCTTCTGTATAAGGTCTTCAATACCGTACTTCAGGGCCATGCAGTCATTGGTCTCATGTCCCTTACTTTTGTGGTACCGACAATACTTCTTGGTCGACCGGCCCCCTTATTGAGAACAAGGGGGTCAGGTCGTTTCACCCCAACAAACTCGTTATTTTGGCAGTCCATGTAGATCTGTTCTATGGGGGTGTTCAACCTACGCTGCTCGTTTCTCTTAGGTCGGAAATCTGGTCTGCCGTCACGCTGTCCTTCTTGCCCTTTGGCCGGCCTGTTGTGTTCTTCATTGGGTCGCGCGCGGGCGCCCTTTCTAGAGGCCAATGTTTCTTCGTAAGCCATATGATCATTGGCCCTCCGAAGAAACATGCTGAGGTCCATGTAATGGTTTAGAGTGAACTCCTCTACAAACATGTGGTCCAGTCTAATGCCACGCTTGAGGTACTTCAACTTATCTCTGTCTGACAGGTCGCGAATTGTCTCGGCCTCAGCGTTGAACCGGTCTATATATTGTCTCATTGATTCGTTGTCGCCTTGAACAATCGTGTCCAAGTGTTCTTCGTACCGGTACTGGCAACGATTGGTCGTGTAATTAGCCAAGAATATCCCGATCAAACCTTCCCAAGAGGAGATAGTGTTGGGTCGTAAAGACTCCCACCATTCTAACGCCTTGGCCGTCCGAGCCGCCCGAGGGAAAAGTCGGCACTTCATTGTCGGACCCAGCTCTCTGTAGCTACAGTAGTTGTTGAAGTACCTGATGTGTTTGTCCGGATCCCCACGGCCATCAAATTTATTCAGATTGGGCGGCTTCCTCAGATCTCTTGGAATGCGGTAACGCCGTATTTCTCTTGTGAAGAGTCCATGGCCGGTCAGGATGTAATTCGGCCCAAAAGGCTGCATTGTGAGGCACGCCTCGTTGGTCGGCATTCCGTAGAATCCGCCGCCCAACGGTTGACCGTACAACGGTGGCATTTGGGATGACCGCCCCCTGACCGCTCGGAATGATGCCTTCTTGGTCGCTGGGAGACGTCTCTGATCTCCCCATTCTTGTAGTCATTAAATTCATTGTATGAGTCCCAGGACCGACTCCTCGACCTTCGGGAGCCAGACGACTCGCAAGAAGAGTACCTCATAGGCGAGAGATCTGACTCAGGACGATAACTGGAGACTGTGTAATCATAGTCGTAAGAGGGGGAACGGCGTCTGCGCACGTTCATGCGGGCGGGCGACCTACGTGCCCTGTTCCTGCGTGCAGGTGATCGACGAGAGGTACTTCCGCGGTGGGGAACGTTTCTTCGAGGAGACGTTCTAGATCTACGTAGGACGCCCATGAGCGGAGGGCTCTCCATCGTCTGCTCGCTGGCAAACTGGAATCGACCCTCTCTCGAATCGAGAGATCAACTCGTCCCGATCAGCAATGAATTGATTCTTGTTTTGCAACACTTGAAGAAACGCCTGGGTGATATGCTCTGGTAGAGGCTCTGCAAGTCCTCCCTCAACCAGTTCGGCCGGGATCTGTGGTTGGACGGGCTGCAACACCGGTCCTTGGCCGCCCTTCACCGATTGCTCCTGGCGAGGGTTGTGTTGTGATTCCTGAATAGTGTGAGGTACGCCCTCTGGGGTTTGTTGTGGACGGGCGTCCTGCCCAGAAGGTTGAGCTGCGATGACGCCCGAGAAATGGGCTTCTTTTGCGGCGGCATGTTGAAGATAGGATAGCGCTCGAGCCTCCCACTGTGGTCGCCAATTGATCGTACCTGACCAATAGAGATTGAATCACCGCCGCCATTACTGTGGCGGTCGTCATGAGAGAGATCGGGCCCGGTCTTGAACGCCGGGCGTACCGCAAAGACACCCGACACTCTAGTCGAGGTGTGCTATCGGGCAGATTCAACGGGGTAGATACGCGTGCGACATCGTAGATAAGGGTGGTATTTATACCATCAGCGCCCGGCCGTTGCGTAAACTTCGGCCGGTCCCCGAGAATTGCGCCCCAAGCGACGTGCTTGGGCTGCTTCGTTGGATTGGGCCGCTGGCCCACTTCTGATATTACCTCCTGATATTGCTAATACACCCCGGAACAACACCAAAGGGTTTTGAGTGAGTGAGGATTTGGAAACGCGAACAAAGCTCTCTCGTTCGTGTGAAGTGCGAATCTGATTTCTTCGTTAGGAGTGAAGTATGATTCTGACGTTGCAATGGCTGGTGGTCAGTGTTGTTATTTAATGCTTCTGCTAGAGCGATTTAAATGTGTTGTTGATGTATGCATGTTTAAACTGAATTCTGTAAAATATCTTACATTTTCATCAATCTTTCAGCCGCAGACTAGAATTTTTAGACAATTTCATGTTCAATATCTCCATTTTATTCTGATTTTTGTTATAATCGGTTTTTTCTTCATGAAATAAGCAATCCATTGGATCGGTTTTTCCTTCACTCTTGGCCCTTGATTAATTTTTGTCTCAAAAAATAAACCAAAAACATGAGATGAAAGAGTAATATTTTTAGTAGTTTTTTTTGTTTGAACGAAGTGATAAGTACCACTTAGATGTAAACTCACACACATCTTGAATTCGAATCAAATAACTTTGAAAATACTTTTAGTAGTTTGACTTTTCTGTTACCCACCTTTGTGCGAGGTTTATTCGCCTGGTCTCTCGTGCAAATTACATTCCGAACAAATAGGAGTTATGTTTCCTAAATCTTCCAAAAATATTTGTAAATTAAGTGTTTTTTTTCAAAAGTTGCCTAATTTATCAAATAAGCACAGTACATACATTGGTTTCTGTTCTAAATTTTGTAAATCATTAAAAAGTTGTTAAAAAAGAGCTGAAAAGACGAAGTCAAAATGCAAGTAGCATCATATTCTTCGTATTATAATTATAATAACCAAAAACAATTTAGGAAACCACAAGTTGAAGTGGGAAAGCATAACCAAATGTTTTGACTGAAGAAAAAGTTGAGAATTATCAACATTATAAATACCTATACCTAATATCATGTATATTCGAAGGAAGTAAAAAAAAAAATGGTTTCATGTTTGGATTATTTGCTTTCATTGAGCTTTGGCAACATGGCAAAGCGTCTTCTTTGGAGAACGAATAAGCCTCAGCGTCAGCTTAATCCATCCAAGCCTTGTAAGTGGAAACCCTTCAAATATTCTGTTTAATTTCACGGAATTTAATCGTTGATTGAAATAACTCTTTGTTCCTTAACTTGCAGCAGTTACACTTGTTGAACGAGACCTTCCACGAGGGCACAACTATTAATAGGAAAATATGATCGCAGAAAGTAGTTCGATTCGCGAGTTAAGAGGATATGAATGAATTGTAGAGAAAAATAGGAAATTATGTAGCACCCTTTTGTGATCGTTGAATTGTTGTAGCACCTTTTTCTGGTTATCGTTTACTAATATTTGAAGTGGAATTGTATGTGATTTGAAAGTTTTTGGGATCAAAATTGTTGAAGTAGTTGTAGAGACAGAACTTGATGAAGTATGTTAGGAATCCAACAAAATAACCTAGTTTTAGAGGAATTAATTGGTTAGAATGAGTTACTGGGAGGGAGGGAGAGAGACAGAGATGATTCCATACGAGTTTGTTAAAAAGGAATCTAAGGCATGTGATGTGATGCGTTCTGATGTAAATGCTGAATGAATGGAATAATATTTGATTCAAGAATATTTTGAAATTTAGTGTTTAAATTGGTGTTTATATTTTTATATCTTATTTTATATGCCAATACTGTCTTGCAGTTACGCTGCAGTTGGTGTTTCGTGTAAAATGGAAACTTGAGTTGCGTCAATTCTTCAACAAAAAATAATTTAAAATATATCTGTCGGACATACAACGTTCTCTCACCCACAAAAAATCATTCTCCATTTGTTTGATTTAGTTTTAGTATTTTCTATCTGCAATAGTTTTTTACAAAACCGGTGTTTCTTCTCCACAGCTAGGGATGGCATTGGGTACCATTAAGGTACTATAGTGTATGTACTCAAATCCGTACATGTATGGGCAGTGTATTCTAGTGCTCGTCCCCATACCCTCTGGACACCAAGTGCCCATGGGCATGCACATTACCTGCACTTTACAACAAAAAATAATAAATAACATAAAAAATAATATAATTCAATTTAAAAAACTACTAGCAGTATACCCGGGTGATCCTGAGCGTCATTGGGATGGACCGGTCTGGTATGATATCGATATGTTACTTGGTGAAGTCGCGAGCGAGCTCGGCGGATTATCGCGCAAAGACACTTTCGCGCTTTGAGTTAGGGTGGAAAGAGTCAAAGCAGGAAATTAGTGGGGTATGGAAAGTGTACATTTTTTGCACGAGTTGAATTCTATTTATAGAGGTTGGAGGGGCTTTGTAGCCGTAGGATTGGCCGGATCGATTCTAGCCGTTGATCATGCGTCTTAGTGAGTTTCTTGTAGCTGGGTGCTTTAAGGAGCATAATTGGGTCGGCTCTGGCCCGCCAAGTGGATTGGGCCCTCGGCCTAGTTCAGAACACCGTGCATACGCATGGGTGTTGTCGTGTTATTTTTATTTAAAGACTTAGAAATAATTTAATTTGAAAAAATGTGAGAGAGTGATGAAACACATTTAGCATCAATTATTTAAAAATCCGAAGCTAAAGGTGACTTTTAGCATCGATTAAATAACCGATGTTAAATGTCCCACATTTAGCATCAGGGGATTTAACATCGTCAGATAACCGATGCTAAATGTCTAAAACAACCAATGCTAAATGTCTTTTCTGCACTAATGAATTGTTGTTAATCTTTACGATGATAACATTCCCGGTGATCCAATGGCAGAAGTTATTGATGTCCAGGGGGCTCCGGGAATTGATGAGGAGCTCAGATATTACGTATAACTCATCTTTAGTATAAACACTTTATAGCTTATATTCTCAAAATGACCTTCTGTCACTTTTGTTTAAAGTCTTTATGGCAGCTTTGCAACTACGAACACTAATTATATTTATTTTGTTGATATTGTTTAACCTTTTGTTCATTCGGTTATAATTTTTAATTATCATGATATTCCTTACGTTTAACAAATGAAAATGAGAAAAGCCCTATTATTAAGACTAGTATTGAACGGGCTAAGCTATGAAGCCCAGATACGGGATACGATACGAGATACGACACGATACGTGGATACAGGAAGTTTTAGAAAATCAAGATACGATACGGCAGGGGAATACTTCAATAAAAAAAATAAATTAAAATTTAAAAATATAAAACATAAAGATAGATCAAAATAAGTAAGCATAGTACCAACAAGGGTTGGTCCGAGTGGTAACTGGACTCGGATCCCACCCCAAGGTTTCGGGTTCGAATATTGAGTGTGACAAAAACTCTATTGGGAGGAGAGAACCACACGGGCTGGCAAAACCGAGTACTTGTGGCCAGCCAAGTTCCCCGACGTAGATTAGTCATCGGCAAAGCTGGTGAAAACTGTGCACCAATGACATGGTAACCCCAAAAAAATAAGTAAGCATAGTTAAATGTTTTTCCCCACCCATTTTAAAATATATTCTTCCTTCTATGAACATGTCACAAAAGAAGTTTAGGCTCTATAAAATTGCCATTTTTGAATCCATTTTATTTCTCTTCGAAGAAAGGATAAAAGAGTAAGTATCTGATTGTTTTTTGGTTTAAAAATTAATATAAATTCTAAGATACTCCCAGGATACGTATCCTGTAAGTATCCAGTAAGTATCTGGTCTTTTTTTATTTAAAAATAAACATAAATTCTAGGATACCCCCAGGATACGTATCCGAAAGTATCCGACAAGTATCAGTATCGGATATGGGTACGTGACCCATTTTAGAGTATCGGAGTTTCATAGGGGCCGAGACATTTGCAAATATACGGTTCTTATTAGTTGTTAGTGCTTATTATTAGAACTCTTTTATGGCAGCTGGCAGGGTATGTTGCACTGTTTACAATTTTATCACTTTTCATATTACTTTTTGCAATTCTATGAAATACTGAAATTAGCATAAACTATAGAGACATTTGTTTCATTGATATAATTTTATGGGTTTTTTTTTACCCCCTCCCTTATCTCTCCCACCCCCCATTTGTCACCATCGGACAAAAACACCCTTCAAATGTAAAACAAAACACAAAATTTTCGAACTTATCTCTGTTTCCGGAAAACTACCCCTCTTTCAAACGTATCTCAGTTTTCCGGATTTACACCCATTCACACCTAAATCCGGTTCACAAATTGTGAACCGGATTTACCTAAATTCTTGGTAAATCCAGGAATCCCCAAAATAAGAAATTGGATTCCTGGATTTACCTCATAGGTAGGTAAATCTGGTTCGTATTTTACGAACCGGATTTACCTACCTATGAGGTAAATCCGGGAATCCCCAACGTTTTTTTTTTAAAAAAATACGAACCGGAAATACCATTTTGTGAGGTATTTCCGGAAATTTTTTTAAAAAGTTTTTTTTTTAAAAAACATTGGGGGTAATTCTGGAATTAAATGGATTATGGGGGTGGGAGAGAGAAGGAGGGGGTGAAAAAAAACACCCTAATTTTATTCCTGTCAATAATATGTCTGGTAGCATTATTACTGGGATATGATTTCCATAAAGATGTTTGGTACTTTGGTAAAAACAAAATTGTTCTTTACCAATAAATCTTATTTGTCTTTGATTATTCCAATCCTCTTTAATTTTTTTCTGGGTTGTTGATAGAACTGCAAGAACACTTTTGCAGCCACCTAAATCTGAGACTTATAAACTGTGCAGAAAATGATCATGTCATTTTTTTGTTCAAATCATGTCGTTTTTGAGCATCTTTGCAAGCTCTGTTTGACAAAATGTAGTGGATAAGCTAGCGAATGAGCCGATAATGGATGAGCTAACATATTGACTTTAAAAATTTGGTAAAATTAGCGATTGAACTAACTTATAAATATAAAGACATAAAAAGACATTGTAATTCATGTTTAATATGTGAGAGAATATTCACTTCATGAATGATAAATGAGAAATTTAATTAAAGTAGCAACGGTAAAAATAAGAAAAAAATTAAACAAAAAATTAAACATTATAGGTTATAAGCTCAAACGCTACTTCAAGTAGTATTTCAAAAAAGCTATAATCTACTAAAAATTGCTATAAGCTAATCATGTTAAATACTTGTAAAAGACCTTCTTTAACAAATCGCTATAAACTAGCATATTGATTTTGTCAAATAGAGATTAAGTATAGTCAGTAAAGTAACAAATAAATGTCAATTATACTATATCTTCTAGCCTTAAATTGTACCCCAAAAAAAAATAGAATAGCATACTTTGTTAATATTTATTTGATTTAAAGTACTTTTTAGTATTTATTAAATACTTATATAATTTAATTAAAAATGAATAGTTCTATGACTTGTCCACTTATAGGTATACTTCTACCAGTTGATGCTCTTTTTATTTAAATATAGTACAACTATAGCTAGTGAGGTCACCAAACGGCTCAAATTTGCTACGAAAACTGAAAATTCTCCAAATTTCGTAGCATACTTTAAAAGCAAGTGCTCCAAAAAAATAAAAAAGTATGCTTCTGAAATTTGGAAATAGCTAAATCAAAATTTTCAGTTTATTGGGCACCTTAAGAGACCAAATAGCTTTCCAATCACCGTCCTTTTTCAAATGGGCAGATTCCACCAAATTTTCCATAGCATAATAATAGGCCGATTTGACCGAGTAAACTCCATTCCTATTATGCTTCCAAATCATTTCATCGCCCTCCAAGGCTGTATCGCGAGACATATCAAGAATAGACTGGGCTTCACCAGCAGTGAAGATTGAATTGATGAGAGCCTCATTCCAAGAGTTTGTATCCGAGTGCACGAGATCCGAAACAAAACAAAGATTTGAATAAGGTGCTTAATAGAAGAGACATACACATTATTTGGATTACAGAGCCAGGGATCCTCCCAGATGCGAATATTAGAAACATCGCCAACTCGCCATCTCAATCCTCCCTTGATAATTACCCGTGAAACGCATATGCTACGCCAAACAAAACTTGGGTTGTGGCCTACAGCAGCCCCCAAAAAGTCATCCGTTGGGAAATATTTAGCTTTGAAAACCCGTGAAATTATAGCATTTGGGTTAGTGAGAATTTTCCAACCTTGCTTCCCTAGCATTGCCAAGCTGAAGATGCAAAAATGGCGAAACCCTATACCTCCGTGTTCTTTACGCATAGATGGCTTATCCTAGCTTAACCAGTTGATACCTTTACGGCTTTACCTTGTGCTCTATTCATGCCCCACCAGAAAGAGTTGATCATACGCTCCATTTCCTCCCCAAGAGAGGTTGGGATCAGAAATGTTCTCATACAGTACGTTGGGATAGATTGAGCCACAGACTTGACCAATACCTCCCTGTCGGCCTTCGAGAGATGCTTGTCGGACCAACTCTAAATTTTATTCAAAATTCGATCTCAGAGGTAGTTGAAGATAGACTTTTTGTTCCTCCCCACCATGGACGGAAGACCTAAATACTTGCTGGTACCCAAACACTCTGAGACCCCAAGTAAAGAAGACAGCAACTCATGTTGATCACTTGGGGTGTTTTTGCTGAAAAATATTTCAGATTTTTGAAGATTAATTGCCTGCCCAGAAGCCGTCTCATAGGTAGCAAGAATATCTTTCATGAACCTGTTTCTTTTTCATTGGCCATGAAAAACAAGAAACAATCGTCAGCAAATAACAAGTGTGTGAGGAGGGGAGCTCCCCTACCCACTTTGATACCATGTAAGTCACCATGTCCTTCAGGCTTTTTAATAAGTCTGGTAAGACCCTCAGCAGCAATAATAAACAAGTATGGAAACAATGGGTCACAAGAATTTGATAATTCAGTTTCTAGACACAACATCATCTACTACACCCATTTGTCATGAGAACCCATTTTATGAAGCACCGCCCTCAAATATTGCCAGCTCATCCTATCATAAGCTTTGCTAATGTCAATTTTGAAAGCAACTTTCCTCTCCTTCCCACTTACTTTACATTTTTTATGATGGATAGTTTCAATAGCATGTGATTATCAATAATAGAGCGGTTTTCAACAAATGCAGACTGTTCACGGAGATACACTTAGCGAGTAAAGGCTTCAGACGATTCACAAGCAATTTAGACAAAATTTTGTAGACAACATTGCATAGTGAGATAGGACGCATGTCCTTCATAGATGCATGATTATGTTTCTTAGGAAACAAAACAACATTTGTATCATTTAAGTGAGAAGGAAAGTACCCGTGATCTAGCCACGCTTGACTAGCGTGGAAAACTTCCTCTCCGCAAAGGTTTTTTTTTATTAATCAAAGTGACACTTGGTCATTTTACAACTGTCCCCGAGGGAATTTGAACTCAGCACCTTGTACAAGGCTAAGCTCTTACCACTGAGCTAACACCTCAAGTGTCCTCTCCGCAAAGGTGCCAAACGCTTATAAAAACCAGGGTTCAACCCATCAAGTCCGAGTGCCTTGTCCTTATGCATTCCGCCAAAGCACAAGAGTGCTCCTCCATAGTGAATAGTTGAAGTAACTGCTCATTGGCTTCACTACTAATAACCTAGGGCATCACATCCAAAAGGGCTAAAAGTGAGTATCTTTGTGTTGGAAAATATCCTCAAAGTAGCCCTTAGCTGTATCTGCAATATCCTCCTACGTGGTGGCCTGGCTGCCATCCTCTCTGTGTAAAAGTGTGATCTCGTTATGACATCTTCTCGCTGATGCATGAAAAAAGCGAGAGTTAGAGTCACCCTCCCGTAACCATAAGACCTTTGCCAGATGCTTCCAAAAAGGTTCTTCTTGAGACAATAGCTGAGTCAGTTTCCGTTGCGTCGTCTTATGCTCTAGCTCCTTACGACATCGGTCAATATCACCACGATATCACATACGAAGAGATCGACCCCAAACATTCATTTCCTCAGTGCACAGTTTCAGTCGATGTAACACATCCATACATGCACCTACTCCTCAAGCCATGCATTCTCAAACTTGAAAGCTCTACCCCTCCTCCTACGGCCACACTCATATAGAGTGAGTACAATGGGGGTATGGTCTGATCGATCAATGACCGTGTTGCATCAACGACAGTTAGGAAAAGTATCCTTCCAAAGTTGTGTAGCCATAGCTCTATCCAACCTCTCCTCCTTAAAATCCTCCATACCACGCCCTTTACTCCAAGTAAACTGATATCCCTCAATAGAAAGATCCACAAGCTGACAATCCGTTACCGCTTCACAAAAACCACAAATTTTCCAAAGCGGGTGATCACACGACACCGTATATCGTCATTTGATAAGAGGGTGTTGAAGTCACCAATAATACACCGTCTATATTTGATACTAGTTTTAGATAGAGACGGATATACATTTCAATATTTGCAATCAAATATTAGACATTAGAGACAAATATTTTGTCTCTAATCATAGACAAGTTCTAACTTTTCGCCGTTAACGATTTTGCAAATGCATATTTTTCCACGAATCTTGTTCTATCACTACTATTGTCGCAAATATTTTTGACCCAACTCACGCTCAAATATTTTTTATTCTGAAATTTTTGTTTTTATTTTTAATTTCTTAAATATTTTTTATTCTGAAATATTTTTTTCAATGAATGGATTGGATTAATTTTTAATAAATAATATGATAAATAATTTTTTTTATCCATTTCTAATGGATAGTAAATAAATGAATTATTTTAAGGACAAAACTTACAAACAGTCCCATAAAAACTATGATTTTAATGTGATGTGTTTTTATTGGACAATAGTACCAACAAGTTGTATGGTATTGTTCGTAAATTTTATCATTATTTTAATCCATGGCTTATAATACAATTTATTTATATTTTATCTAATCCCTCCCTTTAACATGACTAAATTAGCCTGATAGAGAGGGTGCATCCTGCCTAGGTAGCAACTATGGTCAGCCACCTTTAGGCTTTAGCAAAAGATAGTGCTCCTAATCTCAAAAAAAAAAAAAGATAGTGCTCCTCCACAGGGAAGGTTACAATTCAAAAACTGCAAGTAGGGCCGAAATAATTGAATGTGACACTACTGCATGATCCCTTTTTTCTTATTAATTCATTATTATATCTATTTTTATTTTATTTTTTGGTAAATAATTCATTATTCTATCTATATCAAACAAATAAAACACTACAACTTTTCTTTGTTTAATTTAATCCATTGTAACGAGTCTAACGACTTTCGTTGCCGGTGTAGTGCATGTAAGACTGCGCTACACGGGCAGACCAGAACCAAAAGAATACTCGTTACATTACTCCCATATATGACCTTTGATTATATTAAATATTAATTAATTTTCAAATGTAGAAACATGCGATATGTTCACACGTAATAGTAAATACGACTCCCAAAAAAGTTAAAGATTTTCGTTGTTTGAAGTTGAACAAGGGTGCCATTTGCATATATTAAAGTTTTAAAATATAAGAAAAAATAATCAAACTATCCAGATTTCTTTCAACAAAGAAAAGACTAGACAGATTTCTCATGCAAGAAAAATCAATTTGCCAGTTGGTATATATCAAGTGAAATCAAAGTCAAACATAAGCGAGGATGACATAGTTAAAGTAATAATATTAGTAATATATACATAACTCATAATTAAACAGAAAACAGCAATTGAAGAATCCAGTTTCTGAACCTCATAACAATGACAAACCACAAAGAAACATGTTACATCCACCTTGCAATTCCAGCTACTCTGATGATTATGCTAGCTCTATGTCAATCCACTACGGGGCTAACACAAACTGAGGCCTTGCTCAAGTGGAAACAAAGTCTCCCAGAGCAACCAATTCTTGATTCATGGGTTATCAAAAACTCTAGCTCAACTCAAAGCCCTTGTTCATGGAGAGGTATTACTTGTGATTCTAGAGGAAGTGTTACTATAATAAACTTGGCATATACTGATCTTGAAGGTACACTTCAAAACTTAAACTTTTCAGTTTTCCCAAACCTCCTTCGTCTTGATCTCAAAACAAACTACCTAAATGGTACTATACCACAGAGCATTGGTTTGCTTTCAAAACTCCAATTCCTTGATCTCTCCTCCAATTATTTTAATGGAACTTTGCCTCTTTCTATTGCAAATCTGACTCAGGTTTATGAACTTGATGTTTCAAGAAATGACATTACAGGAATATTAGACCCTCGTTTGTTTCCTGATGGAAGCAATAAACCAATAACTGGCTTAATAGGCATTCGGAATCTTCTATTCCAAGATACCCTTTTGGGTGGTAGAATTCCTGAAGAAATAGGGAACATAAAAAACTTGACTATACTAGCTCTTGATGGAAACAACTTCTATGGGTCTATTCCATCATCTCTAGGAAACTGTTCACATTTAAGCATACTCAGAATGTCAGAAAACCAATTAACAGGTCCAATACCACCAAGTATTGGTAAGTTGACAAATCTAACAGATGTTAGGTTTTTAACTAACTACTTGAATGGTACAGTGCCACAAGGAATTGGAAACCTGTCTTCTTTGGTTGTGTTGCATCTTGCTGAGAACAATTTCATAGGTGAGTTACCACCACAAGTGTGCAAGGGTGGCAAGCTTGTGAATTTCAGTGCAGCTTATAATAGTTTCACCGGCCCAATTCCAATAAGTCTTAGAAACTGTCCTAGTTTGTATAGAGTTAGACTTGAGTACAACCAGCTGAGTGGCTATGCAGATAAGGATTTTGGAGTCTATCCTAATCTTACTTACATGGACTTCAGCTATAATAGGGTGGTGGGTGAGTTATCTTCTAATTGGGGTGCCTGCAAAAACTTGCAATTACTCAGAATGGTTGGGAATTTAGTGAGTGGCAACATTCCAGGTGAGATTTTTAATTTAGAACAACTACAAGAGCTTGATCTATCCTCCAATCAAATATCAGGAGATATTCCTGCACAGATAGGAAATTCCTCAAACTTATATAACTTGAATTTGGGTGGTAATAGGCTTTCTGGTAGAATACCAGTAGAAATTGGAAAGCTTTCAAATTTAAAGTCTTTAGACTTGTCAATGAACATGTTGTTGGGACCTATCCCAACTCAGATAGGGGACTACTCCAACTTGCAGAATTTAAACTTGAGTAACAATGAGTTAAATGGCACAATTCCCTTCCAAATTGGAAATCTTGCATCATTACAAGATTTTCTAGACTTGAGTTACAATTCATTTTCAGGGGATATTCCTTCTAATCTTGGTAAGCTTTCAAATTTGATAAGCTTGAACATGTCTCACAACAATCTCTCAGGTTCTGTTCCTGATGCATTTGGTGCAATGTTGAGTTTGTCATCCCTTAACCTCTCTTACAATCATTTGGAGGGAAATATTCCTAAACGTGGAATATTCAATTCCTCTCACCCCCTTGATTTGAGGGGCAACAAGGACTTATGTGGGAATATCAATGGTTTGCAACCTTGTAATGTCTCACTAACTAAGCCTGGTGGTGGAAGTAACAAACACAAGGTGGTTATTCCCATTGTTGCTTCTTTGGGAGGTGCTATTTTACTTTCATTGGTGTTGGTTGTGATTATTTACTTCTGCCGTAAGAGAAACTCAAGAAGTTCAGGCCGTCTAAAGTCTTCACCGGAGAGACAAAATCCATTTTCAATTTGGTACTTCAATGGAAGAATTATGTATGGAGACATAATAGAAGCTACAAAGAACTTTGACGACCAATATTGCATTGGAGAAGGAGCACTTGGAAAAGTTTACATAGCACAGATGGCAGGAGGCCAAGTATTTGCTGTAAAGAAGTTGAAATGTGATGAAGACAACTTAGACACTGTGAGTATAAAATCCTTTGAGAGTGAGGTAAAAGCCATGACAGAAACACGCCACCGAAATATTGTGAAGCTCTATGGATTTTGCTGTGAAGGGATGCACACATTTCTGATTTATGAGTATATGGACAGAGGGAGCTTAGAAGAGATGCTGACAAATGATAAGCAAGCATTAGAACTGGATTGGCTTACAAGGATTGGTTTGGTGAAAGGTGTGGCATGTGCTTTGTCCTATATGCATCATGATTGTTCACCACCCTTAATTCATAGAGACATATCAAGCAAGAATGTTTTGTTGTCGTCAAATCTTGAAGCTCATGTATCAGATTTTGGCACTGCAAGGTTTCTGAAGTCTGATTCACCTATTTGGACTTCATTTGCTGGTACATATGGCTATGCTGCCCCAGGTAAGCTTGTCTCAGATTCTGTAGTCTAAAAATTTACTAAATATTATTTTGGTTGAAGAACTTTATAAGATATTCAAAGATAGGGATAACTATGACCATCTAATTTGCATAAACATCTCAAAAAACATTTACTGAAAAAAGTTATAAATATATTTTTCAACCCTATTTACTTGTAGTTTGCAATTGGTTAATTTTCACTGTTTGCTGGCTGGTACAGAGCTTGCTTACACAATGGCAGTGACTGAGAAATGTGATGTGTTCAGCTTTGGTGTTTTGGCATTTGAGATTCTTACCGGAAAGCATCCTGGTGATCTTGTTTCTTACATACAAACTTCTAGTGATCAAAAGATAGACTTCAAAGAGATTTTAGATCCGCGCCTCCCATCTCCAAAGAACG
The DNA here is from genome assembly GCA_020916435.1 of Oxytropis ochrocephala. Taxonomy (NCBI): domain Eukaryota; kingdom Viridiplantae; phylum Streptophyta; class Magnoliopsida; order Fabales; family Fabaceae; genus Oxytropis; species Oxytropis ochrocephala. The sequence goes on along the minus strand of CM037094.1, from coordinate 65,058,701 downwards.
GTTGTTTGAAGGAATTGGCAATGATTGCAAACGTAGCTCTTTCTTGTTTACAAACCAATCCTCAATCTCGACCAACCATGAGAAGCATAGCTCAGCTGCTTGAAATGGAGACTCCATATAACTACTGATTGAAGTACTTTACTGTTTCTACATGCAATTTGGGCGAGTGGATGTATTTTATGCACATATTTAAGCATTGTTTGTTCCGTTTACTTCCTCTTTAAATGTATCTATTGTTTTTTGTACCAAATTTTTTTATCTATTTTAATTTTTAAAATACTATTAAGCTACTACTAGTTTCACAGTAATTAATCTGTAATGGGATGGAAGATCATCTTAAGAGTTTTGTATATTCTTAGGATCGGAAATATTTACGCCCACTTTGGAGAGTCTTTGGCTGTATAAAATAAACTTTTTGAAAACCAAAAGAGTTTCAGACAATGTTTCGTGTTGAGTTGAATTAGATGGTAGCGTCCTAGAGTAGGTGTTACATCTTGATCTCATTCAGTTCTTGAAGGGGTCAAAATAGGAGAAAATTATATCCGAATAGGTCCTTATGCATGTAACACCTCTTAACCTCAACAAACAATATAAAACACATGAAGGAGAATTGGGGTGTTAAATAGATGCTAATTTTCTAGTGAAATAATGGTCATTTTCATGTGAATCTTCCCGTTCTCTATTGGAAGACCTATAATAAGTGGTGGTCACAAATGAAGGCCATCTTCTATTTCAAAGATGTGTAGGAAACAGTGAAAAATGACCTTGAGAAGTTGGGTGACAAGGCGACATAGGTGTAGAAGGAAACTTTCAATGAAGCAAAGAAGAAAGATTACATGACACAGTTTGATAGGACGCTTACAGCAGGAGAGGAAGAAGTGCTGATTACTAGGCCCATAACGAAGCCCACTATTTGGAGAGTCTATGAGCGTAGAAGGAGGAAGCAAGAGGAGAGGCCCACGGCCCACAGCTAGAAGAACTACTGTTGGTCAGATTGTTGTAAAATGTAACAGCATATAAATAGATGTAGTTTGAGGCATTCATTGAGAAATTCATAGTTAGTTGCTCTATTGGAGCATAGGCAGGGACTTAGTCTCTGAGGAGGAGTATTGGACTCTGGAAATTGTAAAGATTCATCCCATTCTTGTGTAATCAAATTACTCATTTTCTACAATCAATACAAATTGTTACAGATTCTGCTTCTTGTTCCTCTGTTCTAACAGTTCACTCTCCGTCAATGTGTGGATGTACAAACATTTAGAGGATTTCCATGGCTTCAATCACAAAAGAAGCCTGGGAAATCCTTGATAAGGCATATATGCAGGTGCTAACAAGCTTAAGAAGGTGAGGCATTAGAAGGTGAACATGAATATTAGAAGGTGAACTGGTGTATATTTGGCAATAAAATGAAGCACACGTTACTGTGTATATAACATTATTTTGACCGAATGTTTTGGAAAGTTTGGGAGCTGTAAGATTGAACCTTATCATGCTGTTACAATTTGTTTTTAAATTCAAAAATTCTTATTTTTAGGTAACATTGTACTCTTTAACTATACAATACAACACCTTGTAGAAAGAAAACATAGAAAGGGGGTAAAGTAAACTTACAGGAAGTTGGTGGAAAGAAAACTTTTATAGAAAGTTAGTGAGGATATCGGTTTCTGGTTGATGATGGCCACCGACAGTTGGTGGTAGGCGTCGGCAGGACGGCAAAGGCCAGAGGCAGCGGCGGGACAGCTGGATGGGTCCGTACACAGGCAAGATCTTTGGTTCTCCCTGCTGTTTTAATTTTCTCTTTGGCCACCTGACATCATCGCAAAGGGTAGTGAAAAAAAGATATCACCACACACTTTTTAATATCTACTTCAACTCGTTCTCTTTCATTATACTACCTCGGTTATTTTTTATCTGTTTTCTAAAGTTGTTCTAGGAAAACTACTGAAATCAATAAAGTTTTGTTGTTTCAATAAAATTATAAGTTTTTAAGACCACATTGATCTTCTGCATGACAGTAGCACCTGCATAATAATGGTCATCCGTGATAATGATGCAATTGGAAAACAAAAGCAGTAGTAACAGAAGCAAGAAAAAAGGATCTAGTATACAACCATAAAAGTTTACAGAAACCGTATATACTTCTGAGTTATAACCACTCTCTTCCATTTGTTTGTTCATAATCAATCAATCTCAACATGAGTGCAATGCAAGTGGGCCAGATAAACAATGATACCAATGCAAAAGAAAAAAAAAATGCTAAGGAGTTGTCCGTAAGGGATTCCCACTTTCAAGCAATTGAATCAAATACTACGCTGGGGGGTGTTAATAACGATGACAAAATGACCCTTTTGCAAAAATCTTAGTTTGAAGTAGTAAAGGTAACAATGGTTGGTTCTTGATACCCTAAAAACAAAGAACTAGGAAACTTAACTACATTCAGACAAAAGAAACTGTTTCAGGCATTTTATCAGACACATTAAATGAACACACAATATCAGGAACTATAATTCAAACGAGTGTGACTTAGAATTAGGGGTTCAGCGCCGTACATGTAAAATCAACGCAACGAATAGGACCACTCCTTGAAGCGTGTAGATTTTACCACAGAACGCAAGAGAGAGCTCATTATTCTTCACCCACCATAAAAACGCCATTGCCGTGTTGGTGCCATCGCTGTGTCGGTTAAGAAGAGATGGTAACGGATGCATAGAATGGCATATGCAGTGGTAGAGGCCGAAAATGGCGGACGTGGAGGCGAAGGTGAAAAGGGGAGAACCGCTCGCGGTAGGGACAAGAGTTTCAGAGAAAGGGGAAAACGGTAAGGAGATGAAAAGATTGGGACCTAAAAATAATTTTTCAAGCTATCTAATTTCTCACTATAAAATTTAAAATTACAAAATATACCCCATGTTTACCTATGGTGGTGATTGAGGTTATTATACCCTATTAATAATCGTCTATTTTTCAAAAATGTTCAATTTCATCTCTGGCATTTCAAATATTTTAATTTAGTCTCAAATATTTACAAATTAGTGTCAATTTAGACTTTCTGTCAATCATGGTTAGTTAACACTATTGATGGAGCTGACATGACAAATGTCAATGACCAAATTGAAACGAAAAAAAAAAACATGTCAGCCTACCACGTCACATAAATATTTGGTACTAAATGGATACTCATTTTTTTTTAAATAATGGGTTGTATTCGCAGGGACCAAATTTATACTAAGTTATATAAGCTACGGACCTAATTGATATTTAGTAATAAAAACTAGGAACCAAAGTGTTGCTGCTTTTTAATTCGTATATGGTACTATTTCAATGTATATGGTACTATTTCAATATTCAACACTATGTATATTGCATTGAAACGGCAACTTAAAATTAAGTACGATATGATCCATCTATAAGACTCTCATAAACTACTATGGAATGCTTAATGAAAGCCCAGTCACCTAAACTACTATAATGAGTGTGAATCTGAAGAATGGTGACGCTGAATAAGATAATTCTCGCATAAACACAATACATATTAGATAAAGGCAATAAAAAGTTCAAAATAATAATAAGGCAAAAATTGAATACGTTTGGTATTTTTAAATTTTGTTCTGATTATCTTACAAATAATTGTGTCAATTAAAACACCACTCATACTAGAATTGCTCTTGACTATTTAATTTATCTTTACTATTTCACTAGTAAATTTGATATTGCACAAATTTGAGAAAAATGTACAATCATATCAGTATTCTTAATAACTCGAAAGGATAGACTAATTCTTTTATTTCATTTTGGTCATTGACATTTGTCATGTCAGCCCATCAATAGTGTTAACTAACCAGGGTTGACAAATGACTAAATTGACACTCGTGTGTAAATGTTGGGGACTAATTTGAAATATTTAAAATGTCAGGGACTAAATTGAATATTTTTGAAAAGTTGGGGGCTAAATAAGGTATTACCTCTATGGTGATTTTAGGGTGGGGGAGCAATCAGCAAACCAAGTCTCTTACGAGTGTACCACTTAAATTGACCGCTAGATATAACATAAAACTAGATATTAACATAAAATGCTATGAGTGGTTGAGATTGTATCAATCAACATGAAATCTCAACCACTCATAACATTTTATGTTATATCTAATAGTCAATTTAAGTGGTACACCGGTAAGAGATCTCTCACTCTAGAATCACCCATTTACCTATAATAATGGGTGACTAGTGAAGGGTTTCTTGGCTCTCTCACCCTAGAAGCCACCTTTTTTCTATTATACTCATAATTATTTAGTACTTATCACACTTTTTTACTCCAAAACAATGTATTATTTATTACTTATCACACTTTTTCTTGGCCGCATAATTTGGCACACCCCTATAAATACGCACTCATATCAATGTATCAGCTACACACTTATTACTGTTTGCCACCTTTTCACTCTTTTGACTTGAGCGTCAGAGTGTGTAATTTAATAGACCTTGGTTCGGTTGGTCCACGGTTTACATGGAAGGGACAAAGGTGTGTCCTTGTTGATAGAATGTTTGTTCGTCATGATAGTGCCTTATGTAATGATAGATGGAGAATGGCCTTCCCAAATGCTTTTGTCAAAGTTCTCCCTCGTATTGATTTTTCGGATCATCATCCTATCCTTGTTTTCCCTCTTGGTAATGATAATGACTAGAGAGAGAGAGAGGCCCTTTTGTTTTGAGAGTGTCTGGTTAACTCATCCTACATTTAAGACTGACTTACAAGGTTGGTGGGGTGATTCTAGTGATTTGGCGTCTAAACTTAAGAAGACGGGATGTGAGCTAGGTGTATGGAACCAGCCTACCTTTGGTTAAGTTCGGCCCAAAAAGTGTCAATTACTTGCAAGGATTGGGGAGATCCAGAAGAAATTTCAGGAGGGTAATGCCAATAGATATTTGTTTCGTCTAGAGAAAGCCTTTTAGAATGAGTTGCGTGTTATCCTTAATCAAGAGGAGCTCATGTGGTTTCAAAGGTCAAGAACGGTTTGGATGCATGACGGTGATCACAACACTAAATATTATCAAATCAAAGCAGCCAAACAGAAACGGAAAATCGTATTCATGTTCGTCGTAATGGCCAGGGTAGATGGATTGAGGATGAGCCCTAGAAAAAATCGCATGCTTCATCTTTTTTTAGAGATCTCTTTTCTGATATTAATGATCCCACTATTACGCATAGCTTGCGATTTGAGTTTAACAAATTGGATAGTGATGTCAGCAATCATTTGGGTAGACTTATTGAGATTGAAGAAATTGATCAGGCCCTTTATTGAGATTCCAGATAGTTTTCAAGCTGGGTTGTATCAGTCTAATTGGCATATAGTGGCTCATGATTTCTATAGTTTTGCCATCTCAATATGGCAGAACCCGGATAAAATTGGGGAAGTTAATGACACTAATATTTGCCTCATTCTCAAGATTTACAAGCCTGAATTTGTCACGCAATTTAGGCCGATCTCTCTTTCACTACAAGAAAAGCTTGTTTTAGCCACCAGCAATTGCCACGGAGCTTATTCCCTCAGTAATTTGCCACGGATTTGCGACGGCATGCGTAAAAAATAAGCGCGAAATTTCCCATTGGTGTTTGCCACGGACATGTGAAAGGATTAGTAAATTTGCCACACGAGATGTCGTGGCAAGTCCGTGGCAACCCATTAATCAAAATAAAACGAGCCCGATCCCTATCCCTAAAATCAGAACGTCACGCTCTCTCCTCCTCACCCTCTCTCCTCCTCACCCTCTCGCTCTCCTCACTCTGCCTCCCTCCTTCACTCTCAATCACCACCACCTCACCTCCACCCACACTCCCCACCGTCGTGCTCCCTGCAAAAACCCTCTCACTGCAAAAACCCTCTCACTGCAAAAGCCTCAATGACTCTCACTCTCTTCAACCAAAAACCCATCGATCTTTGCAAGCAAAACCCTATCGTTGTTACTGCGTCGTCGTCGTTGGATCCCTTTCGTTGGAGCCTTTCCCAAAATCGCTGCTGCGCCATTTCGTCTCCTTCCTTCCATTTCTTCCGAGTAAGTTTTCAGATTTTAGAATCACTATGAAGATTGTTTCTGTTAGTAAATTTTTCCAAATCAATTCCTATAATCAGTTCATCGAAACTGGTATTAACAGCATTTTCGATTCCTTCGGTGACCTAATCGTTACTCCAGGTTTTGATCCTTCAAAGAAAGTAGACAGCGATAATTACTGGTTATGCTATCGTCAAGTTTATGATCTGTAACCCTTGATCGCCCCTAAGTTTTTAGTGCGGAGAAGGTAGTACTCAAGAGTTTAAGATGCTTCCTAGACACGCTCGTCTTGAGAGGATGACTTATGCTTCTAAAATGAAAGTCAATGTTCACGTTCGGGTTTGAAGTTGCTCTTCATTTCTTCGTTGTTCTCCTTGAAATGTGCTTTGATCTTTCATAAAAAAGAGTTGTTGTGTTGTGTTGCGATTTTTCCGAGTAATTTCTCAAGTTTTGAATGAAATTTATGGTTCGTGTTTCTTTGTGTTTGTGTCGATTATTACGGTATATGTTAGAAGAAGGTTAAGAGTGATAAATTTAAGACTGGAAGAGATGAATACGTTGAAAATGAGTATAGTTTGGACGAAGAGAGAGAAATAACTATTGGGAGGTTATGCTGTTATGGTCAAGTCCGATCTGTCTTTGGATGAGTGGAGATAAAAAGGATGATTGTGAATTTGATCATGGAGGCTACTTTTTGATTAAGAAAGTGCGGAGAAGGTCACTAAATAGATGATTTAAACACTTCTTTTTGTTTTGTTATAGTTTTTATAATTTTTATGCGATTGCATAATCTGTTGGTTTAGTTTGTATTGATATTTTTGTTTTTTTACTTTGTTGGTAGGTGTTTATTATATGTTTGCAATATCTTTCTTTCTTACTGTTATAATTTTTACGTGTGTGAAAATGTGTTGCAGATCTTTATTGCACAGAGCAAAGTCATCTAAAAGGCTCTGGTTTTGAATAGTCCAAATCTTGGTCGGTTGCCTACAAATCTTTTCAACCGATGAAACCTCTTTTGGATGAAACCTCTTTTGGAGAGTCAACATATTGATTCAATGCATGTATGGCTAATTGGGTTTAGTTGCAGAAATTGATGATCAAATTGAAATGAAATAAGATAGTTCTTGATGTTTGAGTATTGCATGCTATCTATTATGTGGATTCAGTCATGCATGAATGTTTTGATTGTTAAAAATGCGTTGAGAATCTCATTGGCAAGTTATGTTCTTTGAATGTGTGATTGAGAAAGTTGTATGATTGAATGTTACAATGTGGTTTCATTTGATTGTTTAGTTGCATCTAATTTGATTGTATGGAAGCATTAAAATGTGGTTACTGACTATTGATGTGTTAAGCGTGAATTGGGATGAGTATTGGAACCATTGGAATAACACATTGTTGTGAAAGAAAACGATTTTGAAAGATTCCAAATTCGCAGAAACTTTTTAACATAGGTTGATTATTTCTTATATAAAATCTTTTGTAGAACTTCATTTTTAGTGATTATTGCTTCATTGGAAACTAGACTCATTTTGCTTCAATTTGGACACTTGATTTGCTTTATTTGGTTGAGAATTGTAAAAGAAAACTAAGTTGTAAGTTGGACAAGAGTTTCTGTCCTGTTTTTAAACTAAGGTACCATGTTTTATTAAACTATACTTGTTGGAGCAATATTCTGAAAAAAGAAAATTATATTTTCAAACTAGACTCCATATCTTTCTGATGAATGGTTGTTTATTCATTTTCATCATCATTTGATATTTTAATAAAATTACCGAAGTTGAGATACAACTGCTGAAAAACTAAATTTGCTCATTGTCACAGACCGTGCTACTAGGTCACAGACCGTGCACCCTTCTGAGCAACTTTGTCAACTCGATATTTTTTTATGGTATATCTTGCAGCCTTGGAATGATATATATATATATATATATATATATATATATATATATATATATATATATATATATATATATATATATATATATATATATAAGTTTGAAGTATTGTATGTGTACAACTTATGGAATCCCTTATGGACTGATGAGTATGATTATGCATTTCAAGTATCTATGAATGAAGTCTACGATAATGGTGATTCATGAGTATGTTTTAAATAAAATTAATCCAAGTTTAATTGGGATTGTTTGTAATGTGAAGGGATATGCTTAGGGTTGTTTTCTCAGTTTGAATTCTTGTGTTATACTATGGTAATCTTTGTTTAATCTCACTCTTACAATATTGGTGATAGTGAGTAGTGATTGTTCTTTAACCTCACCTTTATAATGTGTATCACAGCTTATTGAAGCTGTGGTCCTGTTTAGATGCAGCAAACGAGTTCTAAAAGCCAAGTTTTTATGGCAGCTGCCGCTCTAATTGCTGATAATCATTGGTGTCTTACCGAGACTCCTATCCAGGTGAACTATTATATTAGGAGTCATATATTAAAAATTTAGAATTGTGGCCATCCTGATATGCACAGTCCTGCTATAGCGTTTCGGCCGCTACGTTATGCTATCCGGGATGGATAACACTGGTATAATTACAATATGTTTATGATATCCAGTTATAATATTTTATGAGAATTTTCCTGTTCATGCTCTGAATTAGTATTATATATTTTGAATTGGGTCTGATTAGTTGTTTCACTGGGTACTAAGAAGTGAACCAGTGAAGTGTACATTGCAAAGCCAAGCTGAGCTAGAGGATGGATTTGATATCTATCTTCTTCTGACCTATCAAAGTTTATTGAGCTAAATTGGTTGTTTTTCTTTTCTCTCTTCATAAATTAGTAGTTTTTTCTTTTCAATATAAGGTAGGACCAGATACTGCTTAGATTGTGGACGGAGAAAACTAAGATGTATGTGTACAAGCTCTCCTATGTTTAATTTCCTTTGTTGCTTGACTTTTTTTTTTCCTGTGCATACTTTATTTTCTAACCACTATCTTAATAGACAAAACTACTATATGGATTTTTTCTCTCTTTTTATGCTTGCAGTCTGGTTCTCATTCTCTAGGCATGCTGATTCTTATATGAATCCCCCTCACTGATTTTCTTTTCATTTTCTCTCAACAGAGGAAGAGTTGGAGTCTTATTGAATGCACTGCTAAGTCAAATGAAGAAAGTGAACATGAGATCAACAAAGCTAACATGAGATCAACAGAGGAAGAGTTGGAGTATCTTTCATTACTTATTTAGTTTCTTTTCTCAATTAGTATCTGTATTAGCTAACATGTTTATGCAATAGGTTATTAGATAGATAGTTAATAATTCTTAATTCTTTTCAAGAGTTATTGTAAAGCAAGTTACAACTATTTATATTACTAAACTTTTCCTTTTGCAATAAAAACTGAAAGTAATATTTTGGGCATAATAGGTTGAAGAATTCAAAGTATGATTTAATATATATTTTTTTAATTTATTTTATATTTGCGACGGATTTGCCACGGATTTGCGATGGAAACATTTGTCACGGAAATTCCGTGGCAAACGATTTGCGACGAGCGTTTTTGCCACCATTTTTGGTCCGTGGCAAATGCTATTTTGCCACGGAAATTTGTACATTTGCGACGGAAATGTCCGTGGCAAATCAGCGATTTTCTTGTAGTGTTTGTAATGTTTATTATAAGGTGATTACGAAGGTGATCGTTGTAACGCCCCAAAAATAATTCAAGTATTTATTTAATTAAGTGGTATATTGGTTGGTTATATTAAAATAATGATAGGGTATTTGATTTAAATGAGGAGTGGTGGTTAGTAAAAAGTGAGTGGTAATTTAATTAAAAGAGGGAGTAGTGCAAGTAATGGAGGAGGTGTGAATAGAGGCCCATGATAGTTAGGCCCATATCCATGATATAAGTTAGGTGTCGATGTGAGAGAGTTCATTTCAACCAAAATCAAAGAAAAGTCAGAGAGTAAAGTGAGAAGAGTAGAGAGAGAGAAAGAGAGAGAGAGGTGCGACAGCTCTAGGAAGAAGAAGAAGAGAAGAGTTGGCGTGGAGAGTTCAAGGAAAAGGAGCTTGATTGTTGGGGGATCTTGAAGTCTTGGTGGAGAGAGTACTTATTCTTCAATCTATTGAGGTAAGGGGGCTCTCTTTCACCTATAATAGAGTATATGATGAGTGTTATGTGTGGGTTAGACTCTAGGATGATTGTTGAGTTGTTTGTGTTGCTGGTTGTGTGATTGATGTTGTGGTTGAGTCGATTTGGTGAAATTGAAATGTGTGTATGTGTTGTTGATGATTGGTCATATGAAAGACCTAGAAAAGAAAATGGGTTTGAGGAACCCTAGACGCAAAAGTGCCATTTTTGGTGTTGTCACCTTTGTTGTTACTTTGATGTGTGTTGTTGTAATTGTGGGATAAGTTTGATCATAGCATGAGAACCAAAGAAAAGAGGGAAGATGAGGGTTAGGCGTCTAGAGCGCCATTCGAAGTAAAGTATTACTGTGTGCCGAGGAGGGTAGGTGTGTTGTAGGATGTGTGCGTCGTAGTATGTGTGCGTCAAAGTATGTATGTGCCGAGGTGTAGTACCAAGGTGAGTGATGGTGAAGTGAGGAAGTGTGGCAAAGTGGGTGATGGTTAAGTGAGGAAGTGTAACCGAGGTAGTGTAACCGAGGTGAGTGATGGTGAAGTGAAGTAGTATAACCAAGGTAGTGCAACCGAGGTGAGTGATGGTGACGTGAGGAAGCGTGGCAAGGTAGTGTAATCGAGGTGTAGTATATCTAAGTTGAAGTTAAGCTGTCGAGGTGTAATGTATCTAAGTCGAAGTGAAGCTGTCGAGGTGTAGTGTATCTAAGTCGAAGTGAAACTGTCGAGGTGTAGTATATCTAAGTCGAAGTGAAACTGTCGAGGTGTAGTATATCTAAGTCGAAGTGAAGCTGTCGAGGTGTAGTGTATCTAAGTCGAAGTGAAACTGTCGAGGTGTAGTATATCTAAGTCGAAGTGAAACTGTCAAGGTGTAGTATATCTAAGTCGAAGTGAAGCTGTCGAGGTGTAATGTATCTAAGTCGAAGTGAAGCTGTCGAGGTGTAATGTATCTAAGTCGAAGTGAAGCTGTCGAGGTGTAGTGTATCTAAGTCGAAGTGAAACTGCCGAGGTGTAATGTATCTAAGTCGAAGTGTAGTTGTCGAGGGATAGTGTATAACTACCGAGGAGTGGACGTACCGAGGTGTAGCGTAAGTATGACGAAGCTAGTGTTGTCGAGATGTAGGTATGTCGAATCTAGTATTGTCGAGGTATGGATGTAATGAAGTGAAGTGTAGGTATGTCGAATCTAGTATTGTCGAGGTATGGATGTAATGAAGTGAAGTGTAGGTGCATCGAATCTAGTGTTCGCGAATCTGTAGATGTATTGAAGTGTAGTGTATGTGTGCTGAAGTGTAGTTGTCGAGGTATAGTGTATATATACCGAGGTGTATGTGTTGAGGTGTAGATGTATCGAAGTGTAAGTGTCGACGTGTAGTGGGTCGAAGTATATGGAAGTCAACATGTAGATGTGTCGAGGCGTATCTGTAACACCTCATTTCTACCCAGCAATTTATCATAAAAATCAGAGTTATAAAAATTTATTCTTTAATTTCATCCAAACGGGATGCTACACTTACTTCATCAAACAACAGCAATAAGACAATATTAACAGGATAATACGTAACACCAGAAACATGTGGAATGGAATCCTCAAGATAAGCTAACTCAATCCATACACTGGAAAATTTAAAACCACGCAGCAAAAATAAAATACAATCTCGGAGACAAAACTACAGCATCAGCAAACTCATAATAAGTCTCAAAGTAAATGTTCAACAGTGAACAACAAAACAACTAAAGACTAAATCCCATCCCCTAGGTGCTACGTATCAGAGCAGACCGACTCGGGGAAAGTGAAGGAGATAAGCCTTCACTCATGGTTACCTGTGGTAAACAACAACAGAAAGGGGTGAGTCTCAAACCACATAATAAAGACTATAATAAGCAGTATATTAATCAAAGCATCACACTCATACAATCATACAACAGCATTAGTCATAGTAATCATCAACCAGCAAACATGTACCAATTATGATAATGAATGCAATGCAATGCAGTCATGCATGTGGTACCATTGGCCCCCATGGCCTCATCATCAATAGTTTTAGCCCCCATGGCTCATGCCCCCATGGCATCATCATCAATAAATATACGTCGCGACCGCAGCCGAATGTATGCATGAGACTCCATGAACATACCACAAGCACAATTTATACATCATTACATCATTTCTCACCTCATCGTCAATTTTAGTTTTAGCCCCCATGGCTCTAGCCCACATGGCATTATTGTCATTAACATCATCATCAGTTTTAGTCCCAGCCCCCATGGCGTCATCATCAATTCACACATCATCCATTTCGTCATTAATAATTAGGTCACAAGGACCAAACTTCCACTAAAGGACCAAAACCTCACCTAGGGACCAAAACCTCACCTAGGGACCAAAACACCACCTAGGGACCAAAACCTCACCTACCAAAACACCACCTAGGGACCAAAACAACACACCTAGGACCAAAATATCACCTAGGGACCAAAACAGCACACTTAGACACAAAGGCAGCACCAGGCGCCATTTCCCCAAATCGGGCGCCCGGTGGCAACACGACCACTGGCGCCAAAACACCAAAGAACATGGCGCCTCAGGCAACACATGTGCACATAGGCGCCAAAGACACAACAAACTGGCGCCCCCTGTGGCACACAGCCACTCAGGCGCCAAAAACACAACATTCTGGCGCCCCCTGGGCAACACAACCTTAGACACAAACTAAGACACAGACTGAGACACAGTCTCAGACACAAGCGCACACACAGGCGCCATGGGCAGCACATTTGGCGCCCCTGCATAGACACAGGCAGCAACTCAGGCGCGCCAGGGCAGCCATTTGGCGCACTGTGCTGCGCCACTTGCACACACACACCTAGCACACAGAACTGGCGCCACACTAGGCGCCAAGGGCAGCCAAAATGGTGCCCAACACTTAGACACCACAAATAACCAGCAACTTGGCGCCAACACAGGCGCCGCAGGGCAGCCATTTGGCGCCCTGCACTTGAACCAAGCAGAACCATGCACATTTGGCGCCATGCACCTAGACACACACACACAGCCCACTTGGCGCCTTGCTAGGCGCCTTTCCTTAGGCACAGGCGCACCAGGCGCCATTTCTGGCAGCCTTTGGCGCCCACACAGCAACACACACACCCACACTTCACAACGCAGCAACACACCCAGCACCCTGGCGCATTCCCTGGCGCCCCATACTCCAAAAACTCAAATTCTTCAAATTCCCTTAAACTAAATCATCAAGGACAACTCCAATTCATATCATAATCATTCTAACACTTCCAATTGCACATTTAAATCATCAATTACATCTCAAAAACGAAATCAACACAATACAAACCCTAACACTAACATACAATTGACTTTCATGCAATTACCAACTCAATCGATCAAAACAATCATACAACAATTAAATTCAACATCAAATAACATCACTAAGGATCCTATGATCTACATACATCCTGTTATACTCTCTATTATAAGGTGAGACTCCCCTTACCTTGTATAAACCGTAGAAAACCTTCTCTACTGAGTCACCCCCAAAACCACAGCAACTAGAGCTCCTTCTCCTTCCTTCTCCTCTTGTGCGATCACTTTCTCCCTTTCTCCCTAGGGTTTGCGCCGATTTTCTCCTCTCCTTTCTCTCTTCTCTTTCGTTTTCTCCTTTCTTTTCCCAAATGGTGCGAAATGCACCAACCCTAGGAGCCTAAGTCATTGGGCTTGGGCTCTTGGGCCAATATTCGCCACTCCGGAATTACCGATACCATTCCCTTCAATTAAAATAAAATACTACATTATAATTTAATATAATTAGAAATAGTGCAACACTTTAAATAATTTAATCAATTAATTAATTAAATCATTTAGGGTGTTACAATATCTGTTGAGGTGTAGATGTATCAGAGTGTAAGTGTCGTCGTGTAGACGTGACGAAGTGTAAGTGTATGGGAGTCGACGTGTAGTTGCTGAAGTGTAGAGTATGTATACCGAAGTGTAGTTGCCGAAGTGAGGTGTATGTATGTCGAAGCTAGTGTTGTCAAGGTGTATGAGTACCGAAGTGTAGTGTTGTAGTGGTGACGAAGTGTAGGTGTCGAAGTGTGGATGTGAAGAAGTGTGGTGTGACGAAGGGTAGTGTATGTGTGCCGAGGTGCAATGTGAGTGTGCCGAGGTGTTGTTTTGACGCCAGTGTGGCGCAGGTTGCTGCCAGGCGCAAATTTGGGTGCTGTTTGGTGCCGAGTACGTCTAAGCGGCTAAATGGTGGAGCCAGTTTAGTCCTTAAGTGACGTTTGGTTCTTAGGTGACGTTTGGTCCTTGTAGTGACAGTATAGTCCACTACTTTTGGAGTCGATGTGTCCGATGGGTTTGACGTTAGCCATAGAGATATTGATTTTGGTGTCGACGTGTCTGATGTGTTGATGTTAGCCATAGCGCTAGTGACCGATGTGTTGATGTTAGCCATAGAGCTAGCGACCGATGTGTTGATGTTAGCCATAGAGCTAGTGACTGATGTGTTGATTTTAGCCATAGAGCTATTGATGATGTCTAGGTGAATTAGACGACGGTGTAATGATGGTGTAATGACGGTGTAATGACGGTGTAACGACGGTGGAGTAAACGACGGTGGTAAATCCAGTGACGGTGTCAATTCATACATGGTATGATTGTTTGTGGTTGATGCATTGTTCATGGAGTCACATGCTTCATATGCATTAAAGGACGGTGATAGGCTTCGGCCTCGATATTGTAGACTTCGGTCTTCATATCATTAATGACGGTGGATGCCCGAACGACAAAATAATGACGGTGGTGGTACCACATGCATGATACCCTTGGGGTTGGGTTGCATTCATGCATACATTCATGTGATTGGTGATGTTTATTGTTGATTATGAGTTGAGGTGTTATAACTTGATGATGTGTGTTTGTCTAGTGAGTAGGGGTGTTTCTAGTTGCCTTCTCTAACATAATGTTTATCATACATTTTATTATATGTGCTAGAGACTCACCCTTCTGCTTTCTATGTTGCTTCTTATGTCGGCAACGTGCAGGTGATTCCGAGTGAAGGTCTTCCTTCCTCAGTCTGGTAGTGGAGTCTTGCTCTGATACGTAGCACTGGGGGACGAGTAGTTTATTAGATGTTTTAATTTAAGTTGTTCGAACTGTTTAGTTGGTGAGGTATTTGAACACGTTTTATGAAACATGTCTTTCCGTTGCGTAGTGATGTTATGATTTGGTTAAGGAACCGGAGATTTGAGGGTTCACCCCTTTAAGTCGTGCTATGTATCACACAATTATAATTATTAGTGAAAAGTATTGTTGACTAGATTAAAGTGATGTTTTGGTGAACGTAGCATTCCCTTGAGGATGTATCTTTTTAAAAAGAAAAACTGTAACACCTTCATATTTCTATCTAGTAGAAATACTAAAGTGTACCTAATGGCATACATCAGAGTATAAAATTTCCTGTCTCAGATATTGATTTGACCAAAAACTCTCGAATCCAAATCAAAGAGTCGTAAACATAATATAGTCCAAAGTTCAATATCCCAAAACAAGACAACAGCGGAAACGATTACATAACTCAAATACAAATTCAAGTTATAAATCGAAAACAAAGATACAAGGGAAAACCATAATCTAATAATAGAAGAACTATGTCTTCCATTTCCTTCTCGAGCACGCCATCCACTCGTGCCATAAAGGATCTTCTTCCCCCTGTTTCTCTGAAAAACAACAACATTTGTAGGGTGAGATAACAAATCTCAGTGAGTCTTACCGTGACCCCTTACCTATCACTCGGTCCATTTATAAAACCATAATTAGTAATTCAAAAAGAATTACAATATACAATCAATCATGTGTAATCCGATAAATGAATTACATATGAGTCCATAGTCCGATTCTTGATGACTATGTACTATCCTCTTTATTAATCACTTGTGACATGTCACCAACAACCTAAAGAAGCTTGAGTGACAAAATCACAATATACGCATTTAAAAGTTTTATCAAATCTAGCACATCACCAACAACCTAAAGAAGCATGGGTGAACCCCAACATAGCCAATAAGTGTACAACTCTTAAAGGCGGATAGCTTTAATTTTAACATGGGGGCCTAGGACCAGGGCGCATGACTTCCCTCTCCTAGTGTACTAAACGCATGGAGGTCGTCACCTCAATTCGATATTTCTTATATATCGTGAAACGTGGACCGGTTTAAATGAACATAATCATCCCGAGCCAATTATAAATTAAGAAATGGAACATTTTGTTCAATTCACTTTTCATATATACAACCATAACTCATTCTATGATAGGTTATAATATCAATGAATTCATGAAATCAATCCAATCAACATTTAAGTTATAAAACATTTGGTTCCCACATGTACTCTAGGTTTTACGGTTTTTCGAAATATTCATAGCAATAACCGCTTAATTCAAAACCACTTTGGATATGTATCAAAAAGTTCTAACCAAAATTAGCAGAGCTTCCTCTGAAATATGGACATCCCAAAATAATACATTTACTGTATAACAGTCCGGACATCAATTTTGTTCAAAATCATTAATTCCCGCATATATACAAAATTTACGGTTTTCCAAAAGATTTGTAAATTCAACTAAATCAAACCAAACAACTTAAAACCACATCCAAATCATAACAATATCATCCTTATATCATTATCATTGGTTAGGAAAAGGATTGGAAGAAGTTTGAACTCGAACGGAGCGCAGAAACACATTTTTGGTAATAGGTGACCTGAAGCTGGCACGACCCGTGCAAGAAGTTGCACGACCGTCGTTTGTGTGCGAGAGTGCCAATTTGTCCATTTTCGCTTCGTTTCGTTCTCCGATCGATCCCAAACCGTGTTCCGATCTAAATTCAACCACAAAACAGATAAAATATACGCATATTCAGACCATTAAATATCCATTCCATATCAAATAAAATAGTGGTTTCGTTATAATTCTCAAAACATGAAATTTCCCCAAAAACCCGTAATCAACTCAAGTTTGATTTAAAACGCTGAATTTGAAAACCTTTTTAAACCAAGCACACCAACAAAATTTAAAACCCTAAACGTGAGTAAAACTCACCTATAGTGATGAAAATCACGAAAAACCGAAACTTTACGAACTCAACCGAAAGCAGAAGTCTCACGAAATCGCTCCTAGCTCAACCAATCGTTCCAAAACCGAAGACCCATCCACTCTAAGGCAAAGCCAAGCAGCTAAAACCTCCAAATTCTCTCTCAATCAAACTTTGAGCTTCCCAAACCTTAAGCTAGCTCCCACTATGTTCAAAACTTCATCTCCTCCACTTTGAGCTCCAATGGGTCAACAATGGTGATTTGAGAAAGATGAAGCAATAGGGTATAAAATTAGTATCAATAGGTAGAGCTTGAGAAATGGAGAAGAATGACATAAGAATCACTTACAAGCATTGAGAGATGAAGAGCCTAGGGTTTCCTCTTTCCTCTTCCTCTTCTCCTTTCCTTCCTCTTCTCTTCTCACGGCTTCTTCTCTCTCTCTCTCTAACTTTCCCTTTTTCAATTCTCTTCTTTCGTTCCTTCCTTTATTTTCTGTCTGTGCTCTCTCTCTCCCTTTCTATATCTCTTTCTTTATTTCACACAAGTGAGGAATGAGAGAGTGTTTGGATATTTTTGTGTCTTGGAGCTCATTTAGGGTGAGTGGTATAAAGACTAAAACACCCTTAGTGTTCTAATTTCTACTCTAGCAATTATAAATTGTTTTCGCAACAACCTCATATCCGTAACTTGATTTATTACCTATTCGAGTAATAAATCACTCGTTAATTTCTTAATTTGAAATTAACGAAATTAGGGATGTTACAAAAATGATTTTTGAACTTTGATTTCAAATTAAATTACTATTGAGAAAAGGGGGTGTTACAATCTTCAACCGTCTTAATCCTTTTTTTGATAACATTGTTTCTCTGTTTCAAACAGGTTTTATTCCTACTAGAAGCATTCATGAGAATATTGTGGTAGCTCGGGAGCTTATTCATAGCATGCACAAGATAAGGGGTAAAAATTGTTTATTTGTCATAAAGGTGGATCTTGCCAAAGCCTATGATCGTATTCGGTGGAGTTTTATTGTTGAAGGGCTTATGGAGATTGTTCTTCCCGCCAATCTTATTGATATTATTCAGCATGCAGTTTCGAGTGTCAAGACCAACGTGATGTGGAATGGGAGTCGTGGTGATTTTCTCTCTCCTTAAAGGGGTATCTGTCAAGGGGATCCCATCTCTCCTTATTTGTTTGTTCTTTGCATGGACAAGTTAACCCACTTGATAGCTGAGGAGGTAGATAGAGGCAATTGGCACCCCATCAAGGTTGGAAGGAATGGCCCAAAAATCTCCCATCTTATGTTTGCTGATGACTTGCTTCTGTTTGGGAAGGCAACTGAGGCTAGCATGGCTTGTGTTATGCGTACACTTGGTACCTTTTGCAGAATTTCCGGTCAAATGGTTAGTCATGAAAAAACCACAATTTTATTCTCTAAGAATGTTAACCATGTGACCAAATCTCTGATTCTATGAGTCGTTATCTTGGTGTTCCACTTCTTGGGAAGTCTCCAAAGGAAGACGACTTTAACTATCCCATTGACAAGGTTAAAGACAAGCTCTCGGGTTGGAGGACTAATAATTTGTCCTTTGCGGGAAGAGTCACTCTTTCTAAGTTTGTTATTCAAGCTATCTCAATCAATACGATGATGACTACACCGATCCCCAAAAGTTGTCTCCATGAAATTCAAAGGCTTCAACGGAGTTTCATTTGGGGGGGGATACAGAGGAGAAAAAAAAGTTGCACCTCATAAAGTGGGATACTTTGACTTTGCCCAAGGATTATGGTGGTTTGGGGATTAGAGGCTTGAACACAATTAACAAATCTTGTTTGATGAAGCTTGCTTGGAATTTTCATTGTTATAACACTAGACATTGGAGTCAAGTTCTCTCATGGAAATATGGTAGAGGTGATTCCCCTAGAGACACTCTCCAAGTGAAAGTGACTGACTCTTTTATATGGAAGGCTATTAGTTATTGTTCGTGTGACATGCATGATATGCAAGCTTGGTGCGTTGGCACTACAAGAAAAACTGAAATTTCAAGGCGTGACTTTTCGGCGGATTTTAATCCGCCGGAAACTTTTCAGCGGATTTATGTTTTTTTCGAGGGATTTTATCCGCCAGAAACTTTCCGGCAGATTTTTAGTTGTTTCCGGGGGATTTTATCCACAAACTTTCCGGCGGATTTAAAATAGTAAAAGTTTTTTTGTCAAAAAAAAATGAATCCACCAAAAATGCACTCATTCCGCCGAAAATGCAAAGGGGGGAAATTCAAATTCCGCCGGAAACGCGCAAGATTCCGCCGGAAATGCACACCATTTTTAAATCCGCCGGAAACGCGCACCATTCCGCCGGAAATGCGCCTCGATTTTGGGACAAGGAATCCGCCGGAAACGCGCAAGATTCCATGCACACCTTTTTAAAATCCGCTGGAAACGCGCAAATCCGCCAGAAACGCGCACCATTCCGCCGGAAATGTACCTCGGTTTTGGATAAGAAATCCGCCGGAAACACGCTAAATTCCGCCAGAAATGCACACCTTTTTTAAATCCGTCGGAAACGCTTACTATTCCGCCGAAAATGTCTATTCTGTTCTCCAATGCAAAGCCAACGGCTCTTTGGCCTTCCTTCATCATATATTCGAATTCTCTTATTTTCTCACAACTTCACTCAAATTTCTTCATTCATTCTCACAATTTCACTCAAAGTTCTTACAAATTTAGTCTTTCTCTTCTCCTTTCTCAAATCTTTGAAGGTATGTTTTAGTTTATACTTTGTTTTAATTTATACTTTTGTTTTAAACTATTAGTTACTAATTGTGGTTGTTGTTTGTTTAGGAGTTGTTTGAGTCTGTTTCCCTCTCATTGTTTGTTCAAAGGACTCCGGTTTAGCATCAAGCCAGAGTCTTCTCAGCACCACCAGGTGGTGCCTATTATCTAGGAGATGACTTAGATCGACACACACCTTAGTAGCTTTATATTTGATTATGGATGTTTAAGTGTTTTGTTGGATTTTATTATGAATATATGTGTATTTTGGATTATTGATATTTGTCTATTTTGGATTTGGTTATTGATATTTGAGTAATTTATATTTGGTTTTGGATATTTGAGGTTTTTTATTAATTTCTGTTTTAATTTATTTCCATTATTTTTTTTAAAAATTTATAAAGTTGTATTTTTAAAAAAAAAATTCTGAAAATTTAATTTTTTTAAAAAATATTATGGTATTTACGGCGGAAATTGTGTCGTTTGTGCCGGAATTATTTTTTTTAAAAAAAGAAAAATTATAATTTGCGGCGGAATTGTGTCGTATGCGGCGGAATTTTTTACAAAAAAAAAAAAATTGAGTTTTTTAGCGGCGGAATATGTGTCGTTTGCGATGGATTTTTCCGGCGGAACATTTGCGGCGGATTTTGGTACACTTTTGGCGGATTTTCCCCCGGAAAGTACCAGCGGATTTTTAGCGGAAAAATCCGCGGAAACACGCTATGACGACACATTTCTGCGTGAAAAATCCTTGGAAATACTGTGTAATTGCGACGGATTCGGGTATTTTCTGGCGGAAAAATACGCCAGAAAAACCCATTTTTCTTGTAGCGTGGTGATGGATCGACAATGAGCTTTTGGACTGATAAGTGGCTCGATGGAGTAACTAAACTCCAAGACATAGTGACGACTATTCCTCTCCATGCAATTAGCTGGAAGGTTAGTGACTTGGTGGATCATAGTGGTGTTTGGAAGCTCGATATGGTGTGTGGTATCCTCCCTTCTCATAATCTCATGCAGATCACAAACCATCTTGTTCCTTTGGCTATTGACGGTCCTGATGCTCCTTATTGGGCTGGTGAAAGTTTTGGTAATTTTTCAGTTGTCAGTGCTTATAGACTCCTATCTGCGGTTGATATGTCGCATATTGATGAGGTTTGGAAATTAGTTTGGCGCCTTGAGCTATCGAAGAGGGTTAGATGTTTGGCTTGGCAGCTTGTGCATGGTAAGTTAGCAATGAAAGGCTATTGTGGTCGGTGGACAGACGAAGATTTGAGTTGTCATCATTGTCAGAGTTGTGAAGAAACCATCCTTCATACTTACGTGATTGCTCTTTGGCTAGGCATGTCTGGATTCCTATTGTTCCTGATTCTATCAAGTCTAATTTTTTCGGTTTGAATATTTTGGATTGGGTTAGATTCAACTTGTTGGTGAGTTTGAAATTCGATGATACTGATTGAAGAAATCTTTGGGCATCAACTCGTCATCATCTTTGGTCTTGGAGAAACAAGCATGTTCATGATAGTGACTTTATTAGGCCTCTGTTCCCTCATAATGTTATAGTTAATTTTGTGGAGCAATATCATAATGGGACAACGCTACTTCATCCTGTGATAGCGTCGAGTAGAAGGCTTGTTCATGTCTCTTGGAGACCTCCTCAACATGGTTTGGTTAGCGTTAATACTGATGGCGCAGTAAGGTGCGCTACTGACGAGTCTACTTGTGGTGGTGTGGTTCGTAGCGCCGAGGGGAGGTGGTTAATTGGGTTTGCCAAACGATTAATTGTCACTGCTGCTTATTTGGCCGAGTTGGGGGATTTTTATGCTTGCTCATCGTCTGGGTTATATGAATATTGAACTTCAAATGGATTCAGTGGTCTTTTTTAATTTGCTCAAAAATGGCACTTCTGGGAGCATCTCCGATCGAAACCTTGTGAGAAGGATCAAACATTCTCTATCTATCTCCATCTCTCTCTCTCTATCTCTCTCTCCCTCCCTCCCTCTTTACCACGGTTCGTATAGCTCACATTTATCGTGAAGTAAGTAGAGTTGTGGATGGTCTTGCAAATTTTGGCTGCTGGCTTGTTGTTTACTCCCACCCTCCTTCAGATATCTAGTTGCTTGTTAATTATGATGTTTTGGGAGTTTCTATTTTTAGACTAATCTCCGTGTAATTTTTTTTGGTCTTATTAGCCTCTTTGAATCTAAAAAAAAAAAACTGCTAAGTAACACTTTAAACTCACATTTTTTGGTCGAGACGAAATGTATATTTTCAACTTTAAAAAATCATTATCATTAATTAATTAAAATTAAAAGAGGCAAAAACCGTCACCTGCACATACGCACCAGTCACCTCCCCAATGTTCCGAACACCGTCCCCAATGCTCCGGCCGCCGCGACAATCCCCTTGCTGCTGCAACACTCATCTTCCATTTCGCTCCCGCTGTTACGACACTCTCCTTCCGCCCCACCGCTCCTACAACCGCAGTGGTAAGAAACGATTCAAATGTACCACGATTTCAGGTATGTATCTAAATTATTAAACCAACAAAAATGTCAAATTGCATCTAAACAACAACCACAGGGAGTTAACAAAGCTTTATCTCATACATAAAACAAATCAACTGATGCTATGAGTGTACCGAAATTTTTGGATTTGACACCACTGCATGTTCATCTTTTCCTAATTCATTATTTTATATCAAGCAAATAAGATACGACTTTACTTTGTTTAATTTAACCAGAAGAATAAACCTCTCATTATAGAAATATGAGATGCTTTTGATCACATGCAATAGTCAACTATTCCATACCTTAAGGGGTATGATTTCTAGCATAACATGGTTTGTAGTCAACAAGTAATGCATTACGTTTCCATTGTAGTTCTTTTTGGGTGACATAAATGTAAATAATTTCATTCGTAAGACCTAGCTCAATTGGAAAATGCCGATATTGTTAGGTTATAATATATCATTACTCGGCTTTGAATCCGAGATATGTGTGTGAGTTTTAGGTGGTACTTGTCGCTTTGTCTATAGACAAAGTAGATGATAGTAATAATAAGCTATGGGGAAGGGTATATAAGAGAAAGGGTAGAAAGAATGTAAGTGGGAATGTTTCCCACGCACCTTAAGCGCCAAAAGTGTGAGCGAGCGGCTTGTGTGTAGCGCGGTGAGAGAAAGTGAATCGGGAGTATATTAGTGGTCCCCGATAGTAGTATGAGGTAGGCAAGAATTAGAGTATCAACTCTGCAGGAGGTAGTGGGTCCTCGAAGCACCCTATCACGTTTTCTTGCTCTTTCATCTTTGTAATAGCTGCAAATACACATTCTCACTATCTTTTCTATACTAAATCAATATAACGATACTCTCTTACTCACGAAATCGCTTCCATCGATTCATTTTACTTATTTCCAAGTTGATTCTATCAATTTGGTATTTGAGCGATTCAATCTCGTGGAATGATAGTGACCAAGCGCAATGGAAAACAGAGTTGCAGCAGATTGAACAGAAGATCGGTAACATTGAGACAAGCATGAATGAAGTTCGCGCAACGCTGATGAGAACTAGCGAGCCCACGCGTAATGAGAGAGGCGAGCTCGGCAGCGCCGTGAAGGAGATTTGGCCGACGAGGAGGAGAAACACCACCACGACGCCAACGCCTGTTGTGGGGATGCAAGACTATCGTGGAGGCGACGCAAACTTGAGATACCCGTTTTCCGCGATGACCGTATGGGTGGTTAGTTCGGTCGATCGGTATTTCCGAGTGAATGGAGTTCGCGAAGCGCAGAAACCGGACATTTGTAGTGATCGTGACTTTGGAAGAACGAGCTCGAATCGTTTCGGTGGTGGGAAAGCGCAAGCTCGACGCCAAATGGGAAGAATTCGAGGTTCGCGGTGAAGAGGAGGTTCGTCTCGAGTTCTTTGAACAACCCGATGGGCCCGCATCGAAGTTTGAAGCAAGAAGGCTCGGTAATGGACTATAGGGAGAAATTTGAGCTTCACATTGCTCATTTGGGTCGAGATGAACGAGTTATGCTCGAGAGCATCTTTCGAATGGGCTCAAGCCCGGAATTGCAGTCGAGTTGAAATTATACGACTATGAGGATCTTGGCGATCTCATGGATCGTGCTTTATGATGGTGGAAGAGAAGAATGTGGGCGTTGAGTAGAAGGAAGGAGCACTGTGAAGAGTGAATGGAGAGGTACTAGTTCCAAATTCCGTAACACTTGGAGCAATTCAAGTGAAAAGAAGGAAGGAGGAAACGATCCGTGAAAAGAAAGGCGAGAAAGCAGGTGAAGTGATCAAAGGAGGAAATTAGATCCTGCAGAGGTGGAGGAGGAGCGGTCTAAGAAGGGTTGTGTTTTAAGTGTGGAGATAAATGGAATAAGGGTCATGTGTGCAAGTTCAAACACATGAAACTCATGCTATGTGAAGTAGAAGGAGAGTGCGAGGAGGAAGAATATATTGAAGGGAAGGCGTTCTTGTGTTAGCAGGGGCTCAAAACTCTGCAACTCTCACCGTGTAGTAAGGAAGGATTAACATCTAACAAGTCCTTGAGGTGTGGGGAGTGATTGGAGGTAGGAGAAGGCTGATTTTGATCGATTCAGGGGGCTACTAGCAATTTTATTGCTCCTGGTTAGTGAAGGAACTACTGCCTAGCCTTGTTGAGACTCTCAATCTATATGATTGAGCTTGGAGCAGGGGAGTTGGTTAAGAATCATGGAGTTTGTAAAGACTTGGAGTTTGAGGTGCAAGGAGTGAAGTTCCAAAGCCAACATTTCTTTCTCATGGAGTTAGGAGAATGCGATGTAGTCTTTGGGAATGGATTGGTTGGCTAGGCTTGGGAATATTGAAGCAAATTTCAAGAACTTGAGCTTAAAATGGACTCGAGGTGATCATCAATACATCATCAAGGGTGATCCACTTTGAGCACGGTTGCAAGCTTCTGGAAAGCTATGATGAAGGCCTTGCAAGGTGATGGAGAGGGTACTACGTAGAATGCAGCATGTGCGATTTTGGAGAAAGCGGTGAGATGCGGGATGAGGTGAATTCGCGAGAGGTCTTTGGGTGAATTTGAAGTTCGTCTTTGACATGCCAAGTGGACTGCCACCTTCTCGGGAACATGACCATTCCATTGAAATGAAACCGGATGCTTCAATACCAAATATCGGACCTACGGGTATCCTTTTTATCAAAAAAATGAGATAGAAAAGATTGTAAAAGAGATGTTGCGGTGGTATAATCGGACATAGTACTAGTCCTTTCTCAAGCCCCTGTTTTATTAGTTAAGAAAAAAAGATGGTGGGTGGAGATTTTGTCCAGATTATAGGGCTTTGAATAAGGCTACCATACCCAATAAATTCCCTATTCCAATCATTGTGAGTTATTAGATGAATTGGGTGGTGCAAGAATTTTTCTAAGCTAGATTTGAAATCGAGGATATCACCAAATCCGGATGAAGGAAGATGATATAGCTAAGACTGACCTTTTAGAACTCATGAGGGCATTATGAATATTTGGTGATGCCGCTTTGGGCTCACAAATGCCCCTCTACATTCCAAGCTTTGATGAATGAGGTGTTAAGACCATTTCGAGAAAGTTTGTGTTGGTATTTTTGATGACATCTTGATTTATAGGATGTGTAGAATCTCATGTGAAGCACTGAAGATAGTACTTTATCGAAGTACAGCAGAGACAAAGAACTATTTGCAAGCAGAAAAAATGTGCATTTGGTCGAAAGCAGATAGAATATCTCGGGCCATTTAATTTACGGTGATGGGGTAGCTGCTTGATCCCCGCAAGATAGAAGACATGGTTCGGTGGCCACTCCAAGGACTTGAAAGCATTAGGGGCTTCTTAGGATTAAGCGGCTATTATAGAAAGTTTGTTAAGGATTATGGAAAGATTGCTTGGCCACTCACTCAATTGTTGAAGAAAGACAATTTCCAATGGAGCCGAGGAAGCTCGGATTGGCATTTGAGGGGTTGAAGGCAATGATCAAGTACGATTACTAGCGAGCACTGATTTTACAAAGGAATTCATAGTAGAAACAGATGCTTGAGGGGAGAGGTTAGGTCTTTGTGCTTATGCGGTGGTGGCGGCCGATTGCATTCATGAGTCAAACACTCTCTCGAACGTGCTCAGCGTAATCCGTGTATGGCGTGAGTTGATGGCAATAGTGGCTGCAATACGTGAAGTGGAGGCCTTATCTTCTAGGGAGACACTTTAAGGTTCACACGGACCAACGAAGCCTAAGATTTTTAAGCGAGCAGAGAATCATGGGTGAGGCGGCAAAGAAAAGTGGATTTCAAAATTGATGGGATATGATTTTGAGGTTAAATATAAACCCGCCGTGAGAATGGAGTAGCAGATGCTCTCTCGAGGAAGCTTCAATTCTCTGCAATTACCAGCATACAATGTGCTATGTGGGAGGATTAGAAGAAGAAGTGCGTGTGATTCCAAATTGAAGAGAATTGTTCAAGATCTTTTGGTAGATGCTACGAGTCATCTTGAGTACCAGTTGAAGAAGGGGAGGTTTGTATAAAGGGGAGCAGATTGTGATACCTACAGAAGTCTCCAAGATTAAGTGGTCATTGCGGGAATTACATGTGAGTGCTATGGGAGGCCATTCGGTTTCTTTAGGACTTTTAAAAGAATTGCAGGCCTTGTGTATTGGGAAGGGATGAGGAAAGCAGATCCATGAGTATGTCCGAGCTTGTGAAACTGTCGAAGGAACAAGTACCGGACCTTGCGGCGGGGTTTGATCCGGCCATTGCGGGTTCTACACGGACATGGAGTGATATCTCCATGGACTTCATTCAGTGGGTTACACAAGGCTCATGGAGTAGACACGATTCTAGTTGTAGTTGTGATTCACAAAATATGCGCATTTTATAGCATTGTGTCATCCATACAATGCTAAGGAAGTAAATTTGAAGTATTCATGAAGGAGGTGGTCAAGTTGCATGGCTACCCTCAATCTATAGTGTCACAGCGAGGACGGGATTTTTCTCGATTCATTACGGTCGAACTATTCAAACTCTCGGTACCAAGTTGAGTATATAGCGGTGCGTATCATCCTCAAACGGATGGTCAAACGGAGTGGTGAATAGGTGTTTGGAGACTATCTCGGTGTGTGACAGGCGAGAAACCCAAGCGATGGCCCAAATGGTTGAGTTCAAGGTGAGTATTGGTACAATACCAACTACCATGCTTCATTAAAATCTACTCCATTTCATGCTTTGTATGGGAGGCACCACCAAGTGCTTATTAGAGGAGATGTTACTCATTCCTCGAGAAGAAGTGAACAAACCGATCTTGAGAGGAATGACATCTTTGAAAGTGTTGCATGATCGGTTGACAAAAGCTCAAGATGTGATGAGGTTCAAGCAAACAAGCATAGGAGGTTGGTAGAGTACCGGAGTTGGTGATATGGTGTATTTAAAAATACAACCATACAAGCTCAAAAGTTTGGCTAAGAGGGTGAATCAAAAGCTAAGTCCTCCAGTGTACTATGGGCCATATGAAATAGAAAGCGAGAAAATTGGAGCGGTAGCCTCTGATTGAAATTACTCACGACAATGAAAGTCCATCCCGTGTTCCATGTGTCATTACTCAAGAAAGGCGGTGGCACCTACAAACTACTTTCCAACCTTTACCGATTGCCTCATTTGAAGAATGGATCTTTGGAAGTCACCCGGAAAATTTGTGAGAGACATGAAACAGAATCTTTCTTTGGTGAAATTGAAGTCTTAGTCAGTGGAAAGGTGCGCGAGTTCGAGAATTCTTGGGAATATGCAGAGCAATTGAAGTCCGAGTTTCGAATTTATCCTTGAGGACAAGGATAGTTTTGAAGGGGAGGAATGATAGTAATAATAAGCTATGGGGAAGGGTATATAAGAGAAAGGGTAGAAAGAATGTAAGTGGGAATGTTTCCCACGCACCTTAAGCATAAAAGTGTGACTGAGCGGCTTGTGTGTAACTGCCAGTGAGAGAAAGTGAATCGGGAGTATATTAGTGGTCCCCAATAGTAGTAGTATGAGGTAGGCAAGAATTAGAGTATCAGCTCTCTGCGGGAGGTAGTGGGTCCTCGAAGCACCCTATCACGTTTTTCTTGCTCTTTCATCTTTGTAATAGCCATGAGTACACATTCTCACTATCTTTTCTATACTAAATCAATATAACGATACTCCTTACTCGAGAGTCTTGCTTCCATCGGTTCATTTTACTTATTTCCAAGTTGATTCTATCAGTAGATAGTTTAGTAAGTGTTGAAAATTTTCTGTTCCCCTTTCTCTTATCATGGAATGTGGTGTTCCAGAATCTTAAATTTTTGAAGATAAAAAAATCAGTCAACAATCCAGATTTATTTCAATACAAAAAAACTATGAAAATTTGTCATGCAAGAAAAATCAAATTGCCAGTTGGTATTTAGCAAATGAAATCGAAGTCAAACATAAGTGATCATGTGACATGGTATAGTAATAATATATATACACACATCTCTTCATTAAACAAGAAAAAAGGTCAAACATAAGTGAGCATGACATAGTTATAGTAATATACATACACACACACACATACAGAACTCTTAAGCAAAAAAACAAGTTGAAGAATCTAGTTTCTGAACCCAAGAACAATGACCAACTACAAAGAAACATGTTACACCGACCTTGCAGTTACTCTGATGATTTTGCTAGCTCTATGTCAATCCACCTCAGGGCTGACACAAACTGAGGCATTGCTCAAGTGGAAACAAAGTCTCCTAGAGCAACCAATTCTTGATTCATGGGTTATAAATAACTCTAGCTCAACTCAAAGCCCTTGTTCATGGAGAGGTATCACTTGTAATTCTCAAGGAATTGTTACTATAATAAACTTGGCTTACACCGATCTTGAAGGTACACTTCAAAACTTAAACTTTTCAGTTTTCCCAAACCTCCTTCGTCTTGATCTCAAAACAAACTACCTCAGTGGCACTATACCAGAAAGCATTGGTGTGCTTTCTAAACTCCAATACCTTGATCTCTCCACCAACTATTTCAATGGAACTTTGCCTCTTTCTATTGCCAATTTGACTCAGGTTTATGAGCTTGATGTTTCTAGAAATGACATAACTGGAATATTAGACCCTCGCTTGTTTCCTGATGGAAGTGAAAAACCAAAAACTGGCTTAATAGGTATAAGGAATCTTCTTTTCCAACATACCCTTTTGGGTGGTAGAATTCCAATTGAAATAGGAAACATAAAAGACTTGACTTTACTAGCTCTTGATGTAAATAACTTCTATGGGTCTATTCCTTCATCTCTAGGCAACTGTTCAAATTTGAGGGTTCTTAGAATGTCACTAAACCAATTATCAGGTCCAATACCACCAAGTATTGGTAAGTTGACAAATCTTACTGATGTGAGGTTGTTAACTAACCACTTGAATGGTACAGTGCCACAAGAGTTTGGAAACCTGTCTTCTTTGGTTGTGTTGCATCTTGCTGAGAACAATTTCGTTGGTCAGTTACCACCACAAGTGTGCAAGGGTGGCAAGCTTGTGAATTTCAGTGCAGCTTATAATAGTTTCACTGGCCCAATTCCTATAAGTCTTAGAAACTGCTCTGATTTGTATAGAGTTAGACTTGAATTCAACCAGCTGAGAGGTTTTGCAGATAAGGATTTTGGAGTCTATCCTAATCTTACTTACATGGACTTCAGCTATAATAGGGTTGAGGGTCATTTATCTTCTAATTGGGCTGCCTGCAAAAACTTGCAGTTACTTAGAATGGTTGGCAACTCATTGAGTGGAAACATTCCAAGTGAGATTTTTCATTTGAAAAAACTACTAGAGCTTGATCTATCCTCCAATAAAATCTCAGGAGATATTCCTACACAGATAGGAAATTCCTCAAACTTGTATAACCTGAATTTGGGTGGTAATAGGCTTTCTGGTATGATACCAGTAGAAATTGGGAAACTTTCTAATTTAAAATCTTTAGACTTGTCAATGAACATGCTGTTGGGACCAATTCCAACTCAGATAGGGGATTGCTCTAACTTGCGGAATTTGAATTTGAGTTACAATGAGTTGAATGGCACAATTCCCTTCCAAATTGGAAATCTGGAATCCTTAGGAGATTTTCTAGACTTGAGTCACAATGCACTTTCAGGAAAATTCCTTCTGATCTCGGTAAGCTTTCAAATTTGGTAAGCTTGAACATGTCTCACAACAATCTCTCCGGTTCTATTCCTGATGCATTTGGTAGAATGTTGAGTTTGTTGTCCCTTAACCTCTCATACAATCATTTGGAGGGAAATGTTCCAAAATTTGGCATATTAAACTTATCTCATTCCTATGATTTGAGAAGCAACAAGGACTTATGTGGGAATATCAAAGGTTTGCAACCTTGTAATGTCTCACTAACTGAACCTGGTGGTGGAAGTAACAAACACAAGGTTGTGATTCCCATTGTTGCTTCTTTGGGAGGTATTCTTTTACTTTCATTGGTGTTCTTTGTGATTATTTACTTCTGTTATAAGAGAAAGTCAACAGCTTCAAGAGTTATGGAGTCTTCAATTAAAAGACAAGACCCTTTTATAGCTTGGTGCTTCAATGGAAAAGTTGTATATGAAGAGATAATAGAAGCTACAAGGAACTTTGATAACCAATATTGCATTGGAGAAGGAGCACTTGGAAAAGTTTACATTGCACAAATGGCAGGAGGTCAAGTTTATGCTGTGAAGAAGTTGAAATGTGATGAAGAAAATTTAGACATTGAGAGTATAAAATCCTTTGAGAGTGAGGTAATAGCCATGACAGAAACGCGCCACAAAAACATTGTGAAGCTCTATGGCTTTTGCTGTAAAGGGATACACACATTTCTTATATATGAGTATATGGATAGAGGGAGTTTAGAAGATATGCTTATAAATGATGAGAAAGCATTAGAACTGGACTGGCCTCAGAGGGTTGGTATTGTGAAAGGTGTGGCATCTGCTTTGTCCTATATGCATCATGAGTGTTCACCACCTTTAATTCATAGAGACATATCAAGCAAGAATATTTTGTTGTCCCCTGATCTTGAAGCTCATGTATCAGATTTTGGCACTGCAAGGTTTCTTAAGACTGATTCACCTATTTGGACTTCATTTGCTGGCACATATGGCTATGCTGCCCCAGGTAAGCTTGTCTTACTCAGATTTTGTTATTTCCAAAAATTTACTTATTGTTTTGGCTGAAGAGCTTTTTAAGCTATTTAAAGATAGGGATAACTATTACCATCTAATCTCCATAAACTTTGCTGCGTTTAGTTATTATTTTTATTGTAGTCTCAATAATATTTATTTTTTTTGAATTACTCTGTAATAATTGGTTTTTAGTCTATGAAATGTGGATCATAAATAACAAGGACAAAAAGTAAAACATGATACAATTAGAGGGACAACTTTAAGCGAAAAGTGATGTATTTGTAGGAACATAAAGATGTTTAAGCTAAGAAAATGAAAAAAAAAAAAACTTGTACTAACTTTGACTCCATCTCATTAGCTTCTTTTCTACTAGTTGAAATGAACTTCTCCATCTCATTTTCTCCAATATAAACGTCAGAAGTCTAATAATCTTTTCCCCATATACCCAAATAAAAAATACCATGATTTTCTTTGAATCCCATGACCAAGAAGCTAATCCAAACTAGGGTATGGTGAAAGTAAATGTATATTCGTATACCAAAACACTATTTTCTTGTGGTTGTTTGCAATTGACTAATTTTCACTGTTTGCTTGCTGCTACAGAGTTTGCTTACACAATGTCAGTGACTGAGAAATGTGATGTGTTCAGCTTTGGTGTTTTAGCATTTGAGATTCTTACAGGAAAGCACCCTGGTGATCTTGTTTCTTACATACAAACTTCTGGTGATAGAAATATAGACTTCAAAGAGATTTTAGACACACGCCTCCCACCTCCTTCAAATAACAATATTTTGAAGGAATTGGCAATGATTGCTAATGTAATAGCTCTTTCTTGTATACAAACCGACCCTCAATATCGACCAACCATGAGAAGCGTAACTCAACTGCTTGAAATGAAGACTGCAGATAACTTTTGATTGAAGTACTTTACTGTTTATTCTTTCCAATATTTGCATAAAACAGTTGTCTTCTCCTTTGATTAGCATATAGAACACTTGTCATGTATACGGTTTAATTGATCATAGTGAAATTTTATTCCCTTGTTCAAGAGGCAAATGGTGATCATTGTGAGATGATCAACTACTAAAGGTTTCTTACAAAAAAAAAACAGGTGTTGATTATGTGAGTGTTTTTGCTCGTGTGGCGAGGATAAAGACAATGAGAGTGATGGTTTGCTTTGCAAGATTAAAAAGTTGCTCTAGGTACCATTTGGATGTGAAGTTTTCTTTCTTGAATGGAAAACTGGGTAAGGAAGTTTATGTCGCTTAACCCCATGGTTTTGTAACAGTTGGACAACATGCAGTATACAAGTTGAAAAAAGCCTTGTATGGCTGAAAAACATGCAAACAAGCATTAAAGGTGCAAGGGGAAACATGGAGCAATTAAATGCTTTGATAGAAAGCTAGGAGGCCGATGCGAACATCATAAATGGAAAAGGCATTAAGTCAACAAATGGTAAAAGCAGAATAAAAACGTTGAAAAGATGGCCCCATAGGGGAATCACCACAAACTAGCCACCCAAAGGGCTTGGAACACTTTCCCTCTGAAGGGCTCAGAAGTTCGAAGGGTTGCATATCGGGGGTGTCCATACTGTCGACTAGGGCATCCTATAGACCGAGGAGGACTTTCAATAACTAAGGTAGGCAACCCGAGGAGCACAATGACCTACCCGAAGAACACAATTAGTACTACGGATCGGGAGTATCTGTATTGTCTGTGCCGTTGTACAGACCATGTGCAGACAAATATGTGTCCGATTAGAAGACATGAGGAAAGGACGTGGCAGACAGCCATTGGCTCGTACCGGAAGTAGTGGCCATCCCACTACTTTGGTGGCTGAAGATGGACACCGCTACTCTGCAGAGTAGAACACCATAGATATCCTTAGACCTTAGCTAGTACGAATAGTGCATACTACTGTTATATTAGGAATTTTTTTCTTTATACCTAGGAGGTCTCCCCTAGCAAGGACATCACCTTAAGGACTGCACCATCCCCATCTCGTACACAAGAACACTTTCCTATATTTTCAAATAAAAAATGATAGTGTCTTCTTGTGATCTTTGTGAGAGACACTCTCGTAATAACTAACAATGCTGTTATCTTTATATATGTTTGTAGGACTTAGCTTTGTATGCTCAATGATGTCTTTGAGTTTAAATCTTAGGAGACGTTTGTAAAATACCAATTCGCTACTTTGATTAATAAACGTATGTATGTAGAACTTGTATAGGAGAAGCTAATTGTATATTGTATTATATTATGAAGTTAACACAAAGGCTACTTTGACTGTTTGACATATTCTCCATAATGGCATGCCCCTTAATTTGACTAAGTTTACGCGGAAGCAATATTGACAAAAGCAACCACCAGTCCACCACCACCAATTTTTCAATTATAAATTAGCATGTGTTATGTATTGAAGACTGCAATTTACAGTAGAGTAATGGCTTCTAAGATGTGCTCGCTTATTTGGGTGGTTCTCTTTCTTTGTATGTTGAGTTTTTCTTCCAAGGCAATAGCAAAAAACATTGCTGATGATACTTCTGAACTTTATGCAGGTAATTATATATGTGTGACAAGGTAGCTTGCATTTAGATGATTATATGTTGAAATTTAAACAAAGTCATGTTGTTATTTTGAATTTTAGATGAAATGGGTGTGAATAGAAAACTCCCTGGACAAGAAGAGCGACGACCTCCATGTACGAGGGGAAGAAGGACAATTGAGGGCAAGCCACAAGATGATCCACGGTGCCACAATTATCTCTGAAAGTGTTGTGTTGAATATTGCAAGGATGAAGTACTGAAAAGATTATTTTGTTAGAGCTTATTTTGAGCTTATGAAAAATAACTTATTCAAATAAATAAACTTTTATGTATTATTCATAAGTTTGTCAATGTAGTTTATGAAAAAATAACTTATAGAGCTATAACTTTTGTTAGTAATAGCTTATGGGTCAACACAAAAACTTATTTATCTTCATAATTTGTTTTTCATAAGCTCAAAAATAAGCTAATCCAAACGAGCCCATATATGTGAATAAATAAAGGATTAACAGTATTCAAGCATTCCCAAGTATTCACTTAATTCATGCAATTTATGTAACTAGCTAACAATATCTCTCTTATTATTTGAAAACAATAAATTTACACTACAACAGATTTACCCAATGGGCAGCGTTTTTTTCCATCTATGGGCAGCGCTTTTAAGTGCTGCTGAACGTGGCGCTGCTGATTGCACTCCAACAATGGGCAGCGCTCCCTAAAAAGCGCTACTCATTGCCAAACGTGTTCTCAGATAGGCAGCACTCTCTAAAAAGCGCTACCCATTTCCAAACGCGTCATCAGATGGGCAGCGCTTCCTAAAAAGCGCTACCCATTGCCCCAACGCGTCCTCCTTTAGGCAGCGCTTCCCTAAAAGCGCTGCCCATTGCCCAAACTTGTCCCCCTATAGGCAGCACTTCCTTAAAAGTTGCTCATTGTTTAATTTTTTTAAATTTTTTTACGTTCTTGTGTATTTTCCTTTTATATTTGCAAAAAAAAAAATTAAATCATACATCAAAATATTTTTTAATAGTGATATCTATGAATTTGTTGTATTTAAACCTGAATTAAATCATACATCCAAAAAAAATTAAATCATACATCCAAAATACATCCAAAAAATTAAATCATACATCCAAAAATTAAATCATACATCCAAAATTAAATCATACATCCAAAATAACAAAACATGAATTTGTTGTATTTAAACCTAGCCTTGTAATGAGCATCAGAAATATCACGTCCAAATGACTTATCTGCCCCAGCACTACAATAGTAAGGACCTTGAAAAGTAAAGTAATAACTCATTAACTCTTCTTTCTGAAATTCACAAACTCATGTGAAATTTGAAATGAAATCAAAAAGAAGTGGCATTACCTGAGGACCAGGATAACCACCTACGGGCCAACCTAAAGGCCACTTCACATCTGTTTGAAGTAAGGTGTACTCTTGTTCTATTCCATACCTTTGAACAAACAATATACAACATCAACATGTTTTCTTTTAAGATTATAATTCAACACAAGAAGTTCAATTATCTTCTATTGTAACAAGTGATTAAATGAAGAAGGAAAACTATCTAATTTCATCACAGTTCTAGAAAACATGTATATATAGGATTAACATGAATAGCATGAGATATATAAAAGGACAACAATGGTAGGAAACATGAATCAACAAAGGCACAAATACACAATTTCATCACAGTTCTAGTAACTAAAGCAATTGACTATCAATAAGATTAGTTAATCATAACAAAAATGGAACACTTCAACACTCATATTCTTACTACATAAACAACAGTTAAAGATAATCAAAAAATGTTAAGAAAAAGGACATAAAAGCATGTCAAACAATCTTAATAGGTGATTTTTTTCCTAAGTGGTTATTGAGGAGTTGTCATCAAGAGAACAAACATCATCAAAACTCTCCCATGAGAACATAAAATGCTAATAGGTGATTTTTTTCCTAAGTGGTTTGTCCTCTCCTGGCAAGATGCAGCCATTACTAAAATTACCTAAAAATACAAACATTAATTATCAATGAATAAACATGTTAGTGGCAGGCTTGATTGATATGGCAGCTTTTTATATTTTGTGAACTAAAGTATACATAATTATCAATGAATAAACATGTGCAGATATATCTCTCTGTATAATATGAACCTTCACAAAAAGACAAGGTCAACTCACTAGTGCAGAAAAGGCTTTTTGTATCGGTTGTTTTGCACTTTTAGTATCGGTTATCTGTCGATACTAATTCGACCGATACTAAATGTCTGACATTTAGTATCGGTTAAATAACGGATACTAAATGTCACTTTTAGTATCGGATTTTCAAAAACCGATACTAAATGGCGCTTTTTTAGTGATTTTATGTCTTGAAAGCGTACATTTAGTATCGGTTATTTAAATAACCGATACTAAATGTCACTTTTAGTATCGGTTATTTAAATAACCGATACTAAATGTCTTTTCAACATTGTGTTTACTCTCTAAAAATTGACATTTAGTATCGGTTATTTAAAAACCGATACTAAATGTAACTTTTTTAGTATCGGTTATTTAAAAACCGATACTAAATGTCACTTTTAGTATCGGTTATTTAAAAACCGATACTAAATGTCACTTTAACATTGTGTTTCTTTGTCTAAAAATGACATTTAGTATCGGTTTTTAAATAACCGATACTAAAAGTGACATTTAATATCGGTTATTTAAATAACCGATACTAAAAGTCTATTTTCTTAAAAAAAGGTTCTCAGTTCACATTTTACCACACACACTACATATAGTAGTGTGTGGTAAAAATGAACCTGAGAACCAAAACTAACATCAAACAACTAAAAATTTGAGGAGAGCAAAGCAATAATTTATGAGAATCAAATAAGACTTCTTTCAATCCTACTAAAAAAAAAAGACAGATAATGTATAATAGTAATCACAAAATAATTTAGATTTCTACTTAGCACTAGTGGGGATTAATACCAGCAGACTATATCAAACAGTAGTTCCCCCTATTGATTAAAAAAAAAAAAAACAGTAGTTCCCCTGTAATCTTTAAGTACCATATGCATGACCATTGTGTAATGCACAGAAGACTGTGAAGTGTTAAAGGCTTCAAATTTCACAATACACGTTATCTGCTGTCCCCAGAATATTCTAGGATAATTACTAACATCTTTTAGTTACTCTCTGAAATCCTGACGCTTTTCAATCGCTTCTTTTCCTCGGAAATTTGAGCCTGCTTCTCCTGGTACAGCCTCCAGCGTCTATCGTCTATCAACCCAATTTCACGGCCCAAAGGAGTGAGACGGCTATCGGCATTATCAGATCTCAAGAGCAACCGATGCTCTGAACGACTAAACATCAAGAGACAAAATTTTCAAGTTGTCAAGAAATGAAAACTGGAATAAAGCAGCATACATGCATCTATGACCAGAAATGTTGTAATCTGGGTTCACATACCTTGTTAACATGCGGTAAGGTTCTCGCAGGTCTTTGGTAACTAGATCATCTATTAATGTTCCTATGTAACTGCTCTCTCTCTCAAGTACAATGAGTGGTTTACCATCTGCATGTCTAGCAGCATTGATACCAGAAAGAATGCCCTAAAGGATGAAAAATAGTAGATTGTAAGAAGAGAGCTTGCTAGTTAGCATGAAGCGCACATAAATAATGACTGAATTAACACCACAGTATACAACATGCAACACACATACCAAAATAAGTAATAAACTAGGTTTATTATAAGCACAATAAGAACTTTGAAAGAATACCTGTGCAGCAGCTTCTTCGTAGCCTGTTGTTCCATTTATCTGACCTGAGAAGAATAAACCTTGTATTTTCTTCGTCATAAGAGACCTAGAACATTGATAAGCAGGTAAAAAATCATACTCCACGGCATATGCAGGCCTCAACAAAACTATTTTTCAGCTCTTTCCATGTTTCATAAAGTTGGTAAAACTTCAAAATATCTAACAATTAATTAATGCTTAACAAGGTCCTGAGTCCTGACACAATTGCGATCTTGTTCATTCATACTTCAGATATAGGATGCTTCAACAGTCCTCACCTTCTCGTAAACAGGTACGTATATTTGTTCCAAGTAACCACTTCTGTGACTGGTGACTACTTTTTCTCAAAACTATATCAATTTGTTGGTTCTTCTTTATGAATCTTTACCATACTATTGTATTTGACTAACCCCCATCCCCCACCCCCCAATCAAAACGAAAATAAGACGTACCAAATGTTCCATCAGCGCGCTGGATTCGATTATCATAACCCTGCAAAGAAACCACATCAAGCATTAGATCATGAAAATAACAGGTCCAGTCATCTGTAAAACTATTGAGCAGAAAAACATAACACATAGCAAAAGCAAAAAGGAGTTAATATCAAATTATTTGATATGTTTGCATCCCAAAAGTTTAGTCCAATTGTTTTACAGTTTTTTGTCCTTGGGCTGGGCCTATTTTCAGCATTTTTTGGTGCTTGATGAAAATAATACATGAAGGATTTGGGAATCAACCTTTTGCATATGCAAGGTAAGGCTGCTCACAATAAATCAGTAATAAGTCTCACTCTGTTTGGTTTGGTGCACTTTCCACAAAAACAGTTCCCCATGTTTAGTGTAACAGTCAGAGGAAAATACTTTCCTAGTTAACTGTCACTAGTCTACACATCAAACAATTGCTTCACTCATTAATTCCCTCCATAGTCCTACAGAATTCATCCTTAAGTCATAAACATCGCAGGCGAAGCAACTATGTACTTGTGCTTCAATAAGTAACTGAGCACAAAGTCATAAACACTTCTTAAGTTTTTCCAATAAATGTCTACCTACATAATTCAGGCCCAAGACCTTTATATCTAGGGCGCTCGATCCTACCAAACGAACCAACCCTTGATGGCCCAAATTATAGTTCAAGTAGCAGACAATAGGCAAAGGTTATTGAACACATTTATCAGCATCTAAAAAATCTCACAAATGGGAATTGATTCTCTCCCATTTTCCTCTCATGTTTTCTCTTGAAACATTACCACCCTTGAACAACGTCTTCCCTTAATTAAGTTGTAAACTCTCCTTTTTGATGGATGGTGGGGAACTGGATGGTAAGGTCACTGAAGATAATCCATTCCCCTCAGAAATAAAAATGAGCAAAAGAAGTATCAACGCATTACCAGTTAGTATGACATCTCCTTCAAACAATGTCATGGTAGAGCTTATGTAGCTAATTAAAAATGGAATCTTGAATATCATATCCTTGGTTGAGCCCCTCTGCCGAATTTCCTCATCTACCTGCATCAAAGCAAACCCGTCTCTCTGGAATTAGTTTCTCCACAATTAGTTTCGGTATCTAATGCATTACTGAAGCAATACATAATCAATAATATTAGAACCAAGCAAAAAAGGGAGAAGTACGAAAAAAACTCAAACCTTTATCCATAATTCTAGATCATCGGGTTTTGGTACTGAAGTCTTGGGCAACTGCATAGAATTTAAAAATAAA
Source organism: Oxytropis ochrocephala (assembly GCA_020916435.1). Taxonomy (NCBI): domain Eukaryota; kingdom Viridiplantae; phylum Streptophyta; class Magnoliopsida; order Fabales; family Fabaceae; genus Oxytropis; species Oxytropis ochrocephala. The sequence goes on along the minus strand of CM037094.1, from coordinate 65,019,457 downwards.
TAAAAAAACAAGTACACTTAAAGAATATGGTGGATAATATAAGTACACATGCAAAATAATATCTATGTGCCTCATTGCTTGCAATTTTTTCTATTTTGCCCTGAAGAAAAACGGGTATAATTGAACTAACGAACCTATAATGCTATATGCATAGGAAGCTATTACAATTTTCTTTTAATGCTCAAGACCCAAATCTAAATTTATGAGCAAGTAACGCATTACTCCCAGATAACACACACCAGGGTAATGTTAGTGTAAGTAGATCAATTCCTTCTAAAAGCTATCGATGGCTGAACTTTATATTATCATTTTCTGTACACTTTAAGATTGCACTTATGAAATAATTTAAACCTATAATTAAAAATAATAGCATACACTTTCTTACAATAGAACTAATTGGTGTGAAAGTGTCCTGGCCTTTTGCCAAACTCCATGGAAGACCTGCAGACTAGCAACAAAAGGGAAAAAGAAACCACATCAAGCATTAGATCATGAAAATAACAGGTCCAATCATCTGTAAAATTATTGAGCAGAAAAACATAACACATAGCAAAAGCAAAAAGGAGTTAATATCAAATTATTTGATATGTTTGCATCCCAAAAGTTTAGTCCAATTGTTTTACAGTTTTTGTCCTTGGGCTGGGCCTATTTTCAGCATTTTTGGTGCTTGATGAAAATAATATATGAAGGATTTGGGAATCAACCTTTTGCATATGCAAGGTAAGGCTGCTCACAATAAATCAGCAATAAGTCTCACTCTGTTTGGTTTGGTGCACTTTCCACAAAAACATTTCCCCATGTTTAGTGTAACAGTCAGAGGAAAATACTTTCCTAGTTAACTGTCACTAGTCTACACATCAAACAATTGCTTCACATTTAATTCCCTCCATAGTCCTACAGAATTCATCCTTAAGTCATAAACATCGCAGGCGAAGCAACTATGTACTTGTGCTTCAATAAGTAACTGAGCACAGGTGCTAAGACCAGTTTGTAATATTGGTGAGACTTGAATTCAAATTGCTAACTTGTAATTTGCTAAGGGTAGAAGACGATGTTCAAGTTATCTCCCTCAACATAAAAGGGAAGTTAGAACACAAAGTTACCTTAGCAGCAGCTTGAAGATCCCTGGCAGTCATATCCAATGCTAGTGCATAACCTGATATACCAATATGCCATCTTCACTCTATCAGTTGTAATAAAAAAAATAATAACCTTCTTGCAACTATAACTTTTTTGTGTAATTGAAAATGCCTGTTAAAAAAAGGTACTTTAACTCAAGATAACAATAGAGCATATTACATCAGAATTACGAGTCTTGATCAGCAAATAAAGTTAAATAACAAATGAAGTTAAAGAACAAGTAACATAAGGCCCACCATATCAACAATAGATTCGAATTCGATCAACAGAAACAAGAATGGAATCGAGTAAAGAAAAGAACAAATCAAATTTCACATTTCGCAATTCACAACAAGTTAGAATCTATAAACACCAAACAAGTTTTCAAGTAAGCTAAGATCAATACCGGCAACATAATCCATAGCAGATGATTCCGGTACGTCACGAGAGGGCAAATTGAAAAGGATACGCATGACGCCCTGAAATAACAACAGGAATAGCTTGAGCTTGAACCAACGTTGGACTTTCAAACCCCATCCTTTCTATTCAAAACAAAAATTATAACAATTAATCGAAACAGTTGAAACAGATTAAAACTTTGAATCATGATTAACAACATTGGCAACACGAAAGAAAAGAGTACCACGAAGTTGGTCGCATAAACAGAATGAACCACACTATCAACAAAAGTAGTGAATACTCATCAATGCTGTCAAATAGCATCTATCGAGCTATAGCATAGCAAAATTTGAACAAAAGACTATTTTCTGCAATTTCCTATGAACAACACTGTTGTGGAAATATTATGTGTGTGACAAGACACAAAAACAATATAAAGCAAAATGCAAATCTTACATCATAAAAAGTCGGCTTTGGGGGGGCTATCGTTCACAATGACATTTTGGGCATCCACTCTGCGACGAATACTAAAATTTGGCGGTGTGTCAGCATTGCTTGAATTGGAGGGGGTGTCCATCACTACCAGATTTTCACATTTCATCTCCTGCTCTCCATGTACTTTGTCACAAATATTAAGATTTGGTGGGGTGTTCTCCACTATTAGGCTTTCAAGATTGATCTCTTGCTCCCTATTTTCTTTGTCACACGTGCTCAACCTTGTGGCGTGCTATATCAAAATGTTCATAGGACCATGTCATTTCGCCATGGAAACATTCAATCAACATAAGCATTTCAAAGAGCCCTTACAATAGTTGAATGGTTAACATTTTCATCATCTTATAGTTTAAATACAAACAAAAATCTAGTAAATGAACTTCAAAATTTAACTCACGTTATTCATTTATGTAGTGATGGAATTAAGTAATTGAAAACAATTACCCTAAAAAATTACAAGAAAATCCTTTCACTTAATTAATATGAAGTAAGAAACTTTCAATTTTTTCGATCCCCCTGCTAGAACTATCTAATCTCTTTCACTAGGTTATACCCCCTCCATTATATGACCACTGCAATGTTTATAATGAATCAACAGACCATACATAGCTTATAGACAAAAAATAATTACATACATGATGGAAGAGAAGCACAAACAACAAAGGCAGGTTAAATTATGTCGTCCACTACCTACAGTTTGGCATATATTGAATGCGACTGAGGCCTAGGGTTCGTAAACAAAAATTGAATGCCATTGAGAAATCAATCAACAAGTTGAATCAAAAGAGAACATATGCTGCGAAAATGAAAAAACAAAAAGAAGATGAAAGAGAAGAACCTCAACAAGTCGTTCAACGATCTAGTGTGAAGTAATTGATGATCAAGCTTTCAACTATGAATGCGATTGAAAACCCTAACCACGAAATCTTGAGGAATATCAACGATCTTGAGCAATCTCCAAATTTTCAAATCAATGTATGTAACACCCTTACCTTGAAATCTTGAGCAATTTCACCAACAAGCGCGCGAATGAAAGCTTACGGATCTCACATGAAATCAAACATAAAACACCAAAATTCAAAACATAAGCAAATCTGCAAATAGAACACAATTTAGGGTTTCAAATTCAAATACCATATTCTCACAAATTCAAAATAAATACCAGGAACGACGAAGAGAAGAAGGGAAGGGAAGACTTCGCCTCGCGCAAGCTTGCTTAATCAAATCTGCAAGCCATTATGAAAACTTAGGGTTTCGTCAGAGATGGTCGTGAGTGAGAGAGACGGTCGTGAGTGAGGAAGACGAAAGTTGATGAGAGTAGAGAGAACGGAGATGGTGAGAGAGTTCAGAGAGTGAGAGAACATAAAACTCTAACCTTGGAAGTTTCAGAGGTATGGAGGTTGAGCTTGCGGCAGAGGGGATCTTGAGACGGAGGTTGAGCGAGAGTGAGACGGAGGTTGATCTTGAGACGGAGGTTGAGCGAGAGTGAGACGGAGGTTGATCTTGAGACGGAGGTTGAGCGAGAGTGAGACGAGCGAGAGTGAGACGGAGGTGGAGAAATGAGTGAGTGACTTCAGAGAGAAAAGGAGAGAAGAGAACGCGTTATGCTAAATTAAACGGGCCTTTTAGTATCGGTGGTAATGAAGACCGATACTAAATGTGTTTGAAGAGAAGGAGATAACACTTTTACAAAAATTAAACGGACTTTTAGTATCGGTTGTTTAAACAACCGATACTAAATGTAAGCGTGAAAATTGAAAACTTCCATTTAATTTCAAAATTGCCACCGCGTCTACATTTAGTATCGGCTGTTTAAACAACCGATACTAAATGGTGCTTTCTAAAGTCATTTTTGCACTAGTGACTAAGAAACATCCTAATTATATGAACCTTCAATATTTCACAGCAATTTCTTTTTAACAGAATCGAATTTTTTTATCAAAAACAACCTCTATGAAACTCACAAAATGCATTTCACGATTATTTGAGATTCAACAAATCTAGTTCAGAAATTAAAGTACTCACCCAACAATTGCATGGTTACAAAGGGGGTTATGACAAACATGACCATCTGTTTGCCACCATCTGTTTCATCAGATGAAGATGGCCCCTCAGTATTGGGTGCTTTCTTTTCTACCATTTTTTCTGTCACCAACCATAGCTACACCCTTCACGTTTAGCTTTGAATTGTTGTCTTCACATGTGTACTTGTAAAAGAAGTTCAAAAAATTAAGGCAACTCAGAATTGCTAACAACCAATAGAAAAAGTTTAGATTGTTTGGTAGGAGTGGTCCTTTTGGTGATATCATTAATGACATTGACAAAGACTGTACTCAACCAAGAGACACAGACAACCATGTAAAAGAAGTTGACAATGATTTCATTATTACATGGGCTTCCTCTATAAAACAATTCTAATAGTCCTACAAATAAAAGATATGGTGAACAAAAATGATCTCGCATCTTGCATCCTTAGACTACCTATCATGATCACTTTCACTTTGTGAAAATACAATATTACTCTCCCAAGTTCTTCATGTTACTCATCTATAAAATCCTCGTGTACAAGAGCTTGTTGTATTTAAAATCACAATTCACAACCAATATAGAAAGAAATAAATACATGAAAGCAACGAACCTTGTTCTTTGAAATGACCATGCCAGAGCTTGTTCTAACTTCACTCAACTTGCTTTCTCCGAACAAATTATCCACCGTCGTATATCTCTTAAGCTCTGTTCTCGATATTGATATCAAGTTGTCGCATTTCAAATCCGCCAGTAAACTTTTGTAAACGAAAGCTCTGCAATACATCAGAAAAAATTAAGTAGTGATTTAAAATGTTCCTAAATCACATGAACAAGATTCAATTGAATAAGATTTCAACAATAACACAAAAACCTGATTAGGATTTCAAACCATTTGCACCCCAATGACCCACCCAAAAACCTAATGTTCAATAAAAGTGGGAAATTTTCCCAGATGCCAAACAAAACAGAAATATGAAAAGACAAAATCTTTATAACTAAAAAGCACAAAACACTAACTACAGGGGTAAGAAATTAGGGTTTCTTCCTCATGGCATCAAATTAGGGTGCAAAGATTTGGGAACTTTGAGAAGAAGAATCGGACAACGAAATTACAAGCGAGAGAGGTAAAGAGAAAAAGAAATTCTTATGAGAGAGAGGGGATTGAAAGAGAGCAGCGTTGGTTTCGATGGATGAGAGAAGGAGGATTTGGTGGTTTGAGGTGTGAGGCTTGAGGCGTTGAAATAAGGAGCAAGAGAAGGAGAACGGTGGGAGAGAGTGAGTGCTGCGTGAGGAGAGAGTGAGCCAGTAGCGGTGGTGAAATGAGAGAGTGAGTTACGAGTGGGGTGAAATGAGGGTTCGAGTTGAAGTGAGGTTACGAGGAGAGAGTGATGTGTGAGGGTGGAGCTATACTCAACGTTTTTTAAGAAGCGCTGAGTATTGGGAGAACGCGTGACCCAATACTCAGCGTTTTTTAAAAAGCGCTGGGTATTGGGAGAACACGTGAAGCCATACCCATCGTTTTTTAAAAAGCGCTGGGTATTGGGAGAACGCGTAAAGCCATACCCAGCGTTTTTTAAAAAACGCTGGGTATGGCTAGTGCGTTTAAAGGCGATGGGCAGCATTTTTTTAAAAAACACTGGGTATGGGTTAGCTGTTTTGGCCATCCGTGGCGTTTTTACTTAAAGCGCTGCTTATAGGGGCACTCTTTTTTGACAAATCTGGCGTAGTGTTAGACACCTTGAATAAACTTTAGATGTGTCTCACTTAATTTGATGCTCTTGGATGTGTCTCTTTTTATTCCTTAAACACTTCATTCTCAAATCTTGGTGGGTAGATGCAATGCATAAGTTTTTTTTTTCAACCCCCACCATCACCACCTATACCTCCACCAAATGTTTTTCTTTTAATTTTACCCTTCAATTTTATCCAAAACGGATTTACCTAATAAATAGATAACTCTGAACTTAACACAACAGATTTATCTATTTAGTAGGTAAATCCGTTTTGGATAAAAAAATTAAAAACGGAACTATGTATATTTTTCATACTTCCTTTGTTTTGTTTTCAACAAAACAGAAAAACACATACATTCGTTAATTGTGTTGTTCACATACATATATACTTCCGATGTTCATTATATAAATCCACACTACAAAAAACGGAACAAATTGCGGGGGTTTTTAAGTCGTTTAGCGGGGGTTTTAAACCCCCGCAATGTAAACTGCGGGAGTTTTAAAAAACGCCGGAGTTTCAAGTGCCGCAATCGCTTTACGGGGTTTTAGAAAAGCGCTGGTATCATGTCTTTTAGCGGGGGTTTTACTGCGGAGGTTTTTAACCCCCACAATTAGTGGAGGTTTTACTAACCTCCACTCACAATCAGTGGAGGTTTTTTTGAGGGGCTTATATAGGATTTTTTTTGTGGGGGTTACAACCTCCTATAATAGACATAATTTATTTTTTTGCAATTTGAGAATTTCGTTTTTCCTTATCTCATTATCATATTTAATTACTAATAACTATACATACATCTTACATAACACTTACTTAAAAAACTGAAAATTTCATTAAAAATATAACTGTGATAACATAAATGTAATGCCAAATATTTATGTCATCCAACTCAAAAAATTAATAAAAAGAAACAATTGTAGCTCAAATATCTATTGTCATACAGCTCAAAATCCTAATAACATCAAAAAAATCATATACTAAAGGATCCTAAAACCACTAAATGTTGCTAGCACCGAATGATCCACTTGCATCCAATGGAGAATGAGGTTCACTTGCACGCTCACTTGCCTGAAATAACAAAAGAAAAAAATTGACTCATTTCAAATATCCAAAATCAAATAAAAAAAAAAACTAAATTGATACATATTTAATTCCAACATAAAAATTGAAGAACATAGAAATTTCCAATTTCTTAGTATAATTAAGACCTAGTTTGTTGATGATTTTTTTCGCCTCATAGAAAGAAGGGGGGAACTTTGCTTGTTGAAACACATCTCTCAACAAATCTAGTATCATAGTCATTGCCTTGTCACTCAATCCACACAAAACCTTTATATGATATAATTTGATTACAAATTCTAGTTTTGTATACTTGCTCCCTTCGTGCAACATCTGACTCCCGTTATCAAGAAAACTTAACACATTTTCATTCCAACTCAATCAAACCAAAATTATCAAGAAAACAAATCATTAAGTTACGAAGAGGAAGAAACAAAGACAAACTAGAAAGGGTTCAACAATAGAGGATGAAACGAAGAGAACAGAGGAAGAAATGAAGAGCATTCATACCTGAAGCAAGATATGGTGTTTGAGATTCGTAAATAGAAGCCTGATATGAAGGGGTTTCTGTTTTTCACAATAGCAATGACAAGAATCACCGGAGTTAGCAACGATTTAGGGAATAACAATAAAAATGGCAAGATGAAAGGATTCATACCTCAATCGTAAGGGGTTTCTGTTCTTGAAGCCTGAGGGTTCATCTTGGGTTTCTATTGGAAGAAAGGGTTTCAGTCGTGAGAGTTGTGAGAGAGAGTTGTGAGTGAGAGAGAGTCGTGAGAGTTGTGAGAGAGAGGTAGGGTTTCAGTCGCGCGATTGAGCGAGAAGAGGAGGGAATTTTTTGTGGGTTTTTTTTCAATCTGCGGGGGTTTTTTTGAACCTCTTCAATTTGAATAAAAATTTTTAACTGAAGAATCCCAGGACCGTATTTTTAACGTTATTCTGAGGAGGTTCTTAAAACCTCCGTAAAATAACCCCCGCTATCTGTTCCGTTTTTTGTAGTGCCATTTTATGCATTATATAATTCCTGTATTGTGTATGTAATTCCGTTTTAACTTTTTTTTATTTATGCAAAACGGATTTACCTAAAAATAGATAATTCCAGTGTGTTAATTTTCGAAAATGAATTCATCTATTTGTTTGGTAAATTTGTTTTGGATATTTCACTACGAATTTATCTAACAAATAGATAACTCTGTTGTCTAAAATTATTACACTGGATTTATCTTTTTTTAGGTAAATCCTTTTTGCCCAAAGTTGAGAGGTAAAATTGGAAGAAAATTGTTGGCAGGGAGTTTAAGTGGTGATGGTGGGGGTTGAAAAAAAACACCCAATGCATAAACACGGTTGAAAACGGAGTTGGATCCGGGGGCGGCTCCTAGGCTTGCTATGGGTAGTCCTTACTACCCAAAAAATAAAAGTAGTTAGTTAAAATTAGGTCTAATAAAAAATTATTGCTACCACATAAAATTTGATGTCTTATTAATACTATTATCTAGTTTACTAGTAACATCTTTTTATCACAGTTATTCATTAAAAGGGTCTTTCATCTCAATAATTTAACTTTATAATAATTTAATTGTGTTTTTCTTAATATATTAATTTGGTTATGTTTAATTTTAAGGCTATTCTTAGTTGTTTTTTCACTTTTATTTTAGTATGTTGTAGTGTATAAAACTAGTGTTTGGTGAATTTTTTCTTAACTATTGTTTGTAAACTCGTACTCACTTTGTAAAAAAAGTCAGAGAGTAGCATTTTTTATTCTCTTTTATTGAAGTTTATTTTGCTATAAAAATTACTCTATTATTTAGCTACCGCATAAAAAAATTGGCTAGCTCGCTACTGGTTGGATCACTTATATGGTAAAATAATTTTGTGTTCCGGTGTTCACTACAAAAGAAATTTGACATACACTAATAGATGCATTTAATGACGGTAAGTATGTATCATACACTCACAACGTTTGCTAAGCCTAAACTATGGGTATAAGTTTTCTTTTTTTTAGATAAGCAAAAATTTCATTGAAGGGAAGATGAGGAGTGCTTCAACCCTTACAAATGAAAAAAAGGAAGGAAGGGGAGGCTCCTCAAAACCTACTCCGGTAAAACCCATTGGGAAAAAAAGCAGAGCAGGAAAAAAGAAAGTCGCCATGAGAGATGTACAACAGTGGGAAAAGACAAACTACCCCACTGTTTCTCCCCCTATCAGAATATAAGTATTTAAAAACCAAACGTGAGAACATTACAGTAAAGACAAACATCCCAAAGGACAATTGAACCAATCCGACCAAATGGCCCCGCAATTTCTCCCCCTCCTAGCCTTGAACCAACACCAAACACTATCCTTGATGCCCGCCACAATAGAAGTAACGGAAGCCACTTCTCCTTTGAAAATCACCTTATTCCTCGCCAACCAAATATTCCAAACGACCGCCATCCAAATAAGTTGCTTAACACCCTTCCTACGCTTTCCTTTCAACATACTTCCAAACTCCACAAAATGACTTATTAAACTTCCGGAATCACTAACCGGTTCTCCCAACCAAGAATATACTTGACGCCAAATTAATTTCGAAACCCCACAAGACAAAAATAAGTGTTCTGCCGACTCATCCTCCCGAAAGCACAATACACAACCCAATTCATGTTGTGAGCGGATGATACCTCTTCTGGATAAAGCATCCTGAGTGGCCACACGATTCAACAACGCCTGCCACGTAAAGATTGCAATCTTCGATGGAACATCATTCTTCCATAATTGTTTAAAAGGCACCGACGAATCTGCCTGTTCTCTCCCTGAAGCCACGGACAAAACCTGCAAAGAACCGGCAGCCTGCATATCGGCCTGATGAGGCAATTCAGCCTGCTGAAGCTCATTGGGATTGGCCAGCACATGCTCAGAAAATTCTGCAGCATCGACCTGATCATGTATCACAGCACCGGATGCATTATTCTGGACCTGCACATCATTAACAGACAAAAATCTGCATAATTCATTGTAACATTTTCGTACGGAGAAGCCATCCAACGGATCGGGCACCCAAATCCACAAATCATCCATCTGCTGAGACAAAGAAACCGAGTGCAGCAGCTGTTGCAAATAAGCCACAGATTGAGCAAATAAATCATTTTCCAGCAACAATTCCTCAGACCAAGACCACTCCCACTGCCACCCAGTTGCTGTCCACGTGCCCATGTCCTCCACCACTGCTTCTTTATCACTGCACCTGTTAAAAACTGCAGGAAATAGATCAGCAAATCGCTCCCTCCCCATCCATTTATCGGTCCAAAACCTCACCTTGTTGCCTCTTCCCAATCTTAATTTGACCAATTCATTAAACCATCCCTCATGCAAATTGGTACCATCTCCTATTGTGCATAAGTCCCTCCACCATAATGACTTTTTTTCCCAACCACGTCGGCACTCAATCTTGTTGGGCCATCTATCGTTTAAACCGTATCTTTCCACCAACATCGCCTTCCAAAGAGGATTACCACCTTCAACCAAGATTCTCCATCTCCATTTAGATAGGAGGGAGATGTTAAAGACTTCTAGATTTTTAATTGTAACACCCCCTTCTACTTAATATTATTTACTCAATAAAAATCAGAGTTTTTCAAAACATTTTCCACGCACCTCAAATAAAAATACTACATCTAATAAAAACCTCATCAAGGTATAATTAAAAATCCAAACGCATCTAGTGCGTGAAATGCGTATCATAGTCACGTGGGTTAAAACCCTAAAAACTCGTTTAATGTTTACAATAATCCAAAAGCAGTTTCACAAGTGGTGGAAAAATAAAACTGAGTTCAACACACTCAATACATAATTTAAATCAGTTTAATCCATAACATAAGATAACAATGCTAAAACCCAAATCCCCGGTGTTACTAATCCCAATGAAGCCTAGACATCTTCACTCAGAATCACCTGCATGTCGCCACGAGAGCAGGCAACATAAGATGCTAGGGTGAGTCTCTTTACATAAATAATAACAAGTAAGATAAGCATTATAAGCAGAAAGCATCTAGCAACAATAACCCTTCAAAATTGAGACATTTACCATTCAAGTATAATGCTAAGAACAACAATCACAAATTAATTAAGCATCAGCAAGCATTCTATGAATGTATGAGTTTATGCATGTATGCAATATGCATGTGGATCCATCACCTTCGCTTTTAGTGATGGGCACCCTTCGCTTTGGCGAAGCCCCTTCACTTTTTGGCCGAAGCCCCCTTCGCTTTATGCATATGCTTTATGCGACACTATGACAATGCACCATACACAATACATTACCACCACATTCATTGTCACATCACTTAAAACATCTCCACAACACAACCCGTCGCTTTTGGCCGAAGCCCCCTTCGCTTATTAACCCATCGCTTTGGCCGAAGCCCACATCATTTATTAATTCAACACCTCAACATTAACCCACCACTTTGTTATCACTTCACCAACACAACTTATTGATTAAATTAAATCTCACCCATAGACTAAAACCCACCTAAGGACCATTTTGACCCACAACAGTTTAATTTAGTACCCAAGGATTATTTTAGCACATTATGATTAATTTGGTACTTAGGAAATTAATTTGACATATTAGGATTAATTAGACACTAAGGGACTATTTTTGTCACACCAAGAATTAATTTAATGCTTAGGGACTATTTTTGTCACACCAAGAATTAATTTAATGCTTAGGGACTATTTTTGTCACACCAAGAATTAATTTAATGCTTAGGGACTATTTTTTGTCACACCCAACCGAAACACACACACTTCCACCCCACTCTAATTCAAGCAAATCATCCAACACCTAATAATTACATACTTTCCCCTATTTAATTATATTAATTAGCATCTAATCATCTCCATATTATTTAACAATTCAACACTCACTTTAACAACACTCACTTAGGCATTTAATCAACCTCATTAAATCACATATTCACATATTTCTTCACATTGAAGCATTTTATCAAACATATGGCATGCACATTTAACAACACATTTAATTCCAACATCAAGCGTCGTGATATCACCAAATTAAATACAATTACAACAACCAACATAGAATTAACACAACTCCAACAATCAAATCATCCTAGAGCTATTCCACACATAACACATATCATACATACAAACTATTATAAACGTAAATGAGAATCACTAACCTCCAAATTGCAACCCAAGCAAGTCACCTCCACTAAGAACCCAAGAATCACCAAAATAGCTTTCCCAACAACTTGAGCTCCAAAACCCCATCCATGGTAAAAGGAAAAATACACAAAATTAGGGTATGAATCTTATACTAAGGGATAGAGGAAGAAATATGGAGAAGATTAGTACCCAAAACTCACTTACCCAAATAATTATGCGAAGCTTAAAACCATGCTATGGAGAAGTCATGAAATAGATGGCTGAAGGCCTTTTTAAACCAACCAATAAGATTGATTCTTAGAATAAAAGCCATTAATGTATCAAAAACTTTAGGTTCCTCCACGTTTTCACTGACAGGCCATGATTTCAATTTAATCCATAAACTTGAGTGACTTCAATATGTGCGTGGATTCACTCAATAGAAAGAAAAGGTGATGACTTTGCCAAAATCACACATGTAGGAAGAAGTAATAAATTTGCAGATGAAGGAGTATATTTGGTGAAAGAAACCGTCGGCCACCACACTCCCTCTACTCTCCTTTTTCTTTTCTTTGTTCCAATGGGAAGGGAACCCTACACCCCTAAGGTTTATTTAATTGGATATGGGCCTACTAAGGTCCATGGGCGCTTTATTTGCACTCCCTCAATTACTTTCCAACCACTCAGCGACATAATTAAATCCCCACTCCCTTATTTACTACCCAACACCTCTTAGTTATATTAAACACTCTATTATTCTTTTAATATAACTAATCACTATAACACCTCCTGAATAAAATAAAACTCCGACTTAATTAATTGACTTAATAAAATGTTGTACGTCTCAACTAACTTAATTAAATAAATAATCAAATTATTTTGGGGCGTTACATTAATTCCCAACCCTCCTTTTTCTTTAGGAGTACAAACTGTTTCCCACTTCACCCAAGCCACCTTCTTGTTATCACCGTCACCCCCCCACAAAAATCTTCTTTGCAACTTCGTGATTTCATCAATTACTTTCTTTGGCGCTTTGTAGAACGAAAATAAGTACAAAGGTAATGATGCCAACACGAAATTAATAAGGGTAACACGCCCCCCTATGGATAATTGTCGACTCTTCCAATTGTTAAGTCTTGCTTTGATAGAATCTATTATCGGTTGCCAAGTACTCACCCTTCTAGGATTCGCGCCAACTGGAACCCCTAGAAATTTAAAAGAAGCCGTTCCCACCTTACATGCTAAGAAATGAGATATCCCCCGCAACGCTCTATCTTCAATATTCAGCCCGATGATACTACTTTTTGCAAAATTTACCTTCAATCCCGATGCCAATTCGAAAGACCGCAAAATAGCTTTCCAACACCACATGCTCTTCTCCCCACCATCACTAAAGAAGATTGTATCGTCCGCAAATTGCAAGAGTTCCACAGAGAGAGAGTTGTTAATACTAAACCCAGTAAGATTATCAGACTCCACCCCCTTCCTTACTAACCCTGCCAAGCCTTCCGCTGCAATCAAGAACAGAAACGGTGCAAGCGGATCCCCTTGCTTCAAGCCTTTCTGTGCCACAAACTCTTCCGTTGGGCTACCATTAACCAAGACTGATATAGAATTTGATGATACACAAACCCCCATCCACCGCCTCCACTTGTCCCCGAAACCCAACCTAGCCAACATGTAATCTAAATATGACCAGCTTACTGAGTCATAGGCTTTTTTAAAATCCGCTTTCAACACCACACATTTCTGCTTCTTTCTTTTAGCCATATCCAATATTTCATTAACCACCACCACTCCGTCAAGGATATTTCTTCCCGCGAGAAACACACTTTGGCACTCCGAAATCACCCCTTTTAGGACCCTCTTTAACCTTCCCGCAAGCACCTTAGCAATCATCTTGTATAAACAACCAATGAGGGAGATCGGCCTATACTCGCCTAAACCTTGTGGATTACTAGTCTTCGGGATCAGTGCAAGGAAGGATGCACTAACCGCCTTTGGTAGTTTAGCAAACCTGTGAAACTCTTCAAAGAACTTCATGATTTCCACACCAATCGTATTAAAACCATCCGGCCCCGGACTTTTATTACCTTCACATTCCCATACCACTTCTTTAATTTCTTCCATGGAGAACGGTTCCACCAATAACTCGTTATGCTGACCTGTAATTTGATTAAAATTCACCCCATCAAGAGTTGGTCTATTAAAGTTTTCTTCCTTGAACTTCTCTTCAAAGTGATTCTTCACCGCCCTCTTCACGCCCCCACGTCCTCAACCCACTCACCATCTACCCTCAACTTCAATAACTGTGTTCTCCTCCGGTTTCCTCTAATACAAGCATGAAAGAATCTGCTATTCGAATCACCCTCCGCCAACCACCTCACTCTAGCCTTTTGCACTAACAAACTTTCTTTCGCATGTAATTCCTTCCAAAATGATTCATTCAACCTCTTTCTAAGTTCCTCATCCACAACTCCCCCCTCTGTTGCCAACCTCTCGGCCTCATTTAAATCCCGGACTATATGTTCAATACTCAAGTCTTTGAAACCATACACATCTCGGTTCCACCCTCTCAACTTTTCTTTCAACAATCTCAGCTTTTCTTTTATAACAAACGAGGCCCTACCCTCCACCTGAAATGATTCCCAGCACCCTTGAACAAAACCCTTAAAGCCCTCATGTTCCAACCAGCAGTTGTTGAATCTAAATGGTTTCGGTCCCCAGTTAAGAGTTGAAGTAACAAGCCACACCGGGCAATGATCGGAAATATCTCTGTCACCTATCCACTGTGAGCTAACATTCCACCTAGCAATCAATCTGTCAGTGAGCAGAATCTACTCGCCCTACCGTCCGCCCCAAAACACGTGAATTTCTTTCCCAACACCGGGAGATCCACCACCTCCATGTCCTCCATAAATGCGACAAATTCTCTTGCCTCAAGATGATTAAATGAAGATGAGCAACCACTCCTCTCATTTCGAGAGGTGACCGCATTAAAATCCCCTGCAATGCACCATTCCCCAAGTTTCCCCACAATCTCATCTTCCCAGCCATGTTGCACTCCGAATACACATTCACCACATAACATATGACTCCCTGAATTTTCTACTTTCTCCTCCACCAACAATTTTTTGAGCCGCTTCCTTTTTGAAGCACCCCCCCACCCTCTCATATTCAAGATTGCAACCTTCATTGAGACCCGTTTTTGTTCCCCTTCCTTCCTCTTGCACTAAGCACGGGTATTGTAGAAATGTTTTAATTTTTATTTGAAGAAAATATTGTATTTAATTTTCTAGAATTAAGTGAGGTAGAAGAAGTTGAATGATTTATTTTTTATTTTTAAAAAAAATTAAAAGTTGAATGATTTATTTTTCGTTTGTCTTAAATGAATGCGATTATGCATGGCTTTTAGTTGGTGTAAGGTAGTCATATATAAAAGATGTAATTTAAAAATATATTAGAAAATAAATTGAATAATTTTGGTGTAAATTTTGTAAGAGTAAAGTATTGCCAATAATTACGTACACATGTCCTCTGTCTTTGTTTTGATTGATTAAAAACAAGAAATGTAGAGAGAGAAAGAGAGAAAATAGAGGGTAAAGATTTTAATAGTGAGTGTTTATATTAAAATGATTAGTTGAAGCTGTGAAGATTGTATAACGACACATTAGTATATGTTAAGTTAGGATATTTAATTATATTTCTACTAGCAATATATTTTGGCTGTTCAATGACATTACATATCATTTTTGATATGCAATGGTGTTTATTTTTTATATTTAATTTTTTGAAAATAGTGGCAAAAAAACCACTTTGTTGCAAATTTTTTTTTTTTTTTACCAAAGTAGTACATTTTTTTTAGGCTAGAAGTCACCCCCACGGGTAGTTCTAGGGTGAAAGAGCAAACCAAATATTTCACCGGTGAACCATTAAGGATTATCGTTGGATATAATCCAAAATATTATGAAAGGTTGTGATTTTGTATGGTAACCTGCTATTTCCAGTTGTCCTTTAGATAAAATTCGGTGCCATTTTTGTAATTTAAAAAACTATGATATTTTAGAAATTGCAATTAAGGTCCTATAGGTCACACTCATCTTTTCTGGAGAATAATATGGAGCCATGAATAATATGCAGGATTTGTTCTCCTCTTTCTTTACGTTCAATCAAAAAAAAGCCTTGATGGTCTGGGTAAATCACCGCAAGCAATTTACAAGGCAGTTTTGCTCTCCGTTTTGTTGAGACCCTCATCTTTTTTCTCTCCTCTTGTTGTTGCCGGAAATCCTTTTTCCCTAAATCTGTTGTTCACCAAGCAATTTACAAGGCAACCGCTTTTGTTAAAGGAGCTAACTATCCAAAATTAATAAACTGTGTTAATTTAGTATATGGTTATTCTTCAATTAAAGTTTATGAACTTGTTTTTCGCTTTTCATGGGCTGTTCTTAACAAGAGGAAAGCGAGTTTATCTTTGTTTGCCCCTTTCTTCCTTTTTATGCTTCCTACATATATATCAACTAATTTAATTTGCTTTAAGTTTGAGAAGGATGGGGAGTTTATATAATTGTTTCCTTCACAAATGATTTGAGTTTTAACATTTTTGATCGGGTGATGGTATTCCAAAACTCGGTGATCGAAATGGGAGTGACCCTGCAGCCTACATGCCTCCTGCATCAGTTGTCAAGGCAAAGTAATATGTACAAGAAGAGTTGTGACTATTATTCTTTTCATGCCAAGTTTGTATCCATTAATAATGTCATCTACCTTTTCTGTAATTTATGCTGAAAAATTGTATCCATGGCCTTCCATATTGGATAATGGCTTTTTCTTTACTCAGTAAATATCATTGTGCCAAAATTTACCAATTTGAACACACCGACCGTTTATTCCAAAATCTTCTTTGCAAATATCAAGGTCCCTTTAATGCTATTATTCATACATGTAGACACAAGGGGTTGCCACCTTAGATCTAAAATTGACACATTTCAACTCTGAGCAATGTATAGGTGCGTCTCCAAAACACCCAAATTATAAAATGAATAATTGTGACTGGAATTATTGTCAATAAAAAAATATGATTGAAGTTGAAAAGAAAAATCACTGTACACACATGCGCACATAAACAATGGAAGATGATCATGAGAGTTATGCTTGGATAGTGAGTTTGGCCGGTTCAGTCAGCGGTATATAGGGAGAAGTTTAGAGAAAATGGAAAGAGATAAGAAGAGAAAACAGGAACAGTTAGATCGGGACCTAAAAATAATTTTTTATCATTTCTAATTTTTAACTAGCAGATTTTAAAATTACGCAATGTACCCCATGTTTACCTACAATAGTAAGTCATAATTGATAGTTCACTGGAGAAATATTTAGTTTGCTCTTTCACCCATGTTCAATGACATTACATATCATTTTTGATATGCAATGGTGTTTATTTTTTATATTTAATTTTTTGAAAATAGTGGCAAAAAAACCACTTTGTTGCAAATTTTTTTTTTTTTTTACCAAAGTAGTACATTTTTTTTAGGCTAGAAGTCACCCCCACTACTAGGACATCCAAACATCAAATTTGCAAATTAATATTTAGAAAATTAATATTGTTAATTCAAAATTACTAATAAAATTAGGGTAAAACAATGGAAAGTGGGAGGGAGATGTACTGGAGAAGCAGTCAATAATTTATTTAGAAAGAATATGATTTGTTTTAATTTTTAAAAAAATGTTACTAAAAAGGCTACTAAAAAGCCGTTAAAGAGTCAAAAATAATCCAAAAATTATAAAAACACCACTAAAAATCTAACAAAACCAAAATAAGTCTATGCAAAATTTTTTAGATTTTTTGGGGACTATGAAAAATTTAAAAAATTAATAAAAAATAGTAAACGAAGGAATTTGGGATTTTGAGTCCGTTGTCCCGTTAAAAAAATTAATGGTTGTGGTTTCATTACAATCGGAGTAGGTTGCCCGAAAACCGATTTTTTAACCTAAATTATTTGCTTGACGTATAACATCGTCACGTGTTAACGAACTAAACACTAATAATGTACATAGTCGTATATACTAAATGTGTTGCATCTTTTAAGTTATTGTGGAACACATTGTATTATGTTTTCCTCTCGTTTTGTTTTGTATTGTATTTTCTATTGGTGTATTTCTGCAAACTGTGTTGTTTATTTAAGTCTTCTTCCTATATTATACTATGTTCGAATTATTTATCTCGTAAATTTTTTTTACTCATTTTTAATCTTATAAAATTAGAAATAACAATAATAATGTTTAAATTATTTTTTACAAATTAATTAGGTATATATATATATTAATACATAATTAATTGAAAAATAAAAAAACACAGTTCAGAAGTCACTCCGAAGGGGGGCGACTTCTGCACTACTTTTCAAAAAAAAAATTGCAATTTTTAAGTGTAAAACTCTAGCTGGTGGGGGACGACTTCTACACTTAAAAAAGGCTTAAATACATGTTACCTCCCTGCAAATATACCCATTATCCATTTACCCCCCTGTAAAAATAAAACTCTTAAAAAAGACCTTGCAAATACTAAATGTTTCTAGTTACCCTCCTGCTGTTAGATTATGTTAACATTGTTAAGTGCATTCTGAAACACTTAATATTTGTAGGGGGTAAATAGATAATGAGCATATTTCTAGGGGGGTAAATGGATAATGAACATATTTACAGGGGGTAACATATATTTACACTTAACGCTGTCAACATAATCTAACAGCAGGGGGTAACCGTAAACATTTTATATTTGCAAGGTCTTTTTTAAGAGTTTTATTTTTACAGGGGGGTAAATCGATAATTGGTATATTTGCAGGGGGTAACATATATTTAAGCCTAAAAAAAAGTGTACTACTTTTTTAAATAACCCAAAATGTGTATTATTTTGGTATTTTTTTTGGTAATAAAGTGGTTTTTTTGCCAAAATAGTTTGATATTATAAAATATGGCCATTTTGAATGTAGGAAAACATGTATGGGGAGTTTTTAGAAACAAAATTTAAACAGAAGTTAAGAAAAGGAATGAATTTGCAATTTCTCTCGTTTTCTCATTTCCACTGCAAATCAACATAGCTTAAACATTGTATGCTATCACCAATTCATATAGAACTTAAATACCAAATAAGCAAGAGAACCATATAAGGTAGCATATTAGAAAGTTAGTTTACAAGTTAGTTAAATTAGTTTTCAATTGTAACTACTTTTCTTAGTTAGTTAGTTAGTTAGTTAGTTAGATTTTTGTATTTACTTTCACTAGAAGGTGCACTATATATATATATATATATATATATATATATATATATATATATATATATATATATATAGTGATCACCTCTTCATATTGTACTAAGTTTTTACTTCACCATTCATTTGAATAAAATTTATATTCAATTCATAGATAGATTTTAACTCTTAATATGGTATCAAAGCGATATAGCTTCAGCGTTCCTTTCTCCTAGGTGATTCCTCCATTGTCTTCTCGCAAATTTCTTCTTTTGCTTTGCGATTCATGAACAATAGTGTTCACCGTGATATCAAAAGAAATTTAAATTTCTTGATTTTTTCTTCCATGTGTTCTTTGAGATTCTCCGCGTTCATCATTCTTCCTTTGTTCTTTGACCTGCTTGGTTGTTGTTCAACTCATCTCTGCCATGGCAAATCCTCCACAGAACCATGATGACGCATTATACCTCCATCCTTCGGATAATTCCACTCTTGTGTTGGTATCTCAACATCTCCCTAAGGACAAATTCCGTCACTTCTTGCGTGTATTCAATAAGTTCTTTGAAGATACTTCCTCGATCATCCCTCGAGTCCGCTTCATCATCTTTGTTGCGTTTGTCTCTTGTTTCTTCGCGGTCCAACTGTGTAGCTTGGAAGAACTAATGAAACAACATTTTTTCCTCAAAAGAAGCGATGTTTCGCTTTCTTTATCCCTTCTTGCGTGTGTTCAAGAAGTTCATTGAAGTTTATTCGCCGATTATCCCTCGAGCCAGCTTCATTATCATTGTTGTGGTTTCTGTCTCTTGTTTCTTCCTAGTCAAGCTGTGTAGCTATGGAAGAGCGAATGAACCAGCAAATGGAATCTTTTTCAACTCATATATCTAACAATCCAATTTTTTGCTAGAACTATTGTTCATTTTTGCAAATTAAAAATCCGTTCAACATTTGGTTGTGTTTTTTTGCATCATCGGCGCCACCATGGGAATGGTCTTTCAAATATGTTTGGTACATTTTAGGATTTGCTTCTACTATTCTTGGCCTTTCTCCTTTCCATAGAATTCAAGGTTTGCTATGTTTGATAAGGAATTCACCGTTTGGTTGTATTTCATCTTGTTTTCTTGTTGGATTCTTGGATCCACATTTTTGTATGGGATTTTTTGTCGACATGTGGTTTCTTGCAAGTTTTCAATTGTCATCAACATAGTAGCACTGATGTTTGGCCTTGTAGAATGAGATTTAAATTTCCTAAGTTTCCTAAAGTGTCTCTTTTGACAGTCTTTTGACAGTCTACATACTCTATAGAAGAAACCCTATTCTTCCATGCCCCTAGTTGGTAATCATGCTGTGAAACCCTAGGGCCATGCCTAAAATGTCTGACAACAAAAGGAATCGTCATAAACTGTGTAGTGGATACCACACTCAATGTTATCTCCCCAAGACAAAACGCCGGGGAAAACACTGTTACCTCCCATCACTTTTCACCTCTTAAATGTTTGTGCTCTTCCAATGCTTGTGAAACATCATTCTTTTCAAGTGCCTCATGCAGAACATCAACTTCATTCAACTTCAGAGAGGAATCAACAAAACTAGAAAGTAACTTAGCATTAGTAGTCAAGCAAACAAATCCATTAGAAAATGGGAGTTGGGATGGCTCTTCCCACATTGGTCCAAGTTCCTCCCTACTTCCAATTTTTCGATTCTCTTTATAAGTTCCCCTCGTTAGGGGCTCTAGGAAAAGCCTAGTTTCTATATCATCCCCATTGATTTTTACATTCATTTCCTTTGCTTCTTCCTCTATTTTCTTCCTCAAAACAATTTGGCCGTTAAGCATTTCATGAAGGCTAAGAGAAGTAATATTAATTTCCAAATTGTCATGCCTAAAAGACTACTTGTTAGAATATACATCATGAAGTACTTTATTATTAAGTTGCCATGGCCTACCTAAGATTAGGTGAGCGGTCTCTATAGGTACAACATCACATAAGACTATGCGTTTGTACTTATAAGTAGAAATGCTAACAAACACTTTTTTATTCACAAGAATTTCTTCTTTATCTTGATGAAACTTGAGCTTATATGTTGTTGGATGGTCAAAGGTGTGAAAATTGATTTTTGCAACTAAACGGGTGCTAGCCATATTAACACAACTATCATCAACCACTTGCAAACAACATAGCCTAATTTGAACACGTCATTTTTCATAGATGAAAGAAGAAGTACAAGCAATAGTAATAGAAGTAGAGATTTTATCCTTACCATTTGGCACCATGGCCGAAGTCTTATCTTATTCAAGTTTAGATCTAAAATTTCTTCCATGTTTGTATTGGTTTCCCCTATCTGTCTCCTTCCATCCTTCTCAACAACATTTCTTTTATACCTCATTTCCTCCTCATCTTATTCATCTCTTCTATACCTCCTTTTATCCTCATCGTACCTATATTTTCAATACCTCCTTATGTAGTACTCATGAGGGGAATCATGCCTCTTAGGAGAAAGATTTCTTCTAGGTGAAACATGCCTCTTTGGGTTTCCTTTGTACCCTTCATCCATAATTCAAGTGCAATTTGGTACCTACAAGAAGAGTTAGAGAATAAGAAAATATTTCAGCCACCAATAAGTCCTCACGAGTGCATTTAGCGCACCAAATTTCACTCCAAGCGCGTTTAGGTTTTTTAGGGAAAATACTCTCCACTTAAGTTTTTTTTTTGGGCACACAAGTGTAAATTAGGGCCACTCAAGTCACTCTATTCTCCAATGATCTCTTAGGAGTGAAACTAAAAAGCCTCTTCCCAACCTTTGTTTTTTGACCAAGCATCTTCCCAACCTTGATGTTGATATTACTATAGACTCTACGGAGAGTATTTTTAATCACCAAAGAATGTTAACAAAAAAAAAAGGAAAGAAACTAATATGTCAAACTTAGGAATTTTGAAGACCAAAATCAAAAGAAAAAAACTTCAGAAAGCTAAACCAAATATAGAGTCTTTAAAGACGAATTTAAACTAAGAAAAGAGACTAAAAAGAATGGTAGCAATGTACCGAGAAAATGCCATTAATGAGCAAACTAACCTCAAGGGTAAAATGGTCAAATTATGATCAAAATATTTTGAGGAAATTTTCCAGTGATCCAAAAAAATATTTCCAATCTCGGGGAATTTTTCTATAATTTTTCAAAAATTTTTGATGCTCAAATGATAAGTAGAAGCCTGTTTTACAATACTTTTTGTTTTTGATATTTTTGCTATTGTCTTACATTTTTTTTGCTGAAATATTTTTTTCTGTCTAAGAAAATTCTAGATTTTGAGACAAGCTATATGACTTTTTAATTGCTTTATTTGGACTTGAATAGAGATAGTAAAGAATTCAACTATGCAACTTTCAGAATCAAAAAGCATTTATGCAGAAAAGTGATTATGAGAAACCAAGGTTGAATGAAGATGAAGATTCAAACCTTCAAAGAATAAATAATTTAGGGCGATATAAAATTCTTCCAAACTATCTTGGTCCAAGGAACCACGTGCCCTACAAGGTTACACTACAACAAAAGTTTTAAAAAAGAGCACTCCTTTGGGTAGCACTTTAAAAAAAGCGCTACTGAAGGTGAAAACAATGAAGAGAATGAGCAACGCTTACTTAAAAAGCGCTATTTATGCCAAAAACACAGAGTAAAATGAGTAGCGCTTTTTAAAAAGCGCGACTGATGCCCAAAACATGGAGAGAATGAGCAGCGCTTACTTAAAAAACACTACTTATGTGTTGCGCTCGATTTTTCTGGCGCAATAAAGGTGACAATGAAAATTCTTGAAGAAGAAACACCTCATCGTCAGTCGTAGAATTGACTCAAAGCCGTAAGAGGCGTCCTCTTGAAGCGTTTAATTGCAGCAATCTCACGAACATTCCCGTATGCTTGATCAAAGGACTCTCTCAATGGGGCCCATAATGGGGCGTGCACATCGCCTCGGACTACCGATCTCAACCTCTTCATAATCATAAGCGAGGCGAGAAATGAGCGAAGTCTTGCTACTCAACTCCATTTTGATGCACCTATGACAAGACGGTATGTTACTCAAGGGTTCCCGGCAAGCAAATGCAAATGAGATGCAGTATGAATGCAAATGTTTACAACATTCAGTTTTAATGAATGCGGCATGATGCGATTGTGATATGAATGATGTATGTAGAGATGATGAAAGCGATGCATATGGATGGAGGTTCAAAAATTCAGGATCGGTTTATTTGAAAGAATGAAAATATTTTTGTATTTTCTTGGAAAGTTTTTTTTTTCGGAAAAAGCTCCTTTTTGAGGAAGACATGCCCTAAATTACCATGCAGCACACAATTCGTATGCCCTCGTGTCCTACAAAGGTGGGAATCCTAAGTTCTAGGGCAGCTTCAAAGGTTCCTCCCATGTAGTTCTAATTCACACCCTCACAATGGCTACCAGAGCTATAGAATCCTCATGCCGACATCCACAAATGTAGAGAACTACCAAGTGTGAAGCGTCATGAGAAAGCGTACTCTGGTTGAGACTTTCGTGAGTATCGCATGCAGAACAAAGGTCTCGAATGACGATCACTAATCGTCTCCGCTCTCTAGATGTTTGTTGGATCAGGGTATAGGAGCCCACTCAAAGAACATAAATCATAAGGTGTGAAAGTGTGTGATTGAGGACATACTTCCTAAAATCTACCCACCCCGCCGCAAGGAAACCAGAGCAGATCGGATAAGCGATTTGTCTACCCTAGGGTTCAACATGCATACACTAGTTTAATATACAAACCATTCTAATAAGTCCACAGAAATTACACGCATTGCTTACCTCAAGAAAGGGAGCTAAGAAGAAGGGGACATAACAGAATGGGGGAATGCATGCTTTACCTTAAGAAAGGGAGCGGAGAAGAGGGATCATGGGAATTGAGGAATGCATGTATAAGCACAACCATAAACATACAAAAGAAGAGAAAAGAAAAGAAAAGGAAAAGGAAGAGATAGAACATAGTTTTTCAAATCAAACAAATTAAGCCACATCAAATTAATTAGGCTTGACCCTCATCTCTCTTTAAATAAAGAAAGAAAAATCCCCAGCAGAGTCGCCAGCTGTTGCGCCCCGAAAAATCCGGTTTGGGACTTTTCAGTTTGACAACGTGAAAATCAGTAGAGCCGCCACCAATATTTTATTTTAGGAAAACATTGAAAAAACCTTTTGAAAGCGGGTGGTCTTTGAAAACTTAGAGATGTAGGTTCGGAAATTCGGTTGCGCATGGGGAAGGTATTAGCACCCCACGCGCCCTTTCTACCGAAAGGGAACCATTAATTTGATGTGGTTTTGAAATGTTTGATTTGAAATACGTTGTTCTATTTATTTTTCTTTTTCTTGTTGAGAAATCACTTTATTGAAAACGGGAAAAAGGGATGTTTTTGGTATCTTTGAAAAGCGGAACAAAACAAAAGATTTTTGAAAAGCGTGCTTGACGGGACAGGAACCCGGTCCTCACGCACCCTCACCGGTGAGGATCAAAGCAACGTAGTTCTCGTTTTTTTATGGGTTTTTAAAGGTATGCTTGACGGGACATGAACCGGTCCTCACGTACCCTCACCTTTGGTGAGGATCAAAGCAACGTAGTTCTCGATTTTTATGCGTGTGAAAGCGGCTTAGGAGATTGAGTTTTGGAGTTTTTGAAATAAGACTCGAGTGTTCGCGAACACCAAACAAGCAAAGGCTTGAGTGGCGTTCATTACTAACTTGAAAGAAAAGTGTTGGAACAGGTAATCAATCGAGCAATGGCTTCGAGTGATTACAAGCGACAACGTCGTATTATTCTTTTGAAAATAGTTTTGAAAAAGGTGGTGAGCTAATAGCTCGTGTTATTTTGGAAGTTTGAATTAGTTGTTTTTGTTGTTTAATTAATGTGTGGGAGCTTTCATGATAGCCAAACAAGCAAAGGCTTGAGTGACTACCACTAATAACTCCTCATTAACGATCAAACAAGCAACGGCTTCGAGTGATGGTTAATGATTTTATTTAGGAAAATGCCTTAGGTTTTCTTATTTGAAAAAAAAACATAGGATTTCAAGCTTGAAAAGAAATATAACATTTCAAATCCTTTTTCCAAGTCAAAACCCAAAACAACCATTGGAACACAAGCAAAGCAATCATAAGAGTATTCACAAGTTGCTATGAGCAATTAACAAAGAGAAGCACAAACTTGCATTGGAAATTAAAAGCAAGTTGAATCCTTTGAAGTAATCTTCCACACTACTAGGCATATGCACTAAGCATGAGTGGGAATCCTTTTACACATCATTAACAATTAAAACAATCAACTCAAGAATAGAAAGTTGAATCACATTTAAACAATCCTCTCACTTAGGTTAAAGTGCATGAAGCACAAGTGAGCCTCATATTGCCAATCATCAACCAACAACAAATGACTAGCAAATTAGGTCAAAGCAAACTTAAGAAAAATCACTTTAGATTCTACTTCAATTTGGTTTTACAACTAAAATCACAAACACTAATTCGCATCCTAACTTGCAAAGCAAAACAACTTTGAAACAAATTTTTACTTTTTTCAAGACTTGACAACAATTATTTTTGTGGTTCAAGCATATCAACTAAGCACATAATGGACTACAAGGCGAAGCCTATTGTAGCTCAAACCCCATTTATTTCATGCAAGAATACAAAGAATGAACAAAACAACCAATCCCTAAAAGCTAGCATGAAACCGAGGGCCTATTTGCCCAAAAAAATCATCAAATTCTTTCATGAAAATTTACTTAATCACATAAATAAACATGCATACATGATAAACAATAAAACAAACTAAAACCCCCAAAATTGGAGCCCAAACCGAAACCATATTCACAAAAATCCAAGTCTAAAACATCAAGATTCAACAACAAGCATGGTTCACAAAATTAGCACAATTAATCAAGCATTAATCAACTTCAAATCATTTAATGAACAAGAATATTCAAAGGATCATGGATTAGGCTCAAAGTTGAAGCAAAAAAGAAAGGGGAAACATATTTTCATTTGGGTAAAAATCGCATGACCAAAATAGCAAATCAAAAGAATAAAACCTAATCAACACATAATCACAAGAACAATTTATTTAGTGGGTGATGGACCAGCTCTCACCCACAACAGCCCCTAATCTACATTATATGATATTATGAGATGCAAATATAAGTTGAAAAATGGTTTTAATGCAAGAAAGTGAATGAAGATGCAAAGGATTTGATGTATACCTTGGTTTCAAGCTAAATAAGAGTAGGAATGAAGATTAAGAGCAATAAAACACCAACAATCCTCAAGAACTAGCAAGAACAGCTCCAACACCTTGAAGAAACAACCCCTTTGATAATGTAAAAATGGAATCAAGGACAAAAGGAAGAAGATATATGAATGTAGAGTGTGTTTGAGGTGATTTGGTGAAGGAAAGTTGAAAAGATTGAAGAGGAGAATGAGAGGGGATTTTCGGCCAAGAGAGGGAGGAGAGGAGGAAGAGTGCTAGCTAGGGTAAAAATGAGAGTGTGTAGAAGCTTCTGAGAGAGAGAGAGAGAGAGGGCTGCGCAACATGCAGAAAAATGAGAAGGAAAAATAAAAAAAATGCTTATTTTTGGTCTTTTGTCTTATTGAGGACACTTCCTCCTTTTATTTTTGAATTTTGAAACTTTTGGGCATGTAAATGAGAATGCACCCATTAAAAACATGTCACATATTTTTGGACCCCATGATATAGTCTCCCTAATTGCTCTAGACAATCAAAATTGTCACTTAATTAATTGGGGGATTTTAATGGTCTTTTGGTATTTTCTATGCACTAAAAATAGGAAAAATGCATGTTTAATTATTTTGGACTAGGAATTTCTCTTCAAAAATTATGCAAAAATTATTTTGGATAGAATAAAATATATTTTTGTGTGGATGTATATTTTTAACGAGAAAAATCATCCTGTTGTGAAAAATGACCAAAATGCCCTTTACCCTAAAAAGTCCTAATTTGCTAAAAATGCATTTTTATTCTAAACATGATCCTAAAACCCTTGGATGACTTTAAAACCCTAAAATGCATGCCAAGCCTTAATTTATTTATTTTTGGTTGAAAATTAGGGTGTCGACTTAAAGTTAGGACAAAATTGGGGTATGACAAGTGCCTCTTTATCTAGATTTTAACAAGGAATATGAATTGGCGAAACATATTAGGGGCAAAATAGAGATAAAGAATTCAGAAATTATACCGATTTTGTCAACTTAGGAAACCCGAATTTTCTTTTTTTTTGGGTGAATGAATACTAGCCGAAAAACTTTTGCAATGAGCGTGGTGCTAACAAAACAGAAACAAATTGGCGCCGACCCTCGGTGGCGAAAAGCGAAGAAGTAAAACAATAAATAGAGCAGAGAGAAAGTGCAGTCCTTTGATAAGCCGACACCGGGTGGGAAGAAAGTAACAAAAAGTGCGGTGATGAAGGAGCGCTCGTCACTCTGAAGGAACACAGGTTACGAAGGAGCATCTGCGACGCTCGAAGGAGTACTTGGACTCTGAAGGAACACTTGGGCTCTGAAGGAACACTTGGGTTACGAAGGAGCGCAGGCTCTGAAGGAACACTTGGGCTCTGAAGGAACGCTTGGGCTCTGAAGGTGGCCTACTCGAGCGGCCTGAGGTTCTATATCAAGTTGTGGAGGCTGATACATTTTACCTTGATGGACTCGCACTATGCTTTACACCGCACAAGCCCAGTGCGAAGGGCGCGCGAAGTTCAGGGGCCGATCCGTCATGCTCCGTGATGACTTGGCGGACGAAGGTCGAGTTCAAAGTCATTTGTTTGGGTGTTGATTTGAACTAAACTGAAGGACCTCGGGGTCTGATGATTCGTCGGTGCTCGACAACGACGGGATATGAAGGGACGCCTTGGTCTTGAAGGGATGCACGGGTCCTGAAGGGATTTGCAAATCCTGTTGATTGACTGATTGAGATGACCGCCGTTGGCGTATTGAATTGAGGTACCTGCATATGTCAGTTGATGCAAGGAATGATGCATGAAGCATGGGTGCATGTTATGCAAAGGCATGTTATGCAGAGTATGTTATGCGAGTGCATGCAATGCTATGATTTTGATGTGATGATGCATGTGGTGGATATTTTCCTTTGTTTTTGATTTTTTCGATTGTTTTCGACCCGACTTTACGCTTTTTACAAGTTATTTGTTTTTTCCATGTTTTTCTTTTTTTCCGATCAGCTCTCTTTTTCCTGACCGTTCATTTTTGCTTTTTGACAAGGCTTATTTTTTTGGTTCAACCGACTTCCGATACTCTGGTATGAGATCGAAAAGCCGAGAGGAAAGCGCAAGGCTTGTGAACCGAAGCGCGCGTATGCTCTACAGTTCGCCATCTGGAACGGTTTGTGAATGCAACCTTTTTTTTTTTGTAAGATTAATTATCTTTAGGAATTTGCTTATTTCCCACGACTTTTTAAAGATTTCGCAATGATTTATAATGCTCTATGATGTATGCACATGTTTCTGATTCGATATCACCATCATCATAAAAACGCTTATTTTGAGCAGAAAAAACAGAAATATCAACAATCAAGATATGAGAAAAGTTGAGCTTTATTGATATGGAAGCCGATCGTACCGAAGGTTACGTCGACTATTCAGTACATTTGAGAATTTTAAAACTACAAAAAGACACGAAAATAAAGAGAGAAATTAATTTGATCGTCTGCCTCGTCAGGCGATCTTGACATTTGTGTCCTTGACCTTGATCACTCCTCATTCAAGCCTTTGGGGAGTTGTATGCCTTTCTTTACTTTTCATGCCTCAAGTTTTCTGACCCTAATTTTTGCCTGGATCGCCCTTTGCGGGTTTTCAATCCACCAGGGTCGCTCACGATTTTGCCTAAGCGCCCTTTCGGGTTTTCAACCTAGCGAGCTAATTCTTACTTGGCTTGTCTTTCTCTTTTTTCGTTTATTTCTTTCAGGCATAATACTTCTTTACTGAGTCTGAATTGACTGGGTTTTTGAGGTCTTCGCCATCCATGTTGGTGAGTATCAGCGCTCCTCCAGAAAAGGCTTTTTTGACTACATACGGGCCGTCATAAGTGGGTGCCCACTTCCCTCGGGAGTCACTCTGAATAGGCAGTATCTTTTTGAGTACTAAATCTCCTTCATTAAACTCACGCGCGTAGGACTTTCTGTCGGCGGTTCTCATTCTTTGTTGGTACGTTTGCCCATGGCACAGAGCTGCAATCCTTTTTTCTTCAATGAGGTTTAGTTGATCCAGGCGAGCCTGTACCCACTCTGCTTCCTCCAGTTTAGTTTCCATCAGAACCCGCAGGGAGGGTATCTCAACCTCAATGGGAAGTACTGCTTCTGATCCATACACCAAGGAAAAAGGGGTTGCCCCAGTCGATGTGCGCGACTTTGAAATGCGGTAGCCATGCAAAGCAAAGGGAAGCATCTCATGCCAATCCTTGTAGGTTACCACCATTTTACGCACTATTTTCTTGATATTCTTGTTGGCTGCTTCGACTGCCCCATTCATCTTTGGGCGATAAGGAGAGGAATTATGGTGCTGAATTTTGAATTCCTTGCACAAGTCCTTCATCATTTTGCTATTCAAATTGCTACCGTTATCGGTGATGATCTTGCTTGGAAGTCCATAACGACAAATCAGATCTTTCTTCACAAACTTAGCAACCATCGAAGCAAGTTATATTTGGGAGAGTAGGCGGCTTCAACCCACTTGGTAAAGTAATCAATTGCAACCAGAATGAAGCGATGCCCATTTGACGCTTTGGGCTCAATTGGACCTATGACGTCCATGCCCCACATGGAAAACGGCCAAGATGCAGTCAAAACATTTAGTTTGGCAGGCGGCACATGGATATGATCGGCATAGATCTGGCATTTGTGGCATTTCCTTACAAAGCTATAATGATCGATTCCATCCGGAGCCGTAATAACGCCGCCTTAGGATTTTTCTAGCCATGGTGTGCCCACTTGAATGGGTTCGAACGAGCCTTCATGCACATCTCTCATGATTCTCTCGGCTTCTTCTTTGGCAACACACCTTAGGAGAACCATATCGTAGTTTCTCTTGTAAAGAACTTCACCACTCAAGAAGAAATTCCTTGACAACCTTACGAGAGTTCTCTTGTCATTTTTCGATGCCCGGTGGGTATTCGACTAGTGATGTCCGCTTGATGTCATGATACCAAGGCTTCTCGTCAGCTCTTCATCTATTGCCATGCGATAGTGATGCGCTGTGAGCAGCTCCGGTCTTTGAATTTCGATCTTAGTCAAACTCTTGTCACGGTAATATTGAACATAGAAGACAATGTTGCTAATGCATCGGCCGGTGATTTTCACCTCGAGGATATCTTTGGAAGGTGATCTCATCAAAGGACCTCATCAACTCTTGAACATAGTTGCAGTAGGGAATTAATTTGGGATCTCTGGTCTCCCAATCGCCTTTCACCTGATGAACAACCAAAGCTGAATCGCCATACACATCAAGCCTTTTAACCTTCCATTCGAGGGCTGCCTGAATACCTAGGATGCATGCTTCATATTCGGCTATGTTATTTGTGACATAAAAGCTTAGCCTTGCAGTGACAGGAATGAAGCGATTATCAGGGGAGATTAACACTGCCCCAGCTCCGTGCCCCCACACATTTGACGCACCATCAAATATCATTCTCCATCTTTCGCTTTCGTGGGACTTCCCCTCGTCGAATAGTGCCATGATGTCTTCATCGGGAAAGTCATGCCGCATTGGCTGGTAATCTGGAATCGGCTGACATGCCAAATATTCAGCGAGTGTACTACCTTTAACTGCCTTTTGTGTGACATACAGGATATCGTATTCTGATAATTGCATCTGCCATCG
This sequence comes from Oxytropis ochrocephala, assembly GCA_020916435.1. Lineage (NCBI taxonomy): Eukaryota > Viridiplantae > Streptophyta > Magnoliopsida > Fabales > Fabaceae > Oxytropis > Oxytropis ochrocephala. The sequence goes on along the minus strand of CM037094.1, from coordinate 64,988,339 downwards.
GGCAATTCGTCCTGTGAGAGCTGGCTTCTCAAATATGTACTTGATTGGATCCATTTTTGAAACCAACCAAGTTGTATGACTCAGCATGTTACTGCCTTAAACGATGAGCAGCCCAAACTAAAGCACAATGAGTCTTTTCCAAAGATAGAATACCTTGTCTCACAGTCGGTGAACTTTTTGCTTAGATAGTATATTGCATGCTCCCTTTTTCCGGATTCATCATGCTGACCCAACACACAGCCCATTGAATTGTCTAGCACTGTAAGGTATAAGATGAGCGGCACGCCTACCACGGTGGCATTAAGATCAGTGGATTTTGCAAGTACACCTTGATTTTCTCGAAGGTCGCTTGATTGATCGATCATTCCACGCCGGCTCGACTTTTGCATAGCAATTTGAAGATTGGCTCACAAGTAGCGATCAAGCTGGAAGATGAATCGAGAGATGTAATTCAACCTTCCGAGGAAACCACGGATTTCTTTCTCCGCTTCGTGCAAGCGGCATTTCAAGGATGGCTTTTACTTTGTCCGGATCCACCTCAATTCCCCTTTTGGTGACAATGAAGCCTAACAACTTCCCCGATCTCACCCCAAACGTGCACTTGGGTGGGTTTAGCTTGAGTTTATATTTCTTAACTGTTCAAAGAGCTTCGCAGATTGACAATGTGCTCCTTGTCGGTTTTAGATTTTGCGATCATGTCATCGACATAAACCTCAATCTCTTTATGCATCATATCATGGAATAAGGTAACCATGGCCCCTCGATAGTCGCACAAAGATTCTTCAATCCGAATGGCATGACCTTATAACGAATGTTCCCAAAGTGTTATGAAAGTTGTCTTTTCCATGTCCTCGGGGTCCATTTTGATCCGATTATATCCCGAATATCCATCCATGAAGGAGAATAACGAGTGTTGGTCAGCATCTTGTCCACTAAAACATCAATGTGAGGCAAAGGAAGTCGCCTTAGGGCTAGCACGATTCGGATCCGTGTCGACACACATTCGACCTTCCCATCCTTTTTTGGGAACCGGGACAATGTTGGCAACCCATTGCGGGTATTTGGCCACCGCCAGAATCTCTGCATCGAATTGCTTCTTCACTTCGTCTCTAATTTTGAGGACATCTCTCGGTTTCATCCTCCTCAATTTTCGCTTGTTTGTGGTGGGCATTCGGGCTTGATGGTAGCTTGTGTACCACAATATGGTGTCCAACCGGGCATATCGATACGATCATGCAAACACATCCACGTAATCCCGCAACAACCGAACTAACTTTATGCGGTCTTCTTCGTTCATGGTGGTGCCTACTTTGACCTCTTTCCTATCCTCTGCTGTACCCAAGTTGATCACTTCAGTGGACTCTTCGTGTGTTTGGATTACCCTTTCTTCTTGTTTCATTAACCTCAAAAGTTACGGAGGAGTTTCCCGGTCTTCTTCAACATCCCCTCGGCTGATTGGTGGGGTGATCAAAGTTAAAAGGTGGATCATTCGAAACCTTTGTCATTTTCAGAGACCATTCTTTGTGGATCTGCATTTTGCCGAAGCGGAAAAGCAGAATGAAAGGCGAAACAAGAAAACAAACAGACAAATAAAGCAGAAAAAGACTCATGCAAATGAAAAGAAATGGATTTTTATTGATTGAGGATTTCAAAACAAGCGTTTTTATTGATGATGATAATTTTGAAAATAAAAACACGTGTGCCCTAACAATCTGGTCAGTCTATGGCTCGGCGCAGAGCCACGGGGTTGCATTACAAATGATTACTTTAAATTAAGAGTCACAGGAGAATCAGCAGTCTTCCAATTCTTTAACTCTTCACCGATACCGCAACGACGAACCAGACTCGCCTCGCCTTCTTCGGATTCAGAAACATCTCTGATGACAGCAACTTGATTGGGATCCCAAAAGCCAGCACTCACAAAACTCTGACTAATGTCGCAAATTGGGATCCTCTCGGGGCCATGGATCTTCGCCTCTGGATTTGGCCAACCATCGGCGCTTTTCGCTCATCCGCCTTATCCGCCTTTCCTCCTTACTTGGGGTGTATCCTGGCAGAAAACGGTCTTTGTTTTCCTTCAGTTGGATAGGAGCTAGAATCCCTTGACCAGTCTTTCCCAAGCCAGAACCAGCCTTGTACCCTTGGGCTATCATAATTTTGGCAACCATCTCCTCCTCTTTGGTCTTCCCAAACACCGCATTGGCAATCTCTAAAGACCGAAAAGTTTGTTTCCAACGACTCTTGGTGGCTTCTACATATTTGAACTCGACGGCTTATTAACCGAGTCTTTCTCACCGAATACTACGACCACCTTGTCATCCACCATGAATTTGACCCGTTGGTGTAGCGAAGAAGGAATTGCCCTGACCATGTGGATCCGGGGTCTTCCTAGCGCATGACTATATGAGGAGGTAATGTCCATGATTTGGAAATTGATCTGAAAACTTCGGGACCAATGCGGATAGGAAATTCCATTTCTCCTAGCACTTCCTTTTGGACCCATCAAATGCTCGTATCAGTCGAACTTGGTTTCATATAGGAACAATCAACATCTAGCTTGTCCATGGTTGACCTTGGCATTACGTTCGATGAAGACCCGTTGTCAATCGATTACTGCGCCAAACCACATAGTCCCCACACTTTCTTCGAGATATGAAGAGCTTGATTATGTTCCTTTCCGCTCGAAGGCAACTCATCATCGCCAAAAGTTAGGTGATTTGCGGCCACCACACTCTCGACAATTCCATCAAAATGATTCACCTGGAATGTCCTGCGCAACGTGAGCCTCACCGAGCACCTTCATCAAGGCCGTTTCGTGTGCTTCCCGAACCGAGCAACGGTGATAGCATGGATATCTTTGAGGCGTCTGTTTAACCGATCAATTACTCGTAATCGCTGTGGGACAAACTTCAAGAATTCATTGGCTCTTTTTTCATTACTTTTTCGAGCAGCCTCGGCTCTTTTTCTTTATCTTTGCGGCTCTCTGTTCAGCTCTCCTAGATGTTTCCGCCGAGGTTTCTGGAGCATACACCCTTCCACTTCGTGATCCCACTTGATCTCGCTATGTTGGTCACGGTGGCAAGCATTTGGAGAGCATTCTCGCCGTGTATTTCGAGGAACCGCTTTATTTGACTCATAACGAAACGGGTGGTACCTCAATCACTATTGGTGAGCATTTGCTCGCATCACCTAAGATTGAAATCATAAGGGATCTCAATGGGCCTTCCGATTCCTCTATCATTGTCGTGGTGCGGTGTCCACACTTCTCCGCATTCGAACCATCCATGATGACCCACTGGTTTGTTATCTTGCTCATCTACCTCACCCCATCCATCCAAATTTGGATATCTTCTATCTCGGATTAGAGCACTTTCGGGAGCATCATATATCGACCAAGTAATCAAACTTTTCATTGGGCTCTCTAGAGTGTCCCAACATCCCTCTTTTGTAGGCAAAGACACATTACCTCTTCACCGATCTCTCCTTGCATGAGAAGAGGAACCGTGTCTTCATTAGCTCTTTGGTCGGGCCCTCGCTTGAACCAATCTCGTAGCGTGTGTGCGTAATTTCAATTGGCTTTTTGACCTCTCTACCCTTTATCGAATATAGGGTCCACACTTCATCTTCCACACCGTAGGTCCCTATCTGGACCACATACCGATCCATCAGTCTTGCGGGATCATTTTGAAAGTTTCACAACCTCCCCCACAGAGAGTCAAGACACCCTTCTTCATGGCAACACCCTTTTTAACAACCTTGGGCGGCATAACTCAAAGATAAATGACATTTAGAGAGTCTTGATCTCTTGTATCTTTTTCAAAGAACTTGCCAAGAAAGACTTTCTATAGCATTGGTAGTTGTTCTCCTGGTGACTGGTAATGGATTGATTGTTGCATTTGGGCCGGTTCTGTTTAAAGCGATATCCAACCAAAGATCTATCAAATCTTGCACTACATGCTTGAAGGCTTTACAATCTTCCACGGCATGGCCGACCCCATTTTCGTGGAAGCTGCGGTGGCATTAGCATTGTATCCTGCGGGAAATGGTGGCTGAACTACTTTCATGGGTCGAGTGTTGATCAGATTATTGGAGGTCAAGTGATTAAACAACTCAGTATATGTCATCGGAATTGGATCAAAACTAGTCCGCTTCTTGAACTGATAATCTTGAGCCTTGGGACGGTCATCGCCTTGCTGAGATGGCACTGGAGCAGAGAATGGAATAGTTTGGGGTGGAGGAGTACCAAAAGATGAATTTCCCCCTGAGATGACATTAGTTTCTCCCTCTTTCTTTTTAGGGAAATGGGGCTGGTACTTCTTCTGGTTGTTGGACCCGCCAGAGCTCCCTGCATTACCGAGGTGATTCAAAATCTTCCCGCTTCGAAGGCCATGTTCAAGTCTTTCCCCAAAGACTATCATGTCGGAGAAACTGGTTGAGACACTTGTGATCAGCCTGTCATAATAGATTGCTGGCAGAGTTTCCAGGAACATGTACACCATCTCTTTCTCGGTCAAAGGAGGTTGAACACAGGCGTGTGCCGCCATTTTGAGCATACTCCTTGAAAGTCTCTTTCTCACCCTTACTCATGTCGCAATCTGCGACCTATCCAGGAGCCATGTCCATGTTGTACTTATCTTTGCTTCATGAAAGCTTGGACAAATCCTTCCAACAATGGATTTGAGAGGATTGCAACTTCATATACCAATCCGCAGGAGCTCCCACCAAAGCTATTGCGGAAGCAATAAATCGGTAATTTGTCATCATTGGCATAGGGACCCATTTTTGGACGAACATTGTAATATGGCTTTACGGGCAGCCGATCCTCTGTACTTGTCCACCTCTGGAGCTTTGAATTTTGGCGGTAGAACCAATGCAGGACTAGGCATAGCTCACGGGCTTCTTTGGCTCTAACACCAGTATTCTCCATAGCTCTCACTCTTTCTTCAAGTGCTCGGATCGGATCATTTGGTGAGCCCCTCAACGCGTGCCCACGGGATGACTCCCCGTGTTGTAATAATACCCTCCTCCCGGGTGAGGACATTTTGAGGTCGTCTTTGTGAACCCCTGGCGTGGAATTGTGTATGGCATGAGGATAGGAGCTCGATTGCAGGATCCTCGGCGGTTCCCGTGTATGGTGACGGTGATTTGATTAGGTGCGGCTATACCAACGGGAGTGGGTCCAACCGGTTGTGGCGGGTATCCGGCAGCATACCCCCCGGGTATCTCATGCGATTGTCTTGGTTTGACACATTCATTTCTCGAGCGAACACGGGATGACCGAACCCCGGATCCCGAGGAGGCGTAGTTGCGGCGATTCATCGACCTTTGGAGGAGGAGCGAAGAAGTGACCTTATCTGGACCCACTACTGACGGCGGCCAGTAGTTGTCCCACTCTTCAAACCTTGCGGCATTACCATCATTTCAAGGACTCGGGCCTCCATGGTACCCATCTTATCCTTGAGTCTCGATTTTCCGAGCCGGTGCTCGGGATTGTAATTTGTACACCCATGTCTTCTTGTTGCGGGTTACTCTCAATTTCAACCTCCGGATGTTACGTAGGTGAGCCATTAGCTTGGCTTTGCGATCGGGTGAAGTATCGGTGACGGAGAACCAGCGTGCCTTTTCTGTTTATTCAGACATTTATTGCATAAGAAGTAAAATAAATTTATGAATGAATGTATGAATGCATGCACAATGTTTGCTTGATGCCGGGAACCGCGGGATACTTTGCCTTGTCATACGCGCGTAAACTTTTGGTTTACGAATTGAAGTAAACAAGGAATCGAAATAGCACACTTCGTTCATCAAGATTTCAAAGCTTCACCAATTTTCATTAAAGGGAAAAGACGTTACAATGTTCATAAAGAGAGCAGTACAATATTCTTGAATACAAAGCTCGAAACAAACTCCTAAATCAAAAAATACAAACAGGCAACTCAAATACAAATAGCTCCAAGCTCCCCAACTCTCTTCCTCTTCTTGCTTGCACTTGCACTTTGAGATTGCTCTTTGAATTCTCGTGATCAATGCTCTGCAAAGATTTCACAAACCGATACACTTCAAAGTGGTGTTGAAGAAGTACATCTCAGCCTCAGCTAACCTCAGATTCTTAGGGATCCCTAACATAGCCTGACGGGCCAGCTCTGACAGCTTTGAGAACTTGTTCTTCCACAGCTGTATCTCATCCTTGAGTTCTTTAATGACCTCTTGATCTTCGATCTTTCCAATCAACTCTAGGAAGCGTTTTCCCAACATCGGCTCTACTCGGACACTCAGTAGGCATCTTCTAGGCAATGAAGGTCCTCTTCAATTCACCAAATATTTCTCTTTCAAAGCTCAAAGCTTCTTTGGTATTCCTTGAGAGTTTCATTAATGGCCACCTTTTCTTGTTTAAGGCTTCTCAACCGACTCCTCAACTCGCCACTAAATGTGATTCTCGCCCGATTTCATGGCTAATGTCTTCCACTCTGAGCTTCTTCAAGTGCTTTCCTCGTCTTTTGTTTATACCTTTGGAGCTCCTCTCTCCGCCCCCTTGGATGCCTCGGGCTTCTATCTTGCTTTGTTCTTCCCTCTTGAATCGCCTAACGCTTTCTTCCACAAATGATCATCTTGACATTGTTTTCCTCCTCTAGCTTTTCTTTTCTACAGAGCTATCTCTTCTATCTTAGCTGCAGTGCCCTCTTTTCCTCTTTCGCTTTCGCTAATGCGGATTTGACTTCGTTTAGCTCTTCATGGGTAGGGACATAAGGCTCTGGTATTTCTTCTTCAAGGAAAGCATCCTTGAATTGGTGATTTTGCATTTTGAAGCTTCTCCTCGAGCCATTGATTGAAAGTGATGTCACCGATTCTCTTTGACAACTCTTCACTCCCTTTCCGCACTCACTGATTCCCATGATCGTTGAACTCTTCAAGCAAGTCGCCGCAATTAGGCATCCCCTTATAGAGGTAAATGCGGGACAAAGATGCTTTCGGAGGGTGAGTTCTCATCTGTAACCGAGCCGCCTTAAGGTCAATGAAGGGTTGTAGTTGATACACCCCCGAGTCCCCATGAGAGGCACGCTTAAAGCTTCCACAACCGAACACTACCACCTGGTCCATCATCCCAACAAGCATTTGTGTACCACCGGATTTGGAGTTCATTGAGATTCTTCAAAAACTCAACCCATTCCATAGCGGTTTTGACCTCCACCTCACGCTTAGGCGTAAGAGATTAGCTCCCTAACATTAGTTCGGTTGTGTATCACATGGGTAATAAGCCGGCGTAGAGAATGTGGGAGGAAAGACATAATTTCTTTTATGGAACCGGTCAGAAGCGAGTAAGAGCGTGGTGCGTGTTAGCAAGAATAGCAGTGTCTGGATTGATAGGGTTACGAGTGTCTTTGAAGGCCAAGAATGCACCGATTGCATCTTCATCAACATATCTCTCTATTTGAGGAAAGAGGACCACCCCAAATATGGTAAGAGCGAGCACTAATTTGAGCGGTCCCCACTTCTAGCCAGCGCGGCATAAGATTGTAATAGCCCTCGAAGTACTCTTGTGGATACCCTGCTACACCATTTCTCTTTAACTTCGCAACCTCAATTCATCCACACTAATCCCGAGCGAGCGTTGCGAGCTTTTCATCAAGATATAGTCACACTTTGATATTGGTAAGGCCTAGCATGTGGTCTGGCGAACCCCAAAAGCTGCTCATACTCCTCTAATGTGGGTGTCATACCCCAATTTTGTCCGGCTTAGGTCAACACCCTAATTTTCAACCAAAAAATAAATAAATTAAGGCTTGGCATGCATTTTAGAGTTTTAAAAGTCATCCAAGGGTTTTTAGGATCATGTTTAGAATAAAAATGCATTTTTGAGCAAATTAGGACTTTTTAGGGTAAAGGGCATTTTGGTCATTTTTCACAACAAGATGATTTTTCTCGTTAAAAATGTACATCCACAAAAATACATTTTTATTCCATCCAAAATAATTTTTGTACAATTTTTGGAGAGAAATTCCTAGTCCAAAATAATTAAACATGCATTTTTCCTATTTTTAGTGCATAAAAAAATGCCAAAAGACCATTAAAAATTCCCCAATTAATTAAGTGACAATTTTGATTGTCTAGAATAATTAGGGAGGTTATTTCATGGTGTCCAAAAATATGTGACATGTTTTTAATAGGTGCACTCTCAATTACATGCCCAAAAGATTCAAAATTCAAAAATAAAAGGAGGAAGTGTCCTCAATAAGACAAAATAACAAAAAAAGCAAGTTTTTTTATTTTTTCCCCTTCATGATCAGCTGATCATGCGTCCCTCCCTCTCTCTATTTCCCCCAATAAGCTTCTACACACTCCATTACTTACTCACCAAGTTTTAATTTGATCATATCCTCAATGTTGCCCTTTTTGGTAAATTAACCCATGCACTTACACTAACCTTTCCACCAAAAAACCCCATCTTACCTTTTTGAGAACATTCCCTCACCAAAATACCCTTAACCCTATTTTACAAAAATCACCATTCCCAAATTAGATTTTTTTGTTCATAAATTTCCTTTTTTTCCTCCTTTTATGCGCCACCTTCACCCATTTCTCTCACACACTTGTGTTTTCTAAATACCCTTGATCCATGTGACCAACAATCTTAACCATCCATTCAAAATTAAGATCCAATCCTAGAGCCCAATCAAAGCAAAAAGTCCTAAATACCCTAAAGCCTCAAAATCCCTATAAATAGCTCACACCTTCTCTCTTCACCAATCTTTGGCTATCATTCTCACCTTCAAGAAAACCAAGCATCATACTTCTCCTCCTCTCCACCCTCTAGGCCGAAGCCTTCTCCTCCTTCCCCCTCCTCCATTACTTCACCTTCATCCACCAAAGCACCTTTAATCCACCTCTCACACCCTTAACCTTCCTTTCTCACTCAAGGAGTTCATCACACCACCTTTATCTCCTTCCTTCCCTTGCAAGGCCGAAGCCCTCTTGCATTTTTCTCCCCTCCATTTCTTCAATTTTCTCTTCCATTTTAGAGAAAAGGTAAAATCCATAACCCTCTTTGCATCTTCTCCAAATATTTTGCATTGAAGCTCATTTTCTTTCCCTCATTCCTTTCGCATAGCATCATCTTTTCAATGTAGTTTGTTGTGGTTGAGGGGTGAGATTTGTTGTCTCACCCTAAAATAAGTTGATTAGTGTTATTTTCATGTTAATTTTTGAGTTTTCTTGTTAAATAAAATGGAGCAAGGTTTCGCATGTACATGATTAAAATGTCTTCAAAATTGATTTTGTTGTTTCTTTGTTTAAATCTTGTTGTTGGTATTTTCCTTTAGTAAGTTGTTGAAGATTTGGCTCTATGATTCCTACTAGTGCCAAGTGCACTTTGATTTTAGTAGTGAAGAGAGCTAGAAATGACTTTTGTTTAATATATTAGTTTATGTGCTCATTATTTCTTGTGTTTTAATTTACCTTTTGATGATCTTGCAAAGTGATTCTCACTACATGCCTAGTGCATTTCATTCAAGTGGTGAAGATTGCAAGAAAGGATTCAATCTATTTCATAGTTTAATAGTTTATGTGTTCTTGTAGTCTAGTTATATTGTTGTCCACTTGTTGATGATCTTGCAAAATGATTCTCACTACATGCCTAGTGCATTTCATTCAAGTGGTGAAGATTGCAAGAAAGGACTCAATTTATTTCATAGTTGATATGTTTATGATCTAGCTATATTATTGTTTAGTTAATGATGATCTTGCAAAATGATTCTCACTACATGCCTAGTGCATTTTATTCAAGTGGTGAAGATTGCAAGAAAGGATTCAATCTATTTCATAGTTTAATAGTTTATGTGTTCTTGTAGTCTAGTTATATTGTTGTCCACTTGTTGATGATCTTGCAAAGTGATTCTCACTACATGCCTAGTGCATTTTATTCAAAGTGGTGAAGATTGCAAGAAGGGATTCAACCTTGTATGAATTGTCATTCCATTCACTACTTTATCTCTTAAATAGTTCTTGTGAATTAATCATAGTTTTTGCTTAATGTCCAAAGTTTTCGTTGCATACTTGGTTTAGGCCATGAGCCCATCTCATTGAATAAAATTCTCTATTATATACTCTATAGTGTTAGGGTTTTGTTTCTTTTGGTTTTGGTCCCCTCATGTGTGTTCTTGGGGTTAGGGTTTTAGGTTTTGAGGTTTAAGTTACTATTTTGGTTTTTTTGAACTTTTAGGTTGAATAAAAATGCCTTGCTAGATGCCCATTTGGCAATTTCCTATGTTAGTTTAGGTTTATGCCTACATGTTCATGCATTCATTTATATCCATATCTTTTCAAGTTCACTCATGCATATATTAATATCATGTTTTGCATCTCATAAATTAAATGTGCATATATTAATATCATGTTTTGCATTTCATAAATTAAATGTGCATATATTAATATCATGTTTTTCCCTTTCATAAATTAAATACTCATGCATTCAATAATGTTGTGTTTTGCATTCCATAATTGCATACTCTTACACTCATATACTTGTATCATTATGCATCCAATTGTTCATAGCAAATTGTAAATACTCTTTTGATTGCTTTGCTTGTGTCCCAATGGTTGTTTTGGTTTTTGACTTGTAAGAAGGATTTGAAATGTTATATTTCTTTTCAAGCTTGAAATCCTATGTTTTTTTCCAAATAAGAAAACCTAAGGCATTTTTCTAAATAAAAATCATTAACCATCACTCGAAGCCGTTGCTTGTTTGATCGTTAATGAGGAGTTATTAGTGGTAGTCACTCGAAGCCTTTGCTTGTTTGGCTATCATGAAAGCTCCCACACATTAATTAAACAACAAAAACAACTAATTCAAACTTCCAAAATAACACGAGCTACTAGCTCGCCCCCTTTTTTTCCAAAACTATTTTCAAAAGAATAATACGACGTTGTCGCTTGTAATCACTGAAGCCATTGCTTGTTTGATTGCAGCCCAACTCTCTTTTCTTTCGAGTTAATACCGAATGCCACTCGAAGCCTTTGCTTGTTTGGTGTTCGCGAACACTCGAGTCTTATTTCAAAAACTCTAAAAGCACTTTCAAAAATCACAAAGCCGTTTTCACGCGCAAACACGAGAACTACGTTGCTTTGATCCTCACCTGTGAGGCACGTAGGACCGGGTTTCTGTCCCGTCAAGCACACCTTTAAAAATCCATAAAAATAAGAACTACGTTGCTTTGATCCTCACCGGTGAAGTACGTAGGACCGGGTTCTGTCTCCGTCAAACACGCTTTTCAAAAATCTTTGTTTTGTTCCGCTTTTCAAAGATACCAAAAACATCCCTTTTTCCGTTTTCAATAAAAGATTTCTCAAAAGAAAAGAGAATAAATAGAACAATGTATTTCAAATCAAACATTTCAAAACCACATCAAATTAATGGTTCCCTTTCGGTAGAAAAGAGGCGCGTGAAGGTGCTAATACCTTCCCCATGCGAACCAAACCCCCGAACCTACATCTCTAAGTTTTGAAAGACCACCCGCTTTCAAAAAGGTTTTTTCAATGTTTTCCTAAAATAAAATATTGGTGGCGGCTCTACTGATTTTCAACGTTGTCAAACTGAAAAGTCCCAAACCGGATTTTTCGGGGCGCAACAGCTGGCGACTCTGCTGGGGAGTTTTCTTTCTTTATTTATATATCTAAAGAGAGATGAGGGTCAAGCCTAATTAATTTGATGTGGTTTAATTTGTTTGATTTGAAAAACTATGTTCTATCTATTCCTTTTCCTTTTCTTTTCTTTTCTCTTCTTTTGTATGTTTATGGTTGTGCTTATACATGCATTCCTCAATTCCCATGATCCCTCTTCTTCGCTCCTTTTCTTGAGGTAAAACATGCATTCCCCCATTCTGTTATGTCCCCTTCTTCTTAGCTCCCTTTCTTGAGGTAAGCAATGCGTGTAATTTCTGTGGACTTATTAGAATGATTAGAGTATGCATGTTGAACCCTAGGGTAGACAACTGTTTATCTGGACTGTTCTGGTTTCCTTGCAGGTGGGGTGGGTAGATTTTAGGAAGTATGCCCTCGATCACACACTTTCACACCTTGTGATTTATGTTCTATGAGTGGGCTCCTATACCCGGATCCAACAAACATTTAGGAGAGTGGAGACGATTAGTAGGTCGTCATTCGAGACCTTTGTGCATCGATACTCATGAAAGTCTCAACCAGAGTGCACGCTTTCTCATGACGCTTCACACTTGGTAGTTCTCACATTTGTGGATGTCGGCATGGGGATTCTATAGCTCTGGTAGCCATTGTGAGGGTGTGAATTAGAACTACATGGGAGGAACCTTTGAAGTTGACCTAGAACTTAGGATTCCCACCTTTGTAGGACACGAGGGCATACGAATTGTGTCTTTGCATGGTAATTTAGGGCATGTCTTCCTCAAAAAGGAGCTTTTTAGAAAAAAAACTTTCCAAGAAAATACAAAAATATTTTCATTCTTTCAAATAAACCGATCCTGAATTTTTGAACCTCCATCCTTATGCATCGCTTTCATCATCCCAACATACATCATTCATATCATAATCGCATCATGCCGCATTCATTAAAACTAAATGTTGTAAACATCTGCATTCATCTTGCATCTCATTTACATCCGCTGCGGGAACCTTTGAGTGACGTCATCGTCTTGTCATAGGTGCATCAAAATGGAGTTGAGTAGCAAGACTTCACTCATTTCTCGCTTCGATTATGAAGAGGGTTGAGATCGGTAGTACGAGATGCGGCGCATGCTTGACCATATGGGCCCCATTGAGAGAGAGTCCTTTGATCAAGCATACGAGAATGTTCGTAGATTGCTGCAGTTGAACGTTCAAGAGGACGCTCTTATAGCTTTGAGCCAATTCTACGACTCTGATGTGAGGTGTTTCTTCTTCAAGAATTTTCATTGTCACCCACATTAGAGGAGTATGAGCAGCTTTGGGGTTCGCGGATCACATGCTAGGCCTTACCAATATCGGGGCGATCTTATATCGATGAAAAGCTCGCAACGCTGCTCAGGATTAGTGTGGATGAATTGAGGTTGCAGAAGTTAAAGAGAAATGGTGTAGCCGGGTATCCACAAGAGTACTTCGAGGGCCTATTACAATCTTATGCCACGGCTAAGAAGTGGGGACCGTTCAAATTAGTGCTCGCTCTTACCATATTTGGGGTGGTCCTCTTTCCTCAAATAGAGAGATATGTTGATGAAGATGCAATCGGTGCATTCTTGGCCTTCAAAGACACTCAGAACCCTATCAATCCCAGACTGCTATCCTTGCTAACACGTACCACGCTCTTACTCGCTCACACTGGGTTCCATAAAAGAAATTATGTCTTTCCTCCCACATTCTCTCGCTTTGGCTTATTACCCATGTGATCCACAACCGAACTAATGTTAGGGAGCTAATCTCTTACGCCCTAAGCTGTGAGGTGGAGGTCAAAACTGCTATGGAATGGGTTGAGTATTTGAAGAATCTCAATGAACTCCAAATCCGGTGGTACACATTTGCTTGTTGGGATGACAGACCGGTGGTAGTGTTCGGATTGTGGAAGCTTTCAAAATGTGCCTCTCATGGGGACTCGGGGGTGTATCAACTACAACCCTTCATTGACCTTGAGGCGGCTCGGTTACATCCGATGAGGAACTCACCCCGAAAGCATCTTTGTCTGCATTTACCTCTATAAGGGGATGCCTAATTGCGGCGACTTGCTTGAAGAGTTCAACGATCATGGGAATCAGTAGTGCGGAAAGGAGTGAAGAGTTGTCAAAGAGAATCGGTGACATCACTTTCAATCAATGGCTCAAGGAGAAGCTTCAAAATGCAAAATCACCAATTCAAGGATGCTTTCCTTGAAGAAGAGATACTGAGCCTTATGTCCCTACCCATGAAGAGCTAAACGAAGTCAAATCCGCATTAGCGAAAGCAGTAAGAGGAAAAGAGGGCACTTTGCGAGCTAAGATAGAAGAGATAGCTCTAGAGAAAGAAAAGCTAGAGGAGGAAAACAATGTCAAGATGATCATTTGTGGAAGAAAGCGTTAGACGATTCAAGAAGGAAGAACAAAGCAAGATAGAAGCCCAGAGGCATCTGAAGGGGGCCAGAGAGGAGCTCCAAAGGTATAAACAAAAGACGAGGAAAGCACTCGAAGAAGCTCAGGAGTGGAAGACATTAGCCATGGAATCAGGGCAAGAATCACATTTAGTGGCAGAGTTGAGGAGTCAGTTGAGAAGCCTCAAGCAAGAAAGGGTGGCCATTAATGAAACTCTCAAGGAATACCAGCAGGCTTTGAGCTTTGAAAGAGAAATATTTGGTGAATTGAAGAGAGACCTTCGCTGTCTAAAAGATGCCTACAGGCAGGTCCGAGTAGAGAGCCAGTATTGGGAAAAACGCTTCCTAGAGTTGATTGGAAAGATCGAAGATCAAGAGGTCATTAAAGAACTCAAGGATGAGATACAGCTGTGGAAGAACAAGTTCTCAAAGTCGCCGGTGGCCCGTCAAGCTATCTTTGGGAATCCCTAAGAATCTGAGGTTAGCCGAGGCGGGATGCACTTCTTCAATACCACTTTGAAGTGTATCGGTTTGTGGAATCTTTGAGAGCGTTGATCACGAGAATTCAAAGAGCAATCTCAAAGGGCAAGTGCAAGCAAGAAGAGGAAGAGAGTTGGGAGCTTGAAGCTATTTGTATTTGAGTTGCCTATTTGTATTTTTGATTTAGGAGTTTGTTTGAGCTTTGTATTCAAGAATATTATCTCGCTCTCTTTTTGAACATTGTAACGTCTTTTCCCCTTTAATGAAAATTGGTGAAGCTTTGAAAATGAATGAAGTGTGCTATTTCGATTCCTTGTTTACTTCAATTCAGTAAATCAAAAGTTTACGCGTATGACAAGGCAAGGTACCCGCGGTTTTTAGGCATCAAGCAAACATTGTGCATGCATTCATACATTCATTCATAAATTTATTTTGTTTCTTATGCAATAAATGTCCGAATAAGCAGAAAAGGCACGCTGGTTCTCCGTCACCGATACTTCACCCGATCGCAAGCGTTGCTAATGGCTCGGCTACGAGCATCCAGAGGTTGAAATTGAGAGTAACCCGAACAAGAAGACATGGGTGTACAAATTTCGAATCCCGAGCGGTGGCTCGGGAAAATCGGACTCGAAGGATAAGATGGGTACTATGGAGGCCCAGTCCATGAAATGATGGTATCTTTGCAAGGTTTGAAGAGTGGGACAAGCTGCTGGCCCGTCATTTGTAGTGGGTCCAGATGGGGTCACTTCTTTTCGTTCCTCCTCGGTGTCGATGAATCGCTGCAACCACAGTTCCTCCGGATGCGGGGTCGATCATCCGTGTTCGCTCCCGAAATGAATGTGTCAAACCGAAGACATCGCTGCAGAGATACCCTTGGGGTATGCTGCTGGGTACCGCTGCGCAACTGTTAGATCTACTCCCGTTGGTGTAGCTGCACCTAATCAAATTCTTGTCACCACACTGGGGCCGCCGAGGAGGATCGAGAATCGGGCTCCTGCCCCTCATGCCATACACAATTCCACGCCAGGGTTCACAGCACGACCTCAAAATGTCCCTCAGCCAGGAGGAGGGTATTACTACAACACGGGGAGTCATCCCCAAGGGCACGCGTTTGAAGGGGCTCAGCCAAATGATCTGATCCGAGCACTAGAAGAAAGAGTGAGAGCTATGGAGGGTACTGGTGTTAGAGCCAAAGAGGCCCGTGAGCTATGCCTAGTCCCAGTTGGGTTCTACCGCCAAAATTCAAAGCTCCAGAGGTGGACAAGTACAGAGGGATAGGCTGCCCAGAGAGCCATATTACAATGTTCGTTCGAAAAATGGGTCCCTATGCCAATGATGACAAATTACTAATCTATTGCTTCCAGAACAGTTTGGTGAGAGCTCCTTTGGATTGGTATATGAAGTTGCAATCCTCTGAAATCCGCTGTTGGAAAGATTTGTCTGAAGCTTTCATGAAGCAGTATAAGTACAACATGGACATGGCTCCGGATAGGTCGCAGTTGCAGCACATGAGTAAGGGTGAGAAAGAGACTTTCAAGGATTATGCTCAAAAATGGCGAAGCACAGCCGCCCAGGTTCAACCTCCTTTGACTGAGAAAGAGATGGTGTACATGTTCCTGGAAACTCTGCCAGCAATCTATTATGACAGGCTGATCACAAGTGTCTCAACCAGTTTCTCTGACATGATAGTCTTCGGGGAAAGACTTGAGCATGGCCTTCGAAGCGGGAAGATTTTGAATCACCTTGGTAATGCAGGGAGTTCGGTGGGTCCAATGAACTGGAAGAAGTACCAGCCCCATTTCCCTAAAAAGAAAGAGGAGAAACTAATGTCATCTCTGGGGAAACTCATCTTTTGGTACTCCTCCACCCCAAACTATTCCATTCTCGCGCTCGGTGCCATCTCAAAGAAGGCGATGACCGTCCCAAGACTCAAGATTACCGGTTCAAGAAGCGGACTAGTTTTGATCCAATTCAGATGACATATATCGAATCTGTTTAATCACTTGACCTCCAATAATCGATCAATACTCGACCCATGAAAGTAGTGCAGCCACCATTTCCCGAGAGGATACAATGCTAATGCCACTGCAGTTTCCACGAAAATGGGGTCGGATTCATTTGTGGAAGATTGTAAAGCCTTCAAACATGTAGTGCAAGATTTGATAGATCTTTGGTTGGATATCGTTTAAACAGAACCGCCCAAATACAACAATCAATCCATTACCAGTCACCGAGGAGCGGCTACCAATGCTATAGAAAGTCTTTGTTGGCAAGTTCTTTGAAAAAAGGTGCAAGAGATCAAGACTCCTCTAAGTGTCATTTATCTTTGAGTTATATGCAGGGCCAAGGTTGTTAAAAAAGGGTGTTGCCATGAAGAAGGGTGTCTTGACTCTCTGTGTGGGGGGAGGTTGTGAAACTTTCAAAATGATCCCGCAGGACTGATGGATCGGTATGTGGTCCAGATAGGGACCTACGGTGTGGAAGATGAAGTGTGGACCCTGTATTGAGACGGTGGTAGAGAGGCCAAAAGCCGATTGAAATTTGCGCGCACTGCGCTCACGAGATTGGTTCAAGCCAGGGCGACCGCCGAGTAGCTAATGAAGACACGGTTCCCTTCTCATGCAAGGAATAGATCGGTGAAGAGGTAATGATCTTCGCCTACAAAAGAAGGGCGTTGGGATACTCTAGGAGAGCCCGGCGGAAAGTTTGATTACCAGTCGATATGATGCTCGTGGCAAGCTCAAATCCGAATAGAAGATATCCAAACCTTGGGGTGGGATGAAGAAGATGAACAAGACAACCAAGTGGTTGTCCCCATGGCCAAGGAGGGATGTTGGGACACTCTAGGAGAGCCCAGCGGAAAGTTTGATTACTTGGTCAGATATGATGCTCCTGAAAGTGCTTTAATCCGAATAGAAGATATCCAGCCCACTGGATGGGGTGAGGTAGATGAGCAGTACGACCAAGTGGCTGTCATCATGGATGGTTCCGAATCTGGAGAAGTGTGGACACTGTACCCTGACAATGATAGAGGAATCAGAAGGCCCATTGAGATTCCTTATGATTTCAATCCTAGGTCGATGCGAGCAAATGCTCACCAATGATAGTGATTGAGGTACCCACTCCGTTTCGTTATGAGTCAAATAAAGCAGTTCCCTGGAAATACATGGCAGAATGCTCTCCAAATGCTACCACTGTGACCAACATAACAGGATCAAGTGGGATCACTAGAAGTGGAAGAGTGTATGCTCCAGAAACCCTCCGCGAAGCATCTAGGGAGGGTGAGCAGAGAGCGCGCAAAGATAAAGAAAAAGAGCAGAGGTGCTCGAGAAAAAGTAATGAGAAAAAGAAGCCAATGAATTCTTGAAGTTTGTCAAACAAAGCGATTCTGAGTAGTTGATCGGTTTAAACAGGCGCCTCAAAGATATCCATGCTATCACCGTTGCTCGGTTTGGAAGCACGCTGAGCGACCACGATGAAAGTGCTCAATGAGGCTCACGTTGCGAGAGGACATTTGGTGAATCGGTTTGATGGAATTGTCGGGAGTGTGGTGGTCGCAAATCACCTAACTTTTCTGTCGATGATGAGTTGCCTTGAGCGGAAAAAGAACATAATCAAGCTCTTCATATCTCAGTAAAGTGTGGGGACTATGTGCTGGCCAGAGTACTGATTGACAATGGGTCTTCACTGAACGTAATGCCAAGGTCAACCATGGACAAGCTAGATGTTGATTGTTCCTATATGAAACCGAGTTTGACGCTGGTGCGAGCATTTGATGGGTCCAAAAAGGAAGTGCTAGGAGAAATGGAATTTCCTATCCAGATTGGTCCTGAAGTTTTTTGTATTAATTTCCAAATCATGGACATTACCTCCTCATATAGCTGTCTGCTAGGAAGACCCTGGATCCACATGGCTGGGGCAATTCCTTCTTCTCTTCACCAACGGGTCAAATTCATGGTGGGTGACAAGGTGGTCGTGGTATTCGGTGAGGAAGAGACTCTGGTTAATAAGCCGTCGAGTTCAAATATGTAGAAGCTACCAAGAGTCGTTGGAAACTTGACTTTTCGATCTTTAGAGATTGCCAATGCGGTGTTTGGGAAGACCAAAGAAGAGGAGATGGTTGCCAAAATTATGATAGCCCAAGGTACACAAGGTGGTTACGGCTTGGGAAAGAGGCTGGTCAAGGGATTCTAGCTCCTATCCAAGCGAAGGAAAACAAAGACCGTTTCGGGCTAGGATACACCCAAGTAAGGAGGAAGGCGGATAAGAGGCGGATGAGCGAAAGCGCCGGTGGTTGGCCAAATCCGAGGCGAAGATCCATGGCCCCAGAGGATCCCAATTTGCGACATTAGTCGAGTTTTGTGAGTCTTGGCTTGTGGGATCCCAATCAAGTTCCGCCATCATCGAGATGTTCACGAATCAGAAGGCAGCGCGGCGAGTGCGGGTTCGTCGTTGCTATGTATCGGTGAAGAGTTAAAGAATTGGAAGGCTGGCGATTCTCCTGTGACTCTTAATTTAAAGTAATCATTTGTAATGCAACCCCGTGGCTCTGCCCAAGGCCATAGGACCATTGTTAGGGGCACACGTGTTTTTATTTTCAAAATTATCATCATCAATAAAAACGCTTGTTTTGAATTCCTCAATCAATAAAAATCAATTTCTCTTCATTTGCATGAGTCTTTTCCGCTTTATTTATCTGTTTGTTTTCTTGTTTCGCCTTTCATTACGCTTTTTTCGCCGGCAAAATGCAGATCCACAACAATGGTCTCTCGAAAATGACGATGTGTCGATGATCCACCTTTTGACTTTGATCACCCCGTCAATCAGTGAGGGGATGTTGAAGAAGACCGGGAAACTCCTCCGTAACTTTTGAGGTTAATGAAACAAGAAGAAAGGGTAATCCGACCACACGAAGAGTCCTCTGAAGTGATCAACTTGGGAACAGCAGAGGACAAGAAAGAGGTCAAAGTAGGCACCACCATGAACGAAGAAGACCGCATAAAGTTAGTTCAGTTGTTGCGGGATTATGTGGATGTGTTTGCATGGTCGTATCAGGATATGCCTGGGTTGGACACCGACATTGTGGTACACAAGTTGCCATCAAGCCCGAATGCCCACATGTCAAAGCGAAATTGAGGAGGATGAAACGAGAGATGTCCCTCAAAATCAGAGACGAAGTGAAGAAGCAATTCGATGCAGGATTCCTGGCAGTGGCCAAATACCCGCAATGGGTTGCCAACATTGTCCCAGTTCCCAAAAAGGATGGGAAGGTCAGGATGTGTGTCGATTACCGGGATCTGAATCGTGCTAGCCCTAAGGACGACTTCCCTTTGCCTCACATTGATGTTTTAGTGGACAGTACAGCTCAACACTCGTTATTCTCCTTCATGGATGGATACTCGGGATATAATCAGATCAAAATGGACCCTGAGGACATGGAAAAGACAACTTTCATAACACTTTGGGGAACATTCTGTTATAAGGTCATGCCATTCGGATTGAAGAATCTTTGGCGCGCAACCTATCGAGAGGCCATGGTTACCTTATTCCATGATATGATGCATAAAGAGATTGAGGTTTATGTTGATGACATGATCGCAAAATCTAAAACCGACAAGGAGCACATTGTCAATCTGCAGAATCTTTTTGAACGGTTAAGGAAATATAAGCTCAAGTTAAACCCAGCCAAGTGCACGTTTGGGGTAAGATCAGGGAAGTTGTTAGGCTTCATTGTCAGCCAGAAGGGAATTGAGGTGGATCCAGACAAAGTAAAAGCTATCCTCGAAATGCCAGTGCCTGAAACGGAGAAAGAAATCCGTGGTTTCCTCGGAAGGTTGAATTACATCTCTCGATTCATCTTCCAGTTGACTGCTACTTGTGAGCCAATCTTCAAATCGCTATGCAAAAGTCGAGCCGAAGTGGAATGATCGATGTCAGCGACCTTCGAGAAAATCAAGGTGTACTTGCAAAATCCACGATCTTAATGCCACCGTGGCGGAGATCCGCTTCATCTTATACCTTACGATGCTGCTAGACAGTTCAATGGGTCGTGTGTGTTGGGTCGCATGATGATGAATGCGGAAAAAGGAGCATGCAATATACTACCTAAGCAAAAAGTTCACCGATGTGAGAGACAAGGTATTCTATCTTTGGAAAAGACTGTTGTGCTTTAGTTTGAAATTTGCTCATCGTTTAAGGCAAGACATCTTTGAGTCATACAACTTGGTTGGTTTCAAAAATGGATCCAATCAAGTACATATTTGAGAAGCCCACTCTCACGGGGACGAATTGCCCGATGGCGGATGCAATTATCGAATCACGATATCTCGTATGTCACACAAAAGGCGATTAAAGGTAGTACACTCATTGAATATTTGGCATGTCAACCGATTCAGATTACGACCAATCGCGCATGATTTTCCGATGAAGACATCATGGCACTATTCGACGAGGGGAAGTCCCACGAAAGTGAAAGATGGAGAATGATATTTGATGGTGCGCCCAATGTGTGGGGACACGGAGTGAGGCGGTGTTAATCTCCACGATAATCGCTTCATTCACATCCTTTGCAAGGCTAAGCTTCTATGTCACAAATAACATAGCAGAATCACGAAGCATGCATCCTAGGTATTCAACCACCCTAGAGTGGAAAGTTAAAAGGCTAGATGTATACGGGGATTCAAATTTCTAGTTATTTATCAAGCAAGAGGCGATTGGGAGACCGAGAGATCCTAAAGCGATTCCTTATTGTGATTACCGCAAGAGTTGATGAAGTCCTTTGATGAGATCACCTTCCAAATATATCCTCGAGGTGAAAATCGGTGGCCGATGCATTAGCCACATTGTCTTCTATGTTCAATGTTATTTGTGACAAGAACTTGACTAAGATCAATCAAAGACCGTAGCTTCGCTCGCGCATCACTCTTGCATGGCAATAGATGAAGAGCCCGATGAGAAGCCTTGGTATCATGACATCAAGCAAGACATCACTAATCGGGAATACCCACACAGGGCATCGAAAATGACAAGAGAACTCTCGGAGAAGGTTGTCAAGGAATTTCTTCTTGAATGGTGAAGTTCTTTACAAGAGAAACTATGATATGGTTCTCCTAAGGTGTGTTGCCAAAGAAGAAAGCGAGAGAATCATGAGAGATGTGCATGAAGGCTCGTTCGGAACCCATTCAAGTGGGCACACCATGGCTAGAAAAATCCTAGGCGGGTTATTATCGGCTCCGGATGGAATCGATTGTTATAGCCGTAAGGAAATGCCACAAATGCCGATCTATGCCGATCATATCCATGTGCCGCTGCCAAATTAAATGTTCGATCGCATCTTGGCCGTTTTCCATGTGGGGCATGGACGTCATAGGTCCAATTGAGCCCAAAGCGTCAAAGCGGGCATCGCTTCATTCTCGTTGCAATTGATTACTTTACAAGTGGGTTGAAGCGCGCCATACTCCGGTATAACCCGATTCGATGGTTGCTAAGTTTGTGAAGAAAGATCCGATTTGCGGTATGGTCTACTCCGACAAGATCATCACCGATACTTGGTAGCAATTTGAATAGCAAAATGATGAAGGACTTGTGCAAGGAATTCAAAATTCAGCACCATAATTCCTCTCCTTATCGCCCAAAGATGAATGGGGCGATTGAAGCGACCAACAAGAATATCAAGAAAATAGTGCGAGAAAATGGTGGTAACCTACAAGGATTGGCATGAGATGCTTCCTTTGCTTTGCACGCCACCGTACTTGATCGCGCACTCGATCGGGCAACCCCTTTTTCCTTGGTGTATGGATCGAAGCGATGACTTCCCATTGAGGTTGAGATACCCTCCTGCGGGTTCGATGGAAACTAAAGCGGAGGAAGCGAGTGGGTGCTGTGCTCGCTGGATCAACTAAACCTCATTGAAGAAAAAGGATTGCGACTACGTGCCATGGCCGGTGTACTAGCCAACAGAGAATGAGAACCGCTTTGGCGACGGAAAGTCCGGCGCGTGAGTTTAATGAAGGAGATTTAGTACTCAAAAAGATACCGCTTATTGAGTGACTCCAGGGAAGTGGGCACCCACTTATGACGCCCGTATGTAGTCAAAAAGCCTTTTCTCGGAGGAGCGCTGATACTCACCAACATGGATGGCGAAGACCTCAAAACCCAGTCAATTGGACTCAGAAAGAAGTATTATGCCCGAAAGAAATAAACGAAAAAGAGAAAGACAAGCCAAGTAAGAATTAGCTCGCTAGGTTGAAAACCCGAAAAGGCGACTTAGGCAAAATCAGAGCGACCGGTGGATTGAAAACCCGCAAAGCGGCGATCCAGCAAAAATTAGGGTCGAGAAAACTTGAGCATGAAAAGTAAAGAAAGGCATACAACTTCCCCAAAGGCTTGAATGAGGGAGTGATCAAGGTCAAGGACACAAATGTCAACATCGCCCTACTTGAGGCGGACGATCAATTGAGTTTCTCTCTTATTTTCGTGTCTTTTTGTAGTTTCAAAATTCTCAAATGTACTGAACAGTCGACGTAACATTCTGTACGATCGGCTTCCATATCAATAAAGCTCAACTTTTCTCATATCGTGATTATTGATATTTCTGTTTTTCTGCTCAAAATAAGCGTTTTTATGATGATGGTGATATTGAACTGTAAAACATGTGCATACATCATAGGGCATTACAAATCATTGCGAAATCTTTAAAAGTCATGGGAAATAAGCAAATTCCTAAAGATAATTAATCTTACAAAAAAGGTTGCATTCACAAACCGTTCCAAGTGGCAAACCAAGAGAGCAAACGCGCGTTCGGTTCACAAAGCCTTGCAGTTTCCCTCGGCTTTTCAGTCTCATACCAGAGTATCGGAAGTCGGTTGAACAATAAAAAATAAGCCTTGTCAAAAGCAAAAATGAGCGGTCGAAAAAGAGAGTGATCGGAAAAAAGAAAAACATGAAAAAACAAATAACCGGAAAAATGTAAAGTCGGGTCGAGAAAACAATCGAAAAGAATCAAAACAAAGGAAAAGCGATCCACCACATGCATCATCACATCAAAATCATAGCATTGCATGCACTCGCATAACATACTCCTGCATAACATGCCTTCGCATAACATGCACCCATGCTTCATGCATCATTCCTTGCATCAGCTGACATATGCAGGTACCTCAATTCAACGCGCCAGCAGCGGTCATCTCAATCAGTCAATCAGCAGGATTTGCAAATCCCTTCAGGACCCGTGCATCCCTTCAGGACCAAGGCGTCCCTTCAGATCCCGTCGTTATCGAGCACCGACGAATCATCAGACCTCGGAGTCCTTCAGTCTAGTTCAAATCAACAGTCCAAACAGCGACTTTGAACTCGACCTTCATTTCGCCAAGTCATCACAGAGCATGACGGATCGGCCCCTCAGACCTCGCGTCCTTCAGACCAGCTGTGCCAGTGTAAAGCATAGTGCAAGTCCATCAAAGTAAAATGTATCAGCCTCCACAACTTGATACAGAACCTCAGGCCGCTCGAGTAGGCCACCCTTGAGCAAGCGTTCCCCGAGCCAGCGTTCTTGAGCCAAGCGTCGCCTTCGAGCCCAGCGTTCCCCGAGCCAGCGTTCCTTCAGAGCCCAAGGGTTCCTTCCTTGAGCCCAAGCGTTCTTCAGAGCCAAGTGTTCCTTCGGAACCCAAGTGTTCCTTCGAGTCCAAGTACTCCTTCAGAGCGCAGACGCTCCTTCGTAACCAGTGTTCCTCCGAGTGACGAGCGCTCCTTCATCACCGCACTTTTGTTACTTTCTTCCCGGTGGTGTCGGCTTATCAAAGGGCGGTACCTTCTCTCTTATTCTATTTATTGTTTTCCTTCTTCTTTGCTTACGCCACCCAGAAAGTCGGCGCCAATTTGTTTCCGTTTTGTTGGCACCACGTTCATTGCAGCCGTTTTCTGGCTAGTATCCATTCACCCAAAAAAAAAAAAAAAAGAAAATTCGGGTTTTTCCCTAAGTTGACAAAATCGGTATAATTTCTGAATTCTTTATCTCTATTTTGCCACGGAATATGTTTCGGCCAATTCATATTCCTTGTTAAAATCTAGATAAAGAGGGGCAACTGTCATACCCCAATTTTGTCCGGCTTAGGTCAACACCCTAATTTTCAACCAAAAAATAAATAAATTAAGGCTTGGCATGCATTTTAGAGTTTTAAAAGTCATCCAAGGGTTTTTAGGATCATGTTTAGAATAAAAATGCATTTTTGAGCAAATTAGGACTTTTTAGGGTAAAGGGCATTTTGGTCATTTTTCACAACAAGATGATTTTTCTCGTTAAAAATGTACATCCACAAAAATACATTTTTATTCCATCCAAAATAATTTTTGTACAATTTTTGGAGAGAAATTCCTAGTCCAAAATAATTAAACATGCATTTTTCCTATTTTTAGTGCATAAAAAAATGCCAAAAGACCATTAAAAATTCCCCAATTAATTAAGTGACAATTTTGATTGTCTAGAATAATTAGGGAGGTTATTTCATGGTGTCCAAAAATATGTGACATGTTTTTAATAGGTGCACTCTCAATTACATGCCCAAAAGATTCAAAATTCAAAAATAAAAGGAGGAAGTGTCCTCAATAAGACAAAATAACAAAAAAAAGCAAGTTTTTTTATTTTTTCCCCTTCATGATCAGCTGATCATGCGTCCCTCCCTCTCTCTATTTCCCCCAAGAAGCTTCTACACACTCCATTACTTACTCACCAAGTTTTAATTTGATCATATCCTCAATGTTGCCCTTTTTGGTAAATTAACCCATGCACTTACACTAACCTTTCCACCAAAAACCCCATCTTACCTTTTGAGAACATTCCCTCACCAAAATACCCTTAACCCTATTTTACAAAAATCACCATTCCCAAATTAGATTTTTTTGTTCATAAATTTCCTTTTTTCCTCCTTTTATGCGCCACCTTCACCCATTTCTCTCACACACTTGTGTTTTCTAAATACCCTTGATCCATGTGACCAACAATCCTAACCATCCATTCAAAATTAAGATCCAATCCTAGAGCCCAATCAAAGCAAAAAGTCCTAAATACCCTAAAGCCTCAAAATCCCTATAAATAGCTCACACCTCCTCTCTTCACCAATCTTTGGCTATCATTCTCACCTTCAAGAAAACCAAGCATCATACTTCTCCTCCTCTCCTCCCTCTAGGCCGAAGCCTTCTCCTCCTTCCCCCTCCTCCATTACTTCACCTTCATCCACCAAAGCACCTTTAATCCACCTCTCACACCCTTAACCTTCCTTTCTCACTCAAGGAGTTCATCACACCACCTTTATCTCCTTCCTTCCCTTGCAAGGCCGAAGCCCTCTTGCATTTTTCTCCCCTCCATTTCTTCAATTTTCTCTTCCATTTTAGAGAAAAGGTAAAATCCATAACCCTCTTTGCATCATCTCCAAATATTTTGCATTGAAGCTCATTTTCTTTCCTCATTCCTTTCGTGCATAGCATCATCTTTTCAATGTAGTTTGTTGTGGTTGAGGGTGAGATTTGTTGTCTCACCCTAAAATAAGTTGATTAGTGTTATTTTCATGTTAATTTTTGAGTTTTCTTGTTAAATAAAATGGAGCAAGGTTTCGCATGTACATGATTAAAATGTCTTCAAAATTGATTTTGTTGTTTCTTTGTTTAAATCTTGTTGTTGGTATTTTCCTTTAGTAAGTTGTTGAAGATTTGGCTCTATGATTCCTACTAGTGCCAAGTGCACTTTGATTTTAGTAGTGAAGAGAGCTAGAAATGACTTTTGTTTAATATATTAGTTTATGTGCTCATTATTTCTTGTGTTTTAATTTACCTTTTGATGATCTTGCAAAGTGATTCTCACTACATGCCTAGTGCATTTCATTCAAGTGGTGAAGATTGCAAGAAAGGATTCAATCTATTTCATAGTTTAATAGTTTATGTGTTCTTGTAGTCTAGTTATATTGTTGTCCACTTGTTGATGATCTTGCAAAATGATTCTCACTACATGCCTAGTGCATTTCATTCAAGTGGTGAAGATTGCAAGAAAGGACTCAATTTATTTCATAGTTGATATGTTTATGATCTAGCTATATTATTGTTTAGTTAATGATGATCTTGCAAAATGATTCTCACTACATGCCTAGTGCATTTTATTCAAGTGGTGAAGATTGCAAGAAAGGATTCAATCTATTTCATAGTTTAATAGTTTATGTGTTCTTGTAGTCTAGTTATATTGTTGTCCACTTGTTGATGATCTTGCAAAGTGATTCTCACTACATGCCTAGTGCATTTTATTCAAAGTGGTGAAGATTGCAAGAAGGGATTCAACCTTGTATGAATTGTCATTCCATTCACTACTTTATCTCTTAAATAGTTCTTGTGAATTAATCATAGTTTTTGCTTAATGTCCAAAGTTTTCGTTGCATACTTGGTTTAGGCCATGAGCCCATCTCATTGAATAAAATTCTCTATTATATACTCTATAGTGTTAGGGTTTTGTTTCTTTTGGTTTTGGTCCCCTCATGTGTGTTCTTGGGGTTAGGGTTTTAGGTTTTGAGGTTTAAGTTACTATTTTGGTTTTTTTGAACTTTTAGGTTGAATAAAAATGCCTTGCTAGATGCCCATTTGGCAATTTCCTATGTTAGTTTAGGTTTATGCCTACATGTTCATGCATTCATTTATATCCATATCTTTTCAAGTTCACTCATGCATATATTAATATCATGTTTTGCATCTCATAAATTAAATGTGCATATATTAATATCATGTTTTGCATTTCATAAATTAAATGTGCATATATTAATATCATGTTTTTCCCTTTCATAAATTAAATACTCATGCATTCAATAATGTTGTGTTTTGCATTCCATAATTGCATACTCTTACACTCATATACTTGTATCATTATGCATCCAATTGTTCATAGCAAATTGTAAATACTCTTTTGATTGCTTTGCTTGTGTCCCAATGGTTGTTTTGGTTTTTGACTTGTAAGAAGGATTTGAAATGTTATATTTCTTTTCAAGCTTGAAATCCTATGTTTTTTTCCAAATAAGAAAACCTAAGGCATTTTTCTAAATAAAAATCATTAACCATCACTCGAAGCCGTTGCTTGTTTGATCGTTAATGAGGAGTTATTAGTGGTAGTCACTCGAAGCCTTTGCTTGTTTGGCTATCATGAAAGCTCCCACACATTAATTAAACAACAAAAACAACTAATTCAAACTTCCAAAATAACACGAGCTACTAGCTCGCCCCCTTTTTTTCCAAAACTATTTTCAAAAGAATAATACGACGTTGTCGCTTGTAATCACTCGAAGCCATTGCTTGTTTGATTGCCAGTTCCAACTCTCTTTTCTTTCGAGTTAATACCGAATGCCACTCGAAGCCTTTGCTTGTTTGGTGTTCGCGAACACTCGAGTCTTATTTCAAAAACTCTAAAAGCACTTTCAAAAATCACAAAGCCGTTTTCACACGCAAACCTGAGAACTACGTTGCTTTGATCCCTCAGCCTGTGAGGGTACGTAGGACCGGGTTCCTGTCCCGTCAAGCACACCTTTAAAAAATCCATAAAAAATAAGAACTACGTTGCTTTGATCCCTCAGCCAGTGAGGGTACGTAGGACCGGGTTCCTGTCCCGTCAAGCACGCTTTTCAAAAATCTTTGTTTTGTTCCGCTTTTCAAAGATACCAAAAACATCCCTTTTTCCCGTTTTCAATAAAAAGATTTCTCAAAAAGAAAAGAGAATAAATAGAACAATGTATTTCAAATCAAACATTTCAAAACCACATCAAATTAATGGTTCCTTTCGGTAGAAAAGGCGCGTGAAGTGCTAATACCTTTCCCATGCGCAACCGAACCCCGAACCTACATCTCTAAGTTTTGAAAGACCACCCGCTTTCAAAAAGGTTTTTTCAATGTTTTCCTAAAATAAAATATTGGTGGCGCTCTCATCGATTTTCAACGTTGTCAAACCTGAAAAGTCCCAAACCGGATTTTTCGAGGCGCAAATGATGTGGTGATAACCGAAAATTCTTGAAGAAGAAACACCTCACATCAGAGTCGTAGAATTGACTCAAAGCCGTAAGAGCGTCCTCTTGAACGTTTAATTGCAGCAATCTACGAACATTCCCGTATGCTTGATCAAAGGACTCTCTCTCAATGGGGCCCATAAGGGCTGCACACTGCCTCAGACTACCGATCTCAACCCTCTTCATAACTGGGAAGCGAGAAATGAGCGAAGTCTTGCTACTCAACTCCATTTTGATGCACCTATGACAAGACGGTATGTTACTCAAGGGTTCCCGGCAAGCAAATGCAAATGAGATGCAGTATGAATGCAAATGTTTACAACATTCAGTTTTAATGAATGCGGCATGATGCGATTGTGATATGAATGATGTATGTAGAGATGATGAAAGCGATGCATATGGATGGAGGTTCAAAAATTCAGGATCGGTTTATTTGAAAGAATGAAAATATTTTTGTATTTTCTTGGAAAGTTTTTTTTTCGGAAAAAGCTCCTTTTTGAGGAAGACATGCCCTAAATTACCATGCAGCACACAATTCGTATGCCCTCGTGTCCTACAAAGGTGGGAATCCTAAGTTCTAGGCAGACTTCAAAGGTTCCTCCCATGTAGTTCTAAATCACACCCTCACAATGGCTACGAGAGCTATAGAATCCTCATGCCGACATCCACAAATGTAGAGAACTACCAAGTGTGAAGCGTCATGAGAAAGCGTGACTGGTTGAGACTTTCGTGAGTATCGCATGCAGAACAAAGGTCTCGAATGACAGTCACTAATCGTCTCCGCTCTCCTAGATGTTTGTTGGATCCGGGTATAGGAGCCCACTCAAAGAACATAAATCATAAGGTGTGAAAGTGTGTGATTGAGGACATACTTCCTAAAATCTACCCACCCCACCTGCAAGGAAACCAGAACAGTCCAGATAAACAGTTGTCTACCCTAGGGTTCAACATGCATACACTAGTTTAATATACAAACCATTCTAATAAGTCCACAGAAATTACACGCATTGCTTACCTCAAGAAAGGGAGCTAAGAAGAAGGGGACATAACAGAATGGGGGAATGCATGCTTTACCTTAAGAAAGGGAGCGGAGAAGAGGGATCATGGGAATTGAGGAATGCATGTATAAGCACAACCATAAACATACAAAAGAAGAGAAAAGAAAAGAAAAGGAAAAGGAAGAGATAGAACATAGTTTTTCAAATCAAACAAATTAAGCCACATCAAATTAATTAGGCTTGACCCTCATCTCTCTTTAAATAAAGAAAAAAAATCCCAAAGCAGAGTCGCCATTTGTTGCGCCGAAAAATCCGGTTTGGGACTTTTCGGTTTGACAACGTGAAAATCAGAGAGAGCGCCACCAATATTTTATTTTAGGAAAACATTGAAAAAACCTTTTTGAAAGCGGGTGGTCTTTCGAAAACTTAGAGATGTAGGTTAGGAATTCGGTTGCGCATGGGAAGGTATTAGCACCCCACGCGCCCTTTCTACCGAAAGGGAACCATTAATTTGATGTGGTTTTGAAATGTTTGATTTGAAATACGTTGTTCTATTTATTTTTCTTTTTCTTGTTGAGAAATCACTTTATTGAAAACGGGAAAAAGGGATGTTTTTGGTATCTTTGAAAAGCGGAACAAAACAAAAGATTTTTGAAAAGCGTGCTTGACGGGACAGGAACCCGGTCCTACGTACCCTCACCGGCTGAGGGATCAAAGCAACGTAGTTCTCGTTTTTTATGGGTTTTTTAAAGGTATGCTTGACGGGACATGAACCGGGCCCCACACGTACCCTCACCGGTGAGGATCAAAGCAACGTAGTTCTCAGTTTTTTATGCGTGTGAAAACGGCTTAGGAGATTGAGTTTTGGAGTTTTTGAAATAAGACTCGAGTGTTCGCGAACACCAAACAAGCAAAGGCTTCGAGTGGCGTTCATTACTAACTTGAAAGAAAAGTGTTGGAACCGGTAATCAATCGAGCAATGGCTTCGAGTGATTACAAGCGACAACGTCGTATTATTCTTTTGAAAATAGTTTTGAAAAAGGTGGTGAGCTAATAGCTCGTGTTATTTTGGAAGTTTGAATTAGTTGTTTTTGTTGTTTAATTAATGTGTGGGAGCTTTCATGATAGCCAAACAAGCAAAGGCTTCGAGTGACTACCACTAATAACTCCTCATTAACGATCAAACAAGCAACGGCTTCGAGTGATGGTTAATGATTTTATTTAGGAAAATGCCTTAGGTTTTCTTATTTGAAAAAAACATAGGATTTCAAGCTTGAAAAGAAATATAACATTTCAAATCCTTTTTCCAAGTCAAAACCCAAAACAACCATTGGAACACAAGCAAAGCAATCATAAGAGTATTCACAAGTTGCTATGAGCAATTAACAAAGAGAAGCACAAACTTGCATTGGAAATTAAAAGCAAGTTGAATCCTTTGAAGTAATCTTCCACACTACTAGGCATATGCACTAAGCATGAGTGGGAATCCTTTTACACATCATTAACAATTAAAACAATCAACTCAAGAATAGAAAGTTGAATCACATTTAAACAATCCTCTCACTTAGGTTAAAGTGCATGAAGCACAAGTGAGCCTCATATTGCCAATCATCAACCAACAACAAATGACTAGCAAATTAGGTCAAAGCAAACTTAAGAAAAATCACTTTAGATTCTACTTCAATTTGGTTTTACAACTAAAATCACAAACACTAATTCGCATCCTAACTTGCAAAGCAAAACAACTTTGAAACAAATTTTTTACTTTTTTTCAAGACTTGACAACAATTATTTTTGTGGTTCAAGCATATCAACTAAGCACATAATGGACTACAAGGCCGAAGCCTATTGTAGCTCAAACCCCCATTTATTTCATGCAAGAATACAAAGAATGAACAAAACAACCAATCCCTAAAAGCTAGCATGAAACCGAGGGCCTATTTGCCCAAAAAAATCATCAAATTCTTTCATGAAAATTTACTTAATCACATAAATAAACATGCATACATGATAAACAATAAAACAAACTAAAACCCCCAAAATTGGAGCCCAAACCGAAACCATATTCACAAAAATCCAAGTCTAAAACATCAAGATTCAACAACAAGCATGGTTCACAAAATTAGCACAATTAATCAAGCATTAATCAACTTCAAATCATTTAATGAACAAGAATATTCAAAGGATCATGGATTAGGCTCAAAGTTGAAGCAAAAAAGAAAGGGGAAACATATTTTCATTTGGGTAAAAATCGCATGACCAAAATAGCAAATCAAAAGAATAAAACCTAATCAACACATAATCACAAGAACAATTTATTTAGTGGGTGATGGACCAGCTCTCACCCACAACAGCCCCTAATCTACATTATATGATATTATGAGATGCAAATATAAGTTGAAAAATGGTTTTAATGCAAGAAAGTGAATGAAGATGCAAAGGATTTGATGTATACCTTGGTTTCAAGCTAAATAAGAGTAGGAATGAAGATTAAGAGCAATAAAACACCAACAATCCTCAAGAACTAGCAAGAACAGCTCCAACACCTTGAAGAAACAACCCCTTTGATAATGTAAAAATGGAATCAAGGACAAAAGGAAGAAGATATATGAATGTAGAGTGTGTTTGAGGTGATTTGGTGAAGGAAAGTTGAAAAGATTGAAGAGGAGAATGAGAGGGGATTTTCGGCCAAGAGAGGGAGGAGAGGAGGAAGAGTGCTAGCTAGGGTAAAAATGAGAGTGTGTAGAAGCTTCTTGAGAGAGAGAGAGAGAGGGAGGGCTGCGCAACATGCAGAAAAATGAGAAGGAAAAATAAAAAAAATGCTTATTTTTGGTCTTTTGTCTTATTGAGGACACTTCCTCCTTTTATTTTTGAATTTTGAAACTTTTGGGCATGTAAATGAGAATGCACCCATTAAAAACATGTCACATATTTTTGGACCCCATGATATAGTCTCCCTAATTGCTCTAGACAATCAAAATTGTCACTTAATTAATTGGGGGATTTTAATGGTCTTTTGGTATTTTCTATGCACTAAAAATAGGAAAAATGCATGTTTAATTATTTTGGACTAGGAATTTCTCTTCAAAAATTATGCAAAAATTATTTTGGATAGAATAAAATATATTTTTGTGTGGATGTATATTTTTAACGAGAAAAATCATCCTGTTGTGAAAAATGACCAAAATGCCCTTTACCCTAAAAAGTCCTAATTTGCTAAAAAATGCATTTTTATTCTAAACATGATCCTAAAAACCCTTGGATGACTTTAAAACCCTAAAATGCATGCCAAGCCTTAATTTATTTATTTTTTGGTTGAAAATTAGGGTGTCGACTTAAGCCGGACAAAATTGGGGTATGACATTATGTCAAAAACACGGAGTAGAATGAGTAGCGCTTTTTAGAAAGCGCTACCAATTTTAATTTTAGTTCTAAATTCCTCCTCACTTCGCTCTCTCTCTCTCTCTCTCTCATTCTCGCGAAACCTGCAACTCTCTCTCTTTCTCTCAACCTGAAAAGGAGAGGAAATCTAGGGAGGTGTGAGCAAGGAAACCAACACCATCGATCGACTTCACTTCCTCAGCATGTGTAGCCCATCTTGGATGGTTTCTTGTAGTGCCTTCCTGAGAAACAATTCAAATCTCCTTCTAAACTCAGTTGTTGTTGTTGGTGTTGAATCAAAAAGTTTTTCAACAAATCCTAGCTCATGTGAAATGCTTAGCGACACTTTCTCGTCTCTCTCAGGTACGTAATTCCTAATTTCCTTTTATCAATTTTGTTATATATTCATTCAGTTCAATTCAATTCAATTCTTGATCTCCATTCCAAAACCTAACTCATTTCTTGAATTTATTTGTTCAGGAATTCCCCTTCCACAGTGTTTTAAGAGGTCTATGTGAGAGAATCTTGATGAGTGTTTAATATCTTTTCTCGGTAGTCTTGAATTTTATCAATCCCCTCCAAACACATCCTAGCGTCCAGAGTCCAGTTTCTGACAAAACTAAAATTCAGCCTCCTCTATGTTTTGCAACATTAAGTTTCTTGGATTGGGTCCCACCGCCATTGCTCCTGCTACCAGCGTTCATGAGTGGCTTGAATGCCCCGTTTGCACCAATTCACCAGGTCTGGTTTTTTTTTGTCCTTTTTAATAAAAAAATCAATTTAATATGATTCCTTTTGATGGCTTTTGTGAAGAATTATGTGGATTTGCTTGGACATATTTTGAGGTTTTCTATGGCTTTCTGGGGGATTGGGGATAAACCTTAGATTGGGGGTTCATTGGGATTGATTACTCTTAAATAATGATTGTGAAATTATGATAATAGTTGCAGGTCATGGTAGTAGGGTGTGAAATTAAGGAATAACTGAATGTCAAAATTGTGGTAGTAGGGCGTTCGTCTTTGCTCTAAAGAAGGTCTCTGTGTGACTTTTTTTCCTTGATTTTGTGATTTGTAGTGAACTCGAGAGATTGTGATTAATGCTATCTCAATTGTATTTGCAGGTTCTTTCTATGGCAGTTTATAATCACTATCAGGGAATATTTCATGAATCTTCACCCAAGTCCAAGTTAAGTGGTTGGTATATTACTTCAACTTTTTAATAGTCAATTCATCTGAAATAGAGTAATCCTACATCAAATTATCCTGCTTCGAGGCAGAGGAAAGAAATATATATTGATTTTCAGAATGAAGATGGGAGAAATGAGTGATAAGTCCAGCAGAGACGGGCCATCTACCATTAACTCTAAAATCACTTAGAGTAGCTTTAAAATTCTTGTGCAATGCATCTTTAAAATCTTTAAAAATCAAGTGAAAAATTAATATTTTAGGGCAGTCAAAATATTTTTTAATAGGGGTAAATAAAAAAAATTTCAGGGTGTGCATGTGACCCTCTACCTACAGTAAGGGTTTGCCCCTATCTGCGCGCAACTGCTGTCATACCCCAATTTTGTCCGGCTTAGTTCAAAACCCTAATTTTCCCCAAAAAATAAATAAATAGAAGAGAAAAGAGCATCATGCATTGCATTTAGGGTTCTAAAAGTCATTTCAAAATTTCTAAAATCATTTTTGGAGTTGGAATGCACTTTTTGGACAAACTAGGTTTTTTCAGTACAAAGGGGTATTTTAGTCATTTCGCAAATAAGGGACAATTCCTCAGGACAAGCCATTCAACATGCATTTCAAGGTATTAGAGGTCATTCCTAGGGTGAAAAGCCATTTTTGAAGTGAAAATGTGCTTTGGGAAAAGAACTAGTGTCTTTAGGGTGGAAGGGCATTTTGGTCATTTCACAATAAAAACGGTCTTTCGTCCCAAATCACTGAGCAATCATCAATGATTTATTTGAGGAATATTTGTGCTTAATTGTGATTGTTTTTGCGCATAAATATTAAACCTTTTGGCATAAAAATCAAATTTTTGGATAGAAGGGTAAAATGGTCATTTCCTTTGAGGTGGGGTCAACAAATCAATTTTGGGATTGGTGAGATCATAAAATTCAGAGCCCAATCATTGAATCATGGGACATGTCCCAAAATGGCATGAATTAGGAAGAATTATCTTGAAAGGAATAATCAATATTCCTTTGAATTTTGAAAGGTCAAGTGTAGTACAATAGTACAAGTTGCAATTCCACTCATTCTCTCTCCTTTTGTGCTCCGAATTTTCTCTCAATTCCAGCCCATTTTTTTGTGCTTTTGCATGCCCATGATCCTTGTGAAATGATCCATAGCCATTGATTAAAAATTTTGATCAAATCCTAGGCCATAGCTCAATGTAAAAAGACCTAAATGCCCTCAACAATTTTTGCCCTTCAAAACCACTCCAAAACCGTGTGGAACAGCTGACAATCAGCTCATTTGTGCTTCTTGAATGTCCCTAATCCTTGTGCATTGCAATCCAAACCATCCATTCAAATTATATCTCAAATCCTAGTGGATTGCAAAGAGCACAATGTCACAAATACCCTTAAAATGGCCTTCACATAAAAGCCCAAAATTGGAGAGGCTAAGGGGACTCTCATTTTTCTAACCTAGATCAGAATACTCTCCATCTATCCCTCTCATCCAGGCCTCCATTCATCCCTCTCAACCTCCATAGCCATTTCTTACTTCCTTCCTCCATTTCTTCACCAAAAATCACCCAAAACCTAAAAATAACACAAGATCCTCACTCCATCTCATCATATCTTTCCATTGCACACTTCATTTTTGTGATTTGAACAAGAGAAGAGTTAGTTTCTGAAGCTCACGAAGTGGTTGAAGGGGAAGCTTGAAGTTTTTGGTTGATTTGTTCTTCTCTATTTCTCCTATACTAGTTTCTAGCTTGATTTTGGGGTAAGCTTCTAAATCTTTGCTTCAAAATGTAGACCCATGCTTTATTTATGTTATTCCTCTCATTTCCATCATGATGTATGTTTGAATCTTGTGAAATGCATGCTTGATCATGTTGATTTTATGGAGTTAAGATGAATTAGGCATATTTGTTGATTTTAGGGTTTTAAAATTTGTTTTTTGGGTAAAAATGGCTTTGGCCTTGAGCTAAATTTTTGGGGTTTTGCTTGTTAATTGTTGTTCGTCATGTATTCATGCTTATTCATGTGATTGGTTTGAGTTTGATGAAGAAATTTGTGGATTTGGGTATGTATAGCTTCGGGTTAGCTAGGGTTTCCTAGTGCACCTCTTGATTCTTGCCTACTTTTGTATATATGTGTTGAATAATTTGGAAATGAGTTGTTTGAGCCTTAAAATGATGGATATGCCTCTTTTTTGAGCCCTCAATTGGTAGGGTTTGCGCTTGTGTTAATTGTTTGCAATTTGAATCACAATCCCATAATGAATTGTGTTGATTTTAATGAGTTTGCCTTGTTAAATTGCATGTAGTAGCCTCGGGTTTGGCTTGAATTAGTTAGGTTTTGGTCAATTCTTGTTATTCTCTTGTGAATGTATGATGTTCAGGTCTTGATTGCGGTTTGCAAACGATTGAAATCGAGTTTTGAATGTGGTTCATGCTAGGATTTGGAGATAGTTGATCTAGGGTTACATCACTTGTTGCAAAATATTGTTGGGTGCATAATTGGTTGTGTGCTAATGTGTAAGTTTTGGGCATGAAACTTTGATGTGGATTTGAGCATATATAGCATTCGGCCAAGGGCCACTTTTTCGTATATTTTGTGCTTCAAACTTTTACCACATTGCATCAAATAATTTTACTAAAACTCTTTCATTATTTTTACCACTTTTTCAATCATACATGCTTACCTAAAACTAAAAAAACACTTCGCATACCCTTCTTTATTCATTTAAAAACTCAAAAATATTTTTCCCTTGCATACTTTATTGATGATTGGGTGAGGTGATCCAAATGCTCATGCCTAGTGCATATCCCAAGTATTGGGGATCACCTAAAAGTGATTCAATCTTTTATTTTCCTTTACATAATCAATTACTTGTTTCATGTTGGTGATTTAGTAACATGACTCAACACTTATGCCTAGTGCATTTAGTGTGTGTTGAGGATTACTTGAAAGTGATTCAACTCTTGCTCCTAATTTTCGAAACCTAATTGATCAAATGCATGTTCGAAATTAATCAATGCATCTTTGCCTACATGTTCAATCATCCAACTAAGAATATCCTATGCCTATAATTAATTGTATCACTTGTTCATGATGCCATCTAAAGATCTTGACTTAATTGTGTGCAATCCCTCCCCCATGCATGTGCTCTTATATGAAGACGTAAGTCTACTACTTGTGTAGCATAGAGTCATTAAGACAAATGCACCTCTCTCACACACGCGCACAATTATTTTAAGAATTTTGTTTTGCATCCTTGATAATTGAATCCCTTAATTATATTGGCATGCTTAATTTTGGTTAGTGACATGTTCATGATTGCTTAATCATTGAAGTATGAGTCTTGTTCATTCATTTGCATTTGGTTATGGATTTAGAATTGATTTGAAATGTTCTACTTCTTTTATAAAACCTATTTCCTATACTCAAATAAAAAAACTCTTCCTATTTTCAAAATAAGGATAAGATAATTTGTCATTAATAATCAATCGTGCCATTGCCGTTTAGATTATTAATGGTGATTTGCTTATCCCCGGCGAGTTAGTAGTGGGACCATTCTAACCGTTGTTGTTCGGTCTCCACAAACACTCCCGTCTTTGCGAAAACATTTTCTTCCTCATTAAATAAAACTGATTGTCATTGATAACCAAACGCGCCGTTGCCGTTTAGGTCATTAATGACGATTTTATTTTCAAAAGAGTTAGTAGTGTGGCCATTCTAACCGTTGTTGTTCGGTCGCCACGAACGCTCACCCAATTGCGATCTTAAGCCGTTTTCAGACGCAAAAGTCGAGAACTACGTAGCTTTGATCCCTCATCCCTGTGAGGGTACGTAGGACCGGGTTCATGTCCCGTCAAGCACCCTTTTCAAAAATCTTTGTTTTGTTCCGCTTTTCAAAGATAACCAAAAATATTCTTTTTCCCCTCTTGTTTTCAATATAATAAACTCTTAAATAAAAGAAAAGAAAATAAAAGAAGTAGAACAAATTGCTTTCAAATCAACTTTTCCTAAATCACACATCAAGTTAATGGTTCCCTTTCGGTAGAAAGGACGCGTGAGGTGCTAATACCTTCCCCAAGCGTAACCGACCCCCGAACCTACATCTCTGCGTTTTCAAAAGACCACCCGTTTTTTCCAAAAAAGGTTTTTTCAATGTTTTCCTAAATAAATATTGGTGGCGGCTCTACTATTTTTCACGTTGTCAAACGAGAAGTCCAAACCGAATTTTTCGGGGCGCAACAACTGCAGAGACAAATTCCTCGAACTGAGAAATTTATGAGTCTATACCGTTTCTTAATTAGTAATGATCCTCATAGGAGGCCAAAAATTCTTGATTAAGTTCACACTAATGTTGATATATGGATTGTAAGTCTCTTGATAGCGCTTCATATTTTGTTACTTTTATTCATCATCATTCTAGAAAAGTGTGTGTTTTTTCCTTAGAAATCTAAAGATCAGGTACTTAATATCTTTAAGCACTTTCATGCAAGTGTAGAAAGAGACAAAGGAAGAAAGTTGGAATGTATCTGAGCGGATAATGGTGGTGAGTACAAAGTTCCGTTTGAACAAAATCGCAAAGAATTTGGAATCAAGCTTGAGTAGACAGTTCCAAAATCTTACCAACATAATGGAGCTGTAGAAAGAATGACAGAGTTGTGTATGCTCTCATATACAAACTTGTCTAAAGCCTTTTGTGGTGAAACAATGAGAACTGTAATGAAGCCTACACAAACTTACACGAAAAAAAATGTAGGCTTTTACTTTTCCCACACCCCCTCCTACTTAAACACACCCCTTCCATTTTTAAATTCCAAATTTACCCCCAATTAAAAAAAACAAAAAAACCCACACCCCTCCCCTTCTCACTCTCCCTCGTCTCTCACTCTCCCCTCCCTTCACTCTCCCTCCTTCGAACCCTAACCTTCACTCTCCCTCTCACTCACCTTCTCCCAACTCATTCAATCTCACCCAATCTCTCACTCAATCTTCTCCACCAACACTCTCAAGAGTTGCTTGGTTATTTTCGTCTCCTCTCACACTCTCTAATCGTTCCATTTTCATCAAGGTATGCCTCTCCCCCATCTGTTCATTTGGGTTTTTTTTTTCTGAAACTCTGAATTGTTCGAACGATGTCCTTCGAACACATGAAAACGAAGGCGTTCGAATGAGGTCGTGCGAACACCGATCGAACGACCTCATTCGAACCGTTGTGAGTTGGAAACTGAAACTGACTTGTTCGAACGGGGTTGTGCGACCATGTTCGCATGTGGCCGTTCGAGCGATCGTTTGACAAGATTTCAAAGCTTTTCGTGATTGGTTCTCTTAATTTGGTTTAATTGGTTCTCTTGATTGTTGTTTTAGATATGGTGAGGAGCAGAGGTGGTCATGCCGCAGAACCATCCGAGCGAGCCGGTCGGCCACCTCCTACGGTTTCAAACAGCAAAAGGAGGGAAGAAGCCGGTGAACCCTCCCGAGCTCGGGGTCGTGCTAGAGGTAGGGACAGGGTTGATGTTCCCCCTCCCCCACTTCCCGAGGATATTGGCAGGATATTGAGCGTGATGCTCAATTTCTGGCCTATGAGTTGGCTGGCCCTTCATCTGCTAGGCCTTCATCTGCTAGGTCTTCATCTGCTAGGCCTTCCTCTTCAGGCCTTCATCATCTAGACATCATGAGGAGGAGGTCTTTGAGCCTCATGAAGAGAGAGGTTCTTTGAGCCTCGGAGGTCTTTGCTCTTGGGCGACATTCCCATTTCTGGTGGACCGGAAGATGGTTCTGCTCTTGCCCACATACGCAGGGCACATATTCTTACCGATTTCTATTCGCCGGGTAAGTTATTATTTTATAGTTGATATTGTAAATTTGTTTATTATGTTGTTGAATGTTTTGGCTTATTGTGTCATTTCGAATGCGAGTTCGCCGGATTTACAAACAATCCCACATGGACTATTCATTTACAAAGTGTTTCATGTTAGGATTAGGGACACTCATGCGCCTTCGTGGTTGGTTCCTCTGGTTGGGCTTGGTTTCCCCATTCTCCACAAGGGGCTGCTGAACGCATTCATAGAGTGTTGGCAGCCGGATACATCATCATTCCACCTTCCTGTGGGTGAGATGAGCATCACCCTTGATGATGTATCCCAGCTGCTACACATCCCCATCATCGGCGGTTCTATGACATGCCGGATGGACTTCGTGGGCGGGAGAGCATTTCGGCGATTGACTATTTGGGGGCCACACCCGAAGATGCAGCTGCCCAGACTTCGGGCCGTGGGTTTGTATGGCTGAGGGATAGGGTCTACCACCCAGCCATAGCTGAGGGGAGGTGGGCTCATGCTGCTAGGGCCTACATTCTGTATCTTTTGGGTTGCACCCTGTTTGCTGACAAGTCAGGCAACAAGGTTAAGCTTGGCTACCTTGGTATGCTTACTGATTTGGATGTTGTTGGAGACTTCTGCTGGGGGGCCATGGCCCTTGCCCATTTGTATGATCAGCTGAAGGATGCTACAAGGAAGAAGACCAAGAAGATTGCTGGTCATCTTCCTATACTTCAGGTACAAAACATATTCTTTACTTTTAAGTTTGCTTTAGGGTTACTTTCATATTAATAATCAACCAATGATATGTTCATTACAGGCTTGGATCTTTGAGCACTTCCAGAGTGCGAACTTTTCCTCCTGGGTGGTGCACGAAGAGTATGATGGCGAAGAAATGGTTGTGTGATGATGGCCCTGGGGCCATCAAGTCACAGACCATCAGATTAGGCGTTGACCGGCTAGACCGTGAGGAGGTGACCTGGGACCCTTACACACGCCCACAGGAGGTGAGACCCTTTGGTGAGCGGCGAGTTCGGAGGGTTCATTGAGTCGTGGCCGCATGATGCGCCATTTGCCGATCGAGTGCTCGGGCGGTTTGGGCGGTGTCCAAAGACATTCGGAGGATCCCAAACCTGCTACTAGGGCCGTCTGTACCCTATCCGAGAGTGTGATGAGATGTGGACACTTTTCGAGGACCACTTGGTCGCGGGGGCCTCCCTGTGTGCCGTACTCCTCAAACACGGTGTCGGGCTACTTTCCATGGTACTCTAGGTCTCACATCCCTTTCTCTTCCCCGAGCATTATGTACGACTTGCGAGATGAGCACGATGTCGATGTGGTACGTGTCTTTTATGTTAATTGCATTGATAATGTTTCTTAATCTTCTATTTATTTAAATAATAATGTTATGTTATTTGGTTGATGATGCTACCAGAGGCTGCTGGATTTGGTTGATGACATGGATGGGACCATCGATGATAATGTCCTGAGCCAATCGGGAGCATATTTCAGCGCATCAAGAGGCTGCTCAACCCCTTCTGTAGGTTTAGGAGGAGGTTTGGTAATGTGTATGAGAGAAGGAAGGGGCGCAACACCCAGTAGGATCCTGTCATAGGGGGGATGTTTGTTTGGGATCTTTGTATAATTTCAGTACTTTGTTTCATTTGGTTTTTTAAATTGAAAATTCCTTTACGTTGGCGCAAATTTATTGTCATTACAAAATACGAAAAACATGAAAACCAAATACGAAATACATCAACTACGAAATACATAATATGAAATACATCAAATACGAAATACATAATACGAAATACAAGGATAGGAAATTTAAAACGAAACGACAGGAAGCTCTCATGTTTCTCAAACATTTCTCAAACGTCTAGTTCTAATTCTACGGACAATTCGAGATAAGGTTCAATCAAACCTTGGAAGCTCTCATGTTTCTCAAACATTTCTCGAACGTCTTTGTCTTTCTTGATACGCACGTGGCACATCCGAATACGATTACGTGGGGTCATGCTGCAGATGTAGGGGGAGCTACATTCGATACTAGTGATTTCTTGCTCCACACCATCTAGGTGAACATTTTCTGTTAGTTTTTCTTTCAATTTGGCGAAGGTGATGTTGTTCTTAAGCCTAAAATGTTTAGTGTCACGACCATGAAACAACACACCAGCTT
This sequence comes from Oxytropis ochrocephala, assembly GCA_020916435.1. NCBI lineage: Eukaryota > Viridiplantae > Streptophyta > Magnoliopsida > Fabales > Fabaceae > Oxytropis > Oxytropis ochrocephala. Next base: position 64,946,213 of record CM037094.1, on the reverse strand, counting down.
GTTGCCAGGACTGGACAGTCATGTGATACTCAACTTTACAGGTGTGCGTAATGACTCTTTCCGGTATGGGTTGTTGTGGTGCGGGTGGTCTTTGTTGAAGAAGATGAATAACTTCTTCTGGAGTGCGTCATTGTGTCCACGCGTCTGACTCTAAGATTTGTCGCCCCATCGAACGTTAGCTAGATGTTCCATCATTGCGCGACGTCGTCGCCGCTTTGGATCTCCATGGTGAATAATGGGCAGTCCCATCATTTCTACAATTGAACTTCTTGAAACGATACGCTCCACGCCTTTACGCCCGCGCTCCTCCGGACGAATCTTCCTCTCACCTTTTCCTTGATTTGGGCGAAGGTGATGTCCTTACTCATCCCGCAGAAGACATGGTTAGGACAACGAAACACAACACGATGTTCGTCGGTGGCAGACAAATCCCATGGTGATGAAGGGCCGTTAGGAATTTGTCGTTTGAGTAATTGGGTTGAGCACAATTGCCATTCCATTTTAGGAGATCTGAGGATTTTGGTGAAGAAGCAGATTAGGGTTTGGGGAAGAGGCAGATTAGGGTTTGGTAAAGAAGATCTGAGGATGTGAACTCCCTTTTATAATAGGCATGGTGAAATGTCAGCCGTTGATTTCATTTTTAGATCACAAATCTGAGCCGTTTAAATTCTATCCGTTCAGGCACATTTTCCAAATGGATTGACATCCACTCCTTTATCTGACACATTTGACTGATTGAAAACCGTTGATTAAAACTGTCGGTGGAATCTGAGACGTCTAATACCTGTCATTCTGCAGCAATTCTGCAGCACTTGTTCGAACACCATCATTCGAACATGTTCGTATGACCCCATTCGAACGTGTTTGCATGACCCTATTCGAACAGGTGAAAAACACCCAAGAGGGTGTCTGTCCATATTTAACACACTCGAACGGCCTCGTTCGAACCTGTTCGAAGGCCCGTGTTCGAACAGGTGAAAATTTCATAAAAAAATAGGTTTCCCCTGGTCTTTTGGTCTTTTCACACCCTTATGGGGTGTGTTTCGAGTAGGAGGGGGTGTGGAAAAAGCAAGCGCCAAAAAGTATGTGTGTGCTTTAAGCGAAGTTGAATGGGCTTGGCCCATTATTAGATTCCTAATGTTTAGCTAGAATTTTGGTACCACTATTTTATGGGTTTTTTTTTGTACCCCCACCCCATCCCCATATACCCCCACCCACACTGAAAACCCCAAAATGCCCTTCTGAAAACGTATTTTTTTAAAAAAAAATTTGGCCAATCGTATATACACCTGGGGGGTGTATATACGACCCTTACATTTGGGCATCGTATATACACCCCCCAAGGCGTATATACGATTGGCAAACCCCCACCTTAATCGTATATACGCCTTGGGGGGTGTATATACGATGGGCAAAAAATAGGGTCGTATATATACCCCCTCAGGTGTATATATGATCCGTATTGTATTTTTTTAAGTCAAATAAAAATTAATTAAGTCCTGAAAATAGGTTTTGTGTGTAGTTCGTTAAAACGTGACGATGTTATACATCGAACGAATAATTTAGGCTAAAAAATCGGTTTTCGGGCAACATACTTCGATCGTAATGAAACCACAGCCATTTAAAATCGGTTTACGGGACTACGGCCTCAAAATCCCAAATTCCATCGTTTACTATTTTTTACTTTTTTTTTAATTTTTCGTAGTCTCCAAAAAATCTAAAAAAATTTGTATATCCTTATTTTGGTTTTGTTAGATTTTTAGTGGTGTTTTAATAATTTTTTGGAGTAGTTTTGACTATTTAACGAATTTTTAGTAGCCTTTGAGTAATAAAAATTAAAACAAATTATTAAAAAAAATGAAAAAGCCATCGTATATACCCCTTTGAGTACGTATATACGATTGGACATAAAATAGCCATCGTATATACATACTCAAGGGGTATATACGATTTATTTATTTTTTTAAAAAAAAATTATTTTTCAAAAGGCATTTTGAGGATTTAAAATTGGGTGGGGGTTTATGGGGATGGGGTGGGGGTACAAAAAAAAAACCCTATTTTATTAGACCCTCAATTTCAGTCCCCCTGCAATTTTAAGCAATACCAGTCCCCCATTTTTAACAATCTGTAATTTTAGACCCCTTATTTTTTCCTGCAATTTTATCAAATCCGTAATTTTTTTATCCAATTTTTGAGGAAATTACTAATTAAGTGGCAGGCGCTTTTTGTGCTGACGTAATTATTGGGTGTTGACAATGCCGTAGACTTATTCTCCACATTTGAATTACCATCTAAAAATTAGATTATCACATTAATATCTCTCATCAAAACACACCCCTGAATATTATTGTACTAGTATAATTCACCCGTGCCAGTATGGGTCGAAATTCATGTGTTTAGACATGGTAAGGTAGCTACTTCAATTACTGTATTTAGACATTTTATATATATATATATATATATATATATATATATATATATATATATATATATATATATATATATATATATATATATATATATATATATATATATATATATATATCATTATCATTATCATTATTATATACAATTATGAGTTGTACACATAGGCCTTCCACATCACGTTTTCAAAAAGCCACACAATACACAAATAAAATAGGTGGCATCCACATCACATTTTTGTGCATTCCACATCATCATTTCGGTGCCACATATTGACCACATCACCCATAACTGTACCACTGTACTGCAATCTGAAGGATTGCATTACGCATATGACTTAGAAGCTGATCTCAACGGTGGAGATTCTTTTAAATTTCGGCTCCTACAAAATTGGGGAATTAATCACCATAAATGAAATATAAAGAGCTCATTATGAGAATACAACTGTACTCCATCAAATATTGGCAAAAAAACCATTTGGTGTTGTCATACCCCAATTTTGTCCGGCTTAGGTCAAAACCCTAATTTTCCCCAAAAAATAATTAAATTAAAAAGTAAAAAAGCATCATGCATTGCATTTAGGTTTCTAAAGTCATTTCAAAGCTTCCAAAATCATTTTTAGAGTTAGAATGCATTTTTAGACAAATTAGAGGTTTTTCAGTGCAAAAGGGTATTTTGGTCATTTTGCAAATAAAGGACAATTTCTCAGGACAAGTCATTCAACATGCATTTTTGAGGTACTAGAGGTCACTCCTAGGGAGAAAAAAAAATCATTTTTGAAGTGGAAATGTGTTTCATGCAAAAACTATGGTTTTTAGAGTGAAAGGGCATTTTGGTCATTTCACACTAAAAACAGTTTGTTGTCCCAAATCCTTGAATAATCATCAATGATTTATTTAAGGGATATTTGTGCTCCATTGTGAATATTTTTGTGCATAAATATTAAACCTTGGGGCCTAAAAACCTAGTTTTTGGATAGAAGGGTAAAATGGTCTTTTCCTTTGAGGTGGGGTAAATAAATCAATTTTGGGATTGGTGAGATCATAAAATTCAGAGCCCAATCATTGAATCATAGGATATGGCCCAAAATGGCATGAATTAGGAAGAATGATCTAGAAGGGAATATTCTAGACTCATTTGAATTAAGGATAAGAACAAAAGTACAATTTGCAATTCCACTCACTCTCCCACTCCCTTAGCTGCGAAATAACAGCCATAATCACCTCATTTCCATTTATTTTTATTGTTTGCAAATTGTATTAAATCATGGCCATCCATTCAAGTGTGAAAATCAATCCTCACCTTTCATTTGAATCAAAATGGCACTTGTGTAATAAGCTTTGTAGAAAAATACAATTTTGTAATTGAGCTTATCCTTCACCACCTCTCCTTATGCTGCACACCCAGCCCTCTCTCTCCTCATTTTATTGCCCCTAATCCATGTGATAATGCATCTTGACCATTGATTCAATTTCTTTCTCAAATCCTATTGATTTACAAGAGTTACATTGTCCTAATTACCCTTTAAGTTTTCACTTCATATAAAAGCCCAAAATAAGACCTAGCTCACACACACACTCTCATTTTTACCCTAGCACAAGACACTCCTCTCCTCCCTCTAGCTTCAGCCGCAGACCCTCTCCCCTTTCTCTCCTCCATTTTCTTCATTTTTCATCACTAAACCTTCACTACTTTTGATCCTAGCACTAAACCTCCTTCAAAACTTCTATAATCTCTCAAGTTCCATCAAGATCCTTCCAAGAAAAGGTGTTTGGCGTGGAGATAGGGGCTGTTCATCAAGTTATTTTGCTTCATCTTGCATTTTTCTCCTTTTCCTAGCTAGTTTTAGAGGTAAACTTCTTATCTTTTGCATTCTCTTTAACTATCACCATGTAAATCTCTCTTCTACTCCTCTATCCTCTCCAAGAGGCTTAGAGGGTTCATTTCAAACACTATGTCAAGGACATTGGGAGCCTTGGGTGTTTGAAGTGAACCCTTGGCCTTGAGGAGAGGTTTCTTGTGTTTTCAACCATATTCTTGCATTTTTTTCATGCTCATTTCGTCATTCTTGCATAAATAAAATTTTTCATGTGATTATATGCATTCCTTTGTTCATGTCATAACTTGCAAGTTGAGATTTAGCTTGATTCATGAGGATGAGGATTAGGCTTTAGATCTCTAAGATTTAGGCTTGTTGTTGTTTTTTCTCACTCCTTGATTTATGTAAATAAAATGCATGATGTGCTTGATTTGCATGATTTGTTCTATGTGTTGATTATGAGTTTTAGCATGAAATAAATTGATGATTTGTTCTTGACATGGTTTCGGCCTAGAGCTCCATTTTGTGCATATTTTTGTGCTTGAATTGTGTTGATTGATCTTGTGTGAGATGCATTTAATTGTGTTAGTGTGTTTTTAACTTTTAACCACTCACTTGTTTTTTTACTTTACCATACACTAACTTTTTACTTAAAAGAAAAACAACTTAAACATTTTTACATTTTTTACTTTACCATTTCATTAAATAATTACCATTTACCTCATGCATTCTTTTTACTTTACCATTTCATTAAATAATTACCATTTACCTCATGCATTCTTTTTACTTTACCATTTCATTAAATAATTACCATTCACCTCATGCATTTTTACTTTACCATTCACTAACTTTTTACTAAAAGTTTTACCACTTACCAATTTGCAAAAATACCCAAAACATTTTCTCACTTGCATTTCCCACTTTTTATCTTCATAAGATAAACCCCAAAAACATTTTACCACTTTCTTACTTAAACCTTTTACCATTCCTTACCAAAATACTTTCACCTTCATGCATCTTCTTTCACACTTAGTCTATGTGACACTCTCATGCATCCTCATATGTTCATGTTCCTTGCTCCCTTTTATGTGCTAGTCATTCATTCACTTGTATGCTTTGCATCCATTCTTAAATGCTCATGCATCCCTTAACACCATGTCTTGCATTCAAACATGCATATTCATTCCTTGTATATTCATGCATTCACATGTTTGCCTAATCATGCATCCAATAATGTCATGCCTTGCATTCTATAATGCGCATTCATCCATTGTATACTCATGCATTCACATGCTTGCTCATTCATGCATCTTTGCTTACATGTTCAATCATTCAATTAGGAATATCCTATGCCTATCATTTAATTGTATCACTTGCCCACCATGCCATTCAAATGTCTTGATTTAATTGTGTGCAATTCCTTCCCTCATGCATGTGCTCTTATATGAAGACGTAAGCCTACTACTTGTGTAGCATAGAATCATTAAGACAATTGCACCTCTCTTACACACACTTGCACAATTACTTTTAGAACTTTGTCTTGCATCGTTGACAATTGATTCTCTTAATTGTATGGGCATGCTTAATCTTAATTGATGATCAATGTGTTCTTGTTTGCTTGATCAATTGGACATGTTTGAACTTCATTCATTCATCTTGCATTTGGTTATGGGATTAGAGTTGATTGAAATGTTCTACTTGTTTTCAAGAAATCTTTTTCCAAATCAAACTTCTTTTCTAAACTAGTTTTCAAACCAAAAATCAAATGCTTGTTCAATAAAAATCCTAAAGGCATTTTCCTAAATAAAATCATTAACCATCACTCGAAGCCGTTGCTTGTTTGATCGTTAATGAGGAGTTATTAGTGGTAGTCACTCGAAGCCTTTGCTTGTTTGGCTATCATGAAAGCTCCCACACATTAATTAAACAACAAAAACCAATTCAAATTTTCAAAATAACACGAGCTATTAGTGATAATCATCACTGAGGTTCACCACCTTTTTCAAAACTGTTTCTTTCAAGAAAAATAATATGACGTTGTCGCTTGTAATCACTCGAAGCCGTTGCTTGTTTGATTACCGGCTCCAACCCCTTTTTTTCGAGTTAATACCGAATGCCACTCGAAGCCTTTGCTTGTTTGGTGTTCGCGAACACTCGAGTCTTATTTCAAAAACTCCAAAAGCACTTTCAAAAATCACAAAGCCGTTTTCACACGCAAAAATTAAGAACTACGTAGCTTTGATCCATCAGTCATTGAGGGTACGTAGGACCGGGTCATATCCCGTCAAGCTCGCTTTCAAAAAAATCACAAAATCAAGAACTAAGAACTACGTAGCTTTGATCCCTCAGTCATTGAGGGTACGTAGGACCGGGTCATATCCCGTCAAGCACTCTTTCAAAAAACCTTAGTTTAGGTTCACTTTTCAAAAATCACAAAAAGATTCATTCCTCTCTTTTGTTTTCTAAAAAACTCTTTCAAATAAAAAGGAAAAGAAAAGAAGTAGAACGACTATTTTCAAATCAAACAATCCAAACCACACATCGAATTAATGGTTCCCTTTCGGTAGAAAGGAGGTGTGGGGTGCTAATACCTTCCCCACACCTAACCGACCCCCGAACCTACATCTCAAAGTTTTCGAAAGACCAATTGCCTCCCAAAAAAGGTTTTCCTAATATTTCCCTTAATAAATATTAGTGGCGGCTTCATTGATTTTTTTAGAAAAGTTGTAAACGAGTAAAGTTCTCCCTCGGGGACTTTTTCGGGCGCAACAGCTGGCGACTTCACTGGGGACAAAAAAACTTTTTTAAGAGGGTCAAACCTAATTAATCCGATGTGTGGTTCAAAGTGTTTGATTTGAATTAGTTTTCGTTTTACTTCTTCAATTCCTTACCTTTTTCTTTTCTTTCTTTATATGCTTATATGATTATGCATGCATTCCTCCAATCCCCATGTTCCCTCTTCTTTGCTCCCTTTCTTAAGGTAAGACATGTATCTCCCCAATTCTATCATAATCCCCTCTTCTCTGCTCCCTTTCTTGAGGTAAGCTCTATATGATTGTTGATGACACCTTAGTTTAGTTCATTTGTTTTGAAGTGATAAAACCTTAGGGTAGACGACATATTATTGTTTGCTCGTCATTCGACTGGTCTGGTTTTTTCTTTGCGGAGTGGGAGGGTAGTTTTTAGAAAAGTATGTCCTCAATCACACACTTTCACACCTCTTTGTTTATATGTTATGAGTGGGCTCCTATACCCGGATCCAACAAAACCTAGGAGAGTGGAGACGATTAGTGACTGTCATTCGAGACTCTGTCTGTCTGATACTCATGAAAGTCTCAACCAGAGTACGCTTTCTCATGGCGCTTCACACTTGGTAGTTCGCTACATTTGTGGATGTCGCCATGAGGATTCTATAGCTCAGTAGCCATTGTGAGGTGTGAATTAGAACTACATGGAAGGAACCTTTGAAGTTGCCCTAGAACTTAGGATCCCCACCTTTGTAGGACACGAGGACATACAAATTGTGTGTTGCATTGAAGTTTAGACATGTCTTTCTTAAAAAAAAAGAAAATTTTCAAAAAAAAAGAGAAAAGAAAAGAAAGGGTTGCATTGTAGCCTTTTCTTTTGCCGGTCCGTACAAAGCGACATATAACCCACTTTTCAAAAAAAAGAATGTAGCGACCGAAAAATCCGGGAATGGATTCTTCGAAATGGTTCTTTAGGAAGCCGCCACCAAATTTTAGTTTAAGGGCAAATTCGGAAAATCCCTTTATGTTTAGGATAAGGCATTGTTAGGGTTCGGGAGTCGTTCTGTGTGGGGAAGGTATTAGCACCCCACGACATCCATGGTCTAATTAATTAAGATTTATTTAGTTATTACCCTTTTATTTGTAAAGAAAAGACTTATTTAAGTTTTTGGTTTTAGTCTTGACAAGAGTGGACTCTTGCTCCTACGCATCTCCGGATGCAATGGAGGAATCAAAGCTACGTAGTTCTTCCCGAAAAAGGTTTGTGGGTTGGTGTTTTTAGTGTAGGGTCCTAGGATTCCTTGAACTGCATGCAATACTCATTCGATTCTAGACGACTAACCCGATTTGTACAAGAAGCTTAGTCCCCTACTTTTTGAAAATGATTTTTGAATTTTTGAGAGAAGTTTGTTTGATATGAGGTGGGTCCGTTTTAGAATAGGTATTCTAGAACTCCTGAACTGTACAGCTCATTAGTTCTAGAACGCTGACTAACCCGGTTGTACAACCGACTTAGTCCCCTATTTTTAGGAAAAAGTGATTTATTTATTTACTTATACGTTTTTAGGATTACTGAACTGTACAGCTCATTGGTCCTAAAATAATGACTAACCCGGTTGTACAACCGACTCAGCCGTTTTTTTTTAATTTCGAGAGAAAAAATATTTATATTTGAGTTCTAAAAGAATTAAAACGAAAAAGGGGGGGTGAAAATAGTAGAATGAGGTTTTATTAGTCACAGGGGGTTGTACAATTAATAGGAGGTGTAAAAAGGAAGCCCAGTTCGCATATGGGAGCCCAAGTATGCTAAACCGGGCTTAAGTGGGGGGAGGTGTGCGCGTTAATTGTAGGGGTGCAGATAGCATTCTGAACATTTAAAAAATAAAAAAAAAACAGACAATACATAGGCCCAAACACCTAAAACCAGAAACCCTAAAACATTTCACCTCTCCTCCCCCTTTTCTCGGCGCCGCAGTGTTTGGAATAACTAGTTTGCAATTTATTTAGATTCATTCATCTTATGACATAAATATTTATTAAATATCCGATAAAAGACGCAGAAGTTGTGTATTTAGGATGCGAAACGTGTAACCAAAAATGTTGCTTCAGCCCCTCTCAAAGACGATCCATGTGTATAGCAGCAAAGAAATACCAATGATAATGGGATTATAGTTGATTGGTTTGGCTACTACCCTGTCTTTCATTCTGTGTTTGACACACATAAACTAAACAAAAACAGACAGGGAAAAAGGTACAAAAATGGACCACTATTGGGAGACACCTAGACACACACATGAGTGTGCGTTACTGTTATGTGGTTTCTAGCCAAGCCATGTTTACTTACTTTTTATTATTTCATTTCACCTAAATAAAAATGTAGGGTAGGCATAGTAATTTTTGTGGGGAAACGGGTTAAAAGATTCCTACTCTTGTGTTGTTTTTGTGTCTACCTTGATAATGATATTCATCCCTTTTTAATTTTGACTAACCTTCATTCAGCACTGCTATGCTTGCTAACCTTCCTGCCTATGCCCGGTGCTCCAGCTTCAGATTGGTCTGCACTCTGTGTTTTCTTGCTTGAACTGCTCATGGTTTACGCACTCTCGATCGCTTGCTTCTTCTCTCTTTCAACATAGGAACTCAGAATTGTGTTTGGTGGATTAGGGTTTCAATGTGAAACTCTAATCCTCTTTTTTTGTGATTTTCACAGTATTACTTCTGCCTTCGTTTCTGTGTGTTTTAGACTCTAGGTTAGCCGTTTATTTATAGGTAGAAATTAGGTTTTAGCTTTAATTCTTGATTTTGGGCTTTTTGAGATCGATAATGTGGGTCTCATTGAGTAGTCTTGGAGAGCAAGACGAACCCCCAAAGATTGTTGATCTTTGCTCCTTTATTTAATTTTTCGTTTTTATATTCTTTTTATTTTTAATATTATTATTTTTTGTATTTTTGGACCTTTTGGACTATTAAGTGCTCTTAAATTGTAAATTAAACTAAATAGAATTTTTTGACATTTTGAAATTGTGTATATACGCTTAAATAAATTAAATAAACAAAATACTGAAAAAATAATAAGAAAAAGGAGTCGAGACCAAATATAAAGACGAGGCGGGCGGACTCGACAAACAAATACTAAAACTAAACTAAAAAAAAATGGCGTGTTAACTACAAACCCCACAATTAAACTCGGAATCGCATTAAATGCGAATTTAAACCAAATTTTGAGAAAAATGACTTTAGGTGGACTGCTCACATACGACTAAACTCAAATACTGAGATAATTAAATTGAAGAACGCACGAGAAGATCGATCATTCGCGTGCATGCCTAATTTAAACAATGGTATTTCGAGTTTAGGCTGAAACTGAGTGATTGGATTTGGTTTGGATTGGTAGCAGAGACTCTACACCGATAATTCTTGTAATCATGTGACTCAAACACGCATACTTACTAAAAATAAACGACTAAAGCGAGAAAAGAAGGCGGACAAAATTGGGGTATAACAGTGCCTCTTTATTAATATTTTACTAGAAAGTCTTTGAGCTCTAGAACTTTCGTAGTAGAAATAGGAATAAAGATAAGATAGACGCTAATTTTGTCCGTTTAAGGGGGAAGTGGAAGGTTTGAGAGATAAGAGGAGTGGTTAATGCTTGGCGATTAACCGAGATTTGAATGAAGCGGTCAACAAGGACACGGAAGGAGCACTAAGGCTCAAGAACCACCACTTCGGTCGAAGGAGCGACAAGGCTCGAAGGACCATTTAAGGTCCGAAAGGTTGCCTAGGCCTTAATTGAAGGACCATCGGTAGTGCGAAGGATCGCAACTAGCTACGGTACTAATTAAAGCGGTGCGAGGGGCCTTTATACTCGGCGGCCATGATGGGTCAAGATCGTGTCTAGAATCGATATGTTGACCATGAAGGACGACACAACGTGTCTTAGCCGACACAACTAGTCCGAAGGACCACGCGGGTCGGAAGGTCCGCCGGGCTCGACTCGACGTTTGCGACTGGGCCACTTAGGGCGCGAAGGAGCGTAGTGCTCTCGAAGGACCACTGGTGCGGGATCGCTCGGTGATCTGTGATGCGACACGGGATCAACGCTTAGAGCTTTGATCTTAGAGGAACAAAATATGGGTATCGACACTTGAAGTCGATTCGGAGGCGAGACATCATGTAATGGACATACAACGCCAACAATACATGCACATGCAACAAGTGATTTTTGGTGGGGTGATGGATGAAATAGGTGATTCCTTTCTCTTTTTGTTTTTTACTTTTTGCTTTTTTTTTTGCTTGCTTTTTATTTATTTATCCGATGGATGCATGAAGTATGAATGTTAATATGATGCAAATGAAATGTTTGAATGCAAATGCTATGGTGTGATGATATGAAATGGTGATTGAGTGCGTAAACATTTTTGTGATGATGAGATGTGAGACTTTGGATGCGAGAGCGGAGATGAATATTGATAATTCTTTGAAAGATTAGATTTGGTTCAAACTTCGGCAATCTCAAGGTTGTTATTTCTGAGACAATCGATGTGAAAAAGTACTTGCAAGTTCGCTTTCTTTTCTCTTCCATTATGATGCCCCCGATGACCGAAATTTAGGCCCACACAACTAAATAAGTGGATTTCCAACATCATATGATCAACTTGTGTTTTCTCTCTCAAGCATTGTTTTGTGAAGATGTATAGTAGTGCGAATATAGATGAATGAGTCAGTTAACTTGGGGTTCTAAAGACCTAGGGTGTGGGCATTTGTGGCACATGAAGGGGTGAATGACTGACCGGTCTTTGTCAAGGTCATGAAAGGTAGGTTTTCCCAAGCCAAGGAATGTAGGACTGCCCCAAATTAGTTTTGATGACGGTGAGTGTCTGCCCCTGTCTAGTGGTGACAAGCTAGGGGTGTAGAAGATGATGAACTGGGATTGCATTGGCTTTGGAATGAAAGGCGGAAAGCAAGAGACTTTGTCTCAACCCATAGAGTTTGTCGTTGCCCCATTTATGGTAAGGACAAGATCGCCTTGGCCAGAGTAAATGCTGCGTTTTAGGGTAATGAGTTGAGAAATTGCCCCGGTATTGTTTTATGGATATGAATATGACAAGGGATGAGGTGAGTGTAGGGCGGATTTCTCCAAGTAAAAGGTGAATGGATTGCCCCACTTGGTAATGGGATTTCAAAGGGTTGTTTTAGTGAGGTTGTGAAAGGTGTGAGTTAGGGCTATGGGTTTTTGAGTTTATGCGGTATGTATGTTTAGACCGGGTGTGGTGTGGGATGGACGTTGGACACATTTCCGCAAGCTTAAGTGGAACAAATGGTGAAAGGATTTCCCCACTTTGGGATCTAGGTGACGATCCTAGCATAAACCTTTTGGTTATCTTTAGAATGACTCTCAGACTATGATAGTCTTGAGTTTGCTATGATGAAAACTAGACTTGGTGATCACTAACCCTTGCCTTAGTATAACTGTAACTTGAATGAATCTTGTGGTACAAGCCTTTTGATTTTTCTTTTCTTTTGTTTTTTTTTGAGATATATTTTTTTTTTGAGCAAACATATTATAAATAAATAAACTTACTTGTCCTAAAATTAAAACTTTGAGAAAACAAAAGCAATCAGTCAATGATCAGAACGAACTCAAGAGGGTTGTAATGTGGCCGGTGGTTAATGATTTATGAAGGAAGGGATAATTGGGCTCAAAGAGGTGTTTGATGATGATGGGACAAATGATTTGGTGATGTAACTTGGCTAATGGGTGATGATTTATGAAGGAAATGGTTTTTAGGCTCAAAGGAGTGTTTGAGATTTTATTGAGTAATTGATGTGCCTCATGGTTGGATGAACTTGTTTAGAATTGTAATGTAGCCAAGGGTTTATGGAGGATAGGATGTTGAGGCCAAAGGAATGGTTTGAGGATTGATGAGACAAATGATTTTATTCAGCAGTGTAGTTTGGCTAATGGTTAATGGCTTATGAAAGAAGGGTTTATTAGGCTCAAAGGAGTGTTTGAGGTCTATTGAGACAAGAATCTCCTACATGTCTCGTGGTAGAATGGATCTGTTTAGATGGATTGGGAAGTGTTTGAGGGTTTATTTGGACAAGGATCTCTTATGCGTTTAATTGTGCACGAAATATCACTCACGATTCTTACTACTTTTACTTTTTTTTTCCGAATTTTTCTTTTCAATCTCTCTTTTTCACTTTTTTTGTGAATTTTCTTTCTCTTTCTTTTGGTGAGTGAGTGATAAAAGTGATGCACCATTTTTGATGCGGAATCGATCCTTGTCTAGGGTTTGGGATTTTTGGCTTAAGGTGGGTAGTGAAGGATTTTTGAGGATATGGAATGATGGTCCAAACTTCATTTCAAATCGTGATTGCTCGGTTTCTCAAAAATTAACTCAAGGACAACAATTTACTTATTTTTATATATTTGCTCTTTTTTCTTTATTATTTTTTTATGCCCTAATTTTTGCTTAGGCTGCTCTTACGAGTTTTCAACCTAACGGGCCTTTTTGAATTTTTTTTATTTTTTTTGTAAAGGACTTGCACCAAAGGAATACAACGTTGACAAGGTATTTTAGAGATCACAAATTTGCCCCCTGTATGGAAGGCCTAAAGCGTTATTTCATTAGTGAGAACAAACCAAAAAGTCGACTAGGTAAGGGGAGTATGTACTTTAGGGTGGTCAGGGTGGGATTAGACTTGGACGGGGGATGATGACAATGTAGGGACATTAACTGACTCAAACAAGAATGAAGACACATGTGACACATAAATCACTACACGAATGCTTCATAGAGGGTTAACATCAGTTTTAACATGAATGAAATTTTGATGGACTATTTTGGTCATTCATCATGGGGTGGATGAGATGCAACACTTTGTTGAAAAAATGTGAGCAGTTGCTAATTTGAAAAATTGAGTGCCTTGAAACGCCTTGAGCTTGCAACTAAGTATGGCTAAACTTTTCAAAAAGAATGATTTACCTCACAAGAATGTCTCACCTCTCATCACAATCTTTCTCTAAAATTATGTTTTTTTTTTGTTTTTTTTTATAATGCATGATGTAAGTATGCAAATGAATGAATGCGCATGAAATGAGAATGCGAACGAATGAATGAATGTATGTGAAATGCGAATGTAATGTATGTGTATGAAATGATAATGTATGATTTTATTTGTCGCGTCGGGAATTATAAGTTTACATTTGGAGAGTAAAGTACAAAGTTTAACTTTGACTTTAGCATGCATGGCTTCTCTCCAAAATAAAGCTTTTAATTCTCGGTGATCATAAAACGCACGCAACATAAGATGTTTATCTTGTTGTTTTTGTTATACAAAGAAAAAGAAAAATGCATGTGGTATATTTTCTAAAAATGTAGTAAATAATGATTTTGATTTTTGAATTTTTGATTTTTTAATTTTTTTGGATAAAAGACTGCGGTATGCATTAATGTTCGTTTGAATGCAAGGGTATAAAGCTCCTTTGTGACCCTAGAAGGGTACCCTATGGAGTGAGTCTAAGGTTTCTTTTTATAGTGAGTCTCACAAGGGTAGTTTTAAAGAATCCTACACTTGGTCCCTAGAGCCAAGGACCCTAGTCAAGAATATCGACCCCAACAATAGGCAAGCTATTAGAAGGGATAGCATCCTTAAAAGGAATCAAACTCTAGGTGAGATTTTCATGACCACCCAACGAGACGCACGTCCCCGAGCAGCCATCACTACGCAATCTCGTTCTAACTTAGGTTTCCACTCGAGTCCGGGTAGAGGACTTTTTCTCACATGTGTGTGATGTGTAGAGAGTGTAGTGTGTGTAGGAGCGGTTTAAAATAACCCAAAGTCGCAAACAAAACAAACATGCATACAAATATCGTCTTCTACCCTAGGGTTTATATATCACATAAAAGTATAACATGCAAAAATAAATAAATAAATAAGGGAAGGGTAAAAATTAAATTAATCCTAAATAATTAGACTAGGTTTTGACTCTCTAAAGAAAATTAAGTCCCCAGTGAAGTCGCCAGCTGTAGCGACCGAAAAATCCGGGAATGGATTCTTCAAAATGGTTCTTTAGGAAGCCGCCACCAAATTTTAGTTTAAGGGCAAATTCGGAAAATCCCTTTATGTTTAGGATAAGGCATTGTTAGGGTTCGGGAGTCGTTCTGTGTGGGGAAGGTATTAGCACCCCACGACATCCATGGTCTAATTAATTAAGATTTATTTAATTATTACCCTTTTATTTGTAAAGAAAAGACTTATTTAAGTTTTTGGTTTTAGTGCTTGACAAGAGTGGACTCTTGCTCCTACGTACCTCCGGATGCAATGGAGGAATCAAAGCTACGTAGTTCTTCCCGAAAAAGGTTTGTGGGTTGGGTTTTTTTAGTGTAGGGGTCCTAGGATTCCTTGAACTGCATGTACTCATCGATTCCTAGGACGCTGACTAACCCGATTGTACAACCGGCTTAGTCCCCTACTTTTTGAAAATGATTTTTGAATTTTTGAGAGAAGTTTGTTTGATATGAGGTGGGTCCGTTTTAGAATAGGTATTCTAGAACTCCCGAACTGCATCTGACTCATTAGTTCTAGAACATTGACTAACCTAGGTTGTACAACCGACTTAGTCCCCTATTTTTAGGAAAAAGTGATTTATTTATTTACTTATACGTTTTTAGGATTACTGAACTGTACAGCTCATTGGTCCTAAAATAATGACTAACCCGGTTGTACAACCGACTCAATTTGTTTTTTTAATTTGAGAGAAAAATATTTATATTTGAGTTCTAAAAGAATTAAAACGAAAAAGGGGGGGTGAAAATAGTAGAATGAGGTTTTATTAGTCACAGGGGGTTGTACAATTAATAGGAGGTGTAAAAAGGAAGCCCAGTTCGCATATGGGAGCCCAGTATGCGAAACTGGGCTTAAGTGGGGGGAGGTGTGCGCGTTAATTGTAGGGGTGCAGATAGCATTCTGAACATTTAAAAAATAAAAAAAAAACAGACAATACATAGGCCCAAACACCTAAAACCAGAAACCCTAAAACATTTCACCTCTCCTCCCCCTTTTCTCGGCGCCGCAGTGTTTGGAATAACTAGTTTGCAATTTATTTAGATTCATTCATCTTATGACATAAATATTTATTAAATATCCGATAAAAGACGCAGAAGTTGTGTATTTAGGATGCGAAACGTGTAACCAAAAATGTTGCTTCAGCCCCTCTCAAAGACGATCCATGTGTATAGCAGCAAAGAAATACCAATGATAATGGGATTATAGTTGATTGGTTTGGCTACTACCCTGTCTTTCATTCTGTGTTTGACACACATAAACTAAACAAAAACAGACAGGGAAAAAGGTACAAAAATGGACCACTATTGGGAGACACCTAGACACACACATGAGTGTGCGTTACTGTTATGTGGTTTCTAGCCAAGCCATGTTTACTTACTTTTTATTATTTCATTTCACCTAAATAAAAATGTAGGGTAGGCATAGTAATTTTTGTGGGGAAACGGGTTAAAAGATTCCTACTCTTGTGTTGTTTTTGTGTCTACCTTGATAATGATATTCATCCCTTTTTAATTTTGACTAACCTTCATTCAGCACTGCTATGCTTGCTAACCTTCCTGCCTATGCCCGGTGCTCCAGCTTCAGATTGGTCTGCTACTGTGTTTTCTTGCTTGAACTGCTACAGTTTCTGCACTCCTGACTGCTGCTTCTTCTCTCTTTCAACATAGGAACTCAGAATTGTGTTTGGTGGATTAGGGTTTCAATGTGAAACTCTAATCCTCTTTTTTTGTGATTTTCACAGTATTACTTCTGCCTTCGTTTCTGTGTGTTTTAGACTCTAGGTTAGCCGTTTATTTATAGGTAGAAATTAGGTTTTAGCTTTAATTGCTGATTTTGGGCTTTTGCAGATCGATAATGTGGAGTCATTGAGTAGTCTTGGAGAGCAAGACGAACCCTAAAGATTGTTGATCTTTGCTTCCTTTATTTAATTTTCGTTTTTATATTCTTTTTATTTTTAATATTATTATTTTTGTATTTTTGGACCTTTTGGACTATTAAGTGCTCTTAAATTGTAAATTAAACTAAATAGAATTTTTTTGACATTTTTGGGTTTGTATATACGCTTAAATAAATTAAATAAACAAAATACGAAAAAATAATAAGAAAAAGGAGTCAGACCAAATATAAAGACGAGGACGGGCCGGACTCGACAAATACGCTAAAACTAAACCAAAAATGGGCGTGTTAACTACAAACCCCACAATTAAACTCGGAATCGCATTAGTCTGAATTTAAACCAAATTTTGAGAAAAATGACTTTAGGTGGACCTGCTCACATACGACTAAACTCAAATACAGATAATTAAATTGAAGAACGCACGAGAAGATCGATCATTCGCGTGCATGCCTAATTTAAACAATGGTATTTCGAGTTTAGCTGAACGGAGTGACTGGATTTGGTTTGGATTGGTAACCGAGACTCTACACTGATAATTCTTGTAATCATGTGACTCCGAAACACGCCCTTACTAAAAATAAACGACTAAAGCGAGAAAAAGAAGACGGACAAAATTGGGGTATAACAAAGAAGAAAGAGTTACTTCTCTAGCTTTTTCCTACCGGTCTATATGAAGCAGTGTACGGTCCGTATTTTCAAAAAGGGAAACCTGAGTTATTGCAAATAAAGTTTTTTCTAACCCTGCATTTGCATAAAGCATCATCGTCATTTGCATACATTCCCGCATTGCATAAAACTTAAGTTTCTGCAACTCACGCATCCATAGTGCATCCCATTTGCATTTGCTTGTCGAGGACCACCGAATAATGCACCATCTTGTCATAGGTGTATCAAAATGGAATCAAGTAGCAAAGCTTCACTTACTTCTCGCTTCCCAATTATGAAGAAGGAAGTATGTCGATTTGCTATTTCGATTCCTCGTTTATCTCTTCCAAAATCAAAGAGAAAGTTTTTGCGCTTATGACAAGATAAGGCATCCCGTGGTTCCGGCATCAAGCAAAACATTGTACATGCATTCACATAATCATTCATGCATTCATCTTGATTCTTATACAATAAATGTCTAAATAAAAGGAAAAGGCGCTTTGGTTCTCTGTCACCGATATTACACCCGTCTACAAGCAAGGCGATGGTTAGCAATCGGGATCTCGAGAATGAAGACCCACGAGTCGAGATAAGAAAGTTGGGAAAGGGCTCGATCTGGAGATTAGTTCAGAAGATCGGGCTCGAAAATTTGAAATGGAAGCACAAATGGTCGAAGAAATGAGTATCGCCGCAGGATCGAGAGGGTGGGGCGTTCTTGGGGCTATCATTTGTTGTAAATCCCGAAGGAGTTGTCACTACTGCTTTCTCTCCGGTATCCGCTGAAGTTACAACCACTCCCATTTCTCATGGACAAGGAGACAGTTACTTCACCCATCATCCAGGGGTAGACAGACAGAGTTATCTGAAGACTAAAGCGGTCCCTGTGGGGTCAAGTCAACTTGCCACGGTTACACCTAGAGGAGTTACTACTGGACCACAAATTCATACTCCACGGTCACGGTATTATCTTTCGCCAAGAAGTTCATCTAGTCTACCCCGGAATTCTTTGTGAATCCCGTAAAGTAGTTTATCACGTGGAAAACCCTACTCAAGATGTGGGGTGTTACCACACGATCCAAGAAGCACCACTCCCCTTTCCCGAAGCAGAAGAAAGGGGAAACGAATGTAATCTCAGAAGAAAATCCGGCCTTTGGTACTCCTCCACAGCAAACGGTTCCATCCGCTATTCCTGTGCCGTCCCAGCAGGGCAATGACGGTCAGAGGGCTCGGAGTTATCAGTACAAGGGGCAAATTAACTTTGATCCAACATCGATGACATACAGTGAATTGTTCAATCACCTGGCTTCCAGAAACTTGATCAACACTCGGCCAATGAAAGCCCGTCAGCCGCCATTTCCCCAGGGTTACAACGCTAATGCCACCTGCAGTTTTCATGAAGGCGGGGTTGGTCATACTGTAGAAGAATGCAGAGTCTTCAAGCAGGTGGTGAAAGACCTGGTAGATGCTGGCTGGATCTCGAATGGTCCGAATACAACAATCAATTCACTGCCAGGCCACGAAAAGACAATCACTAAGCAGCTGAGATCCCTGGTGGACAATTGGTAAGGAAGGTTGGGAAGGTTAAGACTCCCTTAGAGGTCATTCATGCAGAGATGTGCAAATTCGAGTCATCAAGAGGGGTTGCACTTAGGAAGGGGTGCGTGTTAATGTTAATTATTTGGGGCATGTGAGACCTTCAAGACAGTCTTGCAAAACTTATTGGATCGTCAGGTAACCCAAACAGGGGTACAGGAGTACGGGGATAGGCGTGGGTTAGGATATCAGCCCGCCCAAGCTGATAGGAAGAGAATGGCTGAGGAAAAACAGGAAAAGAGGCTAGCTAAGCTTCAGAGCGGGCACTAATCGGAGGAGGGTCCCTATTCATGATCCTTCCCGAACATCCTGTTTGTGATATCCGCCAAAGCTTTGTGAGCGCTGGATTGTTTGATTACAATTCGGTTCTTTGTCATCAAGGATGGATCCGAGGTTGAAGAGGATGGTGCAAGTCAGTGCGTCATTTGCGATGTTGGTGAAAGAATTAAAGAACCGAATACGCCAATTTTTCCGTGACTTTTAGTTCAAAATAATGATTATAATGCAACCCCCGTGGTTACGCCAAGGCCATAGGACAAGTTGTTAGGAGCACGCATGTTTTTATTTTCGTAATCATCATCATCAATAAAAACGTTTGTTTTGAATTTCCATCAATAAAAATCATTTCTCCATATTTCATGTGTCCTCTTTCTGTTTTATTATTGTTTGCTTGTTTGTTTCGCTTTTTCATTCTCGCTTTTTCGCCGGGCAAAAAAGGCGGATCCATAGCAATAGTCTCTCAAAACAACAATCTTGCGATAAATCAGTATTTTGACTTTGATTACCCTATCAATCAAGCCGAGAGGATGTTGAGAAGACCGGGAAACTCCCCGGAAATCATGAGGTTAATAAAACAAAAGAAAGAGTTATTCAAACCTCACGGGAATGTCTTGAAGTGATCAACTTGGGTGCAGTGAGAGCAAGAAAGAGGTCCAAGTGAGTATCACCACGAGTGATGAAACTCGCATGAATTTGGTTCATCCGTTGCGATTATGTGGATGTGTTTGCATGGTCCTACCAAGATATGCAGGTTGGGCCCGACATTGTGGTACACAAGTTGCCGGCCAAGTCCGAATGCCCGCTGTCAAAGCGGAAGTTGAGAAGGATGAAGCTAGAGATGTCCTCAAAATCGTAGAGATGAGGTGAAGGAGCGATGTGATGCAAGGCTCCTAGCGATGGCAATACACGCATGATGGGTTGCCAATATCATCCCGATTCAGAAAAAGGATGGTAAAAAGTCGAATGTGCGTTGACTACAGAGAGGTGCAATCGTGCTAGTCCCAAAGATGATTTTCCCCTTCAAACAAAAAAAAAACACAAAAACAAATGACTAGAAAAAAAAAAAGGTCGTCGGAAAACAAACAAAAAAATAGAAATAAAAAGGGCAAATATATAGGAGTAAATAGATTATTGTCCTTGAGTTAATTTTTGAAAAAACGAGCAATCATGATTTGAAATAAAGTTTGACCATCTTCCCATATCCTCGAAAAAAAAAACCTTTCCTACCCACCTTAAGCCAAGAAAAAGCAAAATCCTAAAATCACCCTAGACAAGGATCACCTCAAATATCAAAAAAGGTGCATCACTTTTTATCAAGCTCACCCGAGTCAAAGGAAAAAATCAAAAAAAGAAAAAATCAAAGAAAAAAAGATCAAAAGAGAAAAATAATAAGAAGAAAAAGGGATTTAAAAATGAAGATCCCAAAAATACAAAAGAAAGATAAGTGGTGAGCTGATACATGTTACCACAATATATAAGAGATCCTTGTCTCAATGAACCTTCAAATATTTCATCATTCCCATACACCCCTCCTTCCATAAACCGCAAACACTTCCCTTTTACCTCAGGTACCTTGCCCTGCACAAACCCTTAGCCAGGAATAAAAATTCCAAACACCTCATCAAGCCAAATAACCGTCATAAACCATCAATCGTCAGCCCACACCAAATAAGACCCATTCTCCCCAACAACCCTAAGCACCTCATTAAGCCCAATCATCCTTCCTCCACAAAACACCACAATCCCAAAAAGTCCATTCCGATCAATGATGATTCTTCGTTGTTTTCTCAAGATTTAAATCTTAGGACAACTAAGTTTATTTGTCTACAATGTGTTTGCTCAAAAAAAAAAAAAAAAAAACAAATGATCGATCGAGAAAAAGAAAGTCGATCAAGAAAAAACAAACCCTCGAAAAAAGAAAGGAGGGAACAAAAACAAATAGTCGAGAAAAAGAAAGTGACAAAATAAAAAGAGGACTTGCACCAAACCCATTCAATTTGCATTAAAACAGGATTAGTGATCACCAAGTAAAGATTCTTTCATTCCAAAAGTGAGGCATTCACAGAGAACCAAAGGTTTGCCGGGAACACCGCCAAAGTGGGGCATTCTTTTCACCACCCACCCACCTCGGTCTTAGGAAAGTACATTCGGCTCCCATTTCATGTCACTCCAGCTTGTCAATACCTCCAAACAGGGCAAGTCGTTCATTCACAACTACCGAAGCTAGAATTGGGGCAACTATGTTTCGTCAGACTGGGCAACCCCCTTCTCTCTAGTGTATGGGTCGGGCGATTCTTCCCATTGGAGTCGAGATACCCTCTCTCGGGTGCTCATGGAAACCGAAAGTTAAAAGAGAGGTGAATGGGTTCAAACCCGTTTAGATCGATTGAATCTCATAGAGAAAAAGGATTGCGACTTTGTGTCATGGACGGTGTACCAACAGAGAATGAGAGCGGCTTTTGACAAGAAAGTCGACCCGAGAATTCAATGAGGGGAACCTCGCGCCAAGAAGATCTTGCCCGTCGGCATCGATCCTGAGGGAAGTGGACACCCACTACGATGGGCCATGCGTTGTCAAAAAGCCTTCTCGGAGGAGCACCGATACTTACCAACATGGACGGTGAAGATCTCAAGAACTTAGTCAATGGACTCGGTGAAGAAGTATTATGCCCGAAAGAAATAGACAAAAAAAGAGAAAGACAAGCCAAGTAAGAATTAGCTCGCTAGGTTGAAAACCCGCAAAGGCGGCCTAAGCAGAATCAGAGCGACCGGTGGATTGAAAACCCGCAAAAGGGCAATCCAGCAAAAATTAGGTCAGAAAACTTGAGCATGAAAAGTAAAGAAAGGCATACAACTCCCCTGAAGACTTGGATGAGGGAGTGATCAAGGTCAAGGACACAAATGTTGGCATTGCTCCACAGAGACGGACAGTCAGAATTCAGTTTCTCTCTTGTTTTTCGTGTCTTTTTGTAGTTTAAAACTTTCAAATGTATTGAACAGTCGTCGTAACATTCTGTACAATCGGCTTCTACGTCAAAAAAAAAAAAAAACAAAACAAAAAATAAGACTCAAACTTTTTCATGTCTGTTTGTTGATTATTTTTTGCTTCTTCTGCTCAAAATAAACGTTTTATGATGATGGTGATCTTGAACTGTGAAACATGTGCATACATCATATAGCCTTGCAAATCATTATGAAGTTCTTAAAGGTCACGGAAAGAGGCAATTCCCCAAAACAAGTTAGTCATGCAAGAGGAAGTGATCGAGCCCATGATTGCTTCGAACGACAAAGTTAAAGCCCACTTGCACCGACCCAGAGCCCCACAAGTTCAATATATTCCTCGGTCCCATGCCATGAGTGTTGCGGATTGGTGAACCAAAGCAAGAAGAGAACCAAAGAAGAAGATAAGCCAACAGGGGCAAAAGAGCAAGAGAATAAAAAAAAAAAAAAAAAAAAAAAAAAAAAAATATATAAAAAAAAAAAAAAGAAACAAACCGTCAGAAAAAAGAAAGCTGACCAAAGGAAATTAAAAATAGCATCTCATTGCATTCATCATTCCATTAAATCATCGCATCGCATAACATGCATTACATCCATCAAGCATAAAATCATGCATTCATTAATCATGCACTAGGAAGTAAAGAAAAAAAAGAAATTTAGGCGTTTGCATTACATTCACCATAAGAAAAAGGAAAAGAAAATAACAATCATGGCATTTGCATTGCATGCATTGTTTCTTTCTTTTCAGCTGCAAATAAGTGGGAGAGGATAAACACCTCGGTGTTAATGCTCGCCTTCCGTTTCTAGAAAGCGCTTCCCTAGTTAAGAGTTTAGAAAAAAAAGAGAAAAAAAGAAAGGAAGAGAAAAAGGAAAAGGGAAAGAGATCAGAGGAAAGAAAGAGGCAAGAGGAAGAGTTCAGAGAAGAAAAGAAAAAGAAAAGAAAAGAGAGCGCCCAAGCGCGTAAGAGAAGAAAATAGAGTGCCCAAGCGCGCAGAAGAAGAAAAAAGAGTGCCCAAGCGCGCAGAAGAAGAAAAGAGAGCGTCCAAGCACGCAAAAGAGGAAAAATCAGAAAGGAAGGAAGAGAAAAGAGAAAAGGAAAAGAGGGCGTCCAAGCACGCAAAAGAGGAAAAATCAGAAAGGAAGAAAGAGAAAAGAGAAAAAGAAAAGAGAGCGCCCAAGCACGCAGAAGAGAAGAGAGAGCGCCCCAAAGACGCGAAGAGAAGAGAGAGGCGTCAAGCGCAGAGAAGAGAAAAGAGAGCGCCCAAGTGTGCAAAAGAGAGGTCTCACATCGTATACGAGCAACGCGATGGACCGCGACCCCATGCGAGGCATAGTGGAATAGTTGTATCAAGCCTAAGATACTGAGTGGACGCCGCAGATTGATCTCACGTATATCGATTCGAGTCGATAACGATCCCCGGCCGCTCGAAAGACCAGAGATTTCGGGAAGAACGTGCTCCTCCAAGCCGCGTGCAAACTTCGGATTCGCCAAGGGTTCGTTTAAGGATTACGTGTTTTAGGCGACTGTGCATTTTACTGACTTTCAAGACGCCAAGTGCCCATTTATCGCGCCAAGACGCCAAGTGCCCATTTACCGCTTTCAAGACGTCGGTAATTTCTTTATCTTTTTCTCGTTAGCACGCCTGAGTTTTCATTCTTGCTTTTTCAAAATATAGAAGGCTAAGTCGGATGTGCATTCAAGTAGTCATCACAATAGGGACGCTTGAATTGATCACTCAAGTATCAAAATAAAATAAAATAAAATAAAATAAAATAAAATAAAATAAAATAAAAATAAATAAAAAAATAATAATAAAAAAAAAAAAAATAATAAAGGGAAATCTGAGTTTCCCCAAATGGACAAAATTGGCATGATTTCTGAATTCTTTATTTCTATTTTATCTTGAAAATATGTCTTCATGCGATTCATATTTCTTGATAAAATCCAAATAAAGAGGCATTTATCATACCCCAATTTTGTCCAATTTAGGTCAAAACCCTAATTTTCCCCAAAAAATAATTAAATTAAAAAGTAAAAAAGCATCATGCATTGCATTTAGGTTTCTAAAGTCATTTCAAAGCTTCCAAAATCATTTTTAGAGTTAGAATGCATTTTTTAGACAAATTAGAGTTTTTCAGTGCAAAAGGGTATTTTGGTCATTTTGCAAATAAAGGACAATTTCTCAGGACAAGTCATTCAACATGCATTTTTGAGGTACTAGAGGTCACTCCTAGGGAGAAAAAAATCATTTTTGAAGTGGAAATGTGTTTCATGCAAAAACTATGGTTTTTAGAGTGAAAGGGCATTTTGGTCATTTCACACTAAAAACAGTTTGTTGTCCCAAATCCTTGAATAATCATCAATGATTTATTTAAGGGATATTTGTGCTCCATTGTGAATATTTTTGTGCATAAATATTAAACCTTGGGGCCTAAAAACCTAGTTTTTGGATATAAGGGTAAAATGGTCTTTTCCTTTGAGGTGGGGTAAATAAATCAATTTTGGGATTGGTGAGATCATAAAATTCAGAGCCCAATCATTGAATCATAGGATATGGCCCAAAATGGCATGAATTAGGAAGAATGATCTAGAAGGGAATATTCTAGACTCATTTGAATTAAGGATAAGAACAAAAGTACAATTTGCAATTCCACTCACTCTCCCACTCCCTTAGCTGCGAAATAACAGCCATAATCACCTCATTTCCATTTATTTTTATTGTTTGCAAATTGTATTAAATCATGGCCATCCATTCAAGTGTGAAAATCAATCCTCACCTTTCATTTGAATCAAAATGGCACTTGTGTAATAAGCTTTGTAGAAAAATACAATTTTGTAATTGAGCTTATCCTTCACCACCTCTCCTTATGCTGCACACCCAGCCCTCTCTCTCTCCTCATTTTATTGCCCCTAATCCATGTGATAATGCATCTTGACCATTGATTCAATTTCTTTCTCAAATCCTATTGATTTACAAGAGTTACATTGTCCTAATTACCCTTTAAGTTTTCACTTCATATAAAAGCCCAAAATAAGACCTAGCTCACACACACACTCTCATTTTTACCCTAGCACAAGACACTCCTCTCCTCCCTCTAGCTTCACCAACTTGACCCTCTCCCCCTTTCTCTCCTCCATTTTCTTCATTTTTCATCACTAAACCTTCACTACTTTTGATCCTAGCACTAAACCTCCTTCAAAACTTCTATAATCTCTCAAGTTCCATCAAGATCCTTCCAAGAAAAGGTGTTTGGCGTGGAGATAGGGGCTGTTCATCAAGTTATTTTGCTTCATCTTGCATTTTTCTCCTTTTCCTAGCTAGTTTTAGAGGTAAACTTCTTATCTTTTGCATTCTCTTTAACTATCACCATGTAAATCTCTCTTCTACTCCTCTATCCTCTCCAAGAGGCTTAGAGGGTTCATTTCAAACACTATGTCAAGGACATTGGGAGCCTTGGGTGTTTGAAGTGAACCCTTGGCCTTGAGGAGAGGTTTCTTGTGTTTTCAACCATATTCTTGCATTTTTTCATGCTCATTTCGTCATTCTTGCATAAATAAAATTTTTCATGTGATTATATGCATTCCTTTGTTCATGTCATAACTTGCAAGTTGAGATTTAGCTTGATTCATGAGGATGAGGATTAGGCTTTAGATCTCTAAGATTTAGGCTTGTTGTTGTTTTTCTCACTCCTTGATTTATGTAAATAAAATGCATGATGTGCTTGATTTGCATGATTTGTTCTATGTGTTGATTATGAGTTTTAGCATGAAATAAATTGATGATTTGTTCTTGACATGGTTTCGGCCTAGAGCTCCATTTTGTGCATATTTTTGTGCTTGAATTGTGTTGATTGATCTTGTGTGAGATGCATTTAATTGTGTTAGTGTGTTTTTAACTTTTAACCACTCACTTGTTTTTTTACTTTACCATACACTAACTTTTTACTTAAAAGAAAAACAACTTAAACATTTTTACATTTTTTACTTTACCATTTCATTAAATAATTACCATTTACCTCATGCATTCTTTTTACTTTACCATTTCATTAAATAATTACCATTTACCTCATGCATTCTTTTTACTTTACCATTTCATTAAATAATTACCATTCACCTCATGCATTTTTACTTTACCATTCACTAACTTTTTACTAAAAGTTTTACCACTTACCAATTTGCAAAAATACCCAAAACATTTTCTCACTTGCATTTCCCACTTTTTTATCTTCATAAGATAAACCCCAAAAACATTTTACCACTTTCTTACTTAAACCTTTTACCATTCCTTACCAAAATACTTTCACCTTCATGCATCTTCTTTCACACTTAGTCTATGTGACACTCTCATGCATCCTCATATGTTCATGTTCCTTGCTCCCTTTTATGTGCTAGTCATTCATTCACTTGTATGCTTTGCATCCATTCTTAAATGCTCATGCATCCCTTAACACCATGTCTTGCATTCAAACATGCATATTCATTCCTTGTATATTCATGCATTCACATGTTTGCCTAATCATGCATCCAATAATGTCATGCCTTGCATTCTATAATGCGCATTCATCCATTGTATACTCATGCATTCACATGCTTGCTCATTTGCATCTTTGCTTACATGTTCAATCATTCAATTAGGAATATCCTATGCCTATCATTTAATTGTATCACTTGCCCACCATGCCATTCAAATGTCTTGATTTAATTGTGTGCAATTCCTTCCCTCATGCATGTGCTCTTATATGAAGACGTAAGCCTACTACTTGTGTAGCATAGAATCATTAAGACAATTGCACCTCTCTTACACACACTTGCACAATTACTTTTAGAACTTTGTCTTGCATCGTTGACAATTGATTCTCTTAATTGTATGGGCATGCTTAATCTTAATTGATGATCAATGTGTTCTTGTTTGCTTGATCAATTGGACATGTTTGAACTTCATTCATTCATCTTGCATTTGGTTATGGGATTAGAGTTGATTGAAATGTTCTACTTGTTTTCAAGAAATCTTTTCCAAATCAAACTTCTTTTCTAAACTAGTTTTCAAACCAAAAATCAAATGCTTGTTCAATAAAAATCCTAAAGGCATTTTCCTAAATAAAATCATTAACCATCACTCAAGCCGTTGCTTGTTTGATCGTTAATGAGGAGTTATTAGTGGTAGTCACTCAAGCCTTTGCTTGTTTGGCTATCATGAAAGCTCCCACACATTAATTAAACAACAAAACCAATTCAAATTTTCAAAATAACACGAGCTATTAGTGATAATCATCACCGAGGTTCACCACCTTTTCAAAACTGTTTCTTTCAAGAAAAATAATATGACGTTGTCGCTTGTAATCACTCGAAGCCGTTGCTTGTTTGATTACTGGCTCCAACCCCTTTTTTCGAGTTAATACCGAATGCCACTCGAAGCCTTTGCTTGTTTGGTGTTCGCGAACACTCGAGTCTTATTTCAAAAACTCCAAAAGCACTTTCAAAAATCACAAAGCCGCTTTCACACGCAAAAATTAAGAACTACGTAGCTTTGATCCCTCGTCATTGAGGGTACGTGAGGACCGGTCATATCCCGTCAAGCTCGCTTTCAAAAAATCACAAAATCAAGAACTAAGAACTACGTAGCTTTGATCCCTCAGTCATTGAGGGTACGTAGGACCGGGTCATATCCCGTCAAGCACTCTTTCAAAAAACCTTAGTTTAGGTTCACTTTTCAAAAATCACAAAAAGATTCATTCCTCTCTTTTGTTTTCTAAAAAACTCTTTCAAATAAAAAGGAAAAGAAAAGAAGTAGAACGACTATTTTCAAATCAAACAATCCAAACCACACATCGAATTAATGGTTCCCTTTCGGTAGAAAGGAGGTGTGGGGTGCTAATACCTTCCCACACCTAACCGACCCCCGAACCTACATCTCAAAGTTTTCGAAAGACCAATTGCCTCCCAAAAAAGGTTTTCCTAATATTTCCCTTAATAAATATTAGTGGCGGCTTCATTGATTTTTTTAGAAAAGTTGTAAACGAGTAAAGTTCTCCCTCGGGGACTTTTTCGGGCGCAACAGGTGTCAAAAAAAATTTACCCAAATAACCCACTTTTTACATTTTATTCCAAAGTATATCAGTTTTTTTTCATGCCGAGAACTCGCCCCCCACAGGACCGAGTTCTACACTGCAAATTTGGAAAACAATTTTATTTGTAGTGCAGAACTCGTCCCCCATCAGGGTGAGTTCTGCACTGCGTTTTTTGATTTTTTTTTATTTTCTTATATTTAATTTAATTACAATAATTAATTTAAATAATTAGAATAATTAGTAAACTTATTTATAAAGTAATTGCGGTAAAAAATGAATATATTAAAAATTGGAACAGAATTTAATATAGGATAAGAACAGAAATGAAAAACACAAATTGCAGAAATACAAGGATAGAAAATTTCAAACAAAACGACAGGAAAACATAATACAAGAAGAGGCAAACATGATGTAAACTACTTCTACTTCAACCATACATTCTTAGGTAGTGGCCATGGGATGACTAGAGGGATAAGGCTACGGACGATGGAATTGCCAGACTCTCTGGTTTCGACGCACAATTGGAGATAAGTTTCAATCCAACACATTTGTTGAACGTCCTTGTCTTTCTTGATAATCATGGTGCAAAACCGAATACGATTACGTGGGCCGATGTAGGGGCAGCGATAAACGATACTAGTGATTTCTTGCTCCACACCCTCTAGGTGTGCGTTTTCTGTTAGTTTTTCTTTCATTTCGGCGAAGGTGATGTTGTTCTTAAGCCTGAAATGTTTTGTGTTGGGACCCTCAAAATATATACCATCTTGTTCCCTGCCCTCGACAGTGCCCTGATAGTAAATTTTACAGGTGTGCGTAATGACTCTTTCCGGTATGGGTTGTTGTGGTGCGGGTGGTCTTTGTTGCAGAAGATGAATGACTTCTTCTGGAGTGCGCATTGTGTCGACGTACAGCTCTAAGACTTGTCGCCCCATGGGAAGTGTAGCATGATATTCCATCATTGTGCGGACGTCGTCGTCACTGCGGATCTCCATAACTGAAAAATAGCCAGTCCCGTCTTCTCCACGTTGGTACTTTTGGTAACATATACGCTCCACGTCTTTACGCCACGCTCCCTCTGGACGAATCTTCCTCTCAGCCTTCTCCTTCAGTTGGGCGAATGTGATGTCCTTACTCATCCTGCAGAAGACATGGTTAGGACAACGAAACACAACACCATGCATGTTCGTCGGTGGTGACAGTTCCACTGTGATGAAGGGCGGTTATGAATTTGTCATTTGAGTACTGGGTTTGGCACAACTGCCATTCCATTTGAGCGGGTGGGGTGAGTGTTTATGGGAAGAAGCAGAGAAGAGAAGATGACTCAGAAGGCAAGGGTAGGTTGAGGGTAAACTCTTGGTGTGAATGTTAGTGTTGTGTTGAGAATGTATTTATAATAGAGGTGATCGTGTGTGAGTCGTTGATTTAGGATGATCATAACCGTTGATTTGAGGGTTTAGTGTCGGCAAAATCTAGGCCGTTAAATAGTGTCGGCAAAATCTAAACCATTAAATAAAATAATAGAGGTGATTGTGTGTGAGCCGTTGATTTAGGATGATCATAACCGTTGATTTGAGGGTTTAGTGTCGGCAAAATCTAGGCCATTAAATAGTGTCGGCAAAATCAAGACCGTTAAATAAAATAACACGCCAACACTATGCACACTCTGCACAATGCAACACTCTTCACGATGCAGCACTCTGCACAATGCAGCACTCTGCACACTATGCATTATTAAAGACCAACTATAATGGATTTTTTTTTATCAACGAACTGTAATGGATTTGATCGACCTTTCTCCTTCAGTTCCACTTGATGGAGATCCCCAATGGACGTCATCACTCCTTTAAGCGAAGTTGAATGGGCATGGCCCATTATTAGATTCCTAATGTTTAGCCTCAATTTCAGTCCCCCTGCAATTTTAAGCAATACCAATCCTCCCATTTTTAACAAGCTGTAATTTTAGACCCCTTATTTTTTCCTGCAATTTTATCAAATCCGTAGTTTTTTTATCCAATTTTTGAGGAAATTACTAATTAAGTGGTGGCGCTTTTGTCGACGTAATTATTGGGTGTTGACAAGGCGGTAGACTTATTCTCCACATTTGAATTACCATCTCAAAATTAGATTATCACATTAATATCTCTCATCAAAACACACCCCTGAATATTATTGTACTAGTATAATTCACCCGTGCGATGCGGTCGAAATTCATGTGTTTAGACACTTAGTAAGGTAGCTACTTCAATTCTTGTATTTAGACATTTTATATATATATATATATATATATATATATATATATATATATATATATATATATATATATCAATGTTATTAAAATCGAACAGGAGGTCGGACTCGAGCAAGTCACCGGGTCCTTTGGCGGATGAGGGGTTAGTAGTTGACCCGCATGACCCGTGACACTACTAAAACCTGTTAAAATTAGGCATGTTGTATATTCACATATCGCAAAGCTATGAAATTTTTTACCATACAATAAAATTGTCCAAAAACTCACTACTCATTCATCATTGAAAACAAACTTCAACATTACACATAACTTAAAATTGAATAATATTCATGACTCAACAACAACTACAGCAACTAAATATCATTCTTCATTGAAAACAAACTTCAAGATTAAAGATTCAGCATCTGATCGTACCTTGACCAATGAAGTGTTGAAGTGGTTGTTGTTTTGTCAAATGGGCCGGTCGTTGAATGGGTGAAAGGACCGGTCCTGGCTTCACGCGTTGAGCACCTCGGGTGGTACCTGCAATGACACTCCGACGATCTAGTGAGAGGTCGCTCGGGCAGATAGCACAAGGTTAGAGAACGTACCTGATGCCATATGCGAATGGCGTATATATACTGCGAGGTCCGACCGTTTTGCGGAGTTTTCGGCCGGCGAGAATTGCGCTCCAAGCAGCGTGTTTGGGCCGATCGCGTTAGGCTGGGCCGCAGGAGCGAGAATTGCCCCCCAAGCCTAGGTCGCTTAAGAGCGGGCTGAGGCTTGAATCGATGCCCCCAGGAGTGAAGTTATTTTGACGAAACGAACGCGCCGCGTTGCTTTCTCGATAGGGGCCGGTGTCGGCCGACCGCCACAACCATCGGCCGTCTTTGTCGTGGCGGTTGGTCTTTACCGACATTTAAGGCGTGGCGTTTGGTGTTTCCGAGGTTGTGCCGAGACAACCATTGGTGAGAAGATGAAGTGGTACGACGCTTCGTCTCCCGGTCCCCTTCGCGCCATGGGCCCGTACTATAAATAGCCCTTCAGCTGAGATCATTTCTCACACTTTCACGAATTGCTCTGCCAGCGACCGACTCGTCTGCCGCCGACTTGCATCCGTAGCTGCTTCTGTCTACTCGCGACCGATCCACAACATCTGTTCAAGGTATGGATCGATCTCTACTTTTACTTTCTAAACTTGAGTTTTTACTTGAATGTACTTTGTACTTTTCCACGCCTCGTGATAGGGGGTGTCAGGTCGGGGGATGGCCAAATCGCCCCCTCTCATGAGTGTTCTGCTCGATCGACCTGACTCGATCCCTTTATCACAGGTGTTTTTGCATGCCACGGACGAAGTTGACCGCCCGTATCCCCGGTAAACCGTCCCAATCTTTTGCTACATATATGTCGAGGCCGGGCGAGCCCAATCCCCATGAGGAGGAGTCTAAGTCGTCTTCGGGCGACAAAGATTCTGGTTCTTCAAGCAGTTCTTCGAGCAGTACGAGCTCGAGTTCCCACTCTTCTGGTCGAGGATCGGCTAGCTCGAAGGGCTCTGGTTCTAGGTCCGTCCATTTCGATGAGCGGCGGTGCGTAACACTCCACCACCGGAGAACATCGTGTCTCGGCGGAAGGAGAGGATGAAGATGTTGATGTGGTGATCATTGATGATGACGAAGTGCAGAGTGCCGTCGATCGCGGGACGAAGAGATGGTGGAGGCCGAAGGTGGCCGAAAGTGAAGAAGTTAACGAGGAAGAGGATGTTCACCGCGGCCCCACCCTGCGGTCGAGAGGTACACAACGAAGGAGGATCGAGCGAAGGGTCGGGCGAAGTTCAAGCAGACGCAGCGTGGCGAGACCCATCCGACATGTCTTGGGTATCGAAACTCTTCGCTCACACAGAGTATCATTCATCGGCCATGTTGCCTTGCCCGTCTGCGGGCGAGCCGCTCGACCAATTGCGCGTCTTTGGAGGTGAGAGGCATGAAAGGCGGAGAAGACATTGCAACTTATTACGCCAACCTTAAGTTCACGATGTATCGGCTCGTGTTCGAGAGGATGAACATCACCCCTCCTTTCACTTTGAATTTCAACGTGGCGTCTGCGTCACATCGGTCGCCTCTTCTCAACTCCACCCAAACGCATGGGCGTTTCGAAAACTTTGAAGTCCTTTTGACTAAGTTGGGTCGGCCGGTGTCGATCATCTTCGTTCTTTACTCTCTTTGGTGAGCTAGCTCGGGAGAAGGCTAATAAAGAGAAGAGGAGCGAGTCTCCTTTAAGATGCGAAAACTCATCATCGGTTCTTCAAAGCATACCAAGAATCATTGGGAGCGGCTGGAGAGGTCGGTATTTTTGGATCGTTCCCACCGAGGAGGCCGGTAAGGCCATATCTGAGGTCCAACCGGACGGAATGCTTGGTCCCCCTTACTTCCCAATCATGTGGAACGAGGCTCACTTCTGCAGGAGGCCAGGCGATTACATCTACTCTGTGAAAGATTTGGGTGAGGCCGACCTGGAATCTTTGGAGATGATCAAGGCGTTAGCGAGCATGATGCATCCAGACCCTAAGGGCGACATACCTTGCCGTCCCTTTGTCTTGCTCGAGGGCCGGGATCTGGAGGCTGAGATCGGTTTGCTTTTGAACTTTGCCTTTATATTTTTGCTGTCAATCTTTTTTCTAACTCACGACTCGGTATATTGCAGAAAGAATGGCCGGTAAGAACTGGGACGTGCTCGAGTCAGTTTTGAAACCTACTGCCATTCCAGGGGCCAAGAGATATGAAGGAGCTCGGCCAGGGGATGTTCCTGAATCGTCCTCAAAGGTGCCCCCCACTCCCAAGAGCAAGGGAAAAAAGCCAACTTCAGCCGTCCGGTCGCCCCCTCGCCAAGACGATCGCTCCCAAAAGCGGGCCAAGCTCGATGGTCTGAGCGTGGATCTGGCTAAGGAGGAGATTCCTGTTCTCTCGCTCGAGGGTTTGGGACAGGTCGAGCTGGAGTGGTTCAGGAAGAAACCCATGGCGGTCTGCGCTTCTCTCTACATGGGAGTAGACAAAGTCATGGAAGAGCTGGTGGGCGAAGCTAAAGGTATTTTACTTTTTATTTTCCTAGCCATTTGTACTTTTCGTCTTTGTTCGACCGACTAACAATCCATCGATCTTTGCTTGCAGGGGCTCAGGTGAGAGAAGGCCTTGGCCGAGGCGCAACAAATGTATGACAAGCTTGTCAAAGCCAAGAAAGATGCTCTTCTTGGGGTGAGGAGGGCCAAGGCCAAATCATCAAAGAGGAACAAGGAACTCGCTTGGTCGGGTGACCAACCTGAAAGATCGACGTCGAATCCTTGGAGAAGGACAAAGCCAGGTTGGAGGCCGAGAACGCCGAGCTGGAGGCAAAAGTCCAACCCAGTAGCCCCGGGCCGGTAGGAGGCGCAATCGAGCAGTTCTACAATGCTCTTGCTCAGGCGCGGGCACTGAATTCAGATCTGAAGATCAACTTTGATGAGAAGATGATAAAGCCCGCCCATTATGTTGCGGACAACAAGATCATGCTGCCCGAGCAAGTCGATGAACAGGGTAATGTTGTTCGCCCGACCACGATTCTCTTACGAAGCCGCTGCGGCGGAGTTACCTTTGTAATAGTTTAGTTTGCCTTTTGCACGGCGGTTTAAATCTTGCGCCTTGAGCGATCGAATATTTGGGCGCTTGGCTTCGACCGGGCGTCTCTATTTTGTAACGATATTTTAACTTGTCTTTCATTTCATCTTCTTGAATTCGCGTTGTTATGTCTGTGTATTTTGTACATTTATTTGTCTAAGTTTTTTCGAACTTATAGGCCGCTCGGCGACCGTTTCGTGCTATTTCGAAAGCGCTCGTTTATGGTTGGGCCATTTCGATGGCACTCGATTGGAGCCATTTGATGGCACCGCGTTGGGATCATTTCGATGATCTTTCGAGGTAGGTCGTTTCGACGGCACTGTTACGATGGGTTATTACTTAACCCTTTGGCCATTTTCGATGGCACTTTCGGTTGGGACCATTTCGATGGTCTCTCGAGGTAGGTCGTTTCGACGACTACTATAACGAGCTATTACTTAACCCTTGGGCCATTTTCGATGGCACTTTCGGTTGGGACCATTTCGATGGTCATTTCGGTTTAGATCGTTTCGACGATCCGTTTATGTTTGATAAATCTTGATCGCTCTTACGCCACGAGCATGTTTGGCGGCGAGGGCATACATTATTGCGTGAAAGTAAAGAACAAGTCATATTTCTAAAGGTCAAGCCTCGATTAAAAAATCCGATTGGGAAAAAAGAGCTGCACGCTTTTTCATTTATGGATCGATCGTTCATTACATTCAAATCGTTCATTACATTCAAAGCGTAATATTTTCTAAGTTTCTCGCATTCCATGTTTCGGGGATAGTCGCCCCATCCATGGTTTCGGCTCGTATGCCCCCTTTCCAGTCTTTTTGATGACCTGTATGGACCTTCCCAATTTGGTGCGACTTTCCTTGTCGAGCATTCTTGTTTCCCACATCTGCGGCGTCTCGGGGCCGGCCGGCCGACCGAAAATCTCTCTTACGAACTCGGCGTTGTATCTGGCTGCGACCTTTTGTTTGATCAACTGCTCTCTTAGTGATGCTTGGGTACGCAGCTCTTCTACCAGGTCCAACTCTTCTCGTATAGCTCGGTCGTTGTCAACTACTGTAGGGGGGTTCAAAGTTCTCCAATTTAATTCGCCCATTTCTATGGGTATCACAAAGATCGATCCCATATACCAATCTGAAGGGGGACTCCCCGGTCGTTGAATGAGGGGTTGTCCTGTAAGCCCATAGAACGGACTGCAGCTCTTCGACCCAGTTCCCTTTTGCTTCATCGAGTCTTCGCTTCAACCCACGCAGGATAACTCTGTTGGCCGCTTCAGCTTGGCCGTTTGTCTAAGTGGTGCTCGACCAGAGGTGCTTATTTGTTTTACCCTAAGTCGGCCAACATTTCTCGAACCTTTTGTCTGCGAATCGGGTGCCGTTGTCGATTATCACCTTGAGGATCCCAAAAGCAAGCCAACGCACACCGGCCGAAGAATTTGCTTACTTTCGCCGATGTGATGGTTGCAAGAGGCTCGGCCTCGATCCACTTTGTAAAATAATCTACCGCCACGATCAAGAACTTGAATTGGCCTGGAGCAGATGGAAACGGGCCTAGCAGATCCATGCCCCACCAAGCGAACGGCCAAGGTGAGACAAGACTTTGTAGCTCTGAGGAGGGTGCAATGTGGACATCAGCATGTACTTGACACTTTTTGCACTTCTGAACAAGCTTCTTAGCATCCTCGTCCATGGTCGGCCGATGAATAAGCGCGGCCGGAGAGCTTTCTTGGCTATGGGCGTGCACCTTGGTGACTTCCGCAAACACCTTCATGAATATCCTCAACACATGGTCGGCCGGACCGACGTGAAGACATCTTAACAATGGAGAGGAGAATCCTCTTCGCACAACTTTCCTTCTATTACCGAATACTTGGTCGCTCACGAGCGACCAACTTTTGCTTGCCGGATCGCTTCGGTTCTTCCCCTTCAACAATGTATCTCGGGATAGGGGCGATCCAATCTGAATCCGTATTGACACACAGAACGGCCAACGACTGACTTGGCTTGGTCGACACACTCGGCCGATTTAGCGTCTCCTGAATCAAACTTCTGTGATTTCCCGGAGTCTTGGTACTTGCAAGCTTTGATAGAATATCTGCTCGGACATTTTCGGTCCGAGGCACGTGCACCACTTATTTCGGTCGGTCGAGCGCGGCGGCTCTCTTACTCTGGCTAGATAACTCTTCAGCACGTCATCCTTGGCATCGTATAGTTCTTTGATCTTCGAGACTACAAGCAAGGAATCTGATCGAAGTTCAACCCGGTCAACATTGAAGTCTCTGGCGAGCTGTAGGCCAGCTATGCACGCCTCATATTCGGCCTGGTTGTTTGAAGTGTGGAACGCAAAAGTTAAAGAGACCTCCACAAAGCAAGGCCTTACGAATTTTCTAATATTAGGCCCGCTCCACTCCACTTGCTATTGGACGACCCATCTACGTGCAAGATCCGGTCGTTTCGGCTTTGGTCTTACGGGATAGTAGTCATTTGGCTATAAAGTCGGCCAACACCGCGCTTTGCGGCCGATCTTGATTCGAATTTGATCCCAAATTCATCGAGCTCTCATCGCCCACTTTATCATTCGCCCCGCCAGATCCGTGATGGAGGACTTGCTCGATTGGTGATCGGTCCTTACCACGACTGGTGGGCCACAAAGTAAGGTCTCAACCTTCGAGCAAAGAATCGAGTGCAAGAGCAAACTTCTCTATTTTTCTCGTACCTCGGCTCGGGCCCTTGCAAAGACTTTACTAATAAAGTAGACCGGATTTTGTTTCAGATCGCATTCTCCGACCAACACGCTTTCGAGAACTTCTTCCGTTATAGCCAGAAATGCAGTGCAGTCTCACCCGTAGCGGCTTAGTCATAATTGGCGGATTGGTCAAAGCTTGTTTTAATTCATCCAATGCACGCTGGCATTGGTCGGTCCATTCAAAATCTACATCCTTCTTGAGGAGTTTAAATGCTGGCGACTTGCAGCCGCTTTGGGAATGAACTGGATAGAGCGGCCACCATGCCATTGTTTGTTGTATTTTTTTTTAGTTGTGGGCGGCCTCATATCGGCGACGCCGCCTGCATTCTCGGGGTTTGCTTCTATCCTCTTTCGGTTAGGTGGAAGCCCAAAATCTGCCGCCCTCACCCCAAATGTACACTTCTCTGGATTTAGTCTGAGCGAATTCTTCCTTGCTTCCTCAAAGATTTCCCTCAGGTCGTTCACATGATCTGGATCGGTCCCACTTTTGATGATCATGTCGTCCAAGTACACCTCCGAGATTCGACCGATCCGCCTCTTGAAGATTTTGTTCATCATTCATTTGGTAGGTCGCTCCAAGCGTTCTTTAAGCCGAAAGGCATCACTTTATCTTGAAAATTTCCCGATCTGTCATGAAGGGTCGTCTTGTGTCGATCGGGCGGATATCGTGATTTGTAGCCGAGGCCCCATCGACCGACTTGTCAATGTTGGAGTACGGGAAGGCATCCTTCGGGCATGCCTTATTCGGGTCGTGTAATCTACACACATTCTCCACTTTCCATTCTTCTTTTTAACCAACACGACGTTGGATAGCCGGTCGTGTATTTGATCTCTTCTACGAAATTGGCCTTTATGAGGTCCTCAACGGCCTTTGCGTGGGCTTGAGATTTTTCCTCGTTCTAGGTTCGTCTTCTTTGAGCGACTGGCTTAACTCCTTCATCGATTGAAAGTTGATGGCGAGCTACTTCGATAGGAATGCCGGGCATGTCCGATGCCGCCATGCGAGCAGTCGGCATAGTCTTTCAAACACCGCACAAGGTCTTGCTTTACTTGCTCGTAGGTCGCTACCGAGCTTAATCGTCTTTGTTGGGTCGTCTCCCAACCGCACATCTATCGATTCTCCATGAGGTTCGGGCCTTTTCAACTGCTTTTTCAGCTCTCGGGCTAAGTCATCATCGTTATCCTGCGGGTCTTTATGCGGATCATACCGAGCATCCAAATCGGTGACGTTGACTTGATGACCTTCACCATTGCCGAACATTTGGGCCAAGGTCTACCTCATCGCAAATTTGCCGTCTGGATCGTGGCATCGTCTTGCGCGCCTCTAGTCGGCCGCCGTGGTAACTACACCGTGTCGTCTTTTGTTGTAGAATTTCATCTTGGATGTCTTCGTTGACGCCACGGCCTCTAGCTTGCCTGCCTGGTCGGCCTACCAATGATACATCGATAGCATGATTTGAGGGGAGTACGAGGAACGCCAGACGGACCGTCTCCGTACAAAGTGCTCTCTCCAAAGGTCGTCACCAAATGTGACCATGAGTTCGATTGTTCCCAACGGGTAGGTAATCGCTCCATTGAAGCCCGTTAGGAGTAGGCTCGGCACGGGAATTATCTCGCCCGATCAACCTTGATCTTGTCAATCAAGCCTTCAAACATGATGTCGGCCGAGCTACCCCGGGTCGACTAGAATTCTTTGAACTTACGTATTGGCTATAATCGCCGATTACCAACGGAACATAATCGTTTCGGCCGCCATCGTGTAGGTCGCTATCTCCAAACGAGATGGGGGTCTATTCGAGACCGGTGGGAGTGTTGATGTTGAACCGACCATCGAGGAGCTCGCCCCACTTTCTTTTGTGGCTTTATTTGATTCTCTACGGCCCAACGGGTTTCCACCGTGAATGACCATTGCAACGTTGCGACCTGCGGACCGTGGAGCGCCTCGATCTTGAGACCGGTCTTTGTCTTGGGCGCTTGAAACCACTAGAGCGCCCTTTCCTCTGTCCGGATCAGTTTCTTTCTGCTTCTCTTGAGGTCGGTCGCCTTCCTCCGACCTCACATACTTTCCCAACTTGCCTTTCTGAATGAGCTCTTCAATATCATCTTTGAGGGCCATACAGTCGTTAGTATCATGACCCTTGCTCTTGTGGTAACGGCAGTACCTTTTAGTCGGTCGTGCCCCCTTCTTGAGCACGAGTGGATCGGGCCGCTTTACTCCCACAAATTCATTATTTTGGCACTCGCTATAGATCTGTGCAATAGAGGTGTTTAGCCGAGTGCGATGATCGAACTTCTTATCTCGAAAGTCAGACCGATTGTCGCGGCGACCTTCATGCCCTTTGGCCGGCTTACTGTTTTCTTCTTTAGGTCGTGCACGGACGGCCTTCCTTGCAGCTAAAGTTTCTTCATACGCCATGTGGACGTTTGCCCTTGTTAGGAAATAACTGAGATCCTGATAGTGGTTGAGAGTGAATTCTTCTACGAACCGGTGATCCGGTCGAATACCACGCTTCAGATACTTTAACTTGTCCTTGTCTAACAAGTCACGAACGGACTCGGCCTCAGTGTTGAACCGGTCGATATACTGTCTCAGCGTCTCATTATCTCCTTGAACAACAGAGTCCAAGTGCTCTTCAAATCGGTATTGGCAGCGATTTGCAGTGTAGTGAGACAAGAAGATTATGATCAAGTCTTCCCACGATGATATGGTGTTGGGCCGAAGGGATTCCCACCACTCCAATGCTCGGCCGTCTAACGACTGAGGAAACAGCCTGCATTTCATGGTCGGTCCCAGCTCTCTGTAACAGCAGTAGTTATTAAAATACCGGAGATGTTTGTCTGGATCGCTACGGCCATCGAACTTGTTTAGGTTAGGCGGCTTCCTCAAGTCTCTCGGAATTCTGTAACGCCTGATTTCTCTAGTGAATGGGCCGTGCTCGTTCTGAATGCCGTTCGACCCAAAGGGTTGCATAGCGAGGCAAGCCTCGTTGCCCGGCATTCCATAGATTCCTCCGGATGGGCCAGATGGTGGGAGTTGAGGAGGTCTTCTGGGTCGTTCGCTCTGACCTCTTCTCGGCCGACGCGAAACGTCCCTAATTCTTCCATCCCTGTATTCTTCAAGCTCTTCACGAGAATCCCAAGACTCGCTTCGACCGACGGCGTGAACCGGACGACTCGTTGGATGAGTACCTAGTGGGCGAGCGCCGGTGTCGGGGCAGAATCGGAATCCTCATAATCGTCATAAGATAGCTTAAGCGGCGTCTGCGCGAAGTTCCTACTAGAGGCGACCTACACGCATACCGCCGTCTTCTTGGGAGAACGATGAGTAGTGCTTTCCGGCGAGAAATGCTCCTTCGAGGAGGGAGAGCGATGTCGCGCTACGGTCGGCGTTAGGCGCGTAGGTTCTCCGTCTTCGCGCACGCGGGCGCCCGGATCGACCTCTTTTCATACCGAGAGATGAAGCGCGTCGCATCTGCGATCACCGATTCTTGCTTTGGAGGATCCGCAGAACGGCACGAGTGACATGCTCGCACAGCGGCTTCTTCAATGCTCGCTCAACCAACTCGAGCAGCGGTTGGGGTGGAGCGCGACGGTCGCATTTCGCTCCAAGATCGGTCCGCGACCGCACCGAGGGTTCTTGTCGCGGATTCCCTCGAGATTCATGAATCGTAATCGCCACGCCCTCGGGGTTTCTTTGCCGAGGATGCCGCCGGAGGGTTGAGCCGAGATGAGGCCCGCGTGCGGGGCGGTCGCGTGGAGCCATGAGTGGAGTGGGATAGCGCTCGGGTCTCCCATCGTGGTCGCCAATTGATCGTACCTTGACCAATGAAGTGTTGAAGTAGTTGTTGTTTCGCCAAATGGGCGGTCGTTGAATGGGTGAAAGGACCGGTCCCCCGCTTCACGCGTTGAGCACCTCGGGTGGTACCGCAATGACACTCGACGATCTAGTGAGAGGTCGCTCGGCGAGATAGCACAAGGTTAGAGAATGTACCGATGCCATATGCGAATGGCGATATATCTCGCGAGGTCCGACCGCTTTCTGGCGGAGTTTTCGGCGGCGAGAATTGCGCTCCAAGCGGCGTGTTTGGGCGATCGCGTTAGGCTGGGCCGCAGGCCCAATTGCTGTTGGCAGTTCTTGTATTTGCTGATACACCCAGGAACATCATCTATATTCAACAACTTCAACATTACACATAACTTAAAATTGAAATTATGAAATAACTTAAAGATAAATCAAAACAGTGCTTCTAAACTGAAATGAAAGATGAATAACAACCTTAATGTTAAAGTTAAACTGAATTAGAAAAAAGAAAGATTGAAGAAAGCTAGAGCAATGATAAAACTCATAAAAGATGCATCATAAATTAAATAAAACCTTCAAGTTAAATCGAACAAGAAAGATTGAATTCAAATTTAGCTTTTGTTTAAAAAAAAAACAAAGAAACGGCGTCGTTTTACTTAAAAATAAAAACAAGCACAAATCAAGAACCGGACGGGTCAACACTGTGTCGCACGGGTCGAGGCCTTCCGCTCACGGGTCGCACATGCAAGTGCGGAACAACCACGATCCAATAGGTGACTCGAACCGACCTAGGCATCGTTTCACGCGGTCCGACCGACCGCCCGTCTAGAGGTGTAATAACATTATATATATATATATATATATATATATATATATATATATATATATATATATATATATATATATATATATATATCATTATCATTATCATTATCATTATCATAACTATATTAATTCATGAGTTGTCCACGTGTGCATCCACATAGGACCAATAGGAAAATGCCACTTACATTTCGGTAAAATAGGTGTCACTCCACATCACACTTTAGTTTACACGG
This sequence comes from Oxytropis ochrocephala, assembly GCA_020916435.1. Lineage (NCBI taxonomy): Eukaryota > Viridiplantae > Streptophyta > Magnoliopsida > Fabales > Fabaceae > Oxytropis > Oxytropis ochrocephala. The sequence goes on along the minus strand of CM037094.1, from coordinate 64,904,194 downwards.
TTGATTAAAAGAAAGGTTCTGATTGCATCTCACATTAGATGCGCCTACGAACGGCCATGATTCAAGCACCGTGATACATAAAATCCTTTTAACATAAGCACCATAAGTCAGCTAAATAAAATCCTTTTATGTGCAATTAACAAAAAATGAAACAGACCCTGATTTCCTGGATCCATGTTTGACACTATTTAAAACTAAAACGGATCCTAATTTAATTGACATTAACGGCTGCGATTAAAGATGATGGTAGAATCAATAATCCATGGCTAGCATCAAATTAGATTTCGGCTGGTATCAATTGATTTTGGGGACACAAAAACACAGCCCTTAATTATCATTTAATATCACAATTAAAAGGTATCAATTGTAATAACAATTGATTATTGCTTTGGTTATCTAGAATTCGAAAATCCAATCTGCACATACGTACCCTTCCCAAACGTGCAGGGGAAGCTGTTTGTCCAGGAAATAATTTTATAACATAAATTGTTGATATTGTGATCTAATGTATTAGTGATTTGATCTGTTTTGTTTGATTTGTTACTGAGTTTGAAACCATTCATGTATCTAAGACAATTCTGCTTTATATAGTTCAATGTATTCTCTTTTATTTTATTTAAGTCAACTATCTTTTAATCAAGTACGAGCGGAACTCTCAACTGAGACGCTAATTGTGCTTAATCCATTGTGTAAATCTTGGTGTATCAACTAAAGATAAAATAATATATAGATTTATTTCATATACCCGTTTGTGTAAAAAAAAATGACACGTCAATCAATCACACTTTCTGACGTCATTGAAAACGGTTCAGTCTTCTTTCAACTACATTAAAAGTCCTTTGTACTGTGATTTTTGATTGGTTTCCTGTATAAAAAGCTTTTATACTAACAATTCATAACAACTGAAGTCATATTATATATTATCAAAGTCTATTTTATTGGTCCATAATAAATAATTGTTATTTATTTTTACATACTTTTATGGTTTGTTTTGTCATATTGTTGACTAGACACATAATTATTGTATGAAATTATAATTTGAAAAGCTGAAATAACCCATTTCTTTAAAACGCTCATCCCATGCGAGTAATTGAAATAGTCCGTAGCCCTTTCGAGGTTGTCAATACCGAACAATATTGTAACTCATAATCAAGCAGTTAAAGCACAAATTTAATACAAATATTCTTCATACACTAACATTGTACCAAACCCACAAGTATTCTTCATCCACTACCTCGGTGTTTGATGTAGCTGTTGTTTGATGAAGAAACCTCAGCAATGATCGGTGTCCACGAGGAAGAAGAAGATGCAAAGTGGTTCACCATTATTGATCGCTAGCACTATCAAAATAGGATTCAGTTGTGTTAGCAAAGAGAAACGTTAAACGCCATGAATTGAGAACACAAGAAAGACCATTTTGGGGTTCTCAATAAACCTCTTACTTTCTTGGTCAAAAAAAAATAAACCTCTTACTTTCCAAAAATAAAAAATCACTTTAATTAATAAATAATATAATAATATATATCAATTACTATAGTATTTGTTTAGTAATAGCAATTATAATAATATATACCAGTATTGTATATATATATATATATATATATATATATATATATATATATATATATATATATTAATAATATAAATTACAATAATATTTGTTTACAAAACATATTATACCCAACTTTTATATCTCATCTAATCAACATAAATATAAAAATGTTTTTTTTTTCTCTATTTTAACAATGAAATTATTATAAATTAGGTTAAAAGAAAATATATACCCGTGCAGCGCACGGGTCATACATACTAGTTATATACAACTATGAGTTGTACACATAGGCCTTCCACATCACATTTTCAAAAAAGCCACGCAATACACAAATAAAATAGGTGGCATCCACATCACATTTTTGTGCGTTCCACATCATCATTTCTGTGCCACATATTGACCACATCACCCACTGTACCACTGTACTTCAATCCGACTGATCACATTGCGCATATGACTTAGAAGCTGATCTCAACGGTGGAGATTCTTTTAAATTTTGGCTCCTACAAAATTGGGGAATTAATCACCATAAATGAAATATAAAGAGCTCATTATGAGGATACAAATACTCCATCAAATATTCAATTCATATTCAATTCCTTCTTTGGGCATTTATCTCCTTGGATTATTTTTTTCTCTCTCTTTATCTCCATCAAAGCTTCTCCTTTTTTTTCATTTTTCTAGAACTGATTATGTTTGTGTCACAATCTAGATTTACAGCTTCGCAGTCGCAAGCTCCATATCCAAAAAAGTACATATTCTCAATGTTTTCATCTCCTTGCATAATGTTTTCATTTTTCCATATGCAAGTAGTACATATTCTCAATAATATTGTAAACTTGCACAACAAGCTCCATCCTCTGCAGCCATTTTGCACTTTAGAAGATATTAGCAATGGGGGAGCAAGAAAAATGAGATAGAAGATGTGTTAAGTTCTCTTTGCAGATTTAAAAAAAATAAAAAATTATACTTATGCAATTTGTATATTTAATTTCTCTTTGGTATACTATGTTGTAGCCAGCAGTTTTTCAATAGACATTCATCTTTCTCCACTCATCTGTAAATCTTATTTTCCCTTTCTCAGTTACGATTTTTTTCTATAGTTTGCATTATGGATTTGCGCTAACATTTTTTATTACAGATTTTGCGGTCCACACACCTGGGTTGTCAAATTTCCAATTCCATGTTCAGTTTTTGGTAAGCAGTTTGGTTGCCATTTGGAATTTTTTTAATGAAAAAATTCTTCTATATATTTGGTTCTTTGCACTTTAGCAACCTTCCACTAAAGGCCTTGTAGGATATATACTATACTATATTTGCACATTCTCAATCTTCTAAGGATATTATTGCTACTTTGCAATAGACCTACGGTTAATATACATCATAAAAATGAAGGCGGATGTGGAAGAGAAATGAAGAAGGACAAAATAGTGAAAAGTTTGGTTTAGATTAAGTTACGAAGGAATAAGTGCCTATTTTGGTCATTGATACATTATTTATCACATTAATGTACCTTTCTTATGATGGTATTTCTTCATACTACTTTCATGTTTTTTGTAGTAATATGTTTTTTTTTAATTTCAGGTACATAGCGGAATTCTCAATAATTCAATATTGAAGTACTCCTTTAAACTTAGTGAACTCACAACCAAACAAGAAGACTAAAATCTATATCATTTGCATCTCAATACTATTTTTCATTATTTTTGTTGTCGACTTGAGTGATAGTGCAGGCGCTACAGTCGCAAATAGGACTGCGCCTAGGCTTGGCGTTATTGTCTTGTCGTCGAACACCATGACAGGACCTTCGGATGTGACGTCTGGTGCTACTTTGCCAGCCAATCAGATTGCTTCGATTCCTGCCACTGCTTTGACAGAGTTGCAGAATTTGTTCCCAGATTTGATGTCTGTCTCTGCGAAGACTGATATTCCTGCTGCTACTAAAGAGGCAACAAATATCAGATTCTTTGCACATATTTTGATGGGGTCCGAAAACAAGATCTGTGATATTTCTATGAGCCAACTCCCTAGCTCGCCCGTGTGTCAAAGGAGATGATTTATCCATCGTAATTCCGGAAGAGGAGTATTTGATAGGTCTGGAAGATTGCAAAACACACCTTCATGGTAGAATTTTACTTTCCAATGGTGACTCTCCTATCAAGTTAGATGCTTTGAAATCCAAACTTCAAGCTCTCTGCCAACCAATAGGTAAGTGGGGACTTATTTCTTTAGGGAAAGGATACTATGAATTCTTTTTTTCTTGCGTGGACGATTTACGAAGAATTCAGTTGCACCCCACTTGGCAGTGCAAGCTAAGCCTGCTCCGATTGTTTGCCTGACAGCCTGATTTTAATCCTTCCAATATCAAACACTCAAATGCTCAATATTGGATTAGAATTACAGGACTGGCTCAAGAATATTGGAGACCCAAAATTCTTTTTGCAATTGCTAGTTGTGTTGGAACTCCACTTAGACTAGATTATACAACAATCAAAAGTCCATTTGATAGATCTTTTGGTCACTTTGCTCGTGTCTTGGTTGATATAGACTTGAAATCAAAACTTAGAGATCACATCCTAATTGAGAGGCTGGGCTATGCTTTCTCAGTTGGCATTGAATATGAAAACTTGTCTTCCTTTTGTTCGAATTGCAATACTGTTGGTCATACCAATAGAGCTTGTAAAGGAAGGGCTCATCAGGTAAAACATGTGTATGTGCCTAAACATAAGGCTCTTAATAATGAGCAACCATAAAGAAGGGGATTTCGTAAACCAAGAGCAAAGGATTCTCCTACTCAGCAACAAGGGAACTCTTCCTCCCAACAGCAAGGGGAACCCTCTCCGATTGAGCCTAGAGAAAATAACACGCATTCTACCAATGAATCAATCCCAGCAATCTGCATGTTTGTTTAAAAAAAAGCTAGTGGAGAAGAGGGTCTTTTCTTTTGTACCACTAAGTTCAAAATTTCAAATAGCAAGAGTACCAAAGTATATTATAATGAGAGGCCCACATGATCAATGTTTTTGCCATAATAGTACTCTAAAATTTAGTAGTGACATTACATGACATTGTAACTAAAATTGAACTTCATAAGAAAAACTAATATTGGTTTTATGGGTTTTTTTTGAAGAGAATATTTATTTATTTATTTAATTTTATGATTTTTTTTGTAAAAGAAGTTGGTTTTTTTGAAAGAATATAAATAAGAAAAATGAAAATGGGCTGCATTAGTAGAACAGGGGTGCAATTAGGGCAAAGGGCTGTATTATTAACAGGGTTTGTGAATAACAGAAGCCCAATTTACATTTTCTGGGTTTTAATAAGTGGCGTGCGAGCTGAGCTTTCAAGGGGGCAGTATAATTAAAAGAAGGGAGTGTAAAACTAAATCTGACTTTTTTAAAATAAATAAATAATTAGTATTTATGACTCATTAATTTTGGTGAGAGAGTGAGTGTTTTGTACTGATAAATGCAAAGTTGAAAACACAAATAAATGCAATTAAATTAGAATTCAATATATTGGTTCCTGTTTTTTAGGGATTTGATTAGCAACAATGTTATTAAAACCGACCCAATGATTGACCCGAGCAAGACATCGGGTCAATGTAATTGAGTAGAAGGTCTTTGGTTGACTCGCGTGACCCGATACTAATCAATTTGATATTAAACTAATATGAGAATTAGACAAATGTATGATATTATAAGTCAATATTTTTAATATAATTGAAAATTAGACACAAATTTTAAAATGAAAAAAATTACCCATATTTAATAACATTCTTGTTAATAAATATATCTTTCCTTTTAATCTTATGCAGTTTGGTGCTCTATTTGGCGCCAAACTTGCACCTGCTGATGTGGCGCGTTTCTATTGGGTAAAAATTACACTTGCTTATGTTGTGGTTTCAAGGGTAATTTTGTCAAGTCAAGTCAAGTTTATTTGCTTTTCTCTTTTTCTCTGCACAAGTGAAACACGTTTCTGCTTTTCTCTCTTTCTCTCTGCATAGGTGAAACACGTTTCACTCCCTCCTTGACCTTTTCTTTCCCTTTCTTCTCTCTTCTTCTCGTTTTTTCTCCCACCCTCCATTTCTTTCTCACTTTTCTTCTATCTCTCTGATTCTTCTTCTCTTTCTCACCTTTTTATCTCTTTTCCAAAAAAAATTTTATCGTTTCTTGTCTTCTTTATCCCTTCTCTTTTCATCACCCCACATTCCATTATACACAGAGGCATATACATATGGGTATAATGGGATTGAAATCCCTAATAGCTGCAAGCGAGTGAGAGAAGAAACAATGGCAGAAATAAAGAGAAGAAGAACGGGAGAGAGAGAAATAGTTGACCAGTTGTTGATTTCTTGATTGCAGAAAGATGAGAGGAAGAAGCTACACTCCATCGCCGCCACCTCGTTACGGCAGAAGAGGAGGTGGAAGAAGTCCTAGCCCTCGCGACCCCTACACTCCCCATTCTCGCGATTCATATCTCCCTACCAGCCTTCTCGTTCGTAACCTTCGCCATGATTGCAGGCACGTGCTTTCTTTTTTCTTTCAACTTTTTTTATGGTTAATTTCCTTCTCACAACTAGGGTTACAAGAATTAAAATGAACGAATTCAATTACGTTATGTTGCAGGCCCGAAGATCTTCGTAGATCTTTTGGTCAATTTGGTCCTTTTAAGGATATTTACCTTCCTTGGGATTGTTATATTGGGTGAGTGGAGTAGTATTAATCTTTATTACTATTTTAATTTATGTTGTTGTTTTGTGCCCCAATTTTACCTCAATTGTCCACTTTCAATACATGCAAGATTTTATTTAGGGGTTTTTGCTACTATTGTAATAATAAGTTTCTTAGGTTTAGGATGTTTATATCTAATGCATTTGTTAAAATACATGCAAGATTTTGTTTAGGGGTTTTTGTTTAGGATGTTTATTGAATAAGATTTTCACGTGTTGTTTGTTTTTGTTTCACCTAAGAAGAAAATGCGGAGGGTTGATAAATACAAAGCAGATTTAGCAAAGAGTACCGCTGCTGCGGTACATTGAGGATTTGATCACTCCACAAGTTCCAATTACTTATACACGACATCTCATAAATGGCCAATTTGTAGATGCTGCATCAGGTATATACATTCATAGCATTTTTGGAAGTGAATCTCCAATTCAACTCTTGAAATTGTAGAACGTGGTTGATTTAATCCAAAAATTAATTTGTTTTATCACGCATTTTGAATAGTCAATTTAGTTCGAATTTGTGCAAAATTTGAGACTAATGTATGGAGAGTTTTCAAATTCAAAGATCATTTTAAAATTTTGCTAATTTTAAGAACTAAGTTGACAAAACCCTACAATTTTAAGGCCTAGGTTTGAATAGTAGTTCGGTATGAAAATTGAGTTTGAAACATAAATTTCTTGTGTAGTAAGGTCATGTATACGTTGTGTTTGAAAATGATGTCCATCTCATTCCATGCCTTGAGTGGGAGAGAAAAGAGTTCCTTTTCCCACTTACAAAATCATATAGTGGAGCTTAGTTATAATTTATGTTGGTTTCAGGAAAAACATTTCCTACTAATGACCCACATACATGGGGAAGTGATTGCACATGTTGCTAAAAGCATTTGAAGATATCGACCGTGCAAGATGGCAAAGAACTCGCAAGGCCTTTGATGAAGGACCTTGGCCTAAAATGACTGCTTATGTAGCCATTTCCTAATTCTCCTCCCTTTCTTGCATGACCTTATACTACATTTAGTTTTATGATCATGATTTATTAATAACTCTTTCAGGAAAGATGTCGGATATTGCTCCGCTTTCTTGATTTGGTTGAGAAGCACAATGATGAGCTTGCAGCTTTGGAGGCATGGGACAATGGAAAACTTTATGAACAGGCTGCCAAGTCATATGGATGTGGACAATGTATTTTGCAAATCAACCATCTCGGACTTTTCTTTTAAGTCATTTATATCATTATATCTTATAGTAGGCCATTTTTTTTCTTCTTTTTGCGAGTTAGCATTCACAGGATCAACAGAACCGAAAAGCGAAGACTTGAATCAAGCTACAAGAAGCAATCTTAAACCCGGTGACATTAGAGCTTGAAGGAAATCTCCTTTCATAGTATGCGAGGATGCTAATATTGACAAGGTCGTTGAAATTGCACACTTTGCTCTCTTCTTTAATCAGTTTGTAATTTGTTCAATAAGAATCTAATGTCAAGAAACTGAATATGGAATCGAAATGTCAAGAAGAATCTTATGCCTCATGTTGCATGCTTTCTAGAGGCAATGTTGTTGTGCCGGATCTCGCACCTTCGTACATGAGCGTATCTATGATGAGTTATTGGAGAAATCAAAGGAAAGAGCTTTGAGGCGTGTTGTTGGTGATCCATTTAAGAAAGGTGTAGAACAAGATCCTCAGGTATTATTAACATTTCCTTTCAAATTTAACATTATGCTATTGTCCTTGTCTCATTGTTTTTTTTCTTTTCTAATATTGTTGAGTGAACAATTAATGTTTGACAAAGCACCACATTCTTAATTATGTGATGTAATAAGGTCTGGAATTGATAGCAATGCTACCCTTGAATGTGGTGGTGAGAGATTGGGTTCAAAAGGATTCTTTATCCACCTAATTTGTCTTCTCAAATGTGCAGTATTTGATTGTTTGCCTCAAATGGTATCTGAGAAATACATAGTAAAGTATGACTCTACATTGGAACATTTTCTAACACATGCTAATGATTAGGATGATATGTTGATAGCAAAAGATGAAATATTTGGCCCAGTTCAGTCCATCTTGAAGTTCAAGTGAGTGAAAGCAGTGATATTAATAATGTGGCATTCTGGGATATTTCTAACAAAGTTTGCTTATAATAGGGACATTGATGAAGTAATACGGTGGGTAAATGCGACACGATATGGTTTAGCCGCAGGGGTCTTCACCAAGAATTTGAGTACAGCTAACACTTCGATGCGGACATTGAGAGCTGGAACTGTGTGGATTAATTGTTTTGATGTTTTTGATGCTGCAATTCCTTTTGGTGGGTACAAAATGAGCGGAATTGGCAGGGAGAAAGGAATCTATAGTCTTCACAACTATCTGCAACTGAAAGTTGTGGTTTCACCAGAGAAGAATCCTGCATGGCTGTAAATAGCTCAATTTATCTGGTTTTTGTACCTTGTCAGTTAAACAATAAAATGTGATAATACACAGCAAGAGAGCAAGAGATTAGAGTCCATTTGGATACTCTCTACTTAACAAATTGTCATGTTACTGGAAAGAATATATAATAACAACTATATATAAGATTTACTCTATTATTTATGTCTTCGTCCAAGATTGATGCGTTGTCAGCCCAAGGCCTTACAAGTTGTCTTTCCTCCTGATTTTGATGGACCAACTGGATTGATTGAAGATGTTCCAGTTGTTATTGATTAGGTTGTTTGTAATTCTGTTACTTAGACTTAATGTGTGATGTGTTTCTATTATTTAGAGTTTTAATCATCTTTGCTGCACATATCCTATGTGTTAAGCTTAAGCTGTTTTACGATAATATATTTAGCCATTAAAGAGGAAGGGGAAGAAACATGTACATATTTTCGTGCTGGATTAGGTTGTTCAAATGGATTAGGAATGAGACTTCTTTTTTATTCCTTTTAATCCTAAGCAGTTTGGTGCTGGATTTGGTGCCAAACTTGCAGGGGTATTTTCGTAATTTTAAATGCAATTTTTGGTTAGTGTGTGGGCAGTTTTTTTGTGGATCCTATTGGCTTGCCTCTTATTTGTCCAATCACTACACCCACTCTCTCTCTGAACAAGTGAAACTTGTTTCATTCATTCTCTCTCCTTTTCTTTCCCTTTCTTCTCGTCTCTCACTTCTCACTCACTCCATTCTCTCATCCACTCGCCGTCACCACCGCCGTCTAACTTTCCTCCTCTCTTCCCCAACTCTCTTTTCTCTCACCCTTCGTTACCTCCACACTCTCACTCTTTCCCAAAAGACCCTCCTCATTGCACGCCACCTCCTCACCCGCCATCTCAAACCTCTTCCACCGCCTATATCCACCGCCATGAGGGAACGAGAACTCGACGCGGTGTTGCTCCTTCTCCTGTTCTGCGAAACACATAAACACAACCCAGAAGCTCTCGAAGCACCGTTTTCAAGTTGGAGGGTGAATTTGAGCAAGCATTTTAGCAATACATTGTTCACGTTTTCTTGTTCTTCTGCACCACCGATTGGGGTTTGTGTTAGGTCTATATTGATTCCGTCTTGAATTGTTTTTTTCTCTTTTCACTCCTAACTCTTCCTTAACCTAACTTACTCACTCATGCATGTATATTTATATATATTTACATACATATGTTAGCTCCTATAGTTTCTTATATATATGGAGGTTGAACTAGGATATGAGAATTACTAATATTTAGTAGTATCAATGACTTTGGTTTTGTAATCCTATTGTACAATCTAAAGGTGTTAATTGTGTTGGTTGTTTCGTTATTACTATCTAAAGGTGATAATTCCGTTGTTAGTTTCACTAATACTAGCGCCTCCGTGCATCGCACGGGCGTGAGGCTAGTAGAATCTAAAATCTATGGAATATAATATAAAATATTAGATGTCAAATAATATAATATATAATAACAAATATATAAGTATTAAAACACATAATAAACAGATATAAATAATAGGTAAAGGGTTTTGCAATCAAAGAATGAATAGGGTAAATACAATGTAATCCACTATAGTACAATCAAAATGTGGTTGCTCAAATGCTCAAAGTCAGGATGTCTCAGCATGAGGGAATGAGTTTGATTCCCTTCCCTGCATCCCTTTTATTATCCCTTTCATTGGTGATATATTTCGAAATTTGATTATGTAATTTTATCAAATCCGTAATTTTTCATTCAAATTTTTGAGGAAATTACTAATTAAGTGGCAGACGCTTTTCGTGCTGACGTAATTATTGGGTGCTGACAATGCCGTATACTTATTCTCCACATTTGAATTACCATCTAAAGTTTAGATAATCACATTAATATCTCTCATCAAAACACACCCCTGAATATAATGTTATTGTATTATGACATATTGTGTCGTATTCTGATTAGTATGCTCCATTGACTCGGTTTACGCGCGTGGAAGTTTCAATACAATTTACATATATGTCTATGCGATTGAATATTGACTATTGACTAAACAACCACCACGGATTTTGGATTATATAAATTAGCTTGTATTGAGTAGTGAAATGCAGTAGAATAATGGCTTCTAAGAGATGCTTACTTGTTTGGGTGGTTCTCTTTCTTTGTTTGTTGAGTTTTTCTTCCAACATTGTTGTTTGTGCTTCTGCAGGTATGTATATTCATTTTTGATTTTGTTCTTTTATTTACACAACTATGGAGAAATTAATACATCATATGAAATATATTAAGTGTTATATATTTTGTTGCTACGTACAGATGAAATGGGTCAGAGTAGAAGACTTCTTCAAAATCAAAGACCCCCATGTAAACAAGATGATCCACGTTGCTACAACTATCTATGATATTAAATAAATGATACTGTTTATTTGGTTTAGTTTACCATGGAATGAAATCTGTGTTCCTATCAACAACAAAAAAAATAAAAGCTCATGCAATCTGTGCTAGCATAGAGAATTTCTGTAATTATTTGAAAGTCATATTCATATGGCTCGAATAATTTGTGAGGTATTGTAATTGAAATGTTACAATAGTACTAGTATATTGTACCCCTGTTTTCTGTTAACAGGTAATGGGTTTATCAGTATTTTTAAACACTTTTTTTAGACTATTAGCCAAGTGATCAATTAATCAAGTTTTTAAACTACGCCTCAAAAACTGTGAAAAAGCAGGTTGACTAATAGTCTAAAAAACTTGGTTAATTGGTGTTGTGAATTGGTTTTTGTCGATTTTTGTCAAAAAAAACAATGTCTAAATAACATTGTTGTAAATTTAGTCTCAATTTAGGGAATTTTGGCCAAATATTTATTGCGTCTGCTAAGTTTTTACTTCATGCCACTTATTTATATATACTTCAATTTTAGATGATATTTGGCCAAGATTCCCTAAATTTGGTCTCAGTAAAATACTTCATAAAAATCTAAAAATTTGAGTATGACATTTTTGTTGAAAGACAAACATATAATGATATATTAATAGTTGAACACAAGGGGTACTCAACCCATATAGAGACGTAGGATCCACCTCCAAAAAGGAGCAATAACAGCTGAAAATCTACTACATCCTAGAAATACAATCAATAGGATTCACAAGCCATTCATAAAACAAGCAAGATGGAGAATTACTCCTAGCTTCGAACCGACACAAAGAAAAGCTAAAATTCGGCCATAACAGCTCTGAAGATCAGGCACACCATCTGAGAAAATACAGTTGTTCCTCATGTCCCATAATACCCAGAGAACAGTGTGCTAGATGAGCATCAAGTCACGCCTACATCTAGCAAGACCGCCTACATGAATGAATTGGAGAACCAAAGATGCAATATCCCCATGCACATCACGAAATTGAACCCTAGCCAACTAACAATGGCATACCAGATCGCAGATGCAAACCTGCAATTACAGAAAAGATGGAGAGATGCCTTATAGGTATGCTGACACAAGATACAGACCGTAGCTCCAATATCCATAATCACCCCTCTATACAGCAAGTTTGACTGAGAAGTTACTATATCAAAGAGGAGTTGCCAAGAAAAAGCAACAACCTCGGATGGAACATAACTCTTCCAAACAGTGTTTAGAACCCCAAGCAACTGGTCTAAGAGCCTCAAAACACGAGACTAATCTCCAAATACTCGCTAGTTGTACATTATTATACTAGTTTTTTTTGTACATTTGTACTATTGTATGAATGAAGTATTTTATGTTTTTTTTTTGTAATTGTTGGCTACCAACAGAGTGTCTCACCGCTTTCAATGAAAGACTAAACTTCAGCTTCCGCTCGTGTGTAGGATCAAATTTCACACTAACCAACACTGAGTTTATCCACTACGAAAATCGAACCCAAGAACACCAAGTCGACCTCTTGTGTCCCAAGATAGATTAAGCCACTTAACCAAAAGTGTTGAAGAATTGTATGTAATTGTATGAAGTAACAGAAGGCAATATACAAAGGCTACTATGACGTATTGTATAGTACTGTGATTAGCTTGCTCCATTGACTCGGTTTACGCGCGTGAAATTTTCAATACAATTTACTTATATTTCTATGCGATTGACTATTGACAAAACAAGCACCACGGTTTTGGAGTACTAGTATTTATTAATTGGCATTGAGTACTTTTATGAAATGTGGTAGAGACATGACTTCGAAGAGGTGCTTGCTTCTTTGGGTGGTTCTCTTTCTTTATGTCTTGAGTTTTTCTTCCAACATTGTTGGTGCTTCTGACACTACGCCAGCGTATTAGGATGCTTTTTAGCGTTTTTTAGGCGTTAGTAGCGTTTTAAAAACGCTGAGAAAGTTGGCCGCTACTAATGCGCACACCCCCTATTTTTAGCGTTTTAAAAACGCCAGCCATGACCCAAAGCGTGTTTTAGACATACGTAGCGTTTTATATAAAACGCTAGCCATTGACCCAGCGCTTTTTACAATTTCGTTTTGTCAGAAACGCCAGGGATCCCATAGCTCTTTTTTACTACCATTCCTAGCGTTTTAAATTAAAACGCTAGGGATACTATAGCCCTTTTTTTACTACCATACCTAGCGTTTTATGTAAAACGCCAGGGATGCTATAGCACCTTTTATTAGCATTCCTAGCGTTTTTACGTCAGAAACGCTAGGGATCCTCTAGCTCCTCTTTACAATTCCTAGCGTTTTATTTTTAAAACGCTAGGTATTGAATGAATTTTTAACTTCATTTCTAGCGTTTTCACTCTAAAACGCTACCTATTGACTGATTTTTTTAAATATTTTTTTATTTTGGTTTGTTCTCCATTTTAATTACAACCTATAAATTCATTCCCTTCCAAACAAATTCAGAAAATACATTCCAATCCAATATCATTCAAACAAAATTCATCAACAAAATTCATCAAATAATATTTCCAATCCAATATATATCATTCTAAGAAGTACTTACAACATAATATAAATCCAATATATACAACATATATAATAACTAAACTATTATGAATCTCAAAACTTGCTACAAAAAGCTAGAAACAAAAACCGCACCACCTTCTTACTGCTGTAAGTTGTTCAACAGAGTAATTTCGGATATTTTAAATTTGGGAAAATCTTGAAAAATAAAATGAAATAAAATTAGAATTAAAATGTTTATTAAATGTGAGTAAGTATTATAATATCAATATAAAAAGAAATCTAAGTAGTTACCTTGGTTGGGATTGTTACTTTGTCATGAGTGATAATCTCTTTCATAAACCTCATAACGTAGTACCCACAATCATTGTTATTTGGTTGTTTAGGACACTACAAAGCAAAAGATTATAACTTAATTGTCACATTTTTATGACCAAAAATTCAATTAAAATTATAAGAATGATTCTAAAAAGCTTACGATTATGGGTAGCCATCTTGTTTTACTCGTAGATAATCCCAAGTATTCTTTCAAAGTTAATCGTAACGCGTCATACATATATATATATATAACGTTAAGTTGAACAAAATACATATATTAAATTATACAAATTAAAATGAGAGGGTTACACATACACACCTCTCAACCATCTCTACGAAGTCTCACGTGAGCGTTGTAATGGCCTTGAAGTGAATCCGGATAGTAGACAACATTTTGCTTAGGGTTTATTGCAAAGAGTACCCAATGTTGCCTGCAAGTAAATGAATCACGAATGAGTACACATTAATTTACACTATAATACAATCTTCAAAATAATTAAACAAGTGATTGAAGACTAAATTTCTCACCCATTATTGAGTGGTGCCAAAAATAAAGAGTCGCTCTTCAAATGCTTGGCATCCATGAAGCGTGAATGGATATAACTTTGTATTTCACTCTTAATAGCCATAATACGTTCCTCTGTATTACCTTGCTTAAACACAACAATACACGCTGGACACAAGAAGAAATACTTCGTGTTCGCTAAGTAAGGGACCGTAAGACGATTGTACAAAAACCTATAAATAATATATATACAACTTTGAGATCCTCATATATATACTCTAATATATACTCTAATATAAACAACTATTGTGTACAAATAATTTAATACATACCTCTGGTATACTCTAATATCGATGGCAAAGATGGCCCAATCCATTTCAACTATAGCTTTTAGATCCTCCATGTTGATCATTACCAACTGCTTCGTGCCCACAATGTTATCGGCCGGTAAAAAAATTTGGTCGTCCGGGTTCATTTTTGAGTGATGTGGACCTTTAGAGAATCGATGTCTTCTTTGGAATTCATCAATGGGAAATTGACCAACATGTTGGACTGTGTGTATAGAAGTAGATGGTCGGGAGAGTTTGGTAGTGGAAGGGAAGGTCGGGACACTTTTATGGAAGGGAAGGTCGGGACACTTGGGGTACCTAGTATATATTAAAAAAATGATTAATTAGTTAGTTAACACACATTATAGTCATCAACTTATTAACAAAAATATTGTCACTTACAACGACAAGTTGTTGTGCCATGCCACAAAAGTACTAAGTGTTTGATCCATGAGAAATATATCCGCATTAGCAATTGGAAGTGCAATGGTGCAGACCCCTCTATTGAATAGTCTACCCTAACTCTCAAATGGTTTTCAGGCATGGGTAAATTGTGCAGTGTGGCACTCAATTGGTTACATATCAAACCCAATGCAACCTTTCGATGTGGGTTTGCAATATATAGCTCACATTCACAGTTATCCTAAATCAATTATAAAGAAAAATAAATATACATGATAATTTTATCAAATACATATGTACAAAAAACAGGTCGAGTTTTGTTAAATACCTGTGTTGAAGGGATGGTGCAGCTATCTCGGGCGCTATGGGGGGGTGCAGCAGGTGATATAGGTTCAGCAGGGGGTGGTGCAGCAGGGGATGGTGCACCAATCCTTTGTGCCAAGAGCTGCTTAAACATCTGTCTCTCTTCCATTAACACAGCAACATTCTTGGATAGCTCGTCATACTTTGCCGCCATGACTTTACAATCCCCGCACCCCTTGCTTTTGCTCTTTGGCCCAAACACAGTTGTAGGAGGAATCCCATATCCATAACCTCTAATCCGACCCTGTCTCTCTTCCCTTCCCAAGGCACGAGCAAGGACATCTTGTTGACCATCACAATCTGTTAAATCTCCTTGTGATACAGATTGTGATATGCTTTGCTGATGCACAAACATAAATAACGGATAAAATTAATAAACAAGTGTCAAGAGAAATTTAATCGACAATAAAAAATATGTCCACGTGTCAAAAAAATCGAGTAACGGATAAAAATAATAAACAAGTGTCAAAGAAATTTAATCGACAATAATAAAAATATGTTCACGTGTCAAAAAAATCGAGTAACGGATAAAAATAATAAACAAGTGTCAAAGAAATTTAATCGACAATAAAAATATGTCCACGTGTCAAAAAAATCGAGTAACGGATAAAAATAATAAACAAGTGTCAAAGAAATTTAATCGACAATAAAAAATATGTTCACGTGTCAAAAAAATCGAGTAACGGATTAAAAAATATAGTCGGACACAAATTCCAACTTGCTAGGAATCATAAAATTAAAATTACAATACATGAATTTTGGAATACTTACAATTTTGTCCTTGACCTCCTTAGTTTTCGGATCCACAATCTCCCATCCTTGTTTTGTCGGGCCTCTAACTGCATAAAGATTACAACGATCAAGGGATTCTTGAGTTGGATCTTTCCCCTCTTGCAAGAACTATTTAAGTTTAATAATTGTTAATCAGCTCAGTAAATTAAAAGATTCATTAAATCATAATAAATTAAACTAATTGTGTCTTACCAATCTTTCTTCAAGAATTTGATATCCACTTGAACCTCCTCTATAAAGGGTACTCGGGATTAGAAGCTCTCACTTTATTGGCTTTGCTTTTTTCTATTTAAAAACATAAGTATACATTAATGAATGATATCTTGTTGTGAAATATATATATATATATATATATATATATATATATATATATATATATATATATATATATATATATATATATAACTTAAATAATTAATATACTAACCAGAAATCCGGATCTCAGTAGTGCGTATATCTACAAATTTGGTCCAATCCTCCTTAGTTATAATTAGGCATACTGATCTTTGGAGGCTCTGTCGATGGTCCCATCAGCCGTTTTATACTTTTTCCCCACATCGAGTTCTATATGCCCGATGCAACCTTCCCGCTTCCTTGAGTATCCAATCTCTTGGGCATCATCGACATCAAAGTGTTTCTACTTATACATAAAAATGGATTAAATAAATACAACTAAAAATTCACTAAATAAGATTATTAAAGAGGTCTAAAATTATATACTGTATTAAGGACCAAAAATCATCTTTCGGTTTAGGCAAAAGCTGTATTATCTTTCTCATTCCAACTTTTTATTGAAATTGGAAAGATTTGTTTCACCTTAGTACCAATAAAGCTAATTAAATTTGTGCCGTTGTCTCCAATTGGCAAACCTTTAACACTCCATCGGACCTTAAATAATTAAATCATTAAATAATTAGATAACTTGGAAAGGTAGAGAACAACATTAATAATTAGTAATTAACTTACCTTATATTTCTCGTGTCCTTTACTTATCCGATGGGACGATATTCTTTTTCGATGTAATTCCCGGGAGTGAACTTCTTTGTGTTTCTATCACCCCATCACCACCCTCGACTACTCTCGTGATCACTATGTGATGCCATCCGACTTGCAATGACCCAAATGAAATAGACTCGGTGAGTTTTAGCTTTCTAATTGTTTAGAACCAACAAACACTTAACAAAATATAGAAGAAGCCATGCACTAAGTAATGATGAAAGCCATGCACTAAGTAACCTAGAGTAAACATACATAGGAAAGACATGCACTAAGTATATAACCTAGAGTAAACATATATATGAAAGCCATGCACTAAACAGAGAAAGCCATGCACTAAGTAACCTAGAGTAAACATACATAGGAAAGCCATGCACTAAGTATATAACCTAGAGTAAACATATATAGGAAAGCCATGCACTAAGAACCTAGAGTAAACAGAGAAAGCCATGCACTAGGAAAGACATTCACTAGTCAAGTTAATAATGCTATCTAAGCTAGACTAATCTAACAACTAATTAGATACAACATTGAGCTAAGTAACAGAGAAAGCCATACAAAAGATACATAACAAACCATAAAAAAACCATAACAAATAGTCATTGCAGTGAGAGAGGTGGAGAGTACGTGAGTGCAGAAATACCTTTTGAAAGGGAGAGAGAGTGCAGAAAAAGGAAACAAATGGGAGGGAGGCTGCGTGGTAAGATAGCACCAAGGAGAGAGGATGAACGAAGAGGATGGGTTTCTGCGTTTTACGTTTTCACGGGTCGCGTTTATGGGTTTTCGGGTCGTAGCACCAAGGAGATGAGCGAAGATGAACGAAGAGGGTTTCTGGGTCGTGGAGGTTCGCAAAGGTACGATGAGCGAAGTCTCACGTGAGTTCTGGGTTGTTCTGGGTTCTGGGTTGTTCGTGGAGGGTTTCCTGGGTCGTGGAGAGAAGTTAGGTAGATGAAGAGACGTCTACGTGAGTGTGTGAGGGAGATGAGAGAGCGCGCCTTGTAAAAATTTTAATAGCATCCCTAGCGTTTTTACATAAAACGCTAGGGATCATCTAGCGCGTGTTTACCATTCCTAGCGTTTTAAGTTAAAACGCTAGGGATGCTATAGCGCCTTTTTACAATTCCTAGCGTTTTCTGTAAAACGCTAGGGATGCTATAGCACCTTTTTACTCCCATTCCTAGCGTTTTATGTAAAAATGCTAGGGATGCTATAGCACATTTTTACTACCATTCCTAGCGTTTTATGTAAAAACGCTAGGGATGCTATAGCACCTTTTTACTACCATTCCTAGCGTTTTATGTAAAAACGCTAGGGATGCTATAGCACCTTTTTACTATCATTCCTAGCGTTTTATGTAAAAACGCTAGGGATGCTATAGCACCTTTTACTATCATTCCTAGCGTTTTCTGTAAAACGCTAGGAATTGAATGATTTTTTTAATTTTATTTCTAGCGTTTTCTCTTTAAAACGCTATGTATTGACTGATTTTTTTAAATATTTTTTTATTTTTGTTTATTCTCCCTTTTAATTACAACCTATTAATTCATTCCTTCCAAAGAAAATTCATCAAATATCATTCCAACAAAATTCACCCAATATCATTACAATCCAATATATAGATACACACAAAATTCAACCTATTAATAGATATTTTTGTTTACAAATCATACAACATAATAAGTAACTTACATTATGAAACTCAAAAGTAGCTACAAATTAAAGCTATAACATATATAATAAAGACAACCCTCAATGACTACTGTCTTGACCACTAGATCTCATGATCACTAAGTGATGCCATCGACTCGCAATATAACATAATCCATGTTATTGTTAAATTTACAAAAACAATATAATAATTATCTATTAATAAAAATAACGAGAAATCATTAAGTCTATATTACCTTTTCCTTTCCTAGACAAAATTTTGTTTGCAATTCAAGCGTCTTGGTATTTTCTTTCCGACGAATAGTAATTCCATCATTATGATCTTTTCTAAAATATACAACATCCTCTATAGAAGTATTTTCCCTATTATTGGTTACGATGTTACGAAGAAAGTGGTCGTCCTCAACACCAACATCATCGGGTGCTTCATCATCATCGTTGTTATACACAAATTTTTTGTCGACCAATAGAACAATAGACCAATTGATATTAAGCTGGATCGGTGACATAAAACACTTGTTGAGCTTGCGATGCTAAAATAAAAGGTTCATCTTTATATCCTAACTTGTTGAAATTCACCCGCATGAACCCTAATTCATCAATCAGAAACCAAGATTATTGTCAACCCATTCACATTTGAACACGAGCTCTCGAAACATATTGTAATCCAACTCCCATATGTGTTCAATGAAGCCAAAGTAAGACATATTCGCATATATGGGATTTCTATCTTTGGTAATGGATGCATGCATAGAATGAGCTACAAGAGTCACCCCACTATTTTGCATTTTACTCGATCATCTTGTTCTTTTGTATAGAAAGTGCACTCGTTCATTAGATAGTGTTGTAAGAGAAGACATGTATATTTGGACCTTTTGCTAACCATCTCAATCTTTTTGAAATCAAGTAGGATTCAAACACACTCACCATCAATGTGATGTTTTAGCCACACTATGAAACTCCTATTGTGTTCTTTTGCTAACCAAACTTGCTTCTTTCAGGGAATTGACTCTTAAGAATCTCCTTGTGCTTGGCAACATATGAATCAACCTCACTATCATTGTGAAGAACGTACAAGTGTGCTTGCTCTAGTTCTTTCCTTGATACCATCACTAATTTAGTTCCCTGTCATCCCTTTACTAATCCTTCCTGCATGACGAGACCTTGGCAAAGGTCCACGAATATTCAAGACTAGATAGATAGCCGTGCAAAACTCAATAGCCTCTTCAACTATGTAGCGCTCAACAATACAACCTCGTGTCGTGATCGATTTTTCACATATCCTTTTAATATCTTCATGTAACGCTCAAACGGATACATCCATCTCATGTAACATGGGCCACACAATTGTGTCTCTCTAACCGGATGAACTATTAGATGAATCATTATGTCGAAAAAGGAAGGTGGGAAATACATCTCAAGCTCACACAAAGTGTGATAATTTCTCTTTGCAATGTTGGCAACTTTCCAGGTCAATCACTCTACTACAAATCGCCTTAAAGAATAAACAAAGTTTGGTTAAGGTCGACGCACTTTCTTAGGCAAAATGGATCGTATACCAATGGGTAGCAAATTCTCCATGAGAACATGACAATCGTGGGACTTTAGAGACTTTAACTTGAGGTCTTTAATCGATACAAGAGTCGCCACATTTGAAGAGTATCCTCCGGAACTTTAACTCCATGAAGAAACTCACAAAAGACAGTCTTCTCCTTTCTAGATAGAGTATGAGTGCCGGAGGTAGATATGTACGTGTACCCTTCTTTCTGGGACCCAATTCGGTCTCAAACCCATACTAACCAAATCCAACCTTGAGTTGATGGTATCTTTAGTCTTACCCGGCATATTGAGTAAGGTACCAATGACACTTTCGAAGACATTCTTTTCAACATGCATCACATCAATGAAATGCCTTACATATAATGACTTCCAAAGATGGCAACTCAAAGAAAATCGACTTTTTCTTCCACCCCGTTTGGCAATCTCTCTGCAAAAGGCTTCCCAAATTTAATGTTCAAATCTTCCACCTTTTCAAATACTGTTCGCCCATCAAAGGCGGGGGAGCTCTACGTGTTTATGTATTCCCATCAAATGCCTTTCTCCACAATCGATAGTGATGAGTTGATGGCAAAAATCTACGATGACCAAGATAGATATTCTTCTTACCATGTTCCAACCACATCCAATCTGTGTTATCTTCACATATAGGGCATGCTGCGCCTTTGTTCTTGCATCCAGATAGATTGCCGTATGCGGGAAAGTCGTTAATTGTGCCAAAGATCATAGCCCTCGTGGTGAAACTTTCTTCTCTCGAACCCATCATACACCTCTACCCCAATCTCCCACATTTGCTTCAAGTCTTCAATTAAAGGAGCCAAGTATACATCAATATCATTTCTGGTTGTTTGGGCCGAGAAATTAACAAAGACGACATCATATATTTGCGTTTCATGCAAAGCCACGCGATAAGTTATAAATCGCCAAAATCACGGGCCATGTATTGTGGGAGCTACTCGATACCGTGCGGGTTAAATCCATCGCCAGACAATGCAAGGCGTAGGTTTCTCGGGTCATCCCCGAAATTAGGATACTCAATATTGATTTTTTCCATTGCGGAGAATCAGGGTGTCGTAGCATACCATCTTTAATCCTTTCATCCTCATGCCATGTCAAGTGTTTTGCATCTTACGAACTACGATACATGCGCCTAAATCGAGGAATTATAGGAAAATACCACAACACCTTTTGTGGAGCGGACTCTTTCTTCTTATACGCGGTGCATTACATTTAGGACACGACTTTAACAACGCATGTTCATTCGAAATAAAATGCAATCATTCGGACAAGCGTGTATCTTCTCATAGTTCAAGCCAATAGACCCCAACATTTGCTTTGCATCATACGTCCGAGAAGGAAGCACATTATCATTCGCAACATTTCTTTCGAAGTGAGAGTAAATCGGTAAAGCTCTTATCCAGTCCATCCGTGGCGAGTTTTCAAGTTATACAACTTGATCACGACCAATAATTTTGTGAATTCATTACAACCCGCATACAATGGTGTCTGCATCGCTTATCAACTTCTCAAACATTTCGGGTTTCTCATTAAGATCCTCTTCAACCTTCAAATTCGTTCGCATCAAATGAATGTGTTCGGTGTCAACCGTGGCGCGCATATCTCTTACTAATATCATTCATATTTGAAGATTCACCTTTTTCTCACCGTGCATTATCCAACAAGTGTAACTTTGATCAATTCCATTCGCCTTTAAATGTCGTGTCAACTCCTCTGCGAGAATCGATTTTACATAACAACACCTTAAACAAGGACATTTCATACCACTAGAAGTCCCTAAGCGTTCAACAAAGACTGACTCACAAAATAATCCACTCGGTAATATACTCCTTGGATGGACGATTGGCGGACATCCAATTTCTATCCATAATTGCCAAATATTTATAATAAAATCACGAGAAGAGAACTTTAACATATGACCCATCAAGCAATTCGAATATAATGAAGAATCAATTCATATAAAAAAACAAACAAAATTTCCTCTTTTAAATTTTTTCAATTCCACTCCTTATTTTCCCAAGCTATATCTATATCATATTCTATTTCTATTCTCGGTCCTTTGGTCAAGACAAAGGCACCATATAGTCTAGTCTTCCAAACAATTAATTTATGTGTAACAAGAAGAGGCTAGTGGTGAAAAAAAGAAGAAGAGTCTAGTGTGCACAAGTGACAAAACTAATATATTTCTAAACTAGAACCCACAATTAATATCTAACAAGAAGCAGAGAGAGAAAGAAAGCAAAACTCACCAATGTTGTGCAGAGTGAGAGAGATGATGTTCACTTGAGAGAGATGATTTTCGTTGAGAGAGATGATGTTAATTTGAGTTAGGGTGTTAGGGTTTTTGCGTTTACGGGTGAGTGATTTTGCGTTTACGGGTAAGAGTGTTAGTTGAAAGAGGAAGTAGCTCAATGGGAAACAAAAAAATTATTTAACCATACCTAGCGTTTTCTAAAAAGCGCTGAGGATCTATCTAGCGTGTTTTCTAAATACCTAGCGTTTTGAGTAAAAGCGCTAGGGATATGTCTAGAGTGTTTACTAAATACCTAGCGTTTTATAAAAAGCGCTAGGATCTATCTAGCGTGTTTTCTAATTGGCTAGCGTTTTGAATAAAAGCGCTAGGGATCCGTCTAGCGTGTTTTCTAAATAGCTAGCGCTTTAAAAAAACGCTAGGGATCTATCTAGCGTGTTTTCTAATTGGCTAGCGTTTTGAATAAAAGCGCTAGGGATCCTGTCTAGCGTGTTTTCTAATTTGCTAGCGTTTTGAGTAAAAGCGCTAGGGATCCGTCTAGCGTGTTACCTAATAGGTAGCGTTTTACTTTAAAAGCGCTACTAATGGTGTAGCGTGTTATTAAAATGGCTAGCGTTTTTTTATAAACACTACTAAAGGTGGCGATCTCTTTTCTGATTACAGCGTAGTGTGAACTTTATGCGGTATACATATCTATCCAGTTTTGATTTTGTTATTGTATTTACACAACTTTGGAGAAATTAATTAATGCATCATATATATATATATATATATATATATATATATATATATATGTATAAATTGTTCTTTATCTTGTTGCTTCAGATGAAATAGGTCAGAGTAGGAGACTACTCCAACATCATCGACCTCCATGTAAAAGGGGAAGAAAGCTGGCTAGATCTGATGATCCACGTTGCCACAATTATCTATAATATTAAATGACACTGTTTATAAAATCTGTATTCCTAATTTCCTATCAAGAACAAAAATAAAAGCTACGCAATATCTGTGTTAGCATAGAGAATTTCTGTATTGTGATTGAAATTACAATAGTACAGTATACAATACTCTCCTTGTATTGTACCGCTATTTTCGGTTAAGATGTAATGAGTTTATGACTATATATCAATATTGTGTAAACCAAGTATACTCTCAGCGTAGTGGCATTATTGAGATATTGTAATTATAATTAATTAATTGATTGTAATAGTCAATTAGTTAGTTTATATTAGGGAAAATCCCAAGTCCCACATTGATTAGTGATAAAGTCTCTAGAGAGTTTATAATGAAGAAGCAACCTCACCTTAAAAAAGCGGATTTTATGGGGTTGAGCAGCTTAAAACAGCGTTAAGAGTTTAGAACTAGTTAGGAATGCTGTTAGAGTTCAGTTAGTAGCTAACTAAGTTAGTTGTGTTAGTTCCGGGTTAGTTACTCGGAAAGTAAAGTTGTACATATAGCTTGTAAAACTCTCTGAAATTCAATTCAATTCATTCTTCATTTTGTACCTTTCATCTCTCTTCTCTGCAAATATGAATTGGATTCCTATACTCTTAACATGGTATCAGTTGTAAACCTTCCCTTCCGCGTCATGAAGCAATTCGCTCCGATCTAGCTTCGTTTCACAGCTAGTTTCGTTTTCCGGCGTGTTCTTGTGCTTCATTTCGTCTTCTGAATCGATTCTTCACCTCGATTCCTCGGTTTTCCCCAATTTTTTCCAGTGTTCGTTGTTAATTCTTCTCCTTCGATTTGTTCATCTGCGTTCCATCATTTCCATGACAGATCCAAACTCGACCTTGATTGCAACGACCGATCACACTGCAACTTCAAGTCCCTATTATCTCCATCCTTCAGATAATGCAGGAGCTGTTCTTGTCTCGAATGTGTTATCTGAATCGGGCACCAATTTTGGCTCTTGGCAACGTGCAATGACGATTGTGTTGGGTGCCAAAAACAAGTTAGGGTTCGTCGACGGATCCATTCCCAAACCGGTTTCCACTGCTGCTACGTATGATTCTTGGATGCGCAACAACCACATGGCCACGTCTTGGATCTTGAACTCGATTGCACGTGAACTTCATCAAAGTGTCATCTATTCTGATTCTGCATTGGGCAATTTTGTATGAGAGAGCATACACATGACTCTGACATTCTTTCTACATATGTCTACTCAAGCTTTATTCCACATTATTTGCAATTTTGTTCAAATGGAGCTCTGTATTCACCGCCATTATCTCCTTGGATACATTTCAACTTTCTTTCTTTTTCTCTTCCATCACTTGAATAAAAGTGCTTGAAGACATTAAGTACATTGTCTTTATATTTCAAAGGAAAATCACACACTTTTCTAGATTGGTGATTAATAAAAGTAATACTACTAGAAAATTGAAATATAGCGACAGCAAAAATTCGTGGGTAAAGGGTTAAAAATAGGTATAGCACCAAAAACCTATACCGACGGACGGTTCTTTCCGTGGTCTTTATTTGGTTATACCCACAGAATAATTGCGTTTCTATAACCTATAGTGACAGTTTTTCTGACCATTGGAAAAAACCTTCGAGCTATTGTTAGCCTGCATTTTCGACATGCTCAATTAAATGCAGTTAATAAGGTTTAACTCATTGCTTCAAGGAAATATTTAAAGTTTGTTTGTAGTCATTGTAAAATGTCTCCTCAACAATGAAGCTAGGATTAATATCCAACAAAACAAAACCATATATATTAGTTCCATGACCAACAAGCTTATCTGTGTATACATTTACCTCTTTATAAGTATGAGTGCAAACGAAGTTCATCTATCTAGTCAAGTATAAACAATTATTCCATCTATTTTTTAGCTTCCAAGAAACACCTTTGCAATTCTTGAAAGCAGAAACTACTACCTGAGAATCGGACTCCAACCACAAAGACCTCCAACCTTTATTAAACACAACCTCTATAGCCAACATAGCCCCAATATTTCCAGAGAAACAACCAAGTATAACATCACTATTGTCTCTAAAATTACCACCACTTGCGGCTGGTCCAAAACAACACTTTAGCAACACCATTTGTATCTCATTTAATCATGGAGGTGTTTACCGTGATTTTTGGTAAACAATCACTAGTTTAAAATTTGTTACTTGCAAGATCAACTAGGAAATCTTAGGACATATTGTGCAGTGTTTTTCTAGAAATTGGTTAATGTTCTTGATGTTTTTACAGTTATTTATAAAACGTTGAAGATAACTGCCAGTTTCACAGATATTGAAACTGTCGAAGTTACTTCGAATGTATAGGAAACTGGGTAGAATGTACAGAAAGACAAGTAAAATGTAAGAATGTTTAAGAAAAACTAAAAATTGCACTGAGTAAACGAAGAATGGTACACAAGTTCATTATTGCTTCTGTAACTCGTTTTTCTCTCTGACTTGGAAGTTTTGAGTATACGAATTCTGTATGTGTAGTTGTGACCCATTTTTTTTATGAAAAACTCCTATTTATACTAAGAGAGGAAAAGATAAATGCTCATAACGTTTAAAAACGTAACTGCCATGTCATTTCGACAATAGCGACTAATGTACCATCACTTCGACAATTTACTTAACTCTAATTCATTATCAGTCTTCAGATCTTCTTATTGTCGACATCATTACATTCAAATCTTCAACTTCGCTAAGCCTAAAGTCATGTCAAACTCCCTTTGATGTAACCATATGTCTTAACACTTATCAATGTCGAAGCTCAGTGTCGAAATCAACATCTTTCTGCAGCTATGTGGAAAGAACTCAAGACTAGTTTCTCTCAGAACAATGGTCCACGCATTTTTCAACTCAACAAGGAAATCTTGAATTGTAACCAAGGTACGCTCTCTGTAAGTGCATATTTTAGTAAGTTTAAAGGTCTCTGGGATGCACTTGTGGAGCACAACCCTGAAAACACTTGTTCTTGCGGTGGCTCCGATGCTCTTGTTGCTTACTTGAAGCGTCAACACGTGATGATCTTCTTTATGGGCCTAAATGAATCTTTTAGTCACATTCGGGGCCAAATTTTGCCTATGAATCCATTGCCTGACATCAATAGCGTCTTCTCACTTGTGATTCAAGATGAGAAACAGCGCGAAATTGGCCTCAGACACACTGAGAATGTCACTTAACTTGCTTGTGTTATTACCAACAATACCACTAGACCTCAACGTCGTGATCGTCCCCAGTGTACACATTATGGTCTTGGACACCTCAAAGAGAAGTGTTTCAAACTCCACGAGTATCCCCCAAGTTTTAAGAAGAAGGTTGATGGTCCTCCAAAGACTGTGTTGCAAGTCTCTGCCAATGTGCCGGCTACATCTGAATATCAACAACTAATTGAGTTTATGCAAGCGCAAATGGCCAAAGCATCCACATCCTCCAACACTGAGGGTTCTTGCCTTGGTATGCTTTGTGGTGTTTGGAAAAAACACTTGTGCAAGTATACACAGTCCAAAAACAAGTAGTAAAAAGATCGAACCCACAGAGATTGAAAAACTCACTTTTAAAATACAATATAAAGTAATAAAGTGTAAGGTAACTAAGTAACAAATAATATTGGAGTTTATGTGATCACAACTAAGTTAGAATAGAAAGCAAAGTAAAGAGTGTTGATAATGCAAATGAGAGAAGTTAGTTGGAATGTCTTCATCAAGTAATTTACTTTTAAGTGTTTGATGCAGTATTGATGCAGCTGCACTGAATGTTGTTGCATTAGTTATGTGCCTTTCAGTTACTTTTCTTCAGAGTTTCATTACAAACTTCCTATGTCTAGGCATGCTAAATAGGTTCACTCTTGCCTTTGAAAGTACCCACAGTTTCACCCTATGGACTATACTATCCTATATCTAGGACTTAGCATGGTTTTCACAAAGTTTCCTTTACGTAAAACACTTACCCATATTATTTCTTGAGTAGCAAATAGTTTGAGTAACAAGGTTTCAGTTGAACAAAGATTGTAAAAGTAACTAGTTAACAGTGAGTTAAAATATGAGAGAAATAAGTTGGATTGCTTTCACTACGTAAATTCCCAGAAACAAGACGCTATAACATCACACGCTATAGCATTAAGCGCTGTTGCAAATATTTTGTGCCTTTCAGTCACTAGCGCCAGGGTTTCATTACAAGATGCCTATGTCTAGGTTCTAAATAAGTTCACCCCTGTATATTCAAGATCCCACAGCTTAAGCTTTATAAACTATTGCAACTTCTATGTCTAGAGGAAGCAAAAGTTGGCTAAATGTCTTTAACCAACCTTCTCGTTTATATTAACCCTTGAGTTCTTTCTATGGTTCATGTCTGAATCCACAGAAGATCTTGCTTTACGTGGCCAAATATAAAACAAGATTGAAAGAATTATAACACAAGGATTAAAACACAAAACATGAGAAATTATATACGTAATATTAAAGGTTCATTACAAGCTTATAGCAACCCAACTCAAAGAGTTTAGCTCATGTTGAGCATCATCAAAATAACACAAATACAAACACTTGCATTACCGTAGGTAAGAAGGAGGATACAAGTGCAAAAGATACATGATCGTACCTTGACCAATGAAGTGTTGAAGTTTTTGTTGTTTCGTCAGATGGGCCGGTCGTTGAATGAGTGAAAGGACCGGTCCTGGCTTCACGTGTTGAGCACCTCGGGTGGTACCTGCAAAGACACTCCGACGATCTAGTGAGAGGTCGCTCGGGCAGATAGCACAAGGTTAGAGAACGTACCTGATGCCATATGCGAATGGCGTATATATACTGCGAGGTCCGACCGTTTTGCGAAGATTTCGGCCGGCGAGAATTGCGCTCCAAGCAGCGTGTTGGGCCGGCGAGAGTTGAAGGTGGACCATGAGCCCAATTCTTTGTTGGCGGCTCTTGCATTCGCCGATACACCGAGAGCGATTGCCCCCAAGCCTAGGTCGCTTAAGAGCGGGCTGAGGCTTGAATCGATGCCCCCAGGAGTGAAGTTATTTTGACGAAGCGGACGCGGCCGCTCACTTTCTCGATAGGACGGTGTCGACCGCTTGCCAACCATCGATCTGTCATGACGGTTGGTCTTCACTGATATTTAAGACGTGACGTTTGGTGTTTCCGAGGTTGTCTGGAGACAACCATTGGTGGGAAGACGAAGCGTTGCGCGACGCTAAATCTCCCGTCCCCTTCGCGCCACGGGTCCGTACTATAAATAGCCCCCGGTGAGATCATTTCTCACGCTTTCAAGAATTGCTCTGCCAACGACCGACTCATCTGCCGCCGACTTGCATCCGTAGCTGATTCTGTCTACTCGCGACCGATCCACAACATCTGTTTTAGGTATGGATCGATGCCTACTTCTACTTTCCAAACTTGAGTTTTTTCTTTTGAAAGTATTTCGTACTTTTCCACGCCTTGCGATAGGGGGTGTCAGGTCGGGGGATGGCCAAGTCGCCTCTCTCATGAGTAATCGCTCGATCGACGACTCGATCCCTTTATCACGCAGTGTTTTTGCATGCCACGGACGAAGTTGACCGCGCGTATCCACAGTAAAGCCGTCCCGATCTTTTGCTACGTACATGTCGAGGTAGGGCGAATCCAACCCCATGAGGAGGAGTCTAAGTCGTCTTCGGGCGACAAAGGTTCCGGTTCTTCAGCGATTCTTGAGCGATGCGAGCTCGAGTTCTCACTCTTACGGTCGAGGATCGGCCAGCTCGAAAAAGCCACAGTTCGGTCCGTCCATCTCGACGGCGGCAGTGCAAGACTCCACCACCGGAGAACGCCGTCTCTCGGGCGGAAGGAGAGGAAGGAGACGTTGACGTGGTGATCATTGATGACGATGAAGTGCAGAGCGCCGTCCCAGTCGCGGACGAAGGGATGGAGGAGGCCGAAGGTGGCCGAGCTGAAGAAGTCCACGAGGAAGAAGTGGTTCACCGCGCAACCGGTGCAGCTGCGTGCGGAGGTAAACATCGGAGGATCGAGCGAAGGGTCGGCGAAGTTCAAGCGACGTGGCCGAGATGTATCGACATGTCTTGGGTATCGGAAACTCTTCGCTCTCATAGGAGCATCATTATTGTCGGCCACGTTGCTTTGCCCGTCTGCGGGCCGCCTCGACGATTCGGGCCGGGTGGAGGTGAGAGGTATGAAGGACGGCGAAGATATTGCAACTTATTCTCCCAACTTCAAGTTCACGATGTATCGGCTCGTGTTCGAGAGGATGAATATCACCCTCCTTTATCGAATTTCAGCGTGGCGTCTGCGTCACATCGGTCGCCCTTCTCAACTCCACCCTAACGCATGGGCGTTTCGAAAACTTTCGAAGTCCTTTTGACTAATTTGGGTCACGGTGTCGATCATCTTTGTTCTTTACTCTCTTTGAGCTGAGCTGGCTCAGGGAGAAGGCTAATAAGGAGAAGAGGGAGCAGGTCTCCTTTAAGATGCAGAAGACTCATCACCGGTTCTTCAAAGCATACCAAGAATCCTTGGGAGCGGCCTGGAGAAGTCAGTACTTTTGGATCGTTCCCACTGAGGAGGCTGGTAAGGCCGTATCGGAGGTCCAACCGGACGGAATGCTTGGTCCCCCTTACTTCCCAATCATGTGGAACGAGGCTCACTTCTGCAGGAGGCCAGGCGATTATATTTACTCTGTCAAGGACTTGGGTGAGGCCGACCTGGAATCCCTAGAGATGATCAAGGCGTTAGCGAGCATTATGCGTCCAGACCCTAAGGGCGACATACCTTGTCGTCCCTTTGTCTTGCTCGAGGGCCAAGATCTGGAGGCCGAGATCGGTTTGCTTTTGAACTTTGCCTTTTTATATTTTTACTGTCAATCTTTTCTTCTAACTCATAACTCGTTATTTTGCAGAAAGAATGGCCGGCAAGAACTGGGACGTGCTC
Source organism: Oxytropis ochrocephala (assembly GCA_020916435.1). Lineage (NCBI taxonomy): Eukaryota > Viridiplantae > Streptophyta > Magnoliopsida > Fabales > Fabaceae > Oxytropis > Oxytropis ochrocephala. The sequence goes on along the minus strand of CM037094.1, from coordinate 64,873,499 downwards.
GAGTCAGTTTTGAAGCCTGCTTCCATTCCAGGGGCCAAGAAATATGACGGATCTCGGCCAGGGGATGTTCCTGAATCGTCCTCCAAGGTGCCCCCCACTCCCAAGAGCCAAAAGAAAAAGCCAGCTGTCCGGTCGCCCCCTCGTACTGACGATCGCTCAGCAAAGCGGGTAAGGCTCGATGACCGAAACATGGATTCTGCCAAGGCCGAACTCCCTATTCTCTCGCTCGAGGGTTTAGGACAGGTCGAGCTCGAGTGGTTCAGGAAGAAGCCAATGGAGGTCTGTGCTTCTCTCTGCTTGGGGATAGATAAAATCATGACCGAGCTCGGGGCCGAAGCTGAAGGTACTTTACTTTCCCAGTCTGTTATTTCTTTTGTCTTGAATCGACCGACTAATAGCTGGACGATCTCTGTTTGCAGGGGCTCGTGCTGATAAGAAGAAGGCTTTGGCTGAGGCGCAACAGAAGTACGACAAGCTCGTCCAAGCCAAGAAAGACGCTCTTCAGAAGGGTGAGGAGGACCGGGCCAAACTCTCCAGGCGGAACAAGGAACTCGCTGGCCAGGTGACCACTCTGAAAACTGACGTTGAATCCCTAGAGAAGGATAAGGCCAGGCTGGAGGCCGAGAACGCCGAGCTGGCGGCAAAGGTTCAACTGGTAGCCCAGGCCGGTAGGGAGGCAGCGATCGAGCAGTTCTACAACGCTCTTGCTCAGGCGCGGGCACTGAATCCAGACTTGAGCATCAATTTTGATGAGAAGATGATCAATCCCGCCCATTTCGTTGCGGACAACAAGATCATGCCGCCTGAGCAAAAAGATGAAAATGGAAATGTTGTTCGCCCGGCCACCATTCTCTTCTGAAGCCTTTGAAGCCCGCCTGCGAGCGGTGTAATTCTTGTAATTGTTTAACTTGCCTTCGGGCACAACAATTTTCCTGCCTTCGTGCAGTTTTCAGTTAGTGGGCGCTCGGCTTCGACCGGGCGTCCCGTGTTTGTAATGACAATTTCCTTTCATTTAATTTGTTTGTTTACTTGAATCTGATTGTTTCGAGTCTATTTTTCAAAGCTCACGAACTTTAGACTTAGGTCGCCCGGCATTTCTTACTCGATAAACGGTGCCCACTTGGTGACACTTGATTGGGCCATTCCGATGGCACTGGATTGGGTCAACTTGGTGACCTTCTTTTGGGCCAACTCGGTGGCGCTCAACACGGGTTGTTTCGACGACCTAACGTTTGTGGGTTATTACTTAACCCTTGGGCCATTTCGATGGCACTCGATTGGGCCATTTTGATGGCACCCGTTGGGATCATTTCGATGATCTCTCGAAGTAGGTCGTTTCGACGGCCTGTTACGATGGGTTATTACTTAACCCTTGGGCCATTTTCGATGGCGCTCGTTGTAGATCGTTTCGACGATCTGATCAAGTTGATAAATCTTCGATCGCTCCTTTGCCACGGGCAATCTTGAGCGACCGGTCATACATTCTTGCGAGAAAGTAAAGAACACATCATATTTCTAAAGGTCGAGGCCCTCCGTAAAAACTCGATTGGGAAAAGAGCGCTGCACGCTTTTCATTTATAGGTCGGTCGTTCATTACATTCAAATCGTTCATTTCATTCAAACGTAATATTTTCTAAGTTTCTCTGCATTCCATGTTATGGGGATAGTCGCCCCATCCATGGTTTCCAGCTCATAAGCCCCCTTTCCAGTCTTTCTGATGATCCTGTATGGACCTTCCCAATTTGGCGTGCATTCTTGTTTCCTACGTCGGCCCGTCTTAGAACGAGCTGACCGACCGTGAAGTCTCTCTTTTGCACGCGAGTATTGTATCTGGCTGCGACCTTCTGTTTGATCAGCTGCTCTCTTAGTGACGCTTGGGTACGCAGTTCCTCTACCAGGTCCAACTCTTCTCGTATAGCTCGGTCGTTGTCAACCACTGCAGGGGGATTCAAAGTTCTCCAGTTCAGTTCGCCCATCTCTATGGGTATCACAAAGATCGCCCCATATACGATGCGAAGGGGACTCCGGTCGATGAATGAGGAGTCGCCCCAGAGGCCCAAAGAACGGATCAGACTCTTCGACCAGATTCCCTTTCGCTTCATCGAGTCTTCGCTTCAATCCTCGTAGGATAACTCTGTTGGCCGCTTCAGCTTGGCCGTTTGTCTGAGGGTGCTCGACCGAGGTGAAACGCTGTTTCACCCCTAATTCGGCCAACATTTCTCTGAACCTTTTGTCCATGAACCGGGTGCCGTTATCGATTATCGGTGTTGAGGATCCCAAAACGGCCAAAACACATCGGCTGAAAAATTTGCTCACTTTTGCCGAGGTGATGGTCGCAAGAGGCTCGGCCTCGATCCACTTCGTGAAATAATCCACCGCCACGATCAAGAACTTGAACTGGCCTGGAGTAGGTGGAAACGGGCCTAGCAAATCCATGCCCCACATCATACCTTGACCAATGAAGTGTTGAAGTGTTTGTTGTTTCGTCAGATGGGCCGGTCGTTGAATGAGTGAAAGGACCGGTCCTGGCTTCACGCGTTGAGCACCTCGGGTGGTACCTGCAAAGACACTCCGACGATCTAGTGAGAGGTCGCTCGGGCAGATAGCACAAGGTTAGAGAACGTACCTGATGCCATATGCGAATGGCGTATATATACTGCGAGGTCCGACCGTTTTGCGAAGATTTCGGCCGGCGAGAATTGCGCTCCAAGCAGCGTGTTGGGCCGACCGAGTTGGGCTGGACCGCAGGCCCAATTGCTGTTGGCAGCTCTTGCATTCGCTGATACACCCAGGAACAATACAAGCTTGAAGTCTCCTAATCATCCACACAGAGATGGTACATCATCAGCCTTACACCGTGAGAAATACAGAGATTACAAAAGAAAGAAAACTAAAAACGAAAAAGCTTCAAAAGTGCATCAATGGAGAAGAAGAAATGTCACCCTCTCTCTCTCTACCAATACTCTCTCTCTAACTCTGAAAATCCTAAGGTATCTTGGAAAGAAATCCGCATCTCTAGTATATCTAGCATGAGGTACAAAACTTCTCCAAAAGTCAAGAAAGGTGATGGTTGCTTTTTCACCAACTCCACTATTCCTTTACTCATGCAATGACAAGTGTCCACACAAATCCAATAAAATCCGCACATGTCAGCAAGCACAGTGGACACAAGATATGGACATGGATTAATGAGCTTGGCGCCAAAATTGCACTTTTACTTTAGATGCTCAGCTGATCTGCCTTCTTGACGCTATAGCGTTAGACGCTATAGCGCTAAACACTGCACTACTTCACAAAATACATCAAAACAATCACAAGGGCACCAAATGTGCCAATTTCATAGCAAAGCAGTGTTTAGCCTTTCCTCACCTAATATAAGCATGAAATGCAATAAATACTATACTAATATTACTTGAGAACTTACTTAATTTAATGATTAGAGGCATAAATAACTCATATAAATATGAGTTATCACACCCCAAACTTAAACCATTGCTTGTCCCCAAGTAATGACACTTGCAAAGACAAAACAAAGCGACACTTATTCACAAACACAAAACACGATCAAGAATTCACTTCTAAGCATACTCATTCAAATATTTTCTCAATGGGCTAACAATTGATTCATACTCACACCAACACACCAATGCATTTTACTCAACTTCTAAGCTTATTATTGCTCAATAGTGTGTGTGTGATCTCCGACTCACCTCAATTCCTAGCTAGATTGATTTCTCTTAGCCTTGGGAAGAGTGGCCTTCTTTTGGTGAAATCAAAACTTTTTCAAAACAATGACTAGATTAACATTTTCACACAGTAAATGGGGATTTTCAAGCATGACAAAGGGTTTAACTAGGCATTTCAAGTCTATGGTCGGTGCTCTCTAACTTATTGAAATCGAACAACTCACGCTTATAGCGTTGGGCGCTATAAGCGCTTTGAACACTTGATAATGATTTATTTACTAGTCTGCACCCCCTCATTACTCGGCTCCACAAAGAATTATATATATATATATATATATATATATATATATTTTTTTTTTACATGAGGCTTTGCCTCTTTGCCTTTGGGACAGTAGAGAGCTCTTGTTTTGAAACTACTGACTTTACAACGTATTTACACTGAACTTCTAAGTCACTGACCACCCTAAGACCTTCGTACCTAACCTTTATATAGCCTAAACACCCCCAAACTTTGCTTCAAAACACTCTTCAAGTTTTTAGTCAAGCCTTGATGTCACCTTGGTTAACCAGGACTAACCTAAGCATCAGATAGTCCTCGACTAACTAAGATTTTCCTTAAGCACAGAGATTTTTTTATTTTTTTTATTTTTTTTTATGTGTGGGAGCAATAATAAACAAAGATTTTTTTCTAAAAGCATGGCTCTCTTACTCACTCACACATCATCACTAAAATTAGCCCAAAGAGAATGCATTCAATGATTATGCTTAAAAATGAAACACATGAAACAGAACATTGATAATTATAGGCCCTCCCCCCACAACAAAAGTGAGCAGTGTCCTCACTGCTCTTAAAGAACTAGGGAGAAGCCTAGGACAAAACAGAAACAAGATAAAACAAGTCTTTAAACATTTGTGAAGCGCAAGACAGACGCTATAGCGCTTCACAACTTTATTGGAACATACAGCAAAATTAAAAACTACTACAGCAGAATTGGAAAATCATTTTTTTATTAGACCAGACCTGGTCCTTGAACTGACACGAGTTGGCTGAGGAGGCTTTGCAGCCTTTTTCTTTTTCTTCTCTTCCTTCTGGCCTTCCTCAGGCGCTATAGCATCGAGGCGCTATAAGCGGCGCCCGCTGAGGGCTTCCTTCTCTTTAGCCGCCTTCATCTCTGCTAACTTGCTAGCAGCTTCAGCTTCTTGATCAGATACCTCCCTTCCAGCTTCTTGTGCTTCTGGCTGCACACTTTCTTGATCCTCTTCCTCAATCACAGCAAGCTTTGCTCCTGGGCTCCTTCTGGCAGATACATATGTTGGCCTCTTTGTTGCCACATGCTTCTCCTTCAGAATACGGCTTGGTGTGCGGATGGCACCTGGGCCTTGCACTACCTTCCTTGGAGAGGTACATCTACCATGGCACGAGCTTCTTCTTGTAGAACACGCAATAATATTAACCTTTGATTGAGGGCTCCTTTGGGCTCTTTGCTTAAGCCTAGGAGATTTTGTTGTACTTGGCCACGGATGATGATGGATTTTTTCGAGCCGCAGCGCTATAGCATCGACGCTATAGCGCTTAGCGATTCATCAACAAGATTTTGGGGATTGAGTCTTGCGTGGTGATGGTGGTGGACTTGGTTCTTTTCTTGCTATGGGAGATTGGACAGTGGTTCGGTTGTCTTTGGCTCATTTAGGTTTGGTGGTTGCTGTGTAGGTGGGGGTGATGCTGCTTTTGTTGGGATGGGTGGAGGGATGGTTGCTGTAGATTGGGGTGTTTCAGGAATAGTTTGATCTTGGGCTGGTGGTGAAGGTATTTGTGGTGAAGGTGGTCTAGTGGGGCTAGGTGTGGAATCAGCAGGCAATTCCTCATATTCTTCACTCTCTGATCCTTCCTCCTTTTCAGAGCTCTTCTCACCAGATTTCCCCTCACTTTCAGACTCTTCATCCTCTTCATCATCATTTACTTCCTTCATCAGCCTCCTCGTCTCCTCTTCATCTTCTTCACTTAGTTCCTCCAAATCTTCAGTGTTTAAGGATTCTTCACTGCTCACCTTTGTTTTCTTCTTAGCAGGACTCCTTCCCTTTTTCAAGGCAGGGCTCCTTGGTCTCTTTTTTAGCTCATCAGCAGAGGCCTTTTTGCTTACCGTTTCTTCTTGCTGAGGTGGCTCCTTCACACCTTCTTCCTCAATCAACCACTCTGGAAACACAGGGGGCTCCAGTAATTCCTTTCCCCTGGACAACTTCTCCATGACAGCTTTTTCCCACTCAAACTTTGCCTTCACAAACTTGCACAAGGCTTGTTGGTTCTTTTTCAACTGATTAAGCGCTATAGCATCAGACGCTATAGCGCTAGCAGTTCTCTGCCTAGGCTTGAACACAGCAGGGATATCTCCTTGAGGAGTTCTCCTCTCATCACGAATCTCAATTTCAACCTCAGCCTGCTTACACAACTCAGTGATTAAACACGGAAAATAAAGATTACCCTCAGTCTTCAGTCTGCTTTTCTCAATTTCCCTTGCAATGATCTTGCCCACATCAATGCTCTCTCCTTCCAAAATAGCATCCAGCACTATTAACCTGTCCTTCTCCACATTGGTTGTGTGGGAAGTAGGCATGAGTGAATGCCTGATAAAAGTAAACCACATGGCAGCCTCATCTACCAGAAATGCTTTCTTCACCTTAAATTCAGATCCAAACCTTTCCCATGTAGCTTCCTCCACACAGATCCTCTTCTTGACCTCCTCCATTTCGTCACAGCCCCATGTGTCAAGCTTTTTCTCCAATGCTTTCCCAGAATAACCTAGCTTGAAGTGTTCATTAATGGCACTTGGACTGAAGTCAACCATTTCACCCCTAACCATAGAATAGGTTTGGGGCTTTCCCCCTTTTGGAGGAGGAATACCTTTGTAAAACTCTCTCACCAGAGGCACCACAAATTCCCCTCTGTGCTTGATGAATTTCAGCCACCCTAGCGCTATAACAGTAGACGTGAACACATCAGGGGCTTTTTCTGTTTTAAAACCCCTTTCTGCGATGAAATTCATCTTCCAGTAACGCGCAGGATCGTCTTTTGGGTCTATAGCTCTAGAGGAACTGGGTTCTGAGGTCTTGGTCTTTCTCTGGGGTTTTTCAATTGAATGTTTCTTCACCATTTTGAGATTTTTGAAGAGATGAAAGTGATTTGTGAATTTTCTGAACTGGAATGTGAGATCGGTTGTAGAGAGAAAAGGAATGAAGTTATGGCTGGATGGGGGTTAGGGAAGAAGAAGAAGAATCAACGGTTAGAAGGAAAGAAAGATAGGGGAGTGGTTGAGTGAGAGGTTATTGGGAATTGAATGAGGTGACCATTGTTGATGGGGCGGAGTGACTGAAGTGATTGGGGCTGTCACACGTGGGCGCATAGGGCGCAGCAGTTGAAGTGTACAGAGCGCGCGTGCCACGTCATTTATAACCGTCCCATACTTTGAAATAACAATGTTTCTTCCTGCCAGCTACCACCTCTTGACGCTATAGCGTCAATATCACACTTTGGGTCTTCAATTTTCCAAATTCCTCAACACTAAAATTTTCCTCCTGCACAACAAAATAAAAAATAAAAATAACAGAAATGTTAATTAAAATCTTGGGGTGCCTCCCAAGAGCGCTTGTTTTAAGAGTCTTCAGCCTGACTTCTTCATTTGATGTTAAGGATCTTGCAGATCAATTGAGGTCTTGTCCCTCATCACAGTGTCACCATGGTACTGTTTTACTCTCTGTCCATTCACCTTGAAAGTGGTGTTGGTTGCTTGATCATGTAAATCCAAGGCACCATGAGGGTAGACCTTGACTAATTTAAAAGGGCCAGACCACCTGGATTTCAGCTTGCCAGGAAACAATTTTAATCTTGAATTAAAGAGAAGCACTTGGCCTCCTTCAATTAGCTCTCTGTTCTGGATCTTTCTGTCATGCCAAACCTTGGTTTTTTCCTTGTAAATGGCTGAACTTTCATAGGCAGCATGCCTAATCTCATCAAGTTCATTTAATTGCAGTAGCCTAGCCTTACCTGCCCTATCAAAATCAAAGTTGAGTTTTTTTATGGCCCAATGAGCTTTGTGTTCCAATTCAATAGGGAGGTGGCAAGCTTTCCCAAACACAAGTCTGTATGGAGACATTCCCAAAGGTGTCTTGAAGGCTGTCCTGTAAGCCCATAACACATCATCCAGATGGATTGACCAATCCTTTCTTGAAGGTCCCACCATTTTTTCAAGCATCCTCTTGATCTCTCTATTGGACAATTCAGCTTGCCCATTTGTTTGTGGGTGGTATGCAGTGGCAATTTTATGCCTCACTCCATATTTTCCCAATAGAGACTCAATCAACTTGTTACGAAGTGAGAACCTCATCACCGATAATTGCTCTTGGTGTTCCATATCCGGTGAATATGTTCTTCTGCAAGAACTTGCCGATCGACTTGGCATCATTGTTGGGAGAGCCACGGCTTCAACCCATTTGGAAACATAATCCACGACCACCGGTATGTACAAATTCCCATGAGAAGGAGGAAAGGGACCCATGAAATCCATGCCCCACACATCAAAGAGTTCAATCTCTAAAATGTTGGTTAAGGGCATTTCATGCTTGTTTGAAATGTTCCCGATCCTTTGACACTTTGCATGACTCTTTACCAATTCCCGAGCATCCTTGAATAATGTAGGCGATAATACCCACATTGCAAAAGACCTTTGCGGTGTTCTAGTTCCTCCAAAGTGTCCACCACATGGTGAAGCATGACAATGCTCTAACACTTGAGGTTGTTCTTCTTACGCAAGGCACCTTCTTATCACTTGATCTTGACACTTCTTGTAGAGAAAAGGTTCATCCCAATAATAATCCTTCACAATGTCAAGAAACCACGGAGCAAGTATCTTGACGCGCTATAGCGTGCGGTGTTATAGCAAAGAACCGCTATAGCGTTACACTTTTGCACAGATACTGTCAACAATTTTTCATCTGGGAAGATTTCTCTGATTTCACCCTGCAATGTACCTGCACCTTCAAGCCTGGATAAATGGTCAGCAACCTGGTTCTCCACCCCCTTCTTATCACGAATTTCCAAGTCAAATTCTTGGAGGAGGAGAACCCATCTTATCAGCCTTGGTTTTGCATCTTTTTTAGAGATCAAGTACTTGATGGCAGAGTGGTCTGTAAAAACAATTACTTTTGTGCCCACCAAGTACGATCTGAATTTATCAAAGGCAAAGACTACGGCTAATAGCTCTTTTTCAGTAGCTGTGTAATTTAACTGTGCTTCAACAAGTGTTTTGCTTGCATAGTAAATAGAATGAAAGATTTTATCATACTTTTGACCAAGCACAGCTCCCACAGCATAGTCACTTGCATCACACATCAGCTCAAAAGGTTTACTCCAATCAGGAGTGACAATAACAGGTGCAGTGACTAATGTTGTCTTTAATTTCTGAAATGCTTCAAGGCAGGCTTCATCAAAATTGAAGGTGATGTCATGCTGAAGGAGTTGACATAGAGGCTTTGAGATCTTTGAGAAGTCTTTAATGAATCTCCTATAGAACCCAGCATGCCCAAGGAAACTTCTTATACCTTTGACACTTGAGGGGGGTGGCAATTTTTCAATAACTTCAATCTTGGCCCTATCCACCTCTAAGCCTTTCTTGGATATCCTATGCCCTAGTACAATTCCTTCTTGCACCATGAAGTGACATTTCTCCCAATTAAGCACAAGATTTGTTTCTTCACACCTTATCAGTATCTCCTCCAAGTTGTCCAAACACTTCTGAAAACTATCCCCAAACACAGAGAAGTCATCCATAAAAACCTCCATAGATTTTTCAATGAAATCAGAGAATATGGACATCATACATCTCTGGAAAGTTGCAGGGGCATTACACAGTCCAAAGGGCATTCTTCTAAAAGCAAATGTGCCATAAGGACATGTGAATGTGGTCTTTTGCTGGTCTTCAGGAACTATTGCTATTTGATTATAGCCAGAGTAGCCATCAAGAAAGCAGTAATAGTCCTTACCAGCAAGTCTGTCCAACATTTGGTCAATAAAAGGGAGAGGAAAGTGGTCTTTCTTTGTGGCCTTGTTCAATTTCCTATAGTCCATGCAGATCCTCCAACCAGTCACTGTTCTTGTGGGAATTAACTCATTTTTGTCATTTGTGATCACAGTGACACCACCTTTCTTGGGAACACACTGCACAGGGCTCACCCATGCACTGTCAGAAATAGGATATACAATCCCTGCATCTAACCACTTGAGGATTTCCTTCTTCACCACTTCCTTCATTATGGGATTAAGCCTTCTTTGTCCTTCAATTCTATGTTTAGCATTTTCCTCTAACACAATCCTGTGCATGCAGATTGTAGGACTTATCCCATGTATATCAGACATTTGCCAGCCTATTGCCTTCTTGTGCCTTTTCAGAGTTGCAATGAGCTCCACCTCTTGGTTTTGATCCAAACTAGCGAGAAATGATGACAGTAGAGTCTCATTTTCCCCCAAATATGCATACTTGGTGCTTGAGTAATTCTTTCAACTCTAGGTCAGGTGGTTGAATAATAGAAGGCACACTCTTCTTGAGGTTTGAGTTTTCTTGCTCTAGTGACTCATATCTCCTCGCCCAAACCTCATTCACAGTTTGTTTTTCTATTGGAACTTCCTCTTCTTCCAACAATTCATGTTCCTCAGTATTGCTAAGCACCTTTCCCAAGTGGTTGTTGGTTTTCTGAAAATGCTTTTGCACCACTTGGTCAAGAGAAACCACAAAGGAACACTCTTCGATATTGACATCCTGGAAGCTTTAATGCATTCTGAACATTGATCTTAACTTCTTGATCATTGACTCTCATTGTCAATTCCCTTTTTGTACATCAATGAGTGTCTTCCCTGTAGCAAAAAAAGGGTCTACCTAAAATGATAGGTACCTCTCTGATCCGCTTCAAAATCTAGAATAACAAAGTCAACAGGAAAAACAAATTTATCTACTTTAATTAAAACATCCTCCAAAGTATTCCTCGGGATAGGCAAGTGACCTATCGCCTAACCGGAGGCTTACAGAGAATAGGTGCCGCGGTTCCTATACCCAATTGTGTGTAAATGGACTTGGGCATTAAGTTAATACTTGCTCCCAAGTCACATAAAGCACGACGAATAAAAATTTCCAATGGAAGCAGGTATTGTGAAACTACAGTGGTCCTTTAATTTTCTGGGGAGTTTATTTTGCATCAACATCTTTGCATTCCCGATCATTGCCACGATTTCAAATTCTCCCAACCTTCTTTTCTTTGTCAAAACATCTTTCATAAATTTGGCATAGTTGGGCATTTGTTGTAATGCCTCAACTAGAGGAACATTAATGTGCAATTGTTTTAACACCTCAAGGAATTTATTAAATTGTTTGTCCTCATGTGCCTTTTTAACCTTTGAGGGTAAGGGGAGCGGGATATTCGGGCACCAATTTAGGTTCGGGTGTTCTATTTGCATTTGACGCTATAGCGTCAGTGCTATAACGTCTGAAAAATTCTTTTCATTTCAAAGCAACACTTGACTCTAAATTCTTGGAGTGCGATGAGTTACCTCTTTACCACTACGGTGGTTATTGCTTTCACATGCTCCTTGCACGGTGCATGAGATGGAGAAGATTCGAGTAGTAGATGGGAGTCCACCATTTTGCCTTTGCGTGAGAGAAGCGGATGCAACTGTCGCGACTTGATTCTCGAGTTTTGATTGATGCTTCATGAGTCCTGCATTGTTGTTTTACAATCAGCGATGAATGACCTTAGCAGAGACTCCATTGAGTTATCCATAGCAGGAGTAGGAGCTGTCTGTCTCTGAGGCTGTTGTTGTTGTTGCCTTGGAAAACCTGGGGGAATAGCAGGAGCATTTGTGCTTGTGTTAGCATTATTTCCTCCCCCCATCTGAAGTTAGGATGATTCCTCCAACCAGGGTTGTATGTATTAGAATAAGGGTTGTTACCCTTGTTGTAACCCACATAGTTGACAGAAGCAGGATTCGTTGTACATTCTTCATACAGATGTGCCCCTCCACAATATACACAACTAGCTTCTCCAGGTGGAGCTTGTTCAATTGCTGCTGCAGTTGACCTTTCAGGCGCTATAGCATCAGACGCTATAGTGTTTGAAGTGTTCAACTCCTTTATCATGTTTGTTAGAGTGGCCACTTGGGCTGAGAGAGCAGAAACCTCACTCACTTCATGAACCCCAGCTACCTTCCTTGTAGAATTCAGCCTTTGTTAGGCCATGAAGAAGCTGTTAATGGCAATGCGCTCTATAAGCTCACAAGCGTCATTATATGATGAGTTGAATTACACCTCCGGATGAGGCATCCAACATGGACCTAGTAGGTGCCTCTAGCCCATTATAAAAGTCTCCATTTGAATTACTATAGGAATTCCATGATGTGGACATTTCCTAAGCAACTCCTTCCACCTTTCCCAAGCCTCATGTAATGATTCACCTCTTTTTGCTTGAAGGATGTGATGTCATTCCTCATCCTTGCATTTTTGTTTGGTGGAAAATACTTCTCCAGAAACTTCTTTGTCATATCTTCCCAAGTTGTGATAGAATTGGACTCAAGGAGTTCAACCAAGCTTTTGCTCTGTCTTTTAAAGAATAAAGGAGCAGTTTGACTGAAAGCATCCTCACTCACCCACAGGATAATGAAATTATTGCACACTTCAAGGAAGTTTCTCGGATGAGCAAAAGGATCTTCTTGAGAAGAACCTCCAAGTTGTCCAGTTGTTTGGAGCATTTGGAACATCATAGGCTTGAACTCAAAGTGAGTAGTGATAGGCCGCAAGTGCACGGTTTCTATCTCGTAGTAAAAATGTATCGATCCCACAGAGACTTTTGTGATTACCAATTTATTTTTTAGTGGTGATTAGCTAAAAGGAAATGATTTTTAGGAAAAAGGAATAATTGTTTAATTAATATTCAGAATATAAAAGTGTCTCAGTATTATGGGACAAATCACAATGATGGAAATTTAACAATCCCTTAACTATCCTCTATCTTATATTGAAATTGTTTTTAAGGACAAGGTATTCTTTTGGTGTAATTCAAGTTTCCTCTCGGAATACAAGAATGTGTCTCGAAACAATGATCAAGCCTATTCTCATGGTTGATCATCGAGAGAGACCCATTAAGCCCAACCTTATTGTCCCAAGACACTCAAAGCTATTCTCATGCTTTGATTGCCTTGTCTAACCTCATAGGTCCAATATCAAACTTCACCTCTCGGTACCTCGTTTGATATTTGATTTATGAAATAAGAATGATGAGGCAAGATTAAAAATCAAGTTCTAATAAGATAGAGTTTAGTCTTGGAATTGTTTAGGGATCCATCATTGGATTGTTTCCCACAATACCAAGACTAAAGAGGTCTACTCACACATGATCATAGTAGACAAGGGAGTAGAAGAGAATGACATAAAAGTAAATAACAGAATGTAAATGACAAGAATATAAACAAAGCGGTAAAGAACTGAAATGTAAAGTGCTGGGAATGTAAAGAACATAAACTAAAATTGCAAGAAAGTAAAGAACATAAGAATAAAATGCAAGAACTTAGATAAATCTTTTAGAATGGGTTTACAAGTAAGAATTACCTCCCCTAGCACTCAGAATTTCGTGCTTATATATAGGCCTTTGAGACATAAAATCTGATTAAGAATCAGTTACAAGAAGTGAAGGAAGAAAAGTAACAACAATTGGAGGAAGTTGGAAAAACACGGCCATGTTTTATTACACTGCCAGTGTTTTATTACACTGCCAGTGTTTTTCTGCAGAATTAGATTTTGACTCTTCAGCTTTCTAGCGAAACATGGCCATGTTTTATAACACGGCCAGTAGTGTAATGGCTTTGTTTACGGCTATAAAACTCCTCTTTTCTTGCCTCTTTTTGGTTCTTTTGGTACTTCTTTTCCTCCTTTTGCCTTGGGATTTCATTCCTATGCATTAGAAGCTTAAATTCCCTTACTTTGCTCAACACTTATCCTGAAAATAAAAACAAAACAAAAGGTAGTAAAATAGCTCTAGAATTGAACTAAAATACCAAACAACTTACTTAAAATAAGTACTAAAAAGACAACCAAAAATGGACTTATCAAACTCCCCTATGCTTAAATCCTTGCTTGTCCTCAAGCAAAACATTACAATTTATTTGCAAATTCTTGAATAAAAATTATCGGCTTAGCACATGAACTAGAAATGATCTGGTGGTATCCAACAACATTTTTCTTCTCAGCTTATGACACTTTTCTGTTGAGCTTTATGTACAGAGAAGATCAGTTTTGTGGTACTAGAACAACAAGTTAGATATCAACAGCCAAATTCCCTAGCACCTTTTGCTTGGGTCATCCACTTATATGCAAACAATGCAATTGCCACACTTGGTCTCAAAGGAGTGTCTCTTTTTCCCAGTAGTCAATCGGTCTCAAAAGGGTACTCAAAGTATTTCCCTAGTAACTTATAAAGTCTCAAAAGGGTACTCAAAGTATTTCCCTAGTAACCTATGGCCTCAAAGGGATGTTGGGCTAAATTGCTTAAAGTCTTTTCTTTTCTTTTTCATTTTTTTCTTTTTCAATTTATTTCCATATTATTGCTCTTTTTAAGCAGCTCAACACAGACATTTCTCCAGCAACCAAAATGCAGTAAGTGTCACCAAGGGAACTAAGTGGCTTTTTTTCCAATCTTTCTTAGACATCCTAGTACCAAAAACCTATCTTAGCAATGTGTGTGTAAACCCAACAGTAAGTACCAACAAGCATATCTAATAGTTGAACTCCAACCAGAACATTCAAATAGATGAAAATAGAAAAATTTATCACAAAATTGCCATAAAAAAAATTACTTCGAAGATTCACAAGGATCTATCACATAGGAGGAGATGATGACTCAACTACTAAATAAAGAATAAGAAAATACTAAAGTCACCCCCCATGCTTGGACTAGACATTGTCCTCAATGTATAAAAATGAAAAGCACATGAGAAGGGTAAAGAAAGCTCACATTGACTAGCATTTGCAACTTTCCTTCTTATTCTAGCAAAGCAAAACAGAGGTAAACTTGTGGGTTGCCTCCCCCGCAACGCTCTTTTATGGTCATTAGCTTGACCTTTTCCCTTTATAGACTTATTCCTGGGTCCCATTGCTTGAAGCATAAAGACCAAGTGACACATGAAGAATGAAAACATATTCCAGGATCCCATGACTTGTAAAAAGGAAGTTGTGTAACAAACAAGATCCTATTTTCAATTCCTCTTAGATTAAATGTTATTTTCACAAAGGAAGGTGAAAAATAAGATAAAGGGAACAAGATTTTGACATCCACACATTCATTTAAACCCATATATTTATCCAAGGATGAAATTACAGTTTCCTTTATGTTCTCCATCTCATGGTATATCTCTTGTGAATCATCTGGCACTACCACTTTAGTATTATTTCGATCTACCTCAACTACAATATTTTTCTCAAATTGTGTTTCATGTAGTTTTTTGAATAACCCTCTTAAGCAAGGTGGTGGTGGTGGCAAAGATGACTCAAAAGATTCCCATTCCTCCTTGGAAAATGTAAATATATTTTTGTAAAACCCTTTTAAGCAACGTGGTGGTGGTGGCAAAGATTCCTCAAAATATTCCCATTCCTCCTTGGAGAATGTAAATACATGCTTATTCATATTAACAAGAAAAATAAAACATTTAGTCTAACCGATACCAAAAAATCAATCAATATCACAAAAGTCCCCGGCAACGGCGCCAAAAACTTGATAGGCCGCAAGTGCACGGTTTCTATCTCGTAGTAAAAATGTATCGATCCCACAGAGACTTTTGTGATTACCAATTTATTTTTTAGTGGTGATTAGCTAAAAGGAAATGATTTTTAGGAAAAAGGAATAATTGTTTAATTAATATTCAAGAATATAAAAGTGTCTCGGTATTATGGGACAAATCACAATGATGGAAATTTAACAATCCTTAACTATCCTCTATCTTATATTGAAATTGTTTTTAAGGACAAGGTATTCTTTTGGTGTAATTCAAGTTTCCTCTCGGAATACAAGAATGTGTCTCGAAACAATGATCAAGCCTATTCTCATGGTTGATCATCGCGAGAGACCCATTAAGCCCAACCTTATTGTCCCAAGACACTCAAAGCTATTCTCATGCTTTGATTGCCTTGTCTAACCTCATAGGTCCAATATCAAACTTCACCTCTCGGTACCTCGTTTGATATTTGATTTATGAAATAAGAATGATGAGGCAAGATTAAAAATCAAGTTCTAATAAGATAGAGTTTAGTCTTGGAATTGTTTAGGGATCCATCATTGGATTGTTTCCACAATACCAAGACTAAAGAGGTCTACTCACACATGATCATAGTAGACAAGGAGTAGAAGAGAATGACATAAAAGTAAATACAGAATGTAAATGACAAGAATATAAACAAAGCGGTAAAAGAATCGAAATGTAAAGTCTTTGGGAATGTAAAGAACATAAACTAAAATTGCAAGAAAGTAAAGAACATAAGAATAAAATGCAAGAACTTAGATAAATCTTTTAGAATGGGTTTACAAGTAAGAATTACCTCCCCTAGCACTCAGAATTTCGTGCTTATTTATAGGCCTTTGAGACATAAAATCTGATTAAGAATCAGTTACAAGAAGTGAAGGAAGAAAAGTAACAACAATTGGAGGAAGACTTCACAAAAGTTCAAACTGAGTAAAGAGGAATATGAAGGGTTGTAGCCGTTTATATATGTTGGGAAGCTACAGTTATTGCACGTTCGCCATAACTCGCGCGTTCGCGACGTTTGAGAGGCGTGATGGCCCACCAACTATGCAGCGTGTGCCAATAAGGCGGTTCGTTTTACTGTGCAAGTAATGATGGTTGTCTTTTCGACCACTGTTGAAATGCAAAAGGCGGTAGAAATGACCATTGCACAGTATTCAAAAAATGCCTTTTCTTCCCTCCATTCCTTATTCCGTCGAAAAAGCATTTTTTGGGGGGCAATCTGTTACCTCAAAATTCCGACAAGGGCATTAAATTAAGCTTTAAATGGTATTGACTACACATTTAATAGTATTCTGTGAGCTGCAGGTCAATGTTCAAGTCAATGTACCATAAATTCGACAGTAAAGTTGTACAAGTGCTGACAACGCAAGCAACCTTCGACAGACTTGGTTCTTCAAGCTACGAGATAATGTCAGAAACCTTCGACAGGAGAGGGCCCAATTGTTCGACAAAGCTGGGTCCAATACTTCGCCAAATCCTTCGACAACAAGCTGGTCGAAGCGCAAGGAGCAGCAGTTAGTGGGCGGTTATTTCCCTAGTTTTTAGGAAGTAGTTATCGTGCTTGCCCACGATTGTATCTGAGAGTATAAATACTCCCTTGTAATAGGAAAACGGGGTCACCACATCTTTACAAAAACTCTGTGAAACTCAACTTCCAAGTCAAAGCGAAACAAGAGTGAATCAGATCATATTGTACGTGTCGGTGGACCACCTTCTTCTCTCTATCATTTTAATGCAATTTTTACTTGTTTTTACGTTCGTTGCTTGTCTTGCTTTTATTCTGCTTTCAAACTATCTCTTTCTACTATTTTCTTGTTCTTACGTACGCTAAAAGACACAAAACTTAAAGGCAATTGTCAAAGAGATTTTCTAGTTTGATCTCACAGTCTTAATATTGAAAACTAGTGATTGTTTGCTAAAAACACCAGCGAACAAATTGGCACGACCGGTGGGACCTTTGCCAGTTATTTTGTGTCGTTTCTGTTAAGTGTATAAACTTGTATGCACTTGAGGAGTGGTAGGATGGTACGCACCAATTCTAACAACGCCTCGAGTTCCAGCCCTGTGATATCACAAGTGCAAGGAACAACGGTAGATTCTGCCAATGTCAGCGGTGGGAATGGTGCAGGGACTACGGCCCCAGTGACGTCAATAACCGTTCCCACGATGTCAATGACCAATGTTGGTTCGACATCGTCTATGGCCTTGCCGCATAAGCGTAGGACTTCCTTCTAGTCCTTATGTGGCAACAGGAATAGTTTGGAAACACGTTTCCAAAATATGAGTCTACCACCATACCCTTTTGGGGTATATGGCATGCCTCTTTGGAATGCCACATGTCTCGACCTTTTCTCCTTCACACGTCTCTTCCGAGGCGTACTTGGTGAAATCCCTCTGATTAACCAATGCGTCCTTGTTGGAGTTAAGACAACAAGTGGACGAAAGCAATCACGATATGGTTAATATCTTGACTCAACAAATTGGTACCGTGTTCAATCCTTTGATTCAGAACACAAATACCAGTTATCAGATGTTAGCAGACCAAATGGGTAGGATTGCAGATTTCTTTGGGGCTCCTACGGGAAATAATAGGCAGTTACCAAATTGCGGGAACAACATGCCTAACACCCCACAGAGATCAGTGACTGTCGAAGCCCAGGCGGTTATGGGCGAACAACAAATGGGAAATCACATCCCTGAGGTAGTTATGGTAAATCGAAACCAAAATGCTGATGAAGTTGTTCGACAAGTGCAACGAAATAACGTTTGCGCTCAAGACAACATAGCCACTTTGGTCGAAACCATAATGGCGCAAAATGGCCTTAACATAGGTTTACATAGGCCTAATTTCATATCGCCCCTGTGTGAGTATATCTTGCATGAGAATTGCCAAGAGGTTGGAAAATCCCTAAATTCACTAAGTTTGGGGGTGACACCAATGAGTCCACTGTCGAACATATTGCCCGGTACATGACTGAGGCAGGAGACATAGCTCAAAATGAGAGTTTGAAAATGAAGTATTTTCCAAATTCTCTAACAAAAAATGCCTTTACGTGGTTTACCACTCTACCCCCTGGTTCCATATATACATGGGGGCAACTAGAAAAGGCTTTTCATGAGCAATTCTACATGGGCCAGTCGAAGATTAGCCTTAAAGAATTGGCCAGTGTCCGACGCAAAGTGCCTGAGGCCATTGATGATTATTTGAATAGATTTAGGCTACTGAAGGCAAGGTGTTTTACACAAGTGCCTGAACATGAGCTTGTCGAAATGGCTGCAGGTGGCCTTGACTATTCAATTCGAAAGAAATTGGATACGTCTCATTTGAGAGATATGGCCCAACTAGCTGATAGAGTTCGACAAGTCGAAAGGCTTAAAGAGGAAAAGGCTAGAGTGAATAAGTACAATAAAAAAGAAAACTCGGTGGGTTTTCACAAAAAAGAAAAGATAGCCTATGTAGATGAACAATTCGACTTTGCATTTAGCGATGTCGAATCAGAGGAAATAGACGTGGCTGAACTTAAGCCTGGTCCTCCCTATGCTTGTAAATTATTAAGGCCTGCAAATGGGAATAATCCTGTAGAGCCTAAGAATGATAGATTTGTGCCTAAAACGTACACCTTTGATGTTACTAAGTGTGACGAGATCTTTGATTTGCTAGTGACTGATGGCCAAATAATAGTGCCAAATGGCCTGAAAGTTCCTCCTCTCGAGCAGAGGAAGAAAAAGGGTTATTGTAAGTTTCATAATTTTTTTTGGGACATACAAGCGGCCGTTGTGTTCTTTTCAGGGACATGGTTCAGAAAGCGATCGAAGAGGGAAGGCTCAAATTTGGAGATAAAAAGAATAAAGCACCGATGCAAATTGATGTTGACCCGCTCCATCAAGTGGAGGCGATGTATGCAGAACCAATTGAGATGAGTATCAATATGGTAGACGCAAAAATGGTGGACTCTCCTAAGTCTACCAAACCTCCTGCTGAAAAAATCAAAAGTGTTGTGCAAAAGAGTGATGCTGTGCAACATGTTACTCAAGAAGAATACGAGGAGAAGGTACAATCTGTGTACCCCAAGGCTGAGGAAGATTTGATAGACTTCCTAAATCGGTGTAAATTGAGCTCTGAGGTCATGTTATGTCCAAGGTGCAGTGCTGTGTTTGATAAAGAAGCGGCTAAGAGTGTCGAATGCTGTGACAAATTTCAGCTTCAAGAGAGGGGACCTTCCTTACAAGGTAAAGAATTCGAGCAGGGCTTCGACAAGTAAGCCGCAGATTTCTCTGGTAAGGGTGTAGCCAAGAAGGAGTTTGTGCTATCTGCCTCTGCCAAACCATTTTTCCAAAGCGGACCCATCCAATGAGAAGTGGATACATCTTTGGATGTAGACACTACAAAGTCTTTGCTCAACAGTTGGAACGGCCAAGCCAATCACGGTGAGGCCTCAAAATATAATTATAAAAACAATTATAAAGGGAAGAATCCCATAGCGAAGACCCAATGGCGTCGTTACGGTAGCTCGAAAAAGAAGGCAACTTTGGTTGCTAACGAGCAACGCCAAAAGCGGTTAAGGGTGTGACTCCTAAAACCGTGGGGAACACAAAGATAAGTATAGGTCTTGCCGCCAATCAAGTGAGGGTTGGAAATAAGGCTAAAGGGAAATCTATTGTGATAGAGGAACCAAGAAGGCTCGCTATGGAGAGGATTTTTCCTCCATTAACATCTTTAAAGAAGAAAAGTGCTTCATTCGACATGGATGAAGATGTCACCTCAGATTTCGACGACTCTGAGGCTAGTTTCGACGTCATCTGCAATGTGGTGTCCATTCTGCCGAGTGAGTGCGATCTTTATTCTGATCCCAAACGGCGTCGAAGAAGACTTCATTGGGGATATGGCTAACCACAAGCCGGTATGCTACTATGTCATGAACAATGGCTGCGTGGAAGAAGCGGATGGCCACTTTTGAGAGGCGGGACGAGGGCATGCAACACCATTTGAAGCCGCTTGCACGTCGGGCCAAAGTTAATGGCGTGAGGCATTAATAAGATCTTGGTCGATGGAGGGTCTTTGTTAACTTAATGCCTCGGGCCATCTTTGAAGACAATAGGAATTTGTTTGATACAGACCTTCAACCTCATAACATTATGTTAACCAATTATGAGGGTAAATCTGGCCGGTCGTTGGGGGCTGTCGAAGTGGAAGTGGTGGTAGGAACTGTAAGAAGAACCACCACGTTTTTTTAAATCATAGCTTCAAAAGCAAGCTACAATCTACTCCTTGGGAGAGAGTGGATACATGGCGTAGGAGCTGTTCCTCAAGCCTACACGAGAAATTGGTAATGTGGAGGATGATGGTGCGGTGGAGTACGTCGAAGCGGACGAGTTATTTCCTTGGCGGCGTGAATAACGTCACGGGGAGAATTCCGAGAAACAAATGGCGAATATTGCGCCATGTTCATCTTCTAGCCAAGCATATATCTCTTGAGATAATGTGCTTTCCTCCATTCACTTATACCCAACACATGGTTTTGTGTGGGAAGAGAGGAAATAGAAGGTGCAAATGTCTATCCCGATGGTGTGCTACCTCCAACGAGGATGGGACCTTGACTCTTAGAAGGTTTAGATGTCGATTACCGGTGCTTGGGATAAATTACGGCTTACATGGCGAAAATAAAATAAAAGCGGCTTTGGAAGCCGAGTTAAATCAACAAACAATGGTCATCGAAGCCATAACTTCATCTGAAGAAAATGGTGAAGTCATAAATGACAAATTTGGATTGCATTTATGATGACGAACCATTGGGTTTTGAAAAAGACCTAAAGATTCTACAAAGCGCATGCAAGCTCAAGATCCGATCGAAGAAGTGGATTTGGGAGATGGCTTGATCAAGCGGCCAACATATATTAGTGCACATCTTGATGCGCCTTGAGAACCAAGTTATTTCACTTACTGCAGGAGTTCAAAGATTGCTTTGCTTGGGAGTACAATGAAATGCCCGGTTTGAGTCGAGAAGTGGTGGAATTACAAATACCCATTCGACCAGGGGAAGAAACGATGAAGCAAACGCCAAGAAGATTTGCTCCTCGGATATTGGCTAAGATCAAGGAAGAAATAGAAAAATTTGTTCAAAAGCAAATTCATCGAAGCGCGAGTACGTTGATTGGTTAGCTAATATAGTTCCAAAGAATGAAGAAAAATGGAAAACTTAGAGTTTGCGTAGACTTTAGGGATCTAAATAATGCAACACCTAAAGATGAATACGCTATGCCCGTAAAGAGAAATGCTAATAGATTCGGCGGCAGGATTTGATTACCTCGGTTTGCTAGATGGCTACTCGGGGTATAATCAAATCTTTATTGCCGAAGAGGATGTGTCAGCTTGACTTTTCGATGTCCGGGGCATTAGGTGTTTATGAATGGGTAGTCATGCCCTTTGGTTTAAAAATCTTTGGTGCCACTTATCAAAGGGCAATGAATTCTATGTTTCACGATTTTATTGATGATTTTATGCAAGTATACATAGATGATGTGGTGGTTAAGTCATCCTCGAGAAAGTGGTCATTTAGACCATCTTCGACGTTCTTTTGAGCGAATGAGGAAATATGGATTGAAAATGAATCCAACCAAATGTGCTTTACGTATGCGTGCGGTGAATTCTTGGGTTTTGTAGTACACAAGAAAGGCATAGAGATCAACGAGAATAAGACTAAAGCAATTATGGAAACGAAGGCTCCTTCGACCAAGAAAGAACTTGATCCACTACTAGGAAAAATTAATTTCCTTGAAGATTCATCTCAAATCTAAGTGGCAAAACACAAGTTTTTTCGCCATTCACGAGATTGAAGAAAGAAGATGAATTCAAGTGGGAGCGAGTTCACCAAGATGCTTTCGACGCAATCAAGTCTTATTTGGTCAAGCCACCAATTTTATTGCTGTTATTGGAAACAAATTGCTAAAATTGTATATAGCGACTTACGATAACACAATAGGTAGCATGTTAGCGCAAGAGGATGATAGTGGTGTCGAAAGACCCATTTATTACCTTAGTAGGGTTTTGATTGATTTGAAACTAGGTATAGTCCAATAGAGAAAGCGTGCCTTTGCTTGTATTTTCTTGTACAAAATTGAAGCAATATATAAAATCGTGAGATGTTTATGTTTATTCGCATTTTGATGTTATTAAACATATGTTGTCAAAACCAATGTTGCATAGTCGAATTGGCAAATGGGCTTTAGCTTTGCTAGAGTACAACTTAACTTACCAACCCCTTAAATCAATTAAAGGACAAGTGGTTGCTGATTTTATAGTAGACCATTACATTTGTCGAATGTGAAATACATTCGTTAGACATACGTCCTTGGAGATTATACTTGATGGCTCGAGCCATAAAAATGGAGCAGTATTGGAATTTTGATTATCTCGCCGAGAAAATACTCCAACGAAGTATAAATGTAAAATTCGAGACTCTTGCTCAAATAATGAAAGTTTGAATATGAGGCTTTAATAGTAGGCCTTAAAATTTTACTCGAATTGGGGGCAAGTTATGTCGAAATAAAAGGTGATTCTCAACTAGTGGTCAAACAATTGACAAAAGAATACAAGTGTATTAATGAACACCTTATTAAATATTTCGTTATTGCCAATACTTTGCTAAAAAGGTTCACATTCGTTCACCTAGAACATTTACCACGAATTGAAAACCACGTGGCAAATGAATCGCACAAATTGCTTAGGTTACAAAGTATCGAAGCAAAGCACGGAAGAGTTAATTGAGATAAAAGATAAATTAATCTCAGAAGACTCTCTCTATAATACTCCTTCGACGTTATTGTCAACACCAAAAATTGGGGGCAATAAATACAAATGAAGTCTTGGCGTCGAAAAAACGTCACATTTTTGACGATATTGACTTGGCGAGAAATTTTTGCTATTGACAATATGGTTGATGATGATTGGCGAAAACCCATTGTGGAGTATTTACAAAATCCTACAGGAACACTAATAAAAAGTAAAGTCTGAGCTCTAAGCTATGTGTTAATTGGAAAGCGAATTGTACAAACAAACTCCTGAAGGGTACTACTAAAATGTCTTAGTGAAAAGCGAGGCATATTTGGCGATGTCGATACACATAGTGGAGCATGTGGCTCACATCAAGTAGGCCACAAAATGAAATGGTTGTTATTTCGACAAGGAATGTATTGGCCAACTATCTTTGAAAGATTGTATAGAATTTGCCAAAGGTTGCCAAGAATGCCAAAAACATCTTTGGAATACAACATGTGCACGCAAATGAGTTGCATTCTATAGTGAAACCTTGGCCGTTCGGGGTTGGGCCCTAGATGTGATTGGAGAAATAAAACCAACCTCGTCGAAAGGCCACAGATACATTCTAGTAGGGATCGACTACTTTACTAAATGGGTAGAGGCAATACCTTTAGCCAATGTAGATCAAGAAGCGATGATAAGGTTTATTCAAAATCATATCATTTATAGATATGGGATTCGAAACCATTACTACGGACCAAGATCTTTATTTTTCTTTCGGTCGAAAGATGGTAGATTTATTTCTTGAAATTGGTTTCAAGTTATTGACTTCGACACCATACTACGCACAAGCCAATGGTCAAGTAGAGGCTGCCAATAAAATCATTATTAACTTGATTAAAAGCACGTTGGGCGTAAGCCTAGAAGTTGTACATTCTCTTGACCAAGTGTTATGGGCTTGTCGAACTTCACCTAAAGAGTCTATAAACACCACTCCCTACGAGGTTAACATTTGGGCGCGATGCGGTGTTACTGTTGAGATTTGTTTACAATCAACAAGGATTGAAACAATGTGAAATTCCTTTTGATCATTATTGGAATATGATGATTGATGAATTAGTTGATTTAGGCGAAGAGAGGTTGTTAGCTTTAGAGATGCTTATTCGACGAGAAAGAAAGAGTAGCTAAAGCCTACAATAAAAAGGTTAAGTTAAAAACCTTTGAGGAAGGGGAGTTAGTGTGGAAAGTCCTATTACCTATGGATAAAAAGATAGAGTTTTAGGCAAATGGTCACGGGGTGGGAAGGCCCATTTCGCGTGTTGCGTTGCTTTTCGAATGGCGCTTATGAAATCGAAGAGTTAGGTGACGACAACAGAATCTTTAGAATAAATGGCAAGTATTTAAAGCGATACAAGCCAACGTTAAGCGAGATAAAAATTGAGCAATTATAAGTAAAGCGAAAATTGTTCATAAAATGGCAATGTATAAAGAAATTGTTAAAGTTACACGACCATTTTTAGAATGCCAAACTATTACAGATCTCGAAAATTCGACAAGGTAGCCTTATGCCTCTCCATAATGCTAACACTTAGAGAAATAGAGGTGTCGAGAAGTCTGACTCTTTGTCGAGGTCGGCGAGAATAGCTTGGTGCTTGTCAATCTTCTCCAAGTGCTCTATAGCTGCCAATGCTTTGGTAGTTTTGGTGGGCGAAGAAGCAAAGACTCATGCGTTCGACGATCGAGCCCTCCGATGCTTAGCGTTTGTGGTTTGAGTTGAAGGGTCTTTATCTCTTCATCAATGCGCGCAATCTCTGCATCCCAATCAGCGATTACTTTCTCATCTTTAGCTGCTTGAGTTTCAAGAGCCTCAATGTCGTCTTGATCGGCCTTAAGAGAGGCGAGTTCTACCTCACAGAGCTGAGTCTCTTGAACCTTGCGCTTGGAGGTGGTCGATCGTTGGTTGATTAAAAGAGAAAGTTGTTCAAAAATAGGGCCAAATTCCATGAAGAACGAAAGGACGTTTTGAGGAGGGTCCAATTTGGTGATCTTCTGAATGAGGGATTTTACCTCAAGATACACAGATGAGTCATTCTCAATGGTTGCCACCAAGTCCCCTTCTAACACCTTCGTCTTGGTGGTGAAAGCGGGCTTTCGGACCGATCTCTTGGTTGATGGAACTTAGAGAGTTGTTCGAGGGCGCAAATCAAAGCGGCTCGACGAGCTCTTGAGACTCAACATGATCTTCAAGGCTGCCAAGGGATCCGTCTTCTTTAGCTCGGCCAATTCTTGATCGCTAACAGCGCTGTTGGATGACTCTTTGGCAGAAGCACCTTGATCTGCAAGTACCTCCACTCTAGGCTCCTCTGGTTCTTGATCGACCATATTTGCTTGGGGAATTTCGCGGAGGTAGCCACTACTTACAGTCCCTCGGTTGTTGGAATGGTAAGTTACGGAACTTGGCGGTTTCTCCAACAACGATCCTCCGGTTCGACTCTACCAAAGCCGATTGGAATAGCCTCCTCCATAGCGAGGAGCATTCTCTTCGACGACCGCCTCTTGTTCGACATTTCCGGCACTTGGAGCGGACTCCTGAAAGCGAGGGATTTTGGGGTTATCCAACGCTTGGAAAATTTCTTCACAGATTACACCACGAGGAGATGAAGGAAAGGAGCACACGAGTCGACAACTCTAGATCGCGGCCTCAACCATGAGGACCGAACTTCGGGATTGTTCACGAAGCGATCCACCCACCTATGCACAGCAAGGTATATCAGTTAAGTTAAGGATTGGAAAGGTGAGACCGAATAAGTCTAAACTAATGTCGAAAGGGAGTTTACCTCTTGTACCTTAAGTCTCTTGATTGGAGGAGAAGAAGGTGATTCAGGAGCCTCATCAATAATGATGCCTTGAGCTGCCCTTTGAATCTCAGGAAGGTTTCTTTTCCTCGACCTCTGAGTGAGGGGGATGTTGTCATCACTGTCAGTGTCCTGCAAACAAGAATTTGGGTTATGACAAGAAAGTGAATGACAAAGGGAAGAGAAATTTCGACGGATTAATAAGGCAAGAGTATAGTACCTCGTCATCAGGAAGGACCATTTTCTTTTTAGCTTTGGTCTGCTGAGGAGACTTTGCCTGGGTTGTTTTCTAGAAGGAAAGTTTTCGACATAAGTAAAAGTCGTAATCAAAAATAACTTGAAGCGAGTGAATGGCAACATACCTTCTTTAAGACAATGTCTGGAGTAGATCTCACGACCACTGTCTTCTTGGTTGCTGGAGGAGATTTTGCCGTGGTAGCCTTGCTTACTTTGGTCTTGACTTGGAGTGCAGTTGGTGCGATGTCGAAAAACATTGATAAGCAAACGGGGAATAAAACTAAATTCTGAGATGTTTAAGACTCAGAAGGATTTGGGTATCAAGAAGTAAATACCTGGGTTGTTCGAAGGAAGGGCTGCCACCAATTTCTTCATAATATTTTCTGCAAAGGTGTCACTAGCCTCTCCAGCAGCAGTGGTATAATAACTAGTCCACCATTCATGAAATTCCTTAGTGCATGAGAATCTGGGGTTGAATTTAAGAGGTTCGAAATTCAAGGCCCTATAGTGGAATTTCTTGAAGGCTTGTTTGTAGGCTACCACTGTTTCTGGATTCGAAAATTCTCGCCTATGAAAACACCTTGGCGCGCAGTCGAATCGACAAAGGCCAAACTATGCAGCGAGAATAACTTGGGAAGTATTTCTTAATTCCGAAGCTATTTTTAGCTTTTCCAGGGGTAAGTCTGGTAGAAAGAATAGCAGGAGAGAGGTAGGTTTGCCAGATTTGGGTAATCTCCTCAGCTTGTTCGACAGAAGAAGAAGGAAATGGTTGCCGAAACCAAGTTGGACCGAAAGGCCTTTGCACAAAGGGAGCCATAGAGTCTACGAAACTTGTGCACTTCAGGAACATGTCGAAGTGAATTTCGAAAGACTCTTCTGGAGGAATATTTATCTGCTTAGGTTTCAACTGGGCTAGTCGAATCCCTTCAGTCCTCCTAGACTTTAAGGTTGGTTGAGCAGACTTAGGGATATACAGACCTAGTCGAGACTCAAAAGTGGCTAACAGCCACAATTGCAATAGCCACAATGGGCCAGAGGCCAAGAACTTGTTGGTGGGTTCGTCTTCTTTCAGTTCTAGAACAGCATTATCAAGCTCCTGATAGAGAGAACCCAACAACAGTTTGGCAAGACTAATGTTTTCTTTCTCGTGGAGTTGGGCTGCCAGTGGAATATAGGTTTTAGAAACACCGGAGTGAGCAGTGCAGAAAACAAAGAGGATAACCAAAGGGTTAAGAAGGCTACGTGTTCTTTGGCGAGACATCGTGGTCGTTGTCACGATTGTGGTGTTACGTGATGTAAGGAGCAAAAGTGGCATTGTTGAAAGTGAGCGGGTATTCATAGTCGAGGATTAGCGGGGTCAAAAGTCTCACCTAGGGGTTTCGGACACTGTGATGGCAAAGCAACATCTAGTAAAAGGGAGTCAAGCATGCCACATCTCAAGTGGAGGCTATGAGTAGCATGATCCCAAAAGCGCATAGCGACCAATATCAAAGTCTTTGTCATACTTAGGCCCATACCTAGACAAGCTGGATAAGGTCAAAAATACCTTGTTTTTTCCGGATGTCGGGCTTTTTAGCCTCCACCTTGTCGAGAGCAGTCTATGTAAATTTGTTGGTCGAGCCTAGGAGCAGACCTAAAAACCCTGGAAGGACTATTCAGAAATTCTAAATGAAAAGGGTCTTAGTGAAAATTGCAGGTTGAAGGCAGGCATGGTGGGAAAATTTGAGAAACCTCGGTGTTTTCTAACGAGGATATCGGGAAGAGGACCTAGATATGCATGAGTATAAACCCTAGTAGAGGAATCAATACTGGTTTGCCATTGAATCGCTCATTATGTCGTGAATGTCAGGCTCATCAACGAAGCCATCAAGGGTTTTAGGTCTGTTGGGTTCGTCGTTCTTCGTTGAACATTCAGCAGCAGATGAGGAAGCCATGAGAGATAAAAAGCAAATGCGAGACGAAATTCAAGCGTAGGTTGAAGGAAAGGAATGAAAGTTTGAAACTTTAGTGATTTTGGGGATTTTTGCAAGACGCAGAGAATGAAGAATGCAGAAAGACTTCACAAAAGTTCAAACTGAGTAAAGAGGAATATGAAGGGTTGTAGCCGTTTATATATGTTGGGAAGCTACAGTTATTGGCACTTTCGCCATAACTCGCACGTTCGCGACGTTTGAGAGACGTGATGGCCCACCAACTATGCAACGTGTGCCAATAAGACGGTTCGTTTTACCTGTGCAAGTAATGATGGTTGTCTTTTCGACCACTGTTGAAATGCAAAAGGCGGTAGAAATGACCATTGCACAGTATTCAAAAATGCCTTTTCTTCCCTCCATTCCTTATTCCGTCGAAAAAGCATTTTTTGGGGGGCAATCTGTTACCTCAAAATTCCGACAAGGGCATTAAATTAAGCTTTAAATGGTATTGACTACACATTTAATAGTATTACGTGAGTTTGCGAGTCAATGTTCAAGTCAATGTACCATAAATTCGACAGTAAAGTTGTACAAGTGCTGACAACGCAAGCAACCTTCGACAGACTTGGTTCTTCAAGCTACGAGATAATGTCAGAAACCTTCGACAGGAGAGGGCCCAATTGTTCGACAAAGCTGGGTCCAATACTTCGCCAAATCCTTCGACAACAAGCTGGTCGAAGCGCAAGGAGCAGCAGTTAGTGGGCGGTTATTTCCCTAGTTTTTAGGAAGTAGTTATCGTGCTTGCCCACGATTGTATCTGAGAGTATAAATACTCCCTTGTAATAGGAAAACGGGGTCACCACATCTTTACAAAAACTCTGTGAAACTCAACTTCCAAGTCAAAGCGAAACAAGAGTGAATCAGATCATATTGTACGTGTCGGTGGACCACCTTCTTCTCTCTATCATTTTAATGCAATTTTTACTTGTTTTTACGTTCGTTGCTTGTCTTGCTTTTATTCTGCTTTCAAACTATCTCTTTCTACTATTTTCTTGTTCTTACGTACGCTAAAAGACACAAAACTTAAAGGCAATTGTCAAAGAGATTTTCTAGTTTGATCTCACAGTCTTAATATTGAAAACTAGTGATTGTTTGCTAAAAACACCAGCGAACACACGGCCAGCCGTGTAATGGCCTGTTTCTGGCTATAAAACTCCCTCTTTTCTTGCCTCTTTTTGGTTCTTTTGGTACTTTTTTTCCTCCTTTTGCCTTGGGATTTCATTCCTATGCATTAGAAGCTTAAATTCCCTTACTTTGCTCAACACTTATCCTGAAAATAAAAACAAAACAAAAGGTAGTAAAATAGCTCTAGATTTGAACTAAAATACCAAACAACTTACTTAAAATAAGTACTAAAAAGACAACCAAAAATGGACTTATCAAGTAGCAGTCACCACAGGCCTAGTGATGCTTGTTTCCATGGAATGTGGATCAAACACAGCATAATCTCTCATTGGCCTGTCTTTGTCATTCACCATTTGATCAGGTCCTTGATTAATGAATCTGTCTCTGTACCAATATTCATTATCAACTTCAGTATGGGTAAAAGGACCTTGCCTTCCACCTCTTGGCATTCTTCCTCCTAATTGTGAGGGAGTTCTTCCCCCAATTGTGCCTCTACCAGTATGATGAGAGTGTTCAGACATAGTTAGTCTGAGTTGTTGTAACCTTTGCTGGCGTCTTAACCTTCTGAATCTTCTCTCTAGTTCAGGATCAAACTCAAAAGTAGGTGGTTCTGATCTGGGCATACGCTATAACGTCAAATGCTATAGCACTTCCTGTAACACACCACAAAAAAGGTAAAACCTCCCTAAGGATGTAATAATTTCTAAACAATAAAAATTAAATGCAATCCCCGGCAACGGCGCCAAAAACTTGTTGTGCGAAAAGTAGTTGTGCAAGTGTACACAATCGCAACAAGTAATATACTAATAAGTAGAGTTCGTCTCCACAGGGATTGGTATTAATTTTAGAGTTTAAAAGGAATTACACTTAGAGGAACAAGTAGCAAATAGTTTGAGTAACAAGGTTTCAGTTGAACAAAGATTGTAAAAGTAACTAGTTAACAGTGAGTTAAAATATGAGAGAAATAAGTTGGATTGCTTTCACTACGTAAATTCCCAGAAACAATACGCTATAACATCACACGCTATAGCGTTAAAAGTATTTATTGCAAATATTTTGTGCCTTTCGGTCACTAGCGCTGTGGTTTCATTACAAGATGCCTATGTCTAGGTTCTAAATAAGTTCACCCCTGTATATTCAAGATCCCACGACTTAAGCTTTATAAACTATTGCAACTTCTATGTCTCAGAGGAAGCAAAAGTTGGCTAAATGTCTTTAACCAACCTTCTCGTTTATATTAACCCTTGAGTTCTTTCTATGGTTCATGTCTGAATTCACAGAAGTTCTTGCTTTACGTGGCCAAATATAAAACAAGATTGAAAGAATTATAACACAAGGATTAAAACACAAAACGTGAGAAATTATATACGTAATATTAAAGGTTCATTACAAGCTTATAGCAACCCAACTCAAAGAGTTTAGCTCATGTTGAGCATCATCAAAATAACACAAATACAAACACTTGCATTACCGTAGGTAAGAAGGAGGATACAAGTGCAAAAGATACAAGCTTGAAGTCTCCTAATCATCCACTTGAGAGATGGTACATCATCGACCTTACACCGTGAGAAATACAGAGATTACAAAAGAAAGAAAACTAAAAGCATAAAAGCTTCAAAAGTGCATCAATGGAGAAGAAGAAATGTCACCCTCTCTCTCTCTACCAATACTCTCTCTCTAACTCTGAAAATCCTAAGGTATCTTGGAAAGAAATCCGCATCTCTAGTATATCTAGCATGAGGTACAAAACTTCTCCAAAAGTCAAGAAAGGTGATGGTTGCTTTTTCACCAACTCCACTATTCCTTTACTCATGCAATGACAAGTGTCCACACAAATCCAATAAAATCCGCACATGTCAGCAAGCACAGTGGACACAAGATATGGACATGGATTAATGAGCTTGGCGCCAAAATTGCACTTTTACTTTAGATGCTCGGTGACCGCCTTCTTGACGCTATAGCGTTAGACGCTATAGCGCTAAACACTGCACTACTTCACAAAATACATCAAAACAATCACAAGGGCACCAAATGTGCCAATTTCATAGCAAAGCAGTGTTTAGCCTTTCCTCACCTAATATAAACAGAAATGCAATAAATACTATACTAATATTACTTGAGAACTTACTTAATTTAATGATTAGAGGCATAAATAACTCATATAAATATGAGTTATCAGAGGTTCGCGAATTGAGAGAGAAGAGGCTACTATTGCTGCGTTTTGGTGCTTTCGTGGAAGGGTTTTCATATCCAACAATTCCTAAGGTAAGGGGAGTCTCATAGTATAAAGGGTTTATGATGGGTTGTATATGGGTGAGTAGAATCTATGATGCCTAGGAGATGTTTGATTTTATGTTTGATTGAATTATGCGTATACGTATGCTGTTGGTATTGTTTTGAGCGTTGTTGGCTTGATTGGAATGTTGTTAAAACGTTGCACCCTAGGTGTTTGATAGAATGTCTAAGTGAAGTTTAGAATGCACGCTAGGTGTTTGACAAAATGTCAACTTGTTGATTGAATGCCTATTTGTTGTGTGATGAATTGTGTTGCTGAATTCAAGGTTGTTTGCTGCTGGAATTGGTGAAAAAATCAAGGATTAAGCATTTTAGCGCCACTAGCGCCTTGTCTTCTCTGTTTTTAGCTATGCTGGCGCAACACAAGTTGCTGCTAGGAGCCATGTGTTCTTTATTTTGGCGCTCTGGCGCAACCCCAATTCTTTGCAGGCGCCTAGTTTATTCTTGTTTTGGCGCCACAGATGGCGCGAGATGCCCCCAGCGCCGATTTCTGTGTGTTTGGCGCCCAGTGTGGCGCAGAGTTACAAGAGCACCGATTTGCTTCTTTGTTTGGCGCCCGTGGTGGCGCGAGATGCCCCAGCGCCATTTTGTGTGTCTTTGTGCGCCCAGGGTGGTGCAGGATGCCCCCAGCGCCGATTTCTTTGTGGTTTGTGCGCGCTAGGGTGGCGCAGTCGCCTGAGAACCAAATTTGTCTTTGAGTTGCGCCCGTGGTGGCGCGAGTTCTTCGCCAGCGCCAATTTTGGTGTTGTTTGGCGCCCAAGTGTGTCTAGGTTGCTGATTTGTGTTGTTGAAGGCGCCATCTTGTCTTTTGTCAGTGTTGCCGCGTCGTGTGGTGTCACGTAATGAGTAAATAATTGTTGATATTGTTGTTGTGAGTCAAATAAGACTAAAATGTTGATGTTGTTGTTGTGAGTCAAATGAGACTAAAATTTAACGTTGTTGCTGTTGGGTCAAAAATGACCAAGTGATGATGTTGATGATGTTGTTGTGCATACGTAGATTGTGTTGTTGATTGTTTCCGGTGTGTTGTCCATGGTCTCATACATGGCATAATGCATTATTACGTTGATGTAGGCTTCGGCCTAGAGCTTTGCTCAATGTTGTTATGAAGCCACAAAGGCTATTTACGTTGATTGGTACCACATGCATATACCCGTCGATGTGGGTTGCATTTCATACATATACGTCATATTCATGGTGTCGTTGTTGGTTGTTTAGTTTATGTGTTGCTTGTTGGTGCCGCCCGTGTTAGTTGTAATAAGATGTTGATATGTTGTGGTAATTATAGCTGCCTATTCTCTAATATACTATCTACCATATACGTTTTATGCTGTTAGAGACTCACCCTTTTCTGTTGAATGTTACCCTTGTGGTAACGTGCAGATACACGCGAGTGAAGGACTTATCTTCCTTCACCTATCGAGTCTGTGTCGTTTGCTTTGATACGTAGCACCTGGGGGAAACGAACACTAGTTTATTAACTGTTTTATTATTATAGACTATTGTTTTTATTATGTTGTTGGTTTTTCTGGATTGTATTACTAGAGACCTGAAATGATTTTTATGATGTGCTACGTATCTTATTTTCACTACATGAAGAATTACGCTGTTGATTTTTGAATGTTCTATTTGATAATACGTTGTTTGAGTTTTAAAATGTCGATATGTGACACTCTAATGCATGCTGAGCTTTAAATTCCGCACTCTGATGATTAATAAAACGAATGGGTAGAATTGGGGTGTTACATTCTCCATCCAGGACAAAACAAAACAGAGGGTGATTGGAACGAGTGAATTCAAGCATGGGCTATATTTTTACCTGTCATCTAGTATTCAAACATCTTTGTCACATTCTGTTTCTCATTGTAATAATGTTTACATTGATTCTTTTCATTTGTGGCATTCTAGACTAGGCCACTTGTCCGATAATGTACTCAAACTGTTGTCCAAACCATTGTCTTTACTTAATCAATCTTCATCCAATACACATACTTGTTCCATTTGTCCCTTATCTAAGATGCATAGATTACCAATTACTAGCAATAATCATTTTTCTGTTCTTGTTTTGATTTGATACATTGTGATGTTTGGGGGCCCTTTCATAAACCCACCCATGATGGCAAGCACTATTTTCTCACATTGGTTGATGACTCTACTCGATTCACTTAGGTTCATATGATGCAAAGCAAGTCTGAGGCTTCACACCTTGTGAAGTCCTTTTTCAAGCATGTCCATACTCAATTTAACAGCAAGATCAAGGCACTGTGTACAGATAATGCTCGTGAGCTTGCTCTCCATTCCTTTCTTCAAGATGAAGGCACACTTCACCAACTTTCATGCCCTCACAGACCACAACAGAATTCTGTGGTGGAGAGGAAGCATCAGCATCTCTTGAACGTGGCACGAGCTCTGTTATTTCAATCCAAAGTTCCTCTTGACTTTTGGGGTGAATGCATCACTATTTCAGCTCACTTAATCAACAGAACACCTTCCCATGCGCTTCATGGTAAGTCTCCTTACGAATTTCTATATGGTAAGCTGCCTGATTAATCTACTTTGCGTGTGTTTGGCTGCCTGGCTTATGTATCTACCGTCCCTTCCCAAAGACACAAGTTTACTCCTAGAGCCATACCTTGTATCTTCCTAGGTTACCCTCCTGGTGTAAAAGGATATAAGCTGTTTGATCCCCAAACAAACAAGTTCCTCACCTCTAGAGATGTTATTTTTCACGAGGAAACATTTCCATATCACAATGTCAGTGTCTCTCCTCTCCTTGACACCATTTTTCCCACCTCTATCTTACCCTCACTAGATGAACCAGTACCTCACAATCATCAGATACCACTGTCATTCCCACTCCCATTGTTGAGTCACCTATAGACACCTCACCTTCAAGATCAGCCACTGAATCATCTGTCATTGGCTCAAACACTCAATCTCCTAGTACCACACCAGTTTCACCACCTCTCCGCAGGTCCTCTAGGGCTCATAACCCTCCTGCACATCTCCATGAATATGATTGTAACTCTGTCCTATATCCTATCCAAACTCACCTCACCTATGACAATCTTTCACCATCATATAAACACTTTGTTCTAAATGTCTCCTCTATTTTTGAGCCAACCCATTTCCATCAAGCAGTCAAGTTACCTGAGTGGTAGGCAGCCATGGCAGCAGAATTAGCTGCTTTGGAGGCTAATGATACCTGGTCTGTTGTACCTCTTCCTGCCAACAAAAGAGCAGTTGGGTGCAAATGGGTGTATAGGGCAAAGTATCATGCTGATGTCACTCTAGATAGATGCAAGGCTCGCTTAGTTGCTCAAGGTTTCACTCAACAGGCTGGTATAGATTTTTCTGATACTTTTTCCCCTGTTGCTAAGCTTACATCAGTTAGGATTTTACTCTCCTTAGCTGCCCAGTTCAACTGGCATATACTCCAATTGGACATCAATAATGCATTTCTAAATGGGGACCTTCATGAACAGGTATATATGAAATTGCCTCTCGGTTATCCAAGTCAGGGGGAGAACCTTGTGTGTAAGCTCAATAAATCTCTATATGGACTTAGACAAGCCTCTAGGCAATGGTTCCAAGAACTCAGTTCAACCATTTTGACCTTAGGCTTCCATAAAAGCTCTGCTGATCACTCATTGTTTACAAAAGGTTCTGGTACTACCTTTGTTGCATTACTGGTATATGTAGATGACATTGTAATTGCAAGACCTGATAAAGCCCTATGTACTGCTGCATTATCTTCACTTGAGAAGCACTTCAAACTGAAAATAATAGGTGATTTGATATATTTCCTAGGGCTGAAAATAGCTAAATCAACTGATGGCATACATTTGTGCCAAAGAAAGTATACTCTCCAGTTACTTTCTGATACTGGATTTATCTCAGCTATACCTACAATGGTACCCATGGATCCATGCCTGCAATTGAATGAAGTAGATGGTGAGCTACTTGAAGACATATCACAATATAGGAGATTGATTGGTAGGTTAATTTACTTAACCATTTCTAGGCTTGATATATCATTCACTGTGAACAAACTTAGCCAATTCATGGCTAAGCCAAGGACTCCACACTTGCAAGTAGCACATGGGTTACTGCAGTACTTGAAAGGAACTTCAGGGTTAGGAGTTATGTTCCCTGCCAATTCTTCCTTAAAGCTAATAGCTTATGTGGATGCTGACTGGGGCAGTTGCCAAGTCAGCAGAAGATCCACTACATGATTTTGTGTATATTTGGGAGATTCCTTGATCACTTGGAAGTCCAAAAAGCAGGCAACCGTAGCAAGATCTTCTCCAAAGGCAAAATACAGGGCGTTGGCTGCTGTAAGTAGTGAATTGTTGTGGTTGAAGCAGCTGCTACAAGATTTTGAAGTTGATATAGCTTCTACTATGGTTCTGTCCGATAACAAGTCTACTATACAGTTGGCTGAGAATCATATAGGACATGAAAGGACTAAGCATATCGATATAGATTGCCACTTTATTCGTGAGCATGTTCAGACCAAGTTTCTGAAGTTGATCCATGTGAGAACTGAACAACAGCTAGCAGATTTACTCACAAAAGCTCTCCCCAAGAGAAAGTTTGGAACTCTCATCTCCAAGTTGGGTATGAAAGATATATACCTCCCCTTTTGGGGTGAAGGAATATGAACTGTAGTCGATTTGATCGATCTTTCTCCTTTAGTTCCATTCAGGGTCGGTCCTGAGATTTTGGGTGTCCTAGGCGAACAAATAAAATAAGGCCCTTATAACAATTCAAAAATATTCTCATAGTATTTTTGCTCGAGTTAATATCTAGTTTGGCCTCTAAGAGATATAAACCAAGAAAAGTGATTCTAAGAATTCAATGTTCAATCTTATTCAATTGATTCAAGCTTGATCCTTATATACATGATTGGAATCTGTCTAACAGATTCCGTTTTGCATTTCAACAGAAATTAACAAGAATACAACTGATTGATAACTACCGAAACTATATCTAGGGTTTTCACTTGTGTTACAAGTATTTCTAACTTTACTAAACCGATAACCTAAAGTAGCAGGTCACTACTTCACTTGTTCTTCACATTTGTTACTTGCTGCAGTAGGTTGATTACCTTCTATTGCCATTTTCCTTGCAGTGTTGGTTTTGACAGTGTCACCTGCAGTAGCGGGTTTCTCTTCATATGTTGACCTGATTGGTTTGAGCTCTATTGTCCCCCCGTCAAGCTCAAGGAGGGATTTAACCTTGAGTTTGGGTCTTAATTGAAGAAAGGCAGTAGTACCAAGTGGTTTGGTTAGAATGTTAGCAAGTTGAGCTGAAGCAGGCACATGTTGTATTAGCAGGGACTTAGCAGAAACCTTCTCTCTCACAAAATGAAGATCTAGCTCAATGTGCTTTGTTCTAGAGTGGAGAATAGGATTGTGAGCCAAGAGAACAGCTGACAAATTGTCACATAACAGAGTAGGAAGCTGATGAGGGATACGCAGCTCAGCTAGTAGTGATTGGATCCACATCAGTTCAGAAGTTGCTTGAGCAATGCCACGGTACTCTGCTTCTGCACTTGACCGAGCAACCAAAGATTGCTTTTTGGCAGCCCAAGATATAAGGTTAGGCGCTAAGAACATACACAACCCTGTTGTAGATCGTCGATCATCAATATCACTGCCCCAATCATTGTCACAATAGATTCTTAAAGACAGTTTGTTATCCCTTGAAGCTGGTTGAAGATGTAAATTGTAACACCCCAATTCTACCCGTTCATTTGACTAAATGTCAGAGTGCGGAAATTAAATTTTAAACAGACAATGGAGCGTCACATACGACATTTCAAAAACCGTAATAAATCGTGGGAAACAATTCAACTTAGTTTACATCACCGAAGATTGTTCAAATACTTCAAAACCACAATCTGCGTTTTCAAAAACAACTAATGCAAATCAAACAATTAATAAAAATAGTGTTCATTTCCCTGGGTGCTACGTATTAGAGACGACACTGGCTCAGCTACTAAAAGACCCCTGGTCTTCATTTATGACTACCTACATGTTACCAACATCGAGGTAACATTCAAACAGAAAGGGTGAGTCTCTAACAGTATAAAAGCATATATGATAGATAATATTCTAGAGAATAGGCAGCTATAACTACCACTGCACAGCAACAACCTAATACACTATTACGGAGCAACATCAACAAGCAGCAACATAGGCAAATCAGCAAACAACAACCTACGCAACACCAGCAAGCAACAACAACATGGTATGAGTATATGTATGAAATGCAACCCACTCCGACGGGTATATGCATGTGGTACCAATCAATGTAAATAGCCTTTGTGGCTTCATCATCAACACTGAGCAAAACTCTATGGCCGAAGCCTACAACAACGTGGTATGCATCATGCCATGTATGAGACACCATGTACGACCTCGGGACCATCAACAACATAATCATACATTATGCAACAACATCATCAACATAATCATCAACATGTGGTCATACTCGACCTAACAACAACATCATCAACGTTTTGATCATACTTGACCCAACAACAACAACATTAAGATTTGGTCCTATCTGACCCAACAACTACAACA
Organism: Oxytropis ochrocephala; assembly: GCA_020916435.1. Taxonomy (NCBI): domain Eukaryota; kingdom Viridiplantae; phylum Streptophyta; class Magnoliopsida; order Fabales; family Fabaceae; genus Oxytropis; species Oxytropis ochrocephala. Next base: position 64,835,152 of record CM037094.1, on the reverse strand, counting down.
ACAAAATATTTAGTCCTATTAGACACAACAAAACATCACAGCACCTAGGCAGCACAAGTGGCGCCTTGGGACAACACCAGCAACACAGACACACACTACGCCAGCGTACAAGGTTTGTCAGCGTTTTTTTTGGGCATTGGTAGCGTTTTAAAACGCTAGAGAAGCTGGCGCTACTAATGCGTACACCCCATTAGTAGCGTTTTAAGAAACGCTAGCCATTTACCCAGCGTGTTTTAGACATACGTAGCGTTTTATATAAAACGCTAGCCATTGACCCAATGCCTTTTTACAATTCCTAGCGTTTTCTATAAAACGCTAGGGATCCCATAGCTCATTTTACTACCATTCCTAGCGTTTTAAATAAAAAGCGCTAGGGATCCCATAGCTCCTTTTACTACCATACCTAGCGTTTTATAAAAAGCGCTAGGGATGCTATAGCACCTTTTACTAGCATTCCTAGCGTTTTATATAAAGCGCTAGGGATGCTATAGCACCTTTTACTAGCATTCCTAGCGTTTTATATAAAATGCTAGGGATGCTATAGCATTCCTAGCGTTTTATATAAAGCGCTAGGGATGCTATAGCACCTTTATTAGCATTCCTAGCGTTTCAGTAAAAGCGCTTAGGGATCCTCTAGCTCCTCTTTACAATTCCTAGCGTTTTATCTTTAAAGCGCTAGGTATTGAATGAATTTTTTAACTTCATTTCTAGCGTTTTCACTCTAAAACGCTACCTATTGACTGAATTTTTTTTTAAATATTTTTTTTATTTTGGTTTGTTCTCCATTTTAATTACAACCTATAAATTCATTCACTTTTCAACAAATTCAGAAAATACATTCCAATCCAATATATCATTCAAACAAAATTGATCAACAAAATTCATCAAATAATATTTCCAATCCAATATATATCATTCTAAGAAGTACTTACAACATAATATAAATCCAATATATACAACATAAATAATAACTAAACTATGAATCTCAAAACTTGCTACAAAAAGCTAGAAACAAAATGGCACCACTCCCCACTACGCTGTAAGTTGTTCGTGAGAGTAATTCTGAGAGTTTTTGAAGTGGGAAAATATGAAAAAAATGAAATAAAATTAGAATTAAAATGTTTATTAAATGTGAGTAAGTATTATAATATCAATATAAAAAATAAATCTAAGTAGTTACCTTGGTTGGGATTGTTACTTTGTCATGAGTGATAATCTCTTTCATATACCTCATAACATAGTACCCACAATCATTGCTATTTGGTTGTTTAGGACACTACAAAGCAAAAGATTATAACTTAATTGTCACATTTTATGACCAAAAATCAATTAAAATTATAAGAATGATTCTTAAAAAGCTTACAGTTATGGGTAGCCATCTTGTTTTACTCGTAGATAATCCCAAGTATTCTTTCAAAGCACTGTAACGTCATACATATATATATATATAACGTTAAGTTGAACAAAATACATATATTAAATTATACAAATTAAAATGAGAGGGTTACACATACACACCTCTCAACTGATTCTACGAAGTCTTCGTAGACGTTGTAATGGCCTTGAAGTGAATCCGGATAATAGACAACATTTTGCTTAGGGTTTATTGCAAAGAGTACCCAATGTTGCTGCAAGTAAATGAAGAACGAATGAGTACACATTAATTTACACTATAATACAATCCTCAAAATAATTAAACAAGTGATTGAAGACTAAATTTCTCACCCATTATTGAGTGGTGCCAAAAATAAAGAGTCGCCCTTCAAGTGCTTGGTCGCCATGAAGCGTGAATGGATATAACTTTGTACTTCACTCTTTTTAGCCGTAATCGTTCCTCTGTGTTACCTTTATGAAACACAACTATACAAGCGGACACAAGAAGAAATATACGTGTCCGTTGAGAAAAGGACAGTAAGACGATTGCACAAAAACCTATAAATAATATATATACAACTTTTGGATCCTCATATATATACTCTAATATATACTCTAATATAAACAACTATTGTGTACAAATAATTTAATACATACCCGGTATACTCGATATCGATGGCAGTGGCCCAATCCATCTCAACTATAGCTTTCATATCCTCGATGTTGATCATTACCAACCGATCCAGCCCACAATGTTATCGGGCGGCAAAAAAATTTGGTCGTCTGGTTCATTTTTGAATGTGGACCTTTAGAGAATCGATGTAGTTCTCGAATTCATCATTGGGAAATTGACCAACATTTTGACCTGGTTGTATAGAAGATGGTCGGGAGAGTTTGGTAGTGGAAGGGAAGGTTGGGAAACTTTCATGGAAGGGAAGGTCGGGACACATGGGGTACCTAGTATATATTAAAAAATGATTAATTAGCTAGTTAGTTAACACACATTATAGTCATTTAATTATTAACAAAAATATTGTCACTTACAACGACAAGTTGTTCAAAGCCATGCCACAAAAGTACTAAGTGCTTGATCCACGAGAAATATATCCGCATTAGCAATTGGAGCAGCAATAGTGCGGACCCCTCTATTGAATAGTCTACCCTAACTCTCAAATGGTTTTCGGGCATGGCACGATTGTGCGATGTGGCACTCAATTGGTTACATATCAAACCCATTGCAACCTTTCGATGTGGGTTTGCAATATATAGCTCACATTCACGATTATCCTAAATCAATTATAAAGAAAAATAAATATACATGATAATTTTATCAAATACATATGTACAAAAAGCAGTCGAGTTTTGTTAAATACACGTGTTGAAGGGATGGTGCAACTATCTCGGGGCGCTATGGGGTGCGGCGAGGCTCAATAGGTTCAGCAGGGGGTGGTGCGGCGGGGATGGTGCACCAATCCTTTGTGCCAAGAGCTCGCTTAAACATCTGTCTCTCTTCCATTAGCACAAAGAACATTCTTGGATAGCTCGTCATACTTTTCCGCCATGACTTTACAATCCCGCACCCTTGCTTTGGCTCTTCTTTGGCCCAAACACGGTTGTCGGAGGAATCCGATATCCATAACCTCTAATCCGACCTGTCTCTCTTCCCTTCCCAAGGCACGAGCAAGGACATCTTGGTGACCATCACAATCTGTTAAATCTCCTTGTGATACTGATTGTGATATGCTTTGGCGATGCACAAACATAAATAACGGATAAAATTAATAAACAAGTGTCAAGTGAAATTTAATCGACAATAAAAAATATGTCCACGTGTCAAAAAAATCGAGTAACGGATAAAAATAATAAACAAGTGTCAAAGAAATTTAATCGAGAATAAAAAATATGTCCACGTGTCAAAAAAATCGAGTAACGGATAAAAATAATAAACAAGTGTCAAAGAAATTTAATCGAGAATAAAATATGTCCACGTGTCAAAAAAATCGAGTAACGGATAAAAATAATAAACAAGTGTCAAAGAAATTTAATCGACAATAAAAAATATGTTCACGTGTCAAAAAAATCGAGTAACAGATTAAAAAATATAGTCGGACACAAATTCCAACTTGCAATTTTTTCATGAATTTTGGAATACTTACAATTTTGTCCTTGACCTCCTTAGTTTTTCGGATCCACAATCTCCCCATCCTTGTTTTGTCGGGCCTCTAACCGGACAATCGCATTGCGATCAAGGATTCTTGAGTTGGATCTTTCCCCTCTTCCAAGAACTATTTAAGTTTAATAATTGTTAATCAAGCTGTAAATTAAAAGATTCATTAAATCATAATAAATTAAACTAATTGTGTCTTACCAATCTTTCTTGAGAATTTGATATCCACTAGAACCTCCTCTATAAGGGTACTCGGGATTAGAAGCTCTTTCTTTATTCGCTTTGCTCTTTTCTATTTAAAAAGATAAGTATACATTAATGAATGATATCTACTTGTGAAATATATATATATATAACTTAAATAATTAATATACTAACCAGAAATCCGGATCTCAGTGAGTGCGTATATCTACAAATTTGGTCCAATCCTCCTTAGTTATAATTTAGGCATCTGATCTTTGGAGGCTCTGTCGATGGTCCCATCGGGACGTTTGTGATACTTTTTCCCCCCACATCGTTTCTGTAAGCCCTATGCAACCTTCCCGCTTCCTTCAAGTATCCAATCTCTTGGGACTCATCGACATCAAAGTGTTTCTAGTTATACATAAAAATGGATTAAATAAATATAACTAAAAATCACTAAATAAGATTATTAAAGAGGTCTAAAATTATATACTGTATTAAGTCCCAAAATCATCTTTTCGGTTTAGGCAAAACTCGATTATCTTTCTCATTCCAACTTTTAATTGAAATTGGAAAGATTTGCTTCACCTTAGTACCAATAAAGCTAATTAAATTTGTGCCGTTGTCTCCAATTGGCAAACCTTTAACACTCCATCGGACCTTAAATAATTAAATCATTAAATAATTAGATAACTTGGAAAGGTAGAGAACAACATTAATAATTAGTAATTAACTTACCTTATATTTCTCGTGTCCTTTACTTATCCGATTGACGATATTCTTTTTCGATGTAATTCCTCGGGAGTGAACTTCTTTGTGTTTCTATCACCCCCATCACCACCACGACTACTATCGTGATCACTATGTGATGCCATCGACTTGCAATCACCCAAATGAATAAGACTCAGTGAGTTTTAGCTTTCTAATTGTTTAGAACCAACAAACACTTAACAAAATATAGAAGAAGCCATGCACAAAGTGTGATCAAAGCCATGCACTAAGTAACCTAGAGTAAACATACATAGAGTAAACCTAGAGTAACCTAGAAGCCATGTATGGACTAGTATCAAGAGTTCATCTTTTGTTCAAAATGCCAATAATGAGAACATTGTTATAACTAACATGCACTAAGTAACCTAGAGTAAACCTAGAGTAAGAGTAACCTAGAAGCCATGTACGGACTAGTATCAAGAGTTCATCTTTTGTTCAAAATGCCAATATGAGAACATTGTTATAACTAACATGCACTAAGTAACCTAGAGTAAACCTAGAGTAAGAGTAACCTAGAAGCCATGTACAGACTAGTATCAAATCTTTTGTTCAAAATGCCAATAACAGAACATTGTTATAACTAACATGCAAGCAAAGTGGCAATCTATGTACAATACAATCGGAGAGAAAAAGAAAATCCATACCGAGAAATGTGCGTGGAGATGAGCGAAATGGGTAACCGTGTTGTGCGTGGAGATGAACGAAATGGGTAACCGGGTTGTGCGTGGAGATGAACGAAATGTGCAGCGGTGATGAACGAAGATGAACGAAGAGGTACGATGAGCGAAGATGAAGCGAAGATGAGTTACGGGTTGTTCGTGGAGAAAAGTTAGGTAGATGAGTTCGGGTTGTGCGTGAGTGTGTGAGGAGATGAGAGAGGCGCGCGCTTGCAAAAATTTTAATAGCATTCCTAGCGTTTTTACATAAAGCGCTGAGGATCAACTAGCGTGTTTACCATTCCTGGCGTTTTACAGAAAGCGCTAGGAATGCTAGTAAAAGGTGCTATAGCATTCCTAGCGTTTTTCGTAAAAACGCTAGGATGCTATAGCACCTTTTTACTAGCATTCCTAGCGTTTTATGTAAAACGCTAGGGATGCTATAGCACCTTTTACTAGCATTCCTAGCGTTTTATGTAAAACGCTGAGGATCAACTATGGCGTGTTTACCATTCCTGGCGTTTCAGAAAGCGCTAGGAATGCTAGTAAAAGGTGCTATAGCATTCCTAGCGTTTTCAGAAAAGCGCTAGGGATGCTATAGCACCTTTTACTAGCATTCCTAGCGTTTTATGTAAAACGCTAGGGATGCTATAGCACCTTTTATTAGCATTCCTAGCGTTTTGTCAGAAACGCTAGGGATCCTCTAGCTCCTCTTTACAATTCCTAGCGTTTTAACTTTAAAACGCTAGGTATTGAATGAATTTTTAACTTCATTTCTAGCGTTTTCACTCTAAAAGCGCTACCTATTGACTGATTTTTTTAATTATTTTTTTATTTTTGTTTATTCTCCCTTTTAATTACAACCTATTAATTCATTTCCTTCCAGCCAAAATTCATCAAATATCATTCCAACAAAATTCAGCCAATATCATTACAATCCAATATATAGATACACACAAAATTCAACCTATTAATAGATATTTTTGTTTACAAATCATACAACATCATAAGTAACTTACATTATGAAACTCAAAAAAGTAGCTACAAATTAAAGCTATACCATATATAACATAAATGACTACTTTGTCTTGACCACTAGATCTCATGATCACTAAGTGATGCCATCGACTGCAATATAACATAATCCATGTTATTGTTAAATTTACAAAAACAATATAATAATTATCTATTAATAAAAATAACGAGAAATCATTAAGTCTATATTACCTTTTCCTTTTCCTAGATAAAATTTTGTTTGCAATTCGCGTCTTGGTATTTTTTTCCGACGAATAAAAATTCCATCATTATGATCTTTTCTAAAATATACAACATCCTCTATAGAAGTATTTTCCCCTATTATTGGTTACGATGTTACAAGAACGGGTCGTCCTCAACACCAACATCATCGGGTGCTTCATCATCATCGTTGTTATACACAAATTTTTGTCGATCAATAGAACAATAGACCAATTGATATTAATGGATCGGTGACATAAAACACTTGTTGAGCTTGCGATGCTAAAATAAAAGGTTCATCTTTATATCCTAACTTGTTGAAATTCACCCGCATGAACCCTAATTCATCAATCAGTAAACCAAAAGATTATTGTCAACCCATTCACATTTGAACACGGGCTCTGAAACATATTGTAATCCAACTCCCATATGTGTTCAATGAAGCCAAAGTAAGACATATTCGCATATATGGGATTTCTATCTTTTGCTTTGGATGCATGCATAGAATGAGCTACAAGAGTCACCCCACTATTTTGCATTTTACTCGATCATCTTGTTCTTTTGTATAGAAAGTGCACTCGTTCATTAGATAGCAGTTGTAAGAGAAGACATGTATATTTGGACCTTTTGCTAACCATCTCAATCTTTTTGAAATCAAGTAGGATTCAAACACACTCACCATCAATGTGATGTTTTAGCCACACTATGAAACTCCTATTGTGTTCTTTTGCTAACCAAACTTGCTTCTTTCCCAGGGAATTGACTCTTAAGAATCTCCTTGTGCTTGGCAACATATGAATCAACCTCACTATCATTGTGAAGAACGCACAAGTGTGCTTGCTCTAGTTCTTTCCTTGATACCATCACTAATTTATTTTCTGTCATCCCTTTACTAATCCTTCCCTGCATGGCGAGACCTTGGCGGTCCCACAGAATATTCAAGACTAGATAGATAGCCCAGTGCAAAACTCAATAGCCTCTTCAACTATGTAGCGCTCAACAATACAACCTCAGTCGTGATCGATTTTTCACATATCCTTTTAATATCTTCATGTAACGCTCAAACGGATACATCCATCTCATGTAACATGGGCCACACAATTGTGTCTCTCTAACCGGATGAACTATTAGATGAATCATTATGTCGAAAAAGGAAGGTGGGAAATACATCTCAAGCTCACACAAAGTGACAGTAATTTCTCTTTGCAATGTTGGCAACTTTCGAGGTCAATCACTCTACTACAAATCGCCTTAAAGAATAAACAAAGTTTGGTTAAGGTCCGACGCACTTTCTTAGGCAAAATGGATCGAATACCAATGGGTAGCAAATTCTCCATGAGAACATGACAATCGTGGGACTTTAGAGACTTTAACTTGAGGTCTTTAATCGATACAAGAGTCGCCACATTTGAAGAGTATCCTCTGGAACTTTAACTCCATGAAGAAACTCACAAAAGACAGTCTTCTCCTTTCTAGATAGAGTATGAGCCGGGAGGTAGATATGTACGTGTACCTCTTCTTTCTGGGACCCAATTCAGGTCTCAAACCCATACTAACCAAATCCAACCTTGAGTTGATGGTATCTTTAGTCTTACCCGGCATATTGAGTAAGGTACCAATGACACTTTCGAAGACATTCTTTTCAACATGCATCACATCAATGAAATGCCTTACATATAATGACTTCCAAGATGGCAACTCAAAGAAAATCGACTTTTTCTTCCACCCCGTTTGGCAATCTCTCCTGCAAAAGGCTTCCCAAATTTAATGTTCAAATCTTCCACCTTTTCAAATACTGTTCGCGTCGCCAAGGCGGGGAGCTCTACGTGTTCTGTATTCCCATCAAATGTCTTTCTCCACAATCGATAGTGATGAGTTGATGGCAAAAATCTACGATGACCAAGATAGATATTCTTCTTACCATGTTCCAACCACATCCAATCTGTGTTGTCTTCACATATAGGGCATGCACACGCGCCTTTGTTATTGCATACCGGATAGATTGCCGTATGCGGGAAAGTCGTTAATTGTGCCAAAGATCATAGCCCTCGTGGTGAAACTTTCTTCACGAACCCATCATACACCTCTACCCCAGTCTCCCACATTTGCTTCAAGTCTTCAATTAAAGGAGCCAAGTATACATCAATATCATTTTCTGGTTGTTTGGGGCCGAGAAATTAACAAAGACTGACATCATATATTTGCGTTTCATGCAAAGCCACGCGTAAGTTATAAATCGCCAAAATCACGGGCCATGTATTGTGGGAGCTACTCGATACCGTGCGGGTTAAATCCATCAGCAGAGACAATGCAAGGCGTAGGTTTTCGGGTCATCCCCGAAATTAGGATACTCAATATTGATTTTTTCCATTGCGGAGAATCTGCAGGGTGTCGTAGCATACCATCTTTAATCCTTTCATCCTCATGTCATGTCAAGTGTTTTGCATCTTACGAACTACGATACATGCGCCTAAATCGAGGAATTATAGGAAAATACCACAACACCTTTTGTGGAGCGGACTCTTTCTTCTTATACTCGCGGTGCATTACATTTAGGACACGACTTTAACAACGCATGTTCATTCGAAATAAAATGCAATCATTCGGACAAGCGTGTATCTTCTCATAGTTCAAGCCAATAGACCCCAACATTTGCTTTGCATCATACGTCCGAGAAGGAAGCACATTATCATTCGGCAACATTTCTTTCGAAGTGAGAGTAAATCGGTAAAGCTCTTTATCCAGTCCATCCGTGGCGAGTTTTCAAGTTATACAACTTGATCACGACCAATAATTTTGTGAATTCATTACAACCCGCATACAATGGTGTCTCTGCATCGCTTATCAACTTCTCAAACATTTCGGGACAATCATTAAGATCCTCTTCAACCACCTTTGCCATCTCTTCAAATTCGTTCGCATCAAATGAATGTGTTCGGTGTCAACCGCAGCGTGATATATCTCTTACTAATATCATTCATATTTTAAGATTCACCTTTTTTTCTCACCGTGCATTATCCAACAAGTGTAACTTTGATCAATTCCATTCGCCTTTAAATGTCGTGCCAACTCCTCTGCATAAAGAATCGATTTTACATAACAACACCTTAAACAAGGACATTTCATACCACTAGAAGTCCCTAAACGTTCAACAAAGGCCACGACTCACAAAATAATCCACTCCAATGTATACTCCTTGGGATGACGATTGGCGGACATCCAATTTCTATCCATAATTTCCAAATTATATTTATAATAAAATCACGAGAAGAGAACTTTAACATATGACCCATCAAGCAATTCGAATATAATGAAGAATCAATTCATATAAAAAAACAAACAAAAATTCCTCTTTTAAAATTTTTTCAAATCCACTCCTTATATATTTTCCCAAGCTATATCTATATCATATTATAGTCTTCCAAATAATTAATTTATGTTTAACAAGAAGAGGCTAGTGGTAAAAAAAAAAGAAGAGTCTAGTGTGCACAAGTGACAAAACTAATATATTTCTAAACTAGAACCCATAATTAATATCTAACAAGAAGCAGAGCAAGGAACAAAAACTCACCAATGTTGTGCGAGTGAGAGAGAGATGATGTTCACTGAGAGAGATGATTTTCGTTGAGAGAGATGATGTTAATTTGAGTTAGGGTGTTAGGGTTTTGCGTTTCTGGGTGAGTGATTTTGCGTTTCTGGGTGAGAGTGTTAGCTGAGAAAGGAAGTAGCTCAATGGGAAACAAAAAAAATATTATTTAACCATACCTAGCGTTTTCTAAAAAACGCTAGGGATCTATCTAGCGTGTTTTCTAAATACCTAGCGTTTTGAATAAAAGCGCTAGGGATCTGTCTAGAGTGTTTACTAAATACCTAGCGTTTTATAAAAAACGCTAGGGCTATCTAGCGTGTTTTCTAATTGGCTAGCGTTTTGAAAACAAGCGCCAGGATCTGTCTGCAGAGTGTTTTCTAAATAGCTAGTGCTTTATAAAAACGCTAGGATCTATCTAGCGTGTTTTCTAATTGGCTAGCGTTTTTGAATAAAAGCGCTAGGATCCTGCTCTAGCGTGTTTTCTAATTTGCTAGCGTTTTTAAGTAAAAGCGCTAGGGATCTGTCTAGCGTGTTACCTAATTGGTAGCGTTTTAAAGTAAAACGCTACTAATGGTGTAGCGTGTTATTAAAATGGGTAGCGTTTTTTTATAAACGCTACTAAAGGTGGCGATCTCTTTTTACAATTACGGCGTAGTGGACAAAGACGGTGGCGCCACACAAAGCCAAGCAACATGACTCTAAAAAAAAGAACAAAGATAGCACTAAAAGCAAGAATAAAGATAGCACTAAAACAACAACAACGATGGCGCAAACAAAGAATAAAGCAACATGGCGCAAACAACACCAAAACTGGCGCCCTGTGGCAACCTGTGCCACACTGGGGCAGCCTGCGCCACACTGGGCGCACAAAACTCAGCAAAATGGCGCCTGGCAGCCACAACTTGGCGCCCGGCGGCAACCTTGTTGCGCCAGGGCGCCTAAACTCCAGCAACTTGGCTTGTTTTTGTTTCGTTTCGCTCTCCATTCGTATCCAAAGCGTGTTCTAATCCAATTACAACCTACAAACAGAACTTATGACACCAATTTCCAGAAAAAACCACACCAATCACAAACAATCACATCAAGTAATTCATTTCGAGAATCGGAATGACACAACCCGACATTTTAACACACGACATGAGTGCAGAATTTCCTACAGCAGTGCACCTACTTCGACCAACGATTTAAATTAGCAAACGACATCGGATTTTTACAAAAGATCACTCATTGGAAAGCTCTTTGAGTGTAGTTTCTACATATGATTTTCATTTTTCAAAATAAACATCCAGGTGGTACAGTTTTTCAAAATACTACACTGAGGTATCAAAATTGGACAGAACCTTTTGCTCAGCTTGCAACTCAATTTTCTCTCATTTCTTAATGAAATTTGGTGAAACCAGTGCCTATTTCGTAGAGAATTAAGTCTACTTTCTAATAATACAAGAATCATTCAAAAAGGAGTTCAATTGAGAACACACGACCTGAAACACTGAACCTATACCCAGCCTAATTCCAGAAATTTGACCTAACTTTGGAGACTCATAACTTGAGCTACACAACTCCAAATTGAACGAAACCAGTGCCAAAACGACCGGCGTTAAGTCTATTTTCAAAAACAATCAGCCACATAATTTTTAGATTAACCAGAAAGTCCCAGTTTTAAAGAAACCGAACCTGTGTCCAGAATTGCTAAATCAGTGAGTTCGTGACCAATTTGCGGTTTTTGCGACTCAAAATTTACGAAACGAATGCAATTTCAACGATAACAGAAATCATACAGTCAACACAACATAAAATAAAAACCCTAAGCGAGTAAAACTCGCTCACACATTACATCAAACACCCTACGTGCAACATTTTATCAACCAACCAGTTGAGCCATCAACATTCAAACGGAAACACAACATATATATATATATATATATATATATATTCTCATAATTCATTCAAGCATAATATCGAACATCTCCTAGGCATCATAGTTTCTACCCTCCTATATACTACCCATCATACAACCCTTTTTACCATAAGACTCCCCTTACCTTAAGAATTTGTTGAAGATGAGATGTTATTCACGAAACCAAACAAGGAACCACAACAACTAGCGATCTTCTCCTTCTCCTTCTCCTTCTCTTCTTGTGATCTCTTCCTCTTCTCCTTTCCCTCTCTAGCGCCATTCATTCTCTTCTCTCCTACGCTCCCCTTCTCTTCTTTTCTCCTTTTTCTTTTCTTTCTCCTAAGTGTCTAAGACACTAAACCTAGACCTTATGTACTTGGGCTCATGCGACATTGGGCCCTTTTCGCTACTCCTTCAATTACTTGCACTAGTCCCTCTTTTAATTAAATTACCACTCACTTTTTACTAACCACCACTCCTCATTTAAATCAAATACCCTATTATTATTTTAATATAGCCAACCAATATACCACTTAATTAAATTAATTAAATAAATACTTGAATTATTTTTGGGGCATTACATAAACCATGGTGGAGAGTGCCACTGAGGAGCCTCTTAACTGCATACCAGTGAGATTTCAAGGGGGATGTCATAAATTGACATAGCTTATTTATTGAAAAGGCTATTTCAGGGCGAGTTAAAGTGATGTATTGCAATGCACCAACCATTGAACGATATTGAAAAGGATCATGGAGTATGTCAGTGCCTGCTCTGCTTAATTTCAGGTTGGACAGCATAGGAGTAGGAACACCTTTGCAAGCTGTCATATTTGCCCTTTATAAGAGATCCAGTATATACTTTGTTTGAGTAAGGAGAGAACCATCAGGTAGTGTTTTAACTTCAATCCCTAAGAAATAATCAGGTGTACCAAGCTCCTTGAGAGCAAATGAATGATGAAGTTTCTGAATGAGGCTTGAGATCAATTTTGAAGATGATCCAGTGATGATGATATCATCAACATACACCAAGGCATATAAAGTGAACCCTTTGTTGGAGTAGACAAACAAAGAAGGGCCACACTTGCTGGATTTGAAGCCAAAGGAGAGGAAAGCTTGTGTTAGACGTTCATACCATGCCCTAGGGGCTTGTTTGAGGCCATATAGAGCCCTATGAAGTCTGCAAACCTGATCTTTGTCACTAGATATGGACCCAGGTGATTGTTTCATATATATTTCTTCAGTGAGATGACCATTGATGAAAGCGTTGTTGATGTCAATCTGTTTCATATCCCATCTATGAGTGATAGCAAGGGTGATGATAATTCTTATAGTAGCAGGCTTCACAACTGGAGCAAAAGTTTCTCTATAGTATTTCCCTTGAATTTGGTGGAAACCCTTTGCCACTAAACGTTCTTTGCACTTGTTGAGAGTCCCATCTGGATTTTGCTTCACTCGGAACACCCATTTGTAGCCAATGGCTTGCTTTTGGGGTGGGAGAGTAGTTAGAGTCCAAGTGCCATTGTTGATTAATGTATCATATTCTTGTTTCTTAGCAGCAGTCCACTGTGGATCTTGTAGAGCCTGTTTTACTGAAGTTGGTTCTGCAATAGCTAGCAAAACACGAGGCTTTAGCTTGCCAGTCCTTGTTCTAGTAACCATTGGGTGAATTGATGAAGTTGGGGGTGGAGGTGGAGCCACAGGGACAGGTAGTGGAGGTGAGACAGACATTTGAGGTTGTGTTGGTGTTGTATCAGTAGTGGTGTTTGGTGTTGGTTTAGGGGAAGGAGGTTGTTCTGGTTGTGTATCAGAAGGTGGTGGTATATCAGTAACTGATATATCAGTAACAGGTAAAGGTAAGACAGGCAGTGGAGATGGAGGCATTTTATCAGGTAGTGTGGGTTGGGTAGAGAATAAGTGAGGATATGGAAATTTGAGCTCATCAAAGAGAACATCCTTGGAGATGAACTCCCAACAACATTCATACACTTGTATCCTTTATGCTGAGGAGAAAGTCCCAAATTCACACATTCCATGCTTCTGAATTCAAGTTTGTGCTTATTGTAAGGTCGTAGGTGGGGGTAGCAGGAACAACCAAAGACTTTGAGAGACTTATAGTCAGGTGTTTTATGATAGAGGGCTTCAAAGGGTGAGATAAATATGGAATGACTGGTTGTAGGTAGTCTATTTATAAGGTAAGTAGCTGCTATAAAGGAGTGATCCCAATAGGATTTTGGTAAGGATGCATGTGACAGTAAAGCTAGGCCTGTTTCAACTATTTGTCTGTGTTTTCGTTCTACAGTTCCATTTTGGTGTGATGTATGAGGACATGTTAGTCTATGCAGTATGCTCTGTGAAGAGAGTAGTTTGGTGAAGGGTCTAAATCACCCCCAAAGTCAGTCGGAACAGCCTTGAAGCTAATATTGTGTTGTGTTTGAATCAAGGATTGACAGTAAAAGCAAGTAAAGTATCAGACTTGTTACGCAGAAAATATAACCAAGTAAATTTTTTAAATGCATCAACAAATGTGTAACGCTCCAAAATAATTTAATTATTCATTTAATTAAGTTATTTAAGGCTTACAACATTTTATTAAGTCAATTAATTAATTTAGAGATTTATTTTATTCAGGAGGTGTTTAAGTATTTGAGGAGGTGCAAATAAGGGCCCATGACCCATTAGTAGGCCCATATCCAATGTAATAAGCTTAGGGTTTAGGGTCTTCTTCATTTTGAGAAAAGAAAAGAAAAGAAGAGAAGGAGGAAGAGAAGAGGAACCGACGGCAGCTAGGGGAAGAGGGGGGAGGAAGGTTTTCTTCATTTTTGCTCTTGGTAAGGGGATTTTGGTCCCATTCTCTCTCATTTTTCTTCCTCTTTCCATTTATATAAGTTTCATGTTCTCATTCCTTCTCAAATTCATTTTGGCATAGATGGAGTTTGAAGCTCAAGGTTTGATTGAGTGGGCATTTGGTGGTTATTGGAGTTGTGGAAGGGAGAGTGCTTGTGTTTCTTCAATTCCTAAGGTTAGGGGGCTCTCTTTTCATTCATAATAGGTTATATGATGGGTATTCTATGTGGGTTAGGTTTTATGATAGTTAATTGATTGATTTATGTGTTATTTGTCTTGGTTGGTGTTGTGTTGAACTCAATTTGATGAACCCATGTTATTTGTTGTTAAGATGAACTTGATATGAACTATGTAGGTATGGTGTTTGATGTATTGTCTCAATGAGATTGAGTGTGAAATTATGATAGTTGTGAAGGGTTTAATAAATTCCCTAGGTGAATTGGTGTTGAAATTGGAGTTGAGGCATTGTGCCACTATTGTGTTGTTTATGTGTGTTGGTGAATTGGTGTTGAAATTGGAGTTGAGGCATTGTGCCACTATTGTGTTGTTTAAGTGTGTTGGTGAATTGGGGTTGAGGCATTGTGCCACTATGGTGTTGTTTATGTGTGTTGGTGGTGTGGTGTATTGTGTGTGAGTGTGGCACGGCTAGGGGCGCCAAATGTGAAAGCCCCGTGCGCCTGTGCGTGGCCGTGTGTGAGTGTGGCACGGCTAGGGGCGCCAAATGTGGCAGCCCCGTGCGCCTGTGCGATGGGTGTGTGGGCGTGTGTCGCGCTAGGGGCGCCAAATGTGGCAGCCCCGTGCGCCTGTGGCGTGGGTGTGTGGGTGTGTGTCGTAGAGAGGGGCGCCAAATGTGGCAGCCCCGTGCGCCTATGTGTGTGTAGCCGTGGGTGCCTTGGGTGCCTTGTGCGCGTGTAGGTGTCTAAGTGCAGTTTGCCTATTTTGATTTCCGTGTCGGTGACTTAAATATTCTATTAAATGGTGTCAGTGTAACTGGGAGGTTAATTGTTAGCTCTAGAACTATAATTTGAAGTGTGATAATTGGTGGTGTGTTTAATGGTGAAATTAATTATTGGTGAGTAGGCCTCGGCCTTATTATAAATTATTGGTGAGTGCCCTCAAGGCTTATTTGGGTGATGGTGAATTAATTAATAGTAATGGGAGTCTATTAATCATTGGGGATTATGCTTAATGCTCATTATGGTGAATACGGGTGATTGTTTGGTGCATTGTTCATGGCGTCTGATGAACCATGTGCATTAATTTGGTGAGAAGGCTTCGGCCGTAATTGGGAGTGCCCTCAAGGCTTATTTGGGTGATGGATCCACATGCATGGCCCGTGGAGTTTGGGTTGCATTTCATGCATTAATCATGCATTCATTGGTATTTTCTTGGAGTTTGTGGATTCAATGATATATGTTGATATGGTTGTGAATGGGTGCTTCTAGTTGCCTTCCCTAGTATATTCCTATTTGCTATTATTTATGTAAAGAGACTCACCCTACTGCTTTTATGTTGCTTCTCATGTCGGCAACGTGCATGTGATAGCGAGTGAAGGTTCTCCTACCTTCTAGTGGGTCTGTAGAGTCATGCTCTGATAGCACCGGGGGCGTACTAGTTTATGTTTTATTTGACTTGATGTTGTTTCACTCGTTACTTTTGTGCTGTAAAAGAGTTATTATTATTATTTGAGATATTCCGCTGCGAGATATTCATTATGGCTGTGATGTACTGAGACAGGTGTATTTGAGGGCTCATCCCAACTTTATGTGCTATGTATCATTGACATTAACTATGTGAGCATGTATTTGATGTTAGCTCGTTTAGAAGCAAATGTGACACTCGCTTTCAATTGTGTGAAAAGTTTTTGAAAACTCTGATCTTATTAATTAAATAGTAGTCTATTAGAAGGGGTGTTACATTAGTGGTATCAAAGCATTAGTTCGGTCTGTCCGACCAAGTGTCCGGTCGTCATGTCTGTTAGTTCTAATTATGTCTTATGTGTAGTGATTGGATAAGATGGCTGGACGAAATGATGCTGCTCTTGCTGCTGCTCTTCAAGCAATGGCTCAGGTTGTGGGAAATCGCCAGTCGCCGGCGATCTTTGGTGCTCGCAACTTGGCCACTTTCCAAAGGGAGAATCCTCCCACTTTCAAAGGGAGGTATGACCCCGATGGGGCTCTTGCATGGTTGAAGGAAATTGAAAGGATTTTCCGTGTTATGGATTGTACGCCTGCGCAGAAGGTTAGGTATGTTACTCACATGTTGGCTGAGGAAGCAGATGATTGGTGGCTTGAGGTTCTACATAGGTTGGAGATTGCTGGTGAAGAGATCACATGGGACGTCTTTAAGAGAGAATTTTTGAGAAAGTATTACCCCGAAGATGTTCGTGGGAAGAAGGAGATTGAATTTCTGGAATTGAAGCAAGGGAACAAGTCTGTAGCTGAGTATGCGGCGAAGTTTGTGGAGTTAGCTAAGTTCTACCCTCACTACAATGATGCTAATGCTGAATTCTCTAAATGTATCAAGTTTGAAAATGGTCTGAGGCCTGACATCAAGAAGGCAATTGGTTACCAAAAGATTCGGGTGTTTGCTGATTTGGTTGATAGCTGTAGGATTTTCGAAGAGGATAGCAATGATGCTTATAAGATTGTGAAAGAGAAGAGGAGTTCTCAGTATCGTGGGAAGCCCTATGATGTTTTTGGTGGTAAGGGCGAGTGGAAAGCTGGTCCAGGCAAGAGGCCAAGTGGGGGAGATGCTCTTGCAAGCATGGGGTGTTACAAGTGTGGTAAGCCCGGACATAAGAGTTTTGATTGCCAGGTTAGCAAGTGTTTCAAATGTGGCAAAGAAGGTCATCTAGCTGCTAATTGTGAGAAGAAAGATGTTGTGTGCTACAACTGTGGAGAGGTGGGACATATTAGTACTACGTGCACCAAGCCAAAGAAGGAGAAAGCTAGTGGGAAGGTGTTTGCTCTTGCGGGGTCCGAGGCGGCTAATGAGATTAGAGGTACATGTTTTATTAAGGGTATTCTTGTGATTGCTATTGTTGATACTGGTGCTACCCATTCTTTTATTCTTCTTGTATGTCTTTGAAAAGTTGAATCTTACATTGTCTTCCATGATGAGGAAATGGTTATCGATACTCGGCTAAGGGTTTGGTGACTACTTCTCGTGTGTGCTAAGTGTCCTTTATCGGTTTTGATGAGAGAGTTTCTTTGTTGATTTGATTTGTTTGCCGTTGGATGGGTTAGATGTTATCTTGGGTATGGGTGGTTGGTGAATAACCATGTTCATATCAATTGTTTTAGTAAGTCTGTGAGTTTCTCTTCTCCCGAAGAGGAAGAGTCTAGTTTGTTGCCGGCTGATCAGTTGCATAAAGTAATGAAGGAGGAAGTTCATCAGTTTGCCTTGATGGCATCCTTGTCTGTTGAGAGTCAAGCTAAGATCGATGAGTTGCCAGTGGTGGGTGAATTTTCTGAAGTGTTTCCCGATGAAATTCCTGATGTGCCACCTGAAAGAGAAGTGGAGTTTGCTATTGATCTGGTACCTGGTACTAGACTTGTGTCTATGGCACCGTATAGAATGTCTGCATCTGAGTTGTCTAAACTAAAGAAACAGCTTGAGGATTTGCTTGAAAAGAAGTTTGTAAGTCCAAGTCTCAAAAGAAGAAATTCAGACAGAAACAACAGTTGGGTGTTGGTTACAATACTCGCTCAAAAGTTAATTCTGTCTCTGAATCATTTTAATTTTGTTTTGTTTCAAGCTTGACTTTCTATTTTGAGTAGCTTCTAGTTCGTTAGACTAGTTATTGTCTAGCCCGTAGGCTGCAGTGTTTTAGGGGCTCTATTAGGGGCTCTCTACAATTGTTGAATTTTCTTTGATGGCAAGGGTTTCGGTCTAGTCCCCCCTTTTCTTTTCTCTGTCTTTTCTTTTTCCTTTTTTTTTAAATAAATTTGGGCAATCTGCCTATTTGTTTAAAAAAAAAAGCTAGTGGAGAAGAGGGTCTTTACTTTTGTACCACTAAGTTAAAATTTCAAATAGCAAGAGCACCAAAGTATATTATAATGAGAGGCCCACATGATCAATGTTTTTGCCAAAATAGTACTCTAAAATTTAGTAGTGACATTACATGACATTGTAACTAAAATTGAAGGTCATAACAAAAACTAATTTTGGTTTTATGGGTTTTTTTGAAGAGAATATTTATTTATTTAATTTTTTATGATTTTTTTTGTAAAAGAAGTTGGTTTTTTTTGAAAGAATATAAATAAGAAAAACGAAAAGGGGCTGCATTAGTAGAACAGAGGTGCAATTAGGGCAGAGGACTGTATTATTAACAGGGTTTGTGAATAATAGAAGCCCAATTTACATATTTTGGATTTTAATAAGTGGCATGCGAGCTGAGCTTTCAAGGGGGCAGTATAATTAAAAGAATGGAGTGTAAAACTAAATCTGACTTTTTTAAAATAAATAAAAAATAATAAATAAAGAATTAGTATTTATGGCTCATTAATTTTGGTGAGAGAGAGTGGGTGTTTTGTACTGATAAATGCAAAGTTGAAAACACAAATAAATGCAATTAAATTAGAATTCAATATATTGATTCTGCTTTTTGTAGATTTGATTAAGAAGAATATTATTAAAACCTAACCCGGTGATTGGCCGGCGGAATGACTGGGTCGATGGTCGAAGTCGGTCATTTGGTTGACCCGCGCGTGACCCGGTACTATGACATATTGTGTCGTATTCTGATTAGTATGCTCCATTGACTCGGTTTACGCGCGTGGAAGTTTCAATACAATTTACATATATTTCTATGCGATTGACTATTGACTAAACAACCACCACAGATTTGGATTATATTTATATATAAATTAGCTTGTATTGAGTACATTTGTGAAATGCAGTAGAATAATGGCTTCTAAGAGATGCTTACTTGTTTGGGTGGTTCTCTTTCTTTGTTTGTTGAGTTTTTCTTCCATTGTTGTTTGTGCTTCTGCAGGTATGTATATTCATTTTTGATATTGTTCTTTTATTTACACAACTATGGAAAAATTAATACATCATATGAAATATATAAAGTGTTATATATTTTGTTGCTACGTACAGATGAAATGGGTCAGAGTAGAAGACTTCTTCAAAATCAAAGACCCCTATGTAAGAGGGGAAGAGTGCTTATGGATGATGATCCACGTTGCCACAACTATCTATGATATTAAATAAATGACACTGTTTAGTTGGTTTAGTTTACCATATATGGTCATGAAATCTGTGTTCCTATCATCAAAAAATAAAATAACAGCTCATGCAATCTGTGCTAGCATAGAGAATTTCTGTAATTATTTGAAAATCATAAATTCATATGGCTCGAATAATTTGTGAGATATTGTAATTGAAATGTTACAATAGTACTAGTATATTGTACCGCTGTTTTCTGTTAACAGGTAATGGGTTTATCAGTATTTTTAAACACTTTTTTTATAAGCAAAATTGAAATTAAAGGAGTAAAAGAGTTACTCCAACCCGTTTACAACGTGCTGGGCATAAATTGTTGGTGTATGTTTTTCCCACACCCTCTCTTACTCAAAACACACTCCATAAGGGTGTGAAAAGACCAAAAGGCCAGCCAAAACCTCTTTTTTTCACGAAATTTCACCTGTTCGAACACGGGCCTTCGAACAGGTTCGAATGACATCGTTCGCGTGTGTTAAATTTTGACTTCACACCCTCTAATTTCACCTGTTCGAACGAGGTCATGCGAACCAGGTCGCATGAGGGTGTTCGAACACCCTATTTTATTACAAAAAATGGACTCTCACACCTGTTACCTCAAAATTTCGATGATCTTTAAATGTAAACTTTAAATGGAGTTGACTCCACATTTAATAATGTTGAGGGCCACGAGTCAATATTCAAGTCAAGACTCCATCACCGGCGTAAAAGATATGCAAGTACAAGTGAACTTCGACAAGTTACATTTTGAAGCTATGAAGCAAGCAAGGCTTAAATCTTCGACAAGAGAGGGCTCGAATCTTCGGCGAGAGATGGGTTCAACACTTCGCCAAGCGGTTGACAAGGAGCTAGTCGAAGCGTGCAGAAATAACGATTAGTGGCGGTTACTTCCCCTTATTTGTAGGAGAAGCGATTCTTTTTTCCCACGATTGTTCCTACGCAGTATAAATACCCCTTTGTAATAGAAAATGGGGTCACCACATTCTACAAGAACTCGAGAAACTCAACTTCCAAGCCAAAGCGAAACACGAGTGAAAACAGATCCTTTCATGCGTGTTGGTGAACCATTTTCTTTCTTCGTTTAATGCAAATTTTTACTTTCTTTTTACCTTCGTTGCATTTACTGCTTTTATTTTACTTTCAATCCGTTTATCTCTACTATTTTACTGTTCTTACGTACGTGAAAAACACATAACTCAATGGCAATCGTCAAAGAGATTTTCTAGTTTGATCTCACGATGCCGATATTGAAAACTAGTGATTGTTTTGCTAAAAACACCAAAGAAACAAATTGGCACTTGATGGGACCTTTGCCATTAACGTTGTGTTGTTTCTATAAGTGTGTGTATTTGTATGCACTTGAGGAGTGGTAGAATGGTACGTACCAATTCTAACAATGCCTCCAGTTCCAACCCTGTGGTATCACAAGGGCAAGGAACAACCGTAGATTCTACAAGTGTCGGATATTGGAAATGTTACGGGACAATGGCCCCAAGAACATCAATAACCGTTCCCACGATGTCGATGACCAATGTTGGGTCGACACGATCTATGTCTTTGCCACGCAGTATAGGACTTCCTTCTAGTCCTTATATGGCAGCAGGAGCGATTTAGAACGCGTTTCGAACATGAGTCTACCACCATATCCTTTTGGTGTATATGGCATGCCTCTTTGGAATGCCACGCGTTTCGAGCTTTTCCCCTTCTCGTGTGTCTTACGAAAGCACACCTTTGGTCGAAATCCTACTGCGATTAACCAATGCGTCCTTGTTGGCATTAAGGCAAAGCAAGTGGGCGAAAGCAATCATGATATGGTTAATATGCTCACCCAACAAATTGATGCGCTTTCAATCCGTTGATTCAGAATACCAATACAAGTTACCAGATGTTAGCAAACCAAATGGGTAGGATAGCAGATTTCTTTGGGGCTCCTACAGGAAATAATAGGTAGTTACCCAATGGTGGGAATAATGCGCCTAATACCCCGCAGAGATCGATTCATCGCCGAAGCCCGGTGGTTGTGGGGGCGAACGAGAAGAGTGGGGAAACCATGTCCACGAAGTAGTTATGGTGCATCGAAACCAGAACGCTGATGAGGTTGTTCGACAAGTGCAACGGAATAACGTCTGCGCTCAAGACAAAATAGCCAATTTGATAGAAACCATAATGGCATAGAATGGCCTTAACGTAGGTTTACATAGGCCTAATTTCATATCACCATTGTGTGAATATGTATTGCAGGCAGAATTGCCAAGAGGTTGGAAAATTCCTAAATTTACTAAATTTGGGGGTGATATCAATGAATCTCTTTGTCGAACACATTGCTCGCTACACATGTCGAGGCGGGGATATAACCCAAAATGAGAGTTTGAAAATGAAATATTTTCCAAATTCTCTGACTAAAAATGCCTTTACGTGGTTTACCACTTTACCCCCAGGTTCCATGTACACATGGGGGCAGTTAGAAAAGGCTTTTCATGAGCAGTTTATATGGGCCAGTCGAAGATTAGTCTTAAAGAAGCGGCGGTGTTAAACGTAAAGTGCACGAAGCTATCGACGACTACCGAATAGGTTTAGGCTATTAAAGGCTAGGTGTTTCACACACCTGAAGTGCTCGAGCATGAGCTTGTCGAAATGGCTGCAGGTGGCCTTGATTATTCAATTAGAAAGAAATTGGATACCTCTCATTTGAGAGACATGGCCCAATTAGCCGATAGAGTTCGACAAGTTGAAAGGCTTAAAGAGGAAAATGCTAGAGTGAATAAGTTTAATAAAAAAGAAAACTCGGTTGGGTTTCATAAGAAAGAGAAAATAGCCTATGTCGATGAGGAATTCGACTTCGCATTTAGTGATGTCGAAGTGCGAGGAAATAGACGTGGTGAACTTAAGCACGGTCCTCCTTATGCTTGTAAATTATTAAGGCACGCAAATGAGAATAATCTGTAGAGCCTAAAAGCGATAGATTTGTGCCTAAAACATACACTTTTGATGTTACTAAATGTGACGAAATCTTTGATTTGTTAGTAATCGATGGCCAAATCATAGTGCCAAATGGTTCGAAAGTTCCTCCTCTCGAGCGAGAGGAAGAAAAAGGGTTATTGTAAGTTTCATAATTTTTGGGACATACAAGCGACCGTTGTGTACTTTTTCGGGGACATAGTTGTAAGGCAATCGAAGAAGGAGACTAAAATTCGGTGAGAAAAGAACAAAGCTCCCATGCAGTTGATTTCGATCCACTCCATCGAGCGAGAGAGGCAATGTATGCGGAGCCGATGGAAATGAACATAAGCATGGTAGATGTGAAGATGGCAGGCTCTCCTAAGCCTGTTGGGCCTTCGACAGACAAGATCAAAAGTGTAGTGCAGAGGGGCGTTGCTGTGCAAGAGCTTACTCGGGAGGAGTATGAAGAGAAGGTGCAGTTCGTGTACCCCAAAGCTGAAGAAGAGTTAATAGACTTCCTTAATAGATGCAAGCTGAAGAACTCGAGGTAATGTTATGCCCCGGATGTATTTGTGTTTGACAAGGAAGCGGCTAAAAGTGTCGAATCTTTGCCAAGTTCGATGACCTCTCTAAAAGGAAATGGCGGAGAAAAACCAAATTTCGACTTCAAAAGGGGACCTTCCTTATAAGGTCAAAGGTTCGAACAGGCCTTCAACAAGCAAGCCACGATTTCTTTGGTAAGAGCGCAGCCAAGAAGGAGTTTGTCTTTATCGGCGTCGGCCAAGCCATTTGTTCAAGAGCAAATCTCCAAAATGAAAAATGGATACATCTTTGGTGTAAACATTATAGGAGTCTTTGTTCTGCGTCTTTGAGACAGTCAAACCAAAATGAGGGGAGGTGCGAAATATAATTACGGGAATAATTATAAAGGAAGAATCCCATGACCAAGACCCAATGGCGTCGTTATCGGCGCTCGAAGAAGAAGCGCAAAGACTTGGCGTTGACGAAAACGCCGGGGAAGTTCAAAAGCGGCTAAGAATATGACCTCACAGAGCCTCGGGGAGCAGCGAAAGTGAACATAGGTGCCGCCAACCAAGTAAAGGTTGGAAATAAGGCCAAGGGCAAATCTATTGTAATAGAGGAACCAAGGAGGCCTGCGATGGAAAGAATCTTTCCTCCACTGTCATCATTGAGAAAGAAAAGTGCTGACTTCGCAATGGATGAAGATGTAACTTCAGATTTTGAAGACTCTGAGGCCAGTTTTGATGTCATTTGCAATGTAGTGTCTATTCTACCCAGCGAATATGGCGTCATCACGATCCCCAAATGATGTCGAAGAAAACTTCACCGAGGATATGGCTAAACCACAAGCCGGTTTGTTACTATGTAATGAACAACGGCGTGTCGAAGAACAAATGGCCACTTTCGAGAGGCCAAACGAAGGCATGCAGCATCATTTGAAGCCTCTGTATGTCCAAGCCAAAGTCAATGGCGTAGGCATTAACAAGATCTTGGTAGATGGAGGCGCTGCTGTTAACTTGATGCCTCAAGCAATGCTAAAAACTATAGGGATGTTCGACACAGACCTAAAGCCTCATAACATTGTGTTAACCAATTATGAGGGCAAATCCGGCCGATCTTTGGGGGCCGTCGAAGTGGAGGTGGTGGTAGGTACTGTCGAGAGAACTACCATGTTCTTTGTCATAGCCTCCAAGGCAAGCTATAATATGCTCCTTGGCAGAGAGTGGATTCATGGAGTAGGCGCTGTGCCTTCGAGCCTACACCAGAAATTGGTGATGTGGAAGGATGATGGTGCGGTAGAATATGTCGAAGCGGACCAAAGTTACTTCCTTCGATGTCAACAACGCGTCACCAAGGAGAATTTTGAAAAACAGATGGCGAACATTGCGCCATGCACATCTTCTAGTCAGGCTTACATCTCATCTGACAATGTGATTTCCTCTGTTCGATTGTACCCAACACATGGTTTTGTTTGGGAGAGGGAAGTGGTGGAAGATGGAAGTGTCTATCCTGATGGTGTTCTACCCCCAACAGGATGGGATACTGACTCTTAGAAAGTTTTAAATGTCAGCACCCAACGCATGGGATAGAATTACGGCCTACATGGCCGAGAATAAAGTAAAAACGGCTTTGGAAGCCGAAATAATTCAATAAACAATGGCTGTCGAAGCCATAGCTTCGTCTGAAGAAGGTGGTGAAGTCATAGATGACAAACTTGATTGCATTTATGATGACGAACCATTAGGCTTTGAAAAGGATCCCAGGGATTCAACAAAGCGCATGCAAGGCGGTAGAAGTGACCATTGCACAGTATTCAAAAAATGCCTTTTCTTACCTTCATTTCCTATTCCGTCGAAAAAGCATTTTTTGGGGGGCAATCTGTTACCTCAAAATTTCGACAATACTTTAAATGTAGCTTTAAATGGAGTTGACTCCACATTTAATAATGTTGTAGGGGCCACGAGTCAATATTCAAGTCAGTACTCCATCACTTCGACAGAAAAGATATGCAAGTGCAAGAGATACAAGTGAACTTCGACAAGTTCTGTTTTCGAAGCTATGAAGCAAGCAAGGCTTAAATCTTCGACAAAGAGAGGCTCGAATCTTCGGCAGAGATGGGTTCAACACTTCGCCAAGCGGTTGACAAGGAGCTAGTCGAAACGTCGAGTAACGATTAGTGGGCGAAGCACTTCCCTTATTTGTAGGAGGCGATTCATCGCTTTTTCCCACGATTGTTCCTACGAGTATAAATACCCCTTTGTAATAGAAAATCGGGGTCACCACATTCTACAAGAACTCTGAGAAACTCAACTTCCAAGCCAAAGCGAAACACGAGTGAAACAGATCCTTTGTACGTGTTGGTGAACCATTTTTCTTTCTTCGTTTAATGCAAATTTTTACTTTCTTTTTACCTTCGTTGCATTTACTGCTTTTATTTTACTTTCAATCCGTTTCTCTCTACTATTTTACTGTTCTTACGTACGTGAAAAACACATAACTCAATGGCAATCGTCAAAGAGATTTTCTAGTTTGATCTCACAGTCTCGATATTGAAAACTAGTGATTGTTTGCTAAAAACACCAAAGAAACAAATTGCACGCCTTGATGGGACCTTTGCCATTAACGTTGTGTTGTTTCTATAAGTGTGTGTATTTGTATGCACTTGAGGAGTGGTAGAATGGTACGTACCAATTCTAACCTTTTTTACCTGTTCGGTTGACCTCAACCGAATATATTCGGTTACCCATCCCCGAATCGGTGAAAACAAGCACTCCACTTAAATGTATTTTTGGAATATTTGGAGTTAAGGGGTGTGAAAGAGTAGGAGGGGGTGTGGGAAAAGCAAACACCTAAATTGTTTTTAGCCCGACCAAAGGATTAACCCACAAAATAGCAAAAACATAACACTGTGAATGCTATATTCACTATCTTCTTAAGTTTATGATTACTAATCCACCCCTCCAAAAAGAAAAAAAAAATATAGCGTAATGCTATATTCACTATCTTCTTTGAAGAGATGAGGTTAATTGCGTCGAAGGGATGTAAGTAAATTCACAAGCTTCTTAGGAGCCTTTTAAAAAGAGAGAAAATATAGCGGAATGCTGTTCAAAACGGAGTTAATTAAAGTCATCCTTCCTCTGATGGAAAAACACATATTTTCAAATGGCAATTGGGCTTCCTCACCTAACTAGGTCACCTGATATTAAAGGAATAAATGCTAGTGGGCAACCCCTGTCTACTAATGCATACCCCCTCTAATGACACAATTGATCTTGAAGAGTACATGAATGCCCAAGAGTAAGGGCATGCTAGTGGAGATGATGTTGAGATGGTTATTGAGACTCCTGGAGTCTGATGTTCCTTGTGAGGTTGGTTTTTATTTTATCAATTTTTGTTTTTAATGGATTTACAAAAAATAGCTATTTGGAATTGTCGTGGGGCAGCTAGTACATACTTATCCCGGAATTGTAAACAATATCTTGATGTTCATCATCCTGAAGTTTTTGCTCTCATTGAAACTCGGTGTAACCCAGCTAAATTAAATAAAACTTTCCGCCTTCTGGGATATGATGGTTTTACCTTCTCTGCGAACAGAGGATTTGCTGGTGGTATTGCGGTGGGTTAGAGAGATGGTATGGTTGACTTGATGGAACTGCAGAATGATTTTCAATTTGTACACTTTCGGGTTACTATGCAAAATAATAATAGCTGGTTTCTCACTATAGTTTATGCTAGTCCGGTGGAGGATCTTAGAATCGAGTTATGGCACCATCTCAATAGTCCGGCAGCTGCCATGCAATGGGGGGTGGTTAGTGGTGGGGGATTTCAATGATATTGTGGATAGTAGTAAAAGGAGGGGTGGTGGGCCAGTAAATACTCACAAGTGCCAACTATTCCGAGCTCGTATTCAGCAGACTAATCTTATTGACTAGGGATCAGTGGGATCAAAATTCACTTGGAAGGGTTACATCCATGGAACGTATGATAGAGCCTTTGCTCGGTTGGATATAGGTATGTGTAATGTTGCTTGGCAGCTTTTCTTCCCAAATTCCTTCGTGCGTGTCTTGCCTCGTGTGGATTTTTCGGATCACCATCCTATTCTTATCAATATCCTTGGAGGTGCTAAAACTAGAGAGGTTAAACCTTTTCAGTTTGAGAGTGCTTGGTTGACTCATTCTGATTTTCCTAGACTTATGAAGGATAATTGGCAGAATCATGGTAGCTTGGAGGATAAACTTTTGAACATGAAGAACCATTTATCTCATTGGCACGCAAATGTTTTTGGTTTCGTCAAGAAGAAAAAACCTCGTCTCCTTGCAAGACTTGATGGTATCCAGAGACAGTTTTATGTTGGTAATAAAAATCGGTTTTTATACCGTCTTGAAAAAGAGCTCCAAACGAGCTACATGAGGTTCTCTACTAGAAGGAACTCATGTGGTATCTTTGGAGTAGAGCACAGTGGATGCAGGATGGTGAACGAAATTCTCAATACTATCATCTCAAGGCTACCAACCGAAAGAGAAAAAACAAAATTATAATGTTAAGGGATGACGCTGGTCACTGGATGAAGGATGAGGCCAAAATTAAACACCATGTGACTGGGTTCTTTATGAGTCTTTTTGCCGAAGAAGGGGAGGTTGAGGAGCTTCCGCATATGAAGTACCATTTTAAACCAGTGGAGCCTTGTAATTTTGAATTGCTTGAGCGTGGTGTCTCTGATATTGAGATTGATAATGCTGTGTTTAGAATGCAACCTTGGAAGGCGCCTGGTCCTGATGGCTTCTAGGCAGGTTTCTACCAAAATAATTGGGATCTTATAAGGAGTGATTGTTATGCTTTTGTCAGGGATGTTTGGGCTAACCCGGAGAAGGTAGCTTCTATTAATGCCACAGATATTTGTCTCATTCCAAAGGTAGCCAAACCAGAGTTTATCAAACAGTTCAGGCCTATATCTTTATGTAATGTGAGTTACAAAGTTATAACGAAGATCATCGTGAATCGTTTGAAGCCTTTGATGCCCACTATCGTGTCTCCTTATCAGACGGGTTACATCCCCACCTGTAACATCCATGAGAACATTATTGTGGCCCAAGAGCTCCTACACTCTATTCGAAGAATGGGGGGACGAACGGGGTTCTTTGCTATCAAGGTTGATTTGGCTAAGGATTATGACAGGTTACGATGGTCCTTTATTTCTAGCGTTTTAGAGGAGCTTGGTTTTCCGGCAAAGCTCCAGACTCTTATCATGAATTGCATCTCAACGGTTAATACCAATGTTCTTTGGAACGGGAGCCAAGCTGATAAATTTGAGCCCCAACGGGGTATCCGCCAGGGTGATCCAATGTCCCTGTATATTTTTGTTGTATGTATGGACAAGCTCACACACTTGATTGAGGAAGCCGTTGAGGAAAAACATTGGACCCCGATTCGGGCAGGCACTACAACAGATCTAGTAGATGGGCAGCGTTTTTTTTATCCATGGGCAGCGCTTTTGAGCGCTGCTGAACGTGGCCCTAGCATCTCCCATCTTATGTTTGCTGATGACTTATTATTATTTGGCCAGGCTACGGAAGCTAATATGCAGTGTGTTATTGATGTGCTTGACTACTTTTGTAGCATGTCTGGGCAGATGGTGAGCCCGCAGAAGACTAGTATTTTCTTTTCCAAGAATGTTGATGTGTGCCTCCGCAATAGTTTGAGAACCTTGTCTCATTTCAGAGTACCAACTAACTTGGGTAAGTACTTGGGGATTCCGCTGCTTGGTAGAGCTCCCAAGGCTCAAGATTTTAATTATCTCATTGAAAAAGTATCACAAAAACTCTCTGGTTGGAAATCTACTCACTTATCTCTTGCTTGGAGGATCACCCTAGCTAAATTTGTCATCTAGGCTATACCAGTGTACACTATGATGACAACACCTATTCCTCAAGCTTGTTTGAAGGATATTGAAAAGCTTCAGGGTGGTTTTATTTGGGGGGATAGCGCTGTAGGGAGGAGGATGCACCTCATTAAATGGGATACACTTCTTTTTCCTAAGCTCCTAGGTGGTTTGGGCTTGAGGAGTCTAAGTGATATGAACAAAGCGTGTCTGATGAAGTTGGCTTGAATCTCAAGCTGGAGGAGAATAAATTGTGGAGTAAAGTCCTTGTTGGCAAGTATGGGCGTAATTATTGGGTGCATGGCGAGCTTAGTTGCATAGACACTGATTCTTATATTTGGAAGGCGTTGGCTGAGTGTTGGGGTGAGATAAGGGCGGAAGAGGATTGGTTGGTTGGAGATGGTACCTTAGTGAACTTTTGGCTTGATAAATGATTTGATACTAGTTGTCCTCTTACTGAGCTTGTGGACAATATTCCTGGGGAAGTGCTCCATTATAAGGTGGTTGATTATGTTGATGATGATAATAAGTGGAAGATGGATAACTTGCGTAATTTGTTACCCGAGAGGCATGTTCACAATTTTCTCTCGCGCCCGGTCCCTGAGCCAAGCATGGGACCTGATACTACTTTCGAGTGCTTACAGGTACTGCGGTCTGATGGGACATGGCCAACGCTAAGAAGTGGAAGGTTGTGTGGAAGCTCGCGGTCCCAGAGCGGGTGAGATGCTTTCTGTGGCTCGTTTTGCATGGTAGGCTGGCCATGAAGGGTTATTGTGGGAATTGGAGTGGTACTTTCGTGGATTGCCATCACTATGCTGAGACTCTGGAGACCATTCATCAGATCTTTCGTGATTTCCCGATTGCCGTTAGTGTTTGGAAGGCCCTAGTTCCTGGACCGATGAGGGCAAATTTCTTCGGCTATGCATTTGAGGATTGGATTATGTATAACGTTCTTTGTGATGCAGGTACCAGGTGGTGTGAGCTTTGGGCCACCACGTGTTTTTTCCTTTGGAGATGGAGGAATAAAGAGACGCATGATAGCAACTATACCAGGCCGCATCATCAGGTGGCTCTTATTAGGCATTATATTCAGCATTATGCTTCTAGCAAGGATACTTTTGACCCCTATTCAAAATGAACCAAATCCTTGGTCAATATCAGCTGGCAGGCGGCAGGTGATGGGTGGTTGACTCTCAACACTGATGGAGCTTCTAAAGGATATGGCGTGTATAGTGGTTGCGGTGGATTTTTACGCACTAACCAAGGGGTGTGGCTTGGTGGTTTTTCTCGGCGTTTGGGAGATGCTAGCCCCTATGTGGCGGAGTTATAGGGAGTTTGGGAAGGTTCGAAGATGGCTAGGAGTTTGGGAGCCACAAATATTGAGCTTCAGATTGATTCCAAGTCAGTTGTGTCATCTATCACAAAGAGCGGGTTGGTTGCTTTTGATGAGAGAGGTCTTCTGCGTTGCATAAAGCATTTACTTGAGGGATGGGCATATCAAGGTTTCTCATGTTTATCGTGAGGCAAATTTTGTAGCTGATGGCCTTGCCACGTTGGGTTGCGAGCTGGGTGATGATACTGTTTTCTTTTTGCAGCCTCCGGCTTCAATTTTGCATCTTATGCATGATGATTGTAATGGAGTTTTTACTCCAAGGATAATTTCGGTGAAGTTTCTCTTTCTGGGCTTTATGCCCCTTCTATTGTCAAAAATAAGGGTGTTAGACAAAGTGATCCTTTGTCCCCTCTTCTTTTCTGTTTGGTTGAAGACGTTCATAGTAGAGGAATTTCTAATCTTGTTGAAGATGGTAAGCTTCAGCTTATGGTGGGTCCTAGAGGTTTTCGTATGCCAAGTCATGTTTTATATGCGGATGATAATATTATAATTTTTTGTCGGGCTACTAAAAAGAGTTTGACTAGTTTGTTGGATCTTTTCTCCTCTTATGAACAAGCTTCTGAACAGGTGATTAGCAAGGAGAAATCTAAATTCTATACTAGTCACCTCTCTCCTTCCCGTATCACAGCAATTTCGGATTCTCTTGGTTTTTCTTAGGGCTCTTTCCCTTTTAATTATCTTGGTGTTCCGCTCGGAAAATTCATTTATTACCTATTGCTGATAGAATAAAGGCCAGACTTTCCTCCTGGAAAGGCTCTCTTTTATCTATCATGGGGAGAGTTCAACTTGTTAATTCAGTGGTTCTCAGCATGATGGTTTATAGTTTCCGTATTTATGCTTTGTCATCTAGTCTACTAAATACTGTAGATACCTGGATTAGAAACTTGTTTGGTCTGGTGACATTAATACTAGGAAACTTGTTACTGTGGCTTGCAGTAAGGTGTGCAAGCCCTATCAGGAAAGAGGATTGGGTCTGCGGTCTATCAAAGCTAGTAATAATGCTGGTATGCTTAAGCTCGGTTGGAACTTTATTTCTACTAATCTGCACTAGGCTCTTCTTTTGAAAGCTAGAGTCTTTAAGAATAATAAGCCGTGAATTATCATGTTTCTTCTTCTATCTGGCTTGGGTTTAAATCCCATATCTCTGATATTATTGAGAATTCGACTTCGAAGCTTGGGAATGGGGTCAACATAAATTTTTGGACCGATACTTGGCTTTCTAGACCTATTGTGGTTATTATTGGAATTCCTCCTAGATTACATAAGGATTTTAAAGATAACCTTTGGGACTTTATTGTAGATGGTAACTGGTCCATTCCAGCAGACCTTTATTCTCACTTTCCCCAACTTCAATCGGAAATTCAAGTGATCGCTATTCCTTTTGTTTGGACTGAGGATCAGTTAATGTGGAATCACTCAGTTTCTGGGGACTTGACTTTTAAGGAGTCTTTTCTCTTCCGTAACCCCCCAGGCAAGTGGTTCCTTGGACCAAGTTCATTTGGACGCCTTTTATCCCGCCTTCTAAATCTTTCATTCTATGGAGAACTCTTCATAATAAGATGCCAACTGATGACTAACTCTGGCATAGAGGATGCATAGTCGTCTCTATCTGCAGCTTATGTGGTAATGCTTTCGAGACTTCCCAACATCTTTTCCTCACTTTCCCTTTTGCCCAACGTATTTGAAGTAGGCTTGGAGGAATCTTGAGTCTCCATATTGATACCGCTTCTTTTCATACATTTTAGCTTTGACTTCTCTTGGCTGGAGCCCTCAATTGCATGATATTGTCTCCACTACGATTGTTAGTGTTTTATGGATCATTTGGTATTGTCGAAATCATGTGACATTTAATAATCATGTGGTCTCCTTACACTCGGCTATGAATTTAATTATTTCAAATGTTGCTCTTGCAGGGAATGCTTCTAATTCTCCGATGTCTTCCTCTCTGTTGCTGAATTTAAGATCATCAAGACCTTCAATATTACTTGTACTTATAGAAGCTCTGCTAACATTAAGGAGGCTGATTGGATCCTTCCTGCGCCTTATATGATTAAGTGTAATACAGATGGTGCTGCCAAGGGTTTCCTGGGGCCTGCCACTTGTGGTGGTATTTTCAGAGACAGAAGCGCTGCTATTCTTGGTTGTTTTTCCACATCCATTGGCAACAGTTATGCTCTTCATGCCGAACTTATTGGAGCCTTGTTGGCTATAGAAATGGCTTTTGATAAAGGCTGGCATCACTTGTGGCTAGAATGCGACTCTCAGTTAGTGGTTTTCGCCTTCAAGAATTGCAAAATAGTACCTTGGAAGCTTAGAACCCGATGGGATAATTGTGTTTATTTGACGAGACAAATAACTTTCGCCTGCACTCACATTTACAGAGAAGGTAACACTTGTGCTGATAAGCTTGTCGGGTATGGTATTAACACAAATTATCTTCTCTGGTGGGATCTTCCTCCTAGCTTCATTGTTGATGATTTCTGCAGAAATAGACTTGGTTTGCCTAACTATCGGTTCAATTGAGGTCTGTTTGATGGTTTCTGCCTTCTTATGGCCTTCTGTTTTTGGTGTGCTGCAAATGATTGTTAGTGATTTTGGTGCCAACCTAGTTGAGATGGGAGTCTCTATAGTGATGCTTTTGCATACCCATTTTAACTTTCTTTGGTCTAGATTCCTTGTTATAGGAGTGTTACTTTTTCCTTTTGGTTGTATTGTTGCTTTACTCATGGGTTTTGGCCTAGTCCCCCCATGTCTCTTGTATATTTTCCACTTTTTATTAATAAAATGTAGGGGGTACTCTTTCATTCTTGATGGTTTTTCCCTGAGGAGGGTTTTCCATCAGAAGGTTTTAACGAAGCTCCATAATCCCTTCTTTTGTTTAAAAAAAATGTTATTCTTCCTCAATATTAATTTGATCATAGCTGATACGATAATATCTTAACATGTTTAGTTTGTTAGGCATACAAGGGAAATCAATTGAAGCGCATCCCCATCGCTTTTTAATTCAACTTCATAACTTTTGTATTTGTTTTTCTTTTTATAAATTAAAATCACGACAAATTTACTATTTCATTATTTTAATTTCTTGTCAACACAAACCAACTCAGTCCAAGTTCAATTTATGGATTAAATTGATAATTACACGCAGCCCCTGAGTTTGACATTTGGTCTTACCAATACTATTATTTGCAAGGACCCGATACACATGCCATGAAATAAAGTAATGGTTCAGGAAGCTAGTCTCATCCAGTGTTATGGACTTTAAGTGCAACGACCCGTGATCCCTCAATGTTAGCGACGGAGAGTTTTCGCTACTCTGTGAAGCCATCCTCACGAACCGACATGTAATACCTTATTTTTGGCCCAAATTAGTCTCTGACTTGGCAAATTTAATTCTTTTTTAAAATGGGACATTTTGGTCCCTGCATGTTTCTGAAACCACTGTAATGGAGAAGAAGACATTTAAGGACCAATATGTTCCCTTTTTTAAATTTTTTGAATTTGTCAAACCAAGGACTATTTTTGGCCCAAAATAATATATTACGTGTCAGTAATTAACGTGATACAATAACACATAACATGTCATGTAGAAGGCTTTAGATGAGGTATTAACCACTAAAGTGGCGGAGGGACCTAGTCGTGTGTTCCGTTTTGAAAATATGAGAGACTAATGTGTCTCAAAATAAATTGTCAAAAACTAATTTGTCATCCGAGAAAATTGACTGGACCAAGTTGGAGCTTAGTCTATTTTATGTTATCATTTTATATGTATGAAGTAAACACAAGGTGTTCTGGAGTGGGCTCAAGGCCCAATGCAGTCCGATAAGGCCCAATAACTATTACTATAAAGATGGCACGAATCTCGAGGAGTTAGGTACGTCATTTATTACTATTCACTATTCACTATTGATTGCTGACTTGGGCGTCGGAGTATCTTCGCAGGTACCACCCAGGCGCGACCAAGACTCTGATACCAAGACATTCAGCGACCGAGCTAAAGTACTACATCAGCACTACATCGATAGATCATGAACGATCATTGGCGACCACAGTGGGAGCGGATTGAACACTCCCACCATGCAACCAAGGAGGCACGCCACGCGAGCCTCGTCGTCGGCCGACCCTGCGGGCGGAATGCAATCCTCAAGAAACCCGAGGGCGCCCCACAAACTATCCATGAATCACGGGATAACCTCGTCGGGAACCGCCCGTGCAGGCGGCGAGGCCAATCTTGGAACAGATACTACGGCCCAACTCAACAAAGAATCGCGGCCCGAGTTGGTGGAGGCGGGAATTGATGCCTCTGTGCCCGAGCACGTGGCTCAGGCTTTCTTACAGATTCTGCAGAACAAGAATCAAATTATTGCCGACCGCGAAGCCCCTTCTTTCTCACTATATGAAAGGGATCCATCCGCCTACCGCTCGCGTCGCGAGGCGGTGAAGGACCCTCTAGACAAGTACGCCCTTCCCATAAGCAGGTAACTCCTCCTAGAAAGAAACGACCGACCTTTGCGGGGCGGCCCGGCACGCCGATCCCCGGCGTGCAGAGTCAGGGCTAGAAGGTCTCCCACCCGCAGGGGCGTGCGCAGTCGCCGCTCCAGGTCTCACGACCAAGATTATGCAGACTCCAGTTATAACCCGGAATCAGATCGCTCGCCCACTAGGTATTCCTCGGCCGAGTCATCCAGTTCTTGCAAGTCAAGAAGCCGGTCGTGGGACTCGTATGGCGAGACGGACAACTACGGTGAAGGGAACATATCCCACTGGTCGAAAAGACATGCACACGAGCGAGATAGAGGGCAGTCGTTTCAGCCCCCTTCTTTGTATGGCCACATGATGGGCGGCTACGGAGTACCCACCAATGAAGTACATGCATTGCAGCCGTATGGGTCAGGAGAGTTAGCGACCGGACATGGGCCTTTCTCAAGGGAAATCAGGCGTTATCGAATTCCCAGAGATTTAAGGAAGCCCCAAATATGAATAAATTCGATGGTCGCGGCGACCGGATAAGCACATACGGTATTTCAACAATTCTGCAGATTATAGAGAACTGAATCCAACAATGAAGTGTAGACTGTTTCCCAGTCGCTCGACGGACGGGCACTTGAGTGGTGGGAATCTTTGCGGCCCAATGCTATTTCTTCCTGGGAAGGCTTGGTCGCAACCTTCTTGGCCAATTACACGGCCAACCGTTGCTAGTACAAGTATGAGGAACACCTTGACACGGTCGTTCAGGGTGATAACGAATCCTTGAGGCACTATATCAACCGCTTCAACACGGAGGCAGAGACCATTCGCGACATAACCGACAAGGACAAATTGAAATATCTCAGCGGGAATACGAGCGGACCATAGGTTCGCGGAGGAGTTCATCCTCAACCGCTACATGGACCTTGGGGTATTCTTAAGGAGGCCAAGCGACCACATGGGTTATGAAGAGGCGCTCGCGGCTAGTAGGCGGGCGCGTGTGCGACCCAAGGAAGAGCATGGCGGGCGGCTAAAGAGCGTAAGGGCGTAGAGAAGGTCGCTCGGATTTTCGTCAAAAGAAGTTCGAGCACCGCGCACCAATTTGAACACACCCATCGCGCAAATCTACATGGATTGCAATAACGAATTTCTTTGAGGTAAAGCGTCGACCCGCTCGTTCTCAAGAAGGGCGGCCGGTTCACGAAGAAGTATTGCAGATATCACAAGAGTAAGGGCCACGATACTAACGAATGCATGGCCCTGAAGGATGACATAGAGAATCTCATTCAAAAAGGGAAGTTAACAAAGTATGTCAGAGAGGAAGGAGGCGCCCGGCCTGAAGAGAGGACAGAGGGAAGAGACGCTCATTCAAAAGATAAGGCCGTAACCACTCAAGCTATTGAAGTCGCAGGTGGAAAAGAAACCTCAGAAGAGGACGTCAGGCAGTCCAGGGGTCGTAGGGTCGTTATGGTTATCCACGGAGGAAACCCTTTGGATCACTTTCACTCTAAAAAGGCGACCAAGAGAAAATGGAACGAAATTCTCATGGTCGGGTCTTCTTCGGCGCAGCGACCAATCTCCAACAGACCGCCAATTTCCTTTGGAGACGAAGACCTACTCGATGGGCGGGTCAACAGCTATGTTCCTCTGGTCGTATCTGCTGTTATGGGAAACTCTGAGGTAAGGAGAATCTTGGTTGACCAGGGGAGCTCGGCAGATATCATGTTCGAAGAGTTGGTCAACAAATTGAGCATCGACCGCAGCGAAATCATTTAAATATGTCGGCCTTACGATGGCACTTTAGGTATGCAGGCCGCTACTCGCAGCGGCTTGCTTTAAGTCATACGATGACTCTTTTAAGTATGCAACCGCTTCTCGCAGCGGCTTGCTTTAAGTCATACGATGACTGCTTTAAGTGTGCAGGCCGCTACTCGCAGCTGCTTGCTTTAAGTCATACGATGACTCTTTAGGTATGTAGGCCGCTACTCGCAGCGGCTTGCTTTAAGTCATACGATGACTCTTTGAGTATGCAGGCCGCTACTCGGAGCAGCTTGCTTTAAGTCATACGATGACTGCTTTAAGTATGCAGGCCGCTACTCGCAGCTGCTTGCTTTAAGTCATACGATGACTCTTTAGGTATGCAGGCCGCTACTCGCAGCGGCTTGCTTTAAGTCATACGATGACTCTGAGTATGCAAGCCGCTACTCGGAGCAGCTCGTGCTTTGCCATTCGATGGCGGTCGTTTAATGTCATCTCGGTGACACCTCGGCCGCTCTGTTGCTACTCGCATGACGAGCGACCGGTCATAAAATCGTGCATGAGATAAATAACAAGTTTTTAAAGGTCAGGCCTCTGTAAAAAACCCCAGTGGGGAAAAAGAGCGCCCGCCTGCTTTTCATTGATTTTTTGTCGATCAGTACATCTTTGTATTTAAACATAGTATTTCCTTAGTTTTTCGGCGTTCCATGTTCTAGGTACGGTCGCACCATTCATAGTTTCTAGCTCGTAAGCTCCTTTGCCCGTCTTATTGATGATGCGATACGGTCCTTCCGATTTGGTGCAAGTTTCCGCTTGTCGGGCGTTCTTGTTTCAGGCATCCGCCGCCTAAGGACAAGTCGACCGATCGAGAATTCCTTTGCGGGCGCGAGTTGTACCTTGCGGCGACCTTTTGCTTGACGGTTGCTCTTTGAGGAAGCATTGGTTCGTAGCTCGTCTACTAGATCGAGTTCTTCTCTCGGTGGCTCGCTTCGTTCTCTGCTGCAGTTGGTGGATTGGTCGCCCTCCAGCTTAGCTCGCCCATCTCTATTGGAACCACTGCGTCAATTCCATAAACTAATCTGAAAGGTGATTCACCCGTTGTTGACTGAGGGGTCGTACGATACGCCCAGAGGACCGACTGCAGCTCTTCTACCCAGTTTCCCTTGGCCTCGTCTAACCTTCTCTTCAATCCTCGCAAGATGACCCTATTGGCCGCTTCGGCTTGGCCGCTTCGGCTTGGCCGTTGGTCTGTGGATGTTCGACCGAGGTGAAACGCTGCTTTACCCCTAGGTCGGCCAGCATTTCTCCAAACTTCCTGTCTGCAAATTGCGTCCAATTGTCCGTTACCAACTGTTGGGGACCGCCAAAACGGGCTAGCACGTTTCTACTGAAGAATTTACTCACTTTGGCTGCTGTGATGGTCGCCAGTGGCTCGGCCTCTATCCACTTGGTGAAATAGTCAACTGCTACGACTAGAAATTTAAACTGACCCGGGGTAGGTGGAAACGGCCCAAGAAGATCCATTCCCCTCCAAGCAAACGGCCAAGGGGAGGTGAGACTCTGCAGTTCAGAAGCGGGGGCGATGTGGACGTCTGCATGAATTTGACACTTGATGCATTTTTGGACCAAGTTCTTAGCGTCCTCCTCCATGGTCGGCCAATAAAAACCGGCTCTCAAGACTCGTTTTGCTATAGAACGACCTCCCTGATGGCTGGCGCATAAGCCTTCATGAATATCTCTTAAAAGCGTGGTCACTTAGTGGGCGTCAAACACCTCAATAGTGGGAAGAAGCCTCTTCTATAAAGTTTTCCTTCGACGACGGAGTACTTTGTCGCCCGCTGCCTTAAGAGCTTTGCATCCTTCTGGTCGTCTGGTTCCTGCCGTTCCGGATATCACTGCAAAATAGGGGTGATCCAGTCTTTCTCTGAGTCAACGCAGAGGATGGCAAGGGTTTTCTCAGCCTTTGTAGCTATGCTCGGCCGAGTGAGTGTTTCTTGAATTAAGCTTCGGTGGTTCCCGGGCGTTTTAGTGCTTGCCAGCTTTGAGAGTATATCAGCTCGTACGTTCTCTGTTCTTGGGACATGTTTTACCTCTGCCCGATCGAACTTGCCGAGCAACTCCCTAACCTTAGCCAGATAATTTTTCAAGACTTCATCCTTCGTATCGTATAATTCCTGAATCTGAGAGACGACTAGAAGAGAATCGGAGTGGAGTTCCACACGGTCAACATTAAATTCTTTAGCGAGCAATAATCCAGCTATGCAAGCCTCATATTCTGCCTGGTTATTTGATGTGTGGAAAGCGAAAGTGAGCGACACCTCTACGGCCAGACCTGAAGAGTTTTCCAAAATCAAACCGGCCCCGCTTCCCTTGGAGTTTGAAAAACCATCAACATACAGCGTCCAAGTAGTGGCTGAACGGTCGTCTGGAACTGGGGTCATTTCAGCTATAAAATCGGCCAATATTTGCGCCCTGGCTGCCGACCGAGGTTCGAACTTGATTCCAAACTCGCTTAATTCTACCGCCCATTTGATCATGCGACCTGCCAGGTCTGGTCTGTGGAGAATTTGTCGTATCGGTTGATCAGTTCTCACCACTATTTGGTGTGCCACAAAGTACGGCCTCAACCTGCGGGCGGCCACCAACAACGCAAACGTTAACTTTTCAATCCTCTGTAGCAGGGCGGGCCCCCGCAAAACTTTTTGATGAAATACACCGGACTACGCTTTGTGTCGCTTTCTTTGACTAGAAACGGCGCTTAGAGTTTCTTCCGCAATTGCAAGATCTGAGATATAAAGTGTCTCCTTGGAGCGGCTTGGTCATGTGGGCGGATTGGTTAAAGGCGCCTTCAAGTCATTCGGTAACTTGGCCGGCATTGATTGTTCCATTCGAAATCCACATTCTTTTTCAGAAGTTTAAACAGAGGAAGCGACTTGCACGCTGATTGTGGTATGAACCTGGAAAGCGCAGCGATCATGTCGTTCAATTGTTGTATTTCTTTCTTCGTAGTCGGCGGCCTCATCTCGCGACCATACCCGCATTTGTCAGGGTTGGCTTCAATTCCCCTTTCTGTGAGGTGGAAACCCAAGAATTTCCCAGCTCGCACCCCAAACGTGCACTTCTCTGGATTCAGCCTAAGTGAGCTCTTTCTTGCTTCCTCAAAAACTTCTTTTAAGTCGTCGATGTGCTGATCGTCCGACTTGCTTTTTATGATCATATCGTCGAGGTAGACCTCGGCCACCCAACCGATCTGCTTCTCGAAAATTTTGCTCATCATTCGCTGGTAAGTCGCCCCAGCATTTTTCAATCCAAAAGGCATCACCTTATAACAGAAGTTACCTTGGTCGGTCATAAAAGCGGTCTTATGGCGATCCGGAGGGTGCATAGCAATTTGATTGTAGCCCAAATATGCGTCTACGAAAGAAAGCAGCTTGTATCCTGAGGCGCCATCCACCAGTTTATCAATACTAGGAACAGGGAAAGCGTCCTTAGGGCACGCCCTATTCAGGTTGGTGTAATCCACGCACATTCGCCATTTCCCGTTCTTTTTCTTTACCAACACGACGTTTGAAAGCCACGTAGTGTACTTCATCTCTTCCACAAAGTTTGCTTTGATCAAGTCGTCAACTGCTTGGGTCGCTGCTCTAGCTTTTTCTTCATTCTGAACTCTTCTTCGTTGAGCGACCGGCCTTGCTGTTGCATCGACTGATAGTTGGTGGCAAGCGATCTCCATAGGCACTCCAGGCATATCTGAAGCTTGCCAAGCGAACAAATCGGTGTATTCTCTTAGACAAGTGATAAGTCCCTGCTTGACCTGCTCGGGAAGATCGCTTCCTAGCTTAACGGTCTTGGTTGGATCATCACCCAACTGAACATCAACAAACTGCCCGTGGGGTTCTGGTCGTTTGAGTTTATTCTTTAGCTCACGGGCTAAATCATCGTCACCGTCTTCCGAGTCGCTATCTGGGTCGTATCGGGCATCTAAGTCAGCAAGATTGACTTCGTGTCCTTCCCCTGAATTCTGAGGGTTGGATCCAATGTCCTGAGCGTCACATATGTCCTGATAAATGAAATGGTTGTTCTTGGCCGCTTCCATATCTGCTGCTAGAGTGGCGACCTGGCTATTCTTGTCATAAAACTTCATTTTTAAGTGAACCGTGGATACGAATGCCTCAAGTTTCCCCAATGTCGGCCGACCGATGATGCAGTGATAACATGACTTGATGGGTAATACTAAGAACGTCGTCCTGACCGTCCTATAAGAAGTGCTCCCATCCGCGTCGTCGCCAAAGGTGACCAATAGCTCCAAGGTGCCCAAAGGGTAAGTGATCGCCCCATTGAAACCAGTTAAAGCAGTCATCGTATGACTTAAAGCAAGCTGCTCCGAGTAGCGGCCTGCATACTCAAAGAGTCATCGTATGACTTAAAGCAAGCCGCTGCGAGTAGCGGCCTGCATACCTAAAGAGTCATCGTATGACTTAAAGCAAGCAATTGCGAGTAGCGGCCTGCATACTTAAAGCAGTCATCGTATGACTTAAAGCAAGCCGCTGCGAGAAGCGGCCTGCATACTTAAAAGAGTCATCGTATGACTTAAAGCAAGCCGCTGCGAGTAGCGGCCTGCATACCTAAAGTGCCATCGTAAGGCCGACATATTTAAATGATTAAACATTAATTACTTTAGGGTTTTTCACCGTTGATTACAAAGTCCAGAATATTTGAAAGCCGCTCGCAGGCGGACGAAAGTTCAAAATATTAAAGGCCGCTCGCAGGCGGGTAAAACGTAAGAAAGCTAGGACTAAGATTGATCAGCATGAAAAATGACAACCCGTTCACGAACGACCTTCCCCTTCTCGACCTTCTGGGGAATGACGATCTCTTGACCAACCACACAGTGTTCATAGTTGACCACAGTCTCATCAACGACCAGAGATGGGTTCACGAGCTTTATTTGGTCGACCGTGTTGGTAAATTGATACTTGGCCGCGCTCAAAGCCCTAGTATGGGCCTCCTTGAAGAGATCCTTATACTTGTCTCTTTCCTTTTCCACAGCATTCAAACTGGCCTTCAAAGAAGTGACCTGGCCAAACAATTCTTTTTCTTCTCACTAAGACGTTCAACCTCCACTTCACCTCAATTATTTCGCGGCGACCTTATCCAGCCACGACCGCTTTGATCCTT
The DNA here is from genome assembly GCA_020916435.1 of Oxytropis ochrocephala. NCBI lineage: Eukaryota > Viridiplantae > Streptophyta > Magnoliopsida > Fabales > Fabaceae > Oxytropis > Oxytropis ochrocephala. The sequence goes on along the minus strand of CM037094.1, from coordinate 64,793,070 downwards.
GGCGGCAATCGCATTATCCCGGGCGTTTGACGGTTTGAGTGATCAATAAGGTCGCCATTTTAGTCTCGGCCTCACGAAGTTTTTGCTCGTAGGTGGCGATCCGTTGGATTTTGGTCTAACTTCTTCCAAATCTTTGAGCAACCAGGTCCCTATCCTCCCTTATTTACATTAAGGACAACAAAGCGATTTCGAGTTTAAATGACTTGTCATCCGGATCGTCTTCAAGATAAGAAATTTTATTAAGAGCTCGCTACACGCCACACGTTCGGCCTCCCCTCTTGATATTTTGAAAAGAGTTGATCGGCCGCTTTCATCACATCAGCTATCACTTTAAAAGGTTCCTCCTTGAAAGCAGGCACGATCCTCGTCCCCCAAGGACCGAGCAAATCGAGATTTGACGACCGGCTGGGATGAACTTTACTCTTGTGGCCCTTGTGTTTTTTCTTCTCATGTGGACCGCCTTCGTCTTGGCGCCCTCTTTTGCCCGTCTTCTCGATTGAAGGCTGGTTGGGGGAGACTACGTTTCTGCCAGGGTTGGCCGCTGGATTGTCCACATCAATTAGCAATGGCTCATTAACTTCGACCTGTTGAGGGGCGTCTCCCTCCACAATTTCAGCGGCCGTCCCACGAGGAGGAGAATTGTCCCCATCCTCGCCGGCCACCGAGAAAAGAATTCAAAGTCTTGAACGCCCGCCATATCCACTGCAAGAAGCAAAAGGTGGGTTAGGAATAATTCGTAAATAATGCGCACAAGCAAACAATTCTTAAACAAATAGCTACCAATAGCGGCTTTGACAGCTTTTATGCCTCGGGCGTCCACTATCTGATTCATCTTGATGCGACCCCCTTGGACGCGAGAGGCGAACCGCTTGAGTCTATGGATCGTGTCAATGTCCCCAATATTGAGCTCAATTTCCTTAAACGAGTACGCCCCCGGTTTCCTTAAAAAATGGTCGTATGACCAAACGGTCGGCACAAGGGGAGTCCCAGCATTCTGCCCAGGTATCAACTTGGCTATCCCTGTCATTGCATCCTTCGTATAAGGAACGGCCCAGAAGAAATCGTTCTTCCACCCGCTTGGCAGAGACTCCATGTACGGTTTGAAAAAATTGTATTGCGACCTATTCTTCAAAGAAACGGCCTCCTTGCGAACCCCTTTGGTACCGGGCTCATAAAGATAGCTCATCTCCATCAGCGTAAAAAATAGCCTCAAGGAGACCGGCCGCCCGAGCGCTGTCAAGACATCCTCAAAACCTTGCAAAAACGCCCAAGCGTTCGGGTTTAACTGTGAGGGGGCGACCTTGAGGTATCGAAGGACTTGCCTTTGAAACTTTGTAAAAGGAGGAACGATCCCCATCCGCTCAAAGACGACCCGATACATTGTGAACTTCAGCTCGTCATGCCAGGTCGCTATGTTCTCGTCTTTCTCCATGCCATCGACTCGCCAGCCTTCAGCGTAGAACTGGGCGGTCAAGTCTTGTTCGTCCGAAGAGTGGCGGCGGACCTTGCTCCTATGGTTCCTAAGAATTGCAGAAACCCAAGACATGTCTTGCTCGGCTTGCTCGGCCGCTATGTCAGGATCAACTTGCTCCGGTCTTAAAGCAGCATCTTGGGCCACACATGGCACACTTTTCAAGGGCGCTGGGTTTTCAACGGCTTGGACACCAGCGGCCTGAACCTCGGAGCGAGCCGTGGTCGAATTTTCGGCACCTTCCAAAGAGTTTTGATCCGCCTCAAGTCGGTCAGATCGCCGAGAGGAGTCGGAAGACGACATCGAGGTCGAGCTCGAAGTTCCGGACGACCGATTTTGAGATTTTGAAGGCGACCGGTCGGGGCTAGAAATTCTAGGCGATTCGTTCTTAGACGGTGAAGGCGATCTCTCTGGAGCAGAGCTCGGTTGAGCCATTGCTTTAGCTATCGAAACGGCCGGGCTGCCGGAGATGCGGCGAGTTTGCTTCGTCCGGGCCAGAGTAAACCTACAGAGGGGGAGGCGGTCAAAATCGAGCATTAACACGAGAGGCGACACAGTCGACCCCGACCGCTACCCTCCGCTAGTTGGAACTTCAAAAAAAAAATAAAGCAAAATTAAAAGAAGGACGGTCGTGTTACCTGAGAGGCCGGTAGATGAATCTGGCGCAGGGGGCACGAGCGAGCTGTTCCTGGAGCGAGCGACGAACGGTAGGCAGCGAGCCAGCGAGGTCGTTTTCAATCTTCAGTGCGAAGAAAGAATGTAGAATGAAGAGTAATTTCCTACAAAACCCCACCACCTTATATAGTGGGCCAATGGACACTTCAGGCCCAAAAGCGAAGAGACACATCTCTTCACCTTCTCTCATTACTTAGTCTGGGGGAAATGAAAAGGCACGCCTTGAGGAGGCCAAACGTCACCTCGGAAGATGTGAAATCACACCATTTAACCAACCGTCACCTCAGCACTTAGGTCGCACGATTTTTTATGGCCGTGCTTACCATCATTCAGGGGCAGCAAATCAAGCCTTAGCCCGCCTACCGCGACCGAGCTTGGGGGCAAGCTGATGCAGGTGGGCTCAAGGCCCAATGCAGTCCGATAAGGCCCAATAACTATTACTATAAAGATGGCACGAATCTCGAGGAGTTAGGTACGTCATTTATTACTATTCACTATTGATTGCTGACTTGGGCGTCGGAGTATCTTCGCAGGTACCACCCAGGCGCGACCAAGACTCTGATACCAAGACATTCAGCGACCGAGCTAAAGTACTACATCAGCACTACATCGATAGATCAGGAACGATCACAAGGCAATTTGTAAAAGCTACAATTTTTTTCTTGAAAGTATGGAAAGGCTGCTATGACATATTGTATCGTCATTGTATTCTCATTCATGGCATTCCCCTTTGACTCATTTTAAGCCGGTGGAAGCTTTGAATACAATTTAGATATCTTTCCATGCAATTGACTATTGACTACCAACAACCACCACGGATTTTGAATTATATATAAACTAGCTTATCTTGATTACATTTGTGAAGTGCAGTAGAATAATGGCTTCTAAGAGGTGCTTGCTTGTTTGGGTTGTTATCTTTCTTTGTGTCTTGAGTTTTTCTTTCAACATTGCTGCTGGTGCTTCAGAACATTATGCAGGTATATATATCCGGTTTTGATTTTGTTCTTCTTTTTATATACGAAATTATATAGAAATTCATGCATATCATATATATAAAGTGTTCTTTATTTTGTTGCTTCAGATGAAATGAGTCAGAATAGAAGACTCCTTCAAAAGAATCGAAGATCTCCATGTGGGACGAGGGGTATTGATACAGATCGGCCACGTTGCGATAACTTTCGATAAAAGGAAAGAAGATTATTATTATTATACAGCGGGCAATGCAATCTTTGTTAACATATAAAATATCTGTTGAAAATCAGATATGATCATATGGCTCATGGTGTATTTCTCAAGTAGACGACTTTTACAAGCTATCTAAATAGCTTATTTATGTAATGGATTCGAATGCCTTTGTACTCCTATACATAATCACTTTTGTTTATAAAAAAATTCATGTGGAAAAAACCCCCTCCCAAATATAAAACTTTCTGATGCAAATCATCTTTTAGGGAAAAAACATCAAAAAGAAAAATAGTATTCTCTTTAAATTTTATTGATAAAGAGCAAAAAGAGACGAAAAAACATGGGGGAGATTATGCCAATGCGTGAACAAAACAACATTACAACCGAAAGTAAATAAAAGTAATCTATTAAAAGGAAATTAGATGGAAGTATTTATGTCTATAATGACATGCAAAAGCATCACTATATAATGACTCTCGTGACAACCAAGTTGGCACCAAAGCCATAAACAATCATTTTCAAGTTGCAACACACTAAAAATAGACCGCAAAAGAAAATGCAATCCGACTAACAAAGAAAAGTGCTATCCCAAAAAATAAATCAACAAAACCTATGGTTAGGTAAACCTAACATATATTGTTGGAAAAATCGTCAGCAATGAAGCTGTAAACCTAACATATTCCAGAAGGGTAGCTCATGGTTGAGTAAAATAGACATTGATGGTGAAAACATAGGTGTACAGGGTTCGAACCCTGATCCCCCTCCTTTAACTAATAACATCATAAAATTGATTGAAGAAGAAATAGAATAATGATCAATTGATTGAAATGCTTTAGATTCGGTGATTGATTCAAGTACAGTTACCCTACCTAAAGGAAATTAAAAAAGGAACATCATGCACTACTTAAAGAAATTACAGATAATAGAAATTACAAGGAAAAATCTAGAACAAAATCTAGGGCAAATCTAAGCAATAACTGAATGGAGAGGAGAAGAGAATCAGCAACTATTGCTGGCATTCTCTCTCATGTTCTGGCAAGGTGTTTTGATGCTCACATCTTACTTGTGCGGAGCCAATTTAATCTTGCTAGAATCTTCTATGTCCACCTTATCATCTATTGTTGAGTCATCAATTCCCAATTTTAATAGTCCCTCGCAAGCTTGACCATGGTAGATATTGATCATGCCAAGCTTGGAAATAAATGGAGTGAAAGTGGTAGGTGAGAGAGCCTTAGTGAAGAAATCAGTCAATTGGCCCTTTGAAGACACGGGAATTGAAGTAGCTTCATTGTCCCCTGTTGAACCTTTTCCCTAACAAAATGGCAATCTATTTTAATGTGGATAGCACTCTGATTCTCACAATACAAGACTTGAGCTCTTTCATATTTGATATTAAGATCATTAAGCAAGTACAATAACCATTGAAGCTCACAAGTTGTTATGGAAAGAGCTCTGTACTCTACTTCCGAGGAAGACCTTGAGATTGTCTGTTGCTTGTTTGTTCTCAATGAAACCAAAGATGGATCAACAAAAAAACAGTAGCCTGGGATAAATTTTCTGGTGTCCAAACAATTAGCCCAATCAACATTTGAGAAACAATAAAACTGCAAAAAAGATTTCCCTTGGAAATAATAAAACTCGGCCAGGATTACCTTTAAGGTATCTTAGAACTCTGCATACAACATTATAATGAGTGACAGTTGGAGAATTAACATGTTGAACCAATTGTTGGACATAAATGATATACCAGGCCTTTTGTTGGTGAGGTAGAGCAACCTCCCTAATAGTCTTCTTTAGAAGTTCACATCCTTGTATGCTTCTCCAGTATCTTGATGCAATTTCATATTTGAACCTAAAGGAGTTGGAATTCGTTTTGAACCCACCAGTCAGTTTCATGTAGCAAGTCCAAACAATATTTTCCCTGACGAATCGTAATGCCAATATTTGCTAACGGATTTATCTATTTGTTAGGTAAATCCGTTTTGCATATTTCACTACAGATTTATTTAACAAATAGATAAATCTGTTGTCTAATTTTTTCACAACGGATTTATCTATTTGAAAGATAAATCCGTTTTGGATATTTTTGAGGGGTAAAATTGGAAAACAGTTGAGTGGGGTATAATCAGTGATTGTGGGGGTCGGAAAAAAAAACACTCTCACAACTATCACCACCACCATCACCCATTATCACCACCAACATCACCACCAACTTCATTTTTTTGATTATTTTTCCATCCCCCACTTGCATTCTTTCACGTCCCCTCTCTCTTTACCGTCACCAGAGCCGGCCATTGGGCCATTTACCCCGTGCTACTACACAGGGCCTCAACCCAATGCCAATTTTTTAGGGCCCAAAATAAATTATGAAATATATATATATATATATATATATATATATATATATATATATATATATATATATATATATATATCTTGTTGTTTTTCATCTATTGGCATGAAATTGCTCATGGAATAATGGTAAGGATTACGGAGCGTTGGCTTAAGGAAGGTGAGTTTGATTCCCTGCACTTACATTTTTACAGTTTAATGATATCTTTAGCGAAAATAATAAATGGAATGTGAGAATCTCTATCCAGCTAAGGAGAGCACTCCATTTCACACTCCATCACATGCGTCCTCCTTCAACGGTCAGGATTCAACACCCGTATCCGACGTTCCAGGTACGGCCTATTTGTCTATAAATAGAGGTACAGCCGTCCAACCACGGTACGCATTCCCATTTCCTCACTACTCTCTCCTTATCCTTTCACTTCCTATTACTGACTTAAGCATCAGAGTGTCTTGCAGGTACCCCCCACCCGACGTGCTCCGGCACTCACCTCGGCTATCCGAGCTACATCTTCATCAATCCGTATTCGATTTTCATACACGCAAGCCTCACTTCAGATATCTCGTAGCATCTCAACACGTACCCCGGATCCGGTCTTTTCTGAGGTCCAGGTACCGAACACTATTCCGTGTTTTAGGAGCCTGATCATCAATGGAGAGAGAAAATGAGGTTGTGGTGGTGGTGGTGAGTTGGTGATGGTGATTGTGAGAGATAAAATGAGGATGTGGTTGTGGTGGTGGTGGTGGTGGTGGTGGTGAGAGGGAAAGGAAGTGGTAGTGATAGTGACGGTCACTACAAGAAAATCGCTGATTTGCCACGGACATTTCCGTGGCAAATGCACAAATTTACGTGGCAAAACAACATTTGCCACGGATTTGCCACGGACAAAAATTGGTGGCAAAAACGCTCGTCGCAAATCGTTTGCCATCACTCTCAGTCCTGTTCAATAGAAGTCAAAATGGATAGCAATAACACAGCTCAATGAATCCAAACACAACAAAGAATTAGTCTCAAAACTTGAATCCTATGAACTCCACATCAATCATTTTCTCACCTCCATCTAAAAATCAGAATATACAAAAAGTTGTAGCCAAAATGAAAAATGAAAAGAGAACCAAATAGGCATCGAAATGCAATAGTTCACAAACACCTTAAATCTTCATGCCCTTTAAATCCACATATGCATCGGTATATCCCTAGTTGGTAAGAAAATGTTATCAGGTCTAAAACACACTAACAATTGCAACTTTGAAATGACAATCACTACAAGAAAGTATTCAACAAAGTTTCCAAGAAAATAACCAGCAAGGAATTAGACCTGATCATCTTTATTTGTACACCTCAGAGCACACCTCAGCCTCAGGGTCATCTTTATTTGTGTCTGGATGAAGCTTCTTTGCAAGCTGCAAAATATGGAGAGGAACGAAGGAATAATTAAAAATAGAAAAACACGGGATTACTTTAGATTAGAAGGATAGTTCCTAAGCAGACATGAACATTCTACAAATTTGTATAATCAAACTATCTGACAATCAGAACAAATAAAACACAACTCCATATCATAAAATGCAGATGTGATTGTATATCAAACAAAATGTGAATATAACTTGATAGGAAACAAACTTTTCCTCATCCCATGAGAATAGGAAATGGTCAAGTTTCTATTCACAAAAGCAGACCAATTACTTTACTTATTATGTAAGATACTTAATGAATTGATGAATTTTAACCGGACAATGAGCTAGATACTAAAAACATAAACACAAATACTGATCCACACGCACATTTTGATACTTACCCCATAGTAAGCTTTCTTTATTTGAGAAGAGCTTGCATTCTTATTCACACCAAGAACATCATAGTAGTCCCTTGCCAACGATCGATCTTTGTCAAGGAGTTTGGGAGAGAAAACAAGTCATAAACATGCATGAGTAAATAAACAAGTATGCCATCCTAATGAATGGAAAATAGAACTTTCGGACACAAGGTCAGACGATTCCACAAATTTTATAAAATAAAAAAGGCAGCCAAGCATGTGACACAGAATGTAATCATCTATGCAGAGCCATGAATTGATCTAGAAGCCCCAAAGTATGAGTTAATTTGCTCCCAATAGCAAACCAGTTCTTCCAATTAACACCACCTCTCTATTTGGAAAGGGGAGGATGTGATCAAAAACAATAACCGAAAATTACAACTTCAAAAAAATAAAACAAAAAGCTTAAATTCCATATTGCAAGGAAAGCAGAAATAAAAGATCCGGATCTTGACCACTCCAACTCTCACTTTATGCAGAATCACCGTTTCTGCTAAATCTTCGCAAACAAGAACAAAAATCACAAAATTCATTTAGAACTCGAAACTCGAATTTCAATTCCACTATGCGAATTTCAATTAGTATAGTTATGAAAAATGAGCGATGATGAAATGCAATGGAATGGAGTGGAAGTAGTATGAGTGAGATTTCGGAGGTTAGAGAGTCGTGGTCGTGAGCATCGGGCGAAGGAACAACGATCAACGCCAGTGAAGCGTAAGAGAAGAGACTCAAGTTAGATTCGAGAGTGAAGATTACAGAATCGGGACTTGTATTGCCGCCATTTCTTCTTGAACTCGCTTGTCTCCACGATGATCTTCGTTGTTCTTGAAACCCTAATTCTCGAGGAACCGATCAATTTGGAAGCTAGGGTTTCGATTTGGAGGTGAGAGTGAGAGTGGTGGTGCGGTAGAGGTTGAGGAGGCGCGGTGGTGGCGGTGCGGTGGAGGTTGAGGAGGTGCGGTGGTGGCAAAGGTGTGGTGAGGAGGCGAGGAGGTGAGGTGAGGTGAGGTGAGGAGTGAGAGGCGTTGTGAGAGTGAGAGTGAGGCGTTGGGAGAGTGAGGATCGAGGAGATCCTTTTACTTATCACTCGATTGAAAGCGTTTGCCACGCGGCTTTGCGACGGATTTGTCGTGGCAAATTATCAACGCCCGTGGCAAATTATCAACGTCCGTGGCAAATTCTTACCAAAACTTATTAAGGCTTTTCTCACGACAGATTCCGTGGCAAATCCGTCGCAAGTCCGTCGCAAATTGGTGACGGAATCAGTTTGTGGCAAAAATTTGTGGCAAATCCAGCTTATTCTTGTAGTGGGTCACGACTATCCCAAACAATTTAAAGGCCCTGTTCAAAGTTAAAAATTGGGCCCCTAACTGAGCACTATAATTTATTTATTTTTTGTTTTTCTATTGTTATATGGAAATATTTTTGTATTAACTAATTTGAGCACTATAATTTTTTTTTGTTTTTCTATTGTTATATGAATATATTTTTGTAGTAACTATAGTATTTATATTTTACTTGCAACATTACATAATTGTAAATCAGAGTCGGAGTGTCTTTGTAGGTTCCCCCCTCTCGTTGAACACACAGAGATCCGACCGGGCCAAGAGCACCACCAAATGCATTCTCGGACCGACTCGGAAAATACAGCAAGGTACAGAACATTGGCGACCATAGTGGGAACAATACGTCTCCTACCTCATTCTTTGACAGAGAACTCGCTCCTGGTTTCCCATGGCACCTGTAACACCCCGGAAATATTTAATTGAATTATTAAATTTATTGGAGGCGTGATTAATTTGATTAAAAAGGATGGGTGTTGTTCAGGAGGTGGATCGAGTAAAAAGGGTGGTATTAGCGTAGGAAGCCCAGCGCTTGCTGAGCCCACAGCTTAAACCCTAGGGGTCTAAGCCAAGCTTCTCTCATTCTCACACTTGGAGGAAAAGAAAATCAGAATTGAGAGAGAGGAAGGGGGGAGCGCTGCGCAATAAGGAGAGGAAAGAGGAGATCTTCGCAAGTTTTTCTTCAGGTGAGAATTCTTGATCCTTCTATGCCGTTTTTCCTCCTTTTCCTTGTGTTGTAGCCTTCAATCCCTAACCTCCATTGTGTTGATTTCCTCATTGATCAAGGGAGTGTGCGTGACTGCGATTTCAAAGGAAGAAGGAGAAGTTTCGTTCGTTGTGTTGCTGGGTTTTTGTACGTGATTTCGTTGTTTCCGGATCATATAAATTCGAGGTAAGGGTGAGCGTTTCGGTTTAACATGATTGAGTATATTAGTAGGGTTTTGTGGGGTTTGTGGGAATTGGTATTGTTGTTGAATTTGATGATGTTTTGATGATTTCATATTTTGAAAAGTATTGATGTTGTTTTGATGCAATCGTTGTTGTTGGAAGAATTTGATGATTCGTTGGAATGCAAATGTGAGAGTGTTTTGATTAAATTTGATGTTTTATGTTGAGGAATTGTTGATTGTTCTGGATGAACTATTAGTGATGTTTTGATGATTGATTTGGTGATGAAAGCGTTTTTGGTGTTGATGAATTTGAATTTTTGGCACATTTTATTTGTTGCTTCCCAATTGCGCGCCGCTTGCACTCGATCGCGCTCAGCGCAAGCGCTGCTCTGTGGCATGTTGGGTCTGTCCAGTCGCGCCCCAGTCGCGCCCGACTCGCGCTCCGAGCGCGAGTCACTGTTTTTCACTGTTTTTCTTTAAAGTGTTGTCACGTTTTTGAAAAATTGATATCTTGCGAACCGGGAACCCGATTGAGGTGTTCTAAGATGCGTTGGAAAGCTTATTCAGAGGCCTAACTGAATATTTTATTTTTAAGGCACAATAAACTGTTTTTTGTTGCCGTTTATATAAATTAAAAACGTGATATTCCTCTTTTTCCAATGTGGGTGTCTAAGCTTAAAAATGAGGTGTTTTCCCGAATTGAAACGTGACGATTCTTAACAAAAATTTTTGTAATGCTATGTTTATATAAATAAGTCTCGGTGAAAGGTTATACTACTAGTGTGCTAATTGACTATGGCTAGACTGTGGTTTACCACTAAGGTCAGAATTTCTTTCTCTGGTGTATTTACAAGGGCATCACTGAGAGTCTTGCAAAAGTGGCCAATGCCTGTTGCAAGTAGTATCAGTTACCTGAGTAATCCCATAGTCAATCAGTTCACTATTTTATAACACACTAAGCTAAAAGACAACTGAAATATATATATATATATATGCTCAATGATGATGAGAAAAAGTATGACTGTGATGATGTTGCTATATGATTTTGACGAATATGACGAGTTCACTCTATGAGTGATTATGATGATGTGATATATACTGTGATGACGTTGCTATAAGATTTTGACGAATATGACGAGTTCACTCTATGAGTGATTATGATGATGTGATATATATATGATATTGATGACTATGACGAATACACTCTATGAGTGTTTTATGATGGTGATGATGAGTACTCCAGGTGAGTGTTTGATGAATTGCGATGAATACACTCTAAAGTGTTTTATGACGAATTGCACATGTGTCCATAGAGTCTCATAGCATGTGCATAATGTGACGAATAGGCTTCGGCCTCTTGCGACGAATAGGCTTAGGCCTCTTATTGATGACGGTGTGCCCTTAGTGGCTTATTGCGATGAGTATGGTACCATCATGCATATGCCCAGGTGTGGGTTGCATTGACATGCATATTTCATGACAGTGACTTGTTGTCAAATTGTGGTTGAGTTGGCGTTTGGCGAAGATGATATGGTGTTGATAATGATGTTGTATGATTGTTTGTGTTCATTACTTTACTATGTGCTCGATTATGTTTTGCTGAAATTCTCACCCCTTCTGCTTGAAATGTTGCTCTTTTGTGGCAACACTGCAGGTAACCGCGAGTGAAGGTCTTGCTGCCTTCTGTGTTAGCTATGGGGCTGTCTATTGAGTCGCTCTCTGATACCGTAGCACCTCGGGGGCGTAGTTGAAGTTGTTAGCTATTAATTAATTGTTCCATGACTATGTTGAGAGTATGAGATGTGTTTTTGAGAGGCTTAGTGATGTTATTATCTTATTCCGCTGTGACGAGTTGTTTTATGAGGTTTAATTTTTATGCACAAACTTAATGAGTGCAAACGATGAGTTTTTGTTTATGACGAGGTAACATTTCTTTTCTACTAATTAAATTAATATTTTTGAAAAAGAAATTACTCTGATAATGACGTGTAAATTGAGGGGTAGAAAAGGGGTGTTACAGCACCCCGTGCCAGATCTCGTGTTCAGAGCATCGTTGTTTCTCAACCTCCCTTGACTCTCCTGAGAGCGTGGTGATTACTGTTTCATTAACTAATGATGTTCCGGTTCCTCAGCCTGAACAAGTCCCGGCTCCCCAGCCGGCTCCTGCGCACGAGGGCGACATGCACATTCCAGCTGTGCGATCGATTCAAGTTTCGGCTCCCCGACCGGCTCCTCCCCACGAGGGTGACATGCGCATCCCGGCTGCGCGATCAATTCATGCCCCGACTTCCAAGCTGGCTCCTGCCCACGAGGGCGACATGCACATTCCAACTGCACGAACAATTCAAGTCCCGACTTCCCAGCCGGCTCCTGCCCATGAGGGCGACATGCGCATTCTATCTATGCGATCAATTTAAAAATCGACTCTACACACACACGAGGCGACGGTGCATCCAAGCCGCCCGGCCGGCCCGATCCTCGGCTCACCGGATTCTCTGCATCCATGGCAAAGTTCCAATCCACGCCGGGTAGTCCAAAGAAATCATGAGCCTCTTGAATGAATGCTCCCAAGCAGTGGCTCAGCAAGAGGAACACCTTCCTCAGCAGGAAGGGGTATCCTCGCGAGCGAATGCTATTCCAGAGTTATGCCATTTGCGCACCGTCTGCCTGGACTGTAGCCTCGAGGCACTACAAGTCTCCGTCCCGAAGGAAACTCCACCACAGGTCTCCATCTTGAAGGAGATCATATCATCGATCTGCTCCACGCCTCCACAGAGGTCGGAGATCACCCACTCCACCAAGCTATCCCCCGACTACTCCTGACAGCACTTATTGGCCCGATGAGTCCTTTGATGGAAGTTTTTCGCTGGCGTCATCCAATTCTCGTTATCGATCCCAAAGCCAGGATAGATCTCCTTGGCGGCACCGCCACCGTTCCAGGTCGAGGAGACCCCCAAGACGACGCGCCCGCCGAGACCGTCATCTCGGGGACAGGTTGCCTCGTTGCAGCCTCGAGGACCCCTTCACGAGAAGGGTCAACGACTACCCGATACCGAAGGCATTAAAGAGACCTCTCGTTTGATCATTTATGAGAACATGTATGACGGGACGAAAGACCCGAACGATCATTTATCGTACTTTACCTTCAGAATGAGGTACCGGGGGCAAGAGAGCCTGTCATGTCTAAAATCTTCCCCCGACGCTCGAAAAGTCCGCTTTGGCATGGTTCCACAAATTGCATCCAAACTTAGTCTCATAGTGGAGACAACTTTCCCAGATGTGCTCTACTCGATTCACTGCTTCCCGTGTGACGCCCAAGTCCGAAGAAGTACTCCGAGCCGTGAGGCAAGGAGGGAAATATAGCTGTTAGGCTATGTGGACTACCATGCATGCTTAAACGTGTGCAAATTAGACTTAACAACACATGACCTAGCCCTTAATCAGAATTCTCCACTAATTTGATGAGCTGGCAAGTGAAAAATTTTCACCCAAGTCTTTTTCTTCACAATGTTAATGTAGGAGCACTGGTGTAGGTAGTGTGGCCGCATCAGATATAGGTGCACCAAGTATAGTTGCACTGGCTGCACTATGATCCTGTATTCCTACAAAACACTCACGACATAAAATTGCACAAAATAATAACATTAATTATATAAAATGATGGGTTGCCTCCCTCAAGCGCTTGTTTTAAGAGTCTTACAGCCTTACTGTCTCTTTGCATTAGAGATTTTCAAAATGAGTGGTGACCTTGTCTCTCACCACTTGCTCTCCATAGTACATCTTCACTCTTTGGCCATTTACCTTGAAAGTGTATTAGTGGCAGCATCATAGAGATCAACTGCACCATGGGGGTAAATTTTGACTAATTGGAATGGTCCTGACCACCTTGATCTTAATTTTCCAGGAAACAATTTCAACCTAGAATTGTACAACAGAACCATTCCCCCCTCTCTAAGTTCTCTCCTTTGGATTTTCTTATCATTCCATGCTTTGGTTTTTGCTTTATAAATCTTTGCATTCTCATAAGAGAATTGCCTAAGTTCCTCTAATTCATTCAACTCTTAAAACCTTTGTTCTCATGCCTTTTTGAGATCAAAATTTAGCTTTTTATTAGCCCAATATGACTTGTTCTCTAGTTCAACAGGGAGATGACATGCCTTGCCATAAACTAACCTATAGGGGGACACACCTAATGCAGTTTTAAATGCAGTCCTATGGCCTTCTTATGTCTTTTCAAGGTGTTAATTAAATCTAGCTTTTGTCTTAATGAAAGATCAGAAGCTATGATTACAGGAAGTGTATTATCTTCACCTAGAAAAACATATTTCAAGTGTTTAGGAAATTCTTTTAACTCTAGCTTAGGAGGTTGTTCTATAGAAGGTAAATTCTTTTTGAGGTTGGGATCTTCTAAGTTAAGAGATTCATAAGTTCTAGCCCATACCTTAGGTGTAGCTTCGTCCTTTGACAAGATGCTTTCTTCAAGAGTTTCCTCTTCTGGTAGTGCAGCTGCATCTGTTGCAAGTGCACTAGCAAGGTGATCATACTGCTTTTGAAATTTCTTTTCCACCAAATGATCAAGAGAAATTGTTGAACACTCTTCACTCTCTTCTATAGGTTATTTTAAATCATTCAACACATTGAACTTCACCTCTTGATCATTTACTCTCATGGTTAGCTCTCCTTTCTGTACATCTATCAATGTCTTTTCTATTGCTAAGAATGGTCTTCCAATTATGACAGGTACTTCCTCATCTGCAATAAAATCAAGGATAACAAAATCTGCAGGAAACACAAATTTGTCAACCTGTACCAAAATATCTTCAATGATTCCTTCTGGTATGCTATTGATCTATCTGCAAGAGAAAGTGTCAAAGTGATAGGCTTAGCATTTCCTTCCTAGCTTTGTGAAAATAGACTTAGGCATCAAGTTGATACTTGCACCTAAGTCACACAATGCTCTACTTGTGTAGAATTTGCCTATTGAAAAATGAATTGTAAAGCTACCTGGATCTTATAGCTTCCTTGAAATTTTATTTTGCAAAATCAAACTACATTCTTTTGACATAGCAACAGTCTCAAATTCCCCTAATCTTTTTCTTTTTGAAAGCACATCTTTCATGAATTTAGCATAATTAGGCATTTGTTGAAGTGCTTCAATCAAGGAAACATTGATATGCAATTGCTTTAAACATCTAAAAACTTACTGAATTGCTTCTCCTCATGTGCTTTTTTCAATCTTTGAGGAAAAGGAGGAGGAGGGTGTTCAGGAACTAACCTTGGAGTTGGGACTTCATGAGATGCAGATGCATCAGGTGCTGCTACATGCGTCTTGAGAATTTTTTTCATTTTTATTTTTTTCTCCCTTACCTGTACCTTCAATCTCATATGGTTCTGACAAATCTTTACCATTCCTCAAAGAAATGACTTTGACTTGTTCCTTACATTGCCTTTGTGAAGTTGTAGCTTCTTTGTTTGAAGGCAATGTACCTGTAAGTCTTTGATACAAAGCAGTTGCTAATTGCCCCACTTGATTCTCCAAGTTCTTAATTGATGCATCTTGGGCTTTCCTAGCAGTTCTAGTTTCACTAATGCACTACAACAGAAGTTTCAATAAAGAGCACCAACATTAGTAGCACTTTTTAGGTGAGCGCTCCTTATTTCCAACACGCACGTCCATGAGTAGCGCTTTTTACACGAGCACTCGCTATGGCTAAACACGGGCGTTCAATGAGTAGCGCTTGGTATGCGAGCGCTCCCTATAGCTAAATACGGAGGTTCAATAAGTAGCGCTTTTTATGTGAGCGCTCCCAATGGTCAAAACACGTTCTCCAATGAGTAGCGCTTTTTCGAACCAGCGCTCCCTATGGTTTATAATACTTTATTTTATTATAATATTTTAATTCTAATTTTGTTCTAGCTAGCGCGTCTTTCTCCCTTCTCGTTGCATCAGTACCCAAACACTCTCACTATCGTTTCAGAGAACCAAACGTCGTACCCCCACTACCCTTCGCCGCCGTCACCAACTCACCCACGATTTCATACGCTCGCCGTCGTTACAACTATACTCTGTCGTTCACCACTACGCCGCCGTTCACCACTACGCTGTCATTCACCACTACGGCGCCGTTCATCTCGTTTGCTGCTGCTCTCTCTCATTTGCTGCTGCTCTCTTTTCTGTAAGTAATCGCCCTCTTTACTTTCCCATAATAGGTTTGGTTTCGTTTTTAGGGATTATAGGTTTTAGGGTTTCCCAACTTTGTAATTTCTGTTTTAGAAGCTTGGCTTGTGGGGAAAAATGCATTACAGTGTTAAATAAAAGCCTAATCTTTAGCTTTTACTTTTCCCTAAGAAGATAGATGTATAGAGGAAAGTCAGTATAGAGGAAACATACAAACATTAATATTTGATTACTAAGACTGTTAAGAAGATAGACATATAGAGGAAACTCATCATGCTTTTTATTTATTTATTTATTTATTTACAAATTTAGAATCTAAGGAGAAGGTGTAGAGAAAACCTAATTGAATTCCAAGTTTTTGAAATAAAATAACCTTCAATCTGCTTTTTTGTTATTCCTGCACACTACTACCTTACCTTGTGTTTGCAACTTTTTGTGATTAATTAGGATTCTAATTCAGAATGTAGGCCTTCTAAATCCTGATAATACTTGCTATACGGAATCCCATTGTTTTTTAGTGTAGAAATATTTGAACTAAGGGCCATGTTTCTTCAAATTGATAATGCTATGCTGCTAATATACATATACCAACTGTTATAAAATATATGTGCAACTAGTAAACATTGATCAGGACTTGATTGATAGCCAAAACACCCGTGTTTTACATTGGATTTATTACTTGTCTTATTGTTGCTGCTACAACACCCTTGTTTTCAATTTTGACTAATACTAGTGAGATTACAATTACAATATTTTTAACTTCAAAATAAATATCAGAATCAGCAATTTCTGCTACTGCTAGCATTAACTGATGGCGTGCGTGATATAACAGACATGAAGTTAAAGATGATTAATTAATATACTTTTTTTAGTCTTCTTTGTTCCATATGATTAACTTTTTTTTGTCCTTTATGCTATCAATGGAAGTGCTCAATTTGACTCTTAGCACACAGTGTTAAGTAAGATTTTTAAAATGAAGAAAATATGAATGAACTACGTGAACTTGACTTGTCATTTTGGGAAGATTTTTAGCACACGGTTTTTAGTTCATTTTAAATTTTGATTTTGAAGATATGAATTGAACATGTTCTTTTTATTTTGGGAAAGAGTTGGTGTGGTTGTGTGTGGATATGTTTTATGTGACTGAAATAGACTAACTGATTAGGATGTTGTACATCTGTTTTAGGTACTATAGAGCTCCCAAGCTTATATTTGGTGCTACTAAGCACACCACAACCATTGACATTTGATCGGCTGGTTGTGTAGTTGGTGAATTATTGCTTGACCAGGTACCTAACTTCTTTAAATTTGTCTGATTCTTACACCTGAAACTGAGTTTGAATAAAGAGGAACTCGACATTGTAAATAAAAATGAATTGGCAAGTGGATCTACTATTAGAGCATATATCAGATGCGTATCTATCTTATTATTTCTCCTACTAATGTTATTATTATTATTAATTTAATTTAATTTAATTTGTATACATTTTAATTAAAGGTATTTGTACCATGAGATATTGGTCCCAATGGAACAAACACAAAGATTTTTGTTCATATGCCCCGAAGCTACTTTTCTAAATAATATCATCATGGATAAAACAATGTCAAAAGAACATATAGAAATATGCAATTAACAAATGGAAAGAAACAAGCAAGATGTTAAAGCACATATTATCGGTGCTTGGTGCTAGCACATCAATCAAGCTGTGATAAATTGTTTTTGGCACCCATCAACGTAGGGTGAGTAATTTAATCTCTCTCTCTCTCTCTCTCTCTCTCTCTCTCTATATATATATATATATATATATATATATATATATATATATATATATATATATATATATATATATATATATATCAATAATATATAACATGTATTTGTGAAATAATTGTCATTAAGTTGATTATTCAAAAATTTCTTAGGCAACATTGGATATTGTTGGTGATTGATCCTAAAAGAGATACTATTTTCTTTTTGGATTCACTCCATGTTCATTACAACAACTACCCCAAGTTGGTGCGACTTTTTAATAGATGTGTATTTAGATCCCTCGCATATTTCATAATTTAAATTGTGTATGTATTTTGATTAATGTAGTTATATATATATGATGTTGTTTCAGTGGTTTGACAACTTATTGGGGATTGAGTGATGTCAGGACTGTGTACAGAAAATCATCATCTTCTACAAAATGGATAGGAATAAGGGTAAGTTAATAATCAATATTCTTATGCATGTGTAATTAAGTAAATGTAATAACAAACTAATCTTTTGTTTTATAGACTCCCAAACAACCAAACTTTGATGATTGTGGGTACTATGTAATGAAGTTTATGAAGGACATCATCACTCACAATCAAATGGAAATCCCAATCGATGTATGTAATTTCATAGTTTGATTTGACAAGTAATATGTAGTAATTTTGATGTATTCTTAACTTCATTTATTTTATTTTTTTTCAGTATTTCCCTGGATATCCGTTTGGAACTCCATTTTCTGATGAGGAACTTACAGAGGTCAAAGAAGACTGGTGTCGTCATGTTGTCAGTTTGATTCATGCAAAATCGAAATTGATGTAATTTTTGTAGTACCTCATAATATTGGATATGTTGTAATTTTTGTTGTTGTCTATGTTGATATTCATCTTTTGGTGTATGATGATTTATGTAATTTTGGTGGATTTATAGTTGGAATTTGATTTGAAATAGGGGTTTTTGATTTGGAATTTGTTGTTGGTTTGCTGGTATTGTTGCTTGATGATTATGAGGAGGGAGCTAGGAAAAACAGAAAAAAAAAATTAAAAAAAAATAGGCATAGGTAGCGCTTTGTTTAAAAGGCGCTACTATTGGTACTAGCGCATATTGGAATAATGAGCGTTTGTGCCCAGAAGCGCTACTCTTGAGTGTAGGAATAAGGAGCGTTTTGTATAACAGACGCTCCCTTTGGTCTAAGCGCATCTCAAAATAAGGAGCGCTAAGTCTAAAAAGCGCTACTCTTTCCTGTTCATTGGTAGCACTTTTGGAGCGCTCCCTTTGGCTGTTTGGCAATAGGAGCGCACAGTTTAGGAGCGCTCATGAGCGCTACCAAAGGACCCAAAAAAGCGCTACCAATTGCCTTTTCTGTTGTAGTGATGAATGATTTAAGAAAAACCTTCTAGAGAATTATCAATGGCAGGTGGATTTGGTCTTTGGTAGTTTTAAGATTGGAATTCAGGAGGTGTAGCTGGTGCAGGTGCACTTGGTGCAGGAGCACTGGAATTGTTCCACCTAAAATTTGGGTGGTTCTTCCATCCTGGATTATAGGTATTAGAGTAAGGGTTATTATTCCTATTGTAACCTACATAATTGACAGAGATGAGATTACTAGAACACTCTTCATACAGATGTCCTCCCCCACAATATACACAACTTGTAGTTCCTGGAGGGGCTTGTTCTATGGCTGCTGCAGTATTTTCCTTAGGCGTAGCTGCATTAGTTGAAGTGAATTTTTGAACATATTAGTTAGAGAGGCTACCTGAGCAGATAGGGCTGATATGTCACAAATCTCATGTACCCCAGAGGTTTTCTTTTGGGCACTCACCCTCTCAGTAGGCCAACTAGAACTATTTGTAGCAATTTTGTCAATGAGATCACATGCTTCATTATAAGACATATTTAAAAGAACACCACCAGCTGATGAATCAAGCATCACTCTAGTTTGGGGTTCTAGACCATTATAAAAGGTTTCCATCTGTATAATGATAGGTAAACCATGATGTGAACATTTTCTTAAGAGTTCTTTCCACATTTCCCATGCTTCAAACAAAGATTCAAATTCTTTCTGTCTAAAAGATGTAATATCATGTCTCATCCTAGCATTTTTTATTGGAGGAAAATATTTACCTAAGAATTTTTCAGCCATTTCTTTCCATGTATGAATAGAATTGGGCTCCAAAGAATTTAACCATGATTTAGCCCTATCTTTCAATGAATATGGAAATAACTTCAGTCTAAATAACACCAGGAATGATAAAGTTACTACAAACTTCAAGAAATTGCTTTAAATGCTCATGTGGATCCTCATGAGGAGACCCACCAAATTGACCTATTGTTTGTAACATTTGGAACATCATAAGTTTAAATTCAAAATGCACAACATCAATATGGGGTCTAGCTATACTAGTTTGCATATGTTGATGATCAAATTGGGCATAGTCCCTCATAGGCCTATCCTATCATTTATCATACCTATTGGTCCCATTTGAATGAACTGTTGCTTGTGATTAGCTTCAACTTCAGGTTGTTGTTGAGAATTAGGTCCTCCTCTCACTGATGCAGGCCTTGAATTCTGTCCTTCAGACATGTTTCTGCAGCTTTGTTGCCTTTCTCTTTGTTGTCTTAGCAATCTCCTAAATCTTCTCTGAATTTATGGATCACAATGGTGTTCTATTCCTGGGCATATGCTAGTGCATCTGCACTAAGTGTGTCTGCACATGAAACATAATACCAGTAATAATAAAACACTAAATTAACAATCTAAACAACAAAATTTTACAAAAATCCCCGGCAACGGCGCCAAAAACTTGGTGTGGAAAATGGTATGCTAGTATACATAGTCACACAAGTAATATAATGATAATAAAAGGTCGAACCCGCAGGGATTATGTAAAGCTTTGTAAGGTTTAGAGTGTACACTTATTGTGTCTACACTACTCACAGTTGGTTGAAGTATGAAAATTGTATTAACAAAGTATAAACAATAAAGATGTGTAAGGATCAGTGAGATAAAGTAGTTGAGATGTTTTCACTAAGTAAATCACTTCTAAGAGTTTTAGTGGTGTAGGCAGTGTAGGTACACTAGATGCAGCTGCATCAGTATGTGTCTTTCAGTCACTTTCTTCAGAGTTTCATTACAAGCTTTCTATGTCTAGGCATGCTAAATAGGTTCACTCTTGTCTCTTAAGCATCCACTGTTTCACCCTAGGAACTATGTTATCCTATGTCTAGGACTTAACATGGTTTTAACAATCATTTCCTTATCAAAAACTAGTTTAACAAAGAAGTTGTTACAAACACTTATTCCTATTAACTCCTTAAATGTAAC
This sequence comes from Oxytropis ochrocephala, assembly GCA_020916435.1. Classification (NCBI taxonomy): domain Eukaryota; kingdom Viridiplantae; phylum Streptophyta; class Magnoliopsida; order Fabales; family Fabaceae; genus Oxytropis; species Oxytropis ochrocephala. Next base: position 64,772,075 of record CM037094.1, on the reverse strand, counting down.
CCATGTCTGCTGTTACAAGTTTACTTATTCTAAAGTGATCAAATTCAATATAAGTTTTGAAAGAAGTATTACACAAGAGTTAAAGTGCACACACTACATAAACAAACTTTACTTACTTATAAGCTCATTACAAGGCTACAATATCTCAACTAAAGGAATTTAGCTCATGTTACTCATTATATAATAGAGAGAATCTGTAAAGAACATAACAAAATGAGTAATATTACAAAAGAACTCAAAAGGATAGAAATTACACAAGTTTCCTTCAAGTAGAAGTGAAGGAAGAGGTGGTCAAGCACTTCCCTACCTTCTTACAATTCAGAAACTCAATGAAAACTAAACCTAGATTACAAATATAAAGAAACTATGTGATCCTTAAAAGCTTGGATGAAGGATGATCTTCAAGTGAGGAGAAGTGGTCCTTTATATAGGCAATGAGCTTTCCTTCGATGGAGGGTTTGCTTGGGAGACAAGATTTAACCAAGACCAGCTAACCATAGTTACTATGTAGACCTCCCATCAAGCAAGTTGCTCTTCTCATGAAGTTCACATGGGGTGGTCCAATAAAGAAGTGCCACATGTCCTTGAGTGAGTGACCTTCTCAACTTGTCTCCAATAGTAGGCGCCGAAATATGCAAGTGGGTCTGCTCCACATGACTAATCATGACGTCACATGTCAAGTGTTGGTTCATCAAATTGGTCCTTGGATGATTTGGTGCATATTGCTAGTGTAGCAACATTGGATGCAGGCGGTGCAGGTACTCCTAGTGTAGCTGCATTAAGCAAAAACATCAAACATACCAAGACCTATGCAATTTGCTTAGTTCATTGTTTTAATCCATTTGAATCCTTGAAATGTTGTTTCTTTATTTATAAGCTCTATTTACATATTAATTTACTTAAGAATAAGGAAAAATCTAAGTTTATTTGTATGAATAACTCTATATAAAATAGAGTTATCATATAGGTAGTCCAAATCAATTATTTTAAGTCTTCCTTCAACTGTACAGTCCCATACCTGCACAAACTCAGGATGCCTCTTATTCCGGTGCAAATTTGATTTATTCTTGTGCCCCTTCCCTATTAGCCGCCAAGAGTCGCTCTTTTTGCTCGTGCTCGTGTAACATCCCGCATCGCTTCAGGAATCGTCGATCGCCTCACGAACCAACACAAGTCTTTTCAGCATGCTTTGTCCTCACTTGCATGCTTTCTGGGAAACTTCCCAGAAGGTCACCCATCCCATTACTACTCCAAGCCAAACACGCTTAACTATGGAGTTCTTATGGGATGGGCTCCCGGAAAGAAGATGCACTTTGTTGGTATAGGTAGTTCAAATCAATTCTTTTAAGTCTTCCTTCAATTGTACAGTTCCATACTTGCGCAACCTTAGGATCCCTCTCATTCTGGTGCGAATTCGGTTCATCCATGTGCCCCTTCTCTATAAGCTGTCAGGAGCCGCTCTTTGTCCATACTCTGCACTGGCGATCACTCCCCGCCCTCATCATCCATGGATGTCACATGCCCACCAGCTTCTGCTTGGTTCGTCTCCGAACCACACCGTACTGGGAGAGGTCTTCTCTAATACCATTTCTAACATCCCAGACTGCTTCCAGATCAGTCGACTGCCCCCACGAACCAACACAAGTCTTTTCAGCATGCTTTGTCCTAACTTGCATGCTTTCCGGGAAACTTCACAGAAGATCACCCATCACATTACTACTCCAAGCCAAGCACGCTAAACTATGGAGTTCTTATATGACAGACTCCCGAAAAGAAGATGCACCTTGTTGGTATAGGTAGTTCAAATCAATTCTTTTAAGCCTTCCTTCAATTGTACAGTCCCATACCTGCGCAGCCTTAGGATCCCTCTCATTCTGGTGCGAATTCGGTTCATCCATGTGCCCCTTCTTTATAAGCTGTCAGGAGCCGCTCTTTGTCCATGCTCTGCACCGGCGATCACTCCCCGCCCTCATCATCCATGGATGTCAAACTCTGCACCGGCGATCACTCCCCGCCCTTGTCATCCATGGATGTCACATGCCCACCAGCTTCTGCTTGGTTTCTCCCCGAACCACACCATACTGGGAGAGGTCTACTCTGATACCATTTGTAACATCCCAGACTGCTTTCAGAAGTGTCGACTGTCCCACAAACCAACACGGGTCTTTTCAGCATGCTTTTGTCCTCACTTGCATGCTTTTCGGGAAACTTCCCAGAAGGTCACCCATCCCACTACTACTCCAAGCCAAGCACGCTTAACTATAGAGTTCTTATTGGATGGGCTCCCGAAAAGAATATGCATCTTGTTGGTATAGGTAGTCCAAATCAATTCTTTTTAAGCCTTCCTTCAACTGTACAGTCTTATACCTGCACAACCTCAGGATCCCTCTCATTCCGGTGCAAATTCGGTTCATTTGTGTGCCCCTTCCCTATAAGTTGTCAGGAGCCGCTCTTTGTCCATGCTCTGCACCGGCGATCACTCCCCACCCTCGTCATCCATGGATGTCACATTGGGGGTGGCGTGGCTGGTCACTTTGGGAACGATTATGGAAAATTGGAACACCTCTAGCTTGTTTTCTAAAAGAGTAAGCGATGTGGTGTGCATCCATGGGGATCCGGACTTGATTAACCCTCAAGTTTCAGTCAAAGCATTGCACAAACTGACTGAAATAGAGTCAACGTCACTGCTGTATTTCTTGATGTTAAGTCCCGTAGAAACCGGTTAGTTATATACTACTAAGGAGGAGAAGGATAGCGATATAGAGCATCCCTTGCTAGAGATTTTATAGAAGTTTGCCTCAGTTTTTGAGTTACCAAAACGATTGCCACCTAATTGTGCAATAGATCACCATATTCCTTTTAAAACTTGGATTTATCCGGTGAATGTGAGGCCATATAGATACCCATATGCTCAAATAAATGAAATAGGAAGACTAGTGAAAGACATGTTAGAAGCTGGAATGATTTAACCCAACTGCAGCCCCTTCTCTAGCCCAACTCTTTTGGTGAAAAAGAAAGAGGTGGGTTGGCGCTTTTATGTTGAATATCGCACCCTTAACAAAGCCACTCTCCCATATAAGTATCCAATTACGGCCATTGAGGAGTTATTGGATGAGCTACAAGGGGCCCAAATTTTCTCCAAAGTAGATCTAAGAGCTAGCTATCACCATATGAGAATGTGTGAAGAGTATATCCCTAAGACAACATTCTGAACGCATCAAGGCCATTATGAATTCAAAGTGATTCCCTCTGGGCTCACTAATAATGCTCCGACAACATTTCAATATTCAATGAATTCTATCCTACAACCATACTTGCGTAAGTTTGTGTTGGCAATACAGCAAGAGTTAGGATGACCACTTATCCCACTTGTATGAATAACTCTATATAAAATAGAGTTATCATTGATCATCGCAGAGACCCATTAAGCACAACCTTATTGTCCCAAGACGATCAAAGCTATCTAACCTCATTTGTTCCAATATCAAACTTCACCTCTTGGTACTTCGTTTGATATTTGATTTATTAAATAAGAATGATGAGGCTAGATTAAAAATCAAGTTTTAATAAGATAGAGTTTACTCTTGGAATTGTTTAGGGACCCATCATTGGATTGTTTCCAACAATCCCAAGACTATAGAGGTCTACTCACACATAATCATAGTAGACAAGGGAGTAGAAGAGAATGACATAAAAGTAAATGACAAGAACATAAACAAAGCGATAAAGTGAAATGTAAAGTGCTGGAAATGTAAAGAACAAAAACTAAAATTGCAAGAAAGTAAAGAACATGAAAATAAAAGAGCAAAAGCTTAAGAGAATTGCAAGAACTTAGATTTAACTTTTGGAGTGAGGTTACAAGTATGCAAAGGTTCAGATTACAACTCAATTGAGGTCCTATTTATAGCCTAAGATCAGTGGAGAATGAGTTCAATTCACATAACTAGCCATTAACACCATTAAGAGAGGTATTGGAAGAGTTTTGAAACTGTTTCTGAATTCTGAACAGTTTGCACGGGTCGTGCTAAAATGGCACGGGTCGTGCCATGTGAAAAACTTGAATTCCTGGAACATTTAAGGACTGCACGGGTCGTGCTAAGTTCAACACAGGTCGTGCTATAAGTTTCGCAGCTCTGCTGGAACTATTTTTCTCCTTGTTTTGCACTATTCTTCCTTGCTTTGCATCCTTTTTAATTCTCTCTTAATCTTTGACCATTTTTCATGCAAAATTCCTTCCTTTCTTCAATGTAATCCCTGAAAATAAAAACTAACATTTTGTAGTAAAATAGCTCAATAAATGAACTAAATTCCCACAGTTCTTTATTCAATTTAAACACTAAAAATACTCTAAATTTGGACTTATCAAACTCCCCCATGCTTAAATCCTTGCTTGTCCTCAAGCAAAACATTACAATGTATTTGGCAAATTCTTGAAAATTATCGGCTTAGCACATGAATTAGAAATAATCTGTTGGCATCCAACAACATTCCTCTTCTTAGCTTAAGACACTTTTCTGTTGAGCTTTATGTGCAAAGAAGATCAGTTTTGTGGTATAAGAACAATAAGTTAGATATCAACAGCCAAATTCCCTAGCATATTTTGCTTGGGTCATCCACTTATATGCAAACAATGCAATTGTCACACTTGACTCAAAGGAATGCCTCTTTTTCCCAGTAGCCAATCGATCTCAAAAGGGTACTCAAAGTATTTCCCTAGTAACTTATGAAGCCTCAAAAGGGTACTCAAAGTATTTCCCTAGTAACCTATGACTTCAAAGGGACATTGGGCTAAATTGTTTAGATTCTTTTCTTTTTCTATTCATTTTCATTTTTTTTCTTTTTCAACTTCTTTCCATTTTCTTGCTTTTTTTTAAGCAGCCCAACACAGACATTTCTCCAGTAACCAAAATGCAATAAGTGCCACAAAGGGAACTAAGTGGCTTTTTTCCCTCAACATTTCTTAGACATCCTAGTACCAGAAACCTGTCTTAGCAGTGTTTATGTGAACCCAACAGTAACTATCAACAAGCATATCTAACAGTTGAACACCAGCCAGAACATTCAAATTGCTCAAAATTGAAAATTTATCACAGATCATAAAAAATATACTTCAAAGTTTCACAAGGATCTATCACATAAAAGGAGGAGATAACTCAACTACCACAGCAGAAAAGACTAAAGTCACCCCCCATATATACTTGGACTAGACATTGTCCTCAATGTATAAAATGAAAAGCACATGAGATGGGTAAAGAAAACTCACAATGACTAGCATTTGCAGTTTTCCTTCTTATTCCAGCAAAGCAAAACAAAGGTAAACCTATGGGTTGCCTCCCACGCAGCGCTCTTTTATGGTCATTAGTTTGACCTTTTTCCTTTATAGACTTATTCCTGGGTCCCATTGCTTGAAGCATAAAGACCCAGTGACATGTGAAGAATGAAAACATATTCCGCTAGATAAAATGTTATTTTCACAAAGGAAGGTGAAGAATAAGATAAGGGGCACAAGATTTTAACATCCACACATGCATTTAAACCCATGTATTTATCCAAGGAAGAAATTTTCCTTTATGTTCTCCATCTCATGGTATACCTCTTGTGAATCATCTTGCACTACCACTTTAGTATTATTTCGATCTACCTCAACTACAATATTTTTCTCAAATTGTGTTTCATGTAGTTTTTTGAATAACTCTCTTAAGCAAGGTGGTGGTAGTGGTGGCAAAGATGACTCAAAAGATTCTCATTCCTCCTTGGTGAATGTAAATACATTTTTATACATCCCTTTTTAGCAAAGTGGTGGTGGTGGCAAAGATTCCTCAAAGTATTCTCATTCCTCCTTAGAGAATGTAAATACATGTTTATTCATAGTAACAAGAAAAAAAACATTTAATCTTAACCGATACCAAAAATATCAATCAATATCACAAAAGTCCCCGGCAACGGCGCCAAAAACTTGATAGGCCCGCAAGTGCACGGTCTTATCGCGTAATAAAAAGTATCAATCCCACAGAGACTTTTGTGATTACCAATTTCCTTTTCAGCGGTGATTAGCTAAAAGGAAATGATTTTTAGGAAAGAGGAGGAGGAGGAGGACCTTGACATGTCGGCCGATCATCCTTCATTGGAAGAAGAGGTCCAAAATGATAGTGAGTTGCAGAAAATTGTCCAGGACCTCAAACAAACAAGATCCAAATTCTAATATTTCACTCTAGAGCAAAGTAGTCTTTACTTCAAAAGCATAATGGTCTTAGCTCCTAATTCTCAATGGATTCCCATACTTTTGAAGGAGTTCCACACTACTCCTACTGGGGTCCTTCCTGAGTATACATGACTTACCGGAGAATAGTACAATTGTTGTATTGGAAGGGAATGAAAGCCACCATAACAGAGTTTACGGTGGGTTGTCACATTTGTCAACGAAGTAAGTACTTGGCAGCATCCCCGACAGGCCTACTTCAGCCCTTACCCATCCCAAATGCAATATGGGAGGACATTAGCATGGATTTCATCACTAGACTTCCTAAATTCAGAGGGTTTGACACTATATGGGTGATTATGGACACACTAAGTATGGTTTGACATTGTGTAAGCAAACTCTGTAGCAGACAGTGAACAATGAAAATTAGCCAATTGCAAACTACAAAAGAATAGCATTAACTAATTTTTGTACATAACAAAATATGAGTCAGACAAACTTACCTGGGGCAGCATAGCCATATGTGCCAGCAAATGAAGTCCAAATAGGTGAATCAGACTTCAGAAACCTTGCAAGATTTGAGGACAACAAAACATTCTTGCTTGATATGTCTCTATGAATTAAGGGTGGTGAACAATCATGATGCATATAGGACAAAGCACATGCCACACCTTTCACAATACCTACCCTTTTGAGCCATTCCAGTTCTAGTGCTTTCTTATCATTTGTCAACATAACTTCTAAGCTCCCTCTGTCCATAGAGCTTCACAATGTTTCTGTGGTTTCTGTCATGTTTTTTACCTCACTCTCAAAGGTTTTTATACTCACAGTGTCTAAGTTGTCTTCATCACATTTCAACTTTTTCACAGCAAATACTTGACCTCCTCCCATATGTGCTATGTAAACTTTTCCAAGTGCTCCTTCTCCAATGCAATATTGGTCGTCAAAGTTCTGTGTAGCTTCTATTATCTCTCCATACACAACTCTTCCATTGAAGCACCAAGCTGTAAAAGGGTCTTGCCTCTTAATTGACGACTTTAGACGGCTTGAACATCTTGAGTTTCTCTTACGGCGGAAGTAAATGATCACAACCAACACCAATGAAAGTAAAAGAACACCTCCCAAAGAAGCAACAATAGGAATCACAACATTGTGTTTGTTACTTCCACCACAAGGTTTCAAATCTTCAATATTCCCACATAAGTCCTTGTTGTTGCTCAAATCAAGGGGGTGAGAGAAATTGAATATGTCACCTTTAGGAACATTTTCCTTTAAATGATTGTTTGAGAGGTTAAGGGATGACAACTCAACATTCCACCAAATGCATCAGGAATAGAACCTGAGAGATTGTTCCAATTTCCCTCCAAGGGCAACAACATGTTCATTGGCAAATCTAAAGATTTTAAATTAGAAAGCTTTCCAATTTCTACTGGTATCATACCAGAAAGCCTATTGCCACTCAAATTCAAGTAATATAAGTTTGAAGAATTTCCTATCTGTGCAGGAATATCTCCTGATATTTGATTGGAGGATGGATCAAGCACTTGTAGTTGTTCCAAAATAAATATCTCACCTGGAATGTTGCCACTCACTAAATTCCCAACCATTTTGAGTAATTGCAAGTTTTTGCAGGCAGCCCAATTTGAAGATAACTGACCCTCAACCCTATTATAGCTGAAGTCCATGTAAGTAAGATTAGGATAGACTCCAAAATCCTTATCTGCATAACCTCTCAGCTGATTGTACTCTATCTAAATCAGGGCAGTTTCTAAGACTTATAGGAATTGAGCCAGTGAAACTATTATGAGCTGCACTGAAATTGACAAGCTTACCACCCTTGCACACTTGTGGTGGTAACTCACCTATGAAATTGTTCTCAGCAAGATGCAACACAACCAAAGAAGACATGTTTTTATCAAAAGCTAATAAAGTCAAGTTTTTTATGTTCCCTATTTCATTTGGAATTCTACCACCCAAAAGGGTATGCTGGAAAAGAAGATTCCTAATACCTATTAAGCCAGTTTTTGGTTTTTCACTTCCATCAGGAAACAAACGAGGGTCTAATATTCCAGTTATGTCATTTCTAGAAACATCAAGCTCATAAAGCTGAGTCAAATTGGCAATAGAAAGAGGCAAAGTTCCATTAAAATAACTGGTGGAGAGATCAAGGAATGCTTTGTGGTATAGTTCCAGTGAGGTGGTTTTCTTTGAGTTCAAGACGAAGGAGGTTCGGGAAAGCTGAAAAGTTTAAGTTTTGAAGTGTCCTACGGGTGTCGGACACGGGGACAAGTCTAATCTCAGATGTGTCCGTGCTTCATAGAATAGCCAAGTTTATTATAGTAACACTTCCTCTAGAATCACAAGTGATACCTCTCCATGAACAAGGGCTTTGAGTTGAACTAGAGTTGTTTATAACCCATGAATCAAGAATTGGTTGGTTTGGGAGACTTTGTTTCCACTTGAGTAATGCATCTGTTTGTGTTAGCCCTGAAGTTGATTGACAGAGAGCTAGCAAAATCGTCAGAATAGCTAGAATTGTAAGTATATATTACTGTAAGGAAATATGTGAACGGATCGCATATTTCTACCTTTGATGATAATTAATATAAGGTTTAAATATATTTTTCCTCCCCCGTAAATATAATTTGCTTTTTAAATTACTGCAAAAATATTTTTTTAAATAAATTCTGAAAATAACTTTTTTTAAATAAGTCCCTGCAAAAATTTACTTTTAAATTAATCCTTGTAAAATTTTAAATTATTCATTTTGGTCCCCGCAAAAAGTTCTTTTATTTAAAATAGCTCTTCTAAAATTAAAATTATTCATTTTGCAGAACGAAACGAATATTTCTTGATTTGCGAGGACCAAAAGTGAATAATATTAAATTTTGCAAGGACTAGTTTAATAGAATTTTTGCAATGACCAAAAGGATATTTAAACCTTAATATAATTTTAGTTATATATGAAAGCATTGTATAAAGACTATTACCTACACCAGGAAAAGCGTAATTTGTTTGTTTGATTTTCACTAACGAATAATTAAGAATATGATAAATTAACATGCAGTGGTGTCCATTCAAATAATTATACAGACAAACATTATTATTTTACTTCTCTAAAGGTGTATAGCTAGACACTTCACTTTTCAGTTTTGGGAAGTTGCTGGATTAAGCCAGCCCTTCTTTAGAGGTGGATTAAGCCACCACCATTGAGGTGCAAATAGTGCATCTGTGTAACATTCATTTCTCAGTTTTAATAAAATTACCTTGGCTACAAACCCCAGTTCGTTACTGCTGCATTGAGATCTACCAAATTGGTCCGACCTGCGGATTACTTCATCATGGCTCGAGGGGATAGCACCAATACGGAAATCACGTCGTTAGATTCAATAACGACAAAAAACTTGAAGGCATGTATTTCCTCTTTGATTATTAATGAAATGCAATTTTGTAAAAAAAAAAAAGAGATACTTTGGGTTGAAAGTTGAAACATTAAATTACCGTTATTAAAATCCACCATTCATTATTGTTTGAACACACACCCTAGTTGTATATTATTGTATTGTATTGTATGTATGAAACAAACACAGAACAATATTTTATTAAGGCCACTTTAACATATTGTATCTTATCTTTATATTCATTCGATCATGGCATGCTTTGTTGACACAGTTTACGCGGAAGCTTTTCAATACATTATATATATATTTTAATGCGATTGACCTTGACAAAAGCTACCACCATAGATTCTGGCTTATGTATAAATTAGCATGAGTTGTACTTTCTATGGTATTGAGTTGAAAATGTCAAGTTAATACGATTGACCTTGACAAAAGCTACCACTATAGTGACTCGAACGGGGTAGTGACCCTGATGACAGGAGGTCTACCTCTGGATCCTGCATCTTTCTAGGTCCAAATTTAGTATCTTGGAGCTCCAAAAAGCAATCCTTATAGTTGCTAGGAGCAGTGCAGAAGCCGAGTACAGGGGTCTGGCTAATGCAACAACAGAGTTGCGGTGGATACAATCCCTTCTTAGAGAGCTCAAAGTAGCACATCACACTCCAGTTGTATTATGTGATAATATGAGTGTTGTAGCCATTGCGCACAATCCAGTTGTATTATGTGATAATATGACTCCTGTTAAGCTTGAGGGGGGTAATAGAGAATACAATAAAGTCAATCAGTCAAAGTCAACAATCAAGGTCTTTGCTGAGTCATCAAGGTGACATGGATGCCACGGTGGTAAATGAAAGGTCAAGCAACAACACGTGAGAAGACTTCACTCAAAGCTCACCTCACTAGTAGGTCACTCTTCAACTCATCACTCTCGAAGGCTTCACTTTACTTTCTCTTTGTAACTTTACTTTCCCCTTTGTAATAGAATTTAGGGTAGATTCATTGAGATCAGTTAGAGAATTGTTGCTGCAGTTAGAGATGCAACTGTATCAGTTATAATCTCTGTTATGATTCAGTTGCACAACACACTTGTATAAATTCACCATTTGTACCTTTCATTCATTCAATCAATGAAATCACAGAATATTCATACACTTTCAGTTTCTTCAGATGGTGTCGCATGGTGGCTCTGTTTTTTTTTTGTTTTGGTTCCTTTTCATTTTTTCTGTTTTTGCTCTGGTTATGGTTTTTTCTATTTTGGTTCTGGTGGTGCTCTTCGAAATCCATTGCTTGTACAAGCTGAGAAGGAAGACGATGGGTTAAATTTTGTAAGTTAAGGTGGTGTATGGTGTGGTGGCCGGAGAATCGTAGAGGGAGGTGAGAAGAGTGTGGTGGCCGAAGAACCATAGAGGGAGTTGAGGGAAGAAGAAGACTAATTTTTTCTTAGAAAACAAAAAAAACAAAAACTTTATAAAATAGAGTAAAATAAAAAGGATTCTTAGAAAACAAAAAAAACAAAAACTTTATAAAATAGAGTAAAATAAAAAGGAAAAGCCACCTGAATAAAATAATTGAGATGTGGATGCCATGTCACCTAAAATGCTTATGTGGTAATGCTGACTGGGTCTTCTGTTAGTCTAATTAACGTCGGGGACTAAAATTGAAAACGGAAAAATAATAGGGACTAAAACGCCTATTTCGTTAATGTAGGGACTAAACTTAGAATGACTCGATTTTGTAGGGATCAAAAACATATTTTACCCAAAAATTATTATTTTTGAAGAGAGGCTACTATAATGACGTATTAATTGAATCACATAGCATGCCCCTTTGACTCGGTTTACGCGCACGGAAGTTTTCAATTCAATTTAATTACAAATATTTCCATGATTGTTTTGACTATTGACAATAGCAACCATCATAGATTTTATACTATATAAGTTAGCTTGTGTTGTTGAGTACATTATTTGTGAAACTGCGGTAGAGTAATAATGGCTTTTAAGAGGTGCTCGCTTATTTGGGTGGTTTTCTTTCTTTCTTTGTTGAGTTTTTCTGCCACAATTGCTGGTGCTTCTGAACTTTATGCAGGTATATTCATTTTTGATTTTATTCTTGTATTTTTACAATATGGAGAAATTTATGCATCATGTATATAAATGGTTCATTACTTTTTGTTGATTCAGATGAAATGGGTCAGAGTAGGAGACTTCTTCAACGACGACCTCGACCTCGACCTCCATGTAAGAGGGGAAGGGTGACTATTGGTGTGGCTAGAGATAAACCTCGTTGCGACAACTATCTATAAAAACAAAGACATATATCATTTGGTTTAGTTTATCATGTTTCATGCAATATGTGTTCCTATCAACAACAAAAACAAACTTATGTAATCTGTGTTAGTATAGAGAATTTCTGATCTATTTATTTTAAAATGACAAATTCATATGGCTGGAATAAATTGATGAAAGGTACAATGATTACAATAGTAGTATACAGAACTCTCCCTGTATTTTATATAGAGTTATTTTTTTTTTCTTGTTGAGATGCAATAGATAGATTTGAATTCTACAACATCATTGTAAAATTCTTTACCGCGCAGATCAATAAAAATCATAATATGGTGTATATAACCCCTTGAAAAAACAAGTGTACTAGTACCCCTACGAAGCTTTTGCCTGTTCCACATATGCAAAAGTGGAATAGCCTACGAGATAACACCTGAAGCCAGCAATCATAAAATCGAAATAGCTACAATAAAAGAAAAATATAAAAGAAACAAGCCACAAAATGGGAAGCTACATGACATCCTACTCCTTGGCTTGGAAATCAAATTAACTTGGGGATCAAGATCGACAGTTTGGATTGGGGTACTCCGATCAACAGTTCAGGATCGGTCAAGACCCGCGGAGCCACCCTATCTGTGTCTATAAATACAACACCAACCCCACATCTTAGGTACGTTTTGCTCTTTTATGCCTCTCACTGATTTTTGATTGCTAACTTTAGCATTAGAGTCTCTGCAAGTACCAATCCCTCCGGGTTCAACCTTGGACGAAGACGAATCTGACCACATAAGAAACTGACCTCGACACAGGAAGGGACCCCAAGACTCTAGCTACCAACTGCTTGCAAAGTAACTATCTCATTGGGGTCGTAGAGTAAAACTTCATTTTCAGGTGGACGGTGGAAGAGACCGCTTCTAGTCTGCCAAGAGTGGGTCGGCCTATAATGCCCTTATAGACAAACTTGCAGGGGAGTACCAGGAAGCACTACGCCAGATTTGTCAAAAAAGAGCGCTTCTATAAGCGGCTGCTTTAAGTAAAACGCCACGGATGGCCAAAACAGTAACTCCATACCCGCCGCTTTTTAAAAACGCCCATCGCTTTGAACGCGCTTAGCCTTTTACCCGTTTTTTAAAAATGTCGCCATCGCCTACAAACGCGCTACCCAAACCCCGCTTTTTAAAAACGCTCGTCGCTTTAAACGCACTAGTCATACCAGCCGCTTTTTAAAAACGCCGCCACTCGCTTCACGCGTTTCTCCCAATACCGGGCCGCTTTTTAAAAACGCCGCCCATCGCTTCACGCTGCGTTCTCCCAATACCCAAAGACTTCTTAAAAACACTGAGTATAGCTACACCCGTTCTCCCAATACCCAGCCGCTTTTAAAAAGCGCTACTCATCACTTTATTAGTATTTTTTTCATTTCCTCTCCTCGCAGACTTAAACCCAATGAACATTTCCCTTCTTTCCTTCTCTCCATCTCACCAAACTTGTTCCCTCTCTCACTCACAATAGGTGTACACATTTCCTCTCATTTTCTTTTTTCTATATTTTTTTCCTCTCATTTTGGTAACACTCTCATTTTTCTTCCTCCATCAGGTCCATTTTGTTGCCTCCCTATTAGCTCCTATCTTGTGAAAAATGAAGTGTTGACACTCATTTCCATTCCTCTTTCACAAAGGTTAGTATAGCATTGCTTTTTGTTCTATATATTTTAATGGCATTGGAACATTAGGTTAGATGATTCTATGTGAAGTTGATGTTTGATGATTGGTTATTTGAGAGGGTGAAGTATTTGTAAACTTGAGGTGAAATATTGTAGGTGAAGTGTTTGTTGAAATGTCCAAATGAAATGTTTGTTGATTTAATAAATTTGGGGCTGATTTATTGTTGATTTTTAGTCCATGAAACTAGTGTTTGTTGAAATTACCTAGTGAAATATTTGTTAATTGAATATTGTTCTAGGTCATGGAAACCGATCATTCACAGAAATATGGCAAAAACTTGCTAGCATCTTGGAAGGCAAAGATACTCTTTAGGTTTGGGAGGCTGGTTTTAATTAAATCTATCATCAAACAATATGCAGCTTCTTGTGTTTTTATCAAACTCAAACAGAGCATGTAACCTTCAACATAAGCCAAAAAATAGGATCAAATTGTAGTGGCGAAAACTTAAAGGATTCAGAACAAGGAGGAAAACAAAGAAACAAAGCGTGATAGAAAATCTTAAGTTGATCAAGTTACAGTATTTATCTTCAATGAATATCAAGAAAAAGTCTTTGATATTCTAAAATTGTAATTTGTAACCATAGTAGAGTTGTGATTCACAAAAGAGACTCCAATTGAGCTTTTCCCCTTAGAACAATCTCTCAGGTAATTTTAATCACATGAAAACGACTATCCCCCGTCAGATATCTACTTACAATATATTTTAATATAATTTTGATTTAATAGTAGTTATTCCATTTAACCATTTCGATTCTAATTTTATTTATTTATATAATTTCAAGATTTTACCGATTGTCGATTGTCGGACATACTCATTGAGCAAACTTTTTGAGCTTAGGGAGAGTGGTGCGATTATGTCTCTCGTTGTTTTGAGTTTGATTTGGATACATATAAGTTAGCTTGCTAGTTTTTGTTCATATTGTAAGTTGATAGCTAGTTTTGGACACATATGAATTAGCTAGATAATGTAACTTGTTAGCTATTTTGTTTTGGCTCATCTTATGTTGACATATTGGTGCATTTGGATATAGAGAGTTTGCTTTTGGATATGTATTGTAATTTGTTAGCTATATATATATATATATATATATATATATATATATATATATATATATATATATATATATATATATATATATATATATATGTGTGTGTGTGTGTGTGTGTGTGTGTGTGTGTGTGTGTGGTGTGTGTGTGTGTTTGTGTGTTTAAGTATCCATAAATAAATTTGACTAGATTGGATTGTATTGGTTGTATATGACCATGTAAATTGTAAATATAAAATGGAAAATACACAAAACAGAAGAAAAAAAATAGGAAAAAAAATTAGACAATGGGCAACGCTTTTAATGAAGGGCTGCCTATACGAGGACAAGTTTTGGCAATAGGCAGCGCTTTTTAGGGAGCGCTGCCTATTTGAGAACGCGTTTGGGCAATGGGTAGCGCTTTTTAGGGAGCGCTTCCTATCTGAGGACGCGTTTGGAAATGGGTAGTGTAACACCCCCTTCTATTAATTACTATTTTAATAAATAAAGATCAGAGTTTTTAAAACTTTTCCACGCACCTCAAAGAGAGTGCTACATTTCATCAAAATACCCCGAAATAGCCTTTAAAACTCAAACGCATCTAGTGCGCGAAATGTATATCATGTCAAGATGGGGCGAACCCTCAAAACCTGTCTTAAGTTTACAATAATCCAGAAAATAGTTTTACAGCACAGCGGAGCAAAAACTAAGTTTAACATATTCAGTACATAATCCAAAATCAGTCTATTACATAAAATAAAATGGCAATACTACAATTCCCGTCCCTGGTGTTACTAATCAGAGCTGACACAAACGACCCAAAAAGGCAGGAACACCTTCGCTCAGTATCACCTGGCGTTGCCACGAGAGCAGGCAACATAAAAGCGCTAGGGTGAGTCTCTTTACATAGATAATAACAAGTAAGATAAGCATTATATTAGGAAAGCATCTAGCAACATCAATCCACACAATTAGGACATTTACCATTCAATTATAATGCCCAGAAAACCACAATAATGATTTAACTAAGCATCAACAAGCATTCCAAGAAAGTATGAGTGTATGCATGTATGCAATATGCATGTGGATCCATCACCATCGCTATAAGCCCCAAGGGCACCCGCCGCTTTGGGCAAGCCCCCGCCGCTTTTGGCGTAAGCCCCCGCCGCTGGGCGAAGCCCCCATCGCTTTATGTGTATGCTTTATGCGACACCATGACAATGCACCACAACACAATACATCCACCACCACATTCATTGTCACATCACTTAAAACATCTCCACAACACAACCCGCCGCTTTGGCGAAGCCTACCCGCCGCTTAATCATCATTACAACACCTCACTCCTCATTTATTAAATTAAATCCCACATCAAAGATTAAATTCCACTTAAGGACCAAAACACCTCATAAGGACCTTTGCAACACCTAAGGACCATTTTAATACACCCAATATTAGTGTAGTACTTAAGGAATTATTTGACCCATTATGATAAATTTGGTACTTAGGAAATTATTTTGACATGTTAGGCTTAATTAGACACTAAGGGACTATTTTGTCACTCCAAGGATTAATTTAATACTTAGGGACTATTTTGTCACACCAAGGATTAAATTAATTCTTAGGGACTAAAAACATCACTTAGACTCCATTAAGCACAACTAGGCGCCAAGTGGGCAGCCATTTTGGCGCCTCACTTAGCGCAACACTAACCCATGGCACGCAACACACTCATTAAAGCTCACTAGCGCCAAGTTTCTAGGAAACCGGCGCCTCTTCTGCGTGCCACTCCGCGGCAAAGACACACCCACACTAAGTCACGCACCCAGCGCCAAAATTCTAAGGAATATGGCGCCCACACACGCACCGTGCCACACCCTCACCCAAACACACGCACAGCACCCGGGCGCCAAATTCCTGTGGAATTGGCGCCTCGCACTTCTGCACGCACACCGCGGCGCACTAAGTACTCACCAGCGCCCGATTCTCGGTGAATTGGCGCCTACACCGCCAAGCCACCAACCAAGATGCTCGGCGCCATTTTGCCTAGCAAATGGCGCCTTCCCCGCACTACGCCACAACCAACTGTGAAAACAAAGAACAAGGCGCCATTTGCCTATGCATTTGGCGCCCCCCTCTCTAACACTCCAACCAACCCACTTCAAACATACTTTTTACTCAACAATCTAATTCTCACTTTAACATTTAATCAATACCATTAAATCATCATATTCACATTCTTCTTCACATTGAAACATTTCATCAAACACATAGCATGCATATTTAACCACTCATATCTTTCCAACAACAAGCAACATGGAATCACCAACTTAAGCATCAAATACAACAACCAACATATAATTAACATAGAATTCACACAAACAAACAACCTAGTGCTATTCCACACACAATACATATCATACAAATTATTATAGATATAAATGAGAATCCCCTAACCTCAAAATTGAAGAATTCTAGTGTTCCCTCCTTCACAACTTCAAGAACCATTAGAACTAGCTTCTCCTAAACTTTGAGCTCCAAACCCCATCAATGGTAAAAGGAAAATGGAAGGGAATTAGTGTAGGAATCTTATACTAAATGATAGAGGGAGAAATATGGAGTTGTTTGGTACCAAAACCACTTACCCAAAAGCAAGAAATGAATTTTCCTTCCTCCCCCTTTCCATGAACAGCTGCGCGGCCTCCATAGCTGTCCCTCCCCTCTATTTTTCTGTTTTTCTTTTGTTCTATGGGATGGAAACCCTTACCCTAAGGTCATTCCTTTAGTTTGGGCCTATTTAGTGGGCTTGGGCCCCTTATTTGCACCCCTTAGGTACTTATACACACCCTCCCAATTTAACTAAAATACTCTTCATTTATTTACTAAAATACTCCCTATTTATTTATTTTAATGTATCCAACTAAAATATTACTTAATTAAATTAGTCAAATAAACACTTAATTCAATTAATTAGATATTCACCTAATTAAATTAGATAAATATTCATCTAATAAATTTTGGGCGCGCATAGTAGCGCTTTTAAGGGAGAGCGCCATTATTTGAGTGGAATCAAGAAATACACGCTCAAAGAATACCAAAAGCGCTGCCCATGGATGAAAAAAAGCGCTTACCATCTACTAAATCTGTTGTAGTGAAGGGTGTCTTCATCGTCTTGTACAATGGCTTATCGGTGTTGTCGTCCCCAAAGGTGACCATGAGCTCAGGAAGGCCAAGGGGTGTTTTCGTCGGTCCGTTAAAGCCGGTTAGATCTGTCCCTCGACTGGTCGTCCATGATCTTCTTGAAACCTTTATCAGTGAATTGTGTCTCATTATCTGTGACCACGACCTCAAGAATCCCAAATTGGCCTAGGATATTCTTTTTAAAGAACTTCATGCAATTCTTGGACGTTATGGTTACAAGGGGTTCCGCTTCTCTCCATTTGGTGAAGTAATCCACCGCGACTATCAAGTATTTCAATTGGGTTGGGGCTGAAAGGAACGGTCCAAGTAGATCGATCCCTCACCAAGCGAAGGGTCATGGGGGAGCCACGCTGTTCAGCTCGATTGGTTGGGCGACATGGACATCGGCATTTCGCTGACACTTACCGCACCTCTAGACCAGCTTTTTTGCATCTTCGTTCATTGTAGGCAACTAATAACCTGCCCTGAGCGCTTTCTTAGCTTACAAGCGCCCGCCCAGGTGGTTTCCGCATATCTCCTCATGTATCTCTCGAAATACATAATCGACCTCATCTGGCTTTAGGCATCTCTAGAGCGGCATGGAAAACCCTCTTCCGAAGAGTTTTCCTTCTATAACAGAATAAGATGATGTTCGCCTTCTAACTAAGGCTGCTTCCTTTGGGTCGGACAGCTTCGCCCCACTCTCGATGTACTTGAGGATAGGGTCGATCCAACATTCTCCTGAGTCGTTCACGCATATATCAGCAACAGGGAGGATCTCTAGTGGGACAATTGGCCGAGGTAAGGTTACTTGAATCACGCTTCTCTGGTTACCTGGGTTATTTGTACTTGCAAGTTTTGAGAGGATGTTGGCCCTCACATTCTTAGTTCGTGGAATGTGCTTTACTTCGGTATATTCAAAAAGTTTTAGCAACTCTCTTACTCTTGCCAAGTATTTCTGAAGAACCTCGTCTTTTGCATCAAACAATTCTTTGATTTGGGAAACTACTAGGAAGGAGTCAGAGTGGAGTTCCACTCTGTTGACGTTAAATTCTCGGGCGAGCAATAATCCAGCAATGCACGCCTCATACTCGTCCTGGTTGATTGACGTGCAGAAAGAGAAATTGAGCAATACTTCGACAGTCATGCCTTCAAAAATTTTAAGAATCAAGGCTGCTCCGCTTCCTTTCCTACTGGAAGAGCCATCGATGTATAGGGTCCAAATCAGCTGAGGTTTTTCTTCCCGGCAAAGCGCTCATTTCAAAGAATTAAATCGCCTAAGACCTTTTCCTTTGAAGCCGATCCGCTTCATATTTGATCCCAAACTCGAGAGCTCAACCGCCCACTTTATCATCCGCCCGCCAAATCCGCCTATGCAGAATTTGATTGATTGGTTGGTCGGTTCGAAGGACGATCTGATGGACAACAAAATAGGATCTAAATCTTCGAGCCGCCACTACCAGCTTCAGGGCGAGCTTTTCACCTTTATTGTATCAGTTTTTGAGGCCTTGCTTACGAAATAGATGGGGTTTTGCCTGGAGTCTCTCTTTCGGATGAGGACAGTTCTGAAAGTTTCGTCAGTGATTGCCAAGTATAGATAGTGTCTCCCCAAGCTCAGGCCTGGATAAGATTGGTGGTTACAGGAGAATGGTTTTGAGTTGGTCTAGTGCTTGTTCACACTGTGGCGTCCGTTGGAATTCAACTCCTCTCTTGAGTAGTTTAAAAAGTGGGAGCGGCTTGTTTGCTGCTCTTGCAATGAATCGGGACAAAGCTACAATCATCCCAGTTAGTTTTTGAATCTCCTTTTTTGTCGTAGGTGGCCTCATTTCATTCACCGCCTTGCATTTGTCAGGGTTGTCCTCAATATGCTTCTAACTCAGGTAGAAACCAAGGAATTTGTCGGTCCTTACTCCAAACGTGCCTTTTGTTGGATTTAACTTGAGGGAATTCTCTCGAGCTTCAGCGAACACTTCTTGGAGATCGCCCAAATGATCTGAGTCCTCCATGCTTTTAAGTATCATGTCGTCAAGGTAAATTTCAACAACTCGCCCTATCTGAGCATGGAATTCTTTTAAATGCTGCTCTTGTATTCTTCATCCCAAACGGCATTACACAGTTGCAGTAGTTTCCTTTCTCAGTAATGAAGACCGTTTTTCTTAATCGGGCGGGTACATGGCTATCTGATTGTAGCCTGAGTATCCTTTCAGGAAGGATAGTAGACAAAAACCAGAGGCGTTGTCTACTAGCCTATCGACACTTGGGACCGAGAACACGTCTTTTGGGCATGCTCGATTTAGATAAGTGTAGTCGACACACATGCGCTAATTGCCGTTAGCTTTCTTTACCAGAACGACGTTCGACAGCCAGATCGTGTACTTTATATCTTTGACAAACCCGGCCTCAATGAGATCTACAGATGAGGGCATGCTACTTCTGGCGGGGATCCCGAGCATATCGGCCACGCTCCACGCAAACATGTTGGCATACTCTTTCGCATATTGGGTTAGTGCTTCTCTTACCTCCCAAGTAAGTCGGCCCCTATTTCGACTATTTTCGTAGGATCATCTCCGAGTTGTATGTGGATGAAGTCGCCGTCTAGTTCAGGTCTCTTGATTCGATTTTTCAATTTGCGTGCAAAAGCGTCATCGCCTTCCTCTTCATCACTGTCAGGGTCATAACAAGCATCTAAGTCGGCCACATTGACGTGGTCGCGCTTTCCTTCTCTATTCGCATTCTCTTGTTCAATCATGAACTCTCATTGTTCTTTGAGGCTCATGAAATGGCATCTGCGTGTTGAGCGAAGATCTGCCAACAAAGTAACTATCTCATTGGTCGTAGAGTAAAACTTCATTTTGAGGTGGACGGTGGAAGAGACCGCTTCCAGTTTGCCAAGAGTGGGTCAGCCTATAATACCCTTATAGATAAACTTGCAGAGGAGTACCAGGAAGGGTCTTTTCATCGTCTTGTACAACGGCTTATCGGTGTTGTCGTCCCCAAAGGTGACCATGAGCTCGAGATGGCCAAGGGGTGTTTTCGTCGATCCGTTGAAGCTGGTTAGATCTGTCCCTCGATAGGGGGTGAGGTTGTCTCGAGGTATTTTCAATACATTGAGCAAGTCTTCAAAGATGATGTCTACAGAACTCCCCTGGTCGACCATGAATCTTCTCACTTCGACGTTTGCCATTACTGCCGTGATCAATAGTGGGACGTATTTATTTGGCTTGCTGTCAAACAAGTCGTCGTCCCCAAATGCCAAGGGTTGCCTTCTTGATCTCGCTCTTGGGGTGTACGTAGTGGTCATACTCATGATTTCTTTCCAACGTATTTTTACTGATTTAATGGTCTCCTCTTCTATCAGGAATCCTCCAGAGATGACAAGGGCCACTGGGCGCCTTTAGACTTTCTTGACGCCTCTTCCTTGGAATTGCCGACGCCACCTTTGGCGCCACTTTGTTTAGTTCTCGCTTTCCTTTACGAGGGGAGTGGGTTTGCTTCTTTTCATCTCGATCCTCTAGTGGCCTTTCTTCACATATTGGGTTAGCTTACCTTTCTAATCGCCTCGATGTCGTCTTTGAGGGCCATGCAATTGTTCGTATCCTGACTATAGTTGTCATAACTCATATTTATATGAGTTATTTATACTCATTCAAAGAATAAATCATGAAAGTTCTCTGGCAATACAAGGTTAATTTAATTAGTTGTATGTTAGTTTCTTATCTCTTAGTTAGTTAGAGGTGAAAGTGATAAATGTGCATTTTGGCACCAAGCAAGTGCTTTGAGAGCGTTTTGATGTTTCTTGTGCTTGTGCAGTAAAAGTGCTGAACGTGACCACGTCCCTCACCACGTCTATAGAAGAGCAGCAGAAGCAAGAGTGAAAGATCTCAGTTTTGGCGCGCTAAGCAATGATGGTCAAAGATATAAAAAGTCAGAAGATCTTCTATTCCCCATGAGCTGACAAGGATGACACACTGTAGCACTGTACAGTGTCAGTCAGAAGAGAAAACAGACTTGGTAGGTGGGCAAGTGACATCAGCAACACGTGAGCAGATTGGCTATTTAATGAAGGCTCAGCTCTCTCTCAAAGGACACACGCTCATACACTCACTCTCCCACTTCACTTCAGTTCATCCCTCTGCCATCCACCTTCCTCCATTTCAGAGATAGTATTTAAAGAAGTTCTGGAAACAGACTTCTTCACTTTGCTTTTCTGAAACTTCATTTGTATTTTCTTGCGTAACTCACTACTGTGAGGCTCAGACGTTGTAACGTCTCTATAGCGTACATGCTGAAGAGTTGCTTAGGTGTATCTTTTGCACTTAGTTTCTTTTCTTTTATGTATGGCATTTGGATTTCAATTCCTTATCATTCTGTAAAGATGCTCAGCATGAGCTAAACACTTTGTAGTTGGGTTGTTGTTTTGTTGTAATGAATTTCTAGTTTAATGTTATAAAGTATTGACGTTTAATGTTTTAAATCTTTGCATAACAATATTTCCAAACTTGTTTTGAGGTTGGCCTCTTAAAATAGGTAGATTCATAGGCGCAGACATGGTCTATGAAAAGAACTCAAAGATTTATATGAACGAAAAGGTGTACTAAAGACATTTAGGCATTTTTATCTAAGTCTAGACTTAGAACGGATAATAGTTCATAGAACATTGCTGTGGGTACTTAAAATACAGGAGTGGGCCTATTTAGAACCTAGACATAGGACCTCTTATACTTGAAGCTCTGACGTTTTGTGACTGAAAAGCACAGTTCTTTGGCAACAGCGTTCAGACGTTGTAACGTCTATAGAGAATAGCATTTGTACGTAATAACGTGTAAACGTTATAACGTCTAACTAGAAAGGATTTACATGCATGCAGCAATCCAACTCAATCTCATCCATATCTACATCCAACATTTGTTTACTTGCTTATTTACATTCTTAGCATTAAAACCAACCCTTAGTGTCGATTTGTTACTTGATTCTCTTGTGTTTTGAACTTGAACTTTGAAAGCAAACCAATCCTCGTGGGAACGATCTCTTACTTTTATCCACTTTATTACTTGTACGACGTGTATACTTGCATTATATTTGCGAATACCACACGAACGCAACAAGTTTTTGGCGCCGTTGCCGGGGATTGTAGTTAACTTTTATTGTTCAAAAGTATTAGAACACAAGTTGAAAGAATTTTACTGTGTTGTTTGTTGTTTCTTTAGACGTTACAGCGTATGCTTAGTTCCAACTCAAGCTTTAGTTCGATTGAACCAGGGAGTGAGTCTGCGCTTGAATTTGACCCAGAACCTGAAAGAACCTTCAGGGAACTAAGGAGACAACAAAGGTTAAGAAGGAGGCAACAACAACAGCACCATCAACAACCAATCATGTCTGAACATAATACAGGTAGAAGCTCTAGAGGTGGACCTAACCCAAGAGGAGGTAGAGGACATGGTCGTGGACCTCAAACCCATACAGAAACAATTGTTGTTGATGATGAACACTGGCAGAGGCAGCAACTCATCAATGCAAAACCACAAGACATGGTCAATGACAGGGATAGGCCTATGCGTGACTATGCCGTGCTTAATCCTACTCATCTACAAACAGGCATTGCAAGACCAACCCTTCATACTGGTCACTTTGAGTTCAAGCCAATGATGTTCCAAATGCTGCAAACTGCAGGGCAATTTGGGGGTTTTCCTCAAGAAGATCCGTATGCTCACCTGAGGCAATTTTTGGATGTGTGCAGCAATTTCATCATCCCTGGAGTTTCAGAGGATGCTTTCAGATTGAAGCTCTTCCCATATTCTCTTAAGGATAAAGCCAAAAGTTGGTTGAACTCCTTGGAGCCAAACTCAATTCACACTTGGGATGAGCTAGCAGAGAAGTTCCTTGCAAAATACTTTCCTCCCAACAAAAATGCTAAGCTAAGAAATGATATCACTTCCTTCAAACAAAGGGAATGGGAATCATTATTTGAGGCTTGGGAAAGGTGGAAGGAATTACTGAGAATGTGCCCACACCATGGCATTCCCGTGGTGATTCAAATGGAGACTTTCTATAATGGTCTAGATCAGCCTACTAGGTTGATACTTGATGCTTCATCAGGTGGTGTCATTTTGAACATGTCTTTCTCTGAGGCATGCAAGCTTATTGATGACATAGCCACCCATAACTCTCATTGGCCTTCTGATAGATTTACTCCTGGAAAGAAGGCTGGTGTCCATGAGATAAGTGAAGTGACTGCTCTTTCTGCTCAAGTGGCTACCCTGACAAACATGATCAAAACTTTGAGCACACCAAACGTGGCCACGTCTGAAAAGTAGACTGCTGCAGCAGTTGAGCCTACACATTCTGGGGGAGTAGCGTGTGTCTATTGTGAAGAAGGGCATGTGTATGAAGAGTGTCCCTTTAACCCTCAGTCTGTAAACTTTGTATCTCAGAACAAAGGAAACGGTCCCTATTCCAACTCATACAATTCAAATTGGAGAAATCATCCAAATTTCAGTTGGAGAAACAACAATGCTCTGAATGCCAGTAATACTGCTCCTGCAATACCTCCAGGATTTCCCCCTCAGCAGCAACAACAGAGGCAATATGTGCAGAGTAACAACAATAGCAACTTGGAGGCCATGATGAAAAGCTTCATCAGTGATTGTAAGACAACTTTGCAAACTCATGAGTCTTCAATCAAAACTCTGGAAAATCAAATTGGGCAGATAGCTTCAGCTCTCACTCAAAGGAAGAATGGATCTCTCCCATCTACCACTGAAACACCATCATCATCTAACCCTAATGGTAATAATGGGGTGAATGGACAGGTAAATGCAATTTCTTTAAGAAGTGGTACTGAATATCCTGAACCAACTATGCCTGTGGAGAGAGAACTGCTAGAAAAAGAGAAAGAGAAAGAAAAGGAGCCAAGCACAAGTGGTGAGAAAGAGAAGGATACTCCAAATATTGTGATGTCTAAACCAGATGTTACAACGTCTACCTTTCAACCAGAAATCAAGACTGTGCCTAGGCTTGTACCTGAATATCCTCCTCCACCCTATTCTCAAAGGTTAAAGAAAGCTCATGAAGATAAGCAATTCAGCAAGTTCATGGAGATGTTGAAACAGCTACACATCAACCTCCCTTTGGTTGAGGCTTTATAGCAAATGCCAAACTATGCTAACTTCCTAAAAGACATCATCACCAAAAGGAGAAGGCTAGGGAGTTTGAAACTGTGGCTTTAACTGAGGAATGTAGTTTAATTATGCAGAATAAACTCCCTAGAAAACTCAAGGATCCTGGCAGTTTTACTATACCATGCTCCATTGGAGATTTTTACATTGGCAAAGCTCGTGGTGACTTGGGAGGAAGTATCAACTTGATGCCCAAGTCCATTTATGATAAACTTGGTATAGGAACTGCCAGACCTACTTCTTTAAGTCTCACTTTAGCTGATAAAAGTAGAGTTTATCCTTAAGGCATATTAGAAGATGTTTTGATTAAAGTTGACAAGTTTGTTTTTCCAGTGGATTTTGTTATTTTAGATTTTGATGCAGATAAAGAAGTTCCCATCATTCTGGGGAGACCATTCTTAGCCACTGGAAGAACGATCATTGATGTGCAGAAAGGAGAATTGATCATGAGAGTCAATGACCAAGAAGTCAAGTTCAACGTTCTTAACGCACTCAAATATCCAGATCCAAACACAGACGAATGTTCTTATGTGGTTGCCATTGATCATATGGTTCAGAAGCAATTCAACAAAGACAATGATCACTTGGAGAAGATTCTGGGCAATACTGAAGTGCAAGAGTTCTTAGCGAAGAAAGTCGTTCCTCAGACGTTATAACGTTTAATGCGCGACGCTGCCACACGCCCCAACCCTCAAGCAAAAAGCTTGGACAAAAAGGTATGAATCTTTGGGTCAAGAAGAATCAAATCTCAAGAAGAATGTGCCCTCCATTAAAGAACCACCTACCTTGGAATTGAAGGTGTTACCTGAGCATTTAAAGTATGTCTTTTTAGGGGAAAATGATTCCCTGCCTGTGATCATCTCTTCTAAGCTCTCCCAAGAGCAAGAGTATGATCTCATTACTACCCTGAAGAGACATAAGAAAGCAATTGGCTGGCAAATGGCCGACATCAAAGGTATCACCCCACAACTGCATGCACAGAATTGTCTTAGAAGAAAATGCCAATAATAGCATTGAAGGGCAGAGGAGATTGAACCCTATAATGAAGGAGGTGGTAAAGAAAGAGATCATCAAGTGGTTGGACGCAGGAATCATCTACCCTATTAGTGATAGCTCATGGGTGAGCCCAGTGCAGTGTGTGCCAAAGAAAGGTGGAGTTACTGTGGTAACAAATGATAAGAATGAGCTAATTCCAACAAGGACAATAACAAGTGGAGGATATGCATGGATTACGGTGAAGCTTAACAAAGCAACTAAGAAGGATCATTTCCTCTTCCATTCATTGATCAAATGCTAGACAAAGCTTGCGGTGCAAGGAGTTCTATTGTTTTCTTGATGGTTATTCAAAGCTACAACCAGATAGCCATAGCCCCCGAAGATCAAGAAAAGACAACATTCACCGTCCCTATGGTACCTTTGCTTTCGTAAGGATGCCATTTGGGTCAGGCAATGCGCCGCAACATTTCAAAGGTGCATGATGGCCTTATTTTCTCGATTTCATTGAGAATTCCATGGAAGTTTTTATGGACGATTTTTCAGTCTATGGAGATTCATATAAGGCATGCCTAGATAACTTGGAAGGAGTTATGGTAAGATGTGAAGAAACCAACCTAGTTCTCAACTAGGAAAAATGCCATTTCATGGTACAAGAGGGAATAGTGTCAGCAATGTAATCTCAAAGAAAGGATTAGAGGTAGACAGAGCAAAGATTGATGTTATTGATAAGCTACCTCCACCAACAACCATAAAAGGAGTCAGAAGTTTCTTAGGACATGCAGGGTTTTACAGAAGATTCATCAAGGACTTTTCAAAGATTTCAAAACCCCTGTGTCTACTATTGCAACGTGACAACGTTTTCAACTTTGATGAACATTGTCATGAAGCTTTCAATAAACTGAAGACTGCCTTAGTGACTGCTCCAGTAATAGTCACTCCAGATTGGTCTAAGCCATTCGAGTTGATGTGTGATGCAAGTGATTATGCAGTTGGAGCTGTATTAGGGCAAAGGTATGGTAAAATTTTTCATTCTATTTATTATGCCAGTAAAAGAACTTTTGGCTGTTGTATTTGCTTTTGATAAGTTTAGATCTTACTTAGTGGGTGCAAAAGTTGTTGTTTATACTGATCATTCAGCCATTAAGTACTTAATTGCTAAAAAAGATGCAAAGCCAAGGCTTGTTAGATGGGTTCTCCTCCTCCAAGAATTTGACTTGGAAATCTGTGATAAAAAGGGGGTGGAGAACCAAGTAGCTGATCATCTTTCTAGGCTTGAGAATGTTGATGCAGGTACAGGTGAAGAGGAGATAAGAGAAAAATTCCTTGATGAGAGACTGTTATCATTAGCCACAGTAGTTGAAGACGTTACCACGTCTATGGCAATTTCGTCAAACGTTATAACGTCTGATACTACTGCACCGTGGTATGCTGATATAGTAAACTTTCTTGTTAGCAAGATTGTGCCTGTAGGCTTCAACTACCAGCAGAAGAAGAAGTTCTTCCACACTATAAAGCAATATTTCTGGGATGAGCCTTACTTGTACAAATTGTACAAGATTGTTACAACAATGTCATTCAGCACCTTATGGTGGACATTTTGGAGGTACAAGAACAACTGCAAAGGTCCTACAATCAGGTTACTATTGGCCAACACTATTCAAGGATGCACATGAGCTAGTAAAGAGCTGTGACAAGTGTCAAAGGACAGGAAACATATCAAGCAAGCAGGAAATGCCACTCACAAACATTCTGGAAGTTGAGTTGTTTGATGTGTGGGGAATGGATTTCATGGGACCATTTCCAATGTCTCATGGGAATCTATATATTCTGGTAGCTGTGGATTACGTATCAAAGTGGGTTGAAGCTGTGGCATTACCCAACAATGAAGCCAAATCAGTTAGCAAGTTCCTTAAAAAGAATATATTCACAAGGTTTGGTACTCCAAGGGCTATCATCAGTGATGAAGGCTCTCATTTCTGCAACAAGCTAATTGAGAACCTGTTGGTTAAGTATGGAGTGAAACACAAAGTTGCTCTGACTTATCACCCACAAACCAGTGGTCAAGCAGAGATCTCCAATAGAGAAATCAAAAGAATACTGGAAAAGATGGTTGGTCCCAATAGAAAGGAATGGTCATTGCACTTAGATGATGCACTGTGGGCTTACAGGACAGCATACAAAACACCATTGGGCATGTCCCCGTACAAGCTAGTGTATGGTAAGGCATGCCATCTACCAATTGAGCTCCAACATAAAGCCCATTGGGCATTGAAACAATTAAACTTGGATCATGCAAAGGTTTGGTGAAGCAAGATTATCGCAATTAAATGAGCTAGAAGAGTTCGCATAACATGCCTATGAAAATTCAACAATATACAAGGAAAAGACCAAGAAGTGGCATGACCAAAGAATTCAAAGGAGGGAATTGGTAGAAGGACAACAGTGTTGCTATTCAATTCAAGGTGAAGTTGTTCCTGTGAAAGTTAAAGTCAAGGTGGTCGTCAGTCCTTTCAAATTGATGAAAATCTATCCTTATGGTGCTGTGGACTTATTTGATGAAAAGACCAACACCATGTTCAAAGTTAATGGCCAACGTGTGAAGCAGTATCATGGAGAGCATGTAGAAAGGGACAAGACTCAAATGTCCTTCAACAACCCTTGAAAGTAAAAGGGAAAAAGTCTGGCTGAAGACTCTTAAAGCAAGCGCTCTTGGGAGGCAACCCAATGATTTTTGATTAACCAACAATTTTTGTGTCTTTTAATTTTTGTTTTGTAGGAATGAAGGCTGAAGAAAGGAGAAAGTCAAGGTGGTAGACGTTGTAACGTCTCAGTTTACACTAGACGTTGGCATGTCTGTCGTCTGCGCAAGGTTTAAATGAAAAAGAGAACTCGGTCAAAATGCGCAAATGATGACGTGGCAGAAATCATTTCCCTCTGCAACACGAACGTGGTAACTGACCACGACGTCATCTCCTCCCTAACTTGTCTAATCAACGGTTACTTTTCTCCATTACTCCACTCCACCATTTCTCAACTCCCCATAACCACTTCCCCATAAAATCTAGCCGGTTACCATTATCACACACCTGCAACCTTTCTCTAATCTCTCTCTCTCTGAAACCACAATCTCTCCCTTTTCTTCCTCAGAAACCTAAAATTTCAAAAATCACCCATTCTCTTCCAAAGCAATCCTTCACAATCACCATGACCAAGGTCAAGCAATCTGCAGCCAAATCTTCTGGAAAGGGCAAGAACGTTGACGTAAGCTCATCTTCAGCCCCAATCCCAGAAATTCCAAACCCATCCAAGAAGAAAGCCCTGCTTCCAGAAAGGGGCTTTAGCCTTGAAAGCCCAAATGCTGATTTCCTTGCAACCGTCGCGGCGTTAGGTTGGCAAAAATTCATCGTGCACAGAAAATAGTATATTGCCACATTGGTTCATGATTTCTACAAAGGAATCGTTGAAAGACCTAAAGGAGAGCCTTCAATCGTATCAAAGGTGCGAGGAGAAGAAGTGAAGTTCGGTGTGAGAGTGATCAACGATTACTTTGGCTTAGGGTATTATGGAAAACTATGGAGACAAAGCAGAAAACTTTTGGATTGGCTGAAATGGAAGCAATCAAGGAAAGAATTTGTGTAGAAGGTGTCGTATGGGAGAGAAGTGGTGAGCACGTAAGTGAGTTTAAAATTTTGAAGAGGTATTTGTGTGATGAAGCCAATACTTGGTTTCATTTCATAGGCATTGCCTAATACCTACCTCCCACACCTCCTGGGTAGACAAAGAAAGGTTGATTGTGATTGATGCAATCATGGCGAGGGACAAGATTGAAGTTGGTAAGCTGATCAATCGAGAGCTGAACAAGTGGAAGAATAGGAAAGATGGATATCTCGTATTTCCGCATGATTACCGATCCGTGCATGGAGGTCGGGTAGAAATTGAAGCATCGTAAACTAAGGGAGCAGCCTCAAGGACCCTTCTCAACAAAATTTAAGCCAAGGGTTAAAGCTGCAGGAACTTCAACTTCTGTAGATACGCAGATGTTGCAACGTCTGGAGGAGCAGCAGAATAGCCTGGCAAAATTTGTCAAGGATCAGTTCGAATGGCAGAAGAGGATATTTGCTCAAATGTCAAAAGGCAAGATGGTAATTGAGGAGCCTGTGCTACCTAACTGGATGCAAGAAGAAAATGAAGATGATGTGCCCTTGTCAACAATCCAACTAAGGGCAGTGAAGAAGGAGAAGGCCAAAAGAGCAAGAAGCCCAGCTAAAAGAAAAAGTCCGGCAAAGAAGAAACAGAAAAAGGTAAGTAGCGAAGAAGAATTTAATTCCACTGACTTAGATGATATTAGTGATGTTGATGCAGATGAGTCAAGGAAAGTAAGCATGGAGATAATTAGTGAGGAAGAGAAAGAGGAAAGTCCTGAGGAGAAAGGTAGTTCAAGTGAGAAAACAATGAGTGAATCCCCAACAAACCAAACAGTCAAGGAACCAACGAGAGAAAGCAACAAATTTCTAAACCACCATCACCACAAGCCACACAATCACCACCTCCACTACAAGAACCCTCCACCCATGACCAAAACACTCCCAAAACTCCACAATCCAAAGCCCAAGACCAACCAATTTCACAACCACCCCCCCCCCAACCTGAACAACAATCAGCCCAGAAAGTGCAGGAAGGAGACGTGGCCACGTCCGAGGCGACCAACATAGGAAGCAACCCAGACTCACAGCCCATTTCCCCACCCAAGAAAACAAGAGTGAAGAGTGTGCCCACCCATAACCCTTTTGGAAGAAAGAAAAGGCAAGAGTTAGCAGCTGCAACTCAAGAAGCCCAAGTTAGTGGAGAGCAAAAGCAAATTGAAACCCCCACAAAAAAAGACAAAAGCTACTAGTAAAGAGAAAAGGTGAGAGTGCCACAGGAAAGCCAGCAACTGCAACTAGTGCAGCCTTTGTTGCTGCCACTGAACAAGCCCTTCCTGCCATTGTTGAAGAAGCACCTGCAGACGTTATAACGTCTGCTGAAAAGGAGGCCGCAGCAAAGCTTGCAGAATTGCAAGTGATGAAAGAACGTGAAGCTGCCATGGAAAAGGTAAAGGAGCAGGCAATGGAGGAGGCAACTCAGAAGCTGGCAGAGCACCTTTTAAAGCAAGCCCAGGAAAAAGTAGCTGATATTGGTGGATCATCAACAGACGTGGTAACGTCTAAAGAGCCAGAGGTGGAAAAAGCCCAGATGAACCCCAAGCAAGCACTGCAAGTCAATCCTGCTGAGTTAGCAATGAAAATGTGGGAGGAAGCCAAAAAGAGGATAGATGAAGCTTCAAGTGCAGTTGGTGCGAGCGTGGGAGAGAAAGGATCTGATGAAACAACAACAATAACCACCACCACACAAGAAGGAGGAGAGAAAAAGAAGAGGGACAAGAAGAAAGGAGCAGGTCAATCAGGAATTCCCACTAGACAGAGCGGAAGGCTCAGGTCTGGTGCTGCAAACAAGTAAGTTCACCCTTTAATTTTAGCAATAGTTGTAATTTTTTAGTTTTTAGTTTTTGAAGTTTATGTTTTATGTTCTGTTTGATTGTTCCTCCCCACTAAAAAAAAATAAAAAAAAACAGATTTTCATCATTGAGTAGTGAGGACACTGCTCAACTTTAAGTGTGTGGGGGGGGGGGAGAATCCCAATGTTTTAAGTTTTTGTTTTGAGCAAGCATGAAATCAAATGCAAGAGTAGTTTTTGGTTCTTACTCTGTCAAGCATTGAAAATAATTCTCTTTGGGCTAAAACTAGTGATAAATGTGTAGGTGTGAGTAGCTAATGCATGATTAAATGAAAAGAATTGATTGCTGCTCCTACACAAACTCTATTTTAAGGAAAGATCTAGTTAGCTAGGGAATATTTTGTGCTGAAGCTAGTTTTGGTGAACTATGGTGATAGTAAAACTTGATTAAAAACTTGAGTAAGGCTGGGTGTAACACCCTAAATGATTTAATTGAGTAATTGATTAAATTATTTAAAGTGTTGCACTATTTTAATTATATTAAGTTATAATATAGTATTTTATAATATAGTATTTTATTTAATTGAAGGGAGTGGTATTGGAAATACCGGAACTGCAAGTATTGGCCCAAGAGCCCAAGCCCAATGACTTAGGCTCCTAGGGATTGTGCAATTCGCATCATTCACCCAAAAGAAAGAAAAAAACGAAAAGAGAGAAGAGAGAAAGAAAGGAAAACGACGCAACCTAGAGAGAAAGGGAGAAGAGCAATCGCACAAAGCAAGGAAAGGAGAAGAAGGCTCTAGTTGCTGTGGTTGTGGTGGTAATTCGGAGAAAAGGACTTTCAACGGTTTAATTTAAGGTAAGGGGAGTCTCACTCTATAATAGAGAGTATAATAGGTCGTATATAGGTCATAGAGCCCTTATTTGTATTTGTTGATGATGATTTTGATGGTTGCATGTTTGATTGATGAATTTGAATGTGAAATAGAGCATGAAATCGATTTAGGGCTTAATGTTAGGGTTTTGATATGTTGATTCGTATTTTGAGGTGTTCTTGATGTTTAAATGTGAAATTGAAGTTGTTGGCATGATCATAACATGTAATTGAATTGTTGTTGATGAATGATTTTGAGAAAAATTAGTTGAAATTGATTTTTGAGGCATTAGACTCCCTAGGCACCAATTCCCTAGTGAAATGGCGCCGTGGTACTCGTGAGTGAGGACTTTGGTGTAGTGTTCTTTGTGCAGGCGCCAATTTCTCGGAGAAATGGCGCTGTGTCACCGTAGCGCTTGATCTGGTGTGTGTGTGTGTGTGCGCTCGCTGGCGCCATCATTGGAAATATGGCGCTCGTGCATCGCTCATGGGCCGAAGTTTTGTGTCTTGTGCAGGGTGTCACTGCCTGGGCGCCAAGTTGCTGGGAAAATGGCGCCAAGGTAATCGCTTTTGTGTGTGTGTGTGGGCTTGTACTGATGTGGGCGCCAAATGCCGCCCTGGCGCGCCTGAATGGCGCGCCAGGTCACCGCTGGGCGCGTCTTTGTGTGCCGTGTGTCAGGTGTGTGGCGCCAAAAGTGGCCGCCAATGCGCTGGGTGTGTTGTGGTTGGGTGTGGCGCCAAATGGTTGCCCTGTGGCGCGCTGTTGTGGCGCCAGGTGAGTGGGTGCGTGAGTGTCTAAGTCTTGGGCGCCAATTTGTGCGCCCATGGCGCTCGGGTGGCGCCGTAAAGTGAGACAGAGTGGGTGTGTGCGGTGCGGCGCAGCACAGGCGCCATTGGCCGCCTCGTGCGCTCGTGTTGCTGCCAGGTTCAGGCAGGCGCCAAAAGTGTTGCCTGCAGGCGCCCGAATGCGCTTCGTGTTCGAGATCGTGGTCTCGATTTGTGTCTTAGTTTGTTTCTAAGACCGTACGCCTGTGGGGCGCCAGACAGTTGTGGAAAATGGCGCCCAGTGTGGTCGTGTTGCCTGCGGGGCGCCAAGTTGCTTGAAGTTTTTGGCGCTCGTGCCGTGGTTGCATGTGGTGGCGCCTGCATTGTGGGGAAATGGTGCCTAGTGCTGCCTTGTGTCTAAGTGTGTGCTGTTTTGGTCCCTAGGTGACAGTTTGGTCCTAAGGGTGTTGTTTTAGTCCCTAGGTGACAGTTTAGTCCTAAGGGTGTGGTTTTGGTCCCTAGGTGTTGTTTTGGTCCCTAGGTGCCAGTTTAATCCAAAAAGGTGTTAATTTGGTCCCTAAGTGTTGAATTGGTCCTAAAGGGGGTTTTAGGTCCCTGAGTGAGGTTTAGTCCTCCAGTTGTGATTAGTCCTTGGGACATGATTTGTGATGAGCTAGTGAATAATGCAATAATGATGATGCCATGGGGGCATGGGCCATGGGGGCTAACAGAAAAATTGACCATGAGATGAGAGTTGGTCTGAGTGATGTATAAAACTAAAAATGACAACGATATGAGAGGCTGCGGTCTTGGTGTATAAATGAAATTGATGATGTGCGTGTTCATGAGTCACATGCATACATTCGGCTGCGGTCGCGACGATATATTGTATAGGCTGCGGTCTGGTGTTTTATTTAATTTACCATGGTCGCGACGTATAATGAGTGATGATGAGGCCACGGGGCCAATGGTACCACATGCATCTCTGCATTACATTGCATCCATTCTCATAAATGATATTGAACTGTCTGTGATGGTTGTGATTGATTGACTCCTATGAACTTGATATACTGCTTATTATAGTTTCTATTATGTGGTTCGAGACTCACCCTTTCTGTTGTTGTTTACCACAGGTAGCCATGAGTGAAGGCTTAGTCCCTTCACTTCCCCGAGTCGGTCTGCTCTGATACGTAGCACCTAGGGGATGGGATTTAGACTCTAGTTGTTTTGTTTTGCTCACTTGTGAGCTTTTATATTTGATATACTATGTATTTTTGAGACTGCCGATTACACTTTTGAGATTATGGTTCATTTTCCGCTGCGTTATGTGAAATTATATTTCCACGTGTTTTTCATGGTGTTACGTATTGAATTACTATTATGAGCTGAACTGATTGTTCGAGTGATTTTTAAAGAGATAAGTGTAGCATCCCATTGGTTGATTTTCAATTAAGAAAATGATTTTTATACTCTGATTTTTATTATAACTTGCCGGGTAGAAATGGGGTGTTACACTGGGTGCAAAGACTGTAGGATGGTTAGTGCAGGTGTAGTGTGAGTGCAACGTTGTAACGTCTACCCGTAACGTTATAACGTATGCCGTGTGTGTTGTGTTCTGTGTTCAAACGTTACAGCGTTTCACCTATAGACGTTGTAACGTCTATTCCAAAAAAATACCAAAAGAGTGTGTTGAGTAAATAAGTGGAAAATCCACATGTACTCTGTGTTCGCTGCAATACCCTGAAACAAATGCTGAGCACTCAAATCAATGAAAAAAAAAAGAGAGAAGAACTCCAAAGAGGAGAAAATAAAGAGAGTTGCTCAGTAAGGAGGGGGTTGCAGTCATTTGCGTGTATAAGTCAGAAAATAAATGCACTAATCTGGTCCTAGCACCCAATTAAGACCCTTTGTCATGCTTCAAATTAACCCTCATCTCTTATGTGAAAATGTTAGCCTATTATTTGTTTTAAAAGAGGTTTTACTGTCACCAACTGGGAACCACTCTTTCATAAGCTAAAGTAGTTTCTGAACCTAGCTAGAGATAGAATTAATGCAGAGATCACACACTCACTTTTGGGTCAGAATGAATCAAATCTAATTGTGCATTGGTGCGTGAGTGTGTGGAGAATTAGCCCTTGAGAATGAATTTTTAATCTATTGACTGAGTAGAATGTAACCTGCTAGTGTAGTTGATTTCAATTTCATGCATGTCTGTTAATTGTAGTTGTCTTGATTGCTTGAGGACAAGCAATGATTTAAGTTTGGGGGTGTGATAACTCATATTTATATGAGTTATTTATACTCATTCAAAGAATAAATCATCCAAGTTCTCTGGCAATACAAGGTTAATTTAATTAGTTGTATGTTAGTTTCTTATCTCTTAGTTAGTTAGAGGTGAAAGTGATAAATCAGGCATTTTGGCACCAAGCGGTGCCTTTGAGAGCGCTTTTGATGTTTCTTGTGCTTGTGCAGTAAAAGTGCTGAACGTGACCACGTCCCTCACCACGTCTATAGAAGAGCAGCAGAAGCAAGAGTGAAAGATCTCAGTTTTGGCGCACTAAGCAATGATGGTCAAAGATATAAAAAGTCAGAAGATCTTCTATTCCCCATGAGCTGACAATGTAGCACTGTACAGTGTCAGTCAGAAGAGAAAACAGACTTGGTAGGTGGGCAAGTGACATCAGCAACACGTGAGCAGATTGGCTATTTAATGAAGGCTCAACTCTCTCAAAGGACACACGCTCATACACTCACTCTCCCACTTCACTTCAGTTCATCCCTCTGCCATCCACCTTCCTCCATTTCAGAGATAGTATTTAAAGAAGTTCTGGAAACAGACTTCTTCAATTTGCTTTTCTGAAACTTCATTTGTATTTTCCTGCGTAACTCACTACTGTGAGGCTCAGACGTTGTAACGTCTCTACAGCGTACATGCTGAAGAGTTGCTTAGGTGTAACTTTTGCACTTAGTTTCTTTTCTTTTATGTATGGCATTTGGATTTCAATTCCTTATCATTCTGTAAAGATGCTCAGCATGAGCTAAACACTTTGTAGTTGGGTTGTTGTTTTGTTGTAATGAATTTCTAGTTTAATGTTATAAAGTATTGACGTTTAATGTTTTAAATCTTTGCATAACAATATTTCCAAACTTGTTTTGAGGTTGACCTCTTAAAATAGGTAGATTCATAGGCGCAAACATGGTCTATGAAAAGAACTCAAAGATTTATATGAACGAAAAGGTGTACTAAAGACATTTAGGCATTTTTATCTAAGTCTAGACTTAGAACGGATAATAGTTCATAGAACATTGCTGTGGGTACTTAAATACAGGAGTGGGCTTATTTAGAACCTAGACATAGGACCTCTTATAGTTGAAGCTCTGATGTTTTGTGACTGAAAAGCACAGTTCTTTGGCAACAGCGTTCAGACGTTGTAACGTCTATACAGAATAGCATTTGTACGTAATAACGTGTAAACGTTATAACGTCTAACTAGAAAGGATTTACATGCATGCAACAATCCAACTCAATCTCATCCATATCTACATCCAACATTTGTTTACTTGCTTATTTACATTCTTAGCATTAAAACCAACCCTTAGTGTCGATTTGTTACTTGATTCTCTTGTGTTTTGAACTTGAACTTTGAAAGCAAACCAATCCTCGTGGGAACGATCTCTTACTTTTATCCACTTTATTACTTGTACGACGTGTATACTTGCACTATATTTGCGAATACCACACGAACGCAACAAGTTGCGGTGATACCTGCAGTATTTTCAAGACGGGCGCTGACCTTCCTTGAGGACGAGTGGTTCCAGCCACCTAATATCCCCGGAGTTCAACATTGGCGCACTCAGCGAGAATTTGAGCCCGAGTCGTATTCAGCTTGGTCCACTCACTGAATTTATGAGGTCAAAATTGTCGAGAGGATCCTTGTAAGTCTTTCTTCTGTCTGTGGTCGCGGATCTCATGTTCTCTTTCTCGGCCATCCTTAGCGACTGCCTGATGTGCCATCTCAGCT
Organism: Oxytropis ochrocephala; assembly: GCA_020916435.1. Classification (NCBI taxonomy): domain Eukaryota; kingdom Viridiplantae; phylum Streptophyta; class Magnoliopsida; order Fabales; family Fabaceae; genus Oxytropis; species Oxytropis ochrocephala. Next base: position 64,734,939 of record CM037094.1, on the reverse strand, counting down.
TGTTCATAATCCATATATTTTTGTGACCTTCGGAGGAAGACGCCCAGGTCGCGCAGTGTGTGTACCCTGACTTTTACCTGGAATAGACTGTCGCGCCGAAGGCCGTCTATTAGGTAATATAGTCGAATTTTGTCGCCTAGATTTCTTACGTCGGAGAGGGTCTTGTTGAATCATTCCACGTACTCGCGGAGCGTTTTCTTTTCGCCTTGCCTAACCCCCTTGAGTACTTCTTCTGATTTGGGCTTAATTCTCGATGCTGTAAACCAGCCAGAGAAGAGTCGACTCAACTGCCTCCAGCTCGTTACATTGTTCGGTCTTAACTCCCGAAACCATGCCAAGGCCTATTTTTCTAGAGTCAGTGGGGAGTTATTGCACTTTATCGGGTCTTTCCCCCCTCGGTACTACATTATTAGGTCAAAACATTCCAAGTGATTGTAAGGGTCCCCGACCTCGTCATACGTGTTTAAGACAAGGGGTTTCTCGAGAGAAGGCAGGATCGGATACTCGTTTATTTCTCTAGTGAAGGGCCCCAGTCGATAGTAACCACCTCCCCGACGAGATGACTGGTCCTCGAGGTATCAACCTCGATGGTCGCGTCGCCTGGGAGATCTGTGTGGTGGTCGTCGATCTAATATGTCTCGCCGATGACCTGATTCGGGAGTACTGGTTGAGATAGAATGTGCAAAGGAAAAGTCTCAGATGGTGACTCGCCCACCAAAGTGAGCGGTGGACGAGATGTCTTCGTGGTGACTGTGGGCGCTCGGAAGCGGTCTTCCCTTCAGACGCAGGAGTGAGTACTCACGTGACGCGACTCGGGTGTTGCATCGTCCCGCCAGAGGCTATTTCTCTCTTGACTGTGTCACCCGTTCTTCTTGTTGTGCAAGACATGGTCTCCCCATTGAGTAGGTCCACAAGGTGATGCACGACAACCGCGGGGATCGTGATGGTCGCTGAGGACCGGTTCGGGAGGAGGGATCGGAGCGGTCTCCTCTTCCGTGACCGTGATACCGGGGTGGGTGATATGTGGTCGGGTCGGTATCTCACCACACTTTGCAAGCGCGGGTTTCCTAGTGGTCTTCACTGGCGAGCCTATAGATTGTGAGGTGGGATAGCGTCGGTTTTCCCACCGTGGTTGCCAAATGATTAAATGCATGAGAGAGTCCCTAGAGTGGACCGGTCGAATTTCGATCGATCGGGCCGATGGTCGAATTTCGTCCCGGCCAGCCTTGATTATATATATATATATATATATATATATATATATATATATATATATATATATATATATATATATATATATATATATAGGTTAATTGAGTGGGTATGATACCTTCTAAGTAAAATACTCAATGACACATTTTTTCTATTTAAATATTTTAAAATTAAAATAAATATTGAACTAATTTTGTCTATTTCATTTAGAATGTATATCATACCCACCCAACTCATTAACTCGAATAAGTATATATATATATATATATATATATATATATATATATATATATATATATATATATATATATATATATATATATATATAGTGTTTGCAAGTAGCATCATTACTCCAGGGCAGTCTCAAACAAATTGGGGGCCCTGGGCAAATCTTAAAACATGGGCCCCAAATTTAAAAAAATCAAATAAATCATCAAAAACTGTAAACTACATTATTAAATAAATTATAAATAACATTTTGATTTGAATCTCAAAATAATATCAACCTTCTAGTTACTTAAAAAGAGTCATACTTAAAGTAGTTTTTGAAACAAATTCATCAACCAAGTCTCATATTGTATTGAGTGGTCACCAATAATTATAAAGATACTAAACTTCAGACTATTTTAAGCTGCCGATAATTATGAGTTATGTGTTAGTTTTTATTTTTGGGGTCCTAATTTATTTTTGTTGAGATTGGGCCCTGCGCAAGCACGTCATGTAGATATTATTAGACTGCTTTACATTAATCAATATCTATGCACTAATTAGGCTGGAAATTGACCTTTTAAACGGGAGTGGATTTTTCAATGATGGAAGCTAAATGAGTAGATTCAGTCTTTTTTTTTTTTTTTTTAGATTTCAGTCTTTTCTTTTTACTAATGGAGTTTCGAATCCGTCAACACGCTTCTTCGACTATGATGACAAATTAACTAATTTTCAATCTTATTATACGACATTGCTATGTGCCTACGACCATTTTGGAATACAAAACTTTTATTGGCAGCATAATTTTTTTATTAAATTTATTAGAACAAAATTTATCAAAAATAAGCATGACTCTTTCTTTTTAGGCAAAATTGTTGTAAATATATAATTTCACAATCGGATTTAGGACTTGTTTTAATACTACCTCGGTTGTGAGGTTAGTTTAGTCATTTTGCTTTTATCAAGGGATATAAAAGCCCTTTCGGTGTAACCGTTTTAAAAAAACTTTCAATAATATTTTGTGTTACGTTTTAGCGCGTTTCGTCCTTCTTGCGTCTTCGACTAGTGTATTTCGACTAAGTCATTGTCGCCTTCTCATCTCGCTTAAGCATCAATGATAGTGATGATGCATTGACATGGTATCGAGCGCGCTTTTTAGAGGATCTTGGGGAAACACGAGTGAAGTGATTCTTCGGTGAGGTGTGTGCATTCGATCTTGTTCTTGTAATTCACATCGGATTGCAAATCAAGATCAAACGAAATCTTTCTTTCTTGATTTCGTGGGGTAAGGGAAACACGAGAGAGTGAGTGATCGTGAGTGAGAGAGATGAACAGCAGAACGGTGGCTTGAACACGAAGCTTCCCGTGTTTGACGGGAAAATTGGAATCGGTGGTCGATTCAAATGAAAGTTATTTTTAGCGCGCAAGATGTGTGTGAACCGGTGGAAGAGGCTACACACCGAAAGAGGTGAAGGTGCAACAGAGGCACAAAGAAATGTGCAAAGGGAGACGAGGAAGAAAGATCAGAAGGCCTTGTTCTACATTCATCAGTGCGTAGATCACAAGGTGTTTGAAAAAATCTCAAAGGCAACCACGGCGAAGGCTGCGTGGGATATTCTTGTTCGAAGTTATGGTGGAGATGCTACTGTGAAAGAAGTGAAACTGCAATCACTACGGAAACAATCCGAAAATCTGAACATGAAGAGTGATGAAAGAATTGCAGACTATATCACGCGTGTGGTTACGATTACCAACGAAATGAAGCAGAACGGTGAAACAGTAACTGAAGAAATGATCGTGAAAAAGGTACTTCGTTCCTTAACTCCAAAATTTGATATTATCATGGTAGCAATCCAGCAATCCAAGAACACTAGTGTAATGAAATTAGATGAATTGCAAAGTAGTTTAGAAGCACATGAAACACTTGTAATTGATAGGGATGTTCAAGTTGAAACTGAACAAAAGGCACTGCAAGCACAAGTCTTTAATAAAGGTGGTGGAAACAAATCGAATTGGAAGGAGAATAAGTGGAAACAAAAGAAACAAGAGTGGCTTGCTAAGAACAATAAGAAAGAAACCTGGTAGTAGAGTAATAATAATAGTGATAAGGGAGGACCACCTGGAAAGAACTCTAAGAATCCAAACAAGAAAGGAAATTTTGATAAAAGAAAGGTCCAGTGTTTCAATTGTGATAAATTCGGCCACTTTGCCGATGAGTGCTGGTCGAATAAAGAGAAAAAGAAGGAAGAAGCTAATATAGCGCAAGGGGATTCTGATGAGGAACCCGTGATCTTGATGGTGACAACAAATGAAGAAGGGGTGATTACGGACATATGTGGTACCTCGACACGACCGCTCAAATCATTTGATCGAAATAAGAGGTGGTTGATCAATTTTGATGGCAAAGAAGAGAACAAAGATCGGATGGCTTGATGGTGAGTACTTGACAGCAGAAGGTATGGGTGACATTCTGGTACAAATGAGTGATGGCTCAAAGGTGTTGATTGAGGATGTGTGGTATGTACCAGGGGTGAAAAACAACTTGATGAGTGTTGGCCAACTGCTAGAAAAGGGGTATTCAGTGAATATGGAGGACAATGTGATGACCCTGTTTGATAAAAATAAGAAAATGATCTTCAAGGCTCCACTTGAGAAGAACAGAACCTTCAAAGTGAAGATTGAAGTCGTGAAGCTCGCTGCTTGAGTGTTACAAAGGTCGAGGATGAGAGTGCATTGTGGCACAAGAGGTATGGTCACCTCAATTATGCGAGTTTGAGTCAATTGCAATCCAAAGGACTTGTACTCGGCATTCCAAAGGTAACTGCTAGTAGTGTAGCTTGTGAAGTGTGCATGAAGAGTAAACAATCCAGAGTTACCTTTGCAGATCGAATTACCTCCAAGAGCAACACTTGCCTTGGGTGTGGTACATTCCGATGTGTGTGGACCTTTTGAGGTTCCCTCTTTGGGAGGAAACAAATATTTTGTGACCTTCATTGATGAGTTTACAAGAATGATCTGGGTGTATTTGATTAAACAGAAAAGTGAAGTCTTTGATCAGTTTAAAAGGTTCAAGGCATATGCGGAAAAAGCAGAGTGGGTGCGCAAGGTGAAAGTATTAAGGAGTGATGGTGGTGGAGAGTGGGCCCACCGAGTTCAAAAGGTTTTGTGATGAGCAGGGCATAGAACATGAGGTTACGCCACCCTATACACCCCAACACAATGGAGTAGCTGAGAGGAGGAATAGGATGATACTTGATATGGTAAGATGCATGCTTAAGCAGATGCAACTACCAAACACTCTATGGGGTGAGGTGTGGCAGCTGCGCAGATACATTACGAACCGATGTCCGACAAGGAGGTTGAAGAATAAGGTGCCTTTGGAGATGTGGAGTGGTGAGAAATCTGATGTAAGTCACTTGAAGGTATTTGGCACCCTATGCTACAAGCATATACCGGATGCTAGGAGAAGAAAGTTAGATGACAAGAGTGCTCCAATGATATTTGTGGGATATCACTCAACAGGTGGCTACAAATTGTATTGTCTGACAACCAATAAAGTGGAAGTTAGTAGATATGTGATTGTAAAAGAACAAGAAAGGTGGAATTGGAATTCAAATGGAGTGACATCGGTTGAAATTGATAGTGCAATACTTGAAGAAGATCATAGTGAAGTACCAAAGACAGGAGAGGTACAGTCCGCATGAAGTTGAACAACAAGGAATGATGACGGCGACGCACTGGTCCGATGATGAAGTTCCAAAGACAGGTATGTGCCACGAGACAGAGAAACTTACCACCTCGGCCACGCGATTATGAGCTAATTGCGCACGATTTGATAGACAATGATGGTGATTTATCTGCAGTTTGCACTAGTAGGCGAGCATCGAGCCACTTAGTCATACCGAGGCGGTGAAAGATAAAGTGTGGAAGGCCGCAATGATGGAAGAGTTGAGTGCAATTGAAAGGAACAAAACACGGGAGTTAATCAGGCTACCTCCTGTAAGAAACCGATTAGTGTGAAGTGGGTCTTCAAAGTGAAACTCAAGCCCGATGGATCGCTGGCAAGACACAAAGCTCTCGGCTTGTGGCTCGTGGATTCTGCGCAGGGAAGGTCTAGACTACAAGGAGGTGTTTGTGCTCGTAGCTAGACATGAGACAATAAGATTAGTGATAGCTCCAGCATGCAAAGTAGGAATGGACTATACCGCATCTAGATGTTAAATCGGCATTTTGAATGGTGCACTAGAGGAAGAGGTGTATGTGACACAACCTCCCTGCTTCGAGATAAAAGGGAAAGAGCAAATGGTGTTTAAGCTGAACAAGGCTCTATATGGCCTTAAGCAAGCTCCAAGAGCTTGGAATAAGAAAATAGATGCCTTCTTTGGAAGCTGTGGATTTAAGAAGTGTAGTGTCGAATATGGAATATATGTGAAAACATCTAGTCGAGGTAAAATGATCCTAGTTTGCCTCTACGTAGATGACATACTGTTAACCGGTGACTATGAAACCGAGGTGAAGACTGTGAAGGAAAGGTTGATGGCCGAGTTTGAAATGAGTGACCTAGGGAGAGTTGGGTACTTCCCGGGAATGGAATTCCTTTACACTCCTAAAGGAATAGTGTTACATCAGAAGAAATATGCAATAGAAGTTTCAAGAGGTTTGAAATGTTTGATTGCAAGTTCTGTTTCTAACACCAGTACCGAGGTAAATCGTAACTCGACGATCGATGTTAATGGAGAATGTGTAGATTCAACCTTGTTCAAGCAATTGGTTGGTTCGTTAAAGGTACCGTGTAATAGTAGACCAGGATATATGCTATGCTACTGGTGTTGTTAGCAAGTTTATGGAGAAGCCAAAGATGATACACTACTCGCAACTACTAGAATACTAAGGTACTTGAAAGGAACTTTGAAGTATGGTTTGTTGTTTCTCGCTAAACCGCATCGGAAGAGTCGCAAGTTACTTGGGTATTCCGACTACGATTGGTGTGGGGATAAGGTCGACGGAAGGAGCACTACGGGTTACATCTTCATGTGTTTTGGAGCACCAATCTCATGGTGTTCGAGGAAGCAACCAAAGTGGTCGCGATTGTCGTCCCGCTGGCGTAATACATAGCAGTGCTATCGCTGCATGCCAAGCTATCCGCTCAAATCACCATGACAGAGTTGAAGCTTGAGAGCAAGGAGCCAATCAAACTCATGATTGATAACAAATCGGCAATAATGCTTGCCAAGAACCCAGTTTCACATGGGAGAAGCAAGCACATAGAGACCAAATTCCACTTCCTGCGTGAACAGGTTGAGAAGAAAGTACTTGAAGTCTGTTACTGCAACACTCAAATGCAGGTAGCAGACATATTCACCAAAGCGTTGAAGGCCGAGCAGTTTGTAAAGCTGAGGAATGATCTAGGCGTTACTGCGTTCGACTGATTTCGTGGTGTTAAAGTCTTCGACAGCGTCGAAGTTGATTTCGTGGTGTTAAAGTCTTCGACAACGTCGAAGTTGATTTCCGTGGTGTTAAAGTTTTCGACAACGTGTCAAGTGAATATCCAAGGTCTTTGAAGTTTTGGACTATGTTTGGTTCATTGATTTCGACTAGCCATAGTTCACGTTACTGTAATTGTTGTTTTGATTGTGAAATTAAGGGAGGATGTTGTAAATATATAATTTCACAATCGGATTTAGGACTTGTTTTAATACTACCTCGGTTGTGAGGTTAGTTTAGTCATTTTGCTTTTATCAAGGGATATAAAAGCCCTTTCGTTAAACCGTTTTAAAAAACTTTCAATAATATTTTGTGTTACGCGTTTTAGCGCGTTTGCGTCCTTCTTGCGTCTTCGACTAGTGTATTTCGACTAAGTCATTGTCGTCTTCTCATCTCGCTTAAGCATCAATGATAGTGATGATGCATTGACAAAAATCACACGGAAATCCTTCAAGTTATTTAATTGTAATAAGTTGATCCTTTAAGTTTTTTCGCACCACTTAGGTTATTTAAGTTATTCAATTGTAACGATTGATCCTTTAAGTTACATAATCATTACACCATTAGTCTTTTTCATTTTTGTTACAAAAACCCAATTCATAATAATTGAATCGACGTGGTTGTGAAAGAGCCTACATGTCACTACTATCTTGTAACAATTTTGTCATTTAAGACTATCGTCATGTAACAATTTAGTCCTTTCAACTTAAATAAAAAGAAAATGAACCATCTTTTTTTTAAAAAAATTAAGTTGAAAGTTCCAAATTGTTTCATGATTTGTGAGACTTAAAGGGCTAAATTCTTACAAGATAGATAATATGTAGCCTCCGTCACGGTCACATCAACTCTATTAGTTCAAATTGAGCTTTTTGTAATAAAAAATTAAAAAGGACTAACGGTGTACACATTATGTAACTTAAAGGACTTAAGTGATACAAAAAAAAAGGACCAACTTGTTATAATTAAATAACTTAAAGGACTCACATGATGTAATTTTGTCTTCTTTTTACTAAAAAAAGTGTATGACTTAAATATAATTAATACGACACGAGGGGTTGTATGTATCATGTTTTACTAACTACACAAACTTATTAAGTTATTAAAACATGTTTTTTTTTGTTAAATCGAGTTTTGGTTTTAGTTGGGCTCCAAGACTCACCGGGAAGGTACTTATATACAGATCACCCACAAAAGAGGTCCTCATGCTAGAAGCAAAAGTTGCACCCACGCCCTGTGGGAATGAGTCAACTCTCTACCAATTGAGCCAACAACTTTCATTGGCTTAATACGTGTTTTTCTAAATATTTTTTAAAATTTAAATACATTGCCTAAATTACCATGCATCTCATTTAATTGTCTAATAGAAGTCTCTAACATTTCATGTTCAGTATTAAATATTTAGCATTAAATGAAAGACATTTTTGGTACAATATAATTTAAAAAATGAATTTTCTTATATTTTTGTAAACCAATGTATCATCCACGGTGAATGTGGAGACTAATATTTTGAGGTATTTGATATCATTTTAAAGGGTTAACCTATACCAACAATTGTTTTTCCAAACGCACCGGTCAGGAATTGAACTGAATACCAATTTATTAAGAGAGTCAAGTATCTACTACTTGTGTCAAATCATGTTGGTAAACAAAGTTAAATGACTCAAATTTACTTATATTTTATTAGAGAGGAAGTACTATGTAACCAACAAGGGTCGATCCAATTGGTAATTGGGCTCAGATCCCACCACAAGGTTTCGAGTTCGAATCTTGAGTATGACAAAAATTCTGTTGGGAGAGGAGACCCACACATACCGAAAAAACAGACATATACGTGACCGGCCAAATTCACCAACGTAGATTAACCATTGACAAAATCAGTAGATTAATACCACGGTAACCTAAAAGACAGGAAGTACGATGTAAATATAAGAATATTTTAATGGTGTGTCGCATTCTCATTAATGGCAGCCCACGACTTACTTAACGCGGAAACTTTAATACATAATTTTGCTTGTCATTGACTATTGTCAAAAATAAAATGACAAAAGCTACATACTACATATAGCCAAGCAACAACCAGCCGTTTTGTATTCTCACAAAAAAAAAAAAAAAAAAAAACCAGCCATTTTGTATTATAAATTAGCATATTTTGAGTATATTGCCATTTGCACTTGAGCTATGGTTTCAAAGAGGTGCTCGCTTATTTGGGTGGTTCTCTTTCTTTGTGTGTTGAGTTTCTCTACCAAGGCAATAGCAAGAAACATAGTTCACACGTCTGAAGTTTATGCAGGTAAGTTTGCTATCTTGCATATAAACAATTAATAATAATGTTGAAATGTAAATTAAATAAATCTTCGATCATCTACTTATTTGCTATTTTGTACTATGATTTTTAGATGAAATGGGTGCTAATAGAAAACTCCTTGGTCGAGCTCCGTGTACAAAGGGACGAATGACTATACAGGGCAAGCCATCTGATGATCCACGCTGCCACAATTATTAGGATGGATAAAGTTGCAATATAAAATTAGAATAATATGTATAAAGAAAGGACACGTTACACGTTTCTCATATCTGTTTTTACATTGGTTTAGTTCAAAATTATAGTTTTGTAGTAAAAGAGTTATAGAATGAATAGAGTTTAGTTATGGGAATCACTCAAATATATTGAAAGCAAATTGAGGATTTTGTGATTTTAAGTAGGTAATTCAAGAAGAAATATCGAACGCGTCACATCAAAAGAAGTCTGTGAGGAGGTTCCAAGTTAAAACCTCAGAAACTAACATTTCCTAACAAAAAAATTGTATGTATATGGATTGAGTATCTCTTGTACTCGACTATTAATATATTACTATGTTTGCCTTTAAAAAAATAACTACTGTGAGTCAAGTTAACTATGACTGTTATATTTATGTTGTTTTTTGACAATAATTAACTACGCAATATGCTTAGAAAAAGAACACACCCTTTTGTAGCGCTTTATATGGAAGCACTACTTAAAGTGAAAACAGGAGCTCCATAAGTGGCGCTTTTTTAAAACGCTACTTAATGTTAGAAAGGGAACAGGAATAAGTAATGCTAAAATACACTACAAGAAAATCGCTGATTTGCCACGGACATTTCCGTCGCAAATGTACAAATTTCCGTGGCAAAACAACATTTGCCACGGACAAAAATTGGTGGCTAAAACGCTCGTCGCAAATTGTTTGCCACGGAATTTCCGTGGCAAATGTTTCCGTCGCAAATCCGTCGCTAATCCGTCGCAAATATCCGTGGCATAGTCGTCTCAAATTTCATCGCAAATCCGTCGCAAATTCAAAAAAAAATTAAAAAAAAAAAATTAAATCATACTTTGGGCCAGAAAACTACTACATCCTAAAAACATTAATTATAAAATCAAGCTAACAATTATAAATTGTAACAAGTATATAGATTAATCTATTATAAATACATACAAACCCCCAAGTACTAAATCATATTTTCAAATTAAATGTAAATAAAAACAAGTACTATGTGAACAGCTCTTTAGAAGATTTCAAATTCACTCAGAATCTCTCCAACTAGTACATTTTTCCTAAAATACAATTAATCAGCTTCATGAGGAAGGCTGTCTTCTAGATCTGGTCCTCTGGCAGAATAATACATAACCTTCGGAGCTACGTTATTGTAGCTAGGTTCTAGTCCACCACCAATGCTAGCAACAGCTCCAAATTTAACAATTTCATTTGAAGCACCATATTTTTCTAATGAAGAATTGTAGTATCCCGATAATATCTCATCGATTGAAAATAATGAGAACAAAAGGTAGTATATATACAAGCCGAGAATAAATATGAGACAATATACATGTGAATGCACCTTGGAATCATTTGCAGATGGAACTATTATGCTGAAAGCCAACTACAGAAGGACCCATGAGAAAAACAACACCAACTGCACTAAGGTTCATGGCTGTTTCTAAGGCACGGTTGATCTTTGGAAAGCCCAAGCACAAATCACTACGCCGTATTAGGATTTTCAGCGTTTTTTTGGGCATTGGTAGCGTTTTAAAGCGCTAGAGAGAAGTTTGGCGCTACTAATGCGTACACCCCATTAGTAGCGTTTTAAAAACGCTAGCCATTGACCCGTGTTTTAGACATACGTGGCGTTTTATATAAAGCGCTAGCCATTGACCAGCGCTTTTTACAATTCCTAGCGTTTTACGTAAAGCGCTAGGGATCTCATAGCTCTTTTTACTACCATTCCTAGCGTTTTAAATAAAAGCGCTAGAGATCCCATAGCTCCTTTTACTACCATTCCTAGCGTTTTAATTAAAGCGCTAGGGATACTATAGCCCTTTTTACTACCATACCTAGCGTTTTTTATGTAAACGCTAGGGATGCTATAGCACCTTTATTAGCATTCCTAGCGTTTTACGTAAAGCGCTAGGGATCCTCTAGCTCCTCTTTACAATTCCTAGCGTTTTATTTTTAAAGCGCTAGGTATTGAATGAATTTTAACTTCATTTCTAGCGTTTTCACTCTAAAACGCTACCTATTGACTGAATTTTTTTAAATATTTTTTTATTTTGGTTTGTTCTCCATTTTAATTACAACCTATAAATTCATTCCCTTCCAAACAAATTCAGAAAATACATTCCAATCCAATATCATTCAAACAAAATTGATCAACAAAATTCATCAAATAATATTTCCAATCCAATATATATCATTCTAAGAAGTACTTACAACATAATATAAATCCAATATATACAACATATATAATAACTAAACTATTATGAATCTCAAAACTTGCTACAAAAAGCTAGAAACAAAAGCGCACCACTCCCCCTTCTGCTTTGTAAGTTGTTCGTGATGAGTAATTACGGATATTTTTTAAAAATTTGGGAAAATCTTTGAAAAATAAAATGAAATAAAATTAGAATTAATAAAATGTTTATTAAATGTGAGTAAGTATTATAATATCAATATAAAAAAGAAATCTAAGTAGTTACCTTGGTTGGGATTGTTACTTTGTCATGAGTGATAATCTCTTTCATAAACCTCATAACGTAGTACCCACAATCATTGTTATTTGGTTGTTTAGGACACTACAAAGCAAAAGATTATAACTTAATTGTCACATTTTTATGACCAAAAATTCAATTAAAATTATAAGAATGATTCTTAAAAAGCTTACAGTTATGGGTAGCCATCTTGTTTTACTCGTAGATAATCTCAAATATTCTTTCAAAGCACTGTAACGTCATACATATATATATAACGTTAAGTTGAACAAAATACATATATTAAATTATACAAATTAAAATGAGAGGGTTACACATACACACCTCTCAACCATCTCTACGAAGTCTACGTAGGCGTTGTAATGGCCTTGAAGTGAATCCGGATAGTAGACAACATTTTGCTTAGGGTTTATTGCAAAGAGTACCCAATGTTGCTGCAAGTAAATGAATCACGAATGAGTACACATTAATTTACACTATAATACAATCCTCAAAATAATTAAACAAGTGATTGAAGACTAAATTTCTCACCCATTATTGAGTGGTGCCAAAAATAAAGATTCGCCCTTCAAATGCTTGGCATCCATGAAGCGTGAATGGATATAACTTTGTATTTCACTCTTAATAGCCATAATACGTTCCTCTGTATTACCTTGCTTAAACACAACGATACACATTTGGACACAAGAAGAAATACTTACGTGTCCAGTTATGAAAGAGGACAGAAGTCGATTGTACAAAAACCTATAAATAATATATATACAACTTTGAGATCCTCATATATATACTCTAATATATACTCTAATATAAACAACTATTGTGTACAAATAATTTAATACATACCTCTGGTATACTCTAATATCGATGTGATGGCCCAATCCATTTCAACTATAGCTTTCGGATCCTCCATGTTGATCATTACCAAGCTGTTCCAGGCCCACAATGTTATCGGCCGGTAAAAAATTTGGTCGTCCGGGTTCATTTTTTGAGTGATGTGGACCTTTAGAGAATCGATGTATACGGAATTCATCAATGGGAAATTGACCAACATGTTGGGTGGTGTGTATAGAAGTAGATGGTCGGGAGAGTTTGGTAGTGGAAGGGAAGGTCGGGACACTTTTATGGAAGGGAAGGTCGGGACACTTGGGGTACCTAGTATATATTAAAAAATGATTAATTAGTTAGTTAACACACATTATAGTCATCAACTTATTAACAAAAATATTGTCACTTACAATGACAAGTTGTTGAGGAGCCATGCCACAAAAGTACTAAGTGCTTGATCCACGATAAATATATCCACATTAGCAATTGGAGCAGGCAATGAGTGCAGACCCTCTATTGAATAGTCTACCCTAACTCTCAAATGGTTTTCAGGCATGGGTAAATTGTGCAGTGTGGCACTCAATTGGTTACATATCAAACCCACTGCAACCTTTCTTCGATGTGGGTTTGCAATATATAGCTCACATTCACAGTTATCCTAAATCAATTATAAAGAAAAATAAATATACATGATAATTTTATCAAATACATATGTACAAAAAACAAGTCGAGTTTTGTTAAATACCTGTGTTGAAGGGATGGTGCAGCTATCTCGGGCGCTATGGGGGGGTGCAGCAGGTGATATAGGTTCAGCAGGGGGTGGTGCAGCAGGGGATGGTGCACCAATCCTTTGTGCCAAGAGCTGCTTAAACATCTGTCTCTCTTCCATTAATACAACAACATTCTTGGATAGCTCGTCATACTTTCTTTGCCATGACTTTACAATCCCGCACCCCCTTGCTTTGGCTCTTTGGCCAAAAACACGGTTGTAGGAGGAATCCCATATCCATAACCTCTAATCCGACCCTGTCTCTCTTCCCTTCCCAAGGCACGAGCAAGGACATCTTGTTGACCATCACAATCTGTTAAATCTCCTTGTGATACAGATTGTGATATGCTTTGCTGATGCACAAACATAAATAACGGATAAAATTAATAAACAAGTGTCAAGAGAAATTTAATCGACAATAAAAAATATGTCCACGTGTCAAAAAAAATCGAGTAACGGATAAAAATAATAAACAAGTGTCAAAGAAATTTAATCGACAATAAAAAATATGTCCACGTGTCAAAAAAATCGAGTAACGGATAAAAATAATAAACAAGTGTCAAAGAAATTTAATCGACAATAAAAAATATGTCCACGTGTCAAAAAAATCGAGTAACGGATAAAAATAATAAACAAGTGTCAAAGAAATTTAATCGACAATAAAAAATATGTTCACGTGTCAAAAAAATCGAGTAAGGATTAAAAAATATAGTGGAGACACAAATTCCAACTTGCTAGGAATCATAAAATTAAAATTACAATACATGAATTTTGGAATACTTACAATTTTGTCCTTGACCTCCTTAGTTTCGGATCCACAATCTCCCCATCCTTGTTTTGTCGGACCTCTAACGAGACGATTACAACGATCAAGAGGATTCTTGAGTTGGATCTTTCCCCTCTTGCTGATAACTATTTAAGTTTAATAATTGTTAATCAGCTGTAAATTAAAAGATTCATTAAATCATAATAAATTAAACTAATTGTGTCTTACCAATCTTTCTTCAAGAATTTGATATCCACTTGAACCTCCTCTATAAGGGTACTCGGGATTAGAAGCTCTCACTTTATTGGCTTTGCTTTTTCTATTTAAAAACATAAGTATACATTAATGAATGATATCTTGTTGTGAAATATATATATATATATATATATATATATATATATATATATATATATATATAACTTAAATAATTAATATACTAACGGGGAAATCCGATGCATGTAGTGCGTATATCTACAAATTTGGTCCAATCCTCCTTAGTTATAATTAGGCATCTGATCTTTGGAGGCTCTGTCGATGGTCCCATCAGCCGTTTGATACTTTTTCCCCACATCGAGTTCTATATGCGATGCAACCTTCCGCTTCCTTGAGTATCCAATCTCTTGGGCATCATCGACATCAAAGTGTTTCTACTTATACATAAAAATGGATTAAATAAATACAACTAAAAATTCACTAAATAAGATTATTAAAGAGGTCTAAAATTATATACTGTATTAAGGACCAAAAATCATCTTTCAGTTTAGGCAAAAGCGTATTATCTTTCTCATTCCAACTTTTTATTGAAATTGGAAAGATTTGTTTCACCTTAGTACCAATAAAGCTAATTAAATTTGTGCCGTTGTCTCCAATTGGCAAACCTTTAACACTCCATCGGACCTTAAATAATTAAATCATTAAATAATTAGATAACTTGGAAAGGTAGAGAACAACATTAATAATTAGTAATTAACTTACCTTATATTTCTCGTGTCCTTTACTTTATCAGATGGGCGATATTATTTTTCGATGTAATTCCTCGGGGAGTGAACTTCTTTGTGTTTCTATCACTCCCATCACCACCTTGACTACTCTCATGATCACTATGTGATGCCATCTCACTTGCAATGACCCAAATGAAATAGACTCAGTGAGTTTTAGCTTTCTAATTGTTTAGAACCAACAAACACTTAACAAAATATAGAAGAAGCCATGCACTAAGTATGATGAAAGCCATGCACTAAGTATATAACCTAGAGTAAACATACATAGGAAAGCCATGCACTAAGTATATAACCTAGAGTAAACATACATAGGAAAGCCATGCACTAAGTATATAACCTAGAGTAAACATATATAGGAAAGCCATGCACTAAGAACCTAGAGTAAACATATATATGAAAGCCATGCACTAAGCAGAGAAAGCCATGCATGCACTAGGAAAGCCATGCACTAGGAAAGTTAATAATGCTATCTAAGCCAGACTAATCTAACAACTAATTAAATATAACATTGAGCTAAGTAACAGAGAAAGCCATACAAAAGATACATAACAAACAACAAAAAAACCAGTGAGAGTATGTTGCAGAAATACCTTTTGAAAGGGAGAGAGAGTGCGAGAAAAAGGAAACAAATGGGTGCTGCTAGCTGCGTGGTAAGATAACACCAAGGAGAGAGGATGAGCGAAGAGGATGGGTTTTCTGCGTTTTAGGTTTTTCTGGGTCGCGCGTTTATGGGTTTACGGATGATGAGCGAATACGTGGAGTGTGGGTTGTTCGCGAGGATGAGCGAAGAGGATGAGCGAAGAGGATGAGCGAAGAGGATGGGTCGTTTGGTTTGCACGGGTCTCACGAAGGGATGAGCGAAGAGGTTTACGGGTTTTATTTGGGTTTTCGCAAGAGAGGAGTTAGGTAGATGAAGAGGCGGCGTGAGTGTGTGTGAGAGAGATGAGAGAGCGCGCCTTGTAAAAATTTTAATAGCATCCTAGCGTTTTTACATAAAGCGCTAGGGATGCTATAGCGCCTCTTTACAATTCCTAGCGTTTTACGTAAGCGCTAGGGATGCTATTAAAATTTTACTACCATTCCTAGCGTTTTATGTAAAAGCGCTAGGGATGCTATAAGCGCCTTTTACAATTCCTAGCGTTTTACGAAAGCGCTAGGGATGCTATAGCACCTTTTACTAACATTCCTAGCGTTTTATATAAAAGCGCTAGGGATGCTATAACACCTTTTACTAACATTCCTAGCGTTTTATGTAAAAGCGCTAGGGATGCTATAACACCTTTTTACTACCATTCCTAGCGTTTTCTATAAAGCGCTAGGGATCCTCTAGCTCCTCTTTACAATTCCTAGCGTTTTATCTATAAAGCGCTAGGTATGAATAATTTTTTAACTTTATTTCTAGCGTTTTCACTCTAAAGCGCTACCTATTGATTGAATTTTTTTAAATATTTTTTTATTTTGGTTTGTTCTCCATTTTAATTACAACCAATAAATTCATTCCCTTCCAACAAAATTCAGAAAATACATTCCAACAAAATTCAGCCAATATATCATTACAAACCAATATATAGATACACACACATATGTACATATCACCAAAAGACCATATTAAACTAACAATTACTTACAACATAATTAATATATATCCAAATCATACAACATAATAAGTAACTTACATTATGAAACTCAAAAGTAGCTACAAATTAAAGCTAGAAACATATATAACAGCCTGACCCTCAATGACTCTTTGTCTTGACCACTAGATCTCATGATCACTAAGTGATGCCATCGACCTGCAATATAACATATATAATCCATGTTATTGTTAAATTTACAAAAACAATATAAATATTATCTATTAATAAAAAATAACGAGATATCATTAAGTCTATATTACCTTTTCCTTTTCCTAGATAAAATTTTGTTTGCAATTCGTGTCTTGGTATTTTTTTAAAGCGAATAATAATTCCATCATTATGATCTTTTCTAAAATATACAACATCCTCTATAGAAGTATTTTCCCTATTATTGGTTACGATGTTACGAAGAAAGTGGTCGTCCTCAACACCAACATCATCGGGTGCTTCATCATCATCGTTGTTATACACAAATTTTTGTCGATCAATAGAACAATAGACCAATTGATATTAAGCTGGATCGGTGACATAAAACACTTGTTGAGCTTGCGATGCTAAATAAAAGGTTCATCTTTATATCCTAACTTGTTGAAATTCACCCGCATGAACCCCTAATTCATCAATCGTAAACGAGTATTATTGTCAACCCATTCACATTTGAACACGGGCTCTGAAACATATTGTAATCCAACTCCCATATGTGTTCAATGAAGCCAAAGTAAGACATATTCGCATATATGGGATTTCTATCTTTGCCTTTGGATGCATGCATAGAATGAGCTACAAGAGTCACCCCACTATTTTGCATTTTACTCGATCATCTTGTTCTTTTGTATAGAAAGTGCACTCGTTCATTAGATAGTTGTTGTAAGAGAAGACATGTATATTTGGACCTTTTGCTAACCATCTCAATCTTTTTGAAATCGAAGTAGGATTGAAACACACTCACCATCAATGTGATGTTTTAGCCACACTATGAAACTCCTATTGTGTTCTTTTGCTAACCAAACTTGCTTCTTTCAGGGAATTGACTCTTAA
The DNA here is from genome assembly GCA_020916435.1 of Oxytropis ochrocephala. Classification (NCBI taxonomy): domain Eukaryota; kingdom Viridiplantae; phylum Streptophyta; class Magnoliopsida; order Fabales; family Fabaceae; genus Oxytropis; species Oxytropis ochrocephala. Next base: position 64,716,995 of record CM037094.1, on the reverse strand, counting down.
GAATCTCCTTGTGCTTGGCAACATATGAATCAACCTCACTATCATTGTGAAGAGCGTACAAGTGTGCTTGCTCTAGTTCTTTCCTTGATACTATCACTAATTTAGTTCTGTCATCCCTTTACTAATCCTTCCTTCATGGCGAGACCTTGGCGGTCCCACGAGAATATTCAAGACTAGATAGATGGCAGTGCAAAACTCAATAGCCTCTTCAACTATATAGCGCTCAACAATACAACCCTCGAAGTCGTGATCGATTTTTCACATATCCTTTTAATATCTTCATGTAGCGCTCAAGCGGATACATCCATCTCATGTAACATGGGCCACACAATTGTGTCTCTACAACCGGATGAACTATTAGATGAATCATTATGTCAAAAAAGGAAGGTGGGAAATACATCTCAAGCTCACACAAAGTGTGATAATTTCTCTTTGCAATGTTGGCAACTTTCGGGGTCAATCACTCTACTACAAATCGCCTTAAAGAATAAACAAAGTTTGGTTAAGGTCGCGCACTTTCTTAGGCAAAATGGATCGTATACCAATGGGTAGCAAATTCTCCATGAGAACATGACAATCGTGGGACTTTAGAGACTTTAACTTGAGGTCTTTAATCGATACAAGAGTCGCCACATTTGAAGAGTATCCCTCTGGAACTTTAACTCCATGAAGAAACTCACAAAAAAGCGATCTTCTCCTTTCTAGATAGAGTATGAATTTGCCAGGTGGTAGATATGTACGTGTACCCTTCTTTCTGGGACCCAATTCAGGTCTCGAACCCATACTAACCAAATCCAACCTTGAGTTGATGGTATCTTTAGTCTTACCGACATATTGAGTAAGGTACCAATGACACTTTCGAAGACATTCTTTTCAACATGCATCACATCAATGAAATGCCTTACATATAATGACTTCAGTATGGCAACTCGAAAAGAAAATCGACTTTTTCTTCCACCCCGATTGGCAATCTCTCTGCAAAAGGCTTCCCAAATTTAATGTTCAAATCTTCCACCTTTTCAAATACTGTTCGCGTCAAAGGCGGGGAGCTCTACGTGTTCTGTATTCCCATCAAATGCCTTTCTCCACAATCGATAGTGATGAGTTGATGGCAAAAATCTCGATGACCAAGATAGATATTCTTCTTACCATGTTCCAACCACATCCAATCTGTGTTATCTTCACATATAGGGCATGCACTGCGCCCTTTGTTCTTTGTGCCGGATAGATTGCCGTATGCGGGAAAGTCGTTAATTGTGCCAAAGATCATAGCCCTCGGGGTGAAACTTTCTTCTCTGAACCCATCATACACCTCTACCCCGATCTCCCACATTTGCTTCAAGTCTTCAATTAAAGGAGCCAAGTATACATCAATATCATTTCCTAGTTGTTTGGGCGAGAAATTAACAAAAACGACATCATATATTTGCGTTTCATGCAAAGCCACGTGATAAGTTATAAATCGCCAAAATCACGGGCCATGTCTTGTGGGAGCTACTCTGGATACCGTGCGGGTTAAATCCATCGTTGAGACAACAATGCAAGGCGTAGGTTTCTCGGGTCATCCCGAAATTAGGATACTCGATATTGATTTTTCCATTGCGGAGAATCTGTAGGGTGTCGTAGCATACCATCTTTAATCCTTTCATCCTCATGCCATGTCAAGTGTTTTGCATCTTACGAACTACGATACATGCGCCTAAATCGAGGAATTATAGGAAAATACCACAACACCTTTTGTGGAGCGGACTCTTTCTTCTTATCTGCGGTGCATTACATTTAGGACACGACTTTAACAACGCGCATGTTCATTCGAAATAAAATGCAATCATTCGGACAAGCGTGTATCTTCTCATAGTTCAAGCCAATAGACCCCAACATTTGCTTTGCATCATACGTCCGAGAAGGAAGCACATTATCATTCGGCAACATTTCTTTGAAGTGAGTAAATCGGTAAAGCTCTTATCCAGTCCATCCGTGGCGAGTTTTCAAGTTATACAACTTGATCACGACCCAATAATTTTGTGAATTCATTACAACCCGCATACAATGGTGTCTCTGCATCGGTTATCAACTTCTCAAACATTTTAGGACAATCATTAAGATCCTCTTCAACCACCTTTGCCATCTCTTCAAATTCGTTCGCATCAAATGAATGTGTTAGGTGTCAGCCGTGGCGCATATCTCTTACTAATATCATTCATATTTGAAGATTCACCTTTTTCTCACCGTGCATTATCCAACAAGTGTAACTTTGATCAATTCCATTAGCCTTTAAATGTCGTGTCAACTCCTCTGCGATGGCGATTTTACATAACAACACCTTAAACAAGGACATTTCATACCACTAGAAGTCCCTAAGCGTTCAACGGCCTGACTCACAAAATAATCCACTCGGTATATACTCCTTGGGATGGGACGATTGGCGGACATCCAATTTCTATCCATAATTGCCAAATATTTATAATAAAATCACGAGAAGAGAACTTTAACATATGACCCATCAAGCAATTCGAATATAATGAAGAATCAATTCATATAAAAAAACAAACAAAATTTCCTCTTTTAAATTTTTTCAATTCCACTCCTTATTTTCCCAAGCTATATCTATATCATATTCTATTTCTATTCTCGGTCCTTTGGTCAAGACAAAGGAACCATATAGTCTAGTCTTCCAAACAATTAATTTATGTGTAACAAGAAGAGGCTAGTGGTGAAAAAAAGAAGAAGAGTCTAGTGTGCACAAGTGACAAAACTAATATATTTCTAAACTAGAACCCACAATTAATATCTAACAAGAAGCAGAGAAAGAGCAGAAAACTCACCAATGTTATGCGAGTGAGAGAGATGATGTTCTTTGAGAGAGAGATGATTTTCGTTGAGAGAGATGATGTTAATTTGAGTTAGGGTGTTAGGGTTTTGCGTTTACGGGTGAGTGATTTTGCGTTTACGGGTAAGAGTGTTAGGTGAAAGAGGAAGTAGCTCAATGGGAAACAAAAAAATTATTTAACCATACCTAGCGTTTTCTAAAAAACGCTAGGGATCTATCTAGCGTGTTTTCTAAATACCTAGCGTTTTGAGTAAAAGCGCTAGGGATATGTCTAGAGTGTTTACTAAATACCTAGCGTTTTAAAAAAAAGGCAGGGATCCATCTAGCGTGTTTTCTAATTGGCTAGCGTTTTGAATAAAAGCGCTAGGGATCTGTCTAGCGTGTTTTCTAATTTGCTAGCGTTTTGAGTAAAAGCGCTAGGGATCTATCTAGCGTGTTTTCTAATTGGCTAGCGTTTTGAATAAAAGCGCTAGGGATCTGTCTAGCGTGTTTTCTAATTTGCTAGCGTTTTGAGTAAAAGCGCTAGGGATCTGTCTAGCGTGTTACCTAATAGGTAGCGTTTTATTTTAAAAAGCGCTACTAATGGTGTAGCGTGTTATTAAAATGGCTAGCGTTTTTTTATAAACGCTACTAAAGGTGGCGATCTCTTTTTACAATTCTGGCGTAGTGAATCGCATTGAATAGCTACTGATCAGGAGATTGCCCTGGACCAAATCCTTATTCAGTTTACTTGCATCTTGACACTCACTAACATACATATCATCATAAAGCTGTTGTGCCATTGTTCAAAGCATGTTTTGCATGAATCAAGTTATACATTGTGTTCTCGGTTGTGCGGTGAGAAAGTAATACAAGAAAAATTAAGCTGGGTTATAAATAAATCTCAATAGGAACTTCACCAATGTAATCAATTGAAAATGCAGAATCTATGACCTTATTGAAGCTTATGATTATGATTTATGAGAGTAATTCATAGAAGGCATTCAAATTCAATCATCAAAACATAGCACTCAATTCCTTTGAGAGTTAGTCTAAAATAAAGTCATGTATAGCTAACGAGATTAAAGCAGCAATTTTACGTGCAAGTCCAACTCAAGTATGGTCACATTATTTCCAAGAAATAGCGAGTTGCTATAAACTCGATCATGTGGCGTCACCAATAGTATAGATCCATGGACTAAAGGAGGACATGCTCATAGGTGATGGTCGGTATTTCCGGTAGCTTGCACCACAAAAATACCGACCTTTACGGTGGTGACAATGCCATATCTATTGGATTGAAGAAAGTTGCGACACGAGAGCGCGCTATTAGGAGTGATCGACAAACAAATTATGTCAACTTTATCTGAAATTTGCTTTGTAAAGTGTAAACAAGTAATCATAATATTAAGCCTTACAAGAAATGTAAAATTGTGGATGCGATATATAGTAAAAGCAGATTTTGAAGGAAAACATGCATGGAAGGAAAACATGGCTCACGAGAGGTTGCCAAAAAAAAAATGCCAAGTATCAACAAGCTGGTCTTAAATAAAATTATAATGTATTCTTGACACATAAATGGCATGCACAAGCAATGTATCATTTGTCTATCTATATATTATTACGGTCAATAATTTGCAACAACATCTGCGACAAATCCTCCAAATTCCTTGTACAACGCCTTGTAAATGCAACAATCTTGTAAAAGATTGAAATGGAATTCATTCACGGATCTTAAATGAAATGAATAAGTAATCATGCTTGCATGAAATAACTAGAAATCTAGGCTAAAGCGGATACACCATTTCTTTTTTCCCTCCCATAAGCAGATTACTACGAGGCACAAAGATAACCATAATAATGGCCATCCCACTAGCACTTCCAAAATTATGGCCAGCAGCAAGGAGACATAAGTATCTTGCATTCAACATAAGTATAATACACAAAAGCTATTATAGCTGCAACTATTGCAACTTCTTTGCTATTATAGCTCCTCTTAAAGATCTGCAAAAATTGAAACTTGATAAATAGCATAAGAAGCAAAAAAAGAAGTAGCATCTGTGAACCAATAACATATTAGAATTGGACCACCAACAGAGATAACAAACACTTGTAATATCTGTATTTGTCATTTTCAACACATGCATGGACTCAATCGAACGATTTTTAACACATCATGTTCTTGAAACTCTATCAAACAAACCACACTGACCATACACATTTTGATCCTCACCTTCACCTTTTTATAAAAAAAGAAAACACCAAGAGTAAGTAATACTTTGAAAAGATATAAAAAAATGCAACAATCACATTAGTCCAAATCCCTCTTTGTATACCACTCACTTGACCCCTTCAAGTGGTTCCTTGTCCTTATAATCGGCACATGTGCATGTCAATCTACTACTAGGAACTACTCCATTTCATCCATAGATTTTTCACTTTCCTCGGCTATTCTTTAACTAACTAACATAAAGAACTAAGCCATAAATATTATATAATAAATGACATATCGAAAGGAGGCGGAGGATTGTACGAGAAGGAGGCGAAGTGGCGATTTGGCGGTGAGGTTGCGGCAAGCGGCGCGCGAGGACACGATGAAATGGCGGCGGCGATTACTCTTTGGTCGATCGTTTTCTACTCTTTGCAAAAACAAATTAGCTGCAAACAAGCATAGAACATCCAGCAATCATAAAGTATTTTTAAACACTCATTTTACAAAGTGTCATCACCAACTAATATTTACTCATTATAACAAATCTCGTTCAGGCATTAGCACAAACACATACTTGAAATTACGAAAGCGGCAAATTCATAAAACATACATACGATGATGAGAGGAGGCGCGTTTTAGGGTTCAATTCGTTTAGGGTTCAATTCGTTCTTTGGGAGAGTGAAAGCGTTCTTTGGGAGAGTGAACGTTGCAGCATGACAGATGTTTCCAGAAAGGGAACACTACAAGAAAATCATCGATTTGCCACGGACATTTCCGTGGCAAATGCACAAATTTTCGTGGCAAAACAACATTTGCCCGGATTTGCCTATGGACAAAAATTGGTGGCAAAAGCGCAAATCGCCAAATCGTTTGCCACGGAAATGTCCGTGGCAAATGTTTCCGTCGCAAATCCGTGGCAAATTTTTCGTCGCAAATCAAGTGGCAAATTTTTCGTCGCAAGTCAAAGTAGCAAATTTTAAATCGCAAGTCAAGTGGCAAATCCGTCGCAAATTTTTTTAAAAAAATTTAAAAAATAAATGGAGCGATAGTTTCCTACTACTCCAACTTCTTCTAAATTGGGTTATCTTTCAATTCTAATGAGTAAGGATACAAAGTTATAATGTTCCATTACATCAAAAAATATATAAACAATGGAATGAAAGCTTCTTTGGGAGGTGAATGAATACAAATTTAGTAGTGGAACTAGAACCTACTTATAAAGAAAATTGGAGCAATAGGGAATCTTTGCTTAAACTTCAAAGACCCCTTATTGATCTATCTCATTTGTTTCTCCTATAGACCTTATTTTTGACTCTCATTGAGCATTCCTCTTCTAAGAACAAGAAATTTTTATGCAGATTATTCACACCTATTCTATACATATGTGACATGTTTTGCAATATATATATATATATATATATATATATATATATATATATATTTTACAGCTCTAACAAGAACATTTGGACTCAAAATTATAGCTCATCGGAATCAAGTTGTGAAGAAAGCATTTCCACACCTCAGTGATGTAAAGCATCCCTAGGCATTGTCACTGGATACAATGCAAAAACCTTAGTTTCCCTATCTTCAAGGGGACATTCAAAATGTTAAGTTGTTGACAATACTTAGTGGAACCATATGCATTAAAAGTAACCCACAGATCCGAGGATGATATTGGCGGTTGGCTTCCACTAGTATTTTTCTTACATTAGTCTTATACTTGAAATAACATTTATTCACTAGCTAATCCTAATTATTAGGTCATTGATGATTAAGAAGTCACATGTGCATAAAGCCATTACAAATTTCATTGATTTCCCATCATATAAAAGAAATGTCAGCCTTCATCATTTTGGTGGGTCATGAGATCTGAAATGCACATCATTCAAAATTATCATGGAAATGAATTATGATAGTTCCTACTTACAAGGGAGTTCCTTACAAGCAAGTTATTGAATTTCTTTCTACCAAACCAAAATGCATGAATATGAATGTGCTTTGTGTTGAAAACAAGTAAAAGAAAAGATGAATCCTCAAAATAATTGACATACATACCTCAGGAGCATTGAAAACAAAAGGTTCATTCATATCATTCCATATGTAAAGTGAAGGAGTTGAACCAACAACAATTTTCATCCCTTTTCAGATGCACCTGCATAAGACATTTACTCCATTCATCTCAAAATTCAAAACCCCTATTACCACCAGCATCATTATCTAACAACAATTTTCTCAAAAATTACTAAACCATACTATACTATATAGTACTAGTATATCCGAAATGCAATCTACAACAATTTTATTTATAAAAAATTAGTATACCAAATAAGCTAATGCATTACACACTTGAAATTACCTAAGGTGATGCATTATAGAGACAAAATCTAAAGCGATGCTAAAGTTCCAAACAAGCACATAATGGAAATTATAAAAGCAGAAACAAAATAAAATGGTGGCAATCGAAATGAGCGTCTGAGAATAAAATTAAGCAATGACTAACAAAAACTTAAGCAAAATGAAAAAACAAGATAACATGAATGCTTGTAAACACATGGTAATATGGCATGATCACATAAATATGAAGCTAACCTTATTGGATTGAGCTTTTTTACGTAGAGATCCAAGCGACCAACAGTAGCACAAATCTTAAGAACACACATAAATATTTGAAGTGCTTAAAAATATTAAAATTTTCAAAATTAGAAGAATATAGCAAGTATGTAACTTGTATGATAGTTACCTTGATCATGCCAACACGGACCCAATATTAACAAGAAGATATGGATAGAGATCATTTTAGTCTAGTCCTTCTAAATTAACTAAAACCGATTATGCAAAGCGCCCCAAGATACTACCTCACGAGAATGAGCCAATACTCCTTAATTGATGGTTGCAACTTGCGACCAACACACCTTGCTGACATATCTACTATATTTTGGTAGATGCGGTAACACTCCTTACTTGATGTTATACTGCATGCACATTGAAATTGCAACGAAGCTATCACACACAAGAAACAATAAATAGATTAGTCTATCTGGCAATAATCACCACCTTCCAAAACCAAATTATAGACGAGAACCACACAAGAGACATGTATGATACCATGAAAGAACCTCAAGGTGTAATCACCACACTACACTCTCAACACCATAGGGCCCGAACACCCCAGAAATCATGAGCGTCGTGACTCAAAAGCACGACAAGGAAAAGCACCTAAGGAATTATCAAAACCACACGATTTCTTCTACATCCTCACTCCTCGGTATGCATCTTGGTAGAAAAAAAAAAAATGATGGCGATTATGTACTTTGATTTCATAAAATCACGAGAGACCACAAGGTCAATTATTGCCTAGTAATAGCTCTCCGAAAATTAGATATTCTCAAGTGGTTGAATCTCAAACATTCACAAACAAATAGTATTTACAAATTATGTAGTACACTAACGTATTCATAAGGATTTTATCAAACACTTTAAAGGCTTACCTTGAAAATTCAAGTAATTGCTCACAATCCCATGCTCTCACAATAATCATCAATAGTGATGATCCACCTACAAATGAAGATCATATTTACGCTTCAGAAAAATATTAGAGGAAAACCAGTACCAAAACGAGAGCAAGCTATTAATGAGAGTATTGGCTGAGAATGGGAATGAAATCTGAAAATCAACAACTTAAATTTCACCTTGCAAGTTAAGGAGCAATTTCTGACGGAAGAAGGAAATCAATTTATGATCAAGGGGCGTTGTTGTAACTACAAAATGTTGTAGTGGATCCAGGCATTAATCCAATAATGCTGCAAGTATCATAGAATCCAGCATGTTGACCTTAAGTGTAAAATTGAACATCAATGAGAAAGTAATCAAGTTTTTTAACCCAAAAAAAGGAAGTGATCAAATAGTTTATAATCTCATATTTGAAATGTATAACATTAATCTTGACACGACACTTCATAGGCAAAGCAGACTTTACACCATGGTTTTGTGTGATTCAACACCCATTTAACAAAAATGGAGTAAAGAAGTCAGTCATGCGACCTTTGAGAAGGGAGCCCTTTGTAATAACCTCATGTTGCATCCTATTCCAAAGAAGGATTCCCACATCTGCAAATAGAAGTAAATTATCAATTTTGCATACTATATACTATTAAAAAGTGAGGAAGTAATGCCTAAAAATATATCATAACATTTTTATTACCAAAAAACAGAGCTATATTAAGAACTAAATTCCTAGAAATTCAAATCACAAGCACAAATCTACAAAACAAACAGTGAATCATTCGAGGTAATACGTTGTGAAAAGCGGATGAGAGAATGTACTTCAAGTGCAACCAATAAAGGATGCCTATTCAAAAGTGCCAACCATTAGACGCCAATAACAACTAGCATTTTGAAGGAGCGAGCATGTTTAATCTTCAAAAGCGACTTGTAAGCCCTCTCTGTTTTGTTTGAAGCAAGCATCTTGTTACTTAGTTTACTATATACAAGCTGCAGGCGAAACCTTTTCGCAAAGCCTCCCATAACAAGAAACGACATTTTCCGGTTGTCCTATGTTGTAAAGAGACCGCGATGATGTACTCATAAACTTCAACATCTGAACTATACCCACATTCTTGCATCTCTGCGGACACTTAACAAAGTTCTACATTTGCCAAACCTAGAAAGAGCGCGCATAAGCAATATCTTATTCCATTGATATCTTACACCCTAATTTTCTTGCCTTCTTGTAAATCATCATAGCATCATAGGGTGGACCATAACTACATAATTGTTTGATGAAGGAGGTTATAGTCGAGTAGGAGGCACAACTCCTTTTCTTAACATCTCATCAAACATCCATAGTGCATCCGCCACTTTCACGGATTACGATAAAGCGGTAATCATTCTAGTATACGTATCAAGATTAGGTTCACAATTATCACTCAACATCCCATTATAATACTCCATACACTCACCGAAATTTCCAATAGAAATGAAATTGAAAATCATTGCATTGTAGATAGCGATCTCGAAATCGGGAGAGAACCCTTGACTTCCATTTCCTTCATAATCCTCTCAATCTCATTCACCCTACCAAACTTAGACCAACCACCAACAACAACATTATAGGTAGTAACATTAAAAGCTATTTTCCCTTTCATTGAATTAAAAACAGAAGCTGCAGCACCGACATGAGCTCGTTTACAGAGACACGACAAAAGCAAATTCAAAGCCTCGGTATCACGATTGAGGCCGAGATCATCTAAGTTTCCAAACACCTGAATTGCCTTAGACACATAACCAGCCCTAACAAAACTATCAACAACAAGAAACTTGATTTTTCTATTTGGAATGCTATTTTTCAATCAAATTCCAAGTCACAAACTAACCCATAAATCAATCAAAATACTGAAACACAGAATCACAAACTAACCCAGAAATCAATCAAAAATTGTTTAAATCAAAAATAAAATAAAATCAATGAGAAAATGAGATGTGTTACCTGATATATTAATTTTTAAACAGACCAGAATCTCTACCTTTCTCTTTGATTTGAATCCCTCCACTTCTTTAATTCATTCATCAAGAATAGAGAAAAATCAAAATCACAAAAATCATGAAAATGAAATACAAAATGGAATTGACAATCAAACATAACTAAACATTGAATGAGAACAAAAAGCAACAGTACCTTGATTTGAGCACGAGAGAATTTTGCAAATCACGAGTAACAAACAAGAATAAAAAAAAATGAGTCGGTTTAGCGGTTTCACAGTAGATCCCATTGAAATTGAAAACGTAAGAGCTAACTAAGCAAATTTAGAGCCTCGCATTTCAAGTTACAGATAGCAAAGAGTTTAACATCGCAAGAGTGAATGAAGAAAGAGAGAAATCGTGAAATCTAAGCAAATTCGGTTCAGATCTAAGGTTGTTAAGTATGCAGAAACGTTTGCTAAGCACAGAGGTGAGGGTGAGAGATGGGAGTGAGATCGCGGAGATGAGAGTGAGATCGGCGGAGATGAGAGAGTGAGGCGTGAGAGGTGTGTGAAAGGAAAGTGAGGTAGAGAGCGTTCTGATATTTAGGGATTTAGGGATCGTGGTATTTTATTTTCATCATTGGGTTGCCACGGACTTGCCACGGCATTTCCGTCGCAAATTTTTGGCCTTTCACATGTCCGTGGCAAACCCGTGGCAAACCCCAGCGGTAAACTTCGCGCCTCTTGCTTTTTATACATTGCCGTCGCAAGTCCGTGACAAACGAGTGACGAATTAATATCCGTCGCAAGTCCGTGGCAAACTACCGACGGAATAAAGTCTGTGGCAAATGTTGGTGGCTAAATCAGACTTTTCTTGTAGTGGAAGTCAGCTTGTTTACAGCAAATTGAGCTTAGGGTTAGGGTTAAAACTGTAGAATTAGGAAGAGAAGGTTAGGGTTTACAGTAAATCAAAAATTATGGTTTTAATTAGAATAAAAACAGAATAGAATAGAATAGAAGAACAATACTTACGATAGATGATGAAAAAGAAGAATAATGCTTGCATTACGAGTTGGATTCGCACAATGGGTTACGGGGGTTTGGGTCGGGTAGCAAAGGGAGTGGGGCGAGGAGGAGGAGAAGGAGCGGTGGTGGCGGCGCGAGAGGAGGATTCTTTGGAGGCGCCGGCGTGAGGAGAGGACTTGGTGAAGGAAGTTCGAGAGAGAGGAGGGAGCGAGCAAGAAGAAATAGAAAGAAATAGAAAGAAGAAATAGAAAGCGCTTATTTGGGGTTTGAGCAAAGGTCATTTCATGACGGGCTTGCCACGGCTAGTCCGTCGCAAATTTCTGATTATTTTCTAAGTGCGTGGCAAACTCAGTGTGAAAACCAGCGCCTCTCGCTTTTTATACATTGCGTCGCAAGTCCGTGGCAAACGACTGAAGAATTAATATCCGTCGCAAGTCCGTGGCAAACTACCGACGGAATAAAGTCTGTGGCAAATGTTGGTGGCTAAATCAGACTTTTCCTGTAGTGATAAAACGCTACCTATAGCTAAATCACGTAGTGGAAATGTGTAGCGCCTACCACTAAAACGCTACTTGTCGTGACCGGGATCTCGACGTAGACGGTTCAAATATAAATTATTCGAGGAGTCGCCACCCAATTTATTAACAATAGGAAAATTGAGAAAAACGTAATTTAAAGTTATTTGGTCTGCGTTAACTAAGTCGGATTCGAAAGTCGATCGGTTATGAGTAGGGAAGGGGTGAAACCCTAGTTTCACTGCACCCCTAACACATCTGTCCTAAGACAGTTACCCTAAATTTGATTGCGCAATAATAAATTACTTATTTATTTGTTAACCCCAAAATAATATTCAAAACATTAATTATTTACAAGAAAACAAGATAGGGACTAAATTAAGAAAATTTAGTTTTTACTTTGACAGGGAGACCCTGCGCCTACGTACTCTCTGGTGCGATGAGAGACTCAAAAATCACGTAGTTCTTCCTGAAAACTTGTCGCACTACAAGAAAATCGCTGATTTGCCACGGACATTTCCGGGGCAAAACAACATTTGCCACGGATTTGCCACGGACAAAAATTGGTGGCAAAAACGCTCGTCGCAAATCGTTTGCCACGGAATTTCCGTGGCAAATTTTTCCGTCGCAAATCCGTGGCAAATGTTTAAAATCGCAAATCCGTGGCAAATTTTCGTCGCAAATCAAGTGGCAATTTTTTAAATCAGTGGCAAATTTTCGTGTGCAAGTCAGTGGCAAATCCGTCATAAATTTTAAAAAAATTAAAAAAATAAATGGAAGCGATAGTTTCCTACTACTCCAACTTCTTCACAAATTGGGTTATCTTTCAATTCTAACGATGAGGATACAAAGTTATAATGTTCCATTACATCAAAAATATATAAACAATGGAATGAAAGCTTCTTTGGGAGGTGAATGAATACAAATTTAGTAGTGGAACTAGAACCTACTTATAAAGAAAATTGGAGCAATAGGGAATCTTTGCTTAAACTTCAAAGACCCCTTATTGATCTATCTCATTTGTTTCTCCTATAGACCTTATTTTTGACTCTCATTGAGCATTCCTCTCCTAAGAACAAGAAATTTTTATACAGATTATTCACACCTATTCTATACATATGTGACATGTTTTGCAATATATATATATATATATATATATATATATATATATATATATATATATATATATATATATATTTTACAGCTCTAACAAGAACATTTCGGACTCAAAATTATAGCTCATCGGACTCAAGTTGTGAAGAGGCATTTGTTGTGTCGAGAGGTGGTCTCATCAACACTCAAGTTGGAGAACTCACCACCAAATGCTCTGCACTCATCTTCACCACAAATTGAAGGAGCAGGGGATGCTTCAGGTGTAGTGGTAGTGGCAGTACCTGCTGGTGAAGGAAATGAATCTGCACCATCTTCAATCTGTTGTTGCAAACTCCAATACATTATACTTGCTGCAAGAGTCAGAATCATTTTCTAATTAACCTGCACAAGTTCAACAAAACATTATACACAACATCAATAAAGTCTATATGGAATGTGCAAACTCAAATTTGTGTATGAAGTTCTGTAAGAAATATAAATGGAACACTCTGGTGGTGTCAACCTTACCTCCATAATATCCTCAGGTAACAAGAAAATGGAACAACCAAGCTTTCGCGCAACACTGATTGTGTAGGTGGCATTCAACTTTTTCTCATCAACTACAATTTCAATTACAAAAAATCACATCCAAAATTGCGTAACCAATATAGTCTATTGTTGTTGCACATTTTCAACGGGACATAAAAGATAAATTGCTCTTTTGAGGAGAAAAAACCCTTGAAAGCCTCATCAATGTGAGAAAGGTTTATGATATTTGAATATTTGAAAAGACTACTTTGATACTCGGTGTGTTCATAAAAATGGAAAAATATGAATGTGATAATTCTTCAAAGGTTTATGAAAAAGAACACCTAAAACTTCAAATAGATGCCTAAAATAAGGATGTGATAATTCATACCATTTGATGCATTTTCTTTTAAATTCAAAATCAATTTTGAAGCAATTATCCATAAAATATAGGCAAGTTGCAAAAAATGACAAGCAAAGCTGGATTCCATACAACATACATTCTGTTGAAGTTTCAAGTAACTTCAAAATGTAAAGCTGGAAACATAACTCTAAGATGAAGCAAGCGTAGACAGCGTGAAATTCCTCCTAGTATCACATAACATCAAGGACATTTACGGCATTCACGAGAAGTTTCTTACGCTATATTTGGAATGCTAACGACATAACTAGCAATGAAGTTTGAAATATCATCTGCATCATGATCTCGCATTCTGAGAAGAATCCTCATTAGTACATACGAGAGAAAAAATTTATAGAAGGCCATATTAGGTCTTACGGAAGATAATGAGTTTTCACCATTCACTATTACTCGGGATAAATATGGGAAAAACATTAGTAGGACCTAAGTGGTACATTAGCGATAGGCCCATTAATAGGACCAATCTATATAGAAGGGAAGGCAAAAGAAGTAGAGAGGAGAATTGAAGAAAGAAAATGGTGGAGAACCAACAAGGCTATATCGGGTATACTTGAGAGAAAAGGGGCGGTTGGTAGCTAAGCTAATGAATGGGAGGTGATGGAGAGAAAACATAGCAGAATGGGCACGTGGGTATTGGGGGAATGGATGAGGAGCCATGCGAGGAAGGGAGGGAATGATTATTTAGGGAGGATGGTTATGATAAGGATTGGAGAATTTTTAAGTGGTTTGAAATTTGAGCAGAGGAGTTGGTTCTTTTGAGTTTATTTTACTGTTTAGTTATCTTTCTATTTTATCATCTTGCAAGGAGCACAACTCCATTTCATTGTCGCTTCCATTTTCCTAACACATACATTTCGGTTTGTAAGAGGGTAATCATCCTGTTTTTGAGTGATAATCAATACATTTCTTGTGATAATCAAGTCCTCGGTTCCTAATAATTTTCAACCACAATAACACTTTGGAATAGGATATGAGACACACCACTAACTTATTGTGTATGGCTCTTGAGTAGATTCTTGGATTTTTAAAGTATATCGGATCGGACTCTATTGCTTGATTAGAATCGAGCTCGGAGGTGGAATTGAGCTTCTCTTGTCAAATATTGAGCTTAGCATAGCATTTAGTATTATTATTCAACTTACACATGTATACATCAAAAAGTCAAGCAAATACATCAAAAGCGGAAGGAAAAGCGAGAATCACGTGAGATACAAGGACATGTATACAAATTATATCTTCTTTTCAAAAATAGGCGATTGCACTATCTCTATTACCATCTACAGAGGTACTTAGATAAGAAAAGTAAGATCATAATCATACCATGTGCTCTCAAATCCAAAAGTAAATTCTCCGCATCGATTCAGTGATAACCTTCCCAACGATTGGAATATATGTGCTATAGACTACGGAGATCTTAGGTTTATTATGTCTATATTTTTCAAGACATCCAGAATCTGCGTCTTGCGGTCACTTTCACAAAGAGCCAACAAGTAGCTTTACGCATCGAGATAAAATTCAGCTATGTTTTCGATTACCACATAAAAATATATATTACAATTGGGCATCATGATATAGAACAAGCAGAATTGTGTTAATAATTATGTTATGTTACCACATGAACAAAATTTGAAATACCTCGTACATTCTTGAAGAGCTTGATGCGACAAAGTACTAGTAAATAATTTGACATTGTTATAAACTTATAATAATGAATTAACTCTCAAATATTCTACATTGTTGCGTCAAAAAAAAAACTATTCTATTTATATATTCCCAAATCAGATCAAAGCACTAAAAATAGATGACGAGCTTGATCTGTGGTCAACAAATGATCCATATCTCCAATTTTCAATTATTAGTTTGGTATTAAAGCGGAAGCTCGGATACTGAACATGCTATTTATATATCCATCTATGTGTAGATCTTGTGTGTATAAGATAAAATATTTATGCAATCTACTACCGGAAGGCTCTAGACATGCATGTCAACAGTCTATTTGAACTTAAAGTTTGAAATGATAAAAAATTTCACAAACCACATTTGAAGTTAAAGCAAAGCAGTTTAAAATCTAGTTAGATAAATATTTGAAAATAGGAACAAGAACATAGGTATCCTCAAAACCCCAGAATGATACCTCGCGAGTAGATTAATATTCTATTTAGTCTAAGGAGTTTATTTTTCTCATCTATAGTTATCAACTCAAACTTTACACTTTTTAGTGCGAGAGAAGAATAGATTAATGAATGATATGTAATGAGTAGTATTATCATCAAAGGTGCAATTGTGATACCTGTAATCGCGTGACTTTGCCGCGCAAGATTCTTAGGTAACAGACACAGGGTAATATCAATGTCTGTCAACATAATAAGGTTGATGTTGATTTATTATTAATTAATAAGATTAATAAGATAAGATGCTATTGTCAGTAACTCTAAGAGCAAGAGCAGAAAAATTGAAGGGAACTTACAACAAGCATTGTAAGTAAAGATCCAATCAAAGACATCATCAAACTGCAAAAAGTAATTAGACATCAATAACATGATGCGGCAATGTCACGATAGAATGTAAAAAAGTAATTCAATTGATTATCTCACCAAAAAGAGGCGATAAACCAATGATCAAGGTAGAAATTACAAGGCACATTACGATGAAAATGGAAAATAGGTAAGACTTGGCATGATTTGATGGTATCAATTCCTCTAGACTCATTGCCCTTTGGAGATATAGTCAATGCATACGTGATTCTAGTTAAGGAAGCAGAAATAACATTTCATAAAATTCCATTTTCAAATTTAGTAATTTGAATTGCTTGTTAGGATGTTTAAATATTTACTGTGACGAAAAGGATATTTGGTAAATGGATTAACCACACCGCAAAAATAAAAGTAGCGAGACAATAATGTTAGCAACTTATATGATTGATAGGACGGTAATAATGAGATAAAAAATAACTATGCTCATCCGCAATAGAATGTCGGTGTCTTACATGACACGTGTTGGACATCAAACACGTCTTCAACCTTAGGTGTCGGTGCTCTGAGAGCCCGAACTAATAATCATAAAAATTTTAATTTGTAAATTGCAATTTGTATAAGACTTGAGGAGATATAGTATTACCATGCTAAGAGAAGCTGCGAGGAATTGGTTAGGATTTGCCATGGATGTATAAATGTTTGGGAAAAACGACATGTCGAGAATAGCGATAACCATAAAGACCAATAGCAACGGGAAGAGTTGCAAGGTTGAGTGGCATCGGTGCGTTCAAAGCCAACATCTTCTACTCCAACCCGGAACAATGATTATCACTAAAGCGATGCAATAACTCCACGGCTATAACAACAAACATGATAAATGGTCATAATAAGCTCAAATAATAATAGCATCCAAAAACAACAACTAAATTGATTGATAAAAGGACACTGTATAGTATGATAAATTCTTTGTTTGCGGGCCGGCCTAAGGTTAAGGCTACTAAAATCCTAGCTTTACCTGAAATGTAACTCAGAATGCTTAGGTCTCGGAGCCAAACGGTAGGAAGAAACGACCAAGGTCGCGATAATGACAAACAACATGCGTGGACTCAATTGAATTCCACCCAAATTTAAGTATGCATTTGGAAATAAGGAAGCCAAATTGTCACCCTCCAAAATTATATATTCAATACAACATCCCTGCATCAATAAATATTTAATAAGGCAAACTAATTGCTATAAGTATAACATAACAAATCTTAAAGAACTGCCTGTAACTTACGTATAATTCGACGTACAAAATTATTTGCATCCACACAAAAAACATAATGAGAAATCATAGGAAAAGAGATTAGAGAAAACTGATTTTTAAAGAACTGATGTAAGAGTATAGATTGGTATGAAGACTTACTGAAATGGTGATTCGTCCAGTAGTACCAAAAGCAGCTTGGCCAATGTCAGGGTATGTCTCAAGCCCAGGTTCACTGTCCAAATAGGATCTCAAGAGCAATCCAGTATAAAAGGAAACAAAAGCAAAATTGAAGTGTTCAGAACAAATATAGTCTTTCATAATCATCAGATCATCATAACAACTCAATGTAAACCTCATCCATTAAACCCTGACAATACAAGTGGAACAAAAGAATCATAAAACATTGAAGTTATAAGAAATTAAAGCGAGCGATGTCCAAGCAGTTAAACCAATAAGCGAAATTGGGATTCAAAAAAATTGGGATTCTCTCGATTCAAAAAATTGGGATTTAGGGTTTTACAATACTGAAAGTGGGGACAAATTAATGAAGTTGTAAAGTCTTACTGCGGTGAGAAGAAGTCGTGAGCGGAGGAGAGCGGTGGGAGCAGGAGGGGCGGTGGTGAAGCGGAGGCGAGCCGTTGGGAGAAAGGATAGACTAAGGCTGCTCGGAGAGAGAGAGAGAGGCGCAAGGAAAGATGATGGTTGTGGTTGTAGAGAAGGCTTATCAGCGGAGGAGGCGGAGAAGAGCGAAGGAGAGCGGAGGAGGGCGAAGGAGAGCGGAGGAGGGCGAAGGAGAGAACGGCATGTGGAGTCGTCGTGGGAGGGAGAGTCTTTGCGTGACGTATTGTTATTCTGCGTGTTGTTATTACTGCGTATCGTGGGTTTTAATTTGGGGTTCAATATTTGCCGCGGGCTTGCGACCACATGTCAAAGTGGCAAATTAGCGACCAACCTCATTTAAAGTGGCAAATTAGCGACCAACCTCATTTCTCGTGGCAAATTTGGCGGGATTTCTCTAGAAATCCCTTTTCGTCGCAAATCCGTGGCAAATTAGCGACGGCCAGTCTTCCGTGGCAAATTTTGGTGGCAATGCAAGCTTATTCTTGTAGTGTCGGTTGGTTGATTTTAATTTTGAAGTGGTCTAAGATCCAAGTTGTACAACTAAAGATCCTTAAACCGGATTGACATGATGTACATCCAAATCGAATCCATTTTTATTATTATTTTTTCTCACGAAAATAAGTGCTAAGTATTTGTCATACCCTAATTTTGTCGGCAGGTCAAAACCTAATTTTCACAAAAAAAAAAAAAAATTTGTGAAGTGTGGCATCCTTTTGAAGACTGTGAGGAGCATTTTGCATGCATTCTTGGGTTTGAAAAGTCATTCTAGGGATTTTAGGGACATTTTTAGGGTGAAAATGCATTTTTGAGCAAAAACAAGGTTTTCAGGGCAAAAGGGTATTTTGGTCATTTTTCACAAAAGGATAATTTCTCGTCAAAAATCATTGTGCAATTTTAGAGAAGTTTATTTGAGGCAAAATATTTTCGGTCATGCATATATGTGGCGCATGCATGCATGGTAAAAAAAATTTCAAATTCAAAAAGACATCAAAAAGGAATATTCTACAAAATTGCAATGTGAGATTTTTATGATATTTTTGGTCATGGTGATCTAATAAAATGGCATATTCATAAGATTCCTAGTATGTGGCCTAAATGGGGTGTATTTTTGTGCAATTATCCTAAGAGGAATAATAAAAAAAAAGAGAGATAATGGAAGGTTCATGAAGGGGACAAATAGTACAATTGCCAACTAGCGATTTGTACCCTTTCCACTCCTCATGAGCTGCACATAACCAGCCCATTATCCCTCCATTTTTGATTTATTTTCATTACTTGCAAAGTGTATCTCAATCATGACCCTCCATTCAAATTAAGATGCAAATCTCCACCATTCAGTCATAGTTAATGGCAATCTTGTGATTTGAAATTGTGGAGAAACATTTTTGGAAATTCACACCGTCTCCACTCCCCTCATGAGCTGCCCATTCACTCCCTCATTTGTGCTTTCTCTATGTCCTCAATCCATGTGATCATCAATCCTAGCCTTTGATTCAAAATTAAGGTCCAATCCTAGAGCACAACTAGAATGCAAGGACCAAAACACCCTCAACCCTAATTGCATTCTATAAATACCTTGTTAAGCCCATCTCTCATAATTTTTGGCCTCTCATTTTCTCACTCACACAACCCTCACACAACTCTCCCTTCTCCATTTCCTCTCCTCCTCCTTTCCTCTTCAATTCACTCCCTTTTTCTATCTCAAACCCACTCCTACTTCACATATCATCCTCCTCTTCTACTAAAATCCAATTGTTCATCATCTAATCTCAAGAATTAAAGCAAGGTGCGCAAGTTTCATTGAATTTTGGTGAGGATTTAGTTGATTTGTGGTCTTGTTCTTCATATTACTCATTTCCTAGCTTGGATTCAAGGTAAAACTTCAAAACCCTTGCATTTTCTTCATTTTTGCATAATCTCTCTTCTCCTCATCTCAACTCCTTCATATATTGTTGTTGTTGCTTTGAGGAGCCATCTCAAACACTATTGACAAGCACTTAGGGAGGCTTGGGTGTTTGAGGTGGCTCCTTGGCTTTGAAGAAGTTGTTTTTGTGTTTTCTTGCATTTTCTTGTATTTTAAATCTTGTTTGCATAATTTTCATCAAATGAAAACCCATTCTCAAGCCTCATTTGCTTCGGCCATGAACTCTATTTTTAGGGTTCTTGTGTGTTCTTGTTCATTTTATGATTTGGGGTTGAATAATTGTTGATCTTGGCCCATATATTGCCTCGGATTTGGGCAAGGAAAATAGGGTTCTTGTTGTTTGTTTTGTTTTATTTGATTTTGTATGAATAAATGCATGATTTGGTTGATGTTTGTCTTAGGAACTTGCATGATAGATTAGGTCCTTTTATCTTGTGTCGTTTTGTGTGTTAAGTTGTCAATTTTGCATGAAATAAGTTGATGATTCCATGCTTTCTTGCATTCGGCCATGACTAGGGTTTTTACCCCTTTGATTGCTTGAAGATTGTCATTTTGATTGTGGTTGAGTAAATGCAATTTGTGTCATTGTGTTTTTAACTTTTTTACCATTTCATTAACTTTTTACTTTTACCATCTCATTCACTTTTTATCACTTATTTCATTAAACTTTTTACCACTTTGCATTCTTTTCTTTTACTACATTGCATCAAGGCTTCTTACCATAACTCATCTAGCTTTTTACCACTTTGAATCATGAATCATTTACCTAAAAACCCAAAGACATTTCGCATACTTCATGCATCCTCTTACTTATTCTTTTGCATTCATTTCTAACTTGCATATTCACATGTTCATGCATACTCAAATGTTCATACCTTGCACAATAACTATGCTCATGCATTCATAGTCTTGTATGCTCAATCATTCATTCATGCATAGTCTTGTATGCTTATTCATTCATGCATAGTCTTGTATGATCATTCATTCATATCCTTGTATGCTCATGCATTTGCATATTTGCCTAATCATGCACATCATTGCTTGCATGTTCATTCATCTAACCTAGATCATTCTATGCCTATAATCAATTGTATTCCCTCGTCCATGATGCCATTTAAATGTCTTGATTTAATTGTGTGCAATTCCTCCCCCATGCATGTACTCTTATATGAAGACGTAAGCCTACTTACTTGTTGTAGCATAGAGTCGTTAAGATAAATGCATATCCTTTGAGATTGTTGCCCGTCCCGTAGCAATTCTCACACACACGCACAATTGTTTTGAGAACTTTATCTTGCATTTTTGACAATTAAATCTCTTGATTGTATTGGCATGCTTAATCTTAGTTGATGATCAACATGTTCATGATTGCTTGAGTAGTGAATATGTTTGAACTTCATTCATTCATTTTGCATTTGGTTATGGATTTAGAGTTGATTGAAGCGTTCTACTTGTTTTCCAAAATCTTTTTCCAAATCAAACTCTTTTCTAAACTAGTTTTCAAATCAAAATCAAATGATTTTCCAAATGAAAACCCTAAGTCATTTTCTTAAATAAATCATTAGTCATCACTCGAAGCCTTTGCTTGTTTGATCGCTAATGAGGAGTTATTAGTGGTAGTCACTCGAAGCCTCTGCTTGTTTGACTATTATGGAAGCTCCCACACCTTAATCAAACACAAACTAATTCAAATTTTAAAAATAACATGAGCTATTAGTGAGAATTATCACCGATGCCCGCCCTTTTCAAAACAATTTCAAAAAAAAGGATAATATAACGTTGTTACTTGTAATCACTCGGAGCTTTTGCTTGACTGGTTACCGGTTTCAACTCTTTTCTTTCAAGTTAGTAATGAATGCCACTCGAAGCCCTTGCTTGTTTGGTATTCGTGAACACTTGAGTCCTATTTCAAAAGCTCCAAAAAATTAAATAAGATAAAACACAAAAATAGTTTCAAAACCAAAAGGCGAGAACTACGTAGCTTTGATCCCTCATCTCAGTGAGGGTACGTAGGAGCGGGTCATAGCCCGTCAAGCACCTTTTTAAAAAAAAAATCTTTGATTTGTTCCGCTTTTCAAAGATACCAAAAATATTATTCTTTCCCCCGTTTTTAATAAAACAATTTCTCAAATGAAATAAAAAGAAAAGGAAAGAAAAGAAGTAGAACAAAAATCATTTCAAATCAACTTTTCCCAAACCACACATCAAGTTAATGGTTCCCTTTCGGTAGAAAGGAGGTGCGGGATGCTAATACCTTCTCCGCACCTAACCGACCCCCGTACCTACATCTCTTAGTTTTCAAAAAACCATCCGCTTTTCCAAAAAGGTTTTTTCAATGTTTTCTTAAATAAATATTGGTGGCGGCTCTACTATTTTTCACGTTGTCAAACGAGAAGTCCAAACCGGATTTTTCGGGGTGCAACAGCTGGCGACTCTGCTAGGGACTTTTTTTTATTAAAAAAAGGACGAGGGTCAAGCCTAGTTAACTTGATGTGTGGTTTAAATTGTTTGACTTGAAAAATTTTGTTCTATCTCTTCTTTTTCTTCTTTTTCTTTTCCTTTTTCTTTTCTCTTCTTTCTTTGTCTGTGATGCTTGATTGTTTCTCTTGCATTATCATGTTGTTGTGTTGCATTCATGTGCATTTTGCTTCTTCTTCTTCTATGTGTGCTTCTTGTTTCCTCTACTCCTATTCTCTTTGTTTACATGCTATGTGCATGCATTCCCCTTTCCTCATCATGTTCCCTTCTTCTTCGCTCCCTTTCTTGAGGTAAGCTCATATAGGCTTCCCCCCATTTCTGCTATGATCCCCCTTCTTAGCTCCCTTTCTTGAGGTAAGCAATGCGTGTAATTATTGCTAGGGACTAAAGTGACTTCTTAGGATGGTTTGTATATTGAAATGATGTATGCATGTTGAACCTACAGGGTAGCATATAATCACATAATCACACATATACATTACAATTTATCCACCTAAATTACTCCTAACCTCAAATCCCTATGTTTCAAAGGTTTATAAATTATTAAGTATGCGACCTTTTTGTGCAGGATACGAAAATTCTCCTTCTCTCTCTCCTTGCCCCTAGCCGTCGCGCCCTCACTCTCCTCTTCTCTCCTTTCTGCATTTTTTTTGGCTTCTTTGCAGGTGGGGTTGGGTAGATTTTAGGAAGTATGTCCTCGATCACACACTTTCACACCTTATGATTTGTGTGCTATGAGTTGGCTCCTATGCCGGATCCAACAAACACTTAGGGAGTGGGGCGATTAGTGGTCGTCATTCGAGACCTTTGTGCATGCGATGCTCATGAAAGTCTCAGCCAGATCACGCTTTCTCATGGCGCCTCACACTTGGTAGCATTCTACATTTGTGGGTGTCGGCATGAGGATTCTATAGCTCCGGTAGCCATTGTGAGGGTGTGAATTAGAACTACATGGAAGGAACCTTTGAAGTTGCCCTAGAACTCAGGATTCCCACCTTTGTAGGACACGAGGGCATACGAATTGTGTGCTGCATGGTAATTTAGGACATGTCTTCCTCAAAAGGAGCTTTTCAAAGTTTTTCCAAGAAAATACAAAAATATTTTCCTTCTTCAAATAAACCCTTTGCTTTGAGTAAGCACGTAGTGTGTCTCCTAAATTTTTGAACTTCCGTCCATATGCATCACCTTTATTTTTTCCACGCGCATCATTCACATCATAATCACATCATGCCGCATTCATTAAAACTAAATGCTGTAAATATTTGCATTCATATTGCATCTCATTTGCATTTGCTTGCCTGGGATCATCGAATAATGTACCGTCTTATCATAGGTGCATTAGAATGGAATCGAATAGCAAGGTTTCACTTACTTCTCGCTTCCCAGTTATGAAGAAGGTTGATGTTGGTAGTCTGAGACAGTGTTTAACTCTTATGGGCCCGATTGAAAGGGATTCCTTTGATCAGACGTATGGGAATATTCGTAGGATCTTACAGTTGGATGTTCAAGAGGATGCCCTTGTGGCTTTGAGCCAGTTCTACGATTCTGATGTGAGATGTTTCTTCTTCAAGAACTTTCAGCTATCACCTACATTAGAGGAATATGAACAGCTTTTGGGGTTCTCCAGATCTCATGCTAGGCCCTACCAATATCAAGGACAATACTACACTGATGAGAAGCTTGCAATGTTGCTTAGGATTGGCGTGGACAAATTGAAGTTGCAAAAGTTAGAAAGAAATGGTGTAGTTGGGTATCCGCAAGAGTACTTTGAGGGCCTGATGCAATCCTATGCTTTGGCTAAGAAATGGGGTTCATTCAAGTTAGTGCTTGCTCTCACCATATTTGGGGTTGTTCTCTTTCCTCAAATAGAAAGGTATGTTGATGAAGATGCGATTGGTGCATTCTTGGCCTTCAAGGACACAAGAACCCTATCAATCTGTACTGCTCTTGTTCTTGCTAACACATCTTGTTCATCATCATTGGTAGTAAGTCGGGCCGATTGTCGTGGCGACTTTCATACCCTTTAGCGAAACTTCTTGCTTTCCTCTTTGGGCGAGGCGCGGACGGCCTTTCTCGCGACCAAAGTCTCTTCATATGCCATATGGGCGTTTGCTCTCGTCAAGAAGTAAATGAGATCTTGGTAATGGTTCGGGGTGAATTCTTCTCTGACGGTGGTCGGTCGAATACCGCGCCGAGATATTTCAACTTGTCCTTATCGACAAGTCACGAGCAGACTTCGGCTTGATATTGAGGCGGTCGATATCTTGTCTCAGCGTCTCATTCTCACCTTGAGCAGCGAGTCAAGTATTCCTCGTATCGGTATTGGCCGGTTGGCGGTGTAGTGAGACAAGAAGATTACGATCAGTCGTCCCGGGAGGAGATGGAATTGGGTCGTGAGAGACTCCCACCATTTCAATGCTCGGCCGTCCGAGGCGGGGAAAGAGCACGCATTTCATGGTCGGTCCCAATTCCCTATAGCGGCGGTAATTGTTGAAGTATGCGGAGATGCTTTTCGGGATCTCCTCGGCCGTCAAACTTGTTGAGATTGGGCGGCTTGCGGAGATCTCTCGGAATCTTATAACGCTGATCTCCACGGAGAAGCGGGCGTGCTCGTCCCGAATGCCGTTCGACCCAAAAGGTTGCATTGCGAGGCATGCCTCGTTGCCGACATTCCATAGAATCCTCGGATGGGCGGTTGGTGGAAGGCGAGGTGGCCTCTGGGCGCTTCGCTTTGGCCTCTCCTAGGCGATCGCGGCGTCCCTAATTCTCCCATTTACGTAATCTTCCGGCTCTTCACGAGAATCCCAAGATCGCTTCTCGACCAAGCGTGACCGGACGACTCATTAGAGGAGTATCGGTGGGCGGCGGCCGGTGTCGGGGCGGTAGCTAGAATCTTCATAGTCATCGGACATCGAGCGGCGTCTCACGCGTTCTGCTCGAGGCGACTGCGTGCCACTGCTTCTTCTCGCCGGAGAATGATGAGTAGTGCTCTCGGCGTGAAATGCTCCGCCGAGGAGGAGCGGTGTCTTCGGCGCCCGGTCGGCGGCGGTGAAGGTTCTCCGTCTTCGCACGCCGCGGCGGCGGCTGAACCTCTTTCATATTGGGAGATGAGTGCATCTCGATGCTGCGATCACACGATTCTTGTTTTGCAAGATCTGCAAAGCGGCTTGAGTAACATGGTCGGCGAGAGGTTCACGAATGCTGCTTCAACCGGCTCGGGCGGCAAATCTCGAGAGCGGCCGAATGGATCTGGCTGGAGGGCCGGTCCACGGCCGTTGTGTACCGAAAGGTTCTTGTCGTGGAAGTCCTTGAGATTACGCCCTGGCGGACGCCACGCCCGAGTCTGCTGCGATTCTGCCGGAGGATTGAGTCGAAGGTGGCCGCGTGCGGGGCGGTCGCGTGGAGCCATGAATGTGGTAGGATAGCGCGCGGGCCTCCCCGCGTGTGGTCGCCAATTGATCGTACCTTGACCAATGAAGTGTTGAAGTGTTGATTGATTCGATACTATGGGCGGTCGTTGAATAGGTGAAAAAGGCCAGGTCACGGCTTCGCGCGTTGAGCACCTCGGGTGGTACTGCAAAGACACTCGGCGATCTAGTGAGAGGTCGCTCAGGCGAGATAGCACAAGGTTAGAAAGCGTGCACGATACCATATGCGAATGGCGTATATATCGATGATGTCGGAAGCCGTTTAGCGAGAATTTCGGCCGGCGAAGTGCGCTCAGCGGCGTGTTGGGCGATCGTGATGGGGTGGGCGCGAGTCCAATTCTTTGTTGGCGATCCTCGTAATTGCTAATAATACCCGGGAACACATACCATGCTCTCACTCGCTTCTGATCGGTTCCATAAAAAGAATGTAATCCATAGCGAAAAGATGTCGGGGAGCTAATTTCTTATGCTCTGGTATTTGTGATGTGAAGGTCAGAACTTCTCTGGAGTGGGTTGAGTTTCTGAAAGACCTCAATGATCTCCAAATCCGATGGTTTACAGTTGCTTGTTGGAATGACAAACTTGTGGTAGTGTTCAGCTGTGGAAGCTTTCAAAACGTCCTCTCATGGGGACTCAGGGGTGTATCAATTACAACCCTTCATTGACCCTAAGGCAACTCGGTTACCCGATGAGGAACTCACCCTCCGAAAGCATGCTGTCCCGTGTTTACCTCTATAAGGGGATGCCTAAATGCGGTAATTTGCTTCGAAGAGTTCAACAATCATGGGAATCCGTAGTGCGGAAGGGAGGTGAAGAGCTGTCAAAAAGAACCAGTGACACCACCTTCAATCAATGGCTCAAGGAGAAGCTTCAAAGGACAAATCACTGAGTCAAAGGACACTTCCCCTTGAGGAGGAGATACCAGAGCCCTATGTCCCTACCTATGAGGAGCTGAACGAAGTCAAATCCGCTTTAGCCAAGGTGGAAAAGGAAAAGAAAGCATTGCAGGCTAAGTTAGAGGAGATGGCTTTAGAGAAGGAAAAGCTAGAGGGAGAAAGCATTTGTGAAAATGATCATTTGTGGAAGAAAGTGTTAAGCGATTCAAGAAAGAAGAGCAAGGCAAGATAGAAGCCGGATATATACGAAGGGGCAGAGAGGAGCTCAAAGGTATAAGCAGAAAACAAGGAAGACACTTGAGGGCGCTCAAGAATGGGAGACAATAGCCATTGAATCGGGACAAGAATCACATCCGGTGGTAGAGTTGAGGGTCGGTGAGAAACCTCGGCGAGAAAGAGGTGCCATTGATGAGATTCTCAAAGAATATCAGCCAAGCCACGAGATTTGAAAGAGGAATATCGATGAATTGAAGAGGAACAGCCGTTGTCTAGAAGAGGCCCTACAGGCAGTCAGTGAGAGCCAATATTGGGAAAAGCGCTTCCTAGATTTGATTGGGAAGATTGAAGATCAAGAGATCATTAAGGAGCTCGGGGATGAGATCCGGTGTGGAAAACAAGTTCTCGAAATTTATCGGTGGCGGTCGAGGCTATGGTGGGGTTCCCAAGAATCGAGGATAGTGAGGTGAGATGCATTTCTTCAACACCCCACCCGAGGTGTACCGGTTTGTGAAATCTTTGCGAGCATTGATCCACGAGTTCAAGGAGAGCGATCTCGAGGTGCAAGTGTCAACAAGAGGAGGAAGAGAGTCGGGGAATTCAAAACTATTTGTATTTGAGTTGTTTATTTGTACTCTTCATCTTGAGCATTTACTTTGAGTATTGTATTCCGGAATATTGTACTCTTTTATTTTTCATTATGAATATTGTACTGTCTTTCCCCTTTGGTGAAAGTTGTTAAAGCTTTGAATTCTCGATGAATGAAGTATGTCGATTTGCTATTTCGATTCCTCGTTTACTTCACTTCCTAAATCAAAGAAAAAGTTTATGCGCTTATGACAAGATAAGGCATCCCGTGGTTCCCGGCATCAAGCAAACATTGTACATGCATTCATATATCCATTCATGCATTTATCTTGATTCTTATGCAATGAATGTCTAAACAAACAAAAAAGGCACGTTGGTTCGCTTTCACCGTTACAACACACGTCTTCAAGCGAGATTAATGACAAGGAATTCAGAGAATCCAGAGATCGAGATTGAGAGTCGGTGGATCGGATGACCCGGTTATAGCAATACTCAACCCTGAGCAACTAGCTCAGGAGAACCAGGCTTTGAAAGATAAGATGGGTACTATGGAGGCCCAGATGGCCGAAATGATGAACATGCTACAGAGTCTGAAGAGTGATACAACAGTTGTAAATCCTAGTGGTCCTGCCTCTGCTATCCCACCTCCTGGACCAGGGGTTTCTCATCTTGCCTACTCTCCAGGGGCAAACGGCCAGAGCCATCCAATGGTTCAAGCATGTCCGTTGCCTCAAGTTGCTAAGTCAAACGCTTCTAGAGTTGTAGGGGCTAGTCAACCTGCAGGGGTTGTACCAAATGGAGCTGCTGGTGGACCGCAGGTTCACGCTCCTAATCCAAGTGTGGTGTTGCAAGGAGGTCCAACAAGTCCTACTCCAAGGTTTGTTCCACATCCCCAGAATGTTGCATATCAGACAGGAAATCCCGCCCAGTTTGGGGAATACTACTACGGCATGAGCAATCACCCACCGGGACATGCGTTTGAGAATTCCCAATCTAGTGACTAGATCCGTGTGCTTGAGGAAAGACTAAGGGTTGTTGAAGGTACCGGTGTCAGGGCTAGACATCCCCGTGATTTATGCCTTGTCCCAGATCTTGTTCTCCCTCCCAAATTCAAGTCGCCCGACTTGATAAATCTGAGTGGGGCGGTTGTCCAAAGCGACCATCTTACAATGTTTGTCGAGAAAGATGGGTCCTTATGCTAATGATGTGAGAAATTTGTTAATTCACTGTTTCCAGAATAGCTTAGCCGGAGCTCCTTTAGAGTGGTATATGCAACTACAGTCCTCTGATATCCGTTGTTGGAAGGACTTGTCAGAAGCATTCTTGAAGCAGTACAAGTACAATATGGACATGGCTCCTGACCGATCACAACTGCAACATATGAGTAAAGGAGACAAGGAGTCC
Source organism: Oxytropis ochrocephala (assembly GCA_020916435.1). Taxonomy (NCBI): domain Eukaryota; kingdom Viridiplantae; phylum Streptophyta; class Magnoliopsida; order Fabales; family Fabaceae; genus Oxytropis; species Oxytropis ochrocephala. The sequence goes on along the minus strand of CM037094.1, from coordinate 64,687,655 downwards.
TTCAAAGAATATGCCCAGAAATGGAGGAGTACAGTTGTAACACCCCCTTCTACATAGTCTATTATTTAATCAATTTGAAAATCAGAGTCTACGAAAAATTTTAGTGCGACCACTTGAGGGTGCCACATTTAAACAACCACATTAAAACTCCAAAAATACTAATTAAAATAACTCCAAATAAGAGATACATAGCACCATAATCCAAATGCGAGGATAAACACCATAGCGTGGAAATAACAAATGAAATCACGGAAAATACAATTATCCAAATAAAAGTCATTTCATAAAATAAGCGACAAAGTCTAAATATCCCCGATTGCTACGTATCGAGTGACTCGACCATACTAGAAGAAGGTACTCATGTCACCTTGATCAACATCACTGCGATTCTTGAGACATAAGAAGCAACATAATGCGATAGGGTGAGTCTCGTTTCATAGATAATAGCAAATAAAACAAGTAGCGCAATAAGACAAGCATTAGCACATCAAGAGCAGTACAATCCGGTCAATTTTACCAATAGTTTATAAACACCCAAACAACCACGGAAATGCGTGCAAGTGTATGATATGCGACCCAACGCCGAGGGCATATGCATGTGGATCCATCACCAAAAGGCCCGGAGGGCATTCACAATCACCAAAAAGGCCCGGAGGGCATTCACCAAATATTTTATGAAGTAGAGGCCTATTCACCAAAAATGCATATGATTATGCGACTCCATGACTATGCACCACCACACCAAAACAACACCAAAAATCGGGCATAGAATGCTCACCATTAATTTATTTACTCACCAATCACCAAGAGAGGTCATAGACCCTCAATCACCCATTATATGTTCGGCATTAATACACATCACCATTACAATGACCCACGAGGACTAAATACAACACGGAGGACTACATACAACACGGAAGGATTAAAAAGAACACCTAGGATTATTTGCACACCAAAAGACTAATTGCACATCAAGGGACTAATTGCACACCTAGGAATTAAAACACCCCTAAGGACCAATTTAACACCTAGGGACCAGTTTAACACCTAGGGACCAATTTAACACCTAAGGACCATTTTGACACCTAGGGACCAATTTAACACCTAGGGACCATTTTGACACCTAGGGACCAAAACGCATCATCTTTGCGCAACTTAGCGCATCCACCGGCGCATTTGGGGCAGCGAGAATGGCGCCCTGCGCAAGACACCACGCACCACAAGCCGACACGGGCGCGCGGGGCGACCAAATGGCGCCCTGCGCAACACCTCCACCCAATTCTTTCCGGCCCCACTTGCACACCACAGCGCGATTTCCTGCAAACTTGGCGCCCTAACACTATTCACACCCAACCCGATCCCAAAAGCGTCCTAAAGCGCCATGAATTTACTTTTCGTTCAAGCAACTAATCCACACCTATCACCCACCATCAATTCCCTATTTTACTATATTAAATTGACTACAAATCACCTTGATGTAATTAACAATTACCAATACTTTCAACACCCAATCAAGAACACACCACAAGTAACAACAACACCACCAAAAATTCATTCAAGCATCTCACCCAACATCTAGCCATCATCCTAATTTCTTCCTATTATTTTTCATTCAAAGCCATACTATTAACATGTCAACACCACTCATAATAGATTTGTCAATTCAATATTCACATAAAGTTCAACTCGAACATATATTCATTCCATTATCACCAAATCATCAAACATAACATAGATTAATTCAAATAAACTCTCCTAACACTTAATCTTATGGTTTCAAGTTCTATAAGCTATTAGCCATGGAAGAGAGCCCCCTTACCTTTGATAATTGAAGAAAATACCCAAGCTCCTAGCAATCCCTCAAAGCCACCAACGATCAAGCTTTCTTCTTCCATGACCTTCTCGCGATCGCCTTCTCTCTTTCTCCTCTCACGCTCCTTTCTTTCTTTTGACACAATGCAAGGGCGAGTATGCGCTCTTGAACATGATCTTAATCCGTAGCCACGATTATGCAGCTCGAGCGCATACAATTATCGACTACAATATTCTAATAGTTATTCACTACAAACTTAAAGATACTTAATTGAAGCGATTGATAAATTAAAATCATTTAAGAGTAATATAATAAAACATAGTTTGAAATATTAGATTAGATCATTATATCATAATCTGAGGTCAATATGAAGCTCAAAAGACACTCTTCTATAAGTCTTCTTAATTGTGTAATTACAAAAGAGCTATTAAAGTGTTAGATGCATCTACTTCCATATATCATATACATATATAAAATAAACTAAGCTAATGCACCTTCTTGTTGGAACTCAGTATATACTACGTAAGGATCTCTTTTAAAAATATACCAAACTATTAGTAGAGCTAGTTGCATAAAAATATATAAATCATCTTCTAATAATAAAATAGATTGAGAACACCATCACTTACTTATGAGTAACGTCGTCGTTATGGGCTCAGTTCACACGGCAAGGTTTGTAACGATCAAAAATGGCGGAACACCTTTTGTTTGGGGTAGTGGGGTGTGGCTGCCACTGACAGAATGGAGCACCAAACAACGAAACTAAGGCCAGAAATGGAATCAGCGGCAAAATCCGAGTGGGAAGGTGAAGTTTGGGGTTCAACCGTGGAGAGGAGAGTGAGAACGCAAGAGAGAAGGAAAAATGGCGTGAGGTTCTTTTTGGAGTACAGCTGCTGCGTGAGGAAGAAGAAGAAGAAGGAACCGTGGCCGGGTCGGTGCAGGGAGGCTGCGTTAAGTGGGCTGGCGCTATTCTATGAAGAATTGGTTTAAAAAACGGGGGTGCAAGCAACCAATAGTTATTGAAGTCCCTGCTCCTTTTCCCTACGAGTTTGATAAAGCAGTCCCGTGGAAATATAGTACGCTGTCTTCGGCGGAACGCTCTCCAGGTGCCCCTGCGGTGACTAATATAGTGGGAGCAAGCGGGATTACCAGAAGTGGGAGAGTGTACGCTCCAGAAACCCTCCGGGCTGAAACTTTCAAAGATGCAGAACATAGAGGTCGTAAGGATAAAGGGAAAGAGCCTGAAGTCGCCCAAGAAAAGGTGATAGAAAAGGAGGCCAATGAATTCTTGAAAATTGTCAGGCAGAGTGACTATCAAGTTGTGGATCAGCTGAAGCAAACTCCTGCCAAAATATCTATGTTGTCATTGCTACTCAGTTCGGAAGCCCATAGGACTGCGCTGATGAAGGTGCTCAGCGATGCTCATGTTGCCCAAGATATCTCAGTGAATCAGTTTGATGGAATAGTGGGAAACATCGTGGCAGCAAACCACCTGACTTTCGCTGATGATGAGTTTCCTTCCGGAGGAAAAGAACATAATCAGGCTCTGCATATCTCAGTTAAGTGTGGGGACTATGTGCTGGCTAGAGTTTTGATTGACAACGGGTCTTCATTAAATGTCATGCTGAAATCCACGATGGATAAGTTGGACGTGGATTGTTCCTACATGAAGCCAAGCACGACTCTGGTGCGAGCCTTCGATGGGTCTAAAAAGGAAGTGTTGGGGGGAGATGGAGTTCCCCATCCAGATTGGTCCTGAGGTCTTCTATATCAACTTCCAAATCATGGACATTACCTCTTCATACAGTTGTCTGCTAGGAACACCATGGATCCACATGGCAAAGGGTAAAATTTGTGGTGGACGATAAAGTTGTTATTGTGTTTGGCGAGGAGGAAACACTGGTTAACAAGCCATCACCGTTCAAGTATGTGGAGGCCACCGAAGAATCCTGGAAATCGCCTTTCAATCCTTGGAGATTGCAAACGTTGTATTTGGGAAGACCAAGAAAGAGGAGCAGGTTGCTAAAATCATGATAGATCAAGGGTATAAGGTTGGATTTGGTTTGGGAAAATCTGGGCAAGGAATTCTTGCACCCATCCAGCTGAAGGAGAATAGAGATCGTTGCGGATTGGGATACAATCTAAGTCTGGCCGAAAGAAGGAAAATGGCGGAGGAAAGAAAGGGCAGATGGTTGGCCAAGTCAAAAGGCCAAGATCCATGGCCCCGGAGCATTCCTGTTTGTGATATCCGCGAGCCGTGAGTCTTTGGGTTGCTTGATCACGACCAACTTCTTTGTCATCGGTAATGGATCCGGTGAAGAAGGTGGGGTGATGCAGTTCGTGAGCGCCTTCTTTGGAGAAGGGTTGAAGAATTGGGAAGCTGCTGCCATTCCTGTGGCTTTTAATTCAATGTAATCATTGTAATGCAACCCTGTGGTCTGCCCAAAGCCATAGGACAAGTTGTTAGGGGCAAGCATGTTTTTATTTTCAGAATCATCATCATTAATAAAAATGTTGTTTTTGAATTTCAATCAATAAAAATCAATTTCTCTTCATTTCATGTGTCCTTTTTCCTGTTTTATTATTGTTTGCTTGTTTGTTTCGCTTTTCATTTTGCTTTTTCGCTTCGGCAAAATGAAGATCAACAATAATTGTCTCTGAAAATAGTAGTGTTAATGGACCATATTTTGACTTTGATCAACCAATCCAGTGACTAGACACTCCGACGTCGGGTGGGGGGTACTTACAAGACACTCCGACGATCAAGTTAGTATGTGACCGAGGTAAAGCAGACTAATGGAAAAGAGAGAGAGAGAGAGGGAGAGAGAGAGCTCAGGAGGAGCAGAGTGACAAATGAGAGAGAGCGTGTAACAAATGAGAGCGCGCGTACCGGGGTAGAGGGGTGAACCTCTATTTATAGAGTGAATGGATGTACTGTAGCCGTTAGATCTTGCCGGGAGATCTTGATCGTCGACTTTGGTAGAACCGAGCGGGTAACATTGGGTTGCAATGGACCTTTCACGGATTGACGCATTGAGCCGGCCCAATATCCAGCGGAGGCTTGCAGCCTAGGTCGGAACAGTGGCCCCCCAAGTCGGGGACGAGCGTAGAGCTTGGCCTCGGCTTAAGTAGCCTCTTCATCCACGTGTCATTTGGGGAATGGTGAGACAGTCACATGTTGTTTGGTATTTTTGGCGTCGCAGCGGACTGTCTTGATGATATCGAGCGGCGCTTTAAAGAAAGGTAGCAACCGTTGCAGGCGTGAGGAGGGAGAGTATATAAGGAGTGAGAGGGGAATCCTCCCTCACTTGTGACTTTAAGCGAACTACTAGAGAGAGAAGTTGCGCGTAGTTCTTGAGGGAGAAAACTTCTGGGCACCGTCCGAGTTCGGCACCACCGCGCAAGTTCAGACTTTCCGTCACAGAGGCAGAAAGTGTCTCAAGCCTTCCTTTTGCAAAGGTTAGTCTGAGTAACTTATTCTGTTGTAGGTAGTTTTTAGATATTCATACCTGTAGAGTAGTGTAGTTAATCGAGGCATTCCTCTGCTGGGGAGGATCGCTTTGGTTCGTCCTGCCTTGGCCTCGGCTGGTCCGAGGCGGATAGGTTAAAAACCGGAGCGGAGAGTGACCTAGTAGCATGCCCCCTACTGCAGATGGTCCGAACGAAGAGTTAAGAGCGAAAAAGCTTCATTCCGCCGGGGAAACCGATCCTCAAGAGGAGGGCAAACAGATGTCCTGTTCCGACACCAGAGGGCTCCCGATCGCTGCTCAAGACAACTTATAACAACATGTCAGCGAAGTCCAGCTTTTCTGTTCCCATGTCCGGCTGGGAAAGACCACCAATGCCGAGCAACGTCTCGTTTGGCTGCTACCGGGTGACTATGGAGAACCACTCCGAGCGCTTTGAGGATGTATATGGTTGGGTGTCGAAGTCGGACAAACCTACAGAATTTTATGAAAAGTATTACCTGGACCAGCCCGAGGGCGAGATGTGGAGGATTACCCTGGTGCCGGACGTTCTGGTCTGCAGTGAACATTGCTATTAGGGATACTTCTTCTATGGGGCAACACTCGAGGCTATGAACGGTCGACTGTCCCTGAATTCTTTCCAACAACAAGTGTTGAGATACTTAAGAGCAGCACCGTCGCAACTTCTGTCGAACTGTTGGGGCTTCTTGAGGGGATTTGAGCTGACGATGAAGTACCTCGAGAGGAAACCGAGTGCTAGGGTCTTCTTCGCGCTTTTCACCATTACTCGCAAAGCTGAGCCCTGTGCTGGGGGGAGCAGATATGGTCACATCGGTTTCAAGAACAAGCTGGACTGATCATACTTCTTCCTGGCGAATGATTCAAATCGTAACTTCAAGGAGAATTTCTTCTTTGCGCAAGCAGTGAACAAGGCGGCGAAGAAGTTCATTGCCGAGATGGCGGGCGGAAAATTGCTGAAGCCTCACTTCCCGTTTAGTTGGAGTCGTGCTCATCATTTCACGAGCGAAGGGCACGTGATCACCAATCCCGACTATACGGTGGGCAAGAGTACCTAGAAGGAGTGCGATGAGAGTAAATCTACCGGTTGTTGGACCATTGGGGAAAGAAGCTGGCCGAGAAGAACATGAAGCTCAACTACGACAGTATGTTTGATGCGCTGGCCAAGTCCAAGAAGGAATTGCGAGACTATTTTGACAAACGTAGCCTTTATACTTGTGTTTATTTTGCCTTTATTTGCTGATCGGGCTAATGTTGACGCCGAGTTCCCTTTTTTCCTTTTTGCAGATAAGATGGATGACCTTGATAGAATTATGGCTGATTCCAACGTGAGCACTGATGTGGAGATTCCCAAGGTTGTGCCGAAGGCCACACAGAACAAGAAAGAGGATGGGCAAGCCTCCTCCACCCGTGTGTTAGCCTGTATTTTTGACAGGCTAAATAAATGCAGTCAACGATGTTCGACCGTGTGCTTTGAAGAAAGCAGGTTGAGCCTTCGACACTAAGGGGGTATGTCGAAGGCGCGTTTCGATCACTGAAGGAATTTATCAAGTTCGAAAGCGTGAAAACGTAAAGACGAAGGCGAAGAACAATGGCAAGCTTAAGCTTGGAAGGTGGCGTCGAAGAAAGCTATTTCAGTGTTGTCGAATACCTTGGTGATCAAACTGTCGAAGATTTAGCGGTTCTTAGTTTAAAATTTCAAATGTATTAACTGTTGTAGGCAGTTTATTTCCCTCTCATTAGTATATCTAGTTTTTCCTGAGAAGGAAAACGGGTCACAATCCCATCATACACATTTTTACGCTCAAAATTCCAGCGACAGAGAAGACTGAGCAACAGAAGCAAATGTATGGATCTGTGCACCACCCTTTTACGCTTTTATGCAATTTAAGTTTATTTCTTTAAACTTTTCTTTATCTTTCTTTTTCTTTTGAGAATTCCTTGGCGTTCAAGGCTATTCGTCTTTTTCTTTTCTTTTAAATTTCTAGTGATTTACGAAGAACACGAGGAGTGTTCGCTCAATATCCTCCAATAAATTAACACAATATGCTCTTGAGATTCATTGGTATATCTCGCAAGTTAATAATTCAGACCAACGGTTGTTTACCAAAAATCACCGTAAACAAATTGGCACGCCTGGTGGGACCGTTTGTGTTGATTTTATTGATACTTGATGAGCAATTTGTGATTCGTTATATGCATTTGAGAAGTGGAAAAACAATTTCTACAATTTCAAACAATGCTTCGACGTCAAATGCACAAAATCCACAAAGTTCACAAGAACAAGCGTCACAGGGTGATGCTAATGCTGCAAATGTCGTAGGAGCAACCGCTCCTATGCCTTCTTCGACATTGGTAGGGTAACTGCTCCTGTATCTGTGTCAAGTACTGCAACAATATCACAACCATTGGTAATAGGGCCTTTGACGAGCCCTTTGATGGTGAATCCTTTGGTTGGGAGTTCTTTTGACACAAGATTTTAAAATCTCTCTCAGTTTAGAGGTTATCCGTACAGTATGCCAACGACTATGATGGCAGGCCTACAAACAAATATGTCAGCGTATGCAGACACTGTGGGAACAACAATTTCTCCAATTCATGGTTCCCCAGAAAGCATTTTTGGTCGAAACGCCCAACCAGCCTTGGCAGCGCCATCTTTCTTTGGCGCTAAGGCGACAAATGGATGACAGTAATCATGATATGGTCAATATGTTGACCCAACAAATAGGCACTGTGTTCAATCCTTTGATTCAGAACACAAATCAAAGTTATCAAAAGTTGGCTAACCAGATGGGCAGGATTGCAGACTTCTTTGGTACTCCGCTAGTGCAAAATCAGCTAGTGCCACAAATTCAGATTAATAGGCCTGTTGAAGTTCCTGTAAATCAAGCACAACTAGTTGTTATTGAACAATCTGTGGCGGGGGAAGTCGAAGAAAATCCCGAGATAGTATTGGTTAATAGGGGTCAAAATGCTGATGAAGTGGTTAGACAAGTTCAACAAAACAGTTTTGGTCTCAAAAATGACTTGACCAATCTTGTCGAAAAAATTCTAGCCCAGAATGGCCTAAATTTAGGCTTGCACAGACCCAAATTTGTTTCACCTTTGTCGGAGTATGTGCTACAAACTGAATTACCTAGAGGTTGGAAAATCCCTAAGTTCACAAAATTTGCTGGGGAAACCAGCGAATCTACTGTCGAACATGTTGCCCGTTATTTGACTGAGGTAGGGGATTTGGCCCATAATGAGAACTTGAGGCTAAAGTATTTCCCAAATTCTCTAACAAAGAATGTGTTTACTTGGTTTACTACCCTTCCCCCAAACTCTATATTTAACTAGGGGCAATTAGAAAAAGCATTCCATGAGCAATTCTACATGGGTCAGTCAAAAATTAGCCTTAAAGAACTGGCAATGTTCGGCGTGAAGTGGCTGAGTCTATTGATGATTATCTCAATAGGTTTAGACTTCCCATAGCAAGGTGCTTTACTCAAGTGCCTGAACATGAGTTAGTCGAAATGGCTGCTGGTGGATTAGACTACTCTATAAGGAAGAAGTTAGATACTTCACACTTAAGAGATATGGCACAACTTGCTGATAGAGTTCGACAAGTCGAAAGACTAAAGGCTGAAAAAACTAGAACTAATAAGTTCGGTAAAAAAGAAAAAGTCGCCTATGTCGAATCATATGGTGGCAACCAAGAGTTCGACATTTCTTATGAAGATGTCGAAGAAGAGGTTAATATCGCTGAATTAAAACCTGGACCTCCCTATGCTTGTAAATTATTAAAGCCTTCAGACGGGAAGAATCTTGACTAGCCTAAAAATGATAGATTTGTTGCAAAAACCTATACCTTTGATGTTTCTAAATGTGATCAAATTTTTGATCTTTTAGTTGCTGATGGTCAGATAATTGTGTCTAAAGGCCTAAAAATACCACCATTAGAACAACAAAAGAAAATGGGTTATTGCAAATATCATAATTACTTAAGCCATAATACCTCTCAATGTGTTCTTTTCAGGGATCTAGTCCAAAAAGCATTGAATGAAGGAAGGCTGAAGTTTGGAGACAAATCAAAGCCTCCAATGAAGATTGATACTGATCCTCTTCCAACAGCAGAAGCCTTCTATGCTGAGCCATTTGAAATTCATATGGTTGAAGTTGTAGAGGTTACTACTGCAAACAATGGTGCTAAAGCAACCACTGAGAACCCAAAGGTTGATGTCGAAGTGGTTACCGAAGACCAATATAATGAAAAGATGTAAGTAGTTTACCCTAAGGTTGTAGAGGAACTCATTGGCTTCATTAATCGTTGTAAGATCAACAACTCTGAGGTCATTCTGTGTCCAAGGTGCAGTTCTGTGTTCGACAAAGAAGCTGCTAAAAGTTTAGAAGGTTTTACTCCTCAACTGAAGAGAAAAGGAAAGTGGGTCGACAAAAGGCCTAAGTTCAACTTCAACAAGAGGGGAATCCCATACAAAGTGGTTCCTTCAACAAAACAACCACAAAAGTACCAGATCAAGACCTATGTACCACCAATGGCTTCGCCAGTTGGAAAATGGGTTCACTCAAAATCTCCTGTCGAGAAGTGGGTGCACTTAGGGGGAAAGCATGCAGGTTACCGTTCTACAAAAGAGAAAGGAAGTTCGAGCGCTGCAAATCAAGGCAAGACAATAGTGTCGAAGAAATATGCTTACAGCAACAACTACAAGGGTAAAAACCCAATGACTAGAACACAATGGCGAAGGTATCAACGCCAAAAGAGAGTTACTACAACAACAAAAGAAAACCCCAATAATAACAACAAGGGCAAACAAGTGGTATCCAAAGTCGAAGTACAAAGGAAGCCAGAAACAGAGAGGATATTTCCTCCTTTGTTAGTTGTTAAAGAGGGTTTAGAGATGAAGAAAGGTCTGAATGAGAAAGAAGACCTAAACTTAGATGAGGAAGTAGGGTCTGGTTTTACTGATTCAGAAATAGATTTTGATGTCCTGTGTAATGTGGCCTCAATACTCCCTATTGAGTTCGACATGATTTCCGATGTAAATGAAGTCGAAGGAGAATTCGACGAAGATACGGCAAAACATAAGCCAGTTTGCTACTATGTCCTAAACAATGGCTGCATAGAGGAGCAAACTTCTATGTTTGAGAGACCAGATGGCAGAATGAAGTATCATCTGAAACCTTTGTTCATTCAAGCCAAGGTGAATAATGTGGGAGTCAATAAAGTTTTGGTTGATGGAGGTGCTGCAGTCGATCTGATGCCTCAATGCATGCTGTCAAAAATCGGTAAATCAGATACTGATTTGAGACCACAAAACATAGAGCTTGCTAACTATGAAGGCAAGAATGGATATTCACTTGGAGCAATCTAAGTTGAATTGGTCGTTGGTAGTGTGAAAAGGTTAACTTTGTTTATGGTAATTGTCACCAAGGCGTAATTTAACCTTCTACTTGGTAGGGAATGGATACACGGGGTAGGTGCAGTCCTTTCAACCTTACACCAAAGGATTGCCATTTGGAGAGATGATGGTTTGGTCGAAAATGTGGAAGGTGATCAAAGCTATTTCTTGGCAGAAGTGGATCACATCACCAAGAAAACTTTCGACAAGCAACTGGCAAACATTGCGCCCTGCACACCATCAGTTCAGCCTATGTTCTAAAAGACAATGTTTATGCTTCATTAGACCTTCACCCAATGCATGGATTCATATGGGAGAGGGAAGTGCTAGATGAAGAAAACTGCTCAAAAGGCTAGACTAAGCCTGTTGGGTGGGACGGACCTTGAATCATCTTTTGATGACTACACCCAGTGCATGGGAAAGGATTACGGCCTATGTGGCCGAAAAAAAGAAAAACATGGCTTTAGAGGCCAAGACGAAACAAAAAATGGTTGAAGAAACCGTTTTAGATCGGGTCGACAAAGAATTGGTCGAAGACCAGAGGCTAGATTGCATTTATGATGATGAGCCTTTAGGTTTTGAAAAAAACCCACTCTTTCCAACAGAAAAAATGAAGGCACAATATCTCCTGGAAGAAATTGATTTGGGAGATGGAACCATAAAAAGACCAACATTTATTAGTGCCAAAATTGACAAAGACCTAAGAGATAAAACAATAAAGCTCTTGAAAGAATATAAAGACTCCTTTGCATGGGATTATCATGAGATGCCAGGATTGAGTCGAGAAGTGGTGGAACTAAGGCTACCAATACGACCCGATAAGAAACCAGTGAAGCAGACGCCCAGAAGATTTGCACCTCAGATCTTGACAAAGATTAAGGAAGAGATCGAAAGGTTACTCAAGAGCAAATTCATCAGGACAGCAAGGTACGTTGATTGGTTAGCAAACATAGTTCTGTTATAAAGAAAAATGGGACTCTTAGAGTCTGCATAGATTTTACAGACCTAAACAATGCTACACCAAAAGATGAATACCCTATGCCAGTGGCAAAAATGCTGGTTGACTCAGCAACAGGGTTTGAATACTTGAGTATGCTAGATGGCTATTCAGGGTATAACCAAATCTATATTGCTGAGGAAGACGTATCAAAAACAACTTTTCGATGTCCTGGAGCCCTAGGCGTTTATGAATGGGTAGTAATGCCATTTGGGTTAAAAAATTCTGGGGCAACGTATCAAAGAGCGATGAATTCTATGTTTCATGATTTTATAGAAGATTTTATGCAAGTATACATAGATGATATTGTTGTCAAATCTTCAACAGAAACTGGTCTTTTAGACCATCTTCGACAGTCATTCGATAGAATGAGAAAATATGGATTGAAAATGAATCCAGTCAAATGTGCCTTTTGTGTTCGTGCAGGTGATTTCTTGGGCTTTGTTGTCCACAAAAAAGGCATTGAAATACATGAAAATAAGACAAAGGCTATCTTGGAAACAAAGGCTCCTTCCACAAAGAAAGAGTTGCAATCTTTGTTGGGAAAAATCAACTTCCTAAGAAGGTTTATATCAAACCTCAGTGGCAAAACTCAAGTTTTCTCACAACTGCTTCGACTGAAGAAGGAAGAGATATTTAGATGGGATTCAGAACATCAAAAAGCCTTCGACGAGCTCAAGTCTTACTTGACAAAGCCACCAATGTTGCTTCCACTTATTAGGAATAAAGTCATGAAGTTGTACATAGCAACGTCAGAAAAGACAATAGGTAGTATGTTAGCACAAGAGGATGAAAACGGCGTCGAAAGAGCCATGTATTACCTTAGTAGACTATTGAATGATGCAGAAACAAGATATCATCCAATAGAAAAACTATGTTTGTGTCTATATTTCTCTTGTACAAAACTGAAGCAATATATTAAGCCTGTTGATGTGTACGTTTATTCACATTATGATATCATTAAACACATGTTGTAGAAACGGATACTTCATAGTCGAATAGCCAAATGGACCTTGGCATTGTCTGAATATTCCTTAACATACCAGCCTTTGAGAGCTGTAAAAGGACAAATAGTGGCTGATTTCATAGTAAACCATTCCCTGGTCGAAGAAATAATATGTTTAGCAAAAATGCAGCCATGGAAATTGTACTTTGATGGCTCAAGCCATAAAAATGGTACAGGGTTTGGAGTTCTGATAATATCTCCAACGAAGATACCAACAAAATTTAAATACAAAATACAAAGTAATTGCTCCAATAATGAGGCAGAATATGAAGCCTTAATAACAGGTTTAGAACTGTTGTTAGAATTGGGGGCAACATCTGTCGAAATAAAAGGTGACTCTGAACTAGTTGTTAAGCAATTAACAAAAGAATACAAATGTATCAAAGAAAATTTGGTGAAGTACTTTGTGATTGCCAATGCGTTGCTTAAACAGTTCACACATGTAGAAATAAAGCATGTGCCTCGAATTGAAAATCAAGAGGCAAATGAGTTAGCCCAAATAGCTCCAGGTTTATAGAGTTTCTAAGGAAAAACTCCAAGAATTTATAGAAGTAAAAGAGAAACTTTTTTTGACAGATATTTACCAGATGAGTTGTCAACACAAAAACTTGAGGGTGGGGGGGGCAGAAGATAAGTTAGAAATATTACTTCCCCCAATTGAAGATAATTTAGAAGACTTTGATTTTCAAAATTTTCAAGTTTTTGTCATTGACAACATGCCAAGTGATGATTGGCGAAAGCCAATTGTCGAATACTTGGAAAATCCAACAGGAGCAATTTGTCGAAAAACTAAGTATAGAGCTTTGAGTTACATGATTGCTGGAAACGAATTGTTCAAGAAAACTGCTGAAGGTGTTTTGCTTAAATTCTTAAGTGAAGATGAAGCTTATTTAGCAGTGTCCAGTACTCATAGTGGTGCTTGTGGATCACATCAAACAGGCCACAAAATGAAATTGCTTTTATTTCGACAAGGTGTGTATTGGCCAACTATGTTGAAAAACTGCATAGACTTTGCCAAAGGGTGTCAAGAATGTCAAAGACACACAGGAATTCAACATGTGCCAGCAAACGAATTGCACTCAATAATAAAGCCTTGGCCATTCAGGGGCTGGGCCTTAGACATAATTGGTGAGATAAAATCGACTTCATCGAAAGGTCATCGTTTCATTTTAGTAGGTATTGATTACTTCACTAAATGGGTCGAAGCCATCCCCTTAGTTAATGTTGATCAAGAGGCAGTTATGAGTTTTATTCAGAAACAAATTTTATATAGATTTGGATTTCCAGAAACCATTACAACATATCAAGGTTCAGTTTTTACTGGTCGGAAAATGGTGGAATTTGCCTCTGGAAAAGGTTTTAAGTTATCTACTTCGACACCATATTATGCTCAGGCCAATGGTCAAGTAGAAGCAGCCAATAAAAATTGTTATCAACTTGATTAAAAAACATGTTGGGCAAAAACCAAGGAATTGACATAATACTCTTGACCAAGTATTGTGGGCTTGTAGAGTTTCTCTTAGAGAATCTATTAATACCACTCCCTTTCGACTTACATTTGGGCATGACGCAGTACTGCCAGTCGAAATGTACTTGCAATCAACCAGGATTTAAAGACAATTTGAAATCCCTTCAAACCATTATTGGGATATGATGGTTGATGAGTTGGTTGATATAGATGAAGAGAGGTTGTTAGCCTTGGAAGTCCTCACAAGGCAAAAAGAAAGGGTGGCCAGAGCTTATAATAAAAAGGTCAAGCTGAAAACATTCAATGTAGGAGACTTCGTTTGGAAAGTCATTTTGCCTATGGATAAAAAAGATAGAGTCCTAGGAAAGTGTCTCCAAATTGGGAAGGACCATTTAAAATTTCGCAACTATTCTCAAATGGAGCGTATGAGATTGAAGAGATAGGCGCAGATAACAAAATTTTGCGTATAAATGGTAAATACTTAAAGAGGTATAAGCCAATGCTTCAAGAGATAACAATATATCACGAAATTAAAAGTGAATTAAAAAAGAACATGGCATCATTGCCAATGTACGTGGACGAAGACCAAGTTGTCGAAAGCATAAAAAAGTAAAATTCACCCAAGAGTAACAGCACATTAAATGATGCAAATCTCGGCGCACAAAAAGTAGATTAAGCTGCTGAAAATAAAAGTATGGCCGAAAATTGCAAAAAAAAAAAACGACAAAGTAATGTCGAGACGTAATTACTTTTATTCGAAGTCACATCGGTTACAGATACAAGGTTCTACAAGCCATTGTAACAAATTGAAAACTAACATCAAATGGTTAAAAGTGGTACTGAAAGTGGTTACAAAATTAAGTTGCTAGTTCTCCTACTTTGGAGGATTTTTCTTGGCCCGTTAACGGAAGATTGTTGCTGACGTTAACTGGCGTGATTTCTTCCAAAGCAGGAACCACCTTTTCATCCTGTAGATCCACCGGAAGGAGTACACCTTCTGATGATAAGACCCACTAGAAGAAGAAGTAGCGTTTTCTCGTCGTCTCCAGTGCTGGAAACCTCTCCAAAGCCACCTGCACAGTACACCGAGAGACAACAGAAAATTTGGAAGTGGCCTATGAGGCACCGCTGATAGAGAATTCCCCAACATCAGAGGAGAATGACACAACATCAGTGAGTGGTGGCCTCAATTCGTAGGCACAACAACCGTTTGGATCTTCCACGTAATCTCAATCAAGAAGAAGTTGCAGAAATTGCCCAGAAAACCTCCATAGAAACCTGAAGTCTGCAACTCCCACTTTGAGTCCTCCAGTAATTTTAAAACATCAAAGTTCTTTAAGATTACGTGGAGGATCCAAGGTAGGAACAACGACTTTGAAGTAGAAATTCATAATAAAGATCAGGTTAGAAAGGGTGAGGAAATTTTTTCTCGTAAGTTATGGAAATCCAAGACAGAGCTACTCCTTTATTTATACACGAGGAAGAAGCGAGTTACAAGAGGAGTATTAATGAATGGCACAAAAAACGTGGCAGAATTCAAACGCAACTTCCAAGGTGATAAAGTCGTAACTGACAGTCAAGGGTCAAGGCATCACATCGACTGAAATGCCTGGTCACCGGCCCAGACGCGTGGAGTACAAAATCGGTAAATGTGCGAGCCGTTGAACGGTTTAGGTTTGTTTTCGACCAATTACCATTTATGAAAAAAAAGGGAGATGTAAAAAATTCCTTCAATTTTTTTTTTCTGAATTTGTGTTGTTGCTTTAAAAATGCTATTTCTCTTTACCAACATTTCTTTTGAGTGCACTCAAGTGTCAGTGCAGAGAGAAGGTAAACGTTCTTTCAAAGCTAAAAATTGACGTTGTTGACGTTATATTATTTGACGTAAAGTAGTCGAAGAGAATTAAAAAAAAATGTCATTTTCTACCTTCGCCTATACCTCAGTCTAAAACCACATTTTTGGGTGGCAATTTTTTAGCCTGTATTTTCGACAGGCTAAATAAATGCAGTCAACGATGTTCGATCGTGTGCTTTGAAGAAAGCAGGTTGAGCCTTCAACACTAAGGGGGTATGTCAAAGGCGTGTTTCGATCACTGAAGGAATTTATCAAGTTCGAAAGCGTCAAAGGTACATTTCGACGTAAAGACGAAGGCGAAGAACAATGGCAAGCTTAAGCTTGGAAGGTGGCGTCGAAGAAAGCTATTTTAGTGCTGTCGAAGACCTTGGTGATCAAACTGTCGAAGATTTAGCGGTTCTTAGTTTAAAATTTCAAATGTATTAACCGTTGTAGGCAGTTTATTTCCCTCTCATTAGTATATATAGTTTTTCCTGAGAAGGAAAACGGATCACAATCCCAACATACACATTCTTACGCTCAAAATTCCAGCGACAGAGAAGACTGAGCAACAGAAGCAAATGTATGGATCTGTGCACCACCCTTTTATGCTGTTATGCAATTTAAGTTTATTTCTTTAAACTTTTCTTTATCTATCTTTTTCTTTTGAGAATTCCTTGGCTTTCAAGGCAATTCGTCTTTTTCTTTTCTTTTAAATTTCTGGTGATTTACGAAGAACACGAGGAGTGTCCGCTCAATATCCTCCAATAAATTAACACAATATGCTCCTGAGATTCACTGGTTGATCTCGCAAGTTAATAATTTCAGACCAGCGGTTGTTTACCAAAAATCACTGTAAACACCGTGTGGAGCCAAAAACCAAACCCAGTTCTTCCACTGCCGTGAAGAGCACTAAGTCGAAGAAGAACAAGAGGAAGGATCAAGAGAAATCTTCAAAAGCTGCATCTCCTAAGGGCCGACATGGTCCTTCTGAGACTGAAATCCGCAGCGCTGACAAGGGCCGAGGGGCCGGGCTGCACTTGGACAAGAAGCAAAAATCTGTGCAAGTACCGACCAAGGAAGTTACCGACGCCGATTTCGCTGCGGTGGCCAAGGTCGCCAAGTTGGGGGCCGAGGCCATAAAGAAAATGAAAGCTGCAGTCCTAGTCAACACCCCAAGAAAACTTGAAGGTACGTTGTTAACTTTTCGGCAAGTGTACCGAATCGTTCAAGTAATAAAACCGGTAAGAACCGGATATCGTCCTCAAGGATCGAATTCAATTACTAATTACGTTAACAACCACTAATATGAACCAAATTGAAATAGGTTTCGATTGATATGGTTGAGCTATGAAGCTCGAAGGTAAAACAATAAAATATCTTTTTGAGTTTTTAATAAGAGAAACGAAGAACACGTTGAAAAAGATACGATGTAGAAAACGCTAGGGATGAATGCCTTTTGATTTCACACTATTGTCATTGATTTATTTTCAAAAGATAATCTCTCTCATTTGCTATCGAATCCACAATTCTAACCAAGCCCTAATCCCTTAGGTGAATTGTCCTTTGTTGATTCATGAAAACTCTAATTCCTTAGGTGCATCTACTAACAACAAGCATTAACAACAAGGATTCACAACATACATCAATTCGAGGAATATTCCTAAGCTACAAATTGAAGGAATTGAAATTCAAACATTCCAATAATAAAATTTCCATTTGATCATTGAATAAAGAATTGTTCTATAATTTTCCAATCATAGAAATGTTAAGCACTGAAATTCAATTCACAAATTAAGAGAGAAAACATTATGAACATGAACATAAACCAGCAACAATAGTTGTACATCAAAATTCATCCATCCCTAACATTGGGGTTTAGTTACACATGATCAAAGAGAAAGGAAAAGGAGAATTACAAGTTGAAGTTGAAGATGATCGCATTAGAATCCTCAATCCTTGTTCCCAAATCTTGATTCTTCAGCCGCCGTGAGATGGAATGAGTGCTCTTCGCGTCCTAGGGTTCCAAAATCGTCAAAAAGTGCTTCAAAACGCGTCCTGGTCGTGTTTTAACGCGGATCAGGAGTTTTGCGCTGCACTGGCGATGGGAGCGCCACTCTGCGCCTTGTTGTTGCCAGTTCGCACGCCACTTGCGCGCCAGGAGGCGCTTGCTTGCTGTGAGTTTGCGCGCCACTTGCGCGCCGCGCGCCACTCGCACGCCATTCTGCGGATACCTCCCTGACATTGCACCGTTGAGTCCATTTGCCTGCACTGCTTTGTTCTTCAATTCCACCTAGTCCCTGGGCATAAAAACACAGCAAAACCCAACATAAACACTGCCTAGCAAATCGATTTCTAATAGCACAAATTGTTATCTTTTCATCACACTTTTGATTCATTCATCACCATTTCCACTTAAAAACTCTCTTTAAACCAATGAAACACATCATGTGATGCGGATTCATCTCAACCCCAAACTTAAACATTTGCTTGTCCTCAAGCAAAGACAAGACAAGACAGACAGACATAGATAACAGGCAATCACTAGGAATCCATTACTTAACACAAACATCAAAGAAACGAGTTGAGCACCAACTTTCAGATTGGCCACTAAATTGCAAACCCACCTGTGGTACTTTCACTAGCACATTCTTGCTCAATAGTGCATGTGTGACACTTACTCAGTTGGAACATAGCTAGTTTCAAAATGCATTTAACTAAGACTAGAGGGCTTCCTTCCGAGACTGCCAAAGATGTTTCAAAATAAAAGGTAGACTAACAATTCTCGCTTCGAATGGGGGTTAAGCATGACAAAGGGCTTTGATTTAGCAATTCAGAACTCTAGGACAGTGCACTTATTCAACTAGTTTTTGAACTATCCTCCAGATACATTTATTCCTACATGGCACAGGTCTTTGAGCTCTAGATGCATTCATGTACTTAGGCACAGGTATAGTTTCAAATGATTCAGGACAATATGACTTTGATCTTTGATGGTGGTAGGGTGGGACAAAGAATTACAAAATTTCAAAAGCGGTGGCACATTGGCTTAAACTGACTTCTACTATGTGCACTTGTCCCAATCCCATCCTTACATGCTGTGCCTTTGTATAACTTAGAGAACCCCAAACTTAGTTTCTTATGCTACCCTACATTTTTACTAAAAATTTGGCAATTCCCATGGTCCACCAAACAGCTAGTTTAGCTACAATCATCTCTAGGATCACTAAGTTCCACCTGAGTTTATGTTTTGAGTGTGGAAGCAAGAGTGCACTAGTTCATTCACCACAGGGGTACTATTCGCTCAATTATCACCAATTCATCACTAAGTTTGCTCAACTCGACTCTTTTCTTTTTTTTATATATAAAAGGAAATTCACTACATGATTGCATATTATCCATGACACTGACACTGACAATAGGTCTTCCCCCCACTTAAAACATTGTAGTGTCCTCACTGATTAATTTAGGGGAAGGCCTATTTACAAAATACCAAAGCAAAACTCAAATAATGCAAGATAAGGGAAGGATAGAAAATAACCATAGCGGTGAGTAGACTACTCAACAACGTTCAGAGTCCGACGGAGGTGGCTGAAAGATGTCAGCATCTGGATCCAACTATCCTCCACTCTGCAGCGTCACTACAAGAAAAGTCTGATTTAGCCACCAATATTTGCCACGGACTTTATTCCGTCGGTAGTTTGCCACGGACTTGCGACGGATATTAATTCGTCTGTCGTTTGCCACGGACTTGCGACGGCAATGTATAAAAAGCAAGAGGTGCGAATTTTCCCGCTGGAGTTTGCCACGGACTTAGAAAACGGTCGCAAATTTGCGACGGACTAGCCGTGGCAAGCCCGTCGCAAATGACCTTAGCTTAAAACCCCAATACGCGTTCTTATTATCAGCTTTCTTCTACTTCTTTCTATTTCTTTCTCCTTCGCTCACCGTTCCTTCTCCTTCGCTCACCGTTCCTTCTCCTTCACTCACCGTTCCTTCACCGTTCCTTCTCCTCCCTCACGTTCGTTCGTTCCTCACCGTTCCTTCACCGTTCTTCTCCTTCGCTCACCGTTCCTTCACCGTTCTTTCTTATTATCTCTGAACTTCCTTCACCGATCCTTCTCCTCCCTCACGTTCGTTCGTTCCTCACACCCTCCTCTTCCTCTTCCTCTCAGGTTAAATCCTTTGTGGATTTGTGTTTGTATGGTTTTTTTGATTTTGTGTATTTAGGTTTTCGTTTTTATAATTAACATGCTATTAATTTTGTTCTCAATCGATTTCCAAATCTTGTAGGTTAGCGAAGCGATTTCTGAAGTTGGAAGCAAAGCTAGGGATGACCTTCGCCCCTGTATGTCAAGTCTTCTCCGCCAATGACCTTCCGACATCATCTTTGTGTGTAGTCTCTCTCTCGCTGTTAGCTTTTCACAATTTCTATGCTTTGAATTTGATAATAATTCTTCAAATTCAATCGTTGGGTTTTTATATGTACAGTTTTAATTTTATTCTTTGTTGGGTTTTTATGTGTTATTGTAGGTTCTTGAGCAGATTGTCCTCATTTGCTATTCTATGGACCATCAGTCTTTGAGAAGAAAACCCTAATTATGGCTTTTCTCCGTCAAATGTTGTTGGTATTTAAGTTAATGTAGTTTATTATTGTTTTGTTTCACTGAAAAAATAATTGAATGAAAATAAGTTAATGGTTTAGACTTTAGAATGCAAATCTTTTGTGATAGCCATGCCAATAGCATTACCGATTTAAAATATAAGTTAAAATAGGAATTGTTTTAGTCGGTGTTTTGGCTTTTTCAATTTGGTGTTGTTATAGTCTCTCGTTGAGTTTTTGATTGGATGTGTTTGTTGATACTGCATCAATGCTAGATGTATTCTTGTGTTCTATCTGCATCAGTGTTTTATAATAGTAGTAACCAAGTCTAATTGTTCTGATTTGAAGAAGCTTTCATTCTTCTATTCTATCCATCTCTTTTCATATCTATAAACCTTATAACTCTCAATGTGATCATTGTTGCGAGAAAAAGTGAAGGAAGTGTTCTTTGTTTTCCTCATCATCTCTCCCTTACGCCTTCCGCTTCCCATTTTATTTTCTTTGACTTTTGAAAAGTTCTTACTTCTTAGTCTTGCTTGGATCGCCTTAGTTAACAATGGAAGCTAAAGCTGGAAATCTTAGCTCTTATAGGGCAATGCTTGAACATATTTTCATTTTAATTATTGTTAGTTAGTAGAAGGAAGTTGGTGTTGATGGAACAAACTAGGCAAAAGGAAAGCAGGAAACTATTGCCATTTACTTTGAAGGGTTTTCTATTGAATGCATGCATTTACCTTTCTTTTTTACGTGTCTTTGAGCGTTTTCGAGGAAAAACACGACATATTCTATGTCAAAACTTCTTATTTTCAGTAATAAATCAATAATGTGATTAGAAGAACACCAATTTTCTTTTGTATTAAGCAAAAGAATGGTAGAAATAAATTGATGATGAAGTTTTTTGACCTTTTCTCATCGAGTCGGGACATATACTTTTACACGGCATGACTGTTCACTTCATCGAGATAAATGCTACATGATATTAGCAAGCAACAATTTGGCTCTTATTACTTGGATAGCGCTTGTTTCCCTAAACCGGTTTGTTGTTTGATTTCAGAGGATGAATTGATATCTCCATGCATGTGCAAAGGACCCAACAGTTTGTCCATCGTTCATGTCTTGATCACACTGGCGCTCGATAAAGGTATATCTTCCGATGTTGGTCTTGTGTAATTTTTAATGCTAGCCTTTGCGGTTAGGATCCAAATAATAACAGTGAACTTTTTCTTTTATGCTTCATAGGAAGGATTTGCCTTTTCTCACTGCACCACCCTGCAAAGCCCAATTTCATCTTAGAGTTGAAACATATGAAGACAACTCTTGGCGTAAAATAAAGTTCAGACTTTTTGTGGCAAAGGATGTTTTCCTTGTTTTTCTTTTGCATAAAGCTGTGAGTATTTTTAACTTTATATATCCTTTCATATTGTATGGTAATGTTTTCATTGCTTTTGATAATTCGATTTCCATTCGGTCTCTTTTTAAGCCATGCCAATGGGATGATATTTTATTTGTTATTTTAATTCAATCATACATGTGATATAGAAACATTTCTTTCAATCCTACATTGATTATCATGGTGAAATGTTATTTCTTTGCAAGATCTCTCTTCTTCCAGAAATGATAGTGCTTATTAGTGCTAGAATTCTTGAGAAATTTTTCTGTTTGCATCCACGGTATTGATAGTTTTAGGTCTCTTGAAGGGTTTCTTGTTATTATGCTTATAGTTTTGTTCTTGAAAAAATGTTTTATAAAGCGATTACATTGCAGGAGGATCTGTCTAGTTGCTTTGACATATATTGTCTATTGCTTTGAAGAAAGTGTTCTTTGTTTTCCTCATCATCTCTCCTTTCGAGTTTACTCTGAGTTTATGGTTATGCCCTTCTGAGTTTACTCTGAGTTTATGGGTATTATTATTGTTAGTAAAAAAAGAAAGTGTTACTCTGAGTTTCTTCTGAGTTTATGGTTATGCCTTTCTGTGATGTATACTAGTAAAAAAACAAGAAAAGAATTGGAAGTTTTAAGTCGGATGCCAAAATATCCGACTTAAAATGTGGACCTTGATGGCAATTTTGAAATAAACAAGAAAAATTATTTCAGGCGCTCAGCTTCCAAGTCGGATAAAATATACATCCGTCTTTAAATGCCTATTTTTTTTTGGCGTAAAAAAAGTCTGAGCCAAACTCACTCCCAAAATCTATCGTCATTTTAAGGCTGAGTTTGTTGATTGTGTGGAACTGCAGCCGGAGGTATACCAAATCTATTTAGTAACTTGTTCAAGGCCTTTCTTCTTTGTTTCATAAGGTTGTTGGATGGTTAGTCATAATTGGATGCCCTGCATTGCGACTAAAAGGTTGAAGCTTCGGAAAATCAATTGGGATGCAGATACTTATGAATTTGATGAGGTGCTCGCTGAATTTGCCTCTTCATTCATTGGTTTGGGTTCAAACTCCGATCTTTTGATAATCAGGCTTGTTAGTATGTGAGGGTGCATTAACAAGTGGTTGAAACTTAATTTCCTTTTTTATAACAAAATTGTTCAAATATCTTTGTCATGAATTCATTCCAAAGACTTGAAAACTAGTTTGAGTGAAGTGAAGTGGGTTAATCTTGACAAAGTTTGTATTCTCATGTGTGGAATATGCACAGTTTGATAATCCATTACCTTGTTATTACGATACGTAATTAGGTGAGTCTATGTTATATTCCAATTCAATTTCATTTGTGCTTGTAGGTCTTGGGGATCTTTGTCAATGTTGCCTTACCTTGATATTCGTTGGAATCTTTGGATTTGGAGTTGTTGCCCTTGTTGTATGTTACCCCCGCTGCCTTTTTACATTCTTGTGTGTATTGTAGCTTTTATAGTAAGCGATAAGAGATATATTAACTCCCTGCTCTTCTCTTTGATCCAAATTTTTAGGTCGCTAAAGGGGCAAGGTTTTCTTTGGTGCATCAAGAAACATTGAGGTTTTAGTTTCCACCAATTTTAACAAGGTAAAATGCTTTACTATACCACCTAATTCTCTAAGATTAAGGTCACAACATAAATTAAATGAATGTAATTCTGGTTTTATTCTTGTTGGCACATGGAAGCTAAGAAGTTTGGGGTCAATGAGTTTCTGAACCCAAAGGATCATGAGAAACCAGTACAATAGGTCAGTTCAACAATTTAGAATATTATATATGTATCTTTTATCCATGCCTTTCCCATTTTGAATTTTGAAGTGTGATGTTATTGAACTAAGGATTAAAAATGTTGTTGAATGTATTGGCAATATCAGGCCATGGTTTCAACATTCAAATGTGTCCCTAATGTATGTAAAACTAAACATATTTTTCCGACTTGTGTAATGAAGAGTTTATAAACCTTACCGAGTCTAAGGCTGAAACTTGATTAAGTGGTTAGTAATTTGTTGTCATCTTTTCGAGTAAGTTTTTAAGGACAAGTCATGTTGTTTTTGAAGGTCGGATTGCAATGGATTCTTTCTTTGTATAACAAATTAAATGGAATTTTAGGCGATGAGATGGGTCTTGGCAAAAGCAGTCCAGTCGATTATAATGTTTTGTTGTGCCCTCCTTAAATGTAATATGAAACTAGTTCTTTTGAATTGCTTTTAATAATTTAGGTGATCAACTAAAATGCTATGTAATGTGTTGTATGTGAGTGAGGTGGAGAGCTTTCTTCAAGTAGTTCTTATTAGCTTTAACAATTGAAGGGCTCTGTCTCTTGAAAGCTTGAACCGTTCTCCCAGTGAATTATGGGTTATGTTAGGCCTAGCCTAAGTCTGATGAAAATTTGACCAATTCCATGCTATTTCTCTATTTTTTTTTTCTGCAAATTGCTATTTGTTATTACAAGCTTTTACTAGCCATGTTATTTGATTATTGCCAAAAAGCATGCACATTTGAGAGTTTAACTCTACATATTTAAGTAAAGTACTTTAATTACTTGTGTGTATGTCTCTGTTTTGCCTAGTTGAAAATTATTTTAAAGTGTGTGTAGGAAATGAGCGTGAAGCAAATAATTATCAAAAAAAAACTTATTTTTTAAAGTCGGATATTCATGTCATCCGACGTTATAATAAAACTTTCAAAGCCGGATGTTTGATAACCCAATTTGTGAAGAAGTTGGAGTAGTAGGAAACTACTGCTCCATTTATTTTTTTAATTTTTTTTAAACATTTGCGACGGAATTGCCACGGATTTGCGACGGAAAAATTTGCCACGGATTTGCGACGGAAAACTTTGCCACGGATTTGCGACGGAAAAATTTGCCACGGAAAAGTCCGTGGCAAACGATTTGCGACGAGCGTTTTTGCCACCATTTTTGGTCCGTGGCAAATCCGTGGCAAATGTTGTTTTGCCACGGAAATTTGTACATTTGCCACGGAAATGTCCGTGGCAAATCAGCGATTTTCTTGTAGTGCGTGCACATTGCTCTGTATAGGGCTCTCATCCCAAACTTGTGCTCCGCTGCCATTCTGTTCTGAGTCCGCCAAATCTGCTCTTGGTTTGCTGTCATGCGCTCCTGGTTAGCTGCCAGAACATCCATTTTTGCCTACAAGTGTGTAAATGTGTCCTAGATGCACCCTAAAGTACTAATCAAATAAAAATAATGCGAGAAAATAAAATAAAATAAAATAAAAAATAAAATAAAATAAAATAAAATAAGGTAAAATTCAAAGACAGGGATAGAGAAATTTGGGTTGCCTCCCAATAAGCGCTTCTTTAACGTCACTAGCTCGACGCTGCAATTCCCCTCTGTCAAGGTGGAATATATGACACGAAGAACACATCACCCTTCTTCTTCCGTTTATGAGGTAGGAAATTCATGAACTTGAGGTACAATTTCATATGCTTCCATATCCTCTCGAGGTGAAGGATGATGAACAAGGCATAGAAGGAGTCTAAATATCGATCAAGCTCTTCACTCCAATCTTCCTTGCTTCTCCAAAGATGAGAGGGGAAAATGATTTGTTGGGTGATTTCTTGTTGGATTTCCATACCTTCCCAAGATTGAGACTTTTTAGCTTCCTTCCAGACAAGAGGATCCCCCCCCCCCCCGTTCACTTCTTATTTTTTTTCTCATCTTTCTTTTTCTCCAATGATTCTTCTATTATTGAGCCCTTTTCTTCTTGTTCTGATTTTTGAATAAGTGGTTGTTCATCTGCTAACCAATCATCTGCTAACTGTAACGCCCCAAAAATGATTAAGTAAATAATTAGATAATTTATTTAAGTGATAATTTAGTTGGCCTTATTTAAAATAAATATAAGGAAATTAATTCAAGTAAGGAGTGGGGTGTAGTAAATAAATAGAGAGTGTTTAATTAAAATAGGGAGGATGTGAGAAAATAATTAGGGGGTGTGCATTTAGGGCCCATTGGAGTTAAGTGGCCCAAACCCAATTAATAAAAGCTTTAGGGTCTTAGGAGAAACCCTCACTAGAAGCAAAAGATCAAAAAATTAGAAAGTGGGAAGAGGAGAAGAGAGGGAGTGCGGCTAGGGCAAAGAGAAAGGAGAGGAGTTTCGTGGAGCTCTTAGAGGAGAGGAAAAACGTGGATTGTTGGTGTCTTGGAGAGGTGTCCTTGAGAGCTTTAGTCTTCTTCTTCAATTTTAACAAGGTATGGGGGTTCTCTAGCATATTTAATAATTTATAAATCTTGAAACTTAGGAGTTAGGAATTAGGAGTAATTAAGCGTGCTTGGCTTGGAGTAGTAGTGGGATGGGTGACCTTCTGGGAAGTTTTCCGGAAAGCATGCAAGTGAGGACAAAGCATGCTGAAAAGACTCGTGTTGGTTCGTGGGGGCAGTCTACAGTTCTGGAAGCAGTCTGGGATGTTACACTAACCAGGGATATGAATTGTCAATAACTATCGACTCTGGCTCCTCAAGAATTTTAGGTTAGGCCAACCACGGATAAGACTCATCAATGAGTACCCATTCTGGTTCACAAGAGCAATACACAAGATCTTTCCCACAAAGATCACAATTGGTAGTGTGGACTCCATGACTCACAACAACAACAACAGCGAAGTGGCGGTAGTGTGGACTCCATGACTCACAAAGTATTCACCTGGCTTTCATAGAATCAAGGGAGTAAAAGTGGTAAAAGGATAAAAAAATATATGCATAAAGTAAAAAGAAACAACAAAACTAAAAACAAATTAAAGTATGTACGGGTTCAAATTAGTTGTTGCCTTTGAATTTACTAGTAATTGTAACTTCGATCCCCGGCAACGGCGCCAAAAACTTGTTAACATTTCGGCAAGTGTACCGAATAGTTCAAGTAATAAAACCGGTAAGAACCGGATATCGTCCTCAAGGATCGAATTCAATTACTAATTACGTTAACAACCACTAATATGAACCAAATAGAAATAGGTTTCGATTGATATGGTTGAGCTATGAAGCTCGAAGGTAAAACAATAAAATATCTTTTTGAGTTTTTAATAAGAGAAACGAAGAACACGTTGAAAAAGATACGATGTAGAAAACGCTAGGGATGAATGCCTTTCGATTTCACACTATTGTCACTGATTTATTTTCAAAAGATAATCTCTCTCATTTGCTATCGAATCCACAATTCTAACCAAGCCCTAATCCCTTAGGTGAATTGTCCTTTGTTGATTCATGAAAACCCTAATTCCTTAGGTGCATCTACTAACAACAAGCATTAACAACAAGGATTCGCAACATACATCAATTCGAGGAATATTCCTAAGCTACAAATTGAAGGAATTGAAATTCAAACATTCCAATAATAAAATTTCCATTTGATCATTGAATAAAGAATTGTTCTATAATTTTCCAATCATAGAAATGTTAAGCACTGAAATTCAATTCACAAATTAAGAGAGAAAACATTACGAACATGAACATAAACCAGCAACAATAGTTGTACATCAAAATTCATCCATCCCTAACATTGGGGTTTAGTTACACATGATCAAAGAGAAAGGAAAAGGAGAATTACAAGTTGAAGGTGAAGATGATCGCATTAGAATCCTCAATCCTTGTTCCCAAGTCTTGATTCTTCAGCCGCCGTAAGATGGAATGAGTGCTCTTCGCGTCCTAGGGTTCCAAAATCGTCAAAAAGTGTTTCAAAACGCGTCCTGGTCGTGTTTTAACGCGGATCAGGAGTTTTGCGCTGCACTGGCGCTGGGAACGCCACTTACGCGCCACTCTGCGCCTTGTTGCTGCCAGTTCGCGTGCCACTTGCGCGCCAGGAGGCGCTTGCTTGCTGTGAGTTTGCGCGCCACTTGCGCGCCGCGCGCCACTCGCGCGCCATTTTGCGGATTCCTCCCTGACATTGCACCGTTGAGTCCATTTGCCTGCACTGCTTTGTTCTTCAATTCCACCTAGTCCCTGGGCATAAAAACACAGCAAAACCCAACATAAACACTGCCTAACATATCGATTTCTAATAGCACAAATTGTTATCTTTTCATCACACTTTTGATTCATTCATCACCATTTCCACTTAAAAACTCTCTTTAAACCAATGAAACACATCATGTGATGCGGATTCATCATACGTGTTTCGAGACTCAAGCATATAACAATCGTTTAGCACGCAAACTGGCTTGGACCCGGCTAGAATTTAAATATGCATGTCGTGAATATGCAGAGTTGCTGAAGGAGAACCGACAGATGCGGGAGGAGTGCGATAAGTGTAACACCCCCTTTCTACCATAACTACTATTCAATTAATTTTGAAAATCAGAGTGCGTAAAAACTTTCAGTGAGACCACCCGAGGGTGTCACATTTAAAACAAAACACCTTAAACAACTCCAAAATAGTAATTAAAATAAAACTCCAAAGTATTAGTCAAAATAAACTTCAGTAAATGATACATAGCACCAACAATGTCCGATGACAAAATACTACAGCAGTGGAAATAATAACTTAACATCTTAGTTCAAATATATAAGAAATAACAACTAAACACCCCCCGGTCTTTGCGTATCGGTGACTGACGACCATACTAGAAGAATGATCTCTAGTCACCTTGATCCACCGTCACTGCGCAGTTGCGAGACATACGAGGCAACACGACGCGATAGGGTGAGTCTCAATACATAGATAATAATAAATAAAACAGAAACACAGTAGAATAGGCACACCAAAGGTACAGATCAATTCAAATACACTACTAATACTGACTACACGGGACTACAGCTTACACCAAGAATACTGATTACACCAAGAAGTATAGTTACACCAAGAATACAAAGATTACACCAAGAATTATAGTTTCACCAAGAATTATAGTTACACCAAGAATTATAGTTACACCGAGAATTATAGTTACACCAAGAATTATGAAGGCACAATCAATCACGAACATGTATGCAATGTATGAGATGCAACCCAAAACTCCACTTTGGGCATATGCATGTGGATCCATCACCAAAATTGCCTTGAGGGCATTCACCAAACACCAAAATATTTTAAGAGGCCGAGGCCTATTCACCAAAAATGCATATGATTATGCGACACCATGACTATGCACCGAAACACCAAATCACCAAAATAATGCAATAGCATGCTCACCAATAGCCTTGTGGGCTCACCAACACCAAAGGAAAGGTCATAGACCCCAACTCACCAATATTTATTCACCAATAATACACCACACCACAAATAGAAATTCTATAGGGACTAAAAGATCACCAAGACTAATTCTACACCAAAGGACTAAAGTCAACACCAGGACTAAACCCACACCTAAGGACCAAAATAACATTTTTGGGGACTAAAAAGTTCAGAGGACCAAAAGCAGTATTTTTGACACTTTGGGTAACATTGGCAACACCCGCACAAAGTGCTGGATTCCTACAGCAGTACTCCTACTTGGCGAATTATTTAAAATAGAAAGCGACATCGAAAAATTACAAAAGACCACTCATTGGAAAGCCCTCTGAGTGTAGTTTCTACCTATGATTTTAGTTTTTCAAAATAAGTGTCCAGTTGGTACAGTTTTTCAAAACACTACACTGAGGTACCAAAATCGGACAGAACGCTTTACCCAACTTGAAACCAAATTCTCTTTCTCATTTCTTAATGAAACTCAGTGAAATCAGTGCCTATTTCGTAGATAATTAAGTCTATTTTTCAATGAAGTAAGAATCACTCAAAACGGAGTTCAATTGATCACACAAACCCTGCAAAAACTGAACCTACTCCCAGTTTGACTCCAGAAATTTGACCTAACTTTAGAGACTCATAACTTGAGCTACACAACTCCGAATTGAACGAAACCAGTGCCAAAACGACCGGCCTTAAGTCTATTTTCAAAAACAATTAGCCACACAATTTTTGGATCAACCAAACAGTACCAGTTGAGAAAAACCGAAACAGTGTCCAGAAAACACACAAAAACCATAAACAATGAAAGCTCATCATCAACATACACACTCCTACTCAACTCTAATTCAAACAATCTATCAAACACCTAACAAGCACCAATATTTCTCCTATTCAATTATATCAATTTAACAACCAATCATCTCCATATTAATTAACACCTATTACACATCATATTGCATTAAATTCATGTTATAACACCTTAATATAAACAATCAATACAATAACATTTCAATTCAATCACATATAAAATCAAACAATCACCCAATCACTCAAATACTTCATGAATCAATTTAAACAATTACTCCTAACACCTAATCCCTATGATTTCATGGTTTATAAATTATTAACTATGAAAGAGAGCCCCATACCTTTTAAAATTGAAGAAGAAGACCAAAGCTCTCAAGAACACCTCCCTAGACACCAACAATCCACGTTTTTCTTCTTCCTTCTTGGTTCTTCACGCAATCTCTCCCTCTCTCAAGCCCTAGCCGTCACACTCTTCTCACTCTCCTCTCCTTTCTAATTTTTGATCTTTTGCTTCTAATGAGGGTTTCTCCTAAGACCCTAATGTTTTTATTAATTGGGTTTGGGCCACTTAACTCCAATGGGCCCTAATTGCACCTCCTTAATTACTTTCTCATATCCCTCCCTATTTAACTAAAACACTCCCCATTTATTTACTACACCCCACTCCTTATTCAAATGAGCATCAACACTCTAACCCTTTTTTAATTTGATTTTTAATTCCCAACCATATGCTACTTTTCCTCCTACTTTTCCTCCCTCCTATAACCACTTTGGTTTTCCCTAGAAACTTGCTTTTAATAATAACAATAATAATATTAATAATAATAATAATAATAATAATAATAATCATCTTATATTAAGTATTTATAACATCAATTTTAGTCCTTCTCAACATGGTCCACTACCCTATCAAATCAACTCCAAATAATTTCTAATAAAATTTGGGGCGTTACAACTCTCCCCCACTTAGAATATTTTCGTCCTCGAAAATTTAACTAATAGGAACATGGTTATGCTCTAACCAGTTCATACCCAAGATTACAATTACCCCATCCAACGGCAAACAAAAATTCATAACAAAGTCTCGTCGAAGATCGACAAGGGACACAGAGAGAGAACACAACAGCAATACAAGATCAATCATAGCGGACAACACAAGACCTTGGCGTTCACAACATTCGACAATGACAATAAACAACAACATAACTATAACTTAGAACGAGTACCAAGACTCGAGGGTTATGGACTTCGACAACTTGGCGGACGGACCGAGCGCTCTGATACCACTTATGTAACACCCCCTTTCTACCATAACTACTATTCAATTAATTTTGAAAATCAGAGTGCGTAAAAACTTTCAGTGAGACCACCCGAGGGTGTCACATTTAAAACAAAACACCTTAAACAACTCCAAAATAGTAATTAAAATAAAACTCCAAAGTATTAGTCAAAATAAACTTGATAAATGATACATAGCACCAACAATGTCCGATGACAAAATACTACAGCAGTGGAAATAATAACTTAACATCTTAGTTCAAATATATAAGAAATAACAACTAAACACCCCCCCGGTGCTGCGTATCAGAGCTGACTCGACCATACTAGAAGAATGATCTCTAGTCACCTTGATCATCCGTCACTGCGGAGTTGCCGACATACGAGGCAACACGGCGCTTGAGAGGGTGAGTCTCAATACATAGATAATAATAAATAAAACAGAAACACGAGTAGAATAGGCACACCAAAGTACAGTCAATTCAAATACACTACTAATACTGACTACACACGGGACTACGAGTTACACCAAGAATACAGTTACACCAAGAAGTATAGTTACACCAAGAATCTGATTACACCAAGAATTATAGTTTCACCAAGAATTATAGTTACACCAAGAATTATAGTTACAAGAGAATTATAGTTACACCAAGAATTATGAAGGCACAATCAATCACGAGAACATGTATGCAATGTATGAGATGCAACCCAAAACTCCTTTGGGCATATGCATGTGGATCCATCACCAAAATTGCCTTGAGGGCATTCACCAAACACCAAAATATTTTAAAGAGCCGAGGCCTATTCACCAAAAATGCATATGATTATGCGACACCATGACTATGCACGAAACACCAAATCACCAAAATAATGCAATAGCATGCTCACCAATAGCCTTGTGGGCTCACCAACACCAAAGGAAAGGTCATAGACCCCAACTCACCAATATTTATTCACCAATAATACACCACACCACAAATAGAAATTCTATAGGGACTAAAAGATCACCAAGACTAATTCTACACCAAAGGACTAAAGTCAACACCAGGGACTAAACCCACACCTAAGGACCAAAATAACATTTTTGGGGACTAAAAAGTTCAGAGGGACCAAAACAGTATTTTTGACACTTTGGGTAACATTGGCAACACCCGCACAAAGTGCTGGATTCCTACAGCAGTACTCCTACTTGGTGAATTATTTAAAATAGAAAGCGACATCGAAAAATTACAAAAGACCACTCATTGGAAAGCCCTCTGAGTGTAGTTTCTACCTATGATTTTAGTTTTTCAAAATAAGTGTCCAGTTGGTACAGTTTTTCAAAACACTACACTGAGGTACCAAAATCGGACAGAACGCTTTACCCAACTTGAAACCAAATTCTCTTTCTCATTTCTTAATGAAACTCAGTGAAATCAGTGCCTATTTCGTAGATAATTAAGTCTATTTTTCAATGAAGTAAGAATCACTCAAAACGGAGTTCAATTGATCACACAAACCCTGCAAAAACTGAACCTACTCCCAGTTTGACTCAGAAATTTGACCTAACTTTAGAGACTCATAACTTGAGCTACACAACTCCGAATTGAACGAAACCAGTGCCAAAACGACCGGCCTTAAGTCTATTTTCAAAAACAATTAGCCACACAATTTTTGGATCAACCAAACAGTACCAGTTGAGAAAAACCGAAACAGTGTCCAGAAAACACACAAAAACCATAAACAATGAAAGCTCATCATCAACATACACACTCCTACTCAACTCTAATTCAAACAATCTATCAAACACCTAACAAGCACCAATATTTCTCCTATTCAATTATATCAATTTAACAACCAATCATCTCCATATTAATTAACACCTATTACACATCATATTGCATTAAATTCATGTTATAACACCTTAATATAAACAATCAATACAATAACATTTCAATTCAATCACATATAAAATCAAACAATCACCCAATCACTCAAATACTTCATGAATCAATTTAAACAATTACTCCTAACACCTAATCCCTATGATTTCATGGTTTATAAATTATTAACTATGAAAGAGAGCCCCCATACCTTTTAAAATTGAAGAAGAAGACCAAAGCTCTCAAGAACACCTCCTAGACACCAACAATCCACGTTTTCTTCTTCCTTCTTGGTTCTTCACGCAATCTCTCCCTCTCTCAAGCCCTAGCCGTCACACTCTTCTCACTCTCCTCTCCTTTCTAATTTTTGATCTTTTGCTTCTAATGAGGGTTTCTCCTAAGACCCTAATGTTTTTATTAATTGGGTTTGGGCCACTTAACTCCAATGGGCCCTAATTGCACCTCCTTAATTACTTTCTCATATCCCTCCCTATTTAACTAAAACACTCCCCATTTATTTACTACACCCCACTCCTTATTCAAATGAGCATCAACACTCTAACCCTTTTTTAATTTGATTTTTAATTCCCAACCATATGCTACTTTTCCTCCTACTTTTCCTCCCTCCTATAACCACTTTGGTTTTCCCTAGAAACTTGCTTTTAATAATAACAATAATAATATTAATAATAATAATAATAATAATAATAATAATCATCTTATATTAAGTATTTATAACATCAATTTTAGTCCTTCTCAACATGGTCCACTACCCTATCAAATCAACTCCAAATAATTTCTAATAAAATTTGGGGCGTTACAATAAGAACGCCGACCTGCTGAAGAGGTTGATCGCCGCCGAGACCCAAGCTGTAGAAAATAAGAAAAAGGCTGCTGATCTTGACAGAGTTTCCACGGAGCTGCAGAGCACTCGAGATGACCTGGCCCGGTTGCGCAAGGAGGCTGAGGATAGAAAAGAGATGCCAAGACTTGAAGAACTCCAATGCTGAAATGGCCAAGCTCGGGTATACTCGATGTCTCTCCCAGGTCATGGTGCTTAATGTAACACCCCCTTCTGTCTAGTCTATTATTTTAATAAATTCGAAAATCAGAGTCTACGAAAAATTTTAGTGAGACCACTAGAGGTGCCACATTTTCACAGCCACATTCAAACTCCAAAATTAATAGTTATAATAACTCCAAAAAGTGATACATAGCACCATAAATCCGTACGGGGATAAATACCGTAGCAGCGGAAATAACAACTGAAGTACAGGAATACAGTTATCCAAATAAAAAGTAAATCATAACATAAACGACAAAGTCTAGCTATCCCTCCCCGGTGCTACGTATCAGAGCTGACTCGACAAATACTAGCAGAAGGTACTCACGTCACCTTCAGTCACTGTCACCTGCAGCGTTGCCACATAAGAGCAACATTCCAAGCAGAAAGGGTGAGTCTCATTTCATAGAAAGTAGTAAATAAAACAAGAAACTCAATAAGACAAGCATTAGCACACCACGCAGTACAATCCAAACACTTTCACCATTAATTATACACAACCAGACAGCCATCAGAAAATGTATGCAAGTGCATGATATGCAGCCCAACGCCAAGGGCATATGCATGTGGATCCATCACCAAAAGGCCCAGAGGGCATTCACCATTCACCAAAAAGGCCCAAAGGGCATTCACCAAATTATTTCATGAGGCCGAGGCCTATTCACCAAAAACAATGCACATGACTATGCAACACCATGACTATGCATCACCACACCAACCAATCACCAAAAATCATACATAGAATAATCACCGTTAATTTTATTTACACACCAACCACCAAGAGAGGTCATAACCCTCAATCACCCAATACATACTCACCATTAATACCCGTCACCATTTAAGGTAGCCCACAATGGCTAAATGCACACCAAAAGGACTAAAAGAACACCTAGGACCAAACATATCACCTAAGGACCAATTCAACACCTGAGGACTAATTCCTAACATGCAAGGACCTTTGTGACACCTAAGGACCGTTTGGACACATAGGGACCATTTTGACGCCATAATAATTAATTTAGTACCTAGGGACTATTTTGACACCATAATAATTAGTTTAGTACCTAGGGACTAGTTTGATCTCACACCTAGGCACCCTTGCACTCCTAGGCGCCAAAAGCAGCGCAGTGGCAGCCAAATGGCGCCCATACACATTCACGCCCACACGTAAATCGCCTGAGACACAGCGCCACCGAGCTGCACTGGGGCAGCTAAAATGGCGCCCCTGGCCCTGTTCACGCACAGCCCAGCCTGTCCCTGCACAAACAGTGTACCAGGCGCCAGTTTCCTGTGGAAATGGCTCCCCTTCCCTTGCACAGCACCCACCCAAGCAGCAACACACAGACTAGGCGCCAACTCTCCAGCCAATTGGCGCCCCCCTCCCTGCCCATCACTGCACACGCGCAAAACACCCACCAGAACACATACTAGGCGCCATTTTCCTGGGGATTTGGCGCCCCCCTCCCTGTCTGCAACACACCCAGAATTTCTGTCCTAGCCAAACCCACCCCCAGGCGCCAATCTCCTCACAGGTTGGCGCCCTTGGTCCTGTTCCCACCCAGCAACCCACCTACCAGCCACATCACAACGGCCAGGCGCCAAATTCCCTGCAATTTGGCGCCCCTAGCAAGGTCCACCCACACTGATCCTAAAACTTCCTTAAACGCCATGGATTTATTATTATTCCTTGTTCAAACTACCAATCTAACACCTATCACTCACTATCACCATCACCCACGCATTTTGCTAAATTAAATTAGCTACAACAACTTTAACATACTAACAATCATTAATGTCTTCAACACCCAAGTAAGAACACCTTTAATATACACAAGTAACATTGCCAAAAATTCACTCAAGCATAACACCAAACACCTAACCATCATTCTCAATTCTCCCTATTGTTTTCATTCAAAGTCATACAATTAACATGCCCACATCACTCAACATAACCTTATCAATTCAATTATCACATAAAGACTCAATTCAGTTAGATATTCATTGCATTCATCACCAAATCAATCAAATTAACATATAAGAATTCAAACAAACATTTCCTAACACTCAATCCTATGGTTCCAAGTTTTATAAACTATTGGCTATGGAAAGAGAGTCCCCTTACTTGTTAATTGAAGAAGAAGACCACACTTGATAATTCACCAAAATCACCAACACTCCAAGCCTTGATCTCCCTCCCAAAACTCACGCCAAACCCTTCCTTCTTTTCCTTCCTACGGCGCGCGTTCCTCTTCTTTCTTCTCACGGTTCCTCTTTTTTTTTCTTTGATGGAATGATACTACACTTAGAGACCCACTAGGTTATTAATAGGAATTGGGCCAACTAATGGGTTTGGGCCCTATTCACACCACTCCTTTTTAATTCCATTCACCTCCTGAAATAAAATAACTCCTAGTTAATTAATTAATTTAAATATTTATTGTAAACCTCTAATAACTTAATTAAATAATTAATTAAATTATTTCGGGGTGTTACACTTAATCCCGACTTCCCAGCTCAATACAAGCACCTTACCCAACGGGTGGAGGACGACAAAATCCGGCCTTCACTTTCATCCTACTGAGGCCGCTATAGGCTTATCGGCCTTCTTACCGAGGTCGTAAGAGACGCTCGGCCTTCTTACCGGAGTCGCGTGAGACGTTCGTCCTTCTTACCGGTGTCGCGTGAGACGACCAGCCTTCGGGGAGGAGACCACACAATGGGTCTCCTTCATTCGGCCTCTTGATGGAACTCGTCAGTTCAGGCATCAAGAGGGAAAGCTGGGCTCGCGTAAAGTGAAACTGGGAAACCGTTTGACCCTCGACGGAAGTCGTCAGTCCGCGCTGGGAGGAAGGGCAAACTGGACAGACTCTCTGGTGGAGTGTTAGACTCAACAAGCCGGAGAGT
This sequence comes from Oxytropis ochrocephala, assembly GCA_020916435.1. Classification (NCBI taxonomy): domain Eukaryota; kingdom Viridiplantae; phylum Streptophyta; class Magnoliopsida; order Fabales; family Fabaceae; genus Oxytropis; species Oxytropis ochrocephala. Next base: position 64,650,548 of record CM037094.1, on the reverse strand, counting down.
CGTTGAGGCCGCCGAGGGCCATTCAGCAGGAGCTCAGAAACGAGCTGTTGAAGCCTTAAGAGGATATTCAGGAGGAGCTCGGAAGCGAGCTGTTGAAGCCTGAAGAGGCTCTTCAGCGTCACCCGGGGGTTGGACGAGCGTTGATCCGAGTAAGTTTTGGGTTGATTTGAGTTCTGGAAGACTGACTAGTCTCCCACAATGGTCGCCATTGTTCGGTACCTAGACTTTGGAGTTGCTCCTTGGTCAGGGGTACTCGGGTAGGTGTTCCAGAATTCTCATGTTGTCGCTCGGCGATGAAGATCACGAGCTTGAGATACTGTGCGTCGGGTGGGGGGTACCTGCAAGACACTCCGATGCTCAAGTCAGTAAGTGACCAAGGTAAAGCAGACTAATGGAAAAGAAAGAGAGAGAGAGAGAGAGAGAGGGAGAGAGATAGCCCTGGAGGAGCAGAGTGACAAATGAGAGAGAGTGTGTAACAAATGAGAGCGGGCGTACCGGGGTCGAGGGGTGAACCTCTATTTATAGAGTGAATGGACGTAATGTAGCCGTCGGACCTTGCCGGAAGATCTTGACCGTCGGCTTTGGTAGAACCGATTGGGTAACATTGGGTTGCAAATGGACCTTTCACGGAGTGACGCATTGGGCCGGCTCAATATCCAGTGGGGCTTTGCAGCCCAAGTCAAAACAGTTAGATAAGATTTTATATATAATAGTACATAAATTTATTATTGGTGGAAAAAACAACAACTGATACATAAAATACAAGAAATATTAAAGTTGGGGTATTAATTGAAAATTTAATATATTTACGTTTCAATTGAAAATAAAGTAATTCTTCAACGATATTTTGATGATTTTTGTCTTTTCTTATTAATAGTTAACTTTTTTTTTAACAAAAGTTAGATAAGATTTTATATGTAATATTACATAAATTTATTTTTGGAGGAAAAAACCAACCGACACATGAACTGTCAAGAGGGCCACCAACTCCAAGTTCACTATATATATGTGAGAGATGCAAGCCCATACACACAACACTTTCTAAACTTCCATAGTCATCTATTTTTCATTGCTAGCCATGGAGTTTGCACACCTCTCTGTTTTAGCTCTCTGCTTTGTAAGTTATTTTCTACTCTTCTTCATCACTTATCATTGTCTCAAGTTATTCCCTTTTTTATTATTCATATTGGAAGATTTCAGTTTTTACTTGTAAACAAACACTAATGTGAACATTTATTTCTGATTGGCTATTGTGGGGATTGATGCGGCATCACCATCCTCTCTTTGAAAATTATCGGCTATCTATTTGGCCAAGCACTCCTCTGCCCAAGACTTTCTCAGATTTGTTCCTACCTTTTGAGTACAATGAATTATTTTAATTTATCATCATGATTTTAACCTTTTAAATAAGTGTATGGATTTAGAGAAACTTTTTTATTCTTAAGTAACACTAAACGTTTGAAATATTGGGAAAATTTAAAACTTGATTGTTGAAAGTATAATACGTTTCATAATATTCATCAAAGTTACTAACATGCAATTTAAAATGTTCATATGAAAATCAAGAAAGGTAAAAATTTTAACATATATGTTAAGAGTTTGCTTGGATCAAGATCAACTTAACAATATAGTGAGTTGTGCCAAAATTGTAATTTTGCATTTGTGTGCACTCTTATATGCTAGCATTAAAATATCAAATGAATATGTGCCTCATAATAACACTATATATGACTTAGGAAACATTTTTCTCTTTATATGGCAGATGGCAAAACCAACAATTTGCCCATCAAAGCTTATGAACTAAACTAGTACTCAACACTCTTTTTCGAACATGACCTCTATCCCGGCAAGAAAATCACATTGGGTCAACCTCTCAGCATGAATGGAGGACAAGGTGTTACAGATTCCATATGGCTCGCAAACAAAGAAAGACGGAGTCTTGATGACTTTTGTGGGAGCCCAACTGCTCTAGGAGAACACAAACATTGTGTATCGTCCTTGGAATCGATGATGGATTATGTCATTACCAAGTTTGGAACAACCAAGATTAAGCCCATCTGAAGTACCTTTTCCTTAAACCAAAACCAATATACAGTGGAGGAAGTGAAAAGAGTTGGAGACAATGCAATTATGTGCCATAGATTGAATTTCCAAAAAGTTGTATTCAACTGCCACCAAGTCAAAGCAACAACTGCTTACATAGTCTCACTAGTAGCCGTTGATGGAACTAAAGCTAAGGCTTTAACTGTTTGCCACCATGATACAAGAGGAATGAACCCTGATTTGCTTAAAGAAGTTCTCCAAGTCAAGCCTGGAACTGTCCCAGTTTGCCATTTCATTGGCAACAAGGCAGCTGCTTGGGTGCCTTATTCTTCTGAAGATCACGACTGTTCCATCTAGATGCGCACTATCTGTCTATGGACATCATTTCCCATTGAATAACTTCATGTTAAAATTATGTTTGTAAATTGAGGATTTTTCACTATCAGGAGATCCTTATGTTCAAACTGGCTTTCTTTGAAGGTATCTATGTATGGGTAAATATGATGTGTCAACATCCAGTCTAATGTAGAAAGTGCCATCCATGTATTTCAAATAAAACTAGGTAGAACTATGGGTGTATCTTTGTAGCCAATGCAACAAATGTATATTTGAATTTCCTAATGAGAAAAAACCAAAAAAATTGTGATTCATCTTATCTCTTGATATATGAACCTCAAAGATAATGGTCATGGGAAAACTTTCATCCTTGTTAATTAGAACTTAAATTACAATTAGCCACAAACCCATACTTTGTTAGTTTTTCCATCTTAAATAAAATATAAATAAATCAGGTCCTTTACTAATTTTGATTTTTAAGAGTGACGCTACTTCCCTATGGAAGAGAGGTGCATTATGGTGTGTCGGCCCTGTTTAATCAAATTCATTGTTAAGGGTTATACATACTCTAAATACTCAAACAATCTAAAATTAATTTCAAAAAAAAAAATTTATGTCACCTTTATGGGCGTCAACACCCATATGACAAAATCATACATTCACATCAACTTGGAGATAAATTACAAGTATTAAATATTTTAATGTACTACTAATGGTAGCTATCAACTTGGATATAGACAATATATAAGCGTTTGTGAACTCTTTCTAAACAACTACTCTTGTACAGCGGTAAGACGATCGATACTAGTACTTTGGGGTGGCGAGTTTAATTCTGGTTTCCTAAATCTTATGGCAAAGTTGAATCTAAAGCAACTTTAGGCACCAGTGTAGTTTGTTTTTTTATCAATTAATTTTTATTTGCTTTGTGATATAGAAACTACAATCATTATGGCCCACTATAGTTACCAAAAGTATTTGGTAACATTCCGCCTTTCAAAAAATTTAATTTTATAACAAAATACGTAAATTTGACGCGAAACAATGTGACGCAAAAAATATATATTTCGGGTACTCTATGCCGTGGAAAAAAAATTAGATATTCAAATACGCGAATTTTGTTCCTCAGTCACCGGTTGGGTAATAAATATCGTGACAAAATACGTAAAATGGATCCTAAGCAATGAGTTTTTGGTAGTTTCAGAGTGTTGAATTTTTTTTAACTATTCAAATACGCAAAGTTCGTTCCTTAATAACCGGTTTCGTGAAAAAATATATTTTGGTTAAAAAATATGTAAAGTGCATCGCTAAGCGCTTTATTTTAGGGTACTTTAAGATTTGGAAATTTTTTTAACTATTCAAATACGCGAAGTTCTTTTATCAATGTAAAGCGTGATCCTTATCAGAGTATTTTGGAGTGCTTTGGGGTTTGGAAAAAAATGTATGTACCCATCACGAACCTCCTCTTCAGCCCACCTCTATGCGCTTCAGAGGACCAACAAATTTTTATTGACCTGAATTATTATTCTAGACAAATTAAACCAAAATATGTATAATACTATATATATTTTCAATAACCATATCTCATTCGTGCATACGGGGAGGAAAATTCTAGTTATTAGTACGACATCGATGGGGATGCGTGGAGGATATGTGTGTGTATCATGTGTGGCAACCAATTAAATTTTTTTGTTGCATAAATTGTTATCTTGTCTCTATCATATTCTATATCTATCCTCGCAAAATATCTTATCATGTCTTGATGCTCTCCTTACCACCAAAGCGCCCATTAGTTCTTGTGAAGGAGGAAAAGACAAGAAATATTAATACTTATGCATAACATTTTAGATGATAAATTGGGGTATTAATTGAAATTTTAATATATTTACGTTTCAATTGAAAATAAAGTAATTCTTCAACGATATTTTGATGATTTTTGTCTTTTATTAATAATAGTTTTTTTTTAACTTTTTTTGTTGAGAAAAGTTAGATAAGATTTTAAATATAATAGTACATAAATTTATTATTGGAGGAAAAAACAACAACTGATACATAAAATACAAGAAATATTAAAGTTGGGGTATTAATTGAAAATTTAATATATTTACGTTTCAATTGAAAATAAAGTAATTCTTCAACGATATTTTGATGATTTTTGTCTTTTCTTATTAATAGTTAACTTTTTTTTTAACAAAAGTTAGATAAGATTTTATATGTAATAGTACATAAATTTATTTTTGGAGGAAAAAACAACAACCGACACATGAACTTTCAAGAGGGCCACCAACTCCAAGTTCACTATATATATGTGCGAGATGCAAGCCCATACACACAACACTCTCTAAACTTCCATAGTCATCTATTTTTCATAGCTAGCCATGGAGTTTGCACACCTCTCTGTTTTAGCTCTCTGCTGTGTAAGTTATTTTCTACTCTTCTTCATCACTTATCATTGTCTCAAGTTATTCCCTTTTATATTATTCATATTGGAAGATTTCAGTTTTTACTTGTAAACAAACACTAATGTGAACATTTATTTACTGATTGGCTATTGTGGGGATTGATGCAAACATCACCATCCTCTCTTTGAAAATTATCGGCTATCTATTTGGCCAAGCACTCCTCTACCCAAGACTTTCTCAGATTTGCTCCTACCTTGTTAGTACAATGAATTATTTTAATTTATCATCATGATTTTAACCTTTTAAATAAGTGTATGGATTTAGAGAAACTTTTTTATTCTTAAGTAACACTAAACGTTTGAAATATTGGGAAAATTTAAAACTTGATTGTTGAAAGTATAATACGTTTCATAATATTCATCAAAGTTACTAACATGCAATTTAAAATGTTCATATGAAAATCAAAAAAGGTAAAAAATTTAACATATATTTTAAGAGTTTGCTTGGATAAAGTGAGTTGTGCCAAAATTGTAATTTTGCATTTGTGTGCACTCTTATATGATAGCATTAAAATATCAAATGAATATGTGCCTCATAATAACACTATATATGACTTAGGAAACATTTTTTTCTCTTTATATGGCAGATGGCGCGAACCAACAATTTGCCCATCAAAGCTTATGAACTAAACCGATTACTCAACACTCTTTTTGAACATGACCTCTATCCCGGCAAGAAAATCACATTGGGTCAACCTCTCAGCATGAATGGAGGACAAGGTGTTACAGATTCCATATGGCTCGCAAACAAAGAAAGACAGAGTCTTGATGACTTTTGTGGGAGCCCAACTGCTCTAGGAGAACACAAACATTGTGTATCATCCTTGGAATCAATGATGGATTATGTCATTACCAAGTTTGGAACAACCAAGATTAAGCCCATCTCAAGTACCTTTTCCTTAAACCAAAACCAATATACAGTGGAGGAAGTGAAAAGAGTTGGAGACAATGCAATTATGTGCCATAGATTGAATTTCCAAAAAGTTGTATTCAACTGCCACCAAGTCAAAGCAACAACTGCTTACATAGTCTCACTAGTAGCCGTTGATGGAACTAAAGCTAAGGCTTTAACTGTTTGCCACCATGATACAAGAGGAATGAACCCTGATTTGCTTAAAGAAGTTCTCCAAGTCAAGCACAGGCTGTCCCGATTTGCCATTTCATTGGCAACAAGGCTGCTGCTTGGGTGCCTTATTCTTCAGAAGATCACGACTGTTCCATCTAGATGCGCACTATCTGTCTATGGACAATATTTCCCATTGAAAAACTTCGTGTTAAAATTATGTTTGTAAATTGAGGATTTTTCACTATGAGGAGATCCTTATGTTCAAACTGGTTTTCTTTGAAGGTATCTATGTATGGGTAAATATGATGTGTCAACATCCGGTCTAATGTAGAAAGTGCCATCTATGTATTTCAAATAAAACTAGGTAGAACTATGGGTGTATCTTTGTAGCCAATGCAACTAATGTATATTTGAATTTCCTAATGAGAAAAAACCAAAAAAATTGTGATTCATCTTATCTCTTGATATATGAACCTCAAAGATCATGGTCATGGGAAAACTTTCATCCTTGTTAATTAGAACTTAAATTACAATTAGCCACAAACCCATACTTTTTTAGTTTTTCCATCTTAAATAAAATATAAATAATTCAAGTCCTTTACTAATTTTGATTTTGGAGTGACGCTACTTCCCTATGGAAGAGAGGTGCATTTTGGTGTGTCGGCCCTGTTTTAATCAAATTCACTGTTAAGGGTTATACATACTCTAAATACTCAAACAATCTAAAATAAATTTCTAAAAAAAAAACGTTATGTCACCTTTATGGGCGTCAACACCCTTATGACAAAATCATACATTCACATCAACTTGGAGATTAATTACAAGTATTTAATATTTTAATGTACTACTAATGGTAGCTATCAACTTGGAGATTAATGTACTAGTAATGGTATTTATCTGTATTGAATATAGACAATATATAAGCGTTTGTGAACTCTTTCTAAACAACTACTCTTGTACAGCGGTAAGACGATCGATACTAGTACTTTGGGGTGGCGAGTTTAATTCTGGTTTCCTAAATCTTATGGCAAAGTTGAATCTAAAGAAACTTTAGGCACCAGTGTATTTTGTTTTTTTATCAATTAATTTTTATTTGCTTTGTGATATAGAAACTACAATCATTATGGCCCACTATAGTTTACAAAAGTATTTGGTAACATTACGCCTTTCGAAAAATTTAATTTTATAACAAAATACGTAAATTTGACGCGAAACAATGTGACGTAAAAAATATAATTTTCGGTACTCTATGCCGTGGAAAAAAAATTAGATATTCAAATACGCAAATTTTGTTCCTCAGTCACTAGTTGGGTAATAAATATCTTGACGAAATACGTAAAATGGATACTAAGCAATGAGTTTTTGGGAGTTTTTGGGAGTTTCAGACTGTTGAATTTTTTTTAACTATTCAAATACGCAAAGTTCGTTCCTTAATAACCGGTTTCGTGAAAAAATATATTTTGGGTAAAAAATATGTAAAGTGCATCGCTAAGTGCTTTATTTTAGGGTACTTTAAGATTTGAAAAAAAAATTAACTATTCAAATACGCGAAGTTCTTTTATCAATGTAAAGCGTGATCCTTATCAGAGTATTTTGGAGTGCTTTGGGGTTTGGAAAAAAATGTATGTACCCATCACGAACCTCCTCTTCAGCCCACCTCTATGCGCTTTAGAGGACCAACAAATTTTTATTGACCTGAATTATTATTCTAGATAAATTCAACCATAATATGTATAATACTATATATATTTTCAATAACCATATCTCATTAAATCGCATAGGAGAAAAATTCTAGTTATTAGTACGACATCGATGGGGATGCGTGGAGGATATGTGTGTGTATCATGTGTGGCAACCAATTAAATTTTTTTGTTGAATAAATTGTTATCTTGTCTCTATCATATTCTATCTCTATCCTGTAAAATATCTTATCATGTCTCGATGCTCTCCTTACCACCAAACTGCCCATTAGTTCTTGTGAAGGAGGAAAAAGACAAGAAATATTAATACTTATGCATAACATTTTAGATGATAAATTGGGGTATTAATTGAAATTTTAATATATTTACGTTTCAATTGAAAATAAAGTAATTCTTCAACGATATTTTGATGATTTTTGTCTTTTATTAATAATAGTTAACTTTTTTGTTGAGAAAAGTTAGATAAGATTTTAAATATAATAGTACATAAATTTATTATTGGAGGAAAAAACAACAACTGATACATAAAATACAAGAAATATTAAAGTTGGGGTATTAATTGAAAATTTAATATATTTACGTTTCAATTGAAAATAAAGTAATTCTTCAACGATATTTTGATGATTTTTGTCTTTTCTTATTAATAGTTAACTTTTTTTAACAAAAGTTAGATAAGATTTTATATGTAATAGTACATAAATTTATTTTGGAGGAAAAAACAACAACCGACACATGAACTTTCAAGAGGGCCACCAACTCCAAGTTCACTATATATATGTGCGAGATGCAAGCCCATACACACAACACTCTCTAAACTTCCATAGTCATCTATTTTTCATAGCTAGCCATGGAGTTTGCACACCTCTCTGTTTTAGCTCTCTGCTGTGTAAGTTATTTTCTACTCTTCTTCATCACTTATCATTGTCTCAAGTTATTCCCTTTTATATTATTCATATTGGAAGATTTCAGTTTTTACTTGTAAACAAACACTAATGTGAACATTTATTTCTGATTGGCTATTGTGGGGATTGATGCAGCATCACCATCCTCTGCTGAAAATTACTGGCTATCTATTTGGCCAAGCACTCCTCTACCCAAGACTTTCTCAGATTTGCTCCTACCTTGTTAGTACAATGAATTATTTTAATTTATCATCATGATTTTAACCTTTTAAATAAGTGTATGGATTTAGAGAAACTTTTTATTCTTAAGTAACACTAAACGTTTGAAATATTGGGAAAATTTAAAACTTGATTGTTGAAAGTATAATACGTTTCATAATATTCATCAAAGTTACTAACATGCAATTTAAAATGTTCATATGAAAATCAAGAAAGGTAAAAAATTTAACATATATTTTAAGAGTTTGCTTGGATAAAGTGAGTTGTGCCAAAATTGTAATTTTGCATTTGTGTGCACTCTTATATGATAGCATTAAAATATCAAATGAATATGTGCCTCATAATAACACTATATATGACTTAGGAAACATTTTTCTCTTTATATGGCAGATGGCAGAACCAACAATTTGCCCATCAAAGCTTATGAACTAAACCAGTACTCAACACTCTTTTTGAACATGACCTCTATCCCGGCAAGAAAATCACATTGGGTCAACCTCTCAGCATGAATGGAGGACAAGGTGTTACAGATTCCATATGGCTCGCAAACAAAGAAAGACAGAGTCTTGATGACTTTTGTGGGAGCCCAACTGCTCTAGGAGAACACAAACATTGTGTATCATCCTTGGAATCAATGATGGATTATGTCATTACCAAGTTTGGAACAACCAAGATTAAGCCCATCTCAAGTACCTTTTCCTTAAACCAAAACCAATATACAGTGGAGGAAGTGAAAAGAGTTGGAGACAATGCAATTATGTGCCATAGATTGAATTTCCAAAAAGTTGTATTCAACTGCCACCAAGTCAAAGCAACAACTGCTTACATAGTCTCACTAGTAGCCGTTGATGGAACTAAAGCTAAGGCTTTAACTGTTTGCCACCATGATACAAGAGGAATGAACCCTGATTTGCTTAAAGAAGTTCTCCAAGTCAAGCACGAATTGTCCCGGTTGCCATTTCATTGGCAACAAATTTCTTTGCTTGGGTGCCTTATTCTTCAGAAGATCACGACTGTTCCATCTAGATGTGCACTATCTGTCTATGGACAATATTTCCCATTGAAAAACTTCGTGTTAAAATTATGTTTGTAAATTGAGGATTTTTCACTATGAGGAGATCCTTATGTTCAAACTGGTTTTCTTTGAAGGTATCTATGTATGGGTAAATATGATGTGTCAACATCCGGTCTAATGTAGAAAGTGCCATCTATGTATTTCAAATAAAACTAGGTAGAACTATGGGTGTATCTTTGTAGCCAATGCAACTAATGTATATTTGAATTTCCTAATGAGAAAAAACCAAAAAAATTGTGATTCATCTTATCTCTTGATATATGAACCTCAAAGATCATGGTCATGGGAAAACTTTCATCCTTGTTAATTAGAACTTAAATTACAATTAGCCACAAACCCATACTTTTTTAGTTTTTCCATCTTAAATAAAATATAAATAATTCAAGTCCTTTACTAATTTTGATTTTGGAGTGACGCTACTTCCCTATGGAAGAGAGGTGCATTTTGGTGTGTCGGCCCTGTTTTAATCAAATTCACTGTTAAGGGTTATACATACTCTAAATACTCAAACAATCTAAAATAAATTTCTAAAAAAAAAAACGTTATGTCACCTTTATGGGCGTCAACACCCTTATGACAAAATCATACATTCACATCAACTTGGAGATTAATTACAAGTATTTAATATTTTAATGTACTACTAATGGTAGCTATCAACTTGGAGATTAATGTACTAGTAATGGTATTTATCTGTATTGAATATAGACAATATATAAGCGTTTGTGAACTCTTTCTAAACAACTACTCTTGTACAGCGGTAAGACGATCGATACTAGTACTTTGGGGTGGCGAGTTTAATTCTGGTTTCCTAAATCTTATGGCAAAGTTGAATCTAAAGAAACTTTAGGCACCAGTGTATTTTGTTTTTTTATCAATTAATTTTTATTTGCTTTGTGATATAGAAACTACAATCATTATGGCCCACTATAGTTTACAAAAGTATTTGGTAACATTACGCCTTTCGAAAAATTTAATTTTATAACAAAATACGTAAATTTGACGCGAAACAATGTGACGCAAAAAATATAATTTTCGGGTACTCTATGCCGTGGAAAAAAAAATTAGATATTCAAATACGCAAATTTTGTTCCTCTATCCTTTGGTTGGGTAATAAATATCTTGTGAAATACGTAAAATGGATACTAAGCAATGAGTTTTTGGGAGTTTTGGGAGTTTGCATTGTTGAATTTTTTTAACTATTCAAATACGCAAAGTTCGTTCCTTAATAACCGGTTTCGTGAAAAAATATATTTTGGGTAAAAATATGTAAAGTGCATCGCTAAGTGCTTTATTTTAGGGTACTTTAAGATTTGAAAAAAATTTAACTATTCAAATACGCGAAGTTCTTTTATCAATGTAAAGCGTGATCCTTATCAGAGTATTTTGGAGTGCTTTGGGGTTTGGAAAAAAATGTATGTACCCATCACGAACCTCCTCTTCAGCCCACCTCTATGCGCTTTAGAGGACCAACAAATTTTTATTGACCTGAATTATTATTCTAGATAAATTCAACCATAATATGTATAATACTATATATATTTTCAATAACCATATCTCATTAAATCGCATAGGAGAAAAATTCTAGTTATTAGTACGACATCGATGGGGATGCGTGGAGGATATGTGTGTGTATCATGTGTGGCAACCAATTAAATTTTTTTGTTGAATAAATTGTTATCTTGTCTCTATCATATTCTATCTCTATCTTGTAAAATATCTTATCATGTCTCGATGCTCTCCTTACCACCAAACTGCCCATTAGTTCTTGTGAAGGAGGAAAAAGACAAGAAATTAATACTTATGCATAACATTTTAGATGATAAATTGGGGTATTAATTGAAATTTTAATATATTTACGTTTCAATTGAAAATAAAGTAATTCTTCAACGATATTTTGATGATTTTTGTCTTTTATTAATAATAGTTAACTTTTTTTGTTGAGAAAAGTTAGATAAGATTTTAAATATAATAGTACATAAATTTATTATTGGAGGAAAAAACAACAAATGATACATAAAATACAAGAAATATTAAAGTTGGGGTATTAATTGAAAATTTAATATATTTACGTTTCAATTGAAAATAAAGTAATTCTTCAACGATATTTTGATGATTTTTGTCTTTTCTTATTAATAGTTAACTTTTTTTTAACAAAAGTTAGATAAGATTTTATATGTAATAGTACATAAATTTATTTTTGGAGGAAAAAACAACAACCGACACATGAACTTTCAAGAGGGCCACCAACTCCAAGTTCACTATATATATGTGCGAGATGCAAGCCCATACACACAACACTCTCTAAACTTCCATAGTCATCTATTTTTCATAGCTAGCCATGGAGTTTGCACACCTCTCTGTTTTAGCTCTCTCTCTTTGTGTAAGTTATTTTCTACTCTTCTTCATCACTTATCATTGTCTCAAGTTATTCCCTTTTATATTATTCATATTGGAAGATTTCAGTTTTTACTTGTAAACAAACACTAATGTGAACATTTATTTCTGATTGGCTATTGTGGGGATTGATGCAAAGATCACCATCCTCTGCTTTGAAAATTATCTGGCTATCTATTTGGCCAAGCACTCCTCTACCCAAGACTTTCTCAGATTTGCTCCTACCTTGTTAGTACAATGAATTATTTTAATTTATCATCATGATTTTAACCTTTTAAATAAGTGTATGGATTTAGAGAAACTTTTTTATTCTTAAGTAACACTAAACGTTTGAAATATTGGGAAAATTTAAAACTTGATTGTTGAAAGTATAATACGTTTCATAATATTCATCAAAGTTACTAACATGCAATTTAAAATGTTCATATGAAAATCAAGAAAGGTAAAAAATTTAACATATATTTTAAGAGTTTGCTTGGATAAAGTGAGTTGTGCCAAAATTGTAATTTTGCATTTGTGTGCACTCTTATATGATAGCATTAAAATATCAAATGAATATGTGCCTCATAATAACACTATATATGACTTAGGAAACATTTTTTCTCTTTATATGGGGATGGCGAGAACCAACAATTTGCCCATCAAAGCTTATGAACTAAACCATTACTCAACACTCTTTTTGAACATGACCTCTATCCCGGCAAGAGAAAATCACATTGGGTCAACCTCTCAAAGCATGAATGGAGGACAAGGTGTTACTGATTCCATATGGCTCGCAAACAAAGAAAGACAGAGTCTTGATGACTTTTGTGGGAGCCCAATCGCTCTAGGAGAACACAAACATTGTGTATCATCCTTGGAATCAATGATGGATTATGTCATTACCAAGTTTGGAACAACCAAGATTAAGCCCATCTCAAGTACCTTTTCCTTAAACCAAAACCAATATACAGTGGAGGAAGTGAAAAGAGTTGGAGACAATGCAATTATGTGCCATAGATTGAATTTCCAAAAAGTCGTATTCAACTGCCACCAAGTCAAAGCAACAACTGCTTACATAGTCTCACTAGTAGCCGTTGATGGAACTAAAGCTAAGGCTTTAACTGTTTGCCACCATGATACAAGAGGAATGAACCCTGATTTGCTTAAAGAAGTTCTCCAAGTCAAGCCTGGAACTGTCCCAGTTTGCCATTTCATTGGCAACAAGGCTGCTGCTTGGGTGCCTTATTCTTCAGAAGATCACGACTGTTCCATCTAGATGCGCACTATCTGTCTATGGACAATATTTCCCATTGAAAAACTTCGTGTTAAAATTATGTTTGTAAATTGAGGATTTTTCACTATGAGGAGATCCTTATGTTCAAACTGGTTTTCTTTGAAGGTATCTATGTATGGGTAAATATGATGTGTCAACATCCGGTCTAATGTAGAAAGTGCCATCTATGTATTTCAAATAAAACTAGGTAGAACTATGGGTGTATCTTTGTAGCCAATGCAACTAATGTATATTTGAATTTCCTAATGAGAAAAAACCAAAAAAATTGTGATTCATCTTATCTCTTGATATATGAACCTCAAAGATCATGGTCATGGGAAAACTTTCATCCTTGTTAATTAGAACTTAAATTACAATTAGCCACAAACCCATACTTTTTTAGTTTTTCCATCTTAAATAAAATATAAATAATTCAAGTCCTTTACTAATTTTGATTTTGGAGTGACGCTACTTCCCTATGGAAGAGAGGTGCATTTTGGTGTGTCGGCCCTGTTTTAATCAAATTCACTGTTAAGGGTTATACATACTCTAAATACTCAAACAATCTAAAATAAATTTCTAAAAAAAAAAACGTTATGTCACCTTTATGGGCGTCAACACCCTTATGACAAAATCATACATTCACATCAACTTGGAGATTAATTACAAGTATTTAATATTTTAATGTACTACTAATGGTAGCTATCAACTTGGAGATTAATGTACTAGTAATGGTATTTATCTGTATTGAATATAGACAATATATAAGCGTTTGTGAACTCTTTCTAAACAACTACTCTTGTACAGCGGTAAGACGATCGATACTAGTACTTTGGGGTGGCGAGTTTAATTCTGGTTTCCTAAATCTTATGGCAAAGTTGAATCTAAAGAAACTTTAGGCACCAGTGTATTTTGTTTTTTTATCAATTAATTTTTATTTGCTTTGTGATATAGAAACTACAATCATTATGGCCCACTATAGTTTACAAAAGTATTTGGTAACATTACGCCTTTCGAAAAATTTAATTTTATAACAAAATACGTAAATTTGACGCGAAACAATGTGACGCAAAAAATATAATTTTCGGGTACTCTATGCCGTGGAAAAAAAATTAGATATTCAAATACGCAAATTTTGTTCTCTCATCCTTTGGTTGGGTAATAAATATCTTGACGAAATACGTAAAATGGATACTAAGCAATGAGTTTTGGGAGTTTTGGGAGTTTTGATCGTTGAATTTTTTTAACTATTCAAATACGCAAAGTTCGTTCCTTAATAACCGGTTTCGTGAAAAAATATATTTTGGGTAAAAAATATGTAAAGTGCATCGCTAAGTGCTTTATTTTAGGGTACTTTAAGATTTGAAAAAAAATTTAACTATTCAAATACGTGAAGTTCTTTTATCAATGTAAAGCGTGATCCTTATCAGAGTATTTTGGAGTGCTTTGGGGTTTGGAAAAAAATGTATGTACCCATCACGAACCTCCTCTTCAGCCCACCTCTATGCGCTTTAGAGGACCAACAAATTTTTATTGACCTGAATTATTATTCTAGATAAATTCAACCATAATATGTATAATACTATATATATTTTCAATAACCATATCTCATTAAATCGCATAGGAGAAAAATTTTAGTTATTAGTACGACATCGATGGGGATGCGTGGAGGATATGTGTGTGTATCATGTGTGGCAACCAATTAAATTTTTTTGTTGAATAAATTGTTATCTTGTCTCTATCATATTCTATCTCTATCCTGTAAAATATCTTATCATGTCTCGATGCTCTCCTTACCACCAAAGCGCCCATTAGTTCTTGTGAAGGAGGAAAAAAGACAGAAAAATTAATACTTATGCATAACATTTTAGATGATAAATTGGGGTATTAATTGAAATTTTAATATATTTACGTTTCAATTGAAAATAAAGTAATTCTTCAACGATATTTTGATGATTTTTGTCTTTTATTAATAATAGTTAACTTTTTTTGTTGAGAAAAGTTAGATAAGATTTTAAATATAATAGTACATAAATTTATTATTGGAGGAAAAAACAACAACTGATACATAAAATACAAGAAATATTAAAGTTGGGGTATTAATTGAAAATTTAATATATTTACGTTTCAATTGAAAATAAAGTAATTCTTCAACGATATTTTGATGATTTTTGTCTTTTCTTATTAATAGTTAACTTTTTTTTTAACAAAAGTTAGATAAGATTTTATATGTAATAGTACATAAATTTATTTTTGGAGGAAAAAACAACAACCGACACATGAACTTTCAAGAGGGCCACCAACTCCAAGTTCACTATATATATGTGCGAGATGCAAGCCCATACACACAACACTCTCTAAACTTCCATAGTCATCTATTTTTCATAGCTAGCCATGGAGTTTGCACACCTCTCTGCTTTAGCTCTCTCTTTGTGTAAGTTATTTTCTACTCTTCTTCATCACTTATCATTGTCTCAAGTTATTCCCTTTTATATTATTCATATTGGAAGATTTCAGTTTTTACTTGTAAACAAACACTAATGTGAACATTTATTTACAGTTGGCTATTGTGGGGATTGATGCAGCATCACCATCCTCTGCTGAAAATTACTGGCTATCTATTTGGCCAAGCACTCCTCTACCCAAGACTTTCTCAGATTTGCTCCTACCTTGTTAGTACAATGAATTATTTTAATTTATCATCATGATTTTAACCTTTTAAATAAGTGTATGGATTTAGAGAAACTTTTTTATTCTTAAGTAACACTAAACGTTTGAAATATTGGGAAAATTTAAAACTTGATTGTTGAAAGTATAATACGTTTCATAATATTCATCAAAGTTACTAACATGCAATTTAAAATGTTCATATGAAAATCAAGAAAGGTAAAAAATTTAACATATATTTTAAGAGTTTGCTTGGATAAAGTGAGTTGTGCCAAAATTGTAATTTTGCATTTGTGTGCACTCTTATATGATAGCATTAAAATATCAAATGAATATGTGCCTCATAATAACACTATATATGACTTAGGAAACATTTTTCTCTTTATATGGCGGATGGCGGAACCAACAATTTGCCCATCAAAGCTTATGAACTAAACCAAGACTCAACACTCTTTTTTGAACATGACCTCTATCCCGGCAAGAAAATCACATTGGGTCAACCTCTCAAAGCATGAATGGAGGACAAGGTGTTACAGATTCCATATGGCTCGCAAACAAAGAAAGACAGAGTCTTGATGACTTTTGTGGGAGCCCAATCGCTCTAGGAGAACACAAACATTGTGTATCATCCTTGGAATCAATGATGGATTATGTCATTACCAAGTTTGGAACAACCAAGATTAAGCCCATCTCAAGTACCTTTTCCTTAAACCAAAACCAATATACAGTGGAGGAAGTGAAAAGAGTTGGAGACAATGCAATTATGTGCCATAGATTGAATTTCCAAAAAGTCGTATTCAACTGCCACCAAGTCAAAGCAACAACTGCTTACATAGTCTCACTAGTAGCCGTTGATGGAACTAAAGCTAAGGCTTTAACCTGTTTGCCACCATGATACAAGAGGAATGAACCCTGATTTGCTTAAAGAAGTTCTCCAAGTCAAGCCTGGAACTGTCCCAGTTTGCCATTTCATTGGCAACAAGGCTGCTGCTTGGGTGCCTTATTCTTCAGAAGATCACGACTGTTCCATCTAGATGTGCACTATCTGTCTATGGACAATATTTCCCATTGAAAAACTTCGTGTTAAAATTATGTTTGTAAATTGAGGATTTTTCACTATGAGGAGATCCTTATGTTCAAACTGGTTTTCTTTGAAGGTATCTATGTATGGGTAAATATGATGTGTCAACATCCGGTCTAATGTAGAAAGTGCCATCTATGTATTTCAAATAAAACTAGGTAGAACTATGGGTGTATCTTTGTAGCCAATGCAACTAATGTATATTTGAATTTCCTAATGAGAAAAAACCAAAAAAATTGTGATTCATCTTATCTCTTGATATATGAACCTCAAAGATCATGGTCATGGGAAAACTTTCATCCTTGTTAATTAGAACTTAAATTACAATTAGCCACAAACCCATACTTTTTTAGTTTTTCCATCTTAAATAAAATATAAATAATTCAAGTCCTTTACTAATTTTGATTTTGGAGTGACGCTAATTCCCTATGGAAGAGAGGTGCATTTTGGTGTGTCGCCCTGTTTTAATCAAATTCATCTGTTAAGGGTTATACATACTCTAAATACTCAAACAATCTAAAATAAATTTCTAAAAAAAAACGTTATGTCACCTTTATGGGCGCCAACACCCTTATGACAAAATCATACATTCACATCAACTTGGAGATTAATTACAAGTATTTAATATTTTAATGTACTACTAATGGTAGCTATCAACTTGGAGATTAATGTACTAGTAATGGTATTTATCTGTATTGAATATAGACAATATATAAGCGTTTGTGAACTCTTTCTAAACAA
The DNA here is from genome assembly GCA_020916435.1 of Oxytropis ochrocephala. Taxonomy (NCBI): domain Eukaryota; kingdom Viridiplantae; phylum Streptophyta; class Magnoliopsida; order Fabales; family Fabaceae; genus Oxytropis; species Oxytropis ochrocephala. The sequence continues at coordinate 64,632,611 of CM037094.1, read as the reverse complement.
CTACTCTTGTGTACAATGGTAAGGCGATCGATACTAGTACTTTGGGGTGGCGAGTTTAATTGCGGTTTCCTAAATCTTATGGCAAAGTTGAATCTAAAGAAACTTTAGGCACCAGTGTATTTTTTTTTTTATCAATTAATTTTTATTTGCTTTGTGATATAGAAACTACAATCATTATGGCCCACTATAGTTTACAAAAGTATTTGGTAACATTACGCCTTTCGAAAAATTTGATTTTATAACAAAATACGTAAATTTGACGCTGAAACAATGTGACGCTTTGTTTAAAAAATATAATTTTCGGTACTCTATGCCGTGGAAAAAAAAATTAGATATTCAAATACGCAAATTTTGTTCCTCGATCCACTGGTTGGGTAATAAATATCTTGACGAAATACGTAAAATGGATACTAAGCAATGAGTTTTGGGAGTTTCAGATCGTTGAATTTTTTTAACTATTCAAATACGCAAAGTTCGTTCCTTAATAACCGGTTTCGTGAAAAATATATTTTGGGTAAAAATATGTAAAGTGCATCGCTAAGTGCTTTATTTTAGGGTACTTTAAGATTTGAAAAAAATTAACTATTCAAATACGCCAAGTTCTTTTATCAATGTAAAGCGTGATCCTTATCGTGAGTATTTTGGAGTGCTTTGGGGTTTGGAAAAAAATGTATGTACCCATCACGAACCTCCTCTTCAGCCCACCTCTATGCGCTTTAGAGGACCAACAAATTTTTATTGACCTGAATTATTATTCTAGATAAATTCAACCATAATATGTATAATACTATATATATTTTCAATAAACATATCTCATTCGTCGCATAGGAGAAAAATTCTAGTTATTAGTACGACATCGATGGGGATGCGTGGAGGATATGTGTGTGTATCATGTGTGGCAACCAATTAAATTTTTTTGTTGAATAAATTGTTATCTTGTCTCTATCATATTCTATCTCTATCCTGTAAAATATCTTATCATGTCTCGATGCTCTCCTTACCACCAAACTGCCCATTAGTTCTTGTGAAGGAGGAAAAAGACAAGAAATATTAATACTTATGCATAACATTTTAGATGATAAATTGGGGTATTAATTGAAATTTTAATATATTTACGTTTCAATTGAAAATAAAGTAATTCTTCAACGATATTTTGATGATTTTTGTCTTTTATTAATAATAGTTAACTTTTTTTGTTGAGAAAAGTTAGATAAGATTTTAAATATAATAGTACATAAATTTATTATTGGAGGAAAAAACAACAACTGATACATAAAATACAAGAAATATTAAAGTTGGGGTATTAATTGAAAATTTAATATATTTACGTTTCAATTGAAAATAAAGTAATTCTTCAACGATATTTTGATGATTTTTGTCTTTTCTTATTAATAGTTAACTTTTTTTTTAACAAAAGTTAGATAAGATTTTATATGTAATAGTACATAAATTTATTTTTGGAGGAAAAAACAACAACCGACACATGAACTTTCAAGAGGGCCACCAACTCCAAGTTCACTATATATATGTGTGAGATGCAAGCCCATACACACAACACTCTCTAAACTTCCATAGTCATCTATTTTTCATAGCTAGCCATGGAGTTTGCACACCTCTCTCTGCTTTTAGCTCTCTGTTGTGTAAGTTATTTTCTACTCTTCTTCATCACTTATCATTGTCTCAAGTTATTCCCTTTATATTATTCATATTGGAAGATTTCAGTTTTTACTTGTAAACAAACACTAATGTGAACATTTATTTCTGATTGGCTATTGTGGGGATTGATGCAAAGATCACCATCCTCTGCTGAAAATTACTGGCTATCTATTTGGCCAAGCACTCCTCTACCCAAGACTTTCTCAGATTTGCTCCTACCTTGTTAGTACAATGAATTATTTTAATTTATCATCATGATTTTAACCTTTTAAATAAGTGTATGGATTTAGAGAAACTTTTTATTCTTAAGTAACACTAAACGTTTGAAATATTGGGAAAATTTAAAACTTGATTGTTGAAAGTATAATACGTTTCATAATATTCATCAAAGTTACTAACATGCAATTTAAAATGTTCATATGAAAATCAAGAAAGGTATAAAATTTAACATATATTTTAAGAGTTTGCTTGGATAAAGTGAGTTGTGCCAAAATTGTAATTTTGCATTTGTGTGCACTCTTATATGATAGCATTAAAATATCAAATGAATATGTGCCTCATAATAACACTATATATGACTTAGGAAACATTTTTCTCTTTATATGGCAGATGGCAGAACCAACAATTTGCCCATCAAAGCTTATGAACTAAACCAGTACTCAACACTCTTTTTCGAACATGACCTCTATCCCGGCAAGAAAATCACATTGGGTCAACCTCTCAAAGATGAATGGAGGACAAGGTGTTACTGATTCCATATGGCTCGCAAATAAAGAAAGACAGAGTCTTGATGACTTTTGTGGGAGCCCAATCGCTCTAGGAGAACACAAACATTGTGTATCATCCTTGGAATCAATGATGGATTATGTCATTACCAAGTTTGGAACAACCAAGATTAAGCCCATCTCAAGTACCTTTTCCTTAAACCAAAACCAATATACAAAGTGGAGGAAGTGAAAAGAGTTGGAGACAATGCAATTATGTGCCATAGATTGAATTTCCAAAAGTTGTATTCAATCGCCACCAAGTCAAAGCAACAACTGCTTACATAGTCTCACTAGTATCCGTTGATGGAACTAAAGCTAAGGCTTTAACTGTTTGCCACCATGATACAAGAGGAATGAACCCTGATTTGCTTAAAGAAGTTCTCCAAGTCAAGCCTGGAACTGTCCCAGTTTGCCATTTCATTGGCAACAAGGTCGCCGCTTGGGTGCCTTATTCTTCGTAAGATCACGATCGTTCCATCTAGATGCGCACTATCCGCTCTATGGACAATATTTCCCATTGAAAAACTTCGTGTTAAAATTATGTTTGTAAATTGAGGATCTTTCACTATCAGGAGATCCTTATGTTCAAACTGGTTTTCTTTGAAGGTATCTATGTATGGGTAAATATGATGTGTCAACATCCGGTCTAATGTAGAAAGTGCCATCTATGTATTTCAAATAAAACTAGGTAGAACTATGGGTGTATCTTTGTAGCCAATGCAACTAATGTATATTTGAATTTCCTAATGAGAAAAAACCAAAAAAATTGTGATTCATCTTATCTCTTGATATATGAACCTCAAAGATCATGGTCATGGGAAAACTTTCATCCTTGTTAATTAGAACTTAAATTACAATTAGCCACAAACCCATACTTTTTTAGTTTTTCCATCTTAAATAAAATATAAATATTCAAGTCCTTTACTAATTTTGATTTTGGAGTGACGCTACTTCCCTATGGAAGAGAGGTGCATTTTGGTGTGTCGGCCCTGTTTTAATCAAATTCACTGTTAAGGGTTATACATACTCTAAATACTCAAACAATCTAAAATAAATTTCTAAAAAAAAAAACGTTATGTCACCTTTATGGGCGTCAACACCCATATGACAAAATCATACATTCACATCAACTTGGAGATTAATTACAAGTATTTAATATTTTAATGTACTACTAATGGTAGCTATCAACTTGGAGATTAATGTACTAGTAATGGTATTTATCTGTATTGAATATAGACAATATATAAGCGTTTTGTGAACTCTTTCTAAACAACTACTCTTGTACAGCGGTAAGACGATCGATACTAGTACTTTGGGGTGGCAAGTTTAATTCTGGTTTCCTAAATCTTATGGCAAAGTTGAATCTAAAGAAACTTTAGGCACCAGTGTATTTTGTTTTTTTATCAATTAATTTTTATTTGCTTTGTGATATAGAAACTACAATCATTATGGCCCACTATAGTTTACAAAAGTATTTGGTAACATTACGCCTTTGAAAAATTTAATTTTATAACAAAATACGTAAATTTGACGCTGAAACAATGTGATGCAAAAATATAATTTTCGGGTACTCTATGCCGTGGAAAAAAATTAGATATTCAAATACGCAAATTTTGTTCCTCGACCTTTCGTTGGAAAAAATTTAACTATTCAAATACGCCAAGTTCTTTTATCAATGTAAAGCGTGATCCTTATCGAGTATTTTGGAGTACTTTGGGGTTTGGAAAAAATATATGTACCCATCATTTAACCTCCTCTTCAGCCCCACCTCTATGCGCTTCAGAGGACCAACAAATTTTTATTGACTCGAATTATTATTCTAGACAAATTAAACCAAAATATGTATAATACTATATATATTTTCAATAACCATATCTCATTCATCGAACAGGAGGAAAATTCTAGTTATTAGTACGACATCGATGGGGATGCGTGGAGGATATGTGTGTGTATCATGTGTGGCAACCAATTAAATTTTTTTGTTGCATAAATTGTTATCTTGTCTCTATCATATTCTATCTCTATCCTGTAAAATATCTTATCATGTCTCGATGCTCTCCTTACCACCAAACTGCCCATTAGTTCTTGTGAAGGAGGAAAAATACAAGAAATATTAATACTTATGCATAACATTTTAGATGATAAATTGGGGTATTAATTGAAATTTTAATATATTTACGTTTCAATTGAAAATAAAGTAATTCTTCAGCGATATTTTGATGATTTTTGTCTTTTATTAATAATAGTTAACTTTTTTTGTTGAGAAAAGTTAGATAAGATTTTTAATATAATAGTACATAAATTTATTATTGGTGGAAAAAACAACAACCGATACATAAAATACAAGAAATATTAAAGTTGGGGTATTAATTGAAAATTTAATATATTTACGTTTCAATCGAAAATAAAGTAATTCTTCAACGATATATTTGATGATTTTGTCTTTTCTTATTAATAGTTAACTTTTTTTTAACAAAAGTTAGATAAGATTTTATATGTAATAGTACATAAATTTATTTTTGGAGGATAAAACAACAACCGACACATGAACTTTCAAGAGGGCCACCAACTCCAAGTTCACTATATATATGTGCGAGATGCAAGCCCATACACACAACACTCTCTAAACTTCCATAGTCATCTATTTTTCATAGCTAGCCATGGAGTTTGCACACCTCTCTGTTTTAGCTCTCTGCTGTGTAAGTTATTTTCTACTCTTCTTCATCACTTATCATTGTCTCAAGTTATTCCCTTTTTTATTATTCATATTGGAAGAATTTATTTACAGTTGGCTATTGTGGGGATTGATGCAGCATCACCATCCTCTGCTGAAAATTACTGGCTATCTATTTGGCCAAGCACTCCTCTGCCCAAGACTTTCTCAGATTTGCTCCTACCTTGTTAGTACAATGAATTATTTTAATTTATCATCATGATATTAACCTTTTAAATAAGTGTATGGATTTAGAGAAACTTTTTTATTCTTAAGTAACACTAAACGTTTGAAATATTGGGAAATTTTAAAACTTGATTGTTGAAAGTATAATACGTTTCATAATATTCATCAAAGTTACTAACATGCAATTTAAAATGTTCATATGAAAATCAAGAAAGGTAAAAAATTTAACATATATTTTAAGAGTTTGCTTGGATAAAGATCAACTTAACAATAAAGTGAGTTGTGCCAAAATTGTAATTTTGCATTTGTGTGTGTCATACCCCAATTTTGTCCGGCTTAGGTCAAAACCCTAATTTTTCCAAAAAAATAAATAAACAGAGGAGAAGAGAGCATCATGCATTGCATTTAGGTTTCTAAAAGTCATTTCAAAGCTTCTAAAATCATTTTTGGAGTTGGAATGCACTTTTGGACAAACTAGGGTTTTTAAGTGCAAAAGGGTATTTTGGTCATTTCGCAAATAAGGGATAATTCCTCAGGAAAAGCCATTCAACATGCATTTCAAGGCATTAGAGGTCATTCCTAGGGTGAAAAGCCATTTTTGAAGTGAAAACATGCTTTGGGCAAAGAACTAGGGTTTTTTAGGGTGAAAGGGCATTTTGGTCATTTCACAATAAAAACGGTCTTTCGTCCCAAATCACTGAACAATCATCAATGATTTATTTGAGGAGTATTTGTGCCTAATTGTGATTGTTTTTGCGCATAAATATTAAACCTTTTGGCATAAAAATCAAGTCTTTGGATAGAAGGGTAAAATGGTCATTTCCTTTGAGGTGGGGTAAACAAATCAATTTTGGGATTGGTGAGATCATAAAATTCAGAGCCCAATCATTGAATCATGGGACATGGCCCAAAATTGCATGAATTTAGAAGAATGATCTAGAAAGGAATATCCTATTTTCTTTTGAATTTTGAAAGATCATGTATAGTACAATAGTACAATTTGCAATTCCACTCACTCTCCCACTCCCTTAGCTGCGCATAACAGCCATACTCCATGCATTTTTGATTTATTTTATTGGTTGCAAATGATGTTTGAATCTTAGCCTTCCATTTAAGTGTGAAATGCAATCCTCACCTTTCATTTGAATTAAAATGGCACTTGTGTAATAAGCTTCATGGAAAAATACAATTTTGAAAATGAGCTTATCCTTCACCACCCTCCTTATGCTGCACACCCAGCCCTCTCTCTCCTCATTTTATTTCCCTTAATCCATGTGACATTGCATCTTGACCATTGATTCAATTTCTTTCTCAAATCCTATTGGTTTACAAGAGATACATTGTCATAAATACCCTTAAGTTTTTACCCCATATAAAAACCCAAAAATAAGATCAAAGAAAGGAGGACACTCTCATTTTACCCTAGCACACAACTTCCTCCTCCTCTCCCTCTCCCTCCTTTCTCCTCCAAATCAATCAAATTAACATATAAGAATTCAAACAAACATTTCCTAACACTCAATCCTATGGTTCCAAGTTTTATAAACTATTGGCTATGGAAAGAGAGTCCCCTTACTTGTTAATTGAAGAAGAAGACCACACTTGATAATTCACCAAAATCACCAACACTCCAAGCCTTGATCTCCCTCCCAAAACTCACGCCAAACCCTTCCTTCTTTTCCTTCCTACGGCGCGCGTTCCTCTTCTTTCTTCTCACGGTTCCTCTTTTTTTTTCTTTGATGGAATGATACTACACTTAGAGACCCACTAGGTTATTAATAGGAATTGGGCCAACTAATGGGTTTGGGCCCTATTCACACCACTCCTTTTTAATTCCATTCACCTCCTGAAATAAAATAACTCCTAGTTAATTAATTTATTTAAATATTTATTGTAAACCTCTAATAACTTAATTAAATAATTAATTAAATTATTTCGGGGTGTTACACTTAATCCCGACTTCCCAGCTCAATACAAGCACCTTACCCAACGGGTGGAGGACGACAAAATCCGGCCTTCACTTTCATCCTACTGAGGCCGCTATAGGCTTATCGGCCTTCTTACCGAGGTCGTAAGAGACGCTCGGCCTTCTTACCGAGTCGCGTGGAGACGCTCGTCCTTCTACGGGTGTCGCGTGGAGACGACCAGCCGCCGGGAGAGAGACCACACAATGGGTCTCCTTCATTCGCCTCTTGATGGAACTCGCCGATTCGGTGCATCAAGAGGGAAAGCTGGGCTCGCGTAAAGTGAAACTGGGAAACCGTTTGACCCTCGACGGAAGTCGTCAGTCCGCGCTGGGAGGAAGGGCAAACTGGACAGACTCTCTGGTGGAGTGTTAGACTCAACAAGCCGGAGAGTCGTTGAGGCCGCCGAGGGCCATTCAGCAGGAGCTCAGAAACGAGCTGTTGAAGCCTTAAGAGGATATTCAGGAGGAGCTCGGAAGCGAGCTGTTGAAGCCTGAAGAGGCTCTTCAGCGTCACCCGGGGGTTGGACGAGCGTTGATCCGAGTAAGTTTTGGGTTGATTTGAGTTCTGGAAGACTGACTAGTCTCCCACAATGGTCGCCATTGTTCGGTACCTAGACTTTGGAGTTGCTCCTTGGTCAGGGGTACTCGGGTAGGTGTTCCAGAATTCTCATGTTGTCGCTCGGCGATGAAGATCACGAGCTTGAGATACTGTGCGTCGGGTGGGGGGTACCTGCAAGACACTCCGATGCTCAAGTCAGTAAGTGACCAAGGTAAAGCAGACTAATGGAAAAGAAAGAGAGAGAGAGAGAGAGAGAGAGGGAGAGAGATAGCCCTGGAGGAGCAGAGTGACAAATGAGAGAGAGCGTGTAACAAATGAGAGCGGGCGTACCGGGGTCGAGGGGTGAACCTCTATTTATAGAGTGAATGGACGTAATGTAGCCGTCGGACCTTGCCGGAAGATCTTGACCGTCGGCTTTGGTAGAACCGATTGGGTAACATTGGGTTGCAAATGGACCTTTCACGGACTGACGCATTGGGCCGGCTCAATATCCAGTGGGGCTTTGCAGCCCAGGTCAAAACAGTTAGATAAGATTTTATATATAATAGTACATAAATTTATTATTGGTGGAAAAAACAACAACTGATACATAAAATACAAGAAATATTAAAGTTGGGGTATTAATTGAAAATTTAATATATTTACGTTTCAATTGAAAATAAAGTAATTCTTCAACGATATTTTGATGATTTTTGTCTTTTCTTATTAATAGTTAACTTTTTTTTTAACAAAAGTTAGATAAGATTTTATATGTAATATTACATAAATTTATTTTTGGAGGAAAAAAAACCAACCGACACATGAACTGTCAAGAGGGCCACCAACTCCAAGTTCACTATATATATGTGAGAGATGCAAGCCCATACACACAACACTTTCTAAACTTCCATAGTCATCTATTTTTCATTGCTAGCCATGGAGTTTGCACACCTCTCTGTTTTAGCTCTCTGCTTTGTAAGTTATTTTCTACTCTTCTTCATCACTTATCATTGTCTCAAGTTATTCCCTTTTTTATTATTCATATTGGAAGATTTCAGTTTTTACTTGTAAACAAACACTAATGTGAACATTTATTTACAGTTGGCTATTGTGGGGATTGATGCAGCATCACCATCCTCTGCTGAAAATTACTGGCTATCTATTTGGCCAAGCACTCCTCTGCCCAAGACTTTCTCAGATTTGTTCCTACCTTTTGAGTACAATGAATTATTTTAATTTATCATCATGATTTTAACCTTTTAAATAAGTGTATGGATTTAGAGAAACTTTTTTATTCTTAAGTAACACTAAACGTTTGAAATATTGGGAAAATTTAAAACTTGATTGTTGAAGTATAATACGTTTCATAATATTCATCAAAGTTACTAACATGCAATTTAAAATGTTCATATGAAAATCAAGAAAGGTAAAAATTTTAACATATATGTTAAGAGTTTGCTTGGATCAAGATCAACTTAACAATATAGTGAGTTGTGCCAAAATTGTAATTTTGCATTTGTGTGCACTCTTATATGCTAGCATTAAAATATCAAATGAATATGTGCCTCATAATAACACTATATATGACTTAGGAAACATTTTTCTCTTTATATGGCAGATGGCAAAACCAACAATTTGCCCATCAAAGCTTATGAACTAAACTAGTACTCAACACTCTTTTTCGAACATGACCTCTATCCCGGCAAGAAAATCACAATGGTTCAACCTCTCAGCATGAATGGAGGACAAGGTGTTACAGATTCCATATGGCTCGCAAACAAAGAAAGACAGAGTCTTGATGACTTTTGTGGGAGCCCAACTGCTCTAGGAGAACACAAACATTGTGTATCGTCCTTGGAATCGATGATGGATTATGTCATTACCAAGTTTGGAACAACCAAGATTAAGCCCATCCAAGTACCTTTTCCTTAAACCAAAACCAATATACAGTGGAGGAAGTGAAAAGAGTTGGAGACAATGCAATTATGTGCCATAGATTGAATTTCCAAAAAGTTGTATTCAACTGCCACCAAGTCAAAGCAACAACTGCTTACATAGTCTCACTAGTAGCCGTTGATGGAACTAAAGCTAAGGCTTTAACTGTTTGCCACCATGATACAAGAGGAATGAACCCTGATTTGCTTAAAGAAGTTCTCCAAGTCAAGCTCGAACTGGTCCATTTGCCATTTCATTGGCAACAAGGCATTTTGCAGGTGCCTTATTCTTTCAAGATCACGACTGTTCCATCTAGATGCGCACTATCTGTCTATGGACATCATTTCCCATTGAATAACTTCATGTTAAAATTATGTTTGTAAATTGAGGATTTTTCACTATCAGGAGATCCTTATGTTCAAACTGGCTTTCTTTGAAGGTATCTATGTATGGGTAAATATGATGTGTCAACATCCAGTCTAATGTAGAAAGTGCCATCCATGTATTTCAAATAAAACTAGGTAGAACTATGGGTGTATCTTTGTAGCCAATGCAACAAATGTATATTTGAATTTCCTAATGAGAAAAAAAAAAAAAAAATTGTGATTCATCTTATCTCTTGATATATGAACCTCAAAGATAATGGTCATGGGAAAACTTTCATCCTTGTTAATTAGAACTTAAATTACAATTAGCCACAAACCCATACTTTGTTAGTTTTTCCATCTTAAATAAAATATAAATAAATCAGGTCCTTTACTAATTTTGATTTTTAAGAGTGACGCTACTTCCCTATGGAAGAGAGGTGCATTATGGTGTGTCGGCCCTGTTTAATCAAATTCATTGTTAAGGGTTATACATACTCTAAATACTCAAACAATCTAAAATTAATTTCAAAAAAAAAAATTTATGTCACCTTTATGGGCGTCAACACCCATATGACAAAATCATACATTCACATCAACTTGGAGATAAATTACAAGTATTAAATATTTTAATGTACTACTAATGGTAGCTATCAACTTGGATATAGACAATATATAAGCGTTTGTGAACTCTTTCTAAACAACTACTCTTGTACAGCGGTAAGACGATCGATACTAGTACTTTGGGGTGGCGAGTTTAATTCTGGTTTCCTAAATCTTATGGCAAAGTTGAATCTAAAGCAACTTTAGGCACCAGTGTAGTTTGTTTTTTTATCAATTAATTTTTATTTGCTTTGTGATATAGAAACTACAATCATTATGGCCCACTATAGTTACCAAAAGTATTTGGTAACATTCCGCCTTTCAAAAAATTTAATTTTATAACAAAATACGTAAATTTGACGCGAAACAATGTGACGCAAAAAATATATATTTCGGGTACTCTATGCCGTGGAAAAAAAATTAGATATTCAAATACGCGAATTTTGTTCCTCAGTCACCGGTTGGGAAATAAATATCGTGACAAAATACGTAAAATGGATCCTAAGCAATGAGTTTTTGGTAGTTTCAGAGTGTTGAATTTTTTTTAACTATTCAAATACGCAAAGTTCGTTCCTTAATAACCGGTTTCGTGAAAAAATATATTTTGGTTAAAAAATATGTAAAGTGCATCGCTAAGCGCTTTATTTTAGGGTACTTTAAGATTTGGAAATTTTTTTAACTATTCAAATACGCGAAGTTCTTTTATCAATGTAAAGCGTGATCCTTATCAGAGTATTTTGGAGTGCTTTGGGGTTTGGAAAAAAATGTATGTACCCATCACGAACCTCCTCTTCAGCCCACCTCTATGCGCTTCAGAGGACCAACAAATTTTTATTGACCTGAATTATTATTCTAGACAAATTAAACCAAAATATGTATAATACTATATATATTTTCAATAACCATATCTCATTCGTCGCACAGGAGGAAAATTCTAGTTATTAGTACGACATCGATGGGGATGCGTGGAGGATATGTGTGTGTATCATGTGTGGCAACCAATTAAATTTTTTTGTTGCATAAATTGTTATCTTGTCTCTATCATATTCTATCTCTATCCTGCAAAATATCTTATCATGTCTTGATGCTCTCCTTACCACCAAACTGCCCATTAGTTCTTGTGAAGGAGGAAAAAGACAAGAAATATTAATACTTATGCATAACATTTTAGATGATAAATTGGGGTATTAATTGAAATTTTAATATATTTACGTTTCAATTGAAAATAAAGTAATTCTTCAACGATATTTTGATGATTTTTGTCTTTTATTAATAATAGTTAACTTTTTTTGTTGAGAAAAGTTAGATAAGATTTTAAATATAATAGTACATAAATTTATTATTGGAGGAAAAAACAACAACTGATACATAAAATACAAGAAATATTAAAGTTGGGGTATTAATTGAAAATTTAATATATTTACGTTTCAATTGAAAATAAAGTAATTCTTCAACGATATTTTGATGATTTTTGTCTTTTCTTATTAATAGTTAACTTTTTTTTTAACAAAAGTTAGATAAGATTTTATATGTAATAGTACATAAATTTATTTTTGGAGGAAAAAACAACAACCGACACATGAACTTTCAAGAGGGCCACCAACTCCAAGTTCACTATATATATGTGCGAGATGCAAGCCCATACACACAACACTCTCTAAACAAAGAAAGACAGAGTCTTGATGACTTTTGTGGAAGCCCAACTGCTCTAGGAGAACACAAACATTGTGTATCATCCTTGGAATCAATGATGGATTATGTCATTACCAAGTTTGGAACAACCAAGATTAAGCCCATCTCAAGTACCTTTTCCTTAAACCAAAACCAATATACAGTGGAGGAAGTGAAAAGAGTTGGAGACAATGCAATTATGTGCCATAGATTGAATTTCCAAAAAGTTGTATTCAACTGCCACCAAGTCAAAGCAACAACTGCTTACATAGTCTCACTAGTAGCCGTTGATGGAACTAAAGCTAAGGCTTTAACTGTTTGCCACCATGATACAAGAGGAATGAACCCTGATTTGCTTAAAGAAGTTCTCCAAGTCAAGCCTGGAACTGTCCCAGTTTGCCATTTCATTGGCAACAAGGCTGCTGCTTGGGTGCCTTATTCTTCGTAAGATCACGATCGTTCCATCTAGATGCGCACTATCCGTCTATGGACAATATTTCCCATTGAAAAACTTCGTGTTAAAATTATGTTTGTAAATTGAGGATTTTTCACTATGAGGAGATCCTTATGTTCAAACTGGTTTTCTTTGAAGGTATCTATGTATGGGGTAAATATGATGTGTCAACATCCGGTCTAATGTAGAAAGTGCCATCTATGTATTTCAAATAAAACTAGGTAGAACTATGGGTGTATCTTTGTAGCCAATGCAACTAATGTATATTTGAATTTCCTAATGAGAAAAAAAAAAAAAAAATTGTGATTCATCTTATCTCTTGATATATGAACCTCAAAGATCATGGTCATGGGAAAACTTTCATCCTTGTTAATTAGAACTTAAATTACAATTAGCCACAAACCCATACTTTTTTAGTTTTTCCATCTTAAATAAAATATAAATAATTCAAGTCCTTTACTAATTTTGATTTTGGAGTGACGCTACTTCCCTATGGAAGAGAGGTGCATTTTGGTGTGTCGGCCCTGTTTTAATCAAATTCATTATAAGGGTTATACATACTCTAAATACTCAAACAATCTAAAATAAATTTCTAAAAAAAAAACGTTATGTCACCTTTATGGGCGCCAACACCCTTATGACAAAATCATACATTCACATCAACTTGGAGATTAATTACAAGTATTTAATATTTTAATGTACTACTAATGGTAGCTATCAACTTGGAGATTAATGTACTAGTAATGGTATTTATCTGTATTGAATATAGACAATATATAAGCGTTTGTGAACTCTTTCTAAACAACTACTCTTGTACAGCGGTAAGACGATCGATACTAGTACTTTGGGGTGGCGAGTTTAATTCTGGTTTCCTAAATCTTATGGCAAAGTTGAATCTAAAGAAACTTTAGGCACCAGTGTATTTTGTTTTTTTATCAATTAATTTTTATTTGCTTTGTGATATAGAAACTACAATCATTATGGCCCACTATAGTTTACAAAAGTATTTGGTAACATTACGCCTTTCGAAAAATTTAATTTTATAACAAAATACGTAAATTTGACGCGAAACAATGTGACGCAAAAAATATAATTTTCGGGTACTCTATGCCGTGGAAAAAAAAATTAGATATTCAAATACGCAAATTTTGTTCCTCAGTCACTGGTTGGGTAATAAATATCTTGACGAAATACGTAAAATGGATACTAAGCAATGAGTTTTTGGGAGTTTTTGGGAGTTTCAGACTGTTGAATTTTTTTTAACTATTCAAATACGCAAAGTTCGTTCCTTAATAACCGGTGTCGTGAAAAATATATTTTGGGTAAAAAATATGTAAAGTGCATCGCTAAGTGCTTTATTTTAGGGTACTTTAAGATTTGAAAAAAAATTTAACTATTCAAATACGCGAAGTTCTTTTATCAATGTAAAGCGTGATCCTTATCAGAGTATTTTGGAGTGCTTTGGGGTTTGGAAAAAAATGTATGTACCCATCACGAACCTCCTCTTCAGCCCACCTCTATGCGCTTTAGAGGACCAACAAATTTTTATTGACCTGAATTATTATTCTAGATAAATTCAACCATAATATGTATAATACTATATATATTTTCAATAACCATATCTCATTCGTCGCATAGGAGAAAAATTCTAGTTATTAGTAATACGACATCGATGGGGATGCGTGGAGGATATGTGTGTGTATCATGTGTGGCAACCAATTAAATTTTTTTGTTGAATAAATTGTTATCTTGTCTCTATCATATTCTATCTCTATATCTTGTAAAATATCTTATCATGTCTCGATGCTCTCCTTACCACCAAACTGCCCATTAGTTCTTGTGAAGGAGGAAAAGACAAGAAAATTAATACTTATGCATAACATTTTAGATGATAAATTGGGGTATTAATTGAAATTTTAATATATTTACGTTTCAATTGAAAATAAAGTAATTCTTCAACGATATTTTGATGATTTTTGTCTTTTATTAATAATAGTTAACTTTTTTTGTTGAGAAAAGTTAGATAAGATTTTAAATATAATAGTACATAAATTTATTATTGGAGGAAAAAACAACAACTGATACATAAAATACAAGAAATATTAAAGTTGGGGTATTAATTGAAAATTTAATATATTTACGTTTCAATTGAAAATAAAGTAATTCTTCAACGATATTTTGATGATTTTTGTCTTTTCTTATTAATAGTTAACTTTTTTTTTAACAAAAGTTAGATAAGATTTTATATGTAATAGTACATAAATTTATTTTTGGAGGAAAAAACAACAACCGACACATGAACTTTCAAGAGGGCCACCAACTCCAAGTTCACTATATATATGTGCGAGATGCAAGCCCATACACACAACACTCTCTAAACTTCCATAGTCATCTATTTTTCATAGCTAGCCATGGAGTTTGCACACCTCTCTGCTTTTTAGCTCTCTCTTTGTGTAAGTTATTTTCTACTCTTCTTCATCACTTATCATTGTCTCAAGTTATTCCCTTTTATATTATTCATATTGGAAGATTTCAGTTTTTACTTGTAAACAAACACTAATGTGAACATTTATTTACAGTTGGCTATTGTGGGGATTGATGCAGCATCACCATCCTCTGCTGAAAATTACTGGCTATCTATTTGGCCAAGCACTCCTCTACCCAAGACTTTCTCAGATTTGCTCCTACCTTGTTAGTACAATGAATTATTTTAATTTATCATCATGATTTTAACCTTTTAAATAAGTGTATGGATTTAGAGAAACTTTTTTATTCTTAAGTAACACTAAACGTTTGAAATATTGGGAAAATTTAAAACTTGATTGTTGAAAGTATAATACGTTTCATAATATTCATCAAAGTTACTAACATGCAATTTAAAATGTTCATATGAAAATCAAGAAAGGTAAAAAATTTAACATATATTTTAAGAGTTTGCTTGGATAAAGTGAGTTGTGCCAAAATTGTAATTTTGCATTTGTGTGCACTCTTATATGATAGCATTAAAATATCAAATGAATATGTGCCTCATAATAACACTATATATGACTTAGGAAACATTTTTCTCTTTATATGGCAGATGGCGAACCAACAATTTGCCCATCAAAGCTTATGAACTAAACCAAGACTCAACACTCTTTTTTGAACATGACCTCTATCCCGGCAAGAAAATCACATTGGGTCAACCTCTCAAAGCATGAATGGAGGACAAGGTGTTACAGATTCCATATGGCTCGCAAACAAAGAAAGACAGAGTCTTGATGACTTTTGTGGGAGCCCAATCTGCTCTAGGAGAACACAAACATTGTGTATCATCCTTGGAATCAATGATGGATTATGTCATTACCAAGTTTGGAACAACCAAGATTAAGCCCATCTCAAGTACCTTTTCCTTAAACCAAAACCAATATACAAAGTGGAGGAAGTGAAAAGAGTTGGAGACAATGCAATTATGTGCCATAGATTGAATTTCCAAAAAGTTGTATTCAATCGCCACCAAGTCAAAGCAACAACCGCTACATAGTCTCACTAGTAGCCGTTGATGGAACTAAAGCTAAGGCTTTAATCTGCTTGCCACCATGATACAAGAGGAATGAACCCCGATTTGCTTAAAGAAGTTCTCCAAGTCAAAGCCTCGAATTGTCCCCGGTTTGCCATTTCATTGGCAACAAGGTCAGCCGCTTGGGTGCCTTTATTTTCGTAAGATCACGATTGCTCCATCTAGATGCGCACTATCCGTCTATGGACAATATTTCCCATTGAAAAACTTCGTGTTAAAATTATGTTTGTAAATTGAGGATTTTTCACTATGAGGAGATCCTTATGTTCAAACCGGTTTTCTTTGAAGGTATCTATGTATGGGTAAATATGATGTGTCAACATCCGGTCTAATGTAGAAAGTGCCATCTATGTATTTCAAATAAAACTAGGTAGAACTATGGGTGTATCTTTGTAGCCAATGCAACTAATGTATATTTGAATTTCCTAATGAGAAAAAACCAAAAAAATTGTGATTCATCTTATCTCTTGATATATGAACCTCAAAGATCATGGTCATGGGAAAACTTTCATCCTTGTTAATTAGAACTTAAATTACAATTAGCCACAAACCCATACTTTTTTAGTTTTTCCATCTTAAATAAAATATAAATAATTCAAGTCCTTTACTAATTTTGATTTTGGAGTGACGCTACTTCCCTATGGAAGAGAGGTGCATTTTGGTGTGTCGGCCCTGTTTTAATCAAATTCACTGTTAAGGGTTATACATACTCTAAATACTCAAACAATCTAAAATAAATTTCTAAAAAAAAAAAACGTTATGTCACCTTTATGGGCGTCAACACCCTTATGACAAAATCATACATTCACATCAACTTGGAGATTAATTACAAGTATTTAATATTTTAATGTACTACTAATGGTAGCTATCAACTTGGAGATTAATGTACTAGTAATGGTATTTATCTGTATTGAATATAGACAATATATAAGCGTTTGTGAACTCTTTCTAAACAACTACTGTTGTACAGCGGTAAGACGATCGATACTAGTACTTTGGGGTGGCGAGTTTAATTCGTTTCCTAAATCTTATGGCAAAGTTGAATCTAAAGAAACTTTAGGCACCAAGCAGTATTTTGTTTTTTTATCAATTAATTTTTATTTGCTTTGTGATATAGAAACTACAATCATTATGGCCCACTATAGTTTACAAAAGTATTTGGTAACATTACGCCTTTCGAAAAATTTAATTTTATAACAAAATACGTAAATTTGACGCGAAACAATGTGACGCAAAAAATATAATTTTCGGGTACTCTATGCCGTGGAAAAAAAATTAGATATTCAAATACGCAAATTTTGTTCCTCAGTCACTGGTTGGGTAATAAATATCTTGACGAAATACGTAAAATGGATACTAAGCAATGAGTTTTTGGGAGTTTTTGGGAGTTTCAGACTGTTGAATTTTTTTTAACTATTCAAATACGCAAAGTTCGTTCCTTAATAACCGGTTTCGTGAAAAAATATATTTTGGGTAAAAAATATGTAAAGTGCATCGCTAAGTGCTTTATTTTAGGGTACTTTAAGATTTGAAAAAAAATTTAACTATTCAAATACGCGAAGTTCTTTTATCAATGTAAAGCGTGATCCTTATCAGAGTATTTTGGAGTGCTTTGGGGTTTGGAAAAAAATGTATGTACCCATCACGAACCTCCTCTTCAGCCCACCTCTATGCGCTTTAGAGGACCAACAAATTTTTATTGACCTGAATTATTATTCTAGATAAATTCAACCATAATATGTATAATACTATATATATTTTCAATAACCATATCTCATTCGTCGCATAGGAGAAAAATTCTAGTTATTAGTACGACATCGATGGGGATGCGTGGAGGATATGTGTGTGTATCATGTGTGGCAACCAATTAAATTTTTTTGTTGAATAAATTGTTATCTTGTCTCTATCATATTCTATCTCTATCCTGTAAAATATCTTATCATGTCTCGATGCTCTCCTTACCACCAAACTGCCCATTAGTTCTTGTGAAGGAGGAAAAAGACAAGAAATTAATACTTATGCATAACATTTTAGATGATAAATTGGGGTATTAATTGAAATTTTAATATATTTACGTTTCAATTGAAAATAAAGTAATTCTTCAACGATATTTTGATGATTTTTGTCTTTTATTAATAATAGTTAACTTTTTTTGTTGAGAAAAGTTAGATAAGATTTTAAATATAATAGTACATAAATTTATTATTGGAGGAAAAAACAACAAATGATACATAAAATACAAGAAATATTAAAGTTGGGGTATTAATTGAAAATTTAATATATTTACGTTTCAATTGAAAATAAAGTAATTCTTCAACGATATTTTGATGATTTTTGTCTTTTCTTATTAATAGTTAACTTTTTTTTAACAAAAGTTAGATAAGATTTTATATGTAATAGTACATAAATTTATTTTTGGAGGAAAAAACAACAACCGACACATGAACTTTCAAGAGGGCCACCAACTCCAAGTTCACTATATATATGTGCGAGATGCAAGCCCATACACACAACACTCTCTAAACTTCCATAGTCATCTATTTTTCATAGCTAGCCATGGAGTTTGCACACCTCTCTGTTTTAGCTCTCTGCTGTGTAAGTTATTTTCTACTCTTCTTCATCACTTATCATTGTCTCAAGTTATTCCCTTTTATATTATTCATATTGGAAGATTTCAGTTTTTACTTGTAAACAAACACTAATGTGAACATTTATTTACAGTTGGCTATTGTGGGGATTGATGCAGCATCACCATCCTCTGCTGAAAATTACTGGCTATCTATTTGGCCAAGCACTCCTCTACCCAAGACTTTCTCAGATTTGCTCCTACCTTGTTAGTACAATGAATTATTTTAATTTATCATCATGATTTTAACCTTTTAAATAAGTGTATGGATTTAGAGAAACTTTTTTATTCTTAAGTAACACTAAACGTTTGAAATATTGGGAAAATTTAAAACTTGATTGTTGAAAGTATAATACGTTTCATAATATTCATCAAAGTTACTAACATGCAATTTAAAATGTTCATATGAAAATCAAGAAAGGTAAAAAATTTAACATATATTTTAAGAGTTTGCTTGGATAAAG
Source organism: Oxytropis ochrocephala (assembly GCA_020916435.1). NCBI lineage: Eukaryota > Viridiplantae > Streptophyta > Magnoliopsida > Fabales > Fabaceae > Oxytropis > Oxytropis ochrocephala. The sequence continues at coordinate 64,613,108 of CM037094.1, read as the reverse complement.
TGAGTTGTGCCAAAATTGTAATTTTGCATTTGTGTGCACTCTTATATGATAGCATTAAAATATCAAATGAATATGTGCCTCATAATAACACTATATATGACTTAGGAAACATTTTTCTCTTTATATGGCAGATGGCAGAACCAACAATTTGCCCATCAAAGCTTATGAACTAAACCAGTACTCAACACTCTTTTTCGAACATGACCTCTATCCCGGCAAGAAAATCACATTGGGTCAACCTCTCAGCATGAATGGAGGACAAGGTGTTACAGATTCCATATGGCTCGCAAACAAAGAAAGACAGAGTCTTGATGACTTTTGTGGGAGCCCAACTGCTCTAGGAGAACACAAACATTGTGTATCATCCTTGGAATCAATGATGGATTATGTCATTACCAAGTTTGGAACAACCAAGATTAAGCCCATCTCAAGTACCTTTTCCTTAAACCAAAACCAATATACAGTGGAGGAAGTGAAAAGAGTTGGAGACAATGCAATTATGTGCCATAGATTGAATTTCCAAAAAGTCGTATTCAACTGCCACCAAGTCAAAGCAACAACTGCTTCAATAGTCTCACTAGTAGCCGTTGATGGAACTAAAGCTAAGGCTTTAACTGTTTGCCACCATGATACAAGAGGAATGAACCCTGATTTGCTTAAAGAAGTTCTCCAAGTCAAGCCTGGAATTGTCCCAGTTTGCCATTTCATTGGCAACAAGGCTGCTGCTTGGGTGCCTTATTCTTCAGAAGATCACGACTGTTCCATCTAGATGCGCACTATCTGTCTATGGACAATATTTCCCATTGAAAAACTTCGTGTTAAAATTATGTTTGTAAATTGAGGGATTTTTCACTATGAGGAGATCCTTATGTTCAAACCGGTTTTCTTTGAAGGTATCTATGTATGGGTAAATATGATGTGTCAACATCCGGTCTAATGTAGAAAGTGCCATCTATGTATTTCAAATAAAACTAGGTAGAACTATGGGTGTATCTTTGTAGCCAATGCAACTAATGTATATTTGAATTTCCTAATGAGAAAAAACCAAAAAAATTGTGATTCATCTTATCTCTTGATATATGAACCTCAAAGATCATGGTCATGGGAAAACTTTCATCCTTGTTAATTAGAACTTAAATTACAATTAGCCACAAACCCATACTTTTTTAGTTTTTCCATCTTAAATAAAATATAAATAATTCAAGTCCTTTACTAATTTTGATTTTGGAGTGACGCTACTTCCCTATGGAAGAGAGGTGCATTTTGGTGTGTCGGCCCTGTTTTAATCAAATTCACTGTTAAGGGTTATACATACTCTAAATACTCAAACAATCTAAAATAAATTTCTAAAAAAAAAAACGTTATGTCACCTTTATGGGCGTCAACACCCTTATGACAAAATCATACATTCACATCAACTTGGAGATTAATTACAAGTATTTAATATTTTAATGTACTACTAATGGTAGCTATCAACTTGGAGATTAATGTACTAGTAATGGTATTTATCTGTATTGAATATAGACAATATATAAGCGTTTGTGAACTCTTTCTAAACAACTACTCTTGTACAAGCGGTAAGACGATCGATACTAGTACTTTGGGGTGGCGAGTTTAATTCGGTTTCCTAAATCTTATGGCAAAGTTGAATCTAAAGAAACTTTAGGCACCAAAGTGTATTTTTTTTTTTATCAATTAATTTTTATTTGCTTTGTGATATAGAAACTACAATCATTATGGCCCACTATAGTTTACAAAAGTATTTGGTAACATTACGCCTTTCGAAAAATTTGATTTTATAACAAAATACGTAAATTTGACGCGAAACAATGTGACGCAAAAAATATAATTTTCGGGTACTCTATGCCGTGGAAAAAAAAATTAGATATTCAAATATGCAAATTTTGTTCCTCAGTCACTGGTTGGGTAATAAATATCTTGACGAAATACGTAAAATGGATACTAAGCAATGAGTTTTTGGGAGTTTTTGGGAGTTTTGCATCGTTGAATTTTTTTAACTATTCAAATACGCAAAGTTCGTTTCCTTAATAATCGGTTTCGTGAAAAATATATTTTGGGTAAAAATATGTAAAGTGCATCGCTAAGTGCTTTATTTTAGGGTACTTTAAGATTTGAAAAAAAATTTAACTATTCAAATACGCGAAGTTCTTTTATCAATGTAAAGCGTGATCCTTATCAGAGTATTTTGGAGTGCTTTGGGGTTTGGAAAAAATGTATGTACCCATCACTTAACCTCCTCTTCAGCCCACCTCTATGCGCTTTAGAGGACCAACAAATTTTTATTGACCTGAATTATTATTCTAGATAAATTCAACCATAATATGTATAATACTATATATATTTTCAATAACCATATCTCATTCGTCGCATAGGAGAAAAATTTTAGTTATTAGTACGACATCGATGGGGATGCGTGGAGGATATGTGTGTGTATCATGTGTGGCAACCAATTAAATTTTTTTGTTGAATAAATTGTTATCTTGTCTCTATCATATTCTATCTCTATCCTCGTAAAATATCTTATCATGTCTCGATGCTCTCCTTACCACCAAAGCGCCCATTAGTTCTTGTGAAGGAGGAAAAAGACAAGAAATATTAATACTTATGCATAACATTTTAGATGATAAATTGGGGTATTAATTGAAATTTTAATATATTTACTTTTCAATTGAAAATAAAGTAATTCTTCAACGATATTTTGATGATTTTTGTCTTTTATTAATAATAGTTAACTTTTTTTTTGTTGAGAAAAGTTAGATAAGATTTTAAATATAATAGTACATAAATTTATTATTGGAGGAAAAACAACAACCGATACTTAAAATACAAGAAATATTAAAGTTGGGGTATTAATTGAAAATTTAATATATTTACGTTTCAATTGAAAATAAAGTAATTCTTCAACGATATTTTGATGATTTTTGTCTTTTCTTATTAATAGTTAACTTTTTTTAACAAAAGTTAGATAAGATTTTATATGTAATAGTACATAAATTTATTTTTGGAGGAAAAACAACAACCGACACATGAACTTTCAAGAGGGCCACCAACTCCAAGTTCACTATATATATGTGCGAGATGCAAGCCCATACACACAACACTCTCTAAACTTCCATAGTCATCTATTTTTCATAGCTAGCCATGGAGTTTGCACACCTCTCTGTTTTAGCTCTCTGCTGTGTAAGTTATTTTCTACTCTTCTTCATCACTTATCATTGTCTCAAGTTATTCCCTTTTATATTATTCATATTGGAAGATTTCAGTTTTTACTTGTAAACAAACACTAATGTGAACATTTATTTACTGATTGGCTATTGTGGGGATTGATGCAAAGATCACCATCCTCTCTTTGAAAATTACTGGCTATCTATTTGGCCAAGCACTCCTCTACCCAAGACTTTCTCAGATTTGCTCCTACCTTGTTAGTACAATGAATTATTTTAATTTATCATCATGATTTTAACCTTTTAAATAAGTGTATGGATTTAGAGAAACTTTTTTATTCTTAAGTAACACTAAACGTTTGAAATATTGGGAAAATTTAAAACTTGATTGTTGAAAGTATAATACGTTTCATAATATTCATCAAAGTTACTAACATGCAATTTAAAATGTTCATATGAAAATCAAGAAAGGTAAAAAATTTAACATATATTTTAAGAGTTTGCTTGGATAAAGTGAGTTGTGCCAAAATTGTAATTTTGCATTTGTGTGCACTCTTATATGATAGCATTAAAATATCAAATGAATATGTGCCTCATAATAACACTCTATATGACTTAGGAAACATTTTTCTCTTTATATGGCGGATGGCGAGAACCAACAATTTGCCCATCAAAGCTTATGAACTAAACCAAGACTCAACACTCTTTTTGAACATGACCTCTATCCCGGCAAGAAAATCACATTGGGTCAACCTCTCAAAGCATGAATGGAGGACAAGGTGTTACTGATTCCATATGGCTCGCAAACAAAGAAAGACAGAGTCTTGATGACTTTTGTGGGAGCCCAATCGTCTAGGAGAACACAAACATTGTGTATCATCCTTGGAATCAATGATGGATTATGTCATTACCAAGTTTGGAACAACCAAGATTAAGCCCATCTCAAGTACCTTTTCCTTAAACCAAAACCAATATACAGTGGAGGAAGTGAAAAGAGTTGGAGACAATGCAATTATGTGCCATAGATTGAATTTCCAAAAAGTTGTATTCAACTGCCACCAAGTCAAAGCAACAACTGCTTACATAGTCTCACTAGTAGCCGTTGATGGAACTAAAGCTAAGGCTTTAACTGTTTGCCACCATGATACAAGAGGAATGAACCCTGATTTGCTTAAAGAAGTTCTCCAAGTCAAGCCTGGAACTATCCCAGTTTGCCATTTCATTGGCAACAAGGCTGCTGCTTGGGTGCCTTATTCTTCAGAAGATCACGACTGTTCCATCTAGATGCGCACTATCTGTCTATGGACAATATTTCCCATTGAAAAACTTCGTGTTAAAATTATGTTTGTAAATTGAGGATTTTTCACTATGAGGAGATCCTTATGTTCAAACTGGTTTTCTTTGAAGGTATCTATGTATGGGTAAATATGATGTGTCAACATCCGATCTAATGTAGAAAGTGCCATCTATGTATTTCAAATAAAACTAGGTAGAACTATGGGTGTATCTTTGTAGCCAATGCAACTAATGTATATTTGAATTTCCTAATGAGAAAAAACCAAAAAAATTGTGATTCATCTTATCTCTTGATATATGAACCTCAAAGATCATGGTCATGGGAACACTTTCATCCTTGTTAATTAGAACTTAAATTACAATTAGCCACAAACCCATACTTTTTTAGTTTTTCCATCTTAAATAAAATATAAATAATTCAAGTCCTTTACTAATTTTGATTTTGGAGTGACGCTACTTCCCTATGGAAGAGAGGTGCATTTTGGTGTGTCGGCCCTGTTTTAATCAAATTCACTGTTAAGGGTTATACATACTCTAAATACTCAAACAATCTAAAATAAATTTCTAAAAAAACGTTATGTCACCTTTATGGGCGTCAACACCCATATGACAAAATCATACATTCACATCAACTTGGAGATTAATTACAAGTATTTAATATTTTAATGTACTACTAATGGTAGCTATCAACTTGGAGATTAATGTACTAGTAATGGTATTTATCTGTATTGAATATAGACAATATATAAGCGTTTGTGAACTCTTTCTAAACAACTACTCTTGTACAGCGGTAAGACGATCGATAATAGTACTTTGGGGTGGCGAGTTTAATTCTGGTTTCCTAAATCTTATGGCAAAGTTGAATCTAAAGAAACTTTAGGCACCAGTGTATTTTGTTTTTTTATCAATTAATTTTTATTTGCTTTGTGATATAGAAACTACAATCATTATGGCCCACTATAGTTTACAAAAGTATTTGGTAACATTACGCCTTTCGAAAAATTTAATTTTATAACAAAATACGTAAATTTGACGCGAAACAATGTGACGCAAAAAATATAATTTTCGGGTACTCTATGCCGTGGAAAAAAAAATTAGATATTCAAATACGCAAATTTTGTTCCTCAGTCACTGGTTGGGTAATAAATATCTTGACGAAATACGTAAAATGGATACTAAGCAATGAGTTTTTGGGAGTTTCAGACTGTTGAATTTTTTTTAACTATTCAAATACGCAAAGTTCGTTCCTTAATAACCGGTTTCGTGAAAAAATATATTTTGGGTAAAAAATATGTAAAGTGCATCGCTAAGTGCTTTATTTTAGGGTACTTTAAGATTTGAAAAAAAAATTAACTATTCAAATACGCGAAGTTCTTTTATCAATGTAAAGCGTGATCCTTATCAGAGTATTTTGGAGTGCTTTGGGGTTTGGAAAAAAATGTATGTACCCATCACGAACCTCCTCTTCAGCCCACCTCTATGCGCTTTAGAGGACCAACAAATTTTTATTGACCTGAATTATTATTCTAGATAAATTCAACCATAATATGTATAATACTATATATATTTTCAATAAACATATCTCATTCGTCGCATAGGAGAAAAATTCTAGTTATTAGTACGACATCGATGGGGATGCGTGGAGGATATGTGTGTGTATCATGTGTGGCAACCAATTAAATTTTTTTGTTGAATAAATTGTTATCTTGTCTCTATCATATTCTATCTCTATCCTCAGTAAAATATCTTATCATGTCTCGATGCTCTCCTTACCACCAAACTGCCCATTAGTTCTTGTGAAGGAGGAAAAAGACAAGAAATATTAATACTTATGCATAACATTTTAGATGATAAATTGGGGTATTAATTGAAATTTTAATATATTTACGTTTCAATTGAAAATAAAGTAATTCTTCAACGATATTTTGATGATTTTTGTCTTTTATTAATAATAGTTATACTTTTTTGTTGAGAAAAGTTAGATAAGATTTTAAATATAATAGTACATAAATTTATTATTGGAGGAAAAAACAACAACTGATACATAAAATACAAGAAATATTAAAGTTGGGGTATTAATTGAAAATTTAATATATTTACGTTTCAATTGAAAATAAAGTAATTCTTCAACGATATTTTGATGATTTTTGTCTTTTCTTATTAATAGTTAACTTTTTTTTTTAACAAAAGTTAGATAAGATTTTATATGTAATAGTACATAAATTTATTTTTGGAGGAAAAAACAACAACCGACACATGAACTTTCAAGAGGGCCACCAACTCCAAGTTCACTATATATATGTGTGAGATGCAAGCCCATACACACAACACTCTCTAAACTTCCATAGTCATCTATTTTTCATAGCTAGCCATGGAGTTTGCACACCTCTCTGTTTTAGCTCTCTGTTGTGTAAGTTATTTTCTACTCTTCTTCATCACTTATCATTGTCTCAAGTTATTCCCTTTTATATTATTCATATTGGAAGATTTCAGTTTTTACTTGTAAACAAACACTAATGTGAACATTTATTTCTGATTGGCTATTGTGGGGATTGATGCAAAGATCACCATCCTCTCTTTGAAAATTACGGCTATCTATTTGGCCAAGCACTCCTCTACCCAAGACTTTCTCAGATTTGCTCCTACCTTGTTAGTACAATGAATTATTTTAATTTATCATCATGATTTTAACCTTTTAAATAAGTGTATGGATTTAGAGAAACTTTTTTATTCTTAAGTAACACTAAACGTTTGAAATATTGGGAAAATTTAAAACTTGATTGTTGAAAGTATAATACGTTTCATAATATTCATCAAAGTTACTAACATGCAATTTAAAATGTTCATATGAAAATCAAGAAAGGTATAAAATTTAACATATATTTTAAGAGTTTGCTTGGATAAAGTGAGTTGTGCCAAAATTGTAATTTTGCATTTGTGTGCACTCTTATATGATAGCACTAAAATATCAAATGAATATGTGCCTCATAATAACACTATATATGACTTAGGAAACATTTTTCTCTTTATATGGCAGATGGCAGAACCAACAATTTGCCCATCAAAGCTTATGAACTAAACCAGTACTCAACACTCTTTTTGAACATGACCTCTATCCCGGCAAGAAAATCACATTGGGTCAACCTCTCGGCATGAATGGAGGACAAGGTGTTACTGATTCCATATGGCTCGCAAATAAAGAAAGACAGAGTCTTGATGACTTTTGTGGGAGCCCAACTGCTCTAGGAGAACACAAACATTGTGTATCATCCTTGGAATCAATGATGGATTATGTCATTACCAAGTTTGGAACAACCAAGATTAAGCCCATCTCAAGTACCTTTTCCTTAAACCAAAACCAATATACAGTGGAGGAAGTGAAAAGAGTTGGAGACAATGCAATTATGTGCCATAGATTGAATTTCCAAAAAGTTGTATTCAACTGCCACCAAGTCAAAGCAACAACTGCTTACATAGTCTCACTAGTATCCGTTGATGGAACTAAAGCTAAGGCTTTAACTGTTTGCCACCATGATACAAGAGGAATGAACCCTGATTTGCTTAAAGAAGTTCTCCAAGTCAAGCCTGGAACTGTCCCAGTTTGCCATTTCATTGGCAACAAGGCTGCTGCTTGGGTGCCTTATTCTTCAGAAGATCACGACTGTTCCATCTAGATGCGCACTATCTGTCTATAAGCGTTTTGTGAACTCTTTCTAAACAACTACTCTTGTACAGCCGTAAGACGATCGATACTAGTACTTTGGGGTGGCAAGTTTAATTCTGGTTTCCTAAATCTTATGGCAAAGTTGAATCTAAAGAAACTTTAGGCACCAGTGTATTTTGTTTTTTTATCAATTAATTTTTATTTGCTTTGTGATATAGAAACTACAATCATTATGGCCCACTATAGTTTACAAAAGTATTTGGTAACATTACGCCTTTCGAAAAATTTAATTTTATAACAAAATACGTAAATTTGACGCGAAACAATGTGATGCAAAAAATATAATTTTCGGGTACTCTATGCCGTGGAAAAAAAATTAGATATTCAAATACGCAAATTTTGTTCCTCAGTCACTGGTTGGAAAAAAATTTAACTATTCAAATACGCGAAGTTCTTTTATCAATGTAAAGCGTGATCCTTATCAGAGTATTTTGAAGTACTTTGGGGTTTGGAAAAAAATATATGTACCCATCACGAACCTCCTCTTCAGCCCACCTCTATGCGCTTCAGAGGACCAACAAATTTTTATTGACCTGAATTATTATTCTAGACAAATTAAACCAAAATATGTATAATACTATATATATTTTCAATAACCATATCTCATTCATCGAACAGGAGGAAAATTCTAGTTATTAGTACGACATCGATGGGGATGCGTGGAGGATATGTGTGTGTATCATGTGTGGCAACCAATTAAATTTTTTTGTTGCATAAATTGTTATCTTGTCTCTATCATATTCTATCTCTATCCTGTAAAATATCTTATCATGTCTCGATGCTCTCCTTACCACCAAACAGCCCATTAGTTCTTGTGAAGGAGGAAAATACAAGAAATATTAATACTTATGCATAACATTTTAGATGATAAATTGGGGTATTAATTGAAATTTTAATATATTTACGTTTCAATTGAAAATAAAGTAATTCTTCAAATGATATTTTGATGATTTTTGTCTTTTATTAATAATAGTTAACTTTTTTTGTTGAGAAAAGTTAGATAAGATTTTTAATATAATAGTACATAAATTTATTATTGGTGGAAAAAACAACAACCGATACATAAAATACAAGAAATATTAAAGTTGGGGTATTAATTGAAAATTTAATATATTTACGTTTCAATCGAAAATAAAGTAATTCTTCAACGATATATTTGATGATTTTGTCTTTTCTTATTAATAGTTAACTTTTTTTTAACAAAAGTTAGATAAGATTTTATATGTAATAGTACATAAATTTATTTTTGGAGGATAAAACAACAACCGACACATGAACTTTCAAGAGGGCCACCAACTCCAAGTTCACTATATATATGTGCGAGATGCAAGCCCATACACACAACACTCTCTAAACTTCCATAGTCATCTATTTTTCATAGCTAGCCATGGAGTTTGCACACCTCTCTGCTTTTAGCTCTCTCTGTGTGTAAGTTATTTTCTACTCTTCTTCATCACTTATCATTGTCTCAAGTTATTCCCTTTTTTATTATTCATATTGGAAGAATTTATTTACAGTTGGCTATTGTGGGGATTGATGCAGCATCACCATCCTCTGCTGAAAATTACTGGCTATCTATTTGGCCAAGCACTCCTCTGCCCAAGACTTTCTCAGATTTGCTCCTACCTTGTTAGTACAATGAATTATTTTAATTTATCATCATGATATTAACCTTTTAAATAAGTGTATGGATTTAGAGAAACTTTTTATTCTTAAGTAACACTAAACGTTTGAAATATTGGGAAATTTTAAAACTTGATTGTTGAAAGTATAATACGTTTCATAATATTCATCAAAGTTACTAACATGCAATTTAAAATGTTCATATGAAAATCAAGAAAGGTAAAAAATTTAACATATATTTTAAGAGTTTGCTTGGATAAAGATCAACTTAACAATAAAGTGAGTTGTGCCAAAATTGTAATTTTGCATTTGTGTGTGTCATACCCCAATTTTGTCCGGCTTAGGTCAAAACCCTAATTTTTCCAAAAAAATAAATAAACAGAGGAGAAGAGAGCATCATGCATTGCATTTAGGTTTCTAAAAGTCATTTCAAAGCTTCTAAAATCATTTTTGGAGTTGGAATGCACTTTTGGACAAACTAGGGTTTTTAAGTGCAAAAGGGTATTTTGGTCATTTCGCAAATAAGGGATAATTCCTCGGAAAAGCCATTCAACATGCATTTCAAGGCATTAGAGGTCATTCCTAGGGTGAAAAGCCATTTTTGAAGTGAAAACATGCTTTGGGCAAAGAACTAGGGTTTTTAGGGTGAAAGGGCATTTTGGTCATTTCACAATAAAACGGTCTTTAAATCCCAAATCACTGAACAATCATCAATGATTTATTTGAGGAGTATTTGTGCCTAATTGTGATTGTTTTTGCGCATAAATATTAAACCTTTTGGCATAAAAATCAAGTCTTTGGATAGAAGGGTAAAATGGTCATTTCCTTTGAGGTGGGGTAAACAAATCAATTTTGGGATTGGTGAGATCATAAAATTCAGAGCCCAATCATTGAATCATGGGACATGGCCCAAAATGGCATGAATTTAGAAGAATGATCTAGAAAGGAATATCCTATTTTCTTTTGAATTTTGAAAGATCATGTATAGTACAATAGTACAATTTGCAATTCCACTCACTCTCCCACTCCCTTAGCTGCGCATAACAGCCATACTCCATGCATTTTTGATTTATTTTATTGGTTGCAAATGATGTTTGAATCTTAGCCTTCCATTTAAGTGTGAAATGCAATCCTCACCTTTCATTTGAATTAAAATGGCACTTGTGTAATAAGCTTCATGGAAAAATACAATTTTGAAAATGAGCTTATCCTTCACCACCCTCCTTATGCTGCACACCCAGCCCTCTCTCTCCTCATTTTATTTCCCTTAATCCATGTGACATTGCATCTTGACCATTGATTCAATTTCTTTCTCAAATCCTATTGGTTTACAAGAGATACATTGTCATAAATACCCTTAAGTTTTTACCCCATATAAAAACCCAAAAATAAGATCAAAGAAAGGAGGACACTCTCATTTTACCCTAGCACACAACTTCCTCCTCCTCTCCCTCTCCCTCCTTTCTCCTCCATTTTCTTTTCAAGTTTCATCCACCAAACCACCTAAAATTCACTCCATCTTCATATACCTTCTTCCTTTCACCCTTGGTTCCATTTTTACATCACTAAAGAGTTTGATTTCTTCAAGTTTGCGTGACCTTTGGGGTTGGTTTGTGAGGATTGTGGTTGATTTGCTCTTGATCTTCATTTCTACCTTTGTTTATCTTGGAACTAAGGTACAACCTAAACTTTTGCATTTTCATCAATTTTCTTGCATTAAAATCTTTTCACTTATATATTTGCATCTCATAACATCATTTTAAATGTAGATTAGGGGCTGTTGTGGGTGAGAGCTGGTCCATCACCCACTAAATAATTTGTTCTTGTGACTATGTGTGATTATGTAGTGTTCTTGTGATTTATTCTTTGCTCATATGATTTTTACCAAATAAAAACATGTTTTCCTCTTCTTTTTGCCTTGGTCTTGGGCCTAACTCATGATCCTTGTGTTGTTCTTGTTCATTAGATGGTTTGAAGTTTGAATAATGCATGATTAATTGTGTTAATTTTGTGAATGAATAATGAGCTATACTTGTTGTTAAATCTTGATGTTTTGAGCTTGAATCTTGGGGGGTATGGTTTCGGTTTTGGTTCCTAAATCTTAGGTTCTTGTTTGTTTTGTTGTCCATCATGTATTCATGCTTTTCTATGTGATTGGATAAATTTTGATGAAAGAATTTGATGATTTTTAGGCCTTTAGGTTCAAGCAAAATTTTTTAGGGTTTTGTTGCTTTGTCTTTCCTTTGATTTTTGCATGAAAAATGTTGGTTTGGATTGACAATAGATTTCGGCCTTGTAGACCTTTCATGCCGATTTAATATGTTTGAACCACAAAAATAATTGTTGCTAAGTCTTGTGAAAATAAAATTTGTTTCAAGGTCATTTAGCTTTGCCAATCATGATGTGAGCTAGGGTTTGTGACTTTGCTTGCAAAACCTAATTGAAGTAGGTATTAAATGATCTTTTTCCTCAAGTTGTTTCAACCTAAGTTGCTTGCCATTTGTTGTTTGGTTGAAGATTAGCAATATGAGGCTCACTTGTGCTTCATGCACTTTAACTTAAGTGAGATGATTGCTTAACATGGTTCAATCTTCCATTTGTGTGCTAATCGTTTAATTGTTGATGATGTGTAAAAGGATTCCCACTTATGCCTAAAGGCATATACCTAATGGAGTGGAAGATTACTTCAAATGATTCAACTTGCTTTTAAATTCCAATGCAAATTTGTGCTTCCATTTGTTTAGGACAATTTGTGAATACTCCTCATGATTGCTTTCAATTCGGCCTAGGGCTCAAAACTTGACTTATATTTTCGCAATGTTGTTCTTGTGAGCATTTCTTTGCAACTTACTTGGTTTACGTTTGGTCTCACATATTCATACCGTTAATTGTTGATGATTCAATATCATTTTTGTGCATTGTTGTTGTAAATGGTAATGAGTATGCTTGTGCTCCATTTGTTGTTTACTTTGCTCGCGGACCGGTAAATATTGTGTCTCGGTTTTGACTTGAAAAATGATTTGAAATGTTCTACGTCTTTTCAAACCCGAAATTAGATGTTTTTTCCGATAAAAACCCTAAGGCGTTTTCTTAAATAAATCATTAGCCATCACTCGAAGTTGTTGCTTGTTTGATCGCTAATGAGGAGTTATTAGTGATAGCCACTCGAAGCCTTTTCTTGTTTAACTATCATGAAAACTCCCACACATTAACTAAACAACAAAAACCAATTCAAAATTTCCAAGAATAACACGAGCTATTAGTGATAATCATCATTGAGGCTCACGACCTTTTTCAAAACCGTTTTCAAAAGGAATAATGCAACGTTGTCACTTGTAATCACTCGAAGCCGTTGTTTGTTTGATTACCGGTTCCAACTCTCTTTTTTCTTTCGAGTTAGTATTGAATGCCACTCGAAGCCTTTGCTTGTTTGGCGTTCGAAAACACTCGAGTCTTACTTCAAAAATTCCAAAACTTAAACTCCTAAGCCGTTTTCAGACGCAAAACAAGAACTACGTAGCTTTGATACCTCATTCCGTGAGGGTGCATAGGATCGGGTCCATGTCCCGTCAAGCACCCTTTTCAAAAATCTTTGTTTTGTTCCGCTTTTCAAAGATATCAAAAACATTCCTTATTTCCCCGTTGTTTTTAATAAAGCAATTTCTCGAAAGGAAAGAAAAGAAAAGAAAAGAAGTAGAACGATTATTTTCAAATCAAACATTTCAAAACCACATCAAGTTAATGGTTCCCTTTCGGTAGAAAGGGCGTGTGGGGTGCTAATACCTTCCCCATGCGCAACCGACCCCCGAACCTACATCTCTGTGTTTTCAAAAGACCACCCGCGTTTCCCAAAAAAGGTTTTTTCAATGTTTTCCTAAATAAATATTGGTGGCGGCTCTACTATTTTCACGTTGTCAAACTGAAAAGTCCAAACCGGATTTTTCGGGGCGCAACAGTGTGCACTCTTATATGATAGCATTAAAATATCAAATGAATATGTGCCTCATAATAACACTATATATGACTTAGGAAACATTTTTCTCTTTATATGGCAGATGGCAGAACCAACAATTTGCCCATCAAAGCTTATGAACTAAACCAGTACTCAACACTCTTTTTCGAACATGACCTCTATCCCGGCAAGAAAATCACATTGGGTCAACCTCTCAGCATGAATGGAGGACAAGGTGTTACAGATTCCATATGGCTCGCAATCAAAGAAAGACAGAGTCTTGATGACTTTTGTGGGAGCCCAACTGCTCTAGGAGAACACAAACATTGTGTATCGTCCTTGGAATCAATGATGGATTATGCCATTACCAAGTTTGGAACAACCAAGATTAAGCCCATCTCAAGTACCTTTTCCTTAAACCAAAACCAATATACAGTGGAGGAAGTGAAAAGAGTTGGAGACAATGCAATTATGTGCCATAGATTGAATTTCCAAAAAGTTGTATTCAACTGCCACCAAGTCAAAGCAACAACTGCTTACATAGTCTCACTAGTAGCCGTTGATGGAACTAAAGCTAAGGCTTTAACTGTTTGCCACCATGATACAAGATGAATGAACCCTGATTTGCTTAAAGAAGTTCTCCAAGTCAAGCCTGGAACTGTCCCAGTTTGCCATTTCATTGGCAACAAGGTTGCTGCTTGGGTGCCTTATTCTTCTAAAGATCACGACTGTTCCATCTAGATGCGCACTATCTGTCTATGGACATTATTTCCCATTGAATAACTTCATCTTAAAATTATGTTTTTAAATTGAGGATTTTTCACTATCAAGAGATCCTTATGTTCAAACTGGATTTCTTTGAAGGTATCTATGTATGGGTAAATATGATGTGTCAACATCCGGTCTAATGTAGAAAGTGCCATCCATGTATTTCAAATAAAACTAGGTAGAACTATGGGTGTATCTTTGTAGCCAATGCAACTAATGTATATTTGAATTTCCTAATGAGAAAAAAACCAAAAAAATTGTGATTCATCTTATCTCTTCATATATGAACCTCAAAGATCATGGTCATGGGAAAACTTTCATCCTTGTTAATTAAAACTTAAATTACAATTAGCCACAAACCCGTACTTTTTTAGTTTTTCCATCTTAAATAAAATATAAATAATTCAAGTCCTTTACTAATTTTGATTTTGGAGTGACGCTACTTCCCTATGAAAGAGAGGTGCATTATGGTGTGTCGGCCCTGTTTTAATCAAATTCACTGTTAAGGGTTATACATACTCTAAATACTCAAACAATATCTAAAATAAATTTCAAAAAAAAAAAACTTTATGTCACCTTTATGGCCGTCAACACCCATATGACAAAATAATACATTCACATCAACTTGGAGATTAATTACAAGTGTTTAATATTTTAATTTACTACTAATGGTAGCTATCAACTTGGAGATTAATGTACTAGTAATGGTATTTATCTGTATTGACTATAGACAATATATAAGCGTTTGTGAACTCTTTCTAAACAACTACTCTTGTACAGCGGTAAGACGATTGATACTAGTACTTTGGGGTGGCGAGTTTAATTCTGGTTTCCTAAATCTTATGGCAAAGTTGAATCTAAAGCAACTTTAGGCACCAGTGTAGTTTGTTTTTTTATCAATTAATTTTTATTTGCTTTGTGATATAGAAACTACAATCATTATGGCCCACTATAGTTTACAAAAGTATTTGGTAACATTACGCCTTTCGAAAAATTTAATTTTATAACAAAATACGTAAATTTGACGCGAAACAATGTGACGCAAAAAATATAATTTTCGGGTACTCTATGCCGTGGAAAAAAAATTAGATATTCAAATACGCGACTTTTGTTCCTCAGTCACCGGTTGGGTAATAAATATCGTGACCAAATACGTAAAATGGATACTAAGCAATGAGTTTTTGGGAGTTTCAGAGTGTTGAAATTTTTTTAACTATTCAAATACGCAAAGTTCGTTCCTTAATAACCGGTTTCGTGAAAAAATATATTTTGGTTAAAAAATATGTAAAGTGCATTGCTAAGCGCTTTATTTTAGGGTACTTTAAGATTTGGAAAAAATTTTAACTATTCAAATACGCGAAGTTCTTTTATCAATGTAAAGCGTGATCCTTATCAAAGTATTTTGGAGTACTTTGGGGTTTGGAAAAAAATGTATGTACCCATCACAAACCTCCTCTTCAGCCCACCTCTATGCGCTTCAGAGGACCAACAAATTTTTATTGACCTGAATTATTATTCTAGACAAATTAAACCAAAATATGTATAATACTATATATATTTTCAATAACCATATCTCATTCGTCGAACAGGAGGAAAATTCTAGGTATTAGTACGACATCGATGGGGATGCGTGGAGGATATGTGTGTGTATCATGTGTGGCAACCAATTAAATTTTTTTGTTGCATAAATTATTATCTTGTCTCTATCATATTCTATCTCTATCCTGTAAAATATCTTATCATGTCTCGATGCTCTCCTTACCACCAAACTTCCCATTAGTTCTTGTGAAGGAGGAAAAATACAAGAAATATTAATACATATGCATAACATTTTAGATGATAAATTGGGTATTAATTGAAATTTTAATATATTTACGTTTCAATTGAAAATAAAGTAATTCTTCAACGATATTTTGATGATTTTTGTCTTTTATTAATAATAGTTAACTTTTTTTGTTGAGAAAAGTTAGATAAGATTTTTAATATAATAGTACATAAATTTATTATTGGTGGAAAAAACAAAAACCGATACATAAAATACAAGAAATATTAAAGTTGGGGTATTAATTGAAAATTTAATATATTTACGTTTCAATCGAAAATAAAGTAATTCTTCAACGATATTTTGATGATTTTTGTCTTTTCTTATTAATAGTTAACTTTTTTTTAACAAAAGTTAGATAATATTTTATATGTAATAGTACATAAATTTATTTTTGGAGGATAAAACAACAACCGACACATGAACTTTCAAGAGGGCCACCAACTCCAAGTTCACTATATATATGTGCGAGATGCAAGCCTATACACACAACACTCTCTAAACTTCCATAGTCATCTATTTTTCATAGCTAGCCATGGAGTTTGCACACCTCTCTGTTTTAGCTCTCTGCTATGTAAGTTATTTTCTACCCTTCTTCATCACTTATCATTGTCTCAAGTTATTCCCTTTTTTATTATTCATATTGGAAGATTTCAGTTTTTGCTTGTAAACAAACACTAATGTGAACATTTATTTACAGTTGGCTATTGTGGGGATTGATGCAAAGATCACCATCCTCTCTTTGAAAATTATCTGGCTATCTATTTGGCCAAGCACTCCTCTGCCCAAGACTTTCTCAGATTTGCTCCTACCTTGTTAGTACAATGAATTATTTTAATTTATCATCATGATTTTAACCTTTTAAATAAGTGTATGGATTTAGAGAAACTTTTTTATTCTTAAGTAACACTAAACGTTTGAAATATTGGGAAAATTTAAAACTTGATTGTTGAAAGTATAATATGTTTCATAATATTCATCAAAGTTACTAACATGCAATTTAAAATGTTCATATGAAAATCAAGAAAGGTAAAAAATTTAACATATATTTTAAGAGTTTGCTTGGATAAAGATCAACTTAAGAATAAAGTGAGTTGTACCAAAATTGTAATTTTGCATTTGTGTGCACTCTTATATGATAGAATTAAAATATCAAATGAATATGTGCCTCATAATAACACTATATATGACTTAGGAAACAGTTTTCTCTTTATATGGCAAATGGCAGAACCAACAATTTGCCCATCAAAGCTTATGAACTAAACCAGTACTCAACACTCTTTTTCGAACATGACCTCTAACCCGGCAAGAAAATCACATTGGGTCAACCTCTAAGCATGAATGGAGGACAAGGTGTTACAGATTCCATATGGCTCACAAACAAAGAAAGACAGAGTCTTGATGACTTTTGTGGGAGCCCAACTGCTCTAGGAGAACATAAACATTGTGTATCGTCCTTGGAATCAATGATGGATTATGTCATTACCAAGTTTGGAACAACCAAGATTAAGCCTATCTCAAGTACCTTTTCCTTAAACCAAAACCAATATACAGTGGAGGAAGTGAAAAGAGTTGGAGACAATGCAATTATGTGCCATAGATTGAATTTCCAAAAAGTTGTATTCAACTGCCACCAAGTCAAAGCAACAACTGCTTACATAGTCTCACTAGTAGCCGTTGATGGAACTAAAGCTAAGGCTTTAACTGTTTGCCACCATGATACAAGAGGAATGAACCCTGATTTGCTTAAAGAAGTTCTCCAAGTCAAGCTTGAACTGTCCCAGTTTGCCATTTCATTGGCAACAAGGCTGCTGCGTGGGTTCCTTATTCTTCTGAAGATCACGACTGTTCCATCTAGATGCGCACTATCTGTCTATGGACATTATTTCCCATTGAATAACTTCATGTTAAAATTATGTTTGTAAATTGAGGATTTTTCACTATCAGGAGATCCTTATGTTCAAACTGGCTTTCTTTGAAGGTATCTATGTATGGGTAAATATGATGTGTCAACATCCGGTCTAATGTAGAAAGTGCCATCCATGTATTTCAAATAAAACGAGGTAGAACTATCGGTGTATCTTTGTAGCCAATGCAACTAATGTATATTTGAATTTCCTAATGAGAAAAAACCAAAAAAATTGTGATTCATCTTATCTCTTGATATATGAACCTCAAAGATCATGGTCATGGGAAAACTTTCATCCTTGTTAATTAGAACTTAAATTACAATTAGCCGCAAACCCATATTTTTTTAGTTTTTCCGTCTTAAATAAAATATAAATAAATCAAGTCCTTTACTAATTTTGATTTTGGAATGACGCTACTTCCCTATGGAAGAGAGGTGTATTATGGTGTGTCGGCCCTGTTTTAATCAAATTCATTGTTAAGGGTTATACATACTCTAAATACTCAAACAATCTAAAATAAATTTCAAAAAAAAACTTTATGTCACCTTTATGGGCGTCAACACCCATATGACAAAATCATACATTCACATCAACTTCGAGATTAATTACAAGTATTTAATATTTTAATGTACTACTAACGGTAGCTATCAACTTGGAGATTAATGTACTAGTAATGGTATCTATCTGTATTGAATATAGACAATATATAAGCGTTTGTGAACTGTTTCTAAACAACTACTCTTGTACAGCGGTATGACGATCGATACTAGTACTTTGGGGTGGCGAGTTTAATTCTGGTTTCCTAAATCTTATGGCAAAGTTGAATCTAAAGCAACTTTAGGCACCAGTGTAGTTTGTTTTTTTATCAATTAATTTTTATTTGCTTTGTGATATAGAAACTACAATCATTATGGCCCACTATAGTTTACAAAAGTATTTGGTAACATTACGCCTTTCGAAAAAATTAATTTTATAACAAAATACGTAAATTTGACGCGAAACATTGTGACGCAAAAAATATAATTTTCGGGTACTCTATGCCGTGGAAAAAAATTAGATATTCAAATACGCGAATTTTGTTCCTCAGTCACCGGTTGGGTAATAAATATCGTGACGAAATACGTAAAATGGATACTGAGCAATGAGTTTTTGGGAGTTTCAGAGTGTTGAAATTTTTTTAACTATTCAAATACGCAAAGTTCGTTCCTTAATAACCGGTTTCGTGAAAAAATATATTTTGGTTAAAAATATGTAAAGTGCATCGCTAAGCGCTTTATTTTAGGGTACTTTAAGATTTGGAAAAAATTTTAAATATTCAAATACGCGAAGTTCTTTTATCAATGTAAAGCGTGATCCTTATCAGAGTATTTTGGAGTGCTTTGGGGTTTGGAAAAAAATGTATGTACCCATCACGAACTTCCTCTTCAGCCCATCTCTATGCGCTCCAGAGGACCAACAAATTTTTATTGACCTGAATTATTATTCTAGACAAATTAAACCAAAATATGTATAATACTATATATATTTTCAATAACCATGTCTCATTCGTCGCATAGGAGGAAAATTCTAGTTATTAGTACGACATTGATGGGGATGCGTGGAGAATATGTGTGTGTATCATGTGTGGCAACAAATTAAATTTTTTTATTGCATAAATTGTTATCTTGTCTCTATTATATTCTATCTCTATCCTGCAAAATATCTTATCATGTCTCGATGCTCTCCTTACCACCAAACTGCCCATTAGTTCTTGTGAAGGAGGAAAAAGACAAGAAATATTAATACTTATGCATAACATTTTAGATGATAAATTGGGGTATTAATTGAAATTTTAATATTTTTACGTTTCAATTGAAAATAAAGTAATTCTTCAACGATATTTTGATGATTTTTGTCTTTTGTTAATAATAGTTAACTTTTTTTTTTCAGAAAAGTTAGATAAGATTTTAAATATAATAGTACATAAATTTATTATTGGTGGAAAAAACAACAGCCGATACATAAAATACAAGAAATATTAAAGTTGGGGTATTAATTGAAAATTTAATATATTTACGTTTCAATTGAAAATAAAGTAATTCTTCAACGATATTTTGATGATTTTTGTCTTTTCTTATTAATAGTTAACTTTTTTTTTAACAAAAGTTAGATAAGATTTTATATATAATAGTACATAAATTTATTTTTGGAGGAAAAAACAACAACCGACACATGAACTTTCAAGAGGGCCACCAACTCCAAGTTCACTATATATATGTGCGAGATGCAAGCCTATACACACAACACTCTCTAAACTTCCATAGTCATCTATTTTTCATAGCTAGCCATGGAGTTTGCACACCTCTCTGTTTTAGCTCTCTGCTATGTAAGTTATTTTCTACCCTTCTTCATCACTTATCATTGTCTCAAGTTATTCCCTTTTTTATTATTCATATTGGAAGATTTCAGTTTTTGCTTGTAAACAAACACTAATGTGAACATTTATTTACAGTTGGCTATTGTGGGGATTGATGCAGCATCACCATCCTCTGCTGAAAATTACTGGCTATCTATTTGGCCAAGCACTCCTCTGCCCAAGACTTTCTCAGATTTGCTCCTACCTTGTTAGTACAATGAATTATTTTAATTTATCATCATGATTTTAACCTTTTAAATAAGTGTATGGATTTAGAGAAACTTTTTTATTCTTAAGTAACACTAAACGTTTGAAATATTGGGAAAATTTAAAACTTGATTGTTGAAAGTATAATATGTTTCATAATATTCATCAAAGTTACTAACATGCAATTTAAAATGTTCATATGAAAATCAAGAAAGGTAAAAAATTTAACATATATTTTAAGAGTTTGCTTGGATAAAGATCAACTTAAGAATAAAGTGAGTTGTACCAAAATTGTAATTTTGCATTTGTGTGCACTCTTATATGATAGAATTAAAATATCAAATGAATATGTGCCTCATAATAACACTATATATGACTTAGGAAACAGTTTTCTCTTTATATGGCAAATGGCAGAACCAACAATTTGCCCATCAAAGCTTATGAACTAAACCAGTACTCAACACTCTTTTTCGAACATGACCCTCTACCCGGCAAGAAAATCACATTGGGTCAACCTCTAAGCATGAATGGAGGACAAGGTGTTCTGATTCCATATGGCTCACAAACAAAGAAAGACAGAGTCTTGATGACTTTTGTGGGAGCCAATCGCTCTAGGAGAACACAAACATTGTGTATCGTCCTTGGAATCAATGATGGATTATGTCATTACCAAGTTTGGAACAACCAAGATTAAGCCCATCTCATGTACCTTTTCCTTAAACCAAAACCAATATACAGTGGAGGAAGTGAAAAGAGTTGGAGACAATGCAATTATGTGCCATAGATTGAATTTCCAAAAAGTTGTATTCAACTGCCACCAAGTCAAAGCAACAACTGCTTACATAGTCTCACTAGTAGCCGTTGATGGAACTAAAGCTAAGGCTTTAACTGTTTGCCACCATGATACAAGAGGAATGAACCCTGATTTGCTTAAAGAAGTTCTCCAAGTCAAGCCTGGAACTGTCCCAGTTTGCCATTTCATTGGCAACAAGGCTGCTGCTTGGGTGCCTTATTCTTCTGAAGATCACGACTGTTCCATCTAGATGCGCACTATCTGTCTATGGACATTATTTCCCATTGAATAACTTCATGTTAAAATTATGTTTGTAAATTGAGGATTTTTCACTATCAGGAGATCCTTATGTCCAAACTGGCTTTCTTTGAAGGTATCTATGTATGGGTAAATATGATGTGTCAACATCCGGTCTAATGTAGAAAGTGCCATCCATGTATTTCAAATAAAACGAGGTAGAACTATCGGTGTATCTTTGTAGCCAATGCAACTAATGTATATTTGAATTTCCTAATGAGAAAAAACCAAAAAAAATGTAATTCATCTTATCTCTTGATATATGAACCTCAAAGATCATGGTCATGGGAAAACTTTCATCCTTGTTAATTAGAACTTAAATTACAATTAGCCGCAAACCCATATTTTTTTAGTTTTTCCGTCTTAAATAAAATATAAATAAATCAAGTCCTTTACTAATTTTGATTTTGGAATGACGCTACTTCCCTATGGAAGAGAGGTGCATTATGGTGTGTCGGCCCTGTTTTAATCAAATTCATTGTTAAGGGTTATACATACTCTAAATACTCAAACAATCTAAAATAAATTTCAAAAAAAAACTTTATGTCACCTTTATGGGCGTCAACACCCATATGACAAAATCATACATTCACATCAACTTGGAGATTAATTACAAGTATTTAATATTTTAATGTACTACTAATGGTAGCTATCAACTTGGAGATTAATGTACTAGTAATGGTATCTATCTGTATTGAATATAGACAATATATAAGTGTTTGTGAACTCTTTCTAAACAACTACTCTTGTACAGGCGGTATGACGATCGATACTAGTACTTTGGGGTGGCGAGTTTAATTCTGGTTTCCTAAATCTTATGGCAAAGTTGAATCTAAAGCAACTTTAGGCACCAGTGTAGTTTGTTTTTTTATCAATTAATTTTTATTTGCTTTGTGATATAGAACTACAATCATTATGGCCCACTATAGTTTACAAAAGTATTTGGTAACATTACGCCTTTCGAAAAATTTAATTTTATAACAAAATACGTAAATTTGACGCGAAACAATGTGACGCAAAAAATATAATTTTCGGGTACTCTATGCCGTGGAAAAAAAATTAGATATTCAAATACGCAAATTTTGTTCCTCAGTCACTGGTTGGGTAATAAATATCTTGACGAAATACGTAAAATGGATACTAAGCAATGAGTTTTTGGGAGTTTCAGACTGTTGAATTTTTTTTAACTATTCAAATACGCAAAGTTCGTTCCTTAATAACCGGTTTCGTGAAAAAATATATTTTGGGTAAAAAATATGTAAAGTGCATCGCTAAGTGCTTTATTTTAGGGTACTTTAAGATTTGAAAAAAAATTTAACAATTCAAATACGCGAAGTTCTTTTATCAATGTAAAGCGTGATCCTTATCAGAGTATTTTGGAGTGCTTTGGGGTTTGGAAAAAAATGTATGTACCCATCACGAACCTCCTCTTCAGCCCACCTCTATGCGCTTTAGAGGACCAACAAATTTTTTTTGACTGAATTATTATTCTAGATAAATTAAACCAAAATATGTATAATACTATATATATTTTCAATAACCATATCTCATTGGTCGCATAGGAGAGAAAATTCTAGTTATTAGTACGACATTGATGGGGATGCGTGGAGGAATATGTGTGTGTATCATGTGTGGCAACAAATTAAATTTTTTTGTTGAATAAATTGTTATCTTGTCTCTATTATATTCTATCTCTATCCTGTAAAATATCTTATCATGTCTCGATGCTCTCCTTACCACCAAACTGCCCATTAGTTCTTGTGAAGGAGGAAAAAGACAAGAAATATTAATACTTATGCATAACATTTTAGATGATAAATTGGGGTATTAATTGAAATTTTAATATATTTACGTTTCAATTGAAAATAAAGTAATTCTTCAACGATATTTTGATGATTTTTGTCTTTTATTAATAATAGTTAACTTTTTTTGTTGAGAAAAGTTAGATAAGATTTTAAATATAATAGTACATAAATTTATTATTGGTGGAAAAAACAACAGCCGATACATAAAATACAAGAAATATTAAAGTTGGGGTATTAATTGAAAATTTAATATATTTACGTTTCAATTGAAAATAAAGTAATTCTTCAACGATATTTTGATGATTTTTGTCTTTTCTTATTAATAGTTAACTTTTTTTTTAACAAAAGTTAGATAAGATTTTATATATAATAGTACATAAATTTATTTTTGGAGGAAAAAACAACAACCGACACATGAACTTTCAAGAGGGCCACCAACTCCAAGTTCACTATATATATGTGTGAGATGCAAGCCCATACACACAACACTCTCTAAACTTCCATAGTCATCTATTTTTCATAGCTAGCCATGGAGTTTGCACACCTCTCTGTTTTAGCTCTCTGTTGTGTAAGTTATTTTCTACTCTTCTTCATCACTTATCATTGTCTCAAGTTATTCCCTTTTATATTATTCATATTGGAAGATTTCAGTTTTTACTTGTAAACAAACACTAATGTGAACATTTATTTACAGTTGGCTATTGTGGGGATTGATGCAGCATCACCATCCTCTGCTGAAAATTACTGGCTATCTATTTGGCCAAGCACTCCTCTTCCCAAGACTTTCTCAGATTTGCTCCTACCTTGTTAGTACAATGAATTATTTTAATTTATCATCATGATTTTAACCTTTTAAATAAGTGTATGGATTTAGAGAAACTTTTTATTCTTAATTAACACTAAACGTTTGAAATATTGGGAAAATTTAAAACTTGATTGTTGAAAGTATAATACGTTTCATAATATTCATCAAAGTTACTAACATGCAATTTAAAATGTTCTTATGAAAATCAAGAAAGGTAAAAATTTTAACATATATTTTAAGAGTTTGCTTGGATAAAGATCAACTTAACAATAAAGTGAGTTGTGCCAAAATTGTAATTTTGCATTTGTGTGCATTCTTATATGCTAGCATTAAAATATCAAATGAATTTGTGCCTCATAATAACACTATATATGACTTAGGAAACATTTTTCTCTTTATATGGCAGATGGCAGAACCAACAATTTGCCCATCAAAGCTTATGAACTAAACCAGTACTCAACACTCTTTCTCGAACATGACCTCTATCCCGGCAAGAAAATCACATTGGGTCAACCTCTCAGCATGAATGGAGGACAAGGTGTTACAGATTCCATATGGCTCGCAAACAAAGAAAGACAGAGTCTTGATGACTTTTGTGGGAGCCCAACTGCTCTAGGAGAACACAAACATTGTGTATCGTCCTTGGAATCAATGATGGATTATGTCATTACCAAGTTTGGAACAACCAAGATTAAGCCCATCTCAAGTACCTTTTCCTTAAACCAAAACCAATATACAGTGGAGGAAGTGAAAAGAGTTGGAGACAATGCAATTATGTGCCATAGATTGAATTTCCAAAAAGTTGTATTCAACTGCCACCAAGTCAAAGCAACAATCGCTTACATAGTCTCACTAGTAGCCGTTGATGGAACTAAAGCTAAGGCTTTAAGCTGTTTGCCACCATGATACAAGAGGAATGAACACGATTTGCTTAAAGAAGTTCTCCAAGTCAAGCACTCGAATCGTCCCGGTTGCCATTTCATTGGCAACAAGTTTCTTTGCTTGGGTGCCTTATTCTTACGAAGATCACGATCTATTCCATCTAGATGCGCACTATCTGTCTATGGACATTATTTCCCATTGAATAACTTCATGTTAAAATTATGTTTGTAAATTGAGGATTTTTCACTATCAGGAGATCCTTATGTCCAAACTGGCTTTCTTTGAAGGTATCTATGTATGGGTAAATATGATGTGTCAACATCCGGTCTAATGTAGAAAGTGCCATCCATGTATTTCAAATAAAACGAGGTAGAACTATCGGTGTATCTTTGTAGCCAATGCAACTAATGTATATTTGAATTTCCTAATGAGAAAAAACCAAAAAAAATGTAATTCATCTTATCTCTTGATATATGAACCTCAAAGATCATGGTCATGGGAAAACTTTCATCCTTGTTAATTAAAACTTAAATTACAATTAGCCACAAACCCGTACTTTTTTAGTTTTTCCATCTTAAATAAAATATAAATAATTCAAGTCCTTTACTAATTTTGATTTTGGAGTGACGCTACTTCCCTATGGAAGAGAGGTGCATTATGGTGTGTCGGCCCTATTTTAATCAAATTCATTGTTAAGGGTTATACATACTCTAAATACTCAAACAATCTAAAATAAATTTCAAAAAAAAACTTTATGTCACCTTTATGGGCGTCAACACCCATATGACAAAATCATACATTCACATCAACTTGGAGATTAATTACAAGTATTTAATATTTTAATGTACTACTAATGGTAGCTATCAACTTGGAGATTAATGTACTAGTAATGGTATCTATCTGTATTGAATATAGACAATATATAAGCGTTTGTGAACTCTTTCTAAACAACTACTCTTGTACAGCGGTATGACGATCGATACTAGTACTTTTGGGTGGCGAGTTTAATTCTGGTTTCCTAAATCTTATGGCAAAGTTGAATCTAAAGCAACTTTAGGCACCAGTGTAGTTTGTTTTTTTATCAATTAATTTTTATTTGCTTTGTGATATAGAACTACAATCATTATGGCCCACTATAGTTTACAAAAGTATTTGGTAACATTACGCCTTTCGAAAAATTTAATTTTATAACAAAATACGTAAATTTGACGCGAAACAATGTGACGCAAAAAATATAATTTTCGGGTACTCTATGCCGTGGAAAAAAATTAGATATTCAAATACGCAAATTTTGTTCCTCGATCCCTTTGGTTGGGTAATAAATATCTTGACGAAATACGTAAAATGGATACTAAGCAATGAGTTTTTGGGAGTTTCTGACTGTTGAATTTTTTTTAACTATTCAAATACGCAAAGTTCGTTCCTTAATAACCGGTTTCGTGAAAAAATATATTTTGGGTAAAAAATATGTAAAGTGCATCGCTAAGTGCTTTATTTTAGGGTACTTTAAGATTTGAAAAAAAATTTAACAATTCAAATACGCGAAGTTCTTTTATCAATGTAAAGCGTGATCCTTATCAGAGTATTTTGGAGTGCTTTGGGGTTTGGAAAAAAATGTATGTACCCATCACGAACCTCCTCTTCAGCCCACCTCTATGCGCTTTAGAGGACCAACAAATTTTTATTGACTGAATTATTATTCTAGATAAATTCAACCATAATATGTATAATACTATATATATTTTCAATAACCATATCTCATTAAATCGCATAGGAGAAAAATTCTAGTTATTAGTACGACATCGATGGGGATGCGTGGAGGATATGTGTGTGTATCATGTGTGGCAACCAATTAAATTTTTTTGTTGAATAAATTGTTATCTTGTCTCTATCATATTCTATCTCTATCCCTGTAAAATATCTTATCATGTCTCGATGCTCTCCTTACCACCAAAGCGCCCATTAGTTCTTGTGAAGGAGGAAAAGACAAGAAATATTAATACTTATGCATAACATTTTAGATGATAAATTGGGGTATTAATTGAAATTTTAATATATTTACGTTTCAATTGAAAATAAAGTAATTCTTCAACGATATTTTGATGATTTTTGTCTTTTATTAATAATAGTTAACTTTTTTGTTGAGAAAAGTTAGATAAGATTTTAAATATAATAGTACATAAATTTATTATTGGAGGAAAAAACAACAACTGATACATAAAATACAAGAAATATTAAAGTTGGGGTATTAATTGAAAATTTAATATATTTACGTTTCAATTGAAAATAAAGTAATTCTTCAACGATATTTTGATGATTTTTGTCTTTTCTTATTAATAGTTAACTTTTTTTTTAACAAAAGTTAGATAAGATTTTATATGTAATAGTACACAAATTTATTTTTGGAGGAAAAAACAACAACCGACACATGAACTTTCAAGAGGGCCACCAACTCCAAGTTCACTATATATATGTGTGAGATGCAAGCCCATACACACAACACTCTCTAAACTTCCATAGTCATCTATTTTTCATAGCTAGCCATGGAGTTTGCACACCTCTCTGTTTTAGCTCTCTGTTGTGTAAGTTATTTTCTACTCTTCTTCATCACTTATCATTGTCTCAAGTTATTCCCTTTTATATTATTCATATTGGAAGATTTCAGTTTTTACTTGTAAACAAACACTAATGTGAACATTTATTTACAGTTGGCTATTGTGGGGATTGATGCAGCATCACCATCCTCTGCTGAAAATTACTGGCTATCTATTTGGCCAAGCACTCCTCTACCCAAGACTTTCTCAGATTTGCTCCTACCTTGTTAGTACAATGAATTATTTTAATTTATCATCATGATTTTAACCTTTTAAATAAGTGTATGGATTTAGAGAAACTTTTTTATTCTTAAGTAACACTAAACGTTTGAAATATTGGGAAAATTTAAAACTTGATTGTTGAAAGTATAATACGTTTCATAATATTCATCAAAGTTACTAACATGCAATTTAAAATGTTCTTATGAAAATCAAGAAAGGTAAAAATTTTAACATATATTTTAAGAGTTTGCTTGGATAAAGATCAACTTAACAATAAAGTGAGTTGTGCCAAAATTGTAATTTTGCATTTGTGTGCATTCTTATATGCTAGCATTAAAATATCAAATGAATTTGTGCCTCATAATAACACTATATATGACTTAGGAAACATTTTTCTCTTTATATGGCAGATGGCAGAACCAACAATTTGCCCATCAAAGCTTATGAACTAAACCAGTACTCAACACTCTTTCTCGAACATGACCTCTATCCCGGCAAGAAAATCACATTGGGTCAACCTCTCAGCATGAATGGAGGACAAGGTGTTACAGATTCCATATGGCTCGCAAACAAAGAAAGACAGAGTCTTGATGACTTTTGTGGGAGCCCAACTGCTCTAGGAGAACACAAACATTGTGTATCGTCCTTGGAATCAATGATGGATTATGTCATTACCAAGTTTGGAACAACCAAGATTAAGCCCATCTCAAGTACCTTTTCCTTAAACCAAAACCAATATACAGTGGAGGAAGTGAAAAGAGTTGGAGACAATGCAATTATGTGCCATAGATTGAATTTCCAAAAAGTTGTATTCAACTGCCACCAAGTCAAAGCAACAACTGCTTACATAGTCTCACTAGTAGCCGTTGATGGAACTAAAGCTAAGGCTTTAACTGTTTGCCACCATGATACAAGAGGAATGAACCCTGATTTGCTTAAAGAAGTTCTCCAAGTCAAGCCTGGAACTGTCCCAATTTGCCATTTCATTGGCAACAAGGCTGCTGCTTGGGTGCCTTATTCTTCTGAAGATCACGACTGTTCCATCTAGATGCGCACTATCTGTCTATGGACATTATTTCCCATTGAATAACTTCATGTTAAAATTATGTTTGTAAATTGAGGATTTTTCACTATCAGGAGATCCTTATGTCCAAACTGGCTTTCTTTGAAGGTATCTATGTATGGGTAAATATGATGTGTCAACATCCGGTCTAATGTAGAAAGTGCCATCCATGTATTTCAAATAAAACGAGGTAGAACTATCGGTGTATCTTTGTAGCCAATGCAACTAATGTATATTTGAATTTCCTAATGAGAAAAAACCAAAAAAATTGTGATTCATCTTATCTCTTGATATATGAACCTCAAAGATCATGGTCATGGGAAAACTTTCATCCTTGTTAATTAGAACTTAAATTACAATTAGCCACAAACCCGTACTTTTTTAGTTTTTCCATCTTAAATAAAATATAAATAATTCAAGTCCTTTACTAATTTTGATTTTGGAGTGACGCTACTTCCCTATGGAAGAGAGGTGCATTATGGTGTGTCGGCCCTGTTTTAATCAAATTCATTGTTAAGGGTTATACATACTCTAAATACTCAAACAATCTAAAATAAATTTCAAAAAAAAACTTTATGTCACCTTTATGGGCGTCAACACCCATATGACAAAATCATACATTCACATCAACTTCGAGATTAATTACAAGTATTTAATATTTTAATGTACTACTAATGGTAGCTATCAACTTGGAGATTAATGTACTAGTAATGGTATCTATCTGTATTGAATATAGACAATATATAAGCGTTTGTGAACTCTTTCTAAACAACTACTCTTGTACAGCGGTATGACGATCGATACTAGTACTTTTGGGTGGCGAGTTTAATTCTGGTTTCCTAAATCTTATGGCAAAGTTGAATCTAAAGCAACTTTAGGCACCAGTGTAGTTTGTTTTTTTATCAATTAATTTTTATTTGCTTTGTGATATAGAACTACAATCATTATGGCCCACTATAGTTTACAAAAGTATTTGGTAACATTACGCCTTTCGAAAAATTTAATTTTATAACAAAATACGTAAATTTGTGAAACAATGTGACATAAAAAATATAATTTTCGGGTACTCTATGCCGTGGAAAAAAATTAGATATTCAAATACGCGAATTTTGTTCCTCAGTCACCGGTTGGGTAATAAATATCGTGACGAAATACGTAAAATGGATACTGAGCAATGAGTTTTTGGGAGTTTGAGAGTGTTGAAATTTTTTTAACTATTCAAATACGCAAAGTTCGTTCCTTAATAACCGGTTTCGTGAAAAAATATATTTTGGTTAAAAATATGTAAAGTGCATCGCTAAGCGCTTTATTTTAGGGTACTTTAAGATTTGGAAAATTTTTAAATATTCAAATACGCGAAGTTCTTTTATCAATGTAAAGCGTGATCCTTATCAGAGTATTTTGGAGTGCTTTGGGTTTGGAAAAAAATGTATGTACCCATCACGAACCTCCTCTTCAGCACACCTCTATGCGCTTTAGATGACCAACAAATTTTTATTGACCTGAATTATTATTCTAGACAAATTAAACCAAAATATGTATAATACTATATATATTTTCAATAACCATATCTCATTCGTCGCATAGGAGGAAAATTCTAGTTATTAGTACGACATTGATGGGGATGCGTGGAGGATATGTGTGTGTATCATGTGTGGCAACAAATTAAATTTTTTTGTTGCATAAATTGTTATCTTGTCTCTATTATATTCTATCTCTATCCTGCAAAATATCTTATCATGTCTCGATGCTCTCCTTACCACCAAACTGCCCATTAGTTCTTGTGAAGGAGGAAAACGACAAGAAATATTAATACTTATGCATAGCATTTTAGATGATAAATTGGGGTATTAATTGAAATTTTAATATTTTTACGTTTCAATTGAAAATATAGTAATTCTTCAACGATATTTTGATGATTTTTGTCTTTTATTAATAATAGTTAACTTTTTTTTTCAGAAAAGTTAGATAAGATTTTAAATATAATAGTACATAAATTTATTATTGGTGGAAAAAACAACAGCCGATACATAAAATACAAGAAATATTAAAGTTGGGGTATTAATTGAAAATTTAATATATTTACGTTTCAATTGAAAATAAAGTAATTCTTCAACGATATTTTGATGATTTTTGTCTTTTCTTATTAATAGTTAACTTTTTTTTTAACAAAAGTTAGATAAGATTTTATATATAATAGTACATAAATTTATTTTTGGAGGAAAAAACAACAACCGACACATGAACTTTCAAGAGGGTCACCAACTCCAAGTTCACTATATATATGTGCGAGATGCAAGCCCATACACACAACACTCTCTAAACTTCCATAGTCATCTATTTTTCATAGCTTGCCATGGAGTTTGCACACCTCTCTGTTTTAGCTCTCTGTTGTGTAAGTTATTTTCTACTCTTCTTCATCACTTATCATTGTCTCAAGTTATTCCCTTTTTTTATTATTCATATTGGAAGATTTCAGTTTTTTACTTGTAAACAAACACTAATGTGAACATTTATTTACAGTTGGCTATTGTGGGGATTGATGCAGCATCACCATCCTCTGCTGAAAATTACTGGCTATCTATTTGGCCAAGCACTCCTCTTCCCAAGACTTTCTCAGATTTGCTCCTACCTTGTTAGTACAATGAATTATTTTAATTTATCATCATGAGTTTAACCTTTTAAATAAGTGTATGGATTTAGAGAAACTTTTTTATTCTTAAGTAACACTAAACGTTTGAAATATTGGGAAAATTTAAAACTTGATTGTTGAAAGTATAATACGTTTCATAATATTCATCAAAGTTACTAACATGCAATTTAAAATGTTCTTATGAAAATCAAAAAAGGTAAAAATTTTAACATATATTTTAAGAGTTTGCTTGGATAAAGATCAACTTAACAATAAAGTGAGTTGTGCCAAAATTGTAATTTTGCTTTTGTGTGCATTCTTATATGCTAGCATTAAAATATCAAATGAATTTGTGCCTCATAATAACACTATATATGACTTAGGAAACATTTTTCTCTTTATATGGCGGATGGCGAGAACCAACAATTTGCCCATCAAAGCTTATGAACTAAACCAGTACTCAACACTCTTTCTCGAACATGACCTCTATCCCGGCAAGAAAATCACATTGGGTCAACCTCTCAGCATGAATGGAGGACAAGGTGTTACAAATTCCATATGGCTCGCAAACAAAGAAAGACAGAGTCTTGATGACTTTTGTGGGAGCCCAACTGCTCTAGGAGAACACAAACATTGTGTATCGTCCTTGGAATCAATGATGGATTATGTCATTACCAAGTTTGGAACAACCAAGATTAAGCCCATCTCAAGTACCTTTTCCTTAAACCAAAACCAATATACAAGTGGAGGAAGTGAAAAGAGTTGGAGACAATGCAATTATGTGCCATAGATTGAATTTCCAAAAGTTGTATTCAACTGCCACCAAGTCAAAGCAACAACTGCTTACATAGTCTCACTAGTAGCCGTTGATGGAACTAAAGCTAAGGCTTTAACTGTTTGCCACCATGATACAAGAGGAATGAACCCTGATTTGCTTAAAGAAGTTCTCCAAGTCAAGCTCGAACTGTCCCGGTTGCCATTTCATTGGCAACAAGGTCAGCCGCTTGGGTGCCTTATTCTTACGAAGATCACGATCTATTTCCATCTAGATGCGCACTATCTGTCTATGGACATTATTTCCCATTGAATAACTTCATGTTAAAATTATGTTTGTAAATTGAGGATTTTTCACTATCAGGAGATCCTTATGTCCAAACTGGCTTTCTTTGAAGGTATCTATGTATGGGTAAATATGATGTGTCAACATCCGGTCTAATGTAGAAAGTGCCATCCATGTATTTCAAATAAAACGAGGTAGAACTATCGGTGTATCTTTGTAGCCAATGCAACTAATGTATATTTGAATTTCCTAATGAGAAAAAACCAAAAAAATTGTGATTCATCTTATCTCTTGATATATGAACCTCAAAGATCATGGTCATGGGAAAACTTTCATCCTTGTTAATTAGAACTTAAATTACAATTAGCCACAAACCCGTACTTTTTTAGTTTTTCCATCTTAAATAAAATATAAATAATTCAAGCCCTTTACTAATTTTGATTTTGGAGTGACGCTACTTCCCTATGGAAGAGAGGTGCATTATGGTGTGTCGGCCCTGTTTTAATCAAATTCATTGTTAAGGGTTATACATACTCTAAATACTCAAACAATCTAAAATAAATTTCAAAAAAAAACTTTATGTCACCTTTATGGGCGTCAACACCCATATGACAAAATCATACATTCAAATCAACTTGGAGATTAATTACAAGTATTTAATATTTTAATGTACTACTAATGGTAGCTATCAACTTGGAGATTAATATACTAGTAATGGTATCTATCTGTATTGAATATAGACAATATATAAGCGTTTGTGAACTCTTTCTAAACAACTACTCTTGTACAGCGGTATGACGATCGATACTAGTACTTTTGGGTGGCGAGTTTAATTCTGGTTTCCTAAATCTTATGGCAAAGTTGAATCTAAAGCAACTTTAGGCACCAGTGTAGTTTGTTTTTTTATCAATTAATTTTTATTTGCTTTGTGATATAGAACTACAATCATTATGGCCCACTATAGTTTACAAAAGTATTTGGTAACATTACGCCTTTCGAAAAATTTAATTTTATAACAAAATACGTAAATTTGACGCGAAACAATGTGACGCAATAAATATAATTTTCGGGTAATCTATGCCGTGGAAAAAAAATTAGATATTCAAATACGCGAATTTTGTTCCTCAGTCACCGGTTGGGTAATAAATATCGTGACGAAATACGTAAAATGGATACTGAGCAATGAGTTTTTGGGTGTTTCAGAGTGTTGAAATTTTTTTAACTATTCAAATACGCAAAGTTCGTTCCTTAATAACCGGTTTCGTGAAAAAATATATTTTGGTTAAAAATATGTAAAGTGCATCGCTAAGCGCTTTATTTTAGGGTACTTTAAGATTTGGAAAAAATTTTAAATATTCAAATACGCGAAGTTCTTATATCAATGTAAAGCGTGATCCTTATCAGAGTATTTTGGAGTGCTTTGGGGTTTGGAAAAAAATGTATGTACCCATCACGAACCTCCTCTTCAGCCCACCTCTATGCGCTTCAGAGGACCAACAAATTTTTATTGACCTGAATTATTATTCTAGACAAATTAAACCAAAATATGTATAATACTATATATATTTTCAATAACCATATCTCATTCGTCGCATAGGAGGAAAATTCTAGTTATTAATACGATATTGATGGGGATGCGTGGAGGATATGTGTGTGTATCATGTGTGGCAACAAATTAAATTTTTTTGTTACATAAATTTTTATCTTGTCTATATTATATTCTATCTCTATCCTGCAAAATATCTTATCATGTCTCGATGCTCTCCTTACCACCAAACTGCCCATTAGTTCTTGTGAAGGAGGAAAAAGACAAGAAATATTAATACTTATGCATAACATTTTAGATGATAAATTGGGGTATTAATTGAAATTTTAATATTTTTACGTTTCAATTGAAATTAAAGTAATTCTTCAACGATATTTTGATGATTTTTGTCTTTTCTTATTAATAGTTAACTTTTTTTTTAACAAAAGTTAGATAAGATTTTATATGTAATAGTACATAAATTTATTTTTGGAGGAAAAAACAACAACCGACACATGAACTTTCAAGAGGGCCACCAACTCCAAGTTCACTATATATATGTGCGAGATGCAAGCCCATACACACAACACTCTCTAAACTTCCATAGTCATCTATTTCTCATAGCTTGCCATGGAGTTTGCACACCTCTCTGTTTTAGCTCTCTGCTGTGTAAGTTATTTTCTACTCTTCTTCATCACTTATCATTGTCTCAAGTTATTCCCTTTTTTTATTATTCATATTGGAAGATTTCAGTTTTTTACTTGTAAACAAACACTAATGTGAACATTTATTTACAGTTGGCTATTGTGGGGATTGATGCAGCATCACCATCCTCTGCTGAAAATTACTGGCTATCTATTTGGCCAAGCACTCCTCTTCCCAAGACTTTCTCAGATTTGCTCCTACCTTGTTAGTACAATGAATTATTTTAATTTATCATCATGATTTTAACCTTTTAAATAAGTGTATGCATTTAGAGAAACTTTTTTATTCTTAAGTAACACTAAACGTTTGAAATATTGGGAAAATTTAAAACTTGATTGTTGAAAGTATAATACGTTTCATAATATTCATCAAAGTTACTAACATGCAATTTAAAATGTTCTTATGAAAATCAAGAAAGGTAAAAAATTTAACATATATTTTAAGAGTTTGCTTGGATAAAGATCAACTTAACAATAAAGTGAGTTGTGCCAAAATTGTAATTTTGCATTTGTGTGCACTCTTATATGCTAGCATTAAAATATCAAATGAATATGTGCCTCATAATAACACTATATATGACTTAGGAAACATTTTTCTCTTTATATGGCAGATGGCAGAACCAACAATTTGCCCATCAAAGCTTATGAACTAAACCAGTACTCAACACTCTTTTTCGAACATGACCTCTATCCCGACAAGAAAATCACGTTGGGTCAACCTCTCAGCATGAATGGAGGACAAGGTGTTACAGATTCCATATGGCTCGCAAACAAAGAAAGACAGAGTCTTGATGACTTTTGTGGGAGCCCAACTGCTCTAGGAGAATACAAACATTGTGTATCGTCCTTGGAATCAATGATGGATTATGTCATTACCAAGTTTGGAACAACCAAGATTAAGCCCATCTCAAGTACCTTTTCCTTAAACCAAAACCAATATATAGTGGAGGAAGTGAAAAGAGTTGGAGACAATGCAATTATGTGCCATAGATTGAATTTCCAAAAAGTTGTATTCAACTGCCACCAAGTCAAAGCAACAACTGCTTACATAGTCTCACTAGTAGCCGTTGATGGAACTAAAGCTAAGGCTTTAACTGTTTGCCACCATGATACAAGAGGAATGAACCCTGATTTGCTTAAAGAAGTTCTCCAAGTCAAGCCTGGAACTGTCCCAGTTTGCCATTTCATTGGCAACAAGGCTGCTGCTTGGGTGCCTTATTCTTCTGAAGATCACGACTGTTCCATCTAGATGCGCACTATCTGTCTATGGACATTATTTCCCATTGAATAACTTCATGTTAAAATTATGTTTGTAAATTGAGGATTTTTCACTATCAGGAGATCCTTATGTTCAAACTGGCTTTCTTTAAAGGTATCTATGTATGGGTAAATATGATGTGTCAACATCCGGTCTAATGTAGAAAGTGCCATCCATGTATTTCAAATAAAACGAGGTAGAACTATCTGTGTATCTTTGTAGCCAATGCAACTAATGTATATTTGAATTTCCTAATGAGAAAAAACCAAAAACCTCAAAGATCATGGTCATGGGAAAACTTTCATCCTTGTTAATTAGAACTTAAATTACAATTAGCCACAAACCCATACTTTTTTAGTTTTTCCATCTTAAATAAAATATAAATAATTCAAGTCCTTTACTAATTTTGATTTTGTAGTGACGCTACTTCCCTATGGAAGAGAGGTGCATTATAGTGTGTCGGCCCTGTTTTAATCAAATTCATTGTTAAGGGTTATACATACTCTAAATACTCAAACAATCTAAAATAAATTTCAAAAAAAAACTTTATGTCACCTTTATGGGCGTCAACACCCATTGACAAAATCATACATTCACATCAACTTGGAGATTAATTACAAGTATTTAATATTTTAATGTACTACTAATGGTAGCTATCAACTTGGAGATTAATGTACTAGTAATGGTATCTATCTGTATTAAATATAGACAATATATAAGCGTTTGTGAACTCTTTCTAAACAACTACTCTTGTACAGCGGTATGACGATCGATACTAGTACTTTGGGGTGACGAGTTTAATTCTGGTTTCCTAAATTTTATGGCAAAGTTGAATTTTAAAGCAACTTTAGGCACCAGTGTAGTTTGTTTTTTTATCAATTAATTTTTATTTGCTTTGTGATATAGAAACTACAATCATTATGGCCCACTATAGTTTACAAAAGTATTTGGTAACATTACGCCTTTTGAAAAATTTAATTTTATAACAAAATACGTAAATTTGACGCGAAACAATGTGACGCAAAAAGTATAATTTTCGGGTAGTCTATGCCGTGGAAAAAAAATTAGATATTCAAATACGCGAATTTTGTTCCTCAGTCACCGGTTGGGTAATAAATATCGTGACGAAATACGTAAAATGGATCCTAAGCAATGAGTTTTTGGGAGTTTCAGAGTGTTGAAATTTTTTTAACTATTCAAATACGCAAAGTTCGTTCCTTAATAACCGGTTTCGTGAAAAAATATATTTTGGTTAAAAAATATGTAAAGTGCATCGCTAAGCGCTTCATTTTAGGGTACTGTAAGATTTGGAAAAAATTTTAACTATTAAAATACGCGAAGTTCTTTTATCAATGTAAAGTGTGATCCTTATCAGAGTATTTTGGAGTGCTTTGGGGTTTGGAAAAAAATGTATGTACCTCTATGCGCTTCAGAGGACCAACAAATTTTTATTGACCTGAATTATTATTCTACACAAATTAAACCAAAATAAGTATAATACTATATATATTTTCAATAACCATATCTCATTCGTCGCACAGGAGGAAAATTCTTGTTATTAGTACTACATCGATGGGGATGCGTGGAGGATATGTGTGTGTATCATGTGTGGTAACCAATTAAATTTTTTTGTTACATAAAATGTTATCTTGTCTCTATCATATTCTATCTCTATCCTGCAAAATATCTTATCATGTCTCGATGCTCTCTTTACCACCAAACTGCCCATTAGTTCTTGTGAAGGAGGAAAAAGACAAGAAATATTAATACTTATGTATAACATTTTAGATGATAAATTGGGGTACTAATTGAAATTTTAATATATTTACGTTTCAATTGAAAATAAAGTAATTCTTCAACGATATTTTGATGATTTTTGTCTTTTATTAATAATAGTTAACTTTTTTTTTGAGAAAAGTTAGATAAGATTTTAAATATAATAGTACATAAATTTATTATTGGTGGAAAAAAGAACAATCGATACATAAAATACAAGAAATATTAAAGTTGGAGTATTAATTGAAAATTTAATATATTTACGTTTCAATTGAAAATAAAGTAATTCTTCAACGTTATTTTGATGATTTTTGTCTTTTCTTATTAATAGTTAACTTTTTTTTTAACAAAAGTTAGATAAGATTTTATATGTAATAGTACATAAATTTATTTTTGGAGGAAAAAACAACAACCGACACATGAACTTTCAAGAGGGCCACCAACTCCAAGTTCACTATATATATGTGCGAGATGCAAGCCCATACACACAACACTCTCTAAACTTCCATAGTCATCTATTTTTCATAGCTAGCCATGGAGTTTGCACACCTCTCTGTTTTAGCTCTCTGCTGTTTAAGTTATTTTCTACTCTTCTTCATCACTTATCATTGTCTCAAGTTATTCCCTTTTTTTATTATTCATATTGGAAGATTTCAGTTTTTTACTTGTAAACAAACACTAATGTGAACATTTATTTCTGATTGGCTATTGTGGGGATTGATGCGGCATCACCATCCTCTCTTTGAAAATTGCGGCTATCTATTTGGCCAAGCACTCCTCTTCCCAAGACTTTCTCAGATTCGCTCCTACCTTGTTAGTACAATGAATTATTTTAATTTATCATCATGATTTTAACCTTTTAAATAAGTGTATGGATTTAGAGAAACTTTTTTATTCTTATGTAACACTAAACGTTTGAAATATTGGGAAAATTTAAAACTTGATTGTTGAAAGTATAATACGTTTCATAATATTCATCAAAGTTACTAACATGCAATTTAAAATGTTCTTATGAAAATCAAGAAAGGTAAAAATTTTAACATATATTTTAAGAGTTTGCTTGGATAAAGATCAACTTAACAATAAAGTGAGTTGTGCCAAAATTGTAATTTTGCATTTGTGTGCACTCTTATATGCTAGCATTAAAATATCAAATGAATATGTGCCTCATAATAACACTATATATGACTTAGGAAACATTTTTCTCTTTATATGGCAGATGGCAGAACCAACAATTTGCCCATCAAAGCTTATGAACTAAACCAGTACTCAACACTCTTTTTCGAACATGACCTCTATCCCGGCAAGAAAATCACATTGGGTCAACCTCTCAGCATGAATGGAGGACAAGGTGTTACAGATTCCATATGGCTCTCAAACAAAGAAAGACATAGTCTTGATGACTTTTGTGGGAGCCCAACTGCTCTAGGAGAACACAAACATTGTGTATCGTCCTTGGAATCAATGATGGATTATGTCATTACCAAGTTTGGAACAACCAAGATTAAGCCCATCTCAAGTACCTTTTCCTTAAACCAAAACCAATATACAGTGGAGGAAGTGAAAAGAGTTGGAGACAATGCAATTATGTACCATAGATTGAATTTCCAAAAAGTTGTATTCAACTGCCACCAAGTCAAAGCAACAACTGCTTACATAGTCTCACTAGTAGCCGTTGATGGAACTAAAGCTAAGGCTTTAACTGTTTGCCACCATGATACAAGAGGAATGAACCCTGATTTGCTTAAAGAAGTTCTCCAAGTCAAGCCTGGAACTGTCCCAGTTTGCCATTTCATTGGCAACAAGGTCTTTGCTTGGGTGCCTTATTCTTTCAAGATCACGATCTTTCCATCTAGATGCGCACTATCTGTCTATGGACATTATTTCCCATTGAATAACTTCATGTTAAAATTATGTTTGTAAATTGAGGATTTTTCACTATCAGGAGATCCTTATGTTCAAACTGGCTTTCTTTGAAGGTATCTATGTATGGGTAAATATGATGTGTCAACATCCGGTCTAATGTAGAAAGTGCCATCCATGTATTTCAAATAAAACGAGGTAGAACTATCTGTGTATCTTTGTAGCCAATGCAACTAATGTATATTTGAATTTCCTAATGAGAAAAAACCAAAAACCTCAAAGATCATGGTCATGGGAAAACTTTCATCCTTGTTAATTAGAACTTAAATTACAATTAGCCACAAACCCATACTTTTTTAGTTTTTCCATCTTAAATAAAATATAAATAATTCAAGTCCTTTACTAATTTTGATTTTGGAGTGACGCTACTTCCCTATGGAAGAGAGGTCCATTATGGTGTGTCGGCCCTGTTTTAATCAAATTCATTGTTAAGGGTTATACATACTCTAAATACTCAAACAATCTAAAATAAATTTCAAAAAAAAACTTTATGTCACCTTTATGGGCGTCAACACCCATATGACAAAATCATACATTCACATCAACTTGGAGATTAATTACAAGTATTTAATATTTTAATGTACTACTAATGGTAGCTATCAACTTGGAGATTAATGTACTAGTAATGGTATCTATCTGTATTGAATATAGACAATATATAAGCGTTTGTGAACTCTTTCTAAACAACTACTCTTGTACAGCGGTATGACGATCGATACTAGTACTTTGGGGTGACGAGTTTAATTCTGGTTTCCTAAATTTTATGGCAAAGTTGAATTTAAAGCAACTTTAGGCACCAGTGTAGTTTGTTTTTTTATCAATTAATTTTTATTTGCTTTGTGATATAGAAACTACAATCATTATGGCCCACTATAGTTTACAAAAGTATTTGGTAACATTACGCCTTTCGAAAAATTTAATTTTATAACAAAATACGTAAATTTTTGACGCGAAACAATGTGACGCAAAAAGTATAATTTTCGGGTAGTCTATGCCGTGGAAAAAAAATTAGATATTCAAATACGCGAATTTTGTTCCTCAGTCACCGGTTGGGTAATAAATATCGTGACGAAATACGTAAAATGGATCCTAAGCAATGAGTTTTTGGGAGTTTCAGAGTGTTGAAATTTTTTTAACTATTCAAATACGCAAAGTTCGTTCCTT
The DNA here is from genome assembly GCA_020916435.1 of Oxytropis ochrocephala. NCBI lineage: Eukaryota > Viridiplantae > Streptophyta > Magnoliopsida > Fabales > Fabaceae > Oxytropis > Oxytropis ochrocephala. Next base: position 64,571,723 of record CM037094.1, on the reverse strand, counting down.
AATAACCGGTTTCGTGAAAAAATATATTTTGGTTAAAAAATATGTAAAGTGCATCGCTAAGCGCTTCATTTTAGGGTACTTTAAGAGTTGGAAAAAATTTTAACTATTAAAATACGCGAAGTTCTTTTATCAATGTAAAGTGTGATCCTTATCAGAGTATTTTGGAGTGCTTTGGGGTTTGGAAAAAAATGTATGTACCTCTATGCGCTTTAGAGGACCAACAAATTTTTATTGACCTGAATTATTATTCTACACAAATTAAACCAAAATAAGTATAATACTATATATATTTTCAATAACCATATCTCATTCGTCGCACAGGAGGAAAATTCTTGTTATTAGTACTACATCGATGGGGATGCGTGGAGGATATGTGTGTGTATCATGTGTGGTAACCAATTAAATTTTTTTGTTACATAAAATGTTATCTTGTCTCTATCATATTCTATCTCTATCCTGCAAAATATCTTATCATGTCTCGATGCTCTCCTTACCACCAAACTGCCAATTAGTTCTTGTGATGAAGGAGGAAAAAGACAAGAAATATTAATACTTATGTATAACATTTTAGATGATAAATTGGGGTACTAATTGAAATTTTAATATATATTTACGTTTCAATTGAAAATAAAGTAATTCTTCACCGATATTTTGATGATTTTTGTCTTTTATTAATAATAGTTAACTTTTTTTTTTGAGAAAAGTTAGATAAGATTTTAAATATAATAGTACATAAATTTATTATTGGTGGAAAAAAGAACAATCGATACATAAAATACAAGAAATATTAAAGTTGGAGTATTAATTGAAAATTTAATATATTTACGTTTCAATTGAAAATAAAGTAATTCTTCAACGTTATTTTGATGATTTTTGTCTTTTCTTATTAATAGTTAACTTTTTTTTTAACAAAAGTTAGATAAGATTTTATATGTAATAGTACATAAATTTATTTTTGGAGGAAAAAACAACAACCGACACATGAACTTTCAAGAGGGCCACCAACTCCAAGTTCACTATATATATGTGCGAGATGCAAGCCCATACACACAACACTCTCTAAACTTCCATAGTCATCTATTTTTCATAGCTAGCCATGGAGTTTGCACACCTCTCTGTTTTAGCTCTCTGCTGTGTAAGTTATTTTCTACTCTTCTTCATCACTTATCATTGTCTCAAGTTATTCCCTTTTTTATTATTCATATTGGAAGATTTCAGTTTTTACTTGTAAACAAACACTAATGTGAACATTTATTTACAGTTGGCTATTGTAGGGATTGATGCAGCATCACAGTCCTCTGTTGAAAATTACTGGTTATCTATTTTGCCAAGCACTCCTCTGCCCAAGACTTTCTCAGATTTACTCCTACCTTGTTAGTACAATGAATTATTTTAATTTATCATCATGATTTTAACCTTTTAAATAAGTGTATGGATTTAGAGAAACTTTGTTATTCTTAAGTAACACTAAATTTTTGAAATATTGGAAAAATTTAAAACTTGATTGTTGAAAGTATAATACGTTTCATAATATTCATCAAAGTTACTAACATGCAATTTAAAACGGTCTTATGAAAATCAAGAAAGGTAAAAATTTTAACATATATTTTAAGAGTTTGCTTGAATAAAGATCAACTTAACAATGAAGTGAGTTGTGCCAAAATTGTAATTTTGCATTTGTGTGCACTGTTATATGCTAGCATTAAAATATCAAATGAATATGTGCCTCATAATAAAACTATATATGACTTAGGAAACATTTTTCTCTTTATATGGAAGATGGCAGAACCAACAATTTGCCCATCAAAGTTTATGAGCTAAACCAATACTCAACACTCTTTTTCGAACATGACCTCTATCCCGGAAAGAAAATCACATTGGGTCAACCTCTCAGCATGAATGGAGGACAACGTGTTACAGATTCCATATGGCTCGCAAACAAAGAAAGATAGAGTCTTGATGACTTTTGTGGGAGCCCAACTGCTCTAGGAGAACACAAACATTGTGTATCGTTGGAATCAATGATGGATTATGTCATTACCAAGTTTGGAACAACCAAGATTAAGCCCATCTGAAGTACCTTTTCCTTAAACCAAAACCAATATACAATGGAGGAAGTGAAAAGAGTTGGAGACAATGCAATTATGTGCCATAGATTGAATTTCCAAAAAGTTGTATTCAACTGCCACCAAGTCAAAGCAACAACTGCTACATAGTCTCACTAGTAGCCGTTGATGGAACTAAAGCTAAGGCTTTAACTGTTTACCACCATGATACAAGAGGAATGAACCCTGATTTGCTTAAATAAGTTCTCAAAGTCAAGCCTGGAACTATCCTAGTTTGCCATTTCATTGGCAACAAGGCTGCTGCTTGGGTGCCTTATTCTTCTGAAGATCACGACTGTTCCATCTAGATGCGCACTATTTGTCTATGGACATTATTTCCCATTGAATAACTTCATGTTAAAATTATGTTTGTAAATTGAGGATTTTTCACTATCAGGAGATCCTTATGTTCAAACTGGCTTTCTTTGAAGGTATCTATGTATGCGTAAATATGATGTGTCAACATCCGGTCTAATGTAGAAAGTGCCATCCATGTATTTCAAATAAAACTAGGTAGAACTATGGGTGTATCTTTGTAGCCAATGCAACTAATGTATATTTGAATTTCCTAATGAGAAAAAACCAAAAAAATTGTGATTCATCTTATCTCTTGATATATGAACCTCAAAGATCATCGTCATGGGAAAAATTTCATCCTTGTTAATTAGAACTTAAATTACAATTAGCCACAAACCCATACTTTTTTAGTTTTTCCATCTTAAATAAAATATAAATAATTCAGGTCCTTTACTATTTTGATTTTGGAGTGACACTATTCCCTATGGAAGAGAGGTGCATTATGGTGTGTCGGCCCTGTTTTAATCAAATTCATTGTTAAGGGTTATACATACTCAAACAATCTAAAATAAATTTCAAAAAAAAAACTTTATGTCACCTTTATGGGCGTCAACACCCATATGACAAAATCATACGTTCACATACACTTGGAGATTAATTACAAGTATTTAATATTTTAATGTACTACTAATGGTAGCTATCAACTTGGAGATTAATGTACTAGTAATGGTATCTATCTGTATTGAATATAGACAATATATAAGAGTTTGTGAACTCTTTCAAAACAACGTACTACTCTTGTACAGCGGTAAGACGATCGATACTAGTACTTTGGGGTGGCGAGTTTAATTCTGGTTTCCTAAATCTTATGGCAAAGTTGAATCTAAAGCAACTTAGGCACCAGTGTAGTTTGTTTTTTTATCAATTAATTTTTATTGGCTTTGTGATATAGAAACTACAATCATTATGGCCCACTATAGTTTACAAAAGTATTTGGTAACATTACGCCTTTCGAAAAATTTAATTTTATAACAAGATACGTAAATTTGACGCGAAACAATATGACGCAAAAAATATAATTTTTGGGTACTCTATGCCGTGGAAAAAAAATTAGATATTCAAATACGCGAATTTTGTACCTCAGTCACCGGTTGGGTAATAAATATCGTGACGAAATACGTAAAATGGATCCTAAGCAATGAGTTTTTGGGAGTTTCAGAGTGTTGAAATTTTTTTAACTATTCAAATACGCAAAGTTCGTTCTTTAATAACCGGTTTCGTGAAAAAATATATTTTGGTTAAAAAATATGTTAAGTGCATCGCTAAGCGCTTTATTTTAGGGTACTTTAAGATTTGGAAATTTTTTTAACTATTCAAATACGCGAAGTTCTTTTATCAATGTAAACTGTGATCCTTATCAGAGTATTTTGGAGTGCTTTGGGGTTTGGAAAAAAATGTATGTACCTATCACGAACCTCCGCTTCAGCCCACCTCTATGCGCTTCAGAGGACAAACTAAATTTTATTGACCTGAATTATTATTCTAGACAAATTAAACCAAAATATGTATAATACTATATATATTTTCAATAACCATATCTCATTCGTCGCACAGGAGGAAAATTCTAGTTATTAGTACGACATCGATTGGGATGCGTGGAGGATATGTGTGTTGCATAAAATGTTATCTTGTCTCTATCATATTCTATCTCTATCCTGCAAAATATCTTATCATGTCTCGATGCTCTCCTTACCACCAAACTGCCCATTAGTTCTTGTGAAGGAGGAAAAAGACAAGAAATATATTAATACTTATGTATAACATTTTAGATGATAAATTGGGGTATTAATTGAAATTTTAATATATTTACGTTTCAATTGAAAATAAAGTAATTCTTCAACGATATTTTGATGATTTTTGTCTTTTATTAATAATAGTTAACTTTTTTTTTAGAAAAGTTTGATAAGATTTTAAATATAATAGTACATAAATTTATTATTGGTGGAAAAAACAACAACCGATACATAAAATACAAGAAATAATAAAGTTGGGGTATTAATTGAAAATTTAATATATTTACGTTTCAATTGAAAATAAAGTAATTCTTCAACGATATTTTGATGATTTTTGTCTTTTCTTATTAATAGTTAGATAAGATTTTATATGTAATAGTACATAAATTTATTTTATATGTAATAGTACATAAATTTATTTTTGGAGGAAAAAACAACAACCGACACATGAACTTTCAAGAGGGCCACCAACTCCAAGTTCACTATATATATGTGCGAGATACAATCCCATACACACAACACTCTCTAAACTTCCATAGTCATCTATTTTTCATAGCTAGCCATGGAGTTTGCACACCTCTCTGTTTTAGCTCTCTGCTGTGTAAGTTGTTTTCTACTCTTCTTCATCACTTATCATTGTCTCAAACTATTCCCTTTTTTATTATTCATATTGGAAGATTTCAGTTTTTACTTGTAAACAAACACTAATGTAAACATTTATTTACAGTTGGCTATTGTGGGGATTGATGCAGCATCACCATCTTCTGCTGAAAATTACTGGCTATCTATTTGGCCAAGCACTCCTCTGCCCAAGACATTCTCAGATTTGCTCCTACCTTGTTAGTACAATGAATTATTTTAATTTATCATCATGATTTTAACCTTTTAAATAAGTGTATGGATTTAGAGAAACTTTTTTATTCTTAAGTAACACTAAACGTTTGAAATATTGGGAAAATTTAAAACTTGATTGTTGAAAGTATAATACGTTTCATAATATTCATCAAAGTTACTAACATGCAATTTAAAATGTTCTTATGAAAATCAAGAAAGGTAAAAATTTTAACATATATTTTAAGAGTTTGCTTGGATAAAGATCAACTTAACAATAAAGTGAGTTGTGCCAAAATTGTAATTTTGCATTTGTGTGCACTCTTATATGCTAGCATTAAAATATCAAATGAATATGTGCCTCATAATAATACTATATATGACTTAGGAAACATTTTTCTCTTTATATGGCAGATGGCAGAACCAACAATTTTCCCATCAAAGCTTATGAACTAAACCAATACTCAACACTCTTTTTCGAACATGACCTCTATCCCGGCAAGAAAATCACATTGGGTCAACCTCTCAGCATGAATGGAAGACAAGGTGTTACAGATTCCATATGGCTCGCAAACAAAGAAAGATAGAGTCTTGATGACTTTTGTGGGAGCCCAATTGCTCTAGGAGAACACAAACATTGTGTATCGTCCTTGGAATCAATGATGGATTATGTCATTACCAAGTTTGGAACAACCAAGAGTTGGAGACAATGCAATTATGTGCCATAGATTGAATTTCCAAAAAGTTGTATTAAACTGCCACCAAGTCAAAGCAACAACTGCTTACATAGTCTCACAAGTAGCCGTTGATGGAACTAAAGCTAAGGCTTTAACTGTTTGCCACCGTGATACAAGAGGAATGAACCCTGATTTGCTTAAAGAAGTTCTCCAAGTCAAGCCTGGAACTGTCCCAGTTTGCCATTTCATTGGCAACAAGGCTGCTGCTTGGGTGCCTTATTCTTCTGAAGATCACGACTGTTCCATCTAGATGTACACTATCTGTCTATGGACATCATTTCCCATTGAATAACTTCATGTTAAAATTATGTTTGTAAATTGAGGATTTTTCACTATCAGGAGATCCTTATATTCAAACTGGCTTTCGTTGAAGGTATCTATGTATGGGTAAATATGATGTGTCAACAACCGGTCTAATGTAGAAAGTGCCATCCATGTATTTCAAATAAAACTAGGTAGAACTATGAGTGTATCTTTGTAGCCAATGCAACTAATGTATATTTGAATTTCCTAATGAGAAAAAACCAAAAAATTGTGATTCATCTTATCTCTTGATATATTGTTGCACCCCGAAAAATCCGTTTTGGAATTCTCGTTTGACAACATGGAAAATAGTAGAGCCGCCACCAATATTTATTTAGGAAAACATTGAAAAAACCTTTTTTGGAAAAGCGGATGGTCTTTTGAAAACTCAGAGATGTAGGTTCGGTGGTCGGTTAGGTGCGGGGAAGGTATTAGCATCCCGCACCTCCTTTCTACTGAAAGGGAACCATTAACTTGATGTGTGGTTTAGGAAAAGTTGATATGAAATGATTTTTGTTCTACTTCTTTTCTTTTCTTTCCTTTTCTTTTCTTTCATTTGAGAAATTGTTTTATTAAAAACGGGGGGAAGAAGAATATTTTTGGTATCTTTGAAAAGCGGAACAAAACAAAGATTTTTTTTAAAAGGGTGCTTGACGGGCTGTGACCCGCTCCTACGTACCCTCACTGAGATGAGGGATCAAAGCTACGTAGTTCTCGTCTTTTGGTTTTGAAAATATTTTTCTGTTTTATCTTATTTAATTTTTTGGAGCTTTGAAATAAGACTCAAGTGTTCACGAATACCAAACAAGCAATGGCTTCGAGTGGCGTTCATTACTAACTTGAAAGAAAAGAGTTGAAACCGGTAACCAGTCAAGCAAAGGCTTCGAGTGATTACAAGTAACAACGTTTTATTATCTTTTTTTGAAATTGTTTTGAAAAAGAGCGGGCATCGGTGATAATTATCATTAATAGCTCATGTTGTTTTTGAAATTTGAATTAGTTTGTGTTTGATTAAGGTGTGGGAGCTTCCATAATAGTCAAACAAGCAGAGGCTTCGAGTGACTACCACTAATAACTCCTCATTAGCGATCAAGCAAGCAAAGGCTTTGAGTGATGACTAATGATTTTTTTAAGAAATGCCTTAGGGTTTTCGTTTGAAAAGCATTTGATTTTGATTTGAAAACTAGTTTAGAAAAGAGTTTGATTTGGAAAAAGATTTTGGAAAACAAGTAGAACACTTCAATCAACTCCAAATCCATAACCAAATGCAAAATGAAATGAAGTTCAAACATATTCAACCAATCAAGCAATCATGAACATGTTGATCATCAACTAAGATTAAGCATGCCAATACAATCAAGAGATTTAATTGTCAAAGATGCAAGATAAAGTTCTCAAAACAATTGTGCGTGTATGTGTGAATTGCTACGGGACGGGCTACAATCTCAAAGGGTATGCATTTATCTTAATGACTCTATGCTACAACAAGTAAGTAGGCTTACGTCTTCATATAAGAGTACATGCATGGGGGAGGAATTGCACACAATTAAATCAAGACATTTAAATGACATCATGAACGAGAGAATACAATTGATTATAGGCATAGAATGATCTAGGTTAGATAAATGAACATGCAAGCAATGATGTGCATGATTAGGCAAATATGCAAATGCATGAGCATACAAGACTATGCATGAATGAATAAGCATACAAGATATGCATGAATGAATGATTGAGCATACAAGACTATGAATGCATGAGCATAGTTATTGTGCAAGGTATGAACATTTGAGTATGCATGAACATGTGAATATGTAAGTTAGAAATGAATGTAAAAGAATAAGTAAGAGGATGCATGATGTAACACCCAAAGTAATTTAATTAATTATTTGATTAAATTATTTAAGTGTTGCATTAATATTGTATATTAAAATATTAATATATTGTTGTATTTTTTAAAATGAAGGAAGTGGTGTCGGTAATTCCGGGGTGGTAAGGAATGGCCCAAGAGCCCAAGCCCATTGACTTAGGCTCCTAGGCGCTAGGGTTGATGCATTTTCGCATCAGTTGAGAATCAAAGAAAGAAAGAAAGTTGCGAAGAGAGGAGAAGAGAGAAGAGGCGCGATCGGCCAAGGAGGAGAAGGAGCGCGTGTAGAGTTGTTGCGGTGGTTTTTGGTACTCCGCGGAAGGATCATCATCTCCATCGAATTCCTAAGGTAATGGTGGGTCTTGCCTTATAATAATGGGTTTCATGTTAGGGTTAGGATCTATGTTACCCTTGATTGTATTTTGATGTGTTTTTGATGATTAAAATGTGTTCACAATGTTCCTTGAATAAATATATGTTGTTAGTTTGTTGTGGTTAATGTTGATCATGGAAGAATTCAAGGAAAGTGGAAATTGGTGTGTGAGGCGCCTAGGGCGCCGATTCTTGTGTAATGTGGCGCCTGTGTGTGCTATGTCTAGGTGCAGGGCGCCAGAATGTGGCTGCTTATGCGCCTGGTGTGATGTGTCTAGGTGCAGGGCGCCAGAATGTGGCTGCCCATGCGCTGTGTGTCTTGTGTGTCAGGTGCGTGGCGCGAATGTGGGCGCCCATGCGCTGTGTGTCTTGTGTCTCAGCGCGGCGCGCGCGAACGTGGCCGCCCATTCGCTTTGTGCGTGACTTGTCTAAGTGCTGGGCGCCAATGTGGCTGCCCCAATGCGCCCAGTGTGCGCTTGTGTCTAGGCAAAGGCGCCAAGTTGCTGATTTTAGGCGCCAAGTTGCTGATTTTAGGCGCCCTGGCGCAAAACAGGTTGTTGTCAGGCGCCACCGTGTTCTTTATTTTAGCGCCTCTGGCGCAACGCAGTTCCGCTAAGCGCCATGTCTTCTTGAAGTCGCGCGCCGAATCGTGGCGCGAGATGCCACAGGTGCCATGTTGCTCGTGATGCGCTTGTGTGTATGCGCCAGTGCGCGTGGGCGCCAAAGGCGCCAAAGGTGGCTGCCCAGGGCGCCTATGTGCAGCGTGTTGCACAAGGGCGCCAGAATGTGGGTGTAGTGGCGCTAGTCTTTGCGCGATGTTGCCGCCGCCGCCGTGCGTGCCACATTCTTTGTCTTTATTTTCACTTGTCTTTATTCTTTGTCTTTATTTTCACTTGTCTTTGTTGTTGTTTTTCAATTGTTCTTTATTCGCTTTCAATTGTTGCCGTTGCTGTTTTTCTTTTCCTGTTGTGGCAAATTACCTATGATGATGCAAAAGTGTTGAATGTTGGCTACATTATTAATAATGACGATGCGTCTACCTTTCTGTACTAAAATTGATGTTGTTAGTGACGATGGGTCTATTGACTAAATAATAATGACGATGTTATTGACGATGGGCTTAGTGGCCAAAAATGAAGGTAATATATTGTTGATTGTTCATGAGGTCACATGCATACATGTGCATATTTAATGACGATGTAAGGCTTCGGCCTCGAGCTAGTGACGATGAATAAGGCTCAATTATTGACGATGTGCCCAATTGGCAAAATTAAGGACGATGAATGGTACCACATGCATACTTGCACTTCATACATCCATTCTCATCATTGACAAGTTTTATTTTGGTTGGTGTGCAATATATTTTGTGTGGCAATTCTAAATGTTGACGTGGTTGTATAGTGAGTGCCGCAAATATATATGTATGCATATATATATATATATATATATATATATATATATATATATATATATATATATATTTTCGTATAGTTGTTATAAATATGTTAGAAAGTCGTCACATATATATATATATATATATATATATATATATATATATTGGGGTGATTGCTGTTATAAATATATTACTATAGTTGTTACATATATTTATATGAATTGGTAAAGTTCGTTACCCGAGCATATTACTTATTATGGACTTTATTATGCGGTTTGAGACTCACCCCTTATGTTGTTTATTACCACAGGTAATCGTGAGTGAAGGCCTTTAAGTCCTTCATCCCTCGAGTCGGTCTTGCTCTGATACGTAGCACCTAGGGGGCGACCATTAGCTTGTAGTCATTATTTTATATGATACTATTGGAGCATTTTATGTAGATGTGGTTACAATCAATGTTTTGTTTTCTTGTAACTGTTTCCTTTTATTCCGCTGCGTGATGACGAAGTAATTTTGTTATGTGAACTAAACCATTTATTTCCTTGGTTTCGCCTATTGTTACGTGCCACGTATCATGTTTTAAATTATAAATGAATTTGTCACCAAATGATGTTGTTGTTTGAAGTAAATGTAGCATTCCTGTTTGGATGAATTAAAAATTAATTTTTAAAACACTGATATTTTTATTATAAATTGCCGGGTAGAAATGGGGTGTTACATTAGTGGTATCAGAGCAGTTAGGTCTGTCCGGCCAAGTCTTTCAGTCATAGTGTTTTATGACAATTAGGTGTTGTTAGACTAGTTCTAAATTATTGTTTCGTGCTGCAGTGGTAGGTTGAAATGGCTGGGAGGAACGATGTTGCTCTTGTTGCTGCTCTGCAAGCTATGGCTCAGGCTGTTGGGAACCGACAGAATGATGGAGAGAATGTTGGAACTCGCAGTTTGGCCACTTTCCAAAGGGAGAACCCTCCCACTTTCAAGGGGAGGTATAATCCCGATGGGGCTCTTGCGTGGCTGAAGGAAATTGAGAGGATTTTCCGGGTCATGGACTGTAATGATGCTCAGAAGGTCAGGTATGGTACCCACTCACCGCGCGAAGAAGGCGATGACCGTGGTTGGAAGTCAGGCAAAGGTTAGAGACTGCTAATGAAGAAATCACTTGGGCTGTATTCCAAAGGGAATTTTTGAGGAAGTATTTTCCAGAGGATGTTAGGGGAAAGAAGGAGATTGAATTCCTTGAACTGAAGCAGGGAAACATGTCTGTAACAGAATATGCTGCCAAGTTCACTGAATTGGCCAAGTTTTATCCTCATTACACTGATGTTGGCTCTGAGTTCTCAAAATGCATTAAGTTTGAGAATGGGCTGAGAGCTGATATTAAGAAAACTATTGGGTACCAGAAGATTCGGGTATTCGCTGATTTGATTGACAGTTGCAGGATCTTTGAGGAGGATAGTAATGCTCACTCTAAGGTCATGAGGGATCAGAAGGGTAAGTTTCAGAACCGTAGTAAGCCATATGAGGTTTCTGCTGGTAGGAGTAAACAGAGATATGCTGATGGTAAGAAGTCTGCTGAGGGTAAGAGGTCTAGTGGGGGAGATGCTCCCACTAACCTTCTGTGTTTTAAGTGTGGTAAGTCTGGTCATAGGAGCTACGAGTGCAAGTCGGGAGGGAGAATGTGTTTCCGTTGTGGCAAGGAGGGACATTTGGCGTCTGATTGTGACCGTAAGGACGTGGTTTGTTTTAACTATGGTGAGGTGGGTCATATTAGCACCAAGTGTTTTAAGCCGAAGCAAGAGAGGTCCAGTGGAAGGGTGTTTGCTCTCACGGGATCAGAGGAGGCTAATGAGATAAGAGGTACATGTTTTATTAATGGTACCCCGTTGCTTGCTATTGTTGATACTGGTGCTACGCATTCCTTTATTCTTTCTTGTGTGTCTTTGATAAATTGAAACTAGTTTTATCTTCTATGAAGAGGGAAATGGTTATCGATACTCCAGCTAAGGGTTCGGTTACTACCTCTCTTGTGTGTGCTAAGTGCCCTCTATCGGTCTTCGGCAGAGATTTCCTCGTTGATCTTATTTGTTTGCCGTTGGGAGGGTTGGATGTCATTCTTGGTATGGACTGGTTAGTGGATAACCATGTGCACATTAATTGTTTTAGCAAGTCTGTGAGCTTCCTTCCTCCCGAAGAGGAAGAGTCTGTTTTGTTGTCTGCTGGTGATCGTACCTTAGACCAATAAAGTGTTGTAGTCGTTGTATGCTGGACTGGCCGGTCGTTGAGTAAGGGAAAGGACCGGTCTTGGTTCCACGCTGACCGTCTCGGGTGGTACCTGCGATGAAACTCCGACGCTCAAGTCAGTGAAGGTCGCTCGGGCAGGGTAACACAAGGTATAGATTACGTACCTGGCGCCATGTGCGAATGGCATATATATACTGTAGAGTCCGACCGTTTTGCGAAAATTTCGGCCGGTTGCGGAAAGTGCGCTCCAAGCTACGAGCTTGGGCCGGTTGTGCTGATGTGGGCCGCCGGCCCAAATGCTATTGGAACCTGCTGGTTTTGCTTATACACCCCGGAACAGTTGCCCCCCAAGCCTAGGTCACTTGAGAGCGGGCTGAGGCTTGAATTGCTGCCCCCAAGGGTTAAGCTGTTTTGACGAATCTTTAAATAGAGAAACGGTCGCGGCCGCTCGCTCTTGATGGGACGGTTCTGGCCGCCTGACACGACAGTTGGCTTTTACTGACATTTAAGACACGACGTTTGGTGATCCCGAGGTCATTCAATGACAGCTTTCAATGTGAAGGTGAAACGTTGCGACGTTTCGTCTCCCGGTCCTTCTACAGCCTTGGGCCTGTGCTATAAATACGCCTTCGATGGGAACTATTCCTCACGTTACTGCGAATTTCTCTGCTGCCGATCGACCTATCTGTCGCCGACCTGCATTTCGAAACAACTCTTTCGTCATATGTTCAGCAAAAGATTGTGAAGGGCCCCCCGGGATGCGAGCGGTTTGTTTCAACCGTGGCATATACTGGCACCTGTGAAGAGGGAATCAAGTCAGGTCGGTCGAGCAGTGCACTCATGAAAGGGGGCGACCTGGTCGTCCCCGGACCTGACACCCCCTATCGCAAGGCGTGGAATTTTGCAAACAAGAAAAACTATAGAAATTAAAGACAGAGATCGACCCATACCTTAAAGATGCTTGAAATCGGTCGAGAAAGCTGAAAGGCTCGGACGAAAGAGTTGTTTCGAAACGCAGGTCGGCGGCAGATAGGTCTGTCGGCAACAGAGCAATTATTTTTCACCATTTTCGAGCTGAGCTGGCCGAGGGAGAAGGCCAACAAGGAGAAGAGGGAGCAGGTCTCCTTTAAGACTCAGAAGACTCAGCATCGGTATTTCAAGGCGTTCCAGGAATCATTGGGCGCTGCATGGAAGAGCCAATACTTTTGGGTTGTCCCGACCAAGGAGGCCGACCGAGCTATAGCTGAGACCAACCCTGATGGGACGCTCGGTGAACCCTTCTTTCCCATTATGTGGAATGAGGCTCACTTCTTCAGGCGACCTGGTGATTACATCTACACCACCAAGGACTTGGGCGCGGTCGACCTGGAATCTTTGCAAATGATAAAGACGCTGTCGAGCCTCATGCCCCCAATCCTAAAAGCGACATACCTTGCCGTCCTTTTACTCTGCTGGTGGGCCGTGCTCTCGAAGCCGAGATTGGTTCGCTCTCAAACTTTTCTTTTTATTTTGGCTGTTGATTGTTCCATCTAACCCTTGACTCGTTCTATTTTGCAGGAAGAATGGCAGGAAAGTCTTGGGCCGAGTTAGAAGCAGTCTTGAACCCCTCTTCAATTCCTGGCGCTTCTCAGCCGCCTCCCACTGTGGTCGCCAATTGATCGTACCTTAGACCAATAAAGTGTTGTAGTCGTTGTATGCTGGACTGGCCGGTCGTTGAGTAAGGGAAAAGACCGGTCTTGGTTCCACGCTGAACGTCTCGGGTGGTACCTGCGATGACACTCCGACGCTCAAGTCAGTGAAGGTCGCTCGGGCAGGGTAACACAAGGTATAGATTGAAGTGGCATATAGAGTCACAAGAAGGGGGGGTTGAATTGTGACCCTTTGAAAATTTATATCCTGCAACTTAGAAAATGTCCTCTCAAGTTGATACTTGGAGATGAGATAGTTAGCTTAAAACAATTTCACAAGACATACTCTTCTTGAGTAGGTTCCATGTATTGAACCTTCTCTAGTTAAGTAAGTTCAATTCATAATGAGTCTTGTGTTGTATTTATGCATAGAAACATTTTGTTCATCAAATGAATTTTATCCTTTTGTTGAGCATGGTAATTCAGTGTTTGATAACTTGAGGAACATATTACCAAGACATATATATGTGAACGATAAACTCTTTAAATGTAGAGAAGCTTGTGAGAATGAAATCATTTCAGATTGAAGCTTCTATAAATGTTTTTAAACCAGTATATGTTTTATGCATAAAATTCATGAGTAGGTTAGTAACAATAGATAATCAATATAAGATACTAACTTCTTAATGATGAGGATAGTCATGAATAATATCTTGTAAGAGATATGTTGGTTTTAACTTTGAGATTAAATCATAGATTATAAGTTCTTAGTTAAAAACCATTTTCAGAAGGTTGAATAAATCAACCTTCTCATAGTTTGGACAAAGGTGAATATGTTATAGCATGTTAGAAGATAGTAAGGAAAGCTAGTAAATAACACAGTAGAGTTATAGAGGTTCACCCAAACACAGCTACTCCTCTCCCCACGTCCTCGTGAGAGTTTCCACTATTTTCCAAATAGATTTTACACTTGCTTTAGCTTCACTTGCTAAAGACTTTCACCTCCACTCTCTTTTGATCACACACAAAAGACAAGTTCTAACTTTCACAGTAGAATCACCAACAACCCTCACTTTTCACTAGGTAGCTTGTTGAGAAACTCTTGAACTGAATCACCAACAACCCTCACCTTTCACTAGGTAGTTTGTTGAGAAACCTTCAAACCGAATCACCAACAACACTCACCTCTTACTAGGTAGTTTGTTGAGATACCTACAACTTAGACTCACCAACAACACTCACCTTTCACTAGGTAGTTTGTTGAGAGACTTTTGAACTGAATCACCAACAACCCTCACCTTTCACTAGGTAGTTTGTTGAGAAACCTTCAAACCGAATCACCAACAACACTCACCTCTTACTAGGTAGTTTTTGAGAGAATTACAACTTAGAATCACCAACACCACTCACCTTCAACTAGGTAGTCTGTTGAGAAACAAGCACAATATTCCTTACAATAAGGGTTTTGGGGTTTTGGGATGTTTAAGAGCTTGAGAATAAATTACACAAAGTGTATACAATGATGCTCATCAAGCTAACACACACTCACTAAAAGAATCCAGAATTTTACATTAGAAGCTTGGAGTGTGGGATGAGAAGGTTGGATGTTTCTTTGAGAAGCTTGAATGATGAGAGGTTCCAACCCAAACTCATGCCTTGAATCTTCAAATTCCAGCATTTAAATAGCCATTGGTCTTGAATATCATTCATTACAAATTGAATTTGAGTTGAAGAGAGCCGTTGGAAAGTTTTTGTAGGTTTGTAGATAGGATATGATGACTTTGTGCTTTAGTTGTAGCTTATCAACCTTACAAGCAACCTTTGTGCTTTGTCTTGTGTTGATGACACTTTATGTCTGCACCATACTTCCTTTTCTTCTTTCTCGTCGAGTTCACAAAGACTCCCTAGTAGTCTACTCAACAAACTATGCTTCATTTGTAACTTTTGGATGACTTGGAATTAATTTGAATCAACCTTACGAAGCTTAAAACACCTCAAATGTGCCATATGAATAATCATTCATTACCTCCTTTTATATTCAAAACTTTCAGCACATTTTATGACTTGGAATCTTCATTTAATTCACTTTAAGATCATTCAAGAAGAGTTAATGTGTTTGGGATAATTTTGATATGGTTTCAAAGAACCTTCCGAACATTGTTTCTTCCTTCACTTTAACCTTCTTAACATTGAACTTATACTTCCAAGGTGTTTTGTTAGTCAAACTTCTTTTGACTTGATCAAACTTTCTGTTGACTTTTGGTCAACCTTACGTTGACTTTCGGTCAACCTTACATTTGACTTTTAGTCAACCTTACGTAGAAAGTTACTTTTTCTTTTAAGCTTCTTCAATCAACCTTTCGTACCTCTTTATGGAATAGGTCAACCTTCGTTGACTTCAATCAAACTTTTCGTTGACTATTGGTCAACCTTGTGTTGACTTTTAGTCAACCTTTCGTTTGACTTTCGGTCAACCTATTCGTAGAAAGGTCAAACCTTCGTTGACTTTATTTTGTAAGCTTCTCATGAGTTAACCTTCTCAAGGCTTTTCTACCTTTATAATATACCAATATTGTAGACCATGGTAGAGCCTTAGTTTGCTAAGTCTTGGCTTGGTTAAACCTTCTCAAATGATTATTCCTCAAATAAATGAACTTTGATGCTCTTAGGAAGAATCATTTATTACCTTCTCTTTTTCCAATACCTTCTCTTGACTTTGTCAAACCTTCTGTTGACTTAGTCAAACTTTCTCAAATGATTATTCCTCAACCCAATAAACTTTGATGCTTTTAGGAAAAATCATTGAGTACCTCTTCTTCAGTTCATCAATGAGAGTGATTGTTCTTTAGTTGTTGAAGTTTCCTAGAGTAGGTTGCTTATTTGAACCTTCTTATCTTTGAACCTTCTCCAACTATTTTAACCTTCTTTAACTATTGAACCTTCTCATATGTGAACCTTCTTATGTTTATTTCTACCCTTGACTTTTTGCATGTTTTAGTCTTGCTCTTTGATATGCTTCTTGATAAGCTTTTGAACCTTTGAGTAAGAGAGCATTGGTAGAATATAACCTGATTAATGACTATGAGAATCTCCTTTGTAGAGACTTGTAGAAACCTTTGATCCATCTAGTCATTAGGTTATTAGGACTCTCTTGATAGGAATTCACTTTAGATGATTTGTATTTACTTTGATTTCCTAATGTCTTCTCTTTTCTCTTTGTGAATTTCCTAGTCCCACACATTGTAATAGTAAAGATAATATGTCTTCATGAAGCTTGCATTACTATTCTTGTAACTTTGTTGGTGCTACTCTGATTCTTCAATTTGTTGAGAATGGCATGCAATGGATTGATCTAATTTGCTTCTAGCATGTCCACTTGAAAGAAACCTGTTTCTTTTCAACAAACTCAAGACACCCATTAGTAGAACACCATTCGAGAATACTTAAGCTTTAGTTCATAAGGTTTGTTATCATTAAAACCATATATCAAAAAGGATTTTATCTCAACAATCTCCCCTTTTTGATGATGACAAACCTTTAAGAACAAATCTTAAGTTTTACGGATGGATATAATAATACATGCAAGAATGTTGAGTTACTATCAAATTAAGCTCCCCTGAACTTATGCATGGAGTTTAAACTCCCCTAAACTTATGCTTCAGGTTAATTAGCAACATTCTATATTATTATATCTATCTTTTACTCTCCCCCTTTTGACATCTATCAAAAAGAATTAGAGGGAGGTGGATCAACATATCAAACTCAAGTAGTTTGCATTTAACATGGTAAGCATATTCAATGTGAGAAAAGATCTTAGTTAATATTGTAATGTAGACATAAGAAATCATAGTAATTAGAAGCAATATAACTGTATCATGTAATTCATCACATTCTTTTGATTCATAAGGAATAGATAAAGAGATTTGAACTTAGCATGTTTAGACATTGAGGAACATATACTTTCTTTAGTTCAAAAACTCTCCCTTTGGGTTTTCAAGGACCATTATTCTCCTTTCTTTAGAAGCATCTCTTCCCTTCTTATTACTCTCATTATTAGGCTTTGGAGAAAAGCCTTTTATATATAAGAGGACAACCTCTTATAATGCATTTTGTATAGGGTTCAATGAATATAACATTCTTTACCACACCCCTCTTGCCTTAGAAGAAAACAATATATAGGACATTTTTAGTTTATTTTTCCTCAACCCATGTATGGCAATAATCCCTTGGATATGAACAATGGGGATAACCAATTTACCATTCTTAGTTCTACAAAGTCATTTAAAGCATAATGCATGATGGTGATAGCTAAAATTAAAGCTATACACTCTTTCAAAATTTGTGATCACACAAGTGAACATAATGCACATTCTTAAGCTTTCTCAAAGTAGTCAGAGTTTGTGATATATCATAGAATCTATTTTCACTAGTTTTCATTGTTTTAAAAGACACTATTAAAACATATATCACAACAAGATTATGCAGACAATCAAGACTCATTTTGCAAAAACATGCATTCATATGCTATATGGATCTCACATATCTATTTTTGAGTGGAGACTATGAAAGTGAAACAAGATTACCATATAATTATTTTAAAACAGATCTTTCTTGTTTAGAATGTGTCAAATAAATATTCAAAAGCATTTGTGAGAAGTTTCATTTTTCATAAATCAGATTTAGCACTTAGTGCTCATTTAATATTAAACATTTTCAAGAAAGCAATCAATTTTGCATGGAGAAACAAAAATGAGAATCAATTTTTGGAAACCTTCCAATCTTAAGTCCAATGATTGAACATCAATATAGAACATGTTGAAGAAGGATATTTTGTAAACATAATATCAGAATCTCAAATTTTTGTAAAACCAAGATCATATTCCTAGAGTTAGGCATCAAATAAAGTATAGGTTTCTCAAGATATGCAAGTTAAGCTTTGATTCTCTCAATATTTTGTCTTTAGATTTATAAGTGCACATGAGGCTTTTGGAAACCAGATATAACATTAAATATGCACCAAAATCAGATTTGATAAAGGATATAATATGACTTAGATTAAATGATCAACATGAGGCTTTGTCATTTTTCCTTCTCAAGATATTAAGTTAATCACATTTCAGTTTTGAGAAAATAACTCCTTACTTTAAAAGATTTTCATAAGAACATGTTTTTAGAAAGCACATATCAGAATTTGACAATAATATGATTAGTGCACATTTGAAAACTTGCTTTGAAAAATGTTAATTTTATACTGATGATCTGAAAACTTTTTCACCCATTTTATACACCAAAAGAAATTTCATGATAAACAATAGGTGCATCTTTGTAAGACATGATTTACATGGGACTCAACAATGCATCAAATGGTCTAACACTTTGAAAGATTCAATTCACATTGACTATTGAAACGTTTTTAACAGGCCTACAACTCAATGAAGCTATTTAAGACAACAAACCATATATCCAAAAAGGTTCATGAAAGTTATAGCAATATGGAATGTTTAGAATCAAAGGTTGTGGAACAAGATTCTTTCAATCATTGAATTATTCATAAGAGTTATTAGAACATTTGTTATTTTAAACATGATGGGGATCAATTTGCACTTCATAGATATTAACACTTTTAGCACCACATCATAGATATTAATATAGTATGTGAGTCTATATTTCGCAAAGAATGACACTTGACATTGCAACATCTTATCTAACACTTTTTAAAGAACACTTCATTTTAAATAGGTTTTTAACATGTGTTCATAAAGCTTAAAGCATTATGCAATTATGAATTGCAATTTTGACTATGATCACTATATCAGTATAAGAAACTTAGAACTAGAGACTGTGCAAACATATTTTATGTAGAACTAGACACATGCACATTTCAAGTTCAAAGTATGTGATGATGCATACAATTAAGCTTTTAAGATCATATATTGCATCAATCACTTTAGCATTCATTTATAGGAATAAACAATCAATCTTATCATATCACATAATTCATATATATCAAAATAAAATTATGATGAGATTGAGTATACCTCCTTTAATGACTTTCCTTCTGAAGACTTCTTATGATAAGATCATCCTCAAAGACTTTGCAGTATCATCAATTCATGCTCATTCATATATCATCATAGTACTTTGTGAAAAACCAGTGATGGATGAAGAAGGTTGTTCAGATTTATTTTTCTTATTGAGCTTGATATTGTTTATCTCTCAATATCTTCATATTTTTTTATTGAGCTTGATATGAGTTTTGTGTTTATCTCTCAATATCTTGAGGCTTGGATCAAGCTTCCATGGAAGCTTTTCAATCCTTCCAACATATTTCTGGTTTTGGCACACTATCATCCTTCATCATTTCTTTATGAACTGCTTCTTGTACTTTTACCATGAAGTTTCAATTTATTCTTACCATGAAGCATCTTTTGAGCATCTTTTTGAGTTGTATGAGTTTGTCTTTATCTCTTTATTATCAACTTCCAAGAGGCATTTTCTTCTCTTTTTATCATTCAATGAGGATTCCTACATCACAACACAAAAATGATTTTGGTACCCATTCTTTTTGGGTCCTTATGTGTTAGTATACCTCCTCTAGCCATTTTTGCTCACATGGTAAATATAATAAGGTCTCAACCAAGATATTTCAGTTTGAACATACATCATTGACAAATGATTGTGAAACATCTTGTAGGGAAGTATGTGTGCAATTTCTCCTTTTGTCTAAGCATTTATCATTATAACCAGTTTGGACATTTTTACACATAAAGATCTTTTGACAAAAACTTCCAAGTTAATACTCAACTCAATTTCTTGTTTTCCCAAAATTCAATTTCCTTTTTTAAAAGAATGAGTTAGTATCTTAGAAAGCACAATTTTTCAGATAACATTATGCATAAGTGTAAAGATAATATTTCTTACTTATGAATGAACCATTTTTCAAGAACACATGCATATCAATATCCAATTAGGATTTTTAAAAGATGTACAGAGATATTTATGCATCATGAACTTTAGTTCATATGAAAATCATTTTGATCATGTAAGAAATAAGCACAAGACACTGTTGCTTTGTAACAAGAGATAAACGTGGTTTTAGCGGTAAGTTTTTACCAAGTTTACGAAAAGAAGGATGATATACATGAATGATATTTTTCCGAGCTTGATTAGTTTGGGGCATATAACCTTTGTTGCATAAATCACATATTTGTAGCCCTTAGACATTCATGATGTTTTCTTGGCATATGAATAAAACATGTAAAATCTAGCCAATGAGTAAGATAATAGACAATTAAAATTTCATGTAAAATTTTAATGCTCTTACCTCACTAACTTATCATGTTGTCATGAAACTCACCACATTTTTGCAACCTCATGGATCTTGGCAAGCATTGTAATGATCATTCTTAGTAGAGTGTGAGCTTTCCAAGATTTTGAGTTCATTGGTTCTAACTTTGTCACATGACTCAGTCCATGTGGCTCCTTCATGAATTTTTTCACTTTGTAAATGAGAACTTCATTGATCTGTCATGAAGGTTTCCTTGACATCTCTCTTGTACATTGGTGTATCATTTGTATGATGCTTTGTGTGGTCTCTTTTCAATATGTTCTTGTTTGCTTGTCTTGAAGAACTTATGCTCAGAGTTGTGAATGAATGATGAGAAATTTTGGAGGCCAAAGAGAAAAGATTTTCTTGAAAGCACAATATGTTAAGCTTCACAAATTTCAAAACTCCACTGGTTTTCATTCTCAAACATTTTTCTTATGTTTTCCAATATAATGCAAGATTTTAGATTCTTGCAAAAACACAACTCTCAACCACTTTTTATCATAATAGGTTGCTTTTAGAAACACTTAAAAGAACAAGGATTTAAATTCCCCATTCCTTTTAGTACACTATGTAAGGATCAAGAAAGCAACACAATATAAGTTGGAAGAATTTATACAAGTGGGCTATTATCACTATAAGTTTTCTCCACATTTACTTTTTGACTAGCATGCAACAAATACATACTAGTACTTTATCAATATGTAAAGCATGTGGTTCATCCCTTTGTATGTTAGAACAAGCAAGACAACATATCATTTTGACTTTCACATTTCTCTTTTAAATTGTCAAAGATGGGTATTGTGAGATTTTGAAAAGTAGCTTATAAAATAGTACCTTGTGGCAATTTTTTGTTTTTGCTTTGAGAGTAAAAAGGATTTATGATGACTTTTCAAAAGACCCTTTTATCTTTCCTATGTTTTTCTATTTAGAGAGAACTCATCTCTAATAGCTTCCCATTCTAATGGCTTATAGAATATTCAAAGAAAGATTAAAAGCAGCTTACTTGTTGATCATGGCATATTCATTTTCCATCTATCCCACTTTGTCAACTTCTTCATCATCAATATTGTTGTGTGCATATCACAAATCTCTTTGTAATTCAACCTTACGAGACATGTTCTTTATCTCCAATGTTGGTCATCACTTCTTCCAGAATCTTTATCTCTTCACACGGTTAAGTGTGTTCAACCCTAAGAGCTTGTGCTCTGATACCAATTGAAGTGGCATATAGAGTCACAAGAAGGGGGGGTTGAATTGTGACCCTTTGAAAATTTATATCCTGCAACTTAGAAAATGTCCTCTCAAGTTGATACTTGGAGATGAGATAGTTAGCTTAAAACAATTTCACAAGACATACTATTCTTGAGTAGGTTCCATGTATTGAACCTTCTCTAGTTAAGTAAGTTCAATTCATAATGAGTCTTGTGTTGTATTTATGCATAGAAACATTTTGTTCATCAAATGAATTTTATCCTTTTGTTGAGCATGGTAATTCAGTGTTTGATAACTTGAGGAACATATTACCAAGACATATATATGTGAAGGATAAACTCTTTAAATGTAGAGAAGCTTGTGAGAATGAAATCATTTTTGATTGAAGCTTCTATAAATGTTTTTAAACCAGTATATGTTTTATGCATAAAATTCATGAGTAGGTTAGTAACAATAGATAATCAATATAAGATACTAACTTCTTAATGATGAGGGATAGTCATGAATAATATCTTGTAAGAGATATGTTGGTTTTAACTTTGAGATTAAATCATAGATTATAAGTTCTTAGTTAAAAACCATTTTGTAAGGTTGAATAAATCAACCTTCTCATAGTTTTGGACAAAGGTGAATATGTTATAGCATGTTAGAAGATAGTAAGGAAAGCTAGTAAATAACACAAAGTAGAGTTATAGAGGTTCACCCAAACACGGCTACTCCTCTCCCCACGTCCTCGTGAGAGTTTCCACTATTTTCCAAATAGATTTTACACTTGCTTTAGCTTCACTTGCTAAAGACTTTCACCTCCACTCTCTTTTGATCACACACAAAAGACAAGTTCTAACTTTCACAAGTAGAATCACCAACAACCCTCACTTTTCACTAGGTAGCTTGTTGAGAAACTCTTGAACTGAATCACCAACAACCCTCACCTTTCACTAGGTAGTTTGTTGAGAAACCTTCAAACCGAATCACCAACAACACTCACCTCTTACTAGGTAGTTTGTTGAGATACCTACAACTTAGACTCACCAACAACACTCACCTTTCACTAGGTAGTTTGTTGAGAGACTTTGAACTGAATCACCAACAACCCTCACCTTTCACTAGGTAGTTTGTTGAGAAACCTTCAAACCGAATCACCAACAACACTCACCTCTTACTAGGTAGTTTGTTGAGAGAATTACAACTTAGAATCACCAACACCACTCACCTTCAACTAGGTAGTCTGTTGAGAAACAAGCACAATATTCCTTACAATAAGGGTTTTGGGGTTTTGGGATGTTTAAGAGCTTGAGAATAAATTACACAAAGTGTATACAATGATGCTCATCAAGCTAACACACACTCACTAAAAGAATCCTGAGAATTTTACATTAGAAGCTTGGAGTGTGGGATGAGAAGGTTGGATGTTTCTTTGAGAAGCTTGAATGATGAGAGGTTCCAACCCAAACTCATGCCTTGAATCTTAAAATTCCAGCATTTAAATAGCCATTGGTACTGAATATAGTCATTACAAATTGAATTTGAGTTGAAGAGAGCCGTTGGAAAGTTTTTGTAGGTTTGTAGATAGGATATGATGACTTTGTGCTTTAGTTGTAGCTTATCAACCTTCGAAGCAACCTTTGTGCTTTGTCTTGTGTTGAATGACACTTTATGTCCGCACCATACTTCCTTTTCTTCTTTTCGTCGGTTCACAAAGACTCCCTAGTAGTCTACTCAACAACTATGCTTCATTTGTAACTTTTGGATGACTTGGAATTAATTTGAATCAACCTACGAAGCTTAAAACACCTCAAATGTGCCATATGAATAATCATTCATTACCTCCTTTTATATTCAAAACTTTCAAAGCACATTTTATGACTTGGAATCTTCATTTAATTCACTTTAAGATCATTCAAGAAGAGTTAATGTGTTTGGGATAATTTTGATATGGTTTCAAAGAACCTTACGAACATTGTTTCTTCCTTCACTTTAACCTTCTTAACATTGAACTTATACTTCCAAGGTGTTTTGTTAGTCAAACTTCTTTTGACTTCAGTCAAACTTTCTGTTGACTTTTGGTCAACCTTACGTTGACTTTCTGGTCAACCTTACATTTGACTTTTAGTCAACCTTACGTAGAAAGTTACTTTTTCTTTTAAGCTTCTTCAATCAACCTTACGTACCTCTTTATGGAATAGGTCAACCTTACGTTGACTTCAATCAAACTTTCTCGTTGACTATTGGTCAACCTTGTGTTGACTTTTAGTCAACCTTTCGCTTGACTTTGGTCAACCTATACGTAGAAAGGTCAAACCTTTCGTTGACTTTATTTTGTAAGCTTCTCATGAGTTAACCTTCTCAAGGCTTTTCTACCTTTATAATATACCAATATTGTAGACCATGGTAGAGCCTTAGTTTGCTAAGTCTTGGCTTGGTTAAACCTTCTCAAATGATTATTCCTCAAATAAATGAACTTTGATGCTCCTAGGAAGAATCATTTATTACCTTCTCTTTTTCCAATACCTTCTCTTGACTTTGTCAAACCTTACATTGACTTAGTCAAACTTTCTCAAATGATTATTCCTCAACCCAATAAACTTTGATGCTTTTAGGAAAAATCATTGAGTACCTCTTCTTCAGTTCATCAATGAGAGTGATTGTTCTTTAGTTGTTGAAGTTTCCTAGAGTAGGTTGCTTATTTGAACCTTCTTATCTTTGAACCTTCTCCAACTATTTTAACCTTCTTTAACTATTGAACCTTCTCATATGTGAACCTTCTTATGTTTATTTCTACCCTTGACTTTTTGCATGTTTTAGTCTTGCTCTTTGATATGCTTCTTGATAAGCTTTTGAACCTTTGAGTAAGAGAGCATTGGTAGAATATAACTTTGATTAATGACTATGAGAATCTCCTTTGTAGAGACTTGTAGAAACCTTTGATCCATCTAGTCATTAGGTTATTAGGACTCTCTTGATAGGAATTCACTTTAGATGATTTGTATTTACTTTGATTTCCTAATGTCTTCTCTTTTCTCTTTGTGAATTTCCTAGTCCCACACATTGTAATAGTAAAGATAATATGTCTTCATGAAGCTTGCATTACTATTCTTGTAACTTTGTTGGTGCTACTCTGATTCTTCAATTTGTTGAGAATGGCATGCAATGGATTGATCTAATTTGCTTCTAGCATGTCCACTTGAAAGAAACCTGTTCTTTTCAACAAACTCAAGACACCCATTAGTAGAACACCATTCAGAATACTTAAGCTTTAGTTCATAAGGTTTGTTATCATTAAAACCATATATCAAAAAGGATTTTATCTCAACATAGATTACGTACCTGACGCCATGTGCGAATGACATATATATACTGTAGAGTCCGACCGTTTTGCAAAAATTTCGGCCGGTTGCGGAAAGTGCGCTCCAAGCTACGAGCTTGGGCCGGTTGTGCTGATGTGGGCCGCCGGCCCAAATGCTATTGGAACCTGCTGGTTTTGCTTATACACCCCAGAACAGCTGGTCAGTTGCATAAGGTAATGAAGGAGGGAGTTCATCTGTTTGCTTTGATGGCGTCATTGTCTGCTGAGAATCAAGCTATCGTTGAAGGGTTGCAGGTGGTGTGTGTGAGTTTCGAAGTGTTCCTCGATGAGATTCCTAGTGTTCCACGGAGAGGAGCTGGAGTTTTCTATTGATCTTGTACCTGGTACTAGGCCTGTGTCTATGGCACCGTACCGGATGTCAGCCTCAGAGTTGTCTGAATTGAAGAAGCAACTAGAAGATCTACTTGAGAAGAAATTTGTAAGGCCAAGTGTGTCACCGTGGGGAGCTCCGGTGTTGTTAGTGAAGAAGAAGGATGGAAGTATGAGACTTTGTGTTGATTATAGGCAGCTGAACAAAGTGACAATTAAGAACAAGTATCCGCTCCCAAGGATTGATGATCTAATGGACCAGTTGGTAGGTGCTAAGGTGTTTAGCAAAATCGATTTGAGGTCGGGTTATCACTAGATCAAGGTGAAGGATGAAGACATTCAGAAGACAGCTTTCAGAACTAGATATGGGCACTATGAGTACTCTGTGATGCCGTTTGGTGTTACCAATGCACCGAGAGTATTTTTGGAATACATGAATCGTATTTTCCATACTTACTTGGACTGGTTCGTAGTTGTGTTTATTGATGACATTCTAGTGTATTCTAAGACTGAAGAAGAGCATGCAAAACATTTCACTACAAGAAAACCTTGTTTTAGCCACCAGCAGTTGCCACGGAGCTTATTAAAGTCGCGATAATTTGCCACAGTTTGCGACGGCAAGTGCAAAATATGTGAGCGCGAAATTTCCATTGGTGTTTGCCACGGGTTTGCCACGGACATGTGAAAGGACAAACATTTGCGACGGACATGCCGTGGCAAGTCCGTCGGCAACGCGATTGATAAAATTAAACAACCCCGATCCTCTCATATCGTTCTCACTCTCTCACAAAAACGTTCCTTCTCACTCTCACTCTCACTCTCACCCTCACCCTCACCCTCACCCTCACCCACCACCTGGCTCCTCCCTCCCCCCCCGCGCCTCCTCCTCCTCCACCCACCGTCGCCCTCCTCCTCCTCCTCCCACCGTCGCCTCTTTCTCGAAACCCTAACCTCAGATTTCCCCAAACCCTAACACTACATCGCCGGAGATGGAGACTCGTGCTTCAAAGAAGAGGGCAAACACCGCCGCACAAGTTACAGTTCTCAAAAGGCAGAGAGTTGTTTTAGGCGAACTTCCCAATCTCACGATTTGAATCAACATAAAGCGAAACTTGAGTGTAGAAAGAATCCCAATCTCAAGAAACCAACCACCACCACCACCACCACCAAGCCGGTTGATAATGTCAAAAAGCGGAAATGCGGCGAGCCTTATATATCCGACATCTTCAACTATCTTCACGCAATGGAGGTAATCCTTTCGTTCCCTTTCTTTGTTTTTGCTAACCCTAATTTATCATTTTGTTCAAATCGATTTTAACTTAAAAATCTTCAACTACATTGCTTGTTATTCAAACTTGAGAAAAAGAAGACACTGTGGTTGATTACATGGATAGGGTTCAGAGAGAAATTTCTACAAAAATGAGAGGAGTATTGGTAGATTGTTAGTAGATGTTGCAAGCAGTATAAGCTTCTTTCTTTGAGACTCTTCATCTATCTGTTTCTTACATCGATAGGTTTCTATCTGTTAAGTCTATCACTAGAGATGAGTTTCAATTGCTCGGTGTTTCTTCCATGCTCATTGCATCGTAAGAATTTCTTTTTCGAAATTGTTCCTCGAGTTCTTTTATTGTTGTGTTCGATTGGTTTGGATTTGCACTCAATGTTTAGTTCATGGTTTGTAGATTTGGGCGACCTATCAAAGTTAAGCGGGCATATGCCGGTGGTCGGAGAGAGAAGATACATCGAGTTCGTTCGAGTTAAATATAAGATATTTATGTTCAAGGGGATTTGGGTTTGTTTCATTAAAGTTACTCAGCAGAGTCCAATTTAATTTTTGAAATCTTTTTTTTTTGGGTGTAAGAAAACTATGATTTTTAAACTTGCATTTTTCTTGTTTTTACAGGATGCTCAAAGTGCTATAAATGATTTGGTTGGTAAGAAATTTGTCATTAGCTCAAAGAAAATCTTATTTAAGTAAGTGATGAAATTTGGGTATTTCTCCATTGAATTTTCATCATTAATATCACTTAAAACAAAATTAATGTCTCAACTCAAATATGTGCATTCACATTCTTACGTATGATATGTTTAGCTATTTCAAAATTCATGGTAACAAGTGTCTTATAGACTTTTCAAGTACTATTACTTACGGTATATGCCTTTGTTTAATTGATTCTATGAAGCTCATTTTATTTCATGTTCACTGTACTTACATTAAATACATAATGATCCCTTGCCTATGTCTTTCGGGTAAGTGGCTTGGAAGTAGACAAACACGTGCATGGCCTGGGCAACAAAAGGTCTTCTTGGCATTGAAGAGAAGCAAAGCTCGGATGCCAAAAGTGTGGTGGAACTAACAAATGGTTCATCCGGTAAGTAAATGATGCGAGTTCTGAAACAATAATGGAATGGTTGAACTAAGTAGTTTTCACATTTGACTTCTATGATTCTTGATTTTTGATCATTGGTTAAGAATTGAAGGGTGATGAAATGCTTAGCCTGTTCCTTGACATTGTCTTGAGTCTTGATACCTTTTATTTATCTGAATTTTCAAATAGCTGATTTATCCCTAGATTTTTTTTCTTCCCTAGATGTTTTCCTTTGTGTAATTGAATGATGTAAATATGCTGCGTAAATAAACCTTAAATGTTATATATTTCATTTTGTTGGATGATGTTGATTCGAGAAAGGAGTAAAGCGTTGAATGAGCAATTTGAAAACCATACCTTAAATGTTATATATTTCATTTTGTTGGATGATGTCCAAAATTTATTTTCCGGTAAGAGCAAAACCATGCTTTAAGTGTTATCTGCAATTTGTCAAAGTAGCAATCCTAAGTTACTAGTAGCTAGGACATGTGGTTTTGCCTAATAATTTTACAATCTTATTGGCAACAAATTTGGATGTATATGAAAAGTCAACTGTTATCTTGACTTGCTAAGTGAAAACAAAAGTTTTATACATTTAAAGTTATCATCAGAGTAGTAAAAGTTAGATTTTGATGGCAATAAAACTCATTGTGTACATGCAGGAAATAAATTGTAATACAAGACAGCACAAGAATAAGCTAGTACTATTTTGTATTTGCACTGTCTTGTAATACAAGAGAGGAAGCCAAAATCATTTGCATGGGAGAACTTGCGAGAAGGCAAAAGGCGAGAGCAAAGAATACGTGAAACTAGAGGTTAATTCCTCGTATCTTCTTTATGGAATTCTCCCTTATTTTCTTTATTTAGGGAGCTGAATGATTTCCCTGTTTCCTTAATTTTAATTTTCTTTGGCTGTGTTTGTGTTCTTTCCCAAACATGAACCAAATTTGCAGGATTATTTCTCAAAGTGGGGGTCAAGCGGTGAGGTCGATTTGAAGTACGAGCTTGAGCATCTCATCATCTTGATGACTAGTAGGTGTCTGTTGGGGACGTGAAGTTCGTGACAAGCTCTTTGACGATGTTTCGCATTGTTACATGACCTTGACAATGGCCAGGAGCGTAAAGAAGCATGGACGAGTTGGTTGAAAACCTATATACATGAGGTACAGTTGTTTTATGCTTTTTCCTTTGGTTATCTAATTCTAAGGCACTTGTAGAAAAAGTGCATAAAGTTAAATGCAAAAGAAAAATAAACACATCTAAGTGATTATGCGATATTGATGGTGATTTTTCTTACTTGTGTGAATCTATGGGGCTTGCATATGTGCATGGCTTTTCTCAAACAAATCTGTTTCCATTCTTGAAGCTTATTTCAAATTTACGGTTTGGTGTATAGATAGTATACTTATCGCTTTTTTTTCATGGTCAAGGTGATAGGTTAATGAAACAAACAAAATACTTACTTTGAAATACTCATCATATTTTGCAACGTATGATTTATCTTTCAATCTCATCTTTTATGTTTCGAGAAGCACCCCATGATTGTGTAGATTCCAACATATCGCTGATATTCATTACTAGTAGGTGCGAGTTGGTAAGGGTTATGGTTATTTGCAAGTGCACCATTCATGTTATTATTTGTAGTATAAGGATCACCAACATAACCAACCATGGGTTGTGAAAATTGTTGTGGAGTCACAATATTGAGAGAGGTTTGATCTAAATGTGGTGGAGAAATCCATTGTGTTTGGTTGAAAGCATATTTATAAAAACTATTTAATCATAGTTTTGTATCACTCAAAACTTCCACTCCTCTATGATAGAATCCTTACCATTCTTACTCTTCAATTTTCCATTCTCATCATTGTTCTTAATATTTGACTTTTCTACCAAATCATCAGTAGACTTACACTTACTATGAGAAGAAGAAGAATTAGAAACACCACCTTGTGATATAGCTTGTAGTTTAGCTTCAACAAGTGAAGCGAAGAGTTCCATTCAAAGAATTGCTTTGAATAACATGCTTTAAATCTGGAAAATTTAACGGTGCACATTCACCTCTTAATATATATCTTTCTTTGTATCATAAGCAATAGCAAAGATCATCTTAATTTGTTTCAAATGTCCCTAACCAAACTCTTGTTCTGTTTCTAAATCGAAATTTTTTCATTCTCTCCCCTTTATAAAAGCACAAGGTTGAAAATGTTAGTTAACTTTAGAGTACTAACTTAAATTTGCTTAATCTTTACATATGTGGTATCAAAGACCGATTAGATTATGTTGTGTTTATATAGGCGGGAGTTGTGTATGCGATGAGAGTTCTCTCACGAAGTGGTCGTGACTTGGTTAATATGGCGAAGAAGCGTACTAACATTATTCCCATTATTGAAGATGCTAGACATCCAACCAAGTACGAGAATGTTAGTTGGCATGGTAGATGTGATATTTTACGATGTTGCTCGGCTGATCGGGTGTGCTTTTAGTTTCTCACTATTCTATAGATATAAACTGTTAATCACGGAGGATGGTGCCAACCCACTTGGGTCTTGAAAGCCCATATATACTGCTGTTACATAACAATCAAACTAAACTGCTTCACTATTGTAAAACCTCTATTATTTACAGCAACTTTTGTTTTATATTTGTGTAGTTTGTGATCTTTGATTTGAAGTATTCTTAGAAGCTTATGGTTACGTTTTAAATTTCATGTTTTTTATTAATTTTGATGTTTTACTTTTAGTTTCTCAAATTTTCATGTTTGGTTAAATTTCATGTTTTGCTTTTAGCTTCTCAAATTTTGTTTTGTCTTTCCAGACCTGTTATTAATTTTCATTTCAAAGTTTATGTTCAATGTGATATATCAGTGCATATGATGAGTTATACTCGATTCCCCTTCAAGGCATCTAAAATATGGTGTATACTGCCTCTAACAGTGCCTAATATTTCTTAGGTGTTTAGTTTTGTTTCTTGGTTCATACGTTGTTGGCGTGTTTACTATATATCTAATAATGGCCGGGGTGGCCATGGGAATAGATACATAAATAGAGGATTTCGCACGCGCGCCTTGGGGGAAAGCGGGCCAATTCATAGCATATTGATAGCCAACATATTTGATATCTATGTTCTTTGTCTTTGTGTTGTCACGTCAATAGTTTCTCTTTGGGATTTTATGTATTGTTTTTTCACGATTCTTCGCTTCTATGGTAACGGTGAAGAAAATCACTATACATGCTATGGTTGATGTGGTCAAAAAGTTGGAGAAAGCAAGGTTAGTTATTGCAAATTTCATAACATACATGCATCATTTGCGTTGCTATCAAAGGCAGCGATAGACTTTATCTCCTGTACATATACATTTTTGTGAGTTTCTTTTCTTTGATGATTGAAGATTTGCCTTTATTTTGCGTATATCATTAAATTGATGATTGTTGTTCAATTTACAGTGTCTGTGGAAAACCATGGTCCCATTCCAATGTAAATGTATCTGTGAGACATTGGATTGATTGAGAATGTAACTTTTTTGAGTTGCCTAGTTAGGTGTGGTGATCTTGGTTTATTTGTGTATCATTTGTAGGAAAGATTCCATATTTAATTTTTTCGGCATACCTTGTTTTGGTGCTTTTGAAACATATCTTTGACTTGTAATCTATATCTATATACTTGTTATAATTTATAATTGTTAGCTTGATTTTATAATTAATGTTTTTAGGATGTAGTAGCTTTTACGCCCAAAGTATGATTTAATTTTTTTAATTTTTTTGAATTTGCGACGGATTTGCCACGGGTTTGCGGCGGATGAATTTGCCCGCGGATTTGCGGCGGATAAATTTGCCACGGATTTGCGACGGATAAATTTGCCACGGATTTGCGACGGAAACATTTGCCACGGAAATTCCGTGGCAAACGATTTGCGACGAGCGTTTTTGCCACCAATTATTGTCCGTGGCAAATCCGTGGCAAATGTTGTTTTGCCACGGAAATTTGTGCATTTGCCACGGAAATGTCCGTGGCAAATCAGTGATTTTCTTGTAGTGTTTGAGGTTAGTGCTAGAAGTGTTGAGAGAAAAGAAACTGTATGCGAAGTTATCCAAGTGTGAGTTCTGGCTGAATGAAGTAAGTTTCCTGGGTCATGTTATTTCTGGTAATGGTATTGATGTGGACCCAGCCAAGGTAGATGCAGTGTTACAATGGGAGAGCCTGAAGTCAGTTACTGAAATTAGAAGCTTTTTGGGGTTGGCTGGTTATTATAGGAGGTTTATTGAAGGTTTTTCTAAGCTAGCCCTTCCGTTGACTCAATTGACATGTAACATCTCCTGTTTTGACTTTGCCCGTGTCGGACCAACCGTTTGTAGTGTATTGTGATGCTTCCAAAATGGGTTTGGGAGGTGTGCTTATGCAAGATGGTAAGGTAGTAGCTTATGCGTCTAGACAGTTGAGGACCCATGAGAGGAACTACCCTACGCATGATTTGGAGTTGGCTGCAATTGTTTTTGTGCTGAAGATTTGGAGGCACTATCTTTATGGTACTAGATTTGAGGTGTTTAGTGACCATAAGAGCTTGAGGTACTTGTTTGATCAGAAGGGGCTGAATATGAGACAGAGACGTTGGTTAGAATTGTTGAAAGATTATGATTTCAGCTTAAACTATCACCCAGGCAAGGCTAATGTTGTGGCTGATGCTTTGAATCGGAAAACTTTGCATATGTCAGCAATGATGGTCAAAGAGTTTGAGTTGATTGAGCAATTCCGGGACATGAGCTTAGTTTGTGAAGTAACACCGCAGAGTGTTAGATTGGGAATGTTGAAGATTGGCAATGACTTTTTGGCTAGTATCCGGGAAGCCCGTAAAGGCGGATGTGAAGCTAGTGGACTTGATAGTTGCGAGTGATCAAGCTGCGAGTGGGGATTTCAAGTTAGATTCCCAAGGCGTGTTGAGATTCCGGGATAGAATCTGTATTCCTGATGATGCTGAGATGAAGAGAATGATTCTTGAGGAAAGTCATAGAAGCAAGTTGAGTATTCATCCGGGGGCTACAAAGATGTACCAAGATTTGAAGAAATTGTTTTGGTGGTCGGGGATGAAGCGGGATGTGGCACAGTTTGTGTATGCATGTTTGACTTGTCAGAAGTCAAAGGTTGAGCACCAGAAGCCTACGGGGTTGATGCAACCATTGGATATCCCAGAGTGGAAGTGGGACAGTATTGCTATGGATTTTGTGACGGGTTTGCCTCATACTGCGAACGGGTATGATGCCATTTGGGTGGTTGTGGATAGGTTAACAAAGTCGTCCCATTTTGTTCCTATTAATATCACGTATCCAGTGCCTAGGTTGGCAGAGATCTATATCCGGGAAGTTGTGAAGCTTCACGAGTCCCTAATAGTATTGTTTCAGATAGGGATCCGAGGTTTACTTCAGAGTTCTGGAGAAGTTTGCATGAGAAGTTGGGATCAAAATTGAGGTTGAGTTTAGCCTATCATCCTCAGACAGATGGTCAGTCGGAGAGGACAATTCAGTCACTGGAAGATTTGCTGAGAGCTTGTGTTTTGGAGCAGGGAGGTTCATGGGATTCCTACCTTCCATTGATAGAATTCACATACAACAACAGCTACCATTCGAGTATTGGGATGGCCCCTTTTGAAGCGTTGTATGGTCGAAAGTGTAGAACCCCACTATGTTGGTATGAGTCTAGTGAGAGTGTGGTGCTTGGACCTGAGATTGTCCGCGAGACAAATGAGAAGGTTAAGTTGATCCGCGAGAAGATGAAAGGGTCGCAGAGTCGACAAAAGAGCTACCATGATAATCAGAGGAAGGATTTGGAGTTCCAAGCAGGTGAACATGTATTTCTGAGGGTCACTTCGGTGACTGGTGTTGGGCGTGCCTTGAAGTCAAAGAAGCTCACTCCTCGTTTTATTGGTCCGTATCAGATTACTGAGAGGGTTGGAAATGTTGCCTATAGGGTGGCCTTGCCGCCTAATCTGTCAAACTTGCATGACGTGTTTCACGTGTCACAACTTCGGAAGTATGTTCCGGACCCGTCTCACGTGATTCACATGGATGATGTGGAGGTACGGGATAATCTCACTGAGGAGACTATGCCTGTGCGGATTGAAGATCAAGAGGTGAAGGTTCTGAGAGGGAAGGAGATTGCTTTGGTGAAAGTGGTTTGGTTGGGAGCTGCTGGAGAGAGCATGACATGGGAGCTGGAAAGTAAGATGCGGGAGTCTTATCCAGAGCTGTTTGAGTCAGGTAAGAATTTCGAGGACGAAATTTTCTAAGTGGGGGAGAGTTGTAACACCCAAAGTAATTTAATTAATTATTTGATTAAATTATTTAAGTGTTGCATTAATATTGTTTATTAAAATATTAATATATTGTTGTATTTTTTAAAATGAAGGAAGTGGTGTCGGTAATTTAGGGGTGGTAAAGAATGGCCCAAGAGCCCAAGCCCATTGACTTAGGCTCCTAGGCGCTAGGGTTGATGCATTTTCGCATCAGTTGAGAATCAAAGAAAGAAAGAAAGTTGCGAAGAGAGGAGAAGAGAGAAGAGGCGCGATCAGCCAAGGAGGAGAAGGAGCGCGTGTAGAGTTGTTGCGGTGGTTTTTGGTACTCCGCGGAAGGATCATCATCTCCATCGAGTTCCTAAGGATAGGGTGGGTCTTGCCTTATAATAAGGGGTATAATGGGTATAATGGGTTTCATGTTAAGGTTAGGATCTATGTTACCCTTGATTGAATTTTGATGTGCTTTTGATGATTAAAATGTGTTCACAATGTTCCTTGAATAAATATATGTTGTTAGTGTGTTGTGGTTAATGTTGATCATGGAAGAATTCAAGGAAAGTGGAAATTGGAGTGTGTGAGGCGCCTAGGGCGCCAATTCTTGTGTAATGTGGGCGCTGTGTGTCTTTGTGTCTGCAAGTGCGGCGCGAGAATGTGGCGCCCATGCGCGCTGGTGTCTTGTGTCTCAGGTGCGGCGCGCGAGAATGTGGCCGCCCGCGCTTTCTTGTCTTGTGTCTCAGAGTGCGAGGCGCGCGAATGTAGTGCCCATGCCCCCGTGTGTGTGTGTTGTGTTCAGTGCGGGCGCCAATGTGTGGCCGCCCATGCGCTGGTGTGTGTGTCCCAGTGCGTGGCGCGAGAATGTGGCCGCTGCCCATGCGCTGTGTGTCTTGTGTCTCAGCGCAGGGCGCTAGATTGTGGCTGCCCATGCGCCTGTGCGTGACTTGTCTAAGTGCTGGGCACCAATGTGGCCGCTGCCCAATCGCGCCGATGTGCGCGCGTGTGTCAGGCAAAAGCGCCAAGTGCCGATTTTAGCGCCGCCCAACACGAGTTCTTGCCAGCAGCGCCACCGTGTTCTTGTTTGGCGCCACAGCGCGCAACGCAGTCTTGCCGCCAGCGCCATGTCTTCTTGAATGGGTGCCCAAAATGTTGCGCAGGATGCCACAGGGCGCCATGTTTACTGTATGCTTTGTGTGTGTGCTTGTGTATCTGTGTGGGGCGCCAAAGGTGGCTGCCAGGCGCTATGTGCGGCGTGTTGCCTGAGGCGCGAATGTGGAGTGCGATGGCGCTAGTCTTTGCGCCGATGTTCTTTGCCAAAGTGTGCCCTATTCTTTGTCTTTATTTTCACTTGTCTTTATTCTTTGTCTTTATTTTCACTTGTCTTTGTTGTTGTTATTCAATTATTCTTTATTCATCGTTTTCAATTGTTGTCGTTGCTGTTTTTCTTTTCCTGTTGTGGCAAATTACCTATGATGATGCAAAAGTGTTGAATGTTGGCTACATAATTAATAACGCCGATGCATCTACCTTTCTGTACTAAAATTGATGTTGTTAGTGACGATGGGTCTATTGACTAAATAATAATGACGATGTTATTGACGATGGGTTTAGTGGCCAAAATGAAGGTAATATATTGTTGATTGTTCATGAGGTCACATGCATACATGTGCATATTTAATGACGATGTAAGGCTTCGGCCTCGAGCTAGTGACGATGAATAAGGCTCAATTATTGACGATGTGCCCAATTGGCAAAATTAAGGACGATGAATGGTACCACATGCATACTTGCACTTCATACATCCATTCTCATCATTGACAAGTTTTATTTTGGTTGGTGTGCAATATATTTTGTGTGGCAAATATAAATGTTGACGTGGTTGTATAGTGAGTGCCGCAAATATATATGTATGCATATATATATGTATAATTATATACATATATATATATATATATATATATATATATATATATATATATATATATATATATATATATATATATATAGTTGTTATAAATATGTTATATATATATATATATATATATATATATATATATATATATATATATATATATATATATATATATATATATATATTGGGGTGATTCTTTGTTATAAATATATTACTACGTTGTTACATATATTTATATGAATTGGTAAAGTTCGTTACCCGAGCATATTACTTATTATGGACTTTATTATGCGGTTTGAGACTCACCCCTTATGTTGTTTATTACCACAGGTAATCGTGAGTGAAGGCCTTTAAGTCCTTCATCCCTCGAGTCGGTCTTGCTCTGATACGTAGCACCTAGGGGCGACCATTAGCTTGTAGTCATTATTTTATATGATACTATTGGAGCATTTTATGTAGATGTGGTTACAACCAATGTTTTGTTTTCTTGTAACTGTTTCCTTTTATTCCGCTGCGTGATGACGAAGTAATTTTGTTATATGAACTAAACCATTTATTTCCTTGGTTTCGCCTATTGTTACGTGCCACGTATCATGTTTTAAATTATAAATGAATTTGTCACCAAATGATGTTGTTGTTTGAAGTAAATGTAGCATTCCCGTTTGGATGAATTAAAAATAAATTTTTAAAACTCTGATATTTTTATTATAAATTGCAGGTTAGAAATGGGGTGTTACACATGAAGTATGCGAAATGTCTTTGGGTTTTTAGGTAAATGATTCATGATTCATAGTGATAAAAAGCTAGATGAGTTATGGTAAGAAGCTTTGACGCAATGTAGTAAAAGGAAAGAATGCAAAGTGATAAAAAGCTTAATGAAATAAGTGATGAAAAGTGAATGAAATAAGTGGTAAAAAGTGAATGAGATGGTAAAAGTAAAAAGTTAATGAAATGGTAAAATGTTAAAAACACAATGACACAACTTGCATTTACTCAACCACAATCAAAATGACAATCTAACACACAAAACGACACAAGAGAAAAGGAGCTAATCTATCATGCAAGTTCCTAAGACAAACATCAACCAAGTCATGCATTTATTCACACAAAATCAAAGAAAACAAAACAAGCAACATGAACCCTATTTTTCTTGCCCAAACCCGAGGCTATCTATGGCCCAAGATCAACAATTATTCAACCCCAAATCATAAAATGAACAAGAACACACAAGAACCCTAAAATAGAGTTCATGGACGAAGCAAATGGGGTATGAGAATGGGTTTTCATTTGATGAAAATTATGCAAACAAGATTTAAAATACAAGAAAATGCAAGAAAACACAAGAACAACTCCTTCAAAGCCAAGGAGCCACCTCAAACACCCAAGCCTCCCTAAGTGCTTGTCAATAGTGTTTGAGATGGCTCCTCAAAGCAACAACAACAATATATGTAGGAGTTGAGATGAGGAGAATAGAGATTATGCAAAAATGAAGAAGATGCAAGGGTTTTGAAGTTTTACCTTGAATCCAAGCTAGGAAATGAATAATATGAAGAAGAAGACCACAAATCAACTAAATCCTCAACAAACTACAATGAAACTTGCGCACCTTGCCTTGATTCTTGAGATTAGATGATGAACAATTAGGTTTTAGTAGAAGAGGAGGATGATATGTGAAGTAGGAGTGGGTTTGAGATAGAAAATGGGAGTGAATTGAAGAAGAATGGAGGAGGAATTGGGGGTAGGAGTATTGGAGAAGGGAGACTTGTGTGAGGGTTGTGTGAGTGAGAAAATGAGAGGCCAAAGATTGTGGGAGATGGGCTTAACAAGGTATTTATAGAATGCAATTAGGGTTGAGGGTGTTTTGGTCCTTGCATTCTAGTTGTGCTCTAGGATTGGGCCTTAATTTTGAATCAAAGGCTAGGATTGATGATCACATGGATTGAGGGCATTGAGAAAGCACAAATGAGGTAGTGAATGGGTGATATGTGCAGCTCATGAGGGGAGAGGAGAGGGTGTGAATTTCCAAAAATGTTTCTCCACAATTTCATATCACAAGATTGCCATTAACTATGAATGAATGGTGGAGATTTGCATCATAATTTGAATGGAGGGTCATTGTAACAACCCGATTTTAGTGCTTCTTAGTCCTTTTAATATGTATTTGTTTTATGAATTATATTATATTGATAACATTAAATTATTTTAATTTATCGGGTGTTTGGATTATTAAAATTAGTTGAAATCACATTTAAAATGTATTTTTGTATGCTATGGGTAATATATGATTATTATTATTATATATTTATTTTATTTTTATAAAATATTAATGTTTGAGATATTATTTCTTTAGAACATTATTTTGGTATATTGAGGTGTTAAAATAATAGTTATAGTGATATTGGGCTTTAAAAGTGTTTAAAATGGGTTTTTTGGCTATTTTTACTCGCATACACCTCCATTACTCTGCTAGCCGCACCCCTGTTCACACACTTAAACCCAGCCCAACGATTTTCTCTAGACCCTGAACCGACCCAGCCCTCGTCACTGGCTTCTTCTTCTTCGCAAGAAAAGCTGCGTGAAACAGCAGCTCCAAACCCTCACGCCATTTTCCTCTCTCAATCACGTTCTCGCTCATCTCTCCGCGGCTGACCATGAAACTTCGCCTTCCCACTCGAATTTTACCGCTGATTCCGTTTCTGGCCTTAGTTTCATCGTTTGGTGCTCCATTCTGTCAGTGGCAGCCACGCCTCATGAATTCACGTTTTCATCTATTTGAATCTTACTTTTAAATAGCCAAGTAAGTCCAGCAGTATATACATCGTTTTGCTCCTTTCATGTTAGATCTTAATTTGCTGGTTTTTTTTTTATGATTCACTATTTATTCAAACATTATTTTAGTATCAACACCTATTTACATTGGACTTGAATTCTTCAATTACCTTTTCAATTGGCAGCCTTTTGTATTGCTCTTCATAACCATGCGTTTCTTGTCTTCAAAATATGTAATCTATATATATTTATACTACTCATTAATTTAAAAGAA
This sequence comes from Oxytropis ochrocephala, assembly GCA_020916435.1. Classification (NCBI taxonomy): domain Eukaryota; kingdom Viridiplantae; phylum Streptophyta; class Magnoliopsida; order Fabales; family Fabaceae; genus Oxytropis; species Oxytropis ochrocephala. The sequence goes on along the minus strand of CM037094.1, from coordinate 64,532,337 downwards.
AAGAGTTTAACTTAAATTAAGTTACTTATATTTTAGTATATTCTTCTAAACTATTACCACAAGAACCAGAGTTATAGTTCATTGATTAAAATAGCAATTGAAAATATTTAATATTTTAGAGTATGACTTTTGGACTGTTGTTGTTGTTGTTTCATTTGCTATGTGTTCGAGTCAAACATTATGACGTTGAAATTAGATCTCGCTTGAGAGCTGGGAAACTCGTGATTTCACGGATTAGCTATTGGAGTACACTTCAATCCCAGAGAGGCGAGAACGAAAGCAAACATTCTCAACCTATAATCTAAGGAGAGTTGCCGTAGTTGGAGAATCGAAGAGCTTCATTAGGAGAAAGCTAGTTGCGGTGGTTTCTCTTAGAGTTTCGTAGAAGAGTCCTTTATTCGACAAATTCCAAGGTAAGGGTGGGTCTTACTTTATAATGAGGTCTATAATGAGATGTATGTAGATTGTAGGATTCATATTGATCTCTATTTGATGCTATTGTTGTTTTTTATGTATGATTGAATGTGTGATGAAATTATGCTCTCTATGTGGTTGTTGAGAAGTGTGTGAATCATGAGAAGTGTGTAAGAATTGTAATGCATGCGAATTGTTTGTTAAAACGTGTATATGAGGTTGTTAGAATAAATATGAGGTGTTTTGAAAATGTTGTTGATGACTGAGTATAAGAAAATTTGGAGAAAATTGATTAAGGGGACCATAGGCGACCTAGGGCGCCAAATGCTAGGAAGAATGGCGCCCCATTGTGTCCCTGCGTGTATGATGCTGCCTTGGGCGCCAATGGCTGCCCAAAATGGCGCCAGTGTGCGCCTTGTGTCTAGCAGGCGGCGCTAGTGAGGCGCCCGTGTTCTTTGTGTGTGTGTGCGTGTGTCTTTGGGTGCCAATGCTGCTGCCGGCGCTAGAGAGGCGCCATGTTGTTTTGTCTGCGTGTTCTTTGTGAGTGTGTCTTTGGCGCCAATGTGCATTTGCCCAGGCGCCTAGTGAGGTGCCATGTTTTTGTGTGAGTGTGTGTGCGTGTGTGGGGGGCGCCAATGTGGCTGCCCCAGGGCGCCTAGTGTGCGCCCGTGGCTGTGTGTGTGTGGTGCTACACAGGGCGCCAAGTGGTTGCCCTAGCGCACCCATGTTGTTGCTGTATCTGTGTTTTGGCGCTTTTGCCAGGCGTGTGGCGCTGAGTGCAGGCGTGTGTCGATTTATGTCTTAGTTTGTGTCCAGGTCTTTGTGTTGCGTTTAGGCGCGATTTGGCGCTGTGTGTGGTCTTATCTTTGCTTTGGCGCGCGATTTCTATTTGTTTGGCGCTGTGTGTGTGTGCCACCATGGCGCGATTTTGGTTGTTTTTGGCGCTGTTCTTTGCTGTTTGTGTCTTGTGTCTTTGTTTTGGTCTTTGTGGGCTGATGATGGCACAATTTTTTGTTGCGAATGTTGTTAAATGAAGATGGGTCCATTGACCAAATCAAAGTGACGATGTTATTGATGAGGAGCGTAAAGCCAAAGTGACGACGATGTTAGGAACGATATTGATGTTGTGGAAAATTATAATTTGTTGGTTGTTCATGAAGTCACATGCATACATGTGCATATTATGACGATGTAAGGCTGCGGTCTCGTGCTAGTGACGATGAATAAGGCTCAAAGTGACGATGTGCCCAAGTGGCAAAAATACGGGACGATGATGGTACCACATGCATGCTTGCATTTCATACATTCATTCTCATAATTGATAATTTTTATGCTGGTTGATATATGACGTATATATAGGTGGCTGATGTAAAATGTTGACGTGATCAGTAGGATTCTTTGTATATATATAAATATGTTATTATAGTTGTTATAAATAAATATTGAAAGTTGTTGTATATATATATATATATATATATATATATATATATATATATGTGATGCTGTGATTGGTATAGTTCTGTGATCTAACATACTGCTTATTATAAGCCTTATTATGCGGTTTAGACTCACCCCTTATGTTGATTATTACTACAGGTAACCGTGAGTGAAGGCTTTTGAATCCTTCATCCCTCGAGTCGGTCTTGCTCTGATACGTAGCACCTAGGGGGCGAACATTAGCTAGTAGTCATTATCTTATATGATACTGTTGGAGTATTTTGTGTTGATGTGGTTACAACCAACGTTTTGTTTTCTTGGAACTGTTTTCCTTTTATTCCGCTGCGTGATGACGAAGTAACTTGTTATGTGAACTAAATATTTATTCTTTTGAGGTTTCGCCTACTTGTTACGTGCCACGTATCATGTTTTAAGTTATAAGTGAATTTGTTACCAAACGATGACGTCTTTGAAGTAAATGTAGCATTCCCGTTTGGATGAATTGAAAAATAATTTTAAACTCTGATATTTTTATTATAAATTGCCGGGTAGAAATGGGGTGTTACATTAGTGGTATCAGAGCAGTTCGGTCCTAACCGGACCATTTGTATTGTCTATTGTGTCTTCCGATGTGTGAACTCTGAGTAGAGTTGCATGCACTACTTATTTTAATTATTGTTTCTTGATAGTCGGAAAGTCGACCAAAGTAGTTGGTTAAGTCATCTAGGGAATGAGATGAGCGATAGTTATTCCTTAGAAGAGTCATCAATGTTATAGCATATAAAAAAAAAGTTAGAATCCAAGTGGGAACCCAAATGGATCTTTTCCGTTGGAGAGAATTTCTCGTAGACCTTGGTCTATTCCTTAGGTCGTCTGTTGTGTTCCTATTATGTCTTCTATGTGTGTACTCTTTATCCTTGTGCATCACTTCCTAAATCCCATGTTATCTTGTCTATGACTGTAACTCCACATGTGTACATTTTTGTGTTTTTATGATTTAAATTAGTTGATATTATTATCATTAGTACTTGACTTGTTTTACGTAGTTTTCAAATCTAATAATGAAAATGTGCAATGAGACTTCTCGTGCACTTCTATTACTTGCTCAGTTTTCATTGCTAAACGTTCACATGAGTATTTAATTTTACTTAGTTAAATTAATATCAAGTGTTGTAACAAAGCAATTGTTTTATTATGCTTTTATTTTGTGTTTGAAAATGATAATTTTTGTTTGTTTAAATATCGTGATTACTGCTTTCTATTATTTTCCTGCCAACTATATAGTTAGCTCTAAGGAATTTAATTGTCGATTTCTTTTATGTTACTAATATCTTTAGCTATGTTGTCTTTGTTGTCTTCCATGGGCTTTATTTCATCAATGTGTGCAAACTCTCCTAGCTAAGATATGACATGTACTACACACATGCGATATCTGAGATTTACTTTACCCGATATAAAGCAAATTATAGTATGCGTATGTTGATAAAATGAATAGGTTGATTAATTGTGTCAAGATAAAAGAATAGCTCAATTGGTTATCTGTTGTTGTACCTTTTTATATCTGTCATCCTTGCTTCTGGTTTTGAGAAAATATATTGCTTGAAACATTGTGTGGTTTTGAAAAGAAAAAAAAAATTGTTTGGTACGTATCTTCTGATTGTTTTTATGACATGAAGCTACTTGGACTTGGTAGAATTACATGTTCTATAGGTAAGGAAAAAAAAAAGGTAATTGAGGTTGTTTGATTTTTTTTCTTCGTTTTCTTAACTTGTTTTTATCATTTCTATTGACGTACATATGTATTAAATTTAACTAGATTAATGTATTAACAAGTCTTGTGTTGGTACGACTTATGTACGCTACAATCATTCTGCTTGCTTGACTTCTAATTTCTTGTCATTTTTATTTTCGTGTTATTATTTGGTTAATGAGTTTGTAGAACCTCGATGTTAATTGATCCATATGTTTTCAGATACGTCTGTTGTGTGACTGATGTTCTGCCGGAATTTTGAACTATAGTGTTGTCTGTGTTGTCGTGATATTGTAACCATACTCTGTTTGTGCTTATTTATTTTTATTGAGCTTTATTTAATGCAATTAGGATTTAATCTATACGTGTTGGTGGAATTCCTAGTTTTAGATTCTGTAATACTTTGCATTGCGACATGAGTTCACTAGTTACTCTTATAGCGACTAATGACCCATGATCTTTGTGATGTGGGACCCTAAAGTCTCAAACTCTACTTCTAATTCATATCCTTCTTCTAGACGTTTCACTGAAAGTTTACCAAGATTCGATCTTGTGTCTCTCTGACCCGAAATCACTAAGTTGCCTTGTTGATATCCTAGCTTTCCGTTCTTTACAATTTGAATGTCCACTAACCTTAGTCATGATATTTTCACTTTGCGAGCTGGTATCATGTATTTCTTTGATGCCTTCCATTCCTTGCTTCAATTTCGTTGACTCATCCTCTCTGGTATCTTAGATAAGGTTTAGATTATTCTTCGTTTTGTTTGAACCCTCAAAGTACATATTTTTCTGTCTTGTCCTTGAGCCTATGAAATTTCGAGGACGAAATTTCTTTTAAGGGAGGTTGAATTGTAACACCCCGATTTTAGTGCTTCTTAGTCCTTTTAATATGTATTTGTTTTATGAATTATATTATATTGATAACATTAAATTATTTTAATTTATCGGGAGTTTGGATTATTAAAATTAGTTGAAATCACATTTAAAATGTATTTTTGTATGCTATGGGTAATATATAATTATTATTATATATTTATTTTATTTTTATAAAATATTAATGTTTGAGATATTATTTCTTTAGAACATTATTTTGGTATATTGAGGTGTTAAAATAATAGTTATAGTGATATTGGGCTTTAAAAGTGTTTAAAATGGGTTTTTTTGGCTATTTTTACTCGCATACACCTCCATTACTCTGCTAGCCGCACCCCTGTTCACACACTTAAACCCAGCCCAACGATTTTCTCTGGACCCTGAACCGACCCAGCCTTCGTCCCTGGCTTCTACTTCTTCGCAAGAAAAGCTGCGTGAAACAACAGCTCCAAACCCTCACGCCATTTTCTTCTCTCAATCACGTTCTCGCTCATCTCTCCGCGGCTGACCATGAAACTTCGCCTTCCAACTCGAATTTTACCGCTGATTCCGTTTCTGGCCTTAGTTTCATCGTTTGGTGCTCCATTCTGTCAGTGGCAGCCACGCCTCATGAATCCTTTGAGGACGAATTTCTCCTCTTTGACGCCATCGAAGACTTCGCATGCCGGACCAGAACACGAATATGACTCGCACTCACCAAAATTCACGTTTTCATCTATTTGAATCTTACTTTTAAATAGCCAAGTAAGTCCAGCAGTATATACATCGTTTTGCTCCTTTCATGTTAGATCTTAATTTGCTGGTTTTTTTTTTATGATTCACTATTTATTCAAACATTATTTTAGTATCAGCACCTATTTACATTGGACTTGAATTCTTCAATAACCTTTTCAATTGGCAGCCTTTTGTATTGCTCTTCATAACCATGCGTTTCTTGTCTTCAAAATATGTAATCTATATATATTTATACTACTCATTAGTTTACGGTTTAATCCATGGTGTTGAATAGTTTGCTATTTTAGTTTCCAAACTATTAAGAGTATTTAATTTAAAAGAAAAGAGTTTAACTTAAATTAAGTTACTTATATTTTAGTATATTGTTCTAAACTATTACCACAAGAACCAGAGTTATAGTTCATTGATTAAAATAGCAATTGAAAATATTTAATATTTTAGAATATGACTTTTGGACTCTTGTTGTTGTTGTTGTTGTTGTTGTTGTTGTTTCATTTGCTATGCGTTCGAGTCAAACATTATGACGTTGAAATTAGATCTCGCTTGAGAGCTGGGAAACTCGTGATTTCACGGATTAGCTATTGGAGTACACTTCAATCCCAGAGAGACGAGAACGAAAGCAAACATTCTCAACCTATAATCTAAGGAGAGTTGCCGTAGTTGGAGAATCGAAGAGCTTCATTAGGAGAAAGCTAGTTGCGGTGGTTTCTCTTAGAGTTTCGTAGAAGAGTCCTTTATTCGTCAAATTCCAAGGTAAGGGTGGGTCTTACCTTATAATGAGGTCTATAATGAGATGTATGTAGATTGTAGGATTCATATTGATCTCTATTTGATGTTATTGTTGTTTTTGATGTATGATTGAATGTGTGATGAAATTATGCTCTCTGTGTGGTTGTTGAGAAGTGTGTGAATCATGAGAAGTGTGTAAGAATTGTAATGCATGCGAATTGTTTGTTAAAACGTGTATATGAGGGTGTTAGAATAAATATGAGGTGTTTTGAAAATGTTGTTGATGATTGAGTATAAGAAAATTTGGAGAAAATTGATTAAGGGGACCAGCGACCTAGGGCGCCAAATGCTAGGAAGAATGGCGCCCCATTGTGTCCCTGCGTGTATGATGCTGCCTTGGGCGCCAATGGCTGCCCAAAATGGCGCTAGTGTGTGCCTTGTGTCTAGGCAAGGGCGCCTAGTGAGGCGCCGTGTTGATGGGTGTGTGTGCGTGTGTGCTGGGCGCCTAGTGAGGCGCCATGTTGCTGTGTGCGTGTTGCTGTGCGTGTGTGCTGGGCGCCAATGTGGCTGCCCCAGGGCGCCTAGTGAGGCGCCAAGTTGCTGTGTGAGTGTGTGTGCGTGTGTGGGGGGGGGCGCCAATGTGGCTGCCCTAGGGCGCCTAGTGTGCGCCCGTGGGTGTGTGTGTGTGGTCTTTGCAGGCGCCAAGTGGTTGCCCTGGCGCGCCCATGTTGTTGCACTGTATGCGTGGTGGCGCCGTTTGGCTGCCCAGGCGCTGTGTGGCGCTGAGTGCGAGGCGTGTCTCGATTTATGTCTTAGTTTGTGTCTAGGTGTTGTGTTGCGTTTCTGGGCGCCAGTGTTGCCACTACAACAGGAAAAGCCATCAGGGGCGCTTTTTTTTATCAATTAGGGGCGCTTACGGCGCCACGAATCTAGCTATTGCCGTTGCCAACCACTCTCTGAGCGCTCGAGCGCCTCTAATAATTAGGCAACTTGGGCGCTCGCAAATAAAGCGCCTCTTTTGGTCTTGGCGTCTCTAACAATTGGGGCGCTCGGTTTATAAAGCGTCCTGTTGGTGTTAGCGCACTTGACAATCAAAAGCGCTTCTAGGTAGAAGCGCCCTGTTGAGTCGACCAACGAAGCGCTTACTCTTGGGGGCGCCCACGATTGTCAAGTGTGCTTACACAAACAGAGGCGCTTTTAACTTTGAGCACCCCTAATTCTCTGTTTTTAAAAAAATATATTTTACATTTACGGTATATCTATACAATATTTTGCGGACTGTTGGTTTTCACTGGTGTAGTGCCTACGTTCATCAACCAAAATCAATTCAACATCCAATATGAACCAAATTTCCAAATCAACAAACCAATTGCAAGAAACTTATAAATCATTAACAAAGTACGTACCAACAAAAAATACATAACTCATTAACCAAATTCGGAATGTCAACATATATAGACAACAAATTAAAGATTACATGATGTTTCTCCTCAACAAATAAGTGCTTGGGCAAAAAACATTCTACCTAATGCATGGAGAAATAGTTGGGGAGGATCCAGTGTTAGGAACAAAAACAAGCTAATTAACCAAAATTACATGAATTTCGATTTTCAGTAATCAAACCGGCAACATGATGACACCACCTCTCTCTCGAGCTCGATAAGTTGGTCATCGAGAAAATGGAGCTCAACCGACATTCCAGGAAAATCTTTGTAAAAATGAAATAAAATAAACTTAGAATTAAGTGGTTAAGTGCTAGATATAAAATTACTTGTGAAAAAACAAACTATATAAATTACATACATTTCTTTGGAATTTCTATTTGATGGTGAGTGATTATGTCCCTCATAAACTTCATAACGTAATACCCACAATCATCATTGTTTGGTTATGCAGGACACTAGAAATCAAAATAATAATTAATTATTAAAATGCGAGCAATATTTACATATGGATAAGAATAATTATAAACATACCTTTATGACTATCCATTGTGTTTTATTTTTCACATTCCCATCTACAGCTCGACCTTATTCGATCCCCAATAAGTTGTCAAACAATTTGAAACATCATACATATAACTATATTAATTAATTGAAATACATAATTTAAATGATGAAATATGCGATGTATCTAAATACACACCTTTCAAATATAGCTCTCATCTTGAGGTGGTTGTTAGGATCACCATGACACGAATCTAAATAGAAAATTCTATTTCTTTTAGGATCAACTACCAACAATATCCAATGTTTTCTACAAAAAATTTGAATAGCCAAATAAATAACAGATCATATATATTTGCTGGATACAAAAAGGAAAGGAATTTCATTCAACATTTCAGATGTCTTAGCTCAATCCGTAGGTAGGGGATAGATAATTTCTTACTCTAAGAGAGTGGGTGCCAAAAACAAGCTATCACAATTGCTTTCATGTGCCAAAGCCAAGCGTTCATTGATATAGGCTTTTACCGCTTCCTTGTTTTGTTTAATGTTGTTCTTCATTTGTGCAACATTTTCTTTTGAGTGCCATTTCTAATGCAGAGATTCGATAGATGAGTGCGTTCGGGGCACAAGAAGATTAATTTTTGTGTCAAGTCCATGGGGCTCATAATCTCATAGAACAAATACCTATAGTTAAAATGTATACAAATAAATTAACAAATAATAATAATAATAATGATAATAATAATAATAATAACAAATAATAATAATAATAATAATAATGATAATAATAATAATGATAATAATAATAATAATACGATGTATATTAAAATAGTGCTTTGAGATGCCCACTTGTGATCATATACCTCGCATGATTCATCTTGTGAAAGGGGTATAATGCGATCAACTCGGGATGTGCGGATCAATCAATACATTTATCAAATCTCCATTCGTCATTGTTGCGGCATGATTCTTTATATAAGCGATGAATTCCTTAGAAGAGGAGGTTGGGATTGAATGTCATTTCCTTTATCTACTTGTCGAGAGACAACGATTTATTGGGAGCAATAGAAGTGGAGGTTGGGATTGAATCTCTTTTCCTTTATCTACTCGCCTAGACACATGGTTCTTGGTAGCTTTAGAAGGGGCGTTGGGATTTGCCAACATGCCTAGAAATCCGAGATCTTGCTTTGTTTACCTATATATTAAGAAATATAATTATTTATAAATTTATGACAATAAGGCAATATGGAAGTATTAACAAATATATTAATTGCTCCTTACATTGATAAGATTTGATGGCCATGCCACAAAGGTGCCAAGTGCATCACTTACGATCAATAAAGTCATCTCTGCGGTGTCAATTAGTGCGGCAATTCAAAGCATCACCCACAACAACAATCTCAACTTTGACTCTCGCATGATTTGGAGGTATGGGAAGATTGTGCAAGGTGGAGTCCTCATTATTACAAACAATGCCCTTTGCGACCAACGTAAAGCGGGTTTGATATATATAATTCACAATAACCATTGTTAACCTAAATAAATGATAACCAAATATCAATACCCATACGCTTAATCATGACTAAAACCTTAGCTATTTTTCATAAACTTTAAAAAGACAAAGATACAGAAATAAAATAATTGCTAATCTGAGATCTGAGTCGATATCTTGATTACGTCCTTAGAGAACATGTGAGAGTCTCTAGTAACAAGAACAACCAAACCACTTCACATATGACAACATAAGCTGTTTTAGAAACAGCTTGTCTTATTTAATATTTAAAAACTATCATAAATAACTAATTAAACATAATAAAATGCAAACGACTCTTAATTACACACACAATATTGCACACTTTGGCGTACTTAGGCGAATTGGCGACATGTATAATTCATTGCTAATAGTAGTATCTTATTTAAACTTTAAAGTTTTACCTCATTGGGCGCTTAATATTGCAACTATCCCTCAAGTTATCTAGGTTAGAAGATGATACATCATTAGTCACTGGACCAACTCTAGCTTTTAATTCATTAAGCTCTTTGTGTAGCATTGATACCATAGCTTCCAACTTTCTTTCTCTACTTTCTCGTTCCTCTTATTTTCTTTGTCGTTCCTCTTCTTTTCTTTGTCTCTTTGAAACCCACAAAGTGGTTGGAGAAATGCCAAATCCCAAACCCCGTAGGCGTCCTGAATACTCTTCAATTGCCAATGCACGACCAAGGATGTCGGTCGGACCATCACAATCGATAATCTCTCTTTGTGATCTTGATTGTGTTATGGATTCTGATTCACAAAAATTATTAGAGATTATTAATAGACATTATTATAAATAACATAAACAATATAGTTTTTTTTAATTTTATCATACTTACAATTTTTTGAGACACCTCTCTCGTTTTGGGTCCTCAACAACACCTTGTTTGTTTTTAGACTTCCAACCACAAAACACTTGGTCAATAGATTCCTCACAAGGATCTTTTCCATCCTCTCGTAGCTATTAAAATTTACAATTGATTAGTAAATAAATCAGAAAATTAATTTAATAAATGAAAGATAAAATAAAAGATAAAGTGCCTACCAATCTTTCTTCAATATCTGGATAACTCGTAACACCGGCTCTATAAGGGTATTCAGGACTTTTAAGCTCTCTCGCGATTTTCATTGCTTAAAATCTATAAAGACACATATTTTAACATTCAAGACTTTATAATTGTCAAACATAGGTATATGTATAACAAGTAATTGTGCAAACCTGGAATTCCTCAGTTTCGCGTGAAGATACAAATGCACTCCAATCCTCCGGTGTTATGATCCCATCATATCGTGGTGGAGGATGGTTTCTGGCGTTCCCCTCTTCATCGTGAGCCCACTTTGTTAGAGTTGATCTGAATCTTCTGTGCGCTTTTGCAGCTTTCCTAAGACAATAGTCTTTTCGAGACTCGTCCAAATCAAAGTATTTCTGTACATTCAATTATAAAACTAGTTTTTCAACAGCATAGAGTTTTACAACACGTTAAGTGATTTAAATGTTCACCTGTATCATTTGCCATAGCTCATCTTTAAGTTTCTTGTATGGGTCTTCTTTTTTCTTCTTAACTTTCCAACTTTTGATTGTAATTGGTATATCCTGCCTCGCTCTGGCACCAATGAAGCTTTGCAACTCTTTACCATTGGGGCCAATCGGTTGGTTTTTAGTATTCCATACAACCTGCATTATTACTTGTGTAAATTAGAGAACAAATAGTTAAAAAGTATGTAACAAAGTTAGTTAAATAGTAAGTATCTTCTTTGTAAGTTTAGGAAGCCCTTTGTTCCCCAGATTGATGATATTCTTCTTAAGCTGTCATTCCACGATGAGTGAACATTTTTGGGGCTGACGTGCACTCTCATGACCACTATCATGTGCACTATCATCACTCTCATGACCACTTTGTCATGTGCACTATTATCATCACTCTCGTGGGAAGTCATCTCACTGCAACAAAATATAATCATTTTTATTAGGCTAAATGTTATTTTATAATCTTGAATAAAAAAGAAACATGTTTGATATATTTACCTTTTCATTTTCCTCGACCTAATGTTACTAGCTACTTGTTTATTTGTATGATATTTTTCTTTTCGCTTCTTAGTACTTTGTTTTTGTGAAACGTAATTCCATCGTTATGATCCTTTCTAACATACAAAATATCATCTTTAGAAGTACTTTCCCTTATTATTGGTTGCGATGTCGAAGAAAGGGTCATCCTCAATATCAACATCTTCGTGCGCTTGATCACCAATGTCATTCACCAATAATTTTTTGTTTGTCAATAAAACAATGCACCAATTGATATCAACTGGATCAGTGACATAAAACACAGGTTGAGAGAGCTTCATACACTGAAGGGTCATGTAGAATCAGTGGTGAGATTGAAGGGCTGGACATAGAGACAATTCAAGCAAGCATACGATCGAAGATGCTTATATAATTTGCATCACGATCTTGTAAAGGGTTAATTAAATCCTAATGTTCTTTGAGAGTGAGAGGAATATAATGTAATGATGATGATAACACACTTTTTTTAACCGATATCATTATACTCTGCTATCTTTCTATCTATGCTTATTGTTTCTGTTATTATCACTACACTACATACACAATGCTGTCACATTCTCACATTGATTAGAATTTTGAAGAGAGTTTGTTTATAAAGCTTTGAGAACTATTCACAAGGTTGTTTAGTTTTTAATATCACCATTAAGTGGGTCATGTTACACCACATCATTTTAAGCTCCATAAGAGCATGAGTGTGTCAAAAGGTATTACGAGCTCCTTAAGTAGGGATTGTAGGTAAAGTAATTCGGTTATGCAGTGTGCAAGTCCCTATAATCCCAGAGCTAAGAGCTTCTCGAGAGAAGAGATGAATTCTCTAACTCTATCCAAAACCCAAAGGTTCCTAACTGATATTAACCATAATGCCTACTACTTGCGCTTCCTCCCCTTTTAACTACATTTACGGTCTATCTAACATGTTTCTATCTATCTTTGGCGTCCTTGTTTGACACCGGTGCTTTGAAGCAATCTCACATTCTATTTTTTTAATATATATATATATATATATATATATATATATATATATATATATATATATACCTATGACTAAAATGTTCTTCTCTTCAATTGCAATTTCAAGTTTCAAGTTTAGTGGAACTTCTTTCTCTAAAAGAACTAGTCAATGTGTCACTTTACACACTTATATCGTATACTTGATGTGAAGTTATAAACAAAAATAAAAGAAAGAAAACATTGAAGAGATTTCACCACACTCATTACCAACACATGAAGCGAAAGAAGAAAGAAATCAGGCGTACCTCCAGAACTATTGTGTTCTCTGTGAAATGCAGAAGCTAGAGAGAAGTGGAATCTGCAGCAACATAGGTAGTTAGAAGAAGTTGAAATTAGAAGAAGTTAATAATATTCTTCTGCAGCAATCGAGAAGTTAATATTCTTGTACATATTAAGAAAGATAGGGTTTGAAAGCGAGCTTGATGACAAACTCAAAACACACGCCGTTATCATCTCCTTTCACGATACACACTATGCTTCATCTCCTTTCTCGGGCCAGATAGTGGCGAAGGTGAAAGTAAGTGAGCTTGATGACAAACTCAAAACACCGCGTAGTGAAGGTGATAGTTTTCCGCTTCAAGAACGTTGAGAGATTTGAGGGAGAGAGAGTGAGAACGTTGAGAGATTTGGGGTTTTAGCTAGGGTTTGGGTTTGGAGAGTGAGAGCGAAAGAAAGGCTGTAAGAGTGAGAATGTGAGTGCGAGCGCGTATGAGAGAAAGGTAACACAGCGGAAAAGAAATTAAAAATTTAGGAATCGGGCGCTCGCGTGCAAAGCGCCCTGTTGGTGATTAGGAATTTGGAATTGGGGCGCTCGTGTGTAAAGCGCCCTGTTGGTGATTCGAATTTGGAATTGGGGCGCTCGTGTGTAAAGCGCCCTGTTGGTGATTAGGGGTGGGGCGCTCGAGTGGAAAGCGCCCCTGTTGGTGGCTCCGTGTTTTAGGGTGGGGCGCTCGTGTGTAAGCGCCTCTGATTGTCTTTCCGTGGCTAGGAATTGGGGGCGCCCGTGTATGAAGCGCCTCTAAAGACCCTCCTTATTTTGACAATCAGGGGCGCTTTTTTAGAAAGCGCCTCTAAAGTCCCTCCTTGTTTTGATAATAAGAGGCGCTTCATAATAAAGCGCCTCTAAAGGGTGCGTCCTTTTTTTGCAATTCTGTTGTAGTGGTGTGTCTTTGCCACTTTGGCGCGCCGATTTCTCTTTGTTTGGCCTTTGTGTGGTGTGTTGCCCTTTTGGCGCCGATTTTAGGCATTTTTGGCGCGCTATTCTTTGCTTTTTGTGTCTTGTGTCTTTGTTTTGGTGTTGTGGGCTGATGATGCCACAATTTTGTGTTGCCAATGTTGTTAAATGACGATGGGTCTATTGACCAAATCAAAGTGACGATGTTATTGATGAGGAGCGTAAAGCCAAAGTGACGACGATGTTAGGAATGATATTGATGTTGTGGAAAATTATAATTTGTTTGTTGTTCATGAAGTCACATGCATACATGTGCATATTATGACGATGTAAGGCTGCGATCTCGAGCTAGTGACGAAGAATAAGGCTCAAAGTGACGATGTGCCCAAGTGGCAAAAATAAGGGACGATGATGGTACCACATGCATGCTTGCATTTCATACATTCATTCTCATAATTGATAATTTTTATGCTGGTTGATATATGACGTATATATAGGTGGCTGATGTAAAATGTTGATGTGACTGTAGTGACTGCTGTATATATATAAATATGTTATTATAGTTGTTATAAATAAATATTCAAATTTGTTGTGTATATATATATATATATATATATATATATATATATATATATGTGATCTTTGTGATTGGTATAGTTACGTGATCTAACATCTTTGCTTATTATAAGCCTTATTATGCGGTTTAGACTCACCCTTATGTTGATTATTACTACAGTGCTTAGTGAGTGAAGGCTTTTGAATCCTTCATCCCTCGAGTCGGTTTTGCTCGATCGTAGCACCTAGGGGCGAACATTAGCTAGTAGTCATTATCTTATATGATCTTTGTTGGAGTATTTTGTGTTGATGTGGTTCTGACCAGCGTTTTGTTTTCTTGGAGGCTATTTTTCCTTTTATTCCATTGCGTGATGACGAAGTAACTTGTTATGTGAACTAAATATTTATTCTTTTGAGGTTTCGCCTACTTGTTACGTGCCACGTATCATGTTTTAAGTTATAAGTGAATTTGTTACCAAACGATGACGTGTTTGAAGTAAATGTAGCATTCCCGTTTGGATGAATTGAAAAATAATTTTTAAACTCTGATATTTTTATTATAAATTGCTGGGTAGAAATGGGGTGTTACAGTCATGATTGAGATACACTTTGCAAGTAATGAAAATAAATCAAAAATGGAGGGAATATGGGCTGTTATGCGCCTCAATGAAGAGTGGAAAGGGTACAAATTGCTAGTTGGCAATTGTACTATTTGTCCCCTTCATGAACCTTCCATTATCTCTCTTTTTTTGATTATTCCTCTTAGGATAATTGCACAAAATACACCCCATTTAGGCTACATACTAGGAATCTTATGAATATGCCATTTTATGAGATCACCATGACCAAAAATATCATAAAAATCTCACCTTGCAATTTTGTAGAATATTCCTTTTTGATGCCTTTTGAAATTTGAAATTTTTTTATCATGCATGCATGCACAACACACATATAACTCAAACCATTTGCCCCAAATAAATTCCCTTAAAAGTGCACAATGATTCTTGATGAGAAATTATCCTACTTTGCAAAATGACCAAAATACCCTTTGACCTAAAAACTTGCTTCTTGCCCAAAAAATGCATTTCCACTCTAAAAATGATTCTAAAAACCCTAGGATGACTTCAAAACCTTAAAAATGCATGCAAAATGCTCCTTACACTCTACAAAATGATTTCACACTTCACAGTTTACTATTTTTGTGGAAAATTAGGGTTTTGACCCTAGACGGACAAAATTAGGGTATGACATATATGAACCTCAAAGATCATGGTCATGGGAAAACTTTCATCCTTGTTAATTATAACTTAAATTACAATTAGCCACAAACCCATACTTTTTAGTTTTCCATCTTATAATTATACACAATTTTTATAAGTCACCTTACTGTTACTTTGGTCAAAAATATATAAGTCACCTTACTAAATAAATCATTATTGAATTCCAGGTTGCTCTTTTTGTATTCTAATAAGTCAATCTATGAATGTGTATTCTTTTTTTAACAAAAATTACAAGTACATAACCATAAACATCTACGGTGTGTGTATATATATATATATATATATATATATATATATATATATATATATATATATATATATATATATATATATATATATATATGTGTAGTTTACCAAATTAAATTTCTATTAACCACTGATTTAGATTTGTTCTTAGACGATCTCCCTATATTTTCTCATTATTTTCTATGGATTATGCATTCACTCTCTCTCTCTCCCTCTTTCAGGTATCAGAGCCTGCTTTAGGTTCTGAGTAATTTTGCTATTAAAATTATTTACTATACTCTACTATCTTTACTATCTTTTATTTTAGCGTTGGTAAGCCCGGATAGTTGTGTTTGGTAAGCCTTTTGAAACCCCAAGAGAAAGGGTAAGTTGGTGTTCCCACAACCTGTTGAGTCCGTAGGTGTTCTCGTTAACAATAACAGATACGAAGAGAGCTGTATAGAAGATAATTAAAATGGAAAGATTCCTTAGACCCATGAGTGAGTTAGGATCCTCAAGGAGAGACAGGACAGTGATAACCACAAGTTTGTCACCAGACCAATTAGAAGCACGTAATAATCAAGATAATTACCAAAACCGAGAATTAGAGATTGCGGAAATAGAAAACAAATTACAAAATTGGAAATTACCCGAGATTAAATCTAAGGAGATTTATAGAACTAGTGTTTTTGATATATTAAAATCACAGGATGTTACCCATACTATAGAATCTTCAAGGTGTATAGTACAAAAGCATGAGACTATTAATTTGTTAAGTGAATAATTAATTAATGATCATGTAAATAAGGGTTTTCAATATATTCACCTTGGATTAATACAAGTTGCTGTTAAACCTCTACACAAATTAGGATTAAATACTCCCATATTATTAGTTTTGCGTGATAACCGAATTAAGATTTTTTCTGAATCAATTATTGCTATTCTTGAATCAAATTTAAATGATGGACCAGTTTATTTTAACTGTTATCCTAATTTTTCTATGAATTTAATAAATAGAGTCACAAAGAATTCATTAGTTATTAATATTCAATGTGTGGATGATCTATTTTATGAAGGCGTTGCCAATATTGATGTTTGTTATAGAATCAGGTATAAAGTGTCTAATATTAATTATAACTTCAAGGCATTAAGAAGTTCTCCTAAAAACGAAACAGTCATTATTGAAGCAAATCTAAGGCGTTCTAACATCACTACGCCTAAAAAATTAAGAGCTTCAGAGATAATTGCAAAATTACCAGATGAATGGGTGTTACAAGAAGTGATGCCTCAACCTAAAATAGAGTCTACAAAACCTAGACAATTCATTATGGAAGATGATGGTAGTATTAGGATTAGGATGAGTAGAAGTAATTCAGTAACGCTCGGAGAATCAAGTCATAGACCTAGTATTAGTTTAAGAAGGTCAGTTGATTCTGCCTCTACTATTAACATTAATTTAGCAGGAGTAGATTTTATTCCTAATATCCCTCACCCTATATACGAACCAGACAATAAGTCTAAGTCACCAACTATGTTTCCTACAGCCTCCCAAATTCTTTCAGTCATTACTTTAGAAGAAGAATTTGAGATAGACAAGCCTTGGACCAGAGAAGATTTTGAGGCTGATTATAATAAAGAAAAGAGAAGTTGGTATTTCGCCACTTTCTCTAAGGAGCAAGTAGGAAATTATTTGCAACAATTCTTCGATTATCTAAGAACGAATATGATAAATATTTATTTCTTTACTTGGTTTGAGAATTACTGCATAGAATCAGGGGTAGATAATCCCTATGTAGAAGAAAAGCACATTGATGTGAACAATAGGATTACTAAGAAATGGACCACCTTAACAGACAAAATTATTGATTCGGTACATCCTCCTTTAGAAGCCATTAAAATAAAAAGTCATCCACAGGTGATACAGACACTGGAAAAATTCAGTCACAACTAAATTATTCAAACACTATATTACACACCATAGCTGAGCAACTGGACAGAGTAGAGATACAAGTCTCTACTGCTCCCTCTTCATCAAAGAAAATAGATTCTCATAAAGAATTTAGTTTAGATCCCCAACATTCTATTTCAGGAAATTCAAATAAACCTCGAGTTAATGTTTTAACAAAAGAAGAAGAGTTAAACATTAATTAATAGGATAGGAAAGCAAAGGAATATGGGTTACCAAGGAAAAATGAGAAATTATTATCCTAGACCTAGTTATGCAGACGTTTAGTTTGAAGAAGCTAGAGATATGGTTGCTAGTTCGTACACTGGAAGTTCAATTACAGAATGGAACATAGATGGTCATTCTGAACAAAACATCTTGAATACTATTCAAAAAATGACCATGGCAGCTACAGGTTTTAAATCAGTTGGAAATAACACTGATAAAAAAGCAGCTTTATTATTAATTACAGGTTTTACAGGCCAACTAAAGGGTTGGTGGGACAATATTCTTACTCCAAAAGAAAAAACTCTTATTTTAGAAGCTAAAAGATTAGACCCTAATTCGGGATTAGCAATAGAAGAAGATGCAGTAAATACCTTATTATATACTATTACTAAATATTTTGTAGGAGATCCTTCTCAATTACAGGAAAGAGCTGCTGAACAATTAGCCAATCTTTATTGCCCAACAATGTCTGACTACCGATGGTACAAAGACATGTTTTTATCCAAGCTATGTACTCGCCCAGATGGTGCAGCTGAGTATTGGAAAGAAAGATTTATTGCAAGATTACCTAGATTATTAGCAGAAAAGGTTAAGTCAGATTTAAAAACAAAGCATGGAGGAACCATACCATATAATATTCTAACCTTTGGACAAATATCTAGTCAGGTCGTAGAAACAGGAATTAGTGTCTGCACTGATTTTAAAATTCAAAATAAGATGAGAAACGAATTAGCTCAGAGCAAGAAAGAGTTAGGTTCGTTCTGTGAACAATTTGGAGTAGAACCTATTAGGGCTCCTAGCAAGAAAGCTAGAAAAACTTATAGAAAACCTATTAGCTCATATAAACCTTATAAGAAGCGAAAAAATTATTCTAAAAATTATAGTCAACCTCCAAGAGGGACATCTCCTAAAGAGACTCCTAGAAAACCTTATAAGCCTAAGAAAAATAATAGTAAAACAGATGTTAAGTGTTTTAAGTGTGGAAGATTTGGCTATTATGCTAAGAATTGTAGAGTTAAGCAGAAAATTAATAAGTGAATTAGGCCTCTCAGAAGAATTAAAAGAAAGTCTTATTAATATTTTAGAAGAAATTATGATTGTGGATAATAGTGACTCTAGTACATCTGAAGAATCTTCTTGTGAAAAAGATTATGTTAATCAAGTTATAGATAGTTCAGATTCAGAAATATCTTCTGAAGATAATTATTGTTTAGGGCCAGAATTATGTACTTGTGAAAATTACACTAGGAAGATAATTGTTATTACTAGCGATCAGACTAATATTTTAATAGATATATTAAAGAAAATGCCTGAATCTCCTCAGAAAGGGGAATTTATGTTAAAAATTAAGTCTATCATGGATAGAGAAGAAAAACAAAAGAACGTAGTACATAAGGTAGAATTTAAAGAGATTATGAATAGGTTCAAACCCTCAGTTACCCCACAAATAACTGTGAAAGATTTGCAGAATGAGATTTCTCTCATTAAGCAAGAAATAGAGTCTTTAAAGCAAAAGGATTTAGAATTAGAAGTTGGATATTTAGATTTAAAAGGGAAAAATATATTTGCTAGTAATAATGATAGCCAAGCTAGTAATGATCTATCTTACATTTCTTTATTGAATAGAATGATTATGCATAAATGGCATTGTTCTCTTACTCTAGTCATTAAAGATCAAAAGTTTGAATTCATAGCATTAATAGATTCAGGAGCAGATATGAATTGCATTCAAGAAGGATTAATCCCTACCAAATATTATGAGAAGACTTTAGAAGGATTAAGTGGCGCAGGAGGCCATAGATTAAGTGTTCAGTATAAATTAACTGATGCTAAGATCTGTAAAGATCATGTTTGTTATCGCACTCCCTTTTTATTAGTCAAGAATCTACATGAACATGTTATATTAGGAACCCCTTTTTTATCTTTATTATATCTGTTTACTGTTTCTCACACGGCTATAACTACAGAGGCCCTGAGAAGAGAAGTTAGATTTCAGTTTATTGAACCCCCTAGAGTTAAAGATTTAAATAACTTACGAGAGGTTTCTACTTCTTTAATAAATCTGATTTCTCAGAAGAAGAAGCATATTACCATGCTTAATAAAGAAGTTCAATATCGTAGGATAGAAGAACAATTACAATCTAAAATTATTCAGGATAGAATTAGCCAACTTCAGCAAAAGTTTGAAGAAGGAGTTTGTGCTGAACATCCCAATGCTTTTTGGGAAAGAAAGAAACATCTTGTTTCCTTACCTTATGAACCAGGATTTGATGAAAGGACCATTTCGACTAAAGCAAGGCCCATTCAGATGAATCAGCAATATTTAGAATATTGTAAAAAGAAAATTAAATATTATTTGGATAAAGGATTACTTAGGCCTAGTAAGTCACCACAGGTTATCTTGGGTTTTATGTTAACAATCCAAGAGAATTAGAAAGAGGTGCTCCTAGGTTAGTAATTAATTATAAACCATTAAACAAAGTTTACAATGGATTAGGTATCCTATCCCCAATAAGAAGGATTTAATTGGTAGATTACATAGTTCAGTTATATTTTCTAAGTTTGATTTAAAATCCGGTTATTATCAAATTCAATTAGAAGAAAAGGATAAGTATAAAACTGCTTTTGTTGTTCCTTTTGGACATTATGAATGGAATGTTATGCCTTTAGGATTAAAAAATGCACCTAGTGAATTTCAACATATTATGAATGATATTTTAAATGAGTATCAAGATTTTGCTATTGTATATCTAGATGATATTTTAGTTTTTTCTAAATCTCTTAATCAGCATTTTGATCATCTAGAAAAATTCTTTAATATCATTAGAGATAATAGTTTAGTCTTATCTGCTAGAAAAATGAAATTATTTGAAGTAAAGGTTAGATTTTTAGGTTTTAATATTTATCAAGGAACTATTACTCCTATTAGTAGAGCTATTGAATTCAGTGAAAAATTTCCTGACGAATTAAAGGATAAAACTCAGTTGCAAAGATTTTTAGGTTGTGTAAATTATGTAGCTGATTTTATTCCTAATCTTCGTGTTATTTGTTTGCCTCTGTTTAAAAGACTTAGAAAAAATCCTCCCCCTTGGGATGAGTCTATGAGCCAGAGTATTAGAAAAATTAAGTAGATAGTCAAGAAACTACCCTGCTTAGGAATCCCAGATCCTCAAGCTTTCCTTATAGTAGAAACTGATTCCTCGGATTTAGGATATGGAGGAATATTAAAACAAAGGTTACCGGAGTCCTCAGTAGAACAAATTGTGAGATATTACTCAGGAACCTGGAATCCGACACAACTAAAATATAGTACTATTTAAAAAGAAGTTTTAGCTATTGTATTATGTATTACTAAATTTCAAGATGATTTGTTTTCAAAAAGATTTTTATTACGTACTGATTGTAAAGCAACAAAAGAAGTTTTACAAAAGGATGTTAAAAATCTAGTTTCTAAACATATCTTCGCCAGATGGCAATCATTACTTTCATGTTTTGATTTTTATATAGAACATATTAAAGGAGAAAAGAATTCATTACGATTTTCTTGCAGAGAATTTTCTGAGGGAAAAACATGAGTAACAAAGATAACTATGGACCTCCTCTCGAGGAGTCATCAAAAAGAATTACCTTCAAACAGGTATTACAAACCCCTGTGTAATACCCTAATTTTGTCCGTCTTCTTTTTTCTCACTTGCTTTATTCAACTTGTTTTTCGAGATCACGAGACTACAAGTAGTTAGAATAGTGTCTCTTTTTTAATTTAAGCCAATTTCAATTATCCGTTCAATTAAACCAAAATACCGTTACTTAAGCTAGGCATGTGCGTGAATATTCGATCTTTTCGCGCATTCTTCAGTTTAATCTCGATATTTGGGCCTAATCGAACCTAAGTGGGCTTATTTAAGTCGCTTACCATTTTGGCTTGGGCCTGAGGCGTGGTTAGAATTAATTTTCAGTGTTTTTAGTTAATGAGCCCATTTCTTCTATTTGGGTCTCGTTTTAGTGTGTTTCTCTAGTCTGGCCTGTTCTCATCTTTGTAGTCGGCCTGACTCCTTTTTTTATTATTCTTATTTTGTGCAATTAAGTTATTTTGAGCATATATAATCCAAAAATGTCAAAAAAAATCTATTTAATTTCTATTACAACTTAAAAGAGTCCAAATGTCAGAAAAATACAAAAAATAATAACACAAAATGTACAAAAATAATTAAATCCGAAAATTACATAAAAAAAAAATAATAAATAATGAGAAAGAAAGCGACAAATGCGGGGTTCAGTTTGCTCTCCAAGCAAGCCTGGGCACAGTCGCTCCACTTCAAACCTAAAAAACAGTCAAAGCCATTAAAAGGTAATTAATTGCTAAACCTAGAATATTAGTATAAATAAACAGTACAATCACAGTCAAAGGGGGGGACACGGATTTCAAAGAAAATGACTGCACAAAAATTAGGGTCTCACTGTGAAACCCTAATCAGTCAAACAACACAGATCCGAAAGGAGAGAAAACAGATCCAGAAAAAATGTAGACAGTGCCACCTCCAATCTTCACAAACCCATATTCAGCCACACCACCTTCGGTCGTCCCACCACCACCCAAACAACCACCATCACCAACCCCAGCAACCACCGTCACCAACCCCAGCAACCACCATCACCAACCCCAAACAACCACCATATATCACCAACCCCAACAACCACCATCACCAACCCCAAACAACCACCGTCACCGACCCGGCCAACCACCAGTCACCAACCCGGCCAACCACCATCACCAACCCGGCCAACCACCACTCACTAACCCCACGCACCAGTCGGCCTCCTCTCAAAAACCACCCAAAATCACCACCACCTCATCCAACCACCCTGGTTGTCGCGTAAACCGGCCCCTCTCCCTCTCACGACCCCTGGCAAAACCCCTCATCTCCCAAACCAAAAACAAACCGAGAAATCAAAGAAATGGAAAAAAAGCGCTGGAAACAAAGAAAATCAAAGGCGAACACGGAAGTCCGCGAACCCGATCCACGTCCACGAAACCCTCCTTCCTCCTTGGTTTCCCTCCCGAGCTTGATCCACGTCGCACTCTCTCTCTCTCACCCAAGGCCGATCGGTTTCCTCTCTCTCTCCGCTTTAAAGCCGTGAAAATCTCACCGGAACTCTCTCTCTCTCTTATTTGGAGCAGTTTTGGCGCAAGCGAGAGTAGGGAAAGGGAAGGAATTTTTAGGTTTTTTTTAGGGTTGGGCTTATATGGGTATCCAAAATTACTTATTTTTTTTTATTATTATCAGATTACTTTTGCACCTCCCCTGATTCCTGCGAAAACCCCCTTCTCACTTAAGCCTAGTTTCGCATACTGGGCTCCCATATCTGGCCTGGGCTTCTTTGTTTACACCCACTGTTCGGTTACACAACCCCTTGTAGCTAATAACACCCCATTTTGCAATTTTTCACCTTTTTCTCGTTTTTTTTAATTCTTTTTCAACCCAAATAATTTCTCATTAAATCAAACTTTGTTAGTGGTCTTGCGAAGCCTTTGCTTGCATGATTACTAACAATGAGGAACTAGTGGTGATCACTTGGAGCCTTTGCTCAATTGATCATCATGAATGCCTCATTTTTCTAAAAACTTTCAATAAATCAAAAAAACTTTGTTAATGGTTTTTGCGAAGTCTCTGCTTGCATAATCATTAACAATGGGGAACTAGTGGTAATCACTTGGAGCCTTGCTCAATTGATCACCATGAATGCCTAATTTTTCTAAAAACTTTCAATAAATCAAAAAAACTTTGTTAATGGTTTTTGCGAAGCCCCTGCTTGCATAATCATTAACAATGGGGAACTAGTGGTAATCACTTGGAGCCTTTGCTCAATTGATCACCATGAATGCCTAATTTTTCTAAAAACTTTCAATAAATCAAAAAAACTTTGTTAATGGTTTTCGCGAAGCCCTCGCTTGCATAATCATTAACAATGAGGAACTAGTGGTAATCACTTGGAGCCTTTGCTCAATTGATCATCATGAATGCCTAATTTTCCTAAAAAACTTTTCATTAAATCGAAAACTTTGTTATTGGTCCTGCGAAGCCTTTGCTTGCATGATTATTAACAATGGAGTGCTAATGGTGGTCACTTGGAGCCTTCGCTCAATTGATCATCATGAAAGCTCAATTTTCACAATTAAACAAGATAAAAAATAAAAACCAAAACCCTAGAACTACGTAGCTTTGAATTCTCCATCCATGCGGGAGATCGTAGGAGCGGATCCCCTCCGTCAAGCACAACAAACTAAAAACATTTTTCCTTTCAAAAAAACCAAAGCGGCTAACTCCCGCCAAGCGCGGCAAACAAAAATTCATTAAGTCTTTTCAATCAAGAGGCAAATTTAAATATTTTCCAAATCAACACTTAAAACCACACGTTTAATTAAAGGTTCCCTTTTTAGTAGAAAGGAGGTGTGGGGCGCTAATACCTTCCCCGTGCCTAACCGACCCCCGAACCCAAATCTCCCGGTTTTCCAAAAAGTATATGCGCTTCCCAAAGGTTTTCTTCAATATTTTCCTCATAAAAAATATTGGTGGTGACTTCATTGTTCAAAAAAGTTGTAAACGAAGAAAAACCCCTCGGGGACTTTTTCGGGCGCAACACCCTGCTACCTCATTACCAAACCAAAATCGTTTTACCTCATTAACACCCTTAGCATTACCATCCTTTTATCCCTCCTCACCTTCTTCTTCTAGCCCTAGAGCATTGCGCCCCCCTTTTCAATCCAGATTAATTTCACCATCTGCCTTCACCTCAAACACTCTTTCTTTACCTAAAATTCCTACCCCAGAAACCAGGGTTGAGAAGAGATCTAAACATTCGCAAGATGTTCCAAAACGGACCCTTTTCTCTCAACAAGCTCCTGTTCAACAACCAGGTCTTGCTCAGCTTGATGTACCAAACTCAATGATCAAGGTGACCAATTAATTCATTTACTTCTCCAATGAATTTTACATTTTCTTTCCAGACAAACTGATTGAGTTTTACTTTGTCATAGGAGAAAACAACTAACACAGTTCAATGCCAAGATATACCACCAAACCCTACTTCCACTTCTCTCCCTCCAAAGATAATTGAAACTGAGAAGAATGTTGAGGAAGAGCCAAACCAGGCTCCTGAAACTGAACCTATGGTTGAGGACCTTGCTCTCCAAAATATTGATGGGGGATATTTCCAGCAAGATGAAGGTCGAAACATGGAAATCAATGACAATGAACCTCTTAATGATGACCAGCTTCCCACGGAAGAAGAAAAAGAGTATCAAGGAGAAGGTTTTGAATTTCATGATGAAGAGAACTTTATTGAAAATGATGAAGAGGAGGAAGAGTTATCTGAGCAAGAGAGTAGCACCATTCCTTCGGCTAGCACCAATTTGGGCCGCCAAAATTTGCCAAGTTTTAAAGGCAAAAACTCTCTTGAAGCCTTCATGCTATTGATGAATGAAAGGGCTTCGGCAAGCGGCAAACGGATTGCTCCAACTACTACTGGGGGTAGTCAGCCTACTAGCTCTGAAGAGGATTTGGTAAAAGAACTTAGGAGCATACTTCTTCAGCCTAACTTGATCCAAACTATTGAGGAGAATGAAACTATACCTTTCCAAATCAAGGACCTGCTCAAAAAGCTTGAAACCCCTACTGCTAGTGCTTCTGTCATTAGTTTTATCCTTGACATTCTGCCTTTCCTGGAGTCTTTAACCAGAGACATTCAGACCAAGAAAAGATCATCACCCAAAAAGAACGTGCACAGAACTTCAGTCACAAGTCATGGACAGCTGCCGAAATATCTCGTGGCAAATTAAATGAGTTGCAAAAGTTCAAAGGAATGCTCTTGTGAACCAAACTGCAGCACAGATAGCAGGGATTGACGCTGCCATTGCAGAGCTTCAAAAGCAAATTAATGTACTGCAACAAGAGAAAGCTCTAGTCCAACGAGACATTTCTGAGATAGACAAACGAATGACCAAAGAGGCCGATTCAGGTCTTGAAATTGCTTCAGCAGCATCATGTCATGAAGATGAAGCAGCCAAATTAGCTAAAGAAGAGGCTTTTATGAATAGCAAGCTAGAATACTCTCAATGTCTTTAGATCTTTTGAACAATTTGGTCCTTAACCATGTACTTTGGCGTTAATGCCATATTTCGACTTAATCCAAGTATTTACCTTCGTGCTATCTTTATTTCTTGCAGCATTGGCTTGTATCTCTTTAAATACTTGCCATTTATACGCATAACTCTATTGTCTGCGCCTATCTCTTCGATCTCCTATGCTCCATTCGAAAATATTTGTATTACCTTAAATGGTCCTTCCCAATTTGGAGACCATTTTCCTAGGACTCTATCTCTTTTATCCATAGGCAAAATGACTTTCCAAACTAAGTTTTCTAAGTTGAAAGATTTCAACTTAACTTTTTTATTATAAGCTTTAGTCACTCTTTCTTTTTGCCTTGTGATCACTTCTAAAGCTAATAATCTTTCTTCATCTATATCCACTAACTCGTCAACCATCATATCCCAATACTGATTTACTGGAATTTCAAATTGTCTTTGGATTCTGGTTGATTGCAAATAAATTTATTTGTGACAACTTTGTATCGTGCCCAAATGTAAGTCGAAAAGGGGTAGTGTTAATAGATTCTCTAGGAGAGGTTCTGCAAGCCCATAACACTTGATCAAGAGTATTGTGCCAATTCCTTGGCTTCTGCCCAACATGTTTTTTAATCAGATTAATGACAATCTTGTTGGCAACTTCTACTTGACCATTAGCTTGCGCATAATAAGGCGTCGAAGTTAACAACTTAAAACCTTTTTCAGAGGCAAAATCCACCATTTTTCGACCAGTAAAAATTGTGCCTTGATCTGTTGTAATGGTTTCTGGAACTCCAAATCTATACAAAATGTGTTTTTGAATAAAGTTCACGACTGCCTCTTGATCCACGTTAATTAAAGGGATGGCTTCGACCCATTTAGTGAAATAATCAATACCCACTAAAATGAAACGATGACCTTTTGACGAAGTTGGTCTTATCTCACCAATTATGTCTAAGGCCCAACCCCTAAATGGCCAAGGTTTTATTATTGAATGCAACTCATTTCTTTGGCACATGTTGAATTCTGCGTGTCTTTGACATTCTTGACACCCTTTGGCGAAGTCTATGCAGTCTTTCAACATGGTTGGCAAATATACACCTTGTCGAAACAAAAGCCATTTCATTTTATGGCCTGCTTGATGTGATCCAAAAGCACCACTATGAGTACTGGATACTGCCACATAGGCTTCATTTTCACTTAGACATTTAAGTAAAACACACACCTTGATTTTTCTTGAACAATTCATTCCAGCAATCATATAGCTTAAAGCTACATACTTAGTTTTTAGAAGTTACTCTGTTGGATTTTCTAAGTATTCTACAATTGGCCTTCATGATCGTCGTTTGGCATGTTGTCAATGACAAAAACTTGAAAATTTTGAATTTCATCATCAATTGGAGGAAAAAATACTTCTAGCTTGTCCTCTTCCCCCAAGGTTTTGCATTGGCAACTTGTTTTGTGAATCTTACGCCGAAAAGAGTTTCTCTTTTATTTCAATGAATTCTTGAAGTTTTCTTTTGAAACTCTATATCTGAAGCTATTTGAGCTAACTCATTTTGCTTCTTGATTTTCAATTCGAGGCACATGTTTTATTTGCACATGTGTGAACTGTTTAAGCAATGTATTGGCAACAACAAAGTAGTGTACCAAATTCTCTTTTATGCATTTGTACTCTTTTGTGATTTGCTTAATAACAAGTTCTGAGTCGCCTTTTATTTAAAGCGAGATGTTGCCCCCAATTCCAATAACAGTTCTAGTCCTGTTATTAAGGCTTCATATTCTGCCTCATTATTGGAGTAATTTGTTTGGATTTTGTATTTAAACTTTGTTGGTATTTTGGTTGGAGATGTTATCAAGATCCCAATTCCTATACCATTTTTGTGGCTTGAGCCATCAAAATACAATTTCCAAGTCTTAGTCTCTATTGAACATATTGGTTCTTCAACCAGCGCATGTTCTACTATGACATCAGCCACGACTTATCCTTTTACAGCCCTTAATGGTTGATATGTTAAGGAATATTCTGACAATGCTAAAGCCCATTTCCCCACTCGACTAAGAAGTATGGGTTTAGACAACATGTGCTTAATTATATCATAATGCGAATAAACATACACATCAACAGGCTTAATATATTGCTTCAGTTTTGTACAAGAGAAATACAAACATAAACAAAGTTTTTCTATTGGATGATATCTCATTTCTGCATCATTCAGTAGTCTACTAAGGTAATATACGGCTCTTTCGACCACAGTTTACATCCTCTTGTGCTAACATACTTCCTATTGTTTTTTCCGATGCAGCTATGTACCATTTCATAGCTTTGTTTCTAATAGGAGGAAGCAACATAGGTGGCTTTGTCAGGTATGACTTGATTTCATCAAAGGCTTGTTGATGTTCTGGTTCCCATTTGAAAACTTCTTCCTTCTTCAAACGCAACAATTGTGAGAAAACTTGCGTTTTTCCACTGAGGTTTGATATAAACCTTCTTAAGAAGTTGATTTTTCCCAGCAGGGATTGCAACTCCTTCTTTGTTGTGGGAGCCTTAGATAGCCTTTGTCTTATTCTCATGTATTTCAATGCCTTTTTTGTGCACAACAAAGCCAAGAAAGTCACCTGCACGAACACAAAAGGCACATTTGACTGGATTCATTTTCAACCCATATTTTCTAATTCTTTCGAATGATTGTCGAAGGTGGTCTAAATGACCACTTTCTGTTGATGATTTAACAACAATATCATCTATGTATATCTGCATAAATTTTTCTATGAAATCATGAAACATAGAATTTGTTACCAAGTGGCTTCAGTCTCAAGAGGGGGGGTGAATTGAGACTTTAAAAAACTTTTCCCCTTTTTAATGACTTAGATTAATTTTCGCGCAGGTTTATGAAATGAACGAATTAGAAATATAAGCGATAAAGAACACAAGAGATTTATCTTTGGTTCAGCCACCTCTAGTGACCTACTCAGTCCTCACTGACCCCTTTGTGAGATTTTCACTATCAAAACAAAGCTTAAAGCAGGTGCTTTAAAACCACTTACAGGACTCAGGCGCTCTTCACCTAGGATACCCCACCTTGTGCAGAGCCCTTAACAAACAATTACAACAAGAGATACCCCACCCTTGTTATAATCAAAAACCCTAGAGAGATACCCCACTCTCTAGTACAACCAATTGACATACAAGAGATACCCCACCCTTGTTACAGTCAAAATCCTAGAGAGATTCCCCACTCTCTAGAAAAACCAATTCTGATAAAATCAAATTACAAGAAAAATAACAATACCTCTAAGAAGGTGAATACAACAACTTGAAGATTCCCAACCTAACCCTTGAGAGAGATCAGCTCAAATTGATAGGAACAGTGAAGAGCAAGTGTGATTGTGTAATAGGATTTGATTTTGTCTTGTTATGCGTTGGTTGGTTGTGTTTTGATATGTGAAGCCCTAAATCCTATTTATAGAGTTTGTAAAAATATGACCGTTGAAGCAATTTCTAACATTGTTTTTATAAGTGGATAGTCGATTGCTTTCTTATAACAACATGGTTCAGTGTTGCTTGAAATCGATTTTGAGCTTTACACAACCAAGACAAGAATCGATTGTTATCTTTAAAAACAAGGAGCCATGAATCGATTGTTTCCTTTAAAGTAAAAGTCATGAATCGATTTTTCTATTGAAAGCAACAAGGCATAAATCGATTTTGTGCTTTAAAATGGGAAGTTATGAATCGATTGTTTATTTTAAAATCATCAATATGCAAATCGATTTCTAGCTTTAGCTTTATAGGCTATGAATCGATTTCTAGCTTTAAAGAAGCTATGAATCGATTTCTAGCTTTAAAGTTACAAGCCATGAATCGATTCCTTTCTTTCCAAAAACAAGTTCTCTCAAAAATCAAGCCATGAATCGATTTCAACAAGTGCCTAACCTATTTGATATGCTTTTATCAATTGAAGACATATATTAGGTTTGCTTGTGTGTGTTAGTGTGTAGAGTGATTTGAGCCGATCCTCAAAAGCGGTTTACAATTTATTCCTAAGACACGACTCGACTTTCTAGCAACTACCCTTAACACAGACTTACTTCTTGGGTTGGTTTTTGTCTTGGAGTTCCCTTTTGTCACTTTATTTAGAATGCTTCATCATCAAAACTTAACCTGCAACACAAGATATCCACAGAATTCATTGCTCGTTGGTATGTTGCCCCAGCATTTTTTAGCCCGAATGGCATTACTACCCATTCATAAACTCCTAATGCCCCAGGACATCTAAATGTTGTCTTTGAAACATCTTCTTCAGCAATATAGATTTGATTATATCCTGAATATCCGTCTAGCATATTCAAATATTCAAATCCTATTTCTTTGAATCAATCAACATTTACGCCCTTAGGCATAGGATATTCATCTTTTGGTGTAGCATTATTTAAGTCCCTAAAATCTATCACGGACTCTAAGAGTTCCATTTTCTTAATACTTGGGAACTATATTTGCTAGCCAATCAACATACCTTGTTGTTCTTATGAACTTGCTTTTGAGAGTCTTCGATTTCTTCCTTAATCTTCGACAAGATCGAGGTGCAAATCTTCTTGGTGTCGCCTTGATTGGTTTCTTTTAAGTCGAATTGGTAGCCTTAGTTCTACCACTTCACGACTTAAACCTGGCATCTCATGATAATCCCAAGCAAAGCAGTCCTTGTATTCTCTCAAAAGTTCTATGATCTTTCTTCTGAAATCTTTATCAATCTTGGAACTAATGAATTTTGGCCTCTTTATAGTGCCATCTCCCAAGTCTATCTCCTCCATGGGATCTTGTGCCTTCATCTTTTCTGTTGAAAACGTTGGATCTTTTTCAAAACTTAAAGGTTCATCATCATAGATGCAATCCAACCTTTGATCTTCGATCATGTTCTCAACTGGTTGATTTGATGTAATTCCTTTGACCACATTTTGTTTTACTTTGGCCTCTACAGCCATGTTTTTCTTATTCTCGACTATGTAGGCCGTAATTCTCTCCCATGTGCTGAGTGTAGTCATCATAAAACGATTTATGGTCCATCCCACCCTGTGGATTTGACATAACCCTTTGGGCAGCTTGACTCACCAATTACCTCTCTCTCCCAAATGAAGCCATGTTGGGGGTGCAGGTCTAGTGATTCATAGACAACACCTTGTGGCATATAGGCACATGTGGATGGTGTACATGGTGCAATAGTAGCCAATTGCTTGTCAAATGTCTTCTTGGAAATGTGATCAACCTCCGCTAGGAAATAACTCTGATCTACTTCCACATTTTCCACAAGTCCATCTTCTCTCCATAAGGCAATTCTCTGGTGCAATGTTGAAGGCACTGCTCCTACACCATGGATCCATTCTCTGCCGAGCAACAAGTTGAAGTTTGCTTTGGTTGGAATCACCATGAACAAAGTGAGCCTTTTGACACTACCAACCCAAGCTCTACCTCAGCGCTCAAGAGAGTACCACGATTTTCCTTCATAGTTGGTGACACTATATTGTGAGGCCTCAAATCGGTCTACGATTTACCAATGTTTGGCGGCATGCATTGAGGCATCAAGTTTCTGCGACACCGCCATCAGCAAGCACTTTGTTGGCGCCCGCGTGTTGACCGGCTTGGATAAACAAAGGTTTAAGATGGTAGTTCATTCCACCATCTGGTCTTTCAAACATAGGTATGCGCTCTTCTATGCACCCGTTGTTAAGGACATAATAGCAAAGCGGCTTATGTTTAGCTATATCTTCATCGAACTCTCCTTCGACCTCATTCACATCGGATATCATGTCGAACTCAATAGGAAGTATTGAGACCACACTACAGGACATTACAATGCAGTTGAGAATCGGAAAAACCGGACTCTATGTCTTCATCTAAATCAAAGCCCTCTTTGTCATTAGGAGCTTTCTCAATATTCAAACCTTCTTTGACAACTGACAATGGAGGAAAGATCCTCTACATTCTTGCTGGTTTCCTTTGCACTTCAACTTTGGATTCTATCTACTTACCCTTTTTGTTATGTGCAGGACTTACCTTTGTTGTCGCAGTAGTTTTCTTTTGGTGTTGATACCTGTGCCACTGTGTTCTAGTCATGGGTTTCTTGCCCTTGTAGTTGTTGCTGTACGCATACTTCTTCGCCCCTGCAGCCTTGTTCTGATTAGCACCACTTGAACTTCCTCTTTCCCTTGTAGAGACATAACCCACGTTTCTTTTTCCTGTAGGTACCCATTTCTCCACAGAAGATCTTGGATGAACCCACTTCCCAACTGGGGCAGTGTTTGGTGGTACGTAAGTCTTGATTTGAAATTTATGTGGCTGCTTTGTCAAAGGCACCACTTTGTAAGGAATTCCTCTGTTGTTGAAGTTGAACTTAGGCCTCTTGTTCCTTTTCTTTTCAACTGAGGGGTAAAGCCTTCCAAACTCTTAGCAGCCTCCTTATCAAACACAGAGCTACACCTTGGGCACAACATGACTTGAGTATTGTTGATCTTGCAACGGTTAAGGAAATCAATGAGTTCCTCTTCAGCCCTGGGGTAAACCACTTGCATTTTTTCATTGTACTTGTCTTCAGTGACCACTTTGACATCAGCTTTTGGGATGTCAGTGACTACTTTGACACCATTGCTCGTAGTGGCAACCTCTACAGCTTCGATTGGAGGCTTTGATTTGTCTCCAAACTTCAGCCTTCCTTCATTCAGTGCTTTCTGAACTAGATCCCTGAAAAGAACACATTGAGAAGTGTTATGGCCTAAATAATTATGATATTTGCAATAACCTCTTTTCTTTTGTTGTTCTAATGGTGGTATCTTTGGGCCCTTGGGCACTATTAACTGACCAACAGCAACTAATAGATCAAATATTTGAACACATTTTGAAACATCGAAAGAGTAAGTTTTTGCAACAAATCTATCATTTTTTGGTTCGACGGGATTTTTCCCATCTGAAGGCTTTAACACTTTACAAGCATAAGGAGGTCCAGGTTTTAATTCAGCAACGTTAACCTCCTCTTCGACTTCTTCATAAGAAATGTCAAACTCTTGGTCACTATCATGTTGTTCAACATAAGCGACCTTTTCCTTCTTACTAAACTTGTTAGTTCTATTTTTTTCAGCTTTTAATCTTTCGACATGTCGAACTCTATCAGCAAGTTGTGCCATGTCTCTTAGGTGGGAAGTATCTAACTTCTTTCTTATAAAATAATCTAATTCACCCGCAGCCATTTCGACTAACTCATGTTCAGGCACTTGAGTAAAACACCTTGCTTTGAGAAGTCTAAACCTATTGAGATAATCATCAATCGACTCAGCCATTTTGCGTCGAACGCTGGCCAATTCTTTAAGGCTAATTTTCGACTGGCCCATATAAAACTGTTCATGGAATGCTTTTTGTAACTGCCCCTAGTTAAATATAGAATGTGGGGGAAGCGTAGTGAACCACGTAAAAGCATTCTTTGTTAGAGAATTTGGAAAACACTTAAGTCTCAAATTCTCATTATGAGCCAAATCCCCTGCCTCAGTTAGATAATGGGCAACGTGTTCGACAGTTGACTCGCTAGTTTCTCCAGCAAATTTTGTGAACTTTGGGATTTTCCACCCTCTAGGCAATTCAGTTTGTAGCACATATTCTGACAAAGGTGAAATAAAATTAGGCCTATGCAGGCCTAAGTTCACGCCATTCTGTGCTAGAATAGTTTCGACAAGGTTGGTCAAGTTATTACGAAGACCAAAATTATTTTGTTGCACTTGTCTAACTACGCCGTCGGCATTTTGACCCCTATTAACCAAAACTACTTGAGGATCGCTTGGCTTCCCTTGCCCGCAGTTGTTCAATGGCCATTGGTTGTGCCTGGTTCACAGGAACTTCAACATGCCTATTCAGTTGAATTTGTGGCACAGGTTGGTTTTGCACTGGTGGAGTACCAAAGAAGTCTACAATTCTACCCATTTTGTTAGCCAACATTTGGTAACTCTGGTTCGTGTTTTGAATCAATGGATTAAACACATTCCTATTTGTTGAGTCAACATATTAACCATGTCATGATTACTATCATCCATTTGTTGTCTAAGTGCCAACAATGATAATGTAGTCAAAGTAGGTTGAGCATTTCGACCAAAAACACTCTCTGGAGAACCATGTATCAGGGAGAAAGTGGTTCCCATCGTATCTGCGTATGTTGACATGTTTGTTTGAAGGCCTGCTATCATAGCCGTTGACATACCATATGGATAACCTCTAAACTGTGAGAGATTTTGAAACCTTGTGTCGAATGAACTTCCAACCATAGGATTTACCATTAAGGGGTTCGTTGATGAACCTATTACTAATGGTTGTGATATTCTTTGCTGAGAACTTGGCCACGGACACGGGAGGCGGTTACTCAGCCGGTGTCAAAAGCGAGCATAGGAAGCGATTACCCCTACGACGGTTGCGGCGTTAGCATCACCTTGTGGCGCTTGTTCTTGAGAATTACGTGGATTTTGTGCATTTGATGTTGAGGCATTGTTTGAACTGAGCGTGTCATTGTAGAAATTGTTTTCCACTTCTCAAATGCATAAAGCTGAACCACAAATTATTCAAATATGGAAAGACTTAGCCAATCGGTCCCATAAGTCGTGCCAATTGTTTCTGGTGAAATTTGGTAAACAATAGCTAGTCTGAATTAATTACTTGCGAGATCAACGGTGAATCTCGGGACATATTGTGCTTAAGTTCTTGTATGATTTGTAGTAAGAAAATGGTGTTCTTAGCGTAACCAAACAAAGGAAACAAAAGAAAACAAGGAATTGCCTTGAACTCCAAGGAATTCGTAAAGAAAAATAAAAGAAAAGGCAATTGAAAATTCAAAGAAAGAAACTTAAATTGCATAAAAATGTAAAGAGTTGGTGCCAGATCCATACATTAGCTTCTTGTGCTCGATTTTCTCTAGTATTTGGAAGTTTGAGCGTAAGAAATTGTATGTTGGGATTGTGACCCGTTTTCCATATGGAAAAGCGGTATATATCTGAGAGGAAACAAAGTGGCGAGTACAATTTTGAATTTGAAAACAATAATTGATTAAATAAAGCTGCTCGATTAGCCCGACAGCGTGAAAATTACGCCGCCATTGCATCCTCAAAACACAATTTGACGGTGTCTCCCTTGCGCGAATTCACTTCTATCTTTTAGTTCTTCGTCGAATCGTAGCCTTCATGTCTTCGCTCTTCACCAAGTCCTTGTGATAGTCGAAAACCACCAATCTTCTCTTTAAAGTACCTAAGTCAACCTTATTGACTGCATTTATTTAGCCTGTTGAAAATACAGGCTAACACCACCTATATTAGAAAAACCTTTTGATCTCAAAGGAGTGGCTCTTTTAAAACATAGGCTACAAAATTTTTAAAAAACACAAACATCTATTACTAATAATAAAGCGTGTAACCATAATCCATACAAGAGAAAAGTAAAGTTAATTCAGCTTATAATCCAAAAGACATCATTGTTTGAAAAGAAAAAAAACACATCAACCATCTAGTTCATCAAAATACTCATTATCATCTTGTTGACCCTCCTCGTTTGGTGAAGTGGAGGTGAAGGCGGACGTGGATGACTCTGAGAAAAAGCTTCCATAAATTTAAACAACTTCTCCTGATTTGCATGAAGCCCACTCATTTGCTCCTTAAGACTTTGGTTTTCAGCCTTTATTTGCATACATTCAGTCTTCATTTGCATATATTCAGACACAGAGATTCTAGCATACATCAAGCCTAATCTAACATTTCGAGGATCTTGAGAAAATGCAGGCCATGCTTCATCAAAGTGTTTCCAAGCTTTTGCATCTGACGGATGAGATAAAGAACCCGTCTCCCTTTGATTTTAACGATGCCATCTCATTTCACGAGCTGTTTGCATTGAGGAAAACAACCGGTGTAGTCTTGGAATAAGTGGAAAGTACCACATGCTTTTCAATGGTATTAATTTCAATTTATCCCGTCTGGAAACATGTCTATATCGCTGCTCTCCACAATGTTTACAGTTTTGAAGCACCTCATCTTCTTTATAATACAACATACATCCATCACAGACGCTTGATCAATTTGCATACTTGCTAACCCTAGTTCGACAAGTGACTTCTTTACTGGTAAAAAATTTTAGGCATTTTATTATCATCAGGCATTGTGTCTCTCATTAACTGTATCCAATCATTAAAGCATCCCTCAGATGATCCATGATGCGCTTTCAAACTTAATGCGCTAAAAAAGCCGACAACACAAAATGTTTGTCACAACCATCCCATAAAGGAGATTGTGCGACCTTTAGCAATTCAAAGAATTGTTGTGCTTCTAAATTAGGATCTTCTACCATTGTTTCTTCTTCATTATGACCTTCTCGCTCAAGATAGTTGCCAAATCCACGGTCTGCGGCATCCATTACCAAGCTTGCTCATAATTATCAAACATATCCTACGACCCACTACTACCATAATATGAATGATCGACAACCCTTTGGGAATCGGCGGAATCGGTTCACCATGATATGTCCAATGATAATAATCACTCATGAATCCCTTCCTACATAGATGTACCCTCACCATGTTTCTTTGGGTGATGATGCAAACACTTGCAAATCTTACATGGGCATCTTATCTCCTTGTATTGAATATTCTTCTCGCTTTCAATATTCTCCTTTGTTCTTTTCTTTTCTTTTTCTTTTTCTTTTTCCAAGACAAAGTTGACAAATTCAAAACATCATTGTTTAAATTCTTACGTGATATTCTTCTCTCGATCTAGTACATTATCCATCCACTTCCTATTTTGGGTACTTCCATTGCTAATATATTATTTACACAAACAACTATTAGTCTTCAAAACTATATGAAGAAACAATGAAAAGAAAGGAAAGTCATCAATGAGTACTTCAATGCAAAAAAGGCAAAAATGGGGATAGATATCCACAAAACAAATAATGGTTTTGAAAATAAATACTTGGACACCTCTTTACATGAATCAATAGATCATATGCCATAAAACATATTCCAACAAGTAAATAAAGATCCTAAATTACCCTATGTTATGCTGGACCTTGTTACATATATATATATATATATATATATATATATATATATATATATATATATATATATATATATATATTGTAGCGTGAAAGAAAAATCAGGAGAGGATTCTTCAAAGTTCGAAAGATGAAGCCGCCCCCAAATTTTAGTTTAAGGGCAAATTTGGAAAATCCCTATGGGTTTGGATAAAAGTCTAGGTTTAGGTTCGGGAGTCGTTTATGTGCGGGGAAGGTATTAGTACCCCGCGACATCCTTCCTAACGAAGGCTACCTCTTAATTAAATGTGTAAAAAAAGCTAATTTAAAATATATTGAATTTTACCCTTTTGAATGTTTAAAATTAAATAAAGACTAGATAAAAAGTTAGTTGTTTTGGTTATTTGGAGGAGTTAGAAAAAAAAATAATTAAAGAAACTTAAAAAAGGGTTTTATTAGTGGAATTGTGAGGAGTCGGTAGCGCCTCTGCTCCTAAATACCCCTTGGTGGGGGATCAAATCACATGTAGTTCTTGATATAAAAAAAAATATGTGTGTTTGGTATTATTTAATTTAAAATTTTCAAGAAAGAAATGATTTTGCGTGGATACTAGAATAATTGAAAAGTGGGTTTGCACAACAGTAAAAAGTGGGATATAATTAGTAACAAGATACAGCATAATTAAACAGGAGGTGTAAAAAGAAGCCCAGTTTGCATAGGAGAGCCCAATACGCAAAACTGGGCTTAAGTGAGGGAGGATTTACGCACGAATCAGGGGTGTGCGCTTAACAGTCTGATAATAAAAAAAATTAGAAAATAAACAATTATTGGAGACACTATATAAGGCCCAATACTAACCTAATTTTCACTTCCTCTTCCCTCAAAAACAGCAGCAGCGCCGCTGCACATATGTGAGAGTGGGTTTTGGCGAAAATTTCGCCTAGTTTCAAGGAGAGTGAGAGAGGGTTGTGGTCTTGAGGGAAAAACCGAAAGAGGAAGGAGAGTGAGAGGGGGGACGACGAAGGCGGTGGCTCCGGCGAAGTAAACGACGCCGGTGGTGAATTTTTCGGCGTTGATTTTATGGGTTTTGGCTCGGTTTTGGGGGAGAGGGAGGCTTCGCGGTGGCTCGCCGGAGCTTCAACGGAGAAGACGAAGTCTCCGGCGACGTTTACAGGTTCGATTTATCCCTTTTATTAGAAAAGAAAGAACACTAATTTCAGATTATGTATTGCCTTTAACAACTAACCTCTAATTTAAATTATTTTCTAAAACTTGATTTGATTACAGGAAAAACTAATCTATGTTTTATCAAGACCATTAACATCTATTCTTACAAACAGTTTTCATAATGCAATTTTAAAGAAAATAAAATTTTAAACATAGAGACCAACCTTTTAATCCAGCCTTAGATTGGTCTCCAAGATTGCTTATAACTTTAACTGCTACTGTGTCTGCTACTGTTGCTTCTCTTAAACTGCTGTTGTTGTTCCTTTGCTCTAAAACTAGAAATTCAAAACTGTTTGTGTAGTGGATTAGGATTCTGACTTTGAACCCTAATCCTTGTTTAGGTGATTTTTCGCAGTGTTGTTGTGTCTCTGTAATTGTGTGTTTTTGGACTGAATGGACTTCTCTATTTATATTAGAAAATCTGGTTTTGCAATCAATTCTGAATTTACCCTGATTCACCTTGTTTTTTTTCCTTTTAGGTTTGACTTGGAGAAGAAGACTAGGGTTTTTAGGAGAGCTTGAAGATCCAAGCTCAACTGTTAACTGGGCTAAAGCTCTTTTTTGTATTTTTTATTTATTTTCGGATTCCATTTTTTTTTGTATATTTTGTATTACTATTTTTTGTATTTTGGACCCTTTTTTTGGACTTTTAGACACTTATACATTATAATAAAACTAAATTTCATTTTTTGACATTTTTGGAATACATATGTTCCTCAAAATAAAATAAATGGACTAAATAAGAATAATAATAATAAGAAAAAGAAGGTGGACAAAATTTGGGTATAACAACTGCCCCTCTTTATTAATATTTTACTAGAAAATGTGAAGGGTTTCCAAATTTTTCGAGTAAAATAGAAATAAAGATAAAAGAACACTAATTTTGTCCATATAGAGGGAAATGTAGGGTTGGAGAATTTACAAGAGTGGTTAACACTTGGTGTGTTAACGAGAAAACAATAAAGAAGGAGCACTGAGGCTCTGAAGGACCATTGGCGGTTTGAAGGAGCACTAGGGCTCTGAAGGACCACTGGGGGTCTGAAGGTCTAACCTGTGGTTGATGCTTGGCGCATTGATTCGAATTAAAGCGGAAGGAAGGATGTAGGTACGGAAGAAATTTACTGGGCACGATGGACCAAAAAATTGGTCTGATGGACTGCAACTAGCTATGGTACTAGTAAAACAGACTGAGGGTGACCTACGTCGTGGCGGTCGTGAGGGTCAAAATCAGATCTAGAACTGATATGTTGACCACGAAGGACGTCCACTATGTCTTAGGCGGACACAGCTAGTCGAAGGACATTTGAAAGCGAAGGATCCGTCGTGCTCAATGACGACGTTATGATCTGAATGTGTAGCTCAGAGTCGC
The DNA here is from genome assembly GCA_020916435.1 of Oxytropis ochrocephala. Taxonomy (NCBI): domain Eukaryota; kingdom Viridiplantae; phylum Streptophyta; class Magnoliopsida; order Fabales; family Fabaceae; genus Oxytropis; species Oxytropis ochrocephala. The sequence continues at coordinate 64,492,674 of CM037094.1, read as the reverse complement.
GTTTGACACGTTGACTCGAACTGAACTGAAGGACCGATATGGTCTGAAGGAGCGTTGGGGCTCTGAAGGATCGATGCTAGACTTAGTGCTAACATTGAGATCTGTTGTGCTATAGGATCCAACACTTGTCGTGTTGGCTTAAGGGATGGAAGTAAGTAGGGATCGACATTTGAAGTCGAATGGAGAATGACAGATGTTATGTACATGCATGTAATGCATGCACACACAATGATTTTTTTTTTTGAGTGGAATGATGAATGAAATGTATGAATGACTTTCTCTCTTTTGCTTCTTCTTTTTGGTATATGTTGAATGCATAAAATGCAAATATGAAATGATGCAACTATAATGCTCTTTTGGCTTTTTGTGTTTACTTATTTACAAGACCGGTTAACACCTGGCGCGTTAACAAGAAAGCGAATAAAGAAGAAGAGGCTATTTGGGCTGAAGGACCCAGAGAGTGCGAAGAACCTTTGAGGCTCTGAAGGACCTTTGAAGTGCGAAGGACCTTTGGGGCTCTGAAGGACCACTTGGGTCTGAAGGTCTAATCTCTGATCGATGCTTGGCACATTGATTGAATTAAAGCGAAGGGCCCGAGTAGGTGCGGAAGAAATTTACTGGGCTTTGATGGACCAAAAATGGTGCGATGGTACGCAACTAGCTATGGTACTAATAAAGCGATCGAGGGTGACCTACGTCGTGGCGGTCGTGAGGTCAAGATCGGATCTAGAAGCGATATGTTGACCACGAAGGATTTACACTATGTCTTGGCGGAACCACGGCTGTCACGAAGGACCCGGAAGTGCGAAGGATCCATCGTGCTTTCGATGGCGGCGTTATGATGCGAAGGTGCGGCTTGGAGTCGGCGTTTTGTGGCGTTGACTCGAGCCCGGGCGAAGGGCCGAATGTGCGAAGGAGTGTTGGGACTACGAAGGAAGGATCCTAGGGATGCGAATTATGGGTGACATAAGTCGATTTAAGGACCACAATTGGTCTAGTTTGGGGCGAGGCACGTCGAATTATGGGGCAATATGTATGCGCATATTGGTGCGATTTATGGACCTCGATAGTGCGGCGGATCAAGTGAGGTGATCGATTTATGGACCAATAATGAGTGCGAAGGATCAGCGAGGAATGATCGGGTTTATGGACCGACATGTCTAGATTATGGAGCAATATGTGTCTGCATATTGAGTGCGATCTATGGACTATAATGAGTGCGGTTTATGGATCGACATATATACGTGTTGATGGGATCAGCGCTTGGAGCATTGATTTCGGAGGAGCAAAATATAGGGTTGACAGCGTGCGTGTCTGCGAACATTCCCAATGAGTGTGTTTGCCTGAGAAGGGAGAAGCTATCTATACTTGGCATGTCTAATAATACAATGAATGATGTATTCGCGTGTAATGATTGGTGCATGGTAGGATGATGAGCGAAATGATTTTTGGCTTTTGATTTTTACGCTTTTGTTTTGCCTTTTTTTTGTTGTTATATCGATGAACACATGAATCGTGAATATGAATATGATGCAAATGTAATGTTTTAATGCAAATGCTATGGTGAAATAAAGGAAGTGCATATATGCATAGTGCGATGATATGATATGATAGAATTGATTGGGATATGGAAATATCTTTGGTAATGATGAGAAAGCGCGACTTTTGATGCTAGAAAAGCTAAAGATGAATATTTTGAATTGATCGTTCATTGGAATAAAATTTTGATGACTTGAACTGAACTACAGTAAGCTCAAGGTTGTCATTTTATAAGACTATGATTTGGTAATGATGTATTTGTGAGGTGCATTTGCAGATTTGGTCACATGGGTTTTCATTTGGTTATGATGATCCATGATGGCTAAGCTTTCAAGTCTAAGATGTTAACTTGAGAAATTGCGTGTGTTCTCTCTCATTGAAACATTGTTTGATAAACATGAATGGCGGTGTGAATATAGCAGTGAATGTGTCGGTTGGCTCGGAGTTTTGAGGCAGCGGGTATGGAAAAATGCGGCGTGTGAGGGGTGAAAATGGGGTTATTCGTTTCAAGCCCATGAGAGATAAACTTGCCCGAGTGTAGAAAATGTTATTGTCTAATTTTGACTTCAAATAGTGGGGGCGAAATAGCTTGCCCTTGTGCAGGAGGACAATAGTGATTAAGGGTATAAATTGGTTGTAGGATTGGAAAATGATGGTATTGGAGTAACGGTGGTGAGGATGAAATATTTTTGGCGCAAGTGATATGATGCTCCAATCTATAAAAGAGCAAGGTTGCCCCGATCCATGAAAGATAAAGGTTGCCCATTTTGATTCAAAAGTGGTCTTGAAATGGTGCAAACTTAGAATAATGGTTTGGAGACTTATGCAGTATGGATATTGGTGTAGTATATGAAGCTGGATAAAAGGTGAGGCGATCTAGGGATGTTAAAAAAATTTGCTTTGTTTGAGTGGAATGAATGGCGGGAGTCTGGCTCACTTTGAGATGGTAAGTCAAGTATTTGTCTAGTAGGGATTTGTGGTTTTCTTTTGGGAAAGATTCCACAAGCTATGACAGTTAAGAGTCTTTGATTTGATATGCTTTCACTTTGATGATCACTAAATCTTTCTTATGGACTTTGAGCGTGCAAGCCTTTTGAGTTTTTTTCTTTTTTTTGAACTCTTTTTTTGAATTTTTTGTAATAATGTTTTTTTTTGAGCAAATAAATTATTCTGATTATTTTGTCCTAGAATTAAACTTTGAGAAAAATGGAAGCAATCAGTCATTGATCAGATTGGACTTTATGATTGTAATGTGGCTGATGTTTAATGATTATTTGGCTCATAGAAGTGTTTGAGGGGTCGGTTGAGACAATGAATTCCTATGAGCTTCGTGGTGTGATGTATCAGTTCCAACTCTATACTATTTTTTTCCATTTGTTTGTTTACACTCTGTTGTCTCGGAGTCTTATATTTTTAATCATTTTTTTTTGCCTTTCATTGGAGCTGAGTAAACTGGTGAACACATTCTCTAAATGTGGAATTGATCATTGTTCATGGTGATTGAAAGGAAATTTTTGATTTTCGACTCAGAGTGGGTAGATAGAAAGATGGACAAACATCATTTCAAAATGTGGTTGCTTACTTTCTCAAAAACTTAACTAGAAGACAAAACTTCGGGTTTAATATATTTGCTCTTTTTCTTGTGCCCTAATTTTTGCTTAGGTTGCCTTCGTGAGTTTTCAACCTAACGGGCTTTTCTTTTTAAAATTTTTATGCCCTAACTTTTGCTTAGGTTGCCCTTGCAAGTTTTCAACCTAACGGGCTTTTTAGATTTTTTTACTCAAAAGACTTGCACAATTGTTTAAGATGCCAACATGAAATCTTAGTGATCATGACTACTGCCCCGGTATGGGCGTTTAAAGTGAAATTTCATCGGGGATAGTGAATGAAATACTTTTGTGGGGACATAGGCATTTTATGGGTGGTTGGGATTGGTTTTGAAAATGGGTGAAGGGCGGTGATAAGTGGTGAAGTTGGGGATAGTACAAGTGACTCGAACAAGAGGAAATACACTCGTCATGATAGTTTATTTTGAAAATGCTTCATAGAGAGAGAATCTTTGGTTAAAATAGAACAAGTTAACAAAATAGGCGTTTGGGTTCTTATCATGGGAGTTGAGTTGTATTGCTTAGATAACCAAGAATAGATAGGTAGAAGTGGTATTGGGTTAATGCCTTTGGTGAGGCATCACGAGAGGCTAAGGAGTCGAAGCCTATGGGAGGGAGGTTTGGAAATTGTCCAGTTAATATTGGAGTGGACATGATGGTGAATGGGTTATTGGTGAATTTCATTGAAAGGTAGTTATATGGTGGCTAAGTGGGTGGATGGTAGGTATGGTAAGGATGTATATGGGTGATGAGTGAAACACTTGATATTGGTGAATCAAGGTATGTGTTTACTCAAAGGATATGACGATTTCTTCCAAGGGAGAATGAACAATTCGATAATTATTTTACAAGAATTCATCGTTTTTCATCAAAAAGTGTGTCCCAAGGTTTATTTTTTAGAATATAATGTATGAACATATGGGTGTTGTTGTATATGGACAACAATGCAAATGAATGAAATGTGTAATGACACCTTAGATAGGTGTATGAGATTTTTTATGTTTCATTTTGAATGATGAGTGATGCTAAAATCACTAGTGCAGAAAAGGGATTTAAAGTCACGCAAATTGGCTTTTTTTTAAAGTCACTTGCGCGGCGTGACTTCTGTCGCGACTTTGTATGTCGGGAGCTTTAAAGTCAAGCGAAAGCGCGACTTCATATGTTTTTTTTTAAAGTCAGACCAACATTGTCTGACATTAATTACTGATAATCGTTATATGGAATGACTTTTAAAGTCAAGCCAAAGTGTGACTTTAAAGTTATTCTTAAGTCAGACTTTTTGTCGCTTGACTTTAAAGTTTTTTTTTTTGCCTTTTGGTCATTCCACTGGATATACAACATAAGAAAATCAACCATCACTGAATTTCTGACAATTGAAAATCAACCTTTTGGTCATTCCCTGGATATACAACATATAGAATTACAAAATTACTATATTTTGCTCCAAAAATTTATCACTACCAATTCAACATTCATTTCACTAATATCTTGTCAAAGGTATACCATAATACATATGTAGCAAAAACCATAACAAAATCAACCATCACTGAATTTCTGGCCTGACTATATGCTTCTATTAAGCTCCAAATACCACAAGAAAACCAACAATAAGATTAAAGACAAATGATCGAACATCACTTAAGTTGTTTTCTTCGTTCTTCCTTTGAAGTTGGTTTACGCTCTTCATACAACTTTATAAAGAACTCCGCATGAACTTGTCTAACATCGTCGACTCTTCAAGTGTGAGCGATCGACTCGAATTAAACATCTACAAAAATAAAAGTTCAATATGAATCACATGGTTAACCTAATACCAACAACATAATAATTACCTAGTAATCATCCTATAAAAGTTGAAAATTATATACCTTCTTCCAATTATTAGTGATAGTTGCGAGAGACAATGGTCATCATATTTATCATCACATAGTGGCCACAAGAATAACCATCATTTTGTTTGGTCCCTATAAATGAATATCAAATATCAAAAGCTGAATATAAATAAGGTAATACCTCATCGGTGTTATTCAATATATACAAATGTGCTTGCAACATACCTTTCGACCCATACTCTTGACCCCTTGCACATCGGGTACCCTTACCTTCACACCTCCTGTATGGCGAGAATTGGGAAGCCCTATAGGTTTGGCTTACGCCAAATAGTGCGAACAAAACTCAATAAGCTATTACGTGACATACCTTTCAACAATAGATGCTTGGGACGATATTGATTCTTCACATAACCTTTCAAAATCTTCATGTATCGTTCAACCGGATACATCCACCTTAAATAAATAGGGCCACACAATCTAATCTCTCTTACTAGATGAACAATTAAATGAACCATGATGTCAAAAAATGAGGGAGGAAAATACATCTCCAATTGACACAAGATAATAGCTGCCTCGTTTTCCAACTCATCCAATTTTTGAGGGTCAATGACTTTAACACATATAGCATTAAAGAATAAGCACAACCTAGTTATTGCATGTCGAACACATTTTGGCAAGATGCCACGAATAGCCACCGGTAGTAGTTGTTGCATCAACACGTGACAATCATGAGACTTTAATCCAACTAATTTGACATCTTTCATTGACACAAGCCTCTTAAAATTTGAAAAGTAGCCTTGTGGAACTTTGATTCCTTGTAGACACTCGCACAAACTTATTTTCTCTTTTTTTGACAGTGTATGACATGAAATTTGAAAAGTAGCCTTGTGGAACTTTGATTCCTTGTAGACACTCGCACAAACTTATTTTCTCTTTTTTTGACAGTGTATGACATGCTGGGGGCAAATATGTATGTTTACCATTTTGCTTTGGGTGCAATTGTTCTCTTATGCCCATTTCGAGCAAATCTAAGCGAGAATTTATACCATCTTTTATCGGCCTTTAATATTGAGAAGTGTCCGATAACACTATCACAAGCGTTTTTCTCAACATGCATGAAATCAAGGCGAGTGTCTTACATAAAAAGCTGGACCAATACGGAAGATCAAAGAACAACGACCTCTTCTTCCACTTGCTTTTCTTGTTGACTGCTTTTGCTTTTGCTTTTGCTTTTTCCAAATACAACTTTGATGTCCTTAACCGGTTGGTATACTTCTTTTCAGTCAAGACATTGGGCGGTTTCATTCTCTTGACACCCATTAAAAGCTTTTTCATCCTACGATCACGAGTGATTGCGTTTGAGAAATCTCCGATGCCCAAGGTATCTGATCTTCTTACCATGTTTGATTGATGGTAGCATGTGTGTTACTGTACAAATAGGACAACCTCTATGTCCCTTAACACTATACCCGGACAAGTTTCCGTATCTTTGGGAAGTCATTGATTGTGCAAAATAACATTGCACGCGGCTTGAAAGTTTCATTGGAATACCCATCAAACACATCACGCCTACATCCCACATTTTTTCAAGTCTTCAACCAGCGGACTAAGGTAAACATCTATGTCATTTCTGGTGTCGTGGGCGAGAAATCATCATGGATAACATAACATACTTACGCTTCATGCACAACCAAGGAGATAGGTTGTAAATTATAAGGAGAAACGGCCGGGAGCTATGATTCGTACTTAAGTTACCATATGGGTTCATCCCGTCCGAAGCAGCCGCGAGCCTAAGATTTCTTGACTCGGCTCCAAAATCAGGAAACAAACTATCAACCTTCTTCCATTGTAGAAAGTAATTTGGATGGCGAAGTTGGCCATCACGTTTCCTCTCATCGGCATGCCATCTAATGTTCTTTGCGTCCTTTGCATTAGCAAACAAGCGTGTGAACACAGGAATTATTGGAAGGTACCATAAAACCTTTCTTTGGAGAATCGTTTGTGTTGTCATCGCCGAAACTAGATTCACGATCTTTACTTTAATAGCGTGACATATTACGTAGGGCAATTCTGCGACTCCTTAAACTCATTCCGATACAATATGCAATCATTGGGGCAAGCATGTATTTTTCATACTCCACACCCGCCGGACACAAAATCTTCTTACGCTTCATCGTGCGACACGGCGGTGTGTTACCTTACGGAAGCATTTCTTTCAACAACACAAGCAACTTCGGTGAAACTCTGCTATCAGTCCACCCATTTATCGCCTTGAGTTGAATAATTTTATCACATGATCCAGCCCGTGTCATTGTACAAAGGCTCTTCTATATCTTTGCACAATGTATCAAAGGCATGTGCTTTCTTAAAAGACTCGGCCCAATATCACGTATCATGTCCTCCATTCGGTCATCCATATTTGCATCTGCGAAATTATCTCTTTCGGACACACTTGGGATATTTAACTTCTCACCATGCCATATCCGGGTTGTATAACTACGACAAATCCCATCAACAAGAAGATGATCTTTTATTGTGTCAAGCGGTTGTGGTGTCAGGTTCACACTGATTAACTGAGGACAATCAAAAATTCCACCACTATTTACAAGCTTTTTTGAGCAAACTCTAGAAACTCTTCTACCCCCTTTCGGCGTACTCATCACTCAACTTATTAGCTTGCATCCAACTACGATCCATAGCTACACTCAATAAATAATAAAAAGTTAGTCCATAGCTACAAGAGTTTTCCAAGGACTTTGAATGTGTTCACTCTAATAAGATTCTTTAATTTGATTTGTGAAATCTATACTAATGGAATTGTTCCTCAAATTCACTTGGAAATGATTATACTAATAAAACTATATGAACTAAATTATGTACTTATATGATAGAACATACAGAATGAGAGATGGAAGCGGAAGCAGAGAAAAGAACTTGGTTCTATTCTGCGGACTAGTAAGGTTTAGAATCCCAAGATATAGTATCAAGAAGTTACGACCAAGCAATCTCTGTAAGAAAAAGAACATTCCTTCAAGTGAGTCTCAAACTAATAATAAAGCTTTTGATCTGAGAATATGCAGCTTGTTTTACATTCCTCTATTCTTGATCCAACTAACTAATGACACTTTGTTAGTTATCGCATCTTGACACGACTCTAACTATAGTAGTCACGATATTACAACTCCACAAGTTAAGCGGTGAACACAAGTGACACAATGTCCACACTCCACATAGCATAGCGGTGAGTAATTCCAAAAGTCTTATTTTGAATACTAAAATAGAAAAAGAGAACAACATATTATCGACCTCTCAAAACTACCATTATTTGGGAAAGGATTACACAAAATCACGAGGAACCAATTTGTTGTGAAGTTAAAATCTAAAAACATTACACTAAATCAACTGCGACATTTAAACACTATGAAGCGGATGAATTTCAGGTGTGAAACTAATTGCACAAAGATGAACAATAAACTAATTGCTAAGAGAAAAGGAAATGAAACCTCTTTTGTTAGAGAAAGAAGTCACCAAGCAAAGTGAAGCACAAAAAGCAAATCAAGGACTTAAAGGAAAGGGGCACAACACCCATCGACTTCTATTCGGTGTGGTTAAAGCAAATAAATCATCATCGAGCATCCCCACATATCTTGATTGATAGCTAAGAAAGAACACGAGAATAAAATTCTTGCATAGTAAGGAACTTTATGATTGGACCGTGAGCTAAGTTCTAGGCACCTCAATATTGATATATCACCGCCTATGTTTTCTTAGTTGTTAAGCTTGCTTAAGTTGTAAGGATACTAGCATATAACGAGCCTTCTTTGTACCAGTTAGTGCATCAATTCAATTCAAGCAGAGAGAGAAATAAATTACGCTCTTCCTCTTCTCTCTTCGATTCGGTGTGTGTGTTTGTGTTTTTATTGTTATGCCTCTTTGATATCATAAACTAGTAAGTTCACAAAACTCACAAAATATAATCATAAACTAAGAGTGTAGTAAACAAAAAATTTAATATTTCTATTCTCAACCAATTTACTCCTTCACTATTACTATCTCTCTTTTGGTCTCTCTCTCTCCCAGCCTCTTCATTCACCTCTTTTCATATTAATCTTCAATGCAGTGATCAAAATTTAGAATTTGCAGTAAAATACATTGATGTCTTGGCATGTTATTGTTGACAGTACAACTTTACTTGAAATCCAAGAAGATGATAACCTATCTTCTTAACAAGCAATGAGGAACATAAAGAATTTCAGCTGGCGAAACTAATTGCACAAAGATGAACAATAAACAAGCATTGAAGAGTTACATAAGCTACAATGACACACCACAACATAAACCCTAATACAGAAAATCTACCCTCATAAACCCTAAATCCTCCACCTAAAATTTATACAATCAATAAAAAGTAAACACCATAAAAACCCTAGAGAAAGAGATAGAAACAGAGAGAGAGAGAGGAGAGAGAAAGAGGGCTTGCACAGAAGCGCATAATGAGAGCAAGATGATGAAGGTTGTAGAGGCGCAATGAGGCGCGAGAGAGATGATGAGAATACGAAGCGTTCAACTTTGAGAGAGCGAGAGAGGCGGCCAGCGTTCAACTTTGAAGCGTTTTGATGTGTTTTACGTTTGAGAGAAAGAGCGATGAAGCGTTTTGATGTGTTTTACTTTTGAAGTCAAGCAATATTACGGTTTGTCTTAAAATGTTAAAATTTTCCACTTTTGAAGTCACGCATATTTTACGCTTGACTTAAAAAAACTAGCGCCAAAAAAAGTTTTGAGTTTATTACAAGTTTGCCACAGCGTCCTTATATCAAAGCGAGCATCGAGCGCGTGACTTTAAATGTCTATTTCTTTTCCTTATTTTGCACTAGTGAATGAAGCAATTCCTAATTTTGATGCATCTTTGGTGGACTAATGCATTTGAGATGGATAGGAATGAAACACTATTTTTATTTTTTATATTTTTATGATGCATGAAGAGGTGTAATGAAATAATGAATGAATATTTATAATATCAAAGTGATATTTATTTTTGGTGTATGAATACACAAAGTAGCGTAATTTGAATATATGAATCTGGTATCTTTAATATTTTTGTATGATGAGATGCATGTAAGAGGAATAACAATTTTTGATGTATGAAAGGGAGTAATGAAATGATGAATGAAAACAATTTTTCTATAACATCAAGGTGACATTATTTATTATTTTTGGGTATGGATATGCAAGATGATGCAATTTTGGACAAATTAAAAATATATGATTTTTGTTATTTTCTAGATGGTAGTGCAATAAAAATGTGATGCATAAAAAAATGGGTTTTTGATTTATTTTATGAGTGCATGATGGCTTTTTTTGTATGATGAATGAAATAAATGACATTGACTCTTAAAAGAGATAAATATGAAAGGTTTTTTTTCTTATTTTGAGAAAACATTAATTATGTTGATGCAAGGAGTAGGTATAGTGCCCCTGTGTCCTATGTAGGTCATGCCTAAAAGATATCATGGTCTAGGGTCACTTTTGTGAACAATCTTTCAGGTGGCTCTAGTCACTTCCTCACAAAGGTCTCCAGAGCTAAAGTCCCCTTTACAATATTATCAACAACAATAGATATCTATCAGGTGTGGGATATTATAAAGAGGCACACTCTGGTTGAGACTTTCATGAGAGTCAGACAGATAAATCCAGAATGATTGTCACTAATCGTCTCCACTCGTCCTAGGTTTCTGTCAGACCCGGGTATAGGGCCCCACTCAGAAGTGTGTGCAATAGTGTAATGTGACGTGTGTGATTTGGGAAAAATATCTATACTACCCAAACTGCAAAGAAGATACAAGCATAACAACAAAATAAAGTTGTCTATCCTAGGGTTCAATAGAGAAATATTCACAAATAACTAAATGAACTAAATAAAACAAGCATAAGGGTAAAAACTAAATATTAGATTAATTAATTACACATTTAATTAATTAGGTTTGACTCTCTTTAAAAAAAGTCCCCAGTGAAGTCGCCAGCTGTAGCGACCGAAAAATCCAGGAGAGGATTCTTCAAAGTTCGAAAGATGAAGCCGCCACCAAATTTTAGTTTAAAGGCAAATTTGGAAAATCCCTATGGGTTTGGATAAAAGGCTAGGTTTAGGTTCGGGAGTCGTTTATGTGCGGGGGAGGTATTAGCATCCCGCGACATCCTTCCTAACGAAGGCTACCTCTTAATTAAATGTGTAAAAAAAGCTAATTTAAAATATATTGAAGTTTACCCTTTTGAATGTTTAAAATTAAATAAAGACTAGATAAAAAGTTAGTTGTTTTGGTTATTTGGAGGAGTTAGATAAAAAATAATTAAAGAAACTTAAAAAAGGGTTTTATTAGTGCAATTGACAGAGGTCGGCCGCCCTCTGCTCCTACATACCCCTTGGTGGGGGATCAAATCATATGTAGTTCTTGATATAAAAAAAAAATTGTGTGTTTGGTATTTTTTAATTTAAAATTTTCAAGAAAGAAATGATTTTGGGTGGATACTAGAATAATTGAAAAGTGGGTTTGCACAACAGTAAAAAGTGGGATATAATTAGTAACAGGATACATCATAATTAAACAGGAGGTGTAAAAAGAAGCCCAGTTTGCATAGGAGAGCCCAATACGCAAAACTGGGCATAAGTGAGGGAGGATTTACGCATGAATCAGGGGTGTGCGCTTAACAGTCTGATAATAAAAATAAATTAGAAAATAAAAAATTATTGGAGACACTATATAAGGCACAATACAAACCTAATTTTCACTTCCTCTTCCCTCAAAAATAGCAGCAGCGCCGCTGCACATATGTGAGAGTGGGTTTTGGCGAAAATTTCGCCTAGTTTCATGGAGAGTGAGAGAGGGTTGTGGTCTTGAGGGAGAAACCGAAAGAGGAAGGAGAGTGAGAGGGGGGACGCACTACGCCAGAATTGTAAAACGAGATCGCCACCTTTAGTAGCGTTTATAAAAAAACGCTAGCCATTTTAATAACACGCTACACCATTAGTAGCGTTTTAAAATAAGCGCTACCTATTAGGTAACACGCTAGATAAATCCTAAGCGCTTTTACTCAAAAGCGCTAGCAAATTAGAAAACACGCTAGAGCGGATCCTAGCGCTTTTATTCAAAAGCGCTAGCCAATTAGAAAACACGCTAGATAGATCCTAGCGTTTTTAGAAAAGCGCTAGCTATTTAGAAAACACGCTAGGCGGATCCTAGCGCTTTTATTCAAAGCGCTAGCCAATTAGAAAACACGCTAGATAGATCCTAGCGTTTTTATAAAGCGCTAGGTATTTAGTAAACACTATAGACATATCCTAGCGCTTTTACTCAAAAGCGCTAGGTATTTAGAAAACACGCTAGATAGATCCTAGCGTTTTTAGAAAAGCTAGGTATGGTTAAATAATTTTTTTGTTTCCCATTGAGCTACTTCCCTCTTTCATTAACACTCTCTTTTGAAGCGCAAAATCACTCACCCGAAGCATAAAACCCTAACACCCTAACTCAAATTAACATCATCTCTCTCAACGAAAATCATCTCTCTCGGTGAACATCATCTCTCTCACTCGGACAACATTGGTGAGTTTTACATTTCCTTTCTCTGTTTCTTGTTAGATATTAATTGTGGGTTCTAGTTTAGAAATATATTAGTTTTGTCACTTGTGCACACTAGACTCTTCTTCTTTTTTTCACAACTAGCCTCTTCTTGTTACACATATGAATTGATTCTTCATTATATTGAATTGCTTGATGGGTCATATGTTAAAGTTCTCTTCTCGAGGATTTTATTATAAATATTTGGCAATTATGGATAGAAATTGGATGTCACCTTGATAAATGCGTCCAAGGAGTATGCATTTGGAGTGGATTATTTTGTGAAATTTGTCTTTGTTGAGCGTTTAGGGACTTCTAGTGGTATGAAATGTCCTTGTTTAAGGTGTTGTTATGTAAAATCGATTCTTTGCGAGAGGAGTTGACCACGACATTTAAAAGCGAATGGAATTGATCAAAGTTACACTTGTTGGATAATGCGGTGAGAAAAAGGTGAATCTTCAAATATGAATGATATTAGTAAGAGATATGCGTGCCGGTTGACACGGAACACATTCATTTGATGCGAGCGAATTTGAAGAGATGGCAAAGGTGGTTGAAGAGGATCTTAATGATTGTCTGAAATGTTTGAGAAGTTGATAAGCGATCACGAGAGACACCATTGTATGCACGGGTTGTAATGAATTCACAAAATTATTGTTTGTGATCAAGTTGTATAACTTGAAAACTCGCCACGGATGGACGGATAAGAGCTTTCTACCGATTTACTCTCATACGAAAGAAATGTTGCGAATGATAATGTGCTTCCTTCTCGGACGTATGATGCAAAGCAAATGTTGGGAGTCTATTGGCTTGAACTATGAGAAGATACACGCTTGTCAGAATGATTGCATTTTATTTCGGAATGAACATGCGTTGTTAAAGTCGTGTCCTAAATGTAATGCACATGGTATAAGAAGAAGAAAAGTACGCTCCACAAAAGGTGTTGTGGTATTTTCCTATAATTCCTCGATTTAGGCGCATGTATCGTAGTTCGGAAGATGCAAAACACTTGACATGGCATGAGGATGAAAGGATTAAAGATGGTATGCTCGACACGTGATTCTCATGATGGAAAAAATCAATATTGAGTATCCTAATTTTGGGGATGACTCGAGAAACCTCGCCTTGCATTGTCTGTGATGGATTTAACCATACGGTATCGAGTAGCTCCCGCGATACATGGCAGTGATTTTGGCGATTTATAACTACGCCGTGGCTTTGCATGAAAGCGCAAATATATGATCTTTGTCTTTGTTAATTTACAGGCCTGAACAACGAGGAAATGATATTGATGTATACTTGGCTCCTTTAATTGAAGACTTGAAGCAAATGTGGGAGATTGGGGTAGAGGTGTATGATGGGTTGAGAGAAGAAAGTTTCACCACGAGGGCTATGATCTTTGGCACAGTGCGACTTTCTGCATCACGGCAATCTATCTGAGTGCACGTAACAAAAGGCGGTGTGCATGCCCTATATGTGAAGATAACACAGTTGGATGTGGTTGGAACATGGTAAGAAGAATATCTATCTTGGTCATCGTAGATTTTGCCATCAACTCATCACTTTATCGATTGTGGAGAAAGGCATTTGATGGGAATCTGAGAAACACGTAGAGCTCCCCGCCTTTGTGGTGAGCAGTATTTGAAAAGGTGGAAGATTTGAACATTAAATTTGGGAAGCCTTTTGCGGGAGAGATTGCCAAGCGGGGTGGAAGAAAAAGTCGATTTTCTTTGAGTTGCCATCTTTGGAAGTCATTATATGTAAGGCATTTCATTGATGTGATGCATGTTGAAAATGTCTTGAAAGTGTCATTGGTACCTTACTCGATATCTTGGGTAAGACTAAAGATACCATCGACTCAAGGTTGGATTTGGTTAGTATGGGTTTGAGACTGAATTGGGTCAGGTAAAGAAGGGTACACGTACATATCTACCTCCGTAGCTCATACTCTATCTAGAAAGGAAAGGCTGTCTTTTGTGAGTTTCTTCATGGAGTTAAAGTTCGGAGGATACTCTTCAAATGTGGCGACTCTTGTATCGATTAAAGACCTCGAGTTAAAGTCTCTAAAGTCCCACGATTGTCATGTTCTCATGGAGAATTTGCTACCCATTGGTATACGATCCATTTTGCCTAAGAAAGTGCGTCGGACCTTAACCAAACTTTGTTTATTCTTTAAGGCGATTTGTAGTAGAGTGATTGACCACTGGAAAGTTGCCAACATTGCAAAGAGAAATTCTTGTCACTTTGTGTGAGCTTGAGATGTATTTCCCACCTTCCTTTTTGACATAATGATTCATCTAATAGTTCATGCGGTTAGAGAGACACAATTGTGTGGCCCGTGTTACATGAGATGGATGTATCCAGTTTGAGCGTTACATGAAGATATTAAAAGGATATGTGAAAAATCGATCACGACACGAGGTTGTATTGTTGAGCGCTATATAGTTGAAGAGGCTATTGAGTTTTTGCGGGCTATCTATCTAGTCTTGAATATTACGTGGGATTTTGCGGTCTCGTCATGAAGGAAGGATTAGTAAAGGGATGCGGGAACTAAATTAGTGATGGTATCAAGGAAAGAACTAGAGCAAGCACACTTATGCGTTCTTCACAATGATAGTGAGGTTGATTCATATGTTGCCAAGCACAAGGAGATTCTTAAGAGTCAATTCGGGGAAAGAAGCAAGTTTGGTTAGCAAAAAGAACACAATAGGAGTTTCATAGTGTGGCTAAAACATCACATTGATGGTGAGTGTGTTTGAATCCTACGCCGATTTTCAAAAAGATTGAGATGGTTAGCAAAAGGTCCAAATATACATGTCTTCTCTTACAATGACTATCTAATGAGCGAGTGCACTTTCTATACAAAAGAACAAGATGATGAAAGTAAAATGCAAAATAGTGGGGTGACTCTTGTAGCTCATTCTATGCATGCATCGAGTGCCAAAGATAGAAATCCCATATATGCGAATATGTCTTACTTTGGCTTCATTGAACACATATGGGAGTTGGATTACAATATGTTTGAGCTTTGTGTTCAAATGTGAATGGGTTGACAATATCTTTGGTTTCTGATTGATGAATTAGGGTTCATGCGGGTGAATTTCAACAAGTTAGGATATAAAGATGAACCTTTTATTTTAGCATCGCATAAGTTCAACAAGTGTTTTATGTCAGCGATCGATTAATATCAATTGGTCTATTGTTCTATTGGTGACAAAAAATTTGTGTATAACAACGATGATGATGAAGCACAGATGATGTTGGTGTTGAGGGCGACCCTTTCTTGAACATCGGAACCAATAATAGGGGAAAATACTTCTATAGAGGATGTTGTATATTTTAGAAAAGATCATAATGATGGAATTATTATTAAGTCGGAAAAAAAATACCAAGGCGAATTGCAAACAAAATTTTATCTAGAAAAGGAAAAGGTAATATAGACTTAATGATATCTCGTTATTTTTATTAATAGATAATATTTATATTGTTTTTGTAAATTTAACAATAACATGGATTATATATGTTATATTGCAGTCGGATG
Source organism: Oxytropis ochrocephala (assembly GCA_020916435.1). Lineage (NCBI taxonomy): Eukaryota > Viridiplantae > Streptophyta > Magnoliopsida > Fabales > Fabaceae > Oxytropis > Oxytropis ochrocephala. Next base: position 64,476,545 of record CM037094.1, on the reverse strand, counting down.
GCATCAACTTAGTGATCATGAGATCTAGTGGTCAAGGCAGTAGTCATTGAGGTTGTCTTTGTTATATATGTTTCTAGCTTTAATTTGTAGCTACTTTTGAGTTTCATAATGTAAGTTACTTATTATGTTGTATGATTTGGATATATATTAATTATGTTGTAAGTAATTGTTAGTTTAATATGGTCTTTTGGTGATATGTACATATGTGTGTGTATCTATATATTGGTTTGTAATGATATATTATTTGAATTTTGTTGGAATGTATTTTCTGAATTTTGTTGGAAGGAATGAATTTATAGGTTGTAATTAAAATGGAGAACAAACCAAAATAAAAAAATATTTAAAAAAATTCAGTCAATAGGTAGCGTTTTAGAGTGAAAGCGCTAGAAATAAAGTTAAAAAATTCATTCAATACCTAGCGTTTTATAGATAAAGCGCTAGGAATTGTATAAGAAGAGCTAGAGGATCCTTAGCGTTTCTGACGCTAGGAATGGTAGTAAAAGGTGCTATAGCATCCCTAGCGTTTTTACATAAAGCGCTAGGAATGTTAAGTAAAAGGTGCTATAGCATCCTAGCGTTTTTATATAAGCGCTAGGAATGTTAGTAAAAAGGTGCTATAGCATCCCTAACGTTTTTATATAAAGCGCTAGGAATGTTAGTAAAAAGGTGCTATAGCATCCCTAGCGTTATCTGACGCTAGGAATTGTAAAAAGCGCTATAGCATCCCTAGCGTTTTTACATAAAGCGCTAGGAATGGTAGTAAAAATTTTAATAGCATCCTAGCGTTTCTGAAAAACGCTAGGAATTGTAAAGAAGCGCTATAGCATCCCTAGCGTTTTATGTAAAAGCGCTAGGGATGCTATTAAAAATTTTACAAGCGCGCTCTCTCATCTCTCTCACACACACTCACGCTGTGTCTCTTCATCTACCTAACTCCTCTCTTGCGAAAACCAGTGAAAACCGAAACCTCTTCGTTCATCCATACGTGTGAGACCGAGGCAAACCAAGCGACCCGTCCTCTTCGTTCATCCTCTTCGTTCATCCACTTGCGAACAACCCACACTCCACGTATTCGTTCATCATCCGAGAAACCCATAAAGCGCGACCCGGGGAAACCTAAAGCGCGAAACCCATCCTCTTCGTTCATCCTCTCTCTCCTTGGTGTTATCTTACCACGCAGCAAGCACCCATTTGTTTCCTTTTTCTGCACTCTCTCTCCCTTTCAAAAGGTATTTCTGCAACATACTCTCACTGGTTTTTTTGTTGTTTGTTATGTATCTTTTGTATGGCTTTCTCTGTTACTTAGCTCAATGTTATATTTAATTAGTTGTTAGATTAGTCTGGCTTAGATAGCATTATTAACTTTCCTAGTGCATGGCTTTCCTAGTGCATGCATGGCTTTCTCTGTTTAGTGCATGGCTTTCATATATATGTTTACTCTAGGTTCTTAGTGCATGGCTTTCCTATATATGTTTACTCTAGGTTATATACTTAGTGCATGGCTTTCCTATGTATGTTTACTCTAGGTTATATACTTAGTGCATGGCTTTCCTATGTATGTTTACTCTAGGTTATATACTTAGTGCATGGCTTTCACTGTTACTTAGTGCATGGCTTCTTCTATATTTTGTTAAGTGTTTGTTGGTTCTAAACAATTAGAAAGCTAAAACTCACTGAGTCTATTTCATTTGGGTCATTGCAAGTGAGATGGCATCACATAGTGATCATGAGAGTAGTCAGGGTGGTGATGGGAGTGATAGAAACACAAAGAAGTTCACTCCCCGAGGAATTACATCGAAAAAGAATATCGTCCATCGGATAAGTAAAGGACACGAGAAATATAAGGTAAGTTAATTACTAATTATTAATGTTGTTCTCTACCTTTCCAAGTTATCTAATTATTTAATGATTTAATTATTTAAGGTCAGATGGAGTGTTAAAGGTTTGCCAATTGGAGACAACGGCACAAATTTAATTAGCTTTATTGGTACTAAGGTGAAACAAATCTTTCCAATTTCAATAAAAAGTTGGAATGAGAAAGATAATCTGATTTTGCCTAAAGCTGAAAGATGATTTTTGGTCCTTAATCTGGTATATAATTTTAGACCTCTTTAATAATCTTATTTAGTGAATTTTTAGTTGTATTTATTTAATCCATTTTTATGTATAAGTAGAAACACTTTGATGTCGATGATGCCAGAAGAGATTGGATACTCAAGGAAGCGGGAAGGTTGCATCGGGCATATAGAAGCGATGTGGGAAAAAGTATACAGAAAGCGGCTGATGGGACCATCGGACGAGAGCCTCGACCTTGTATGCGGAATTATAACTAAGGAGGATTGGACCAAATTTGTACATATCGCTTTTCTGAGATCCGGATTTCTGGTTAGTATATTAATTATTTAAGTTATATATATATATATATATATATATATATATATATATATATATATTTCACAACAAGATATCATTCATTAATGTATACTTATGTTTTTAAATAGAAAAAAGCAAAGCCAATAAAGTGAGAGCTTCTAATCCCGAAGTACCCTTATAGAGGAGGTTCAAGTGGATATCAAATTCTTGAAGAAAGATTGGTAAGACACAATTAGTTTAATTTATTATGATTTAATGAATCTTTTAATTTACAGTTGATTAACAATTATTAAAGTTAAATAGTTCTTTGCAAGAGGGGAAAGATCCAACTCAAGAATCCCTTGATCGTTATCTTTATGCAGTTAGAGGCCCGACAAAACAAGGATGGGGAGATTGTGGATCCGAAAACTAAGGAGGTCAAGGACAAAATTGTAAGTATTCCAAAATTCATGTATTGTAATTTTAATTTTATGATTCCTAGCAAGTTGGAATTTGTATCGACTATATTTTTTAATCAGATTACTCGATTTTTTTGACACGTGAACATATTTTTATTGTCGATTAAATTTCTTTGACACTTGTTTATTATTTTTATCCGTTACTCGATTTTTTTGACACGTGGACATATTTTTATTGTCGATTAAATTTCTTTGACACTTGTTTATTATTTTTATCCGTTACTCGATTTTTTTGACACGTGAACATATTTTTATTGTCGATTAAATTTCTTTGACACTTGTTTATTATTTTTATCCGTTACTCGATTTTTTTGACACGTGGACATATTTTTATTGTCGATTAAATTTATGTTTGTGCATCAGCCAAAGCATATCACAATCTGTATCACAAGGAGATTTATGCAGATTGTGATGGTCAACAAGATGTCCTTGCTCGTGCCTTGGGAAGGGAAGAGAGGCAGTGGTCGGATTAGAGGTTATGGATATGGGATTCCTCCATCAAGCGTGTGTTTGGGCCAAAGAGCCAAAGCAAAAGTGCGGGGATTGCAAAGTCATGGCGGCAAAGTATGACGAGCTATCCAAGAATGTTCTTTGTATTAATGGAAGAGAGACGGATGTTTAAGCGACTCTTGGCACAAAGGATTGGTGCACCATCCCCTCTTTGCACCACCCCCCTGCTGAACCTATATCACTGCTGCACCCCCATGCGCGCGAGAGATAATTTTGCACCATCCCTTCAACACGGTATTTAACAAAACTCGACTGTTTTTGTACATATGTATTTGATAAAATTATCATGTATATTTATTTTTCTTTATAATTGATTTAGGATAGCTGTGAATGTGAGCTATATATTGCAAACCCACATCGAAAGGTTGCGAGTGGGTTTGATATGTAACCAATTGAGTGCCACTTTGCACAATTTACCCATGCACGAAAACCATTTGAGAGTTAGGGTAGACTATTCAATAGAAGTGCACCATTGCACATTCCAATTGCTAATGCGGATATATTTCACGTGGATCAAGCACTTAGTACTTTTGTGGCATGGCTTTGAACAACTTGTCGTTGTAAGTGACAATATTTTTGTTAATAAGTTGATGACTATAATGTGTGTTAACTAACTAATTAATCATTTTTTTAATATATACTAGGTACCCCAAGTGTCCGAGACCTTCCCCTTCCATAAAAGTGTCCCGACCTTCCCCTTCCACTACCAAACTCTCCGACCATCTACTACTTATCTGGCCGGTCCAACATGTTGGTCAATTTCCCATTGATGAATTCGGAAGTACATCGATTCTCTAAAGGTCCACATCACTCAAAAATGAACCGGACGACCAAATTTTTTACCTGGCCGATAACATTGTGGGCACAGAGCAGTTAGTAATGATCAACATGGAGGATCGAAAGCTATAGTTGAAATGGATTGGGCACTTTGCCTTGCGATATTAGAGTATACGGAGGTATGTATTAAATTATTTGTACACAATAGTTGTTTATATTAGAGTATATATTAGAGTATATATATGAGGATCGAAAGTTGTATATATATTATTTATAGGTTTTTGTACAATCGTCTTACGGTCCGCCATAGCGGACACGAAGTATTTCTTCTTGTGTCAGCGTGTATCGTTGTGTTTAAGCAAGGTAATCTGAGAGGAGCGTATTATGGCTATTAAGAGTGAAATACAAAGTTATATCCATTCACGCTTCATGGATGCCAAGCATTTGAAGAAGGCGAATCTTTATTTTTGGCACCACTCAATAATGGGTGAGAAATTTAGTCTTCAATCACTTGTTTAATTATTTTGAGGATTGTATTATAGTGTAAATTAATGTGTACTCATTAGTGATTCATTTACTTGCGAGGCAACATTGGGTACTCTTTGCAATAAACCCTAAGCAAAATGTTGTCTACTATCTGGATTCACTTCAAGGCCATTACAACGTCTACGTAGACTTCGTAGAGATGGTTGAGAGGTGTGTATGTGTAACCCTCTCATTTTAATTTGTATAATTTAATATATGTATTTTGTTCAACTTAATGTTATATATATATGTATGACGTTACAGTGCTTTGAAAGAATACTTGGGATTATCTACTGAGTAAAACAAGATGGCTACCCATAGCGTAAGCTTTTTAAGAATCATTCTTATAATTTTAATTGAATTTTTGGTCATAAAAATGTGACAATTAAGTTATAATCTTTTGCTTTGTAGTGTCCTAAACAACCAAATAACAATGATTGTGGGTACTACGTTATGAGGTTTATGAAAGAGATTATCACTCATGACAAAGTAACAATCCCAACCAAGGTAACTACTTAGATTTCTTTTTTATATTGATATTATAATACTTACTCACATTTAATAAACATTTTAATTCTAATTTTATTTCATTTTATTTTTGGTATTTTCCCGACTTTAAAAATATCGAATTACTCTTTGAACAACTTACAGCAGATAAGGGAGTAGTGCGATTTTGTTTCTAGCTTTTTGTAGCAAGTTTTGAGATTCATAATAGTTTAGTTATTATATATGTTGTATATATTGGATTTATATTATGTTGTAAGTACTTCTTAGAATGATATATATTGGATTGGAAATATTATTTGATGAATTTTGTTGGTGAATTTTGTTTGAATGATATTGGATTGGAATGTATTTTCTGAATTTGTTTGGAAGGGAATGAATTTATAGGTTGTAATTAAAATGGAGAACAAACCAAAATAAAAAAATATTTAAAAAAATTCAGTCAATAGGTAGCGTTTTAGAGTGAAAGCGCTAGAAATGAAGTTAAAAAATTCATTCAATACCTAGCGTTTTAAAAATAAAGCGCTAGGAATTGTAAAGAGGAGCTAGAGGATCCCTAGCGTTTCTGAAAACGCTAGGAATGCTAATAAAAGGTGATATAGCATCCCTAGCGTTTTTACATAACACGCTAGGTATGGTAGTAAAAGGGCTATAGTATCCCTAGCGTTTTAATTTAAAGCGCTAGGAATGGTAGTAAAAAGGAGCTATGGGATCCCTAGCGTTTTTATTTAAAGCGCTAGGAATGGTAGTAAAAAGAGCTATGGGATCCCTAGCGTTTCTGACGCTAGGAATTGTAAAAAGGGTTGGGTCAATGGCTAGCGTTTTATATAAAAGCGCTACGTATGTCTAAAACTTATTTGGGTCAATGGCTAGCGTTTTTAAAGCGCTACTAATGGGGTGTGCGCATTAGTAGCGCCCGACTTCTCTAGCGTTTTTAAAGCGCTACCAATGCCCAAAAAAGCGCTGAAAATCCTAATCTGTTGGCGTAGTAGTGGCGTGGCGGTGGCTCCGGCGAAGTAAACGACGCCGGTGGTGAGTTTTCCGGCGGTGATTTTCTGGGTTTTGGCTCGGTTTTGGGGGAGAGGGAGGCTTCGCGGTGGCTCGCCGGAGCTTCAACGGAGAAGACGAAGTCTCCGGGGACGTTTACAGGTTCGTTTTACCCCCTTTTTTTTAGAAAAGAAAGAACACTAATTTTAGATTCTGTATTGCCTTTAACAACTAACCTCTAATTTAAATTATTTTCTAAAACTTGATTTGATTACAGGAAAAACTAATCTATGTTTTATCAAGACCATCAACATCTATTCTTACAAACAATTTTCATTAGATGCAATTTTAACGAAAATAAAATTTTAAACATAGAGACCAACCTTTAATCCAACCTCAGATTGGTCTCCAAGATTGCTTATAACTTTAACTGCTACTCTGCTACTGTGTCTGCTACTGTTGCTTCTCTTAAACTGCTGTTGTTGTTCCTTTCCTCTCAAACTAGAAATACAAAACTATTTGTGTAGTGGATTAGGATTCTGACTTTGAACCCTAATCCTTGTTTAGGTGATTTTTCGCAGTGTTGTTGTGTCTCTGTAATTGTGTGTTTTTGGACTGAATGGACTTCTCTATTTATATTAGAAAATCAGGTTTTGCAATCAATTCTGGATTTACCCTGATTCACCTTGTTTTTTTTTTCCTTTTAAGTTTGACTTGGAGAAGAAGACTAGGGTTTTTAGGAGAGCTTGAAGATCCAAGCCCAAGCGTTAGCGGGCTAAAGCTCTTTTTGTATTTTTATTTATTTTCGGATTCCATTTTTTTGTATATTTTGTATTACTATTTTTGTATTTTGGACCCTTTTTTGGACTTTTAGACACTTATACATTATAATAAAACTAAATTTCATTTTTGACATTTTTGGACTACATATGTTGCTCAAAATAAAATAAATGGACTAATAAGAAAAAGAAAATGGAGAAAATTTGGGATAACATATATATATATATATATATATATATATATATATATATATATATATATATATATATATATATATATATATATATATATATATATATATATATATATATAGTTTATAAAGCAAAAAATAAAGCAACAAGTAAATAACTAAATAATGAGCCATCATGATATATTCTTGTCTCACCAGTATGTTGCTAAATCCTACAAACACCCAATGTCTACTAACAAGCAATAAGGACACACCAATACCAATTTCAAATTCAATTGTTTACAAACAAACATGATATAACAGCCATTGACCATCACACACAACTATACCCACAGACCAAAACCTAAAGCTTGAAAATGAATTTGTTGTCCTTCACTCTTTAGTATGTTAATGTAACCATAGAAGTACTGATATCAAGTATAAAAAAGAAAACAATTTCAGCACATTTTAGACACACATGCATCTCACACTAGAACTCATAGAGAACACTAAAGCAACAGTCCACTAAAAGCACGACAGACACAACATAATTGTACTAAATTAATATATAACAAGATAACAAAATTCAGATCAAATTGCAATTATTGATAGTATCACTATTTACTAGTAATTTCCTACAAAACACTGATTCAATCCCACTATTGAGAGTATTACTATCTACTAATGAGAATGGTGTGACTTTAAGATTAGTTCTTTCAGTCAATGACATAAATTACATCCACTTTTAAATACACTATAGTCAATCAAACTATAATCAAGCGCAACACTACCCATCAATTATAATCAATCAAATTCACAAAATCAATTTCATTTCCAAACAAACTTAAAGAGGGACTAGGAGAACCACCAATATCAATAACATTCCTTTTTTCTACATAACAAATTAGTTTTGACTTGTCATTTCATTATTAGGATAAATAGAAGAATTGGAATGAATTTAGAACTTTCTACAGATAGAAACAAGAAAAAAGGGGGAAAGAAAATACCTCAATCCCAAACTTCTTTGTTAGGGAAACTCTAAAACTAAATCCACATCATCAGCGTGTAAAACACATACAGTCCTTCAATACCAGTCCTTCAATCTGGACGATTCTAAGAGGGGTTGCAACCTCTTCCGTTGCGGCCACTTGGAGAAAACCCTAGAAAAGCAAGATTTGATTAAAGAAAAACAAAATAGTTGAGTTATTATATGATGATATACTAACAGTAATATAGACACAAGCTCTGGAGTGGTAATCGTAGCAAACAGATTTAACAAAAACGAAAAAACAAAGTGTTGATTCAGAGTGATGACTTTACCTTTCGAAGAGCGAGAGAGTGAGGCGAGAGTGATTGAGATCACGTTGGAGAGTGGGGAATGAAGCTTCGATGGTTTCAATTTGTTGATTCAGAGTTGGAGAGTGATTCAGAGACGTTGTAGAGGGTGGGACGGTGGAGCTTGTTGATTAGGGTTCCAAAGCTTCAAAGTTTTGACAGAAGCTTCATTTCACGAAGAGAGGGAGAGTTTCACAGTTTAATTGATAAAAAAAAGTTTTAGTTTTAAGTGACAAAAAAAAAGGACGGTGGGAGGAGGGAAGTGAAAAAAACAAGTGGGATTAGTAAAAGTTTTTCTCAGCGACGAATTACGCATGCCTCACTATTAGCGAGGAACACTTTTTCTCCCAAATTCCGTCTCTAAACGCCTTTTCAATATTTTGTGACGAATTTAGTTACGAAATTTTTAGAGAGGAATATTTTCCATCTCTACAAATATACGTCACAAACATAAGTTGTATGCGTCCTCCTTGAATTCTTTTTTTTCCTAGCTAAATCCCTCACTAATAGTGAGGGATATTTATCCATCTCTAAAATCCCTCTCTAAAAACAATTTTTCTAGTAGTGGAATATGATGTTAAGTTTCAATTTATATTTCTCATATTTTCAGTTAGTTTTCCAAATTATATTTTTATTAACCACTGATTTAGATTTGTTCTTAGACGGTCTCCCTATATTTTCTCATTATTTTCTCTCTCTCTCTCTCTCCCTCTTATATATATATACACACACCACCAAATGATCAAAGTGCACGCACATGAAAATTAAAATGGCTTCACTAAGTTTTTTTAAATTCCTTCTTTTAATTTCTCTTCTTTTGATGACCATCAGTCCATCTCATTCTTCTGATTTCAGTAAAATTGTCACTGTTTCTGTGTATTATCAATTTTAACACAACAACTTTTGATGACATTAATAATCTTTTTGTTCAAGACATTATGGAAATTGTCGACCTCCGTTTGGTGCCTTACGGTAATGCTGTAACAAGCGAACATAGAACAGTGGAGTGTCAGGTTCGATTTCATATTTTTAACGGTTAACTATGTTTAAAATAAAAATATTTATTTTTATGTTTTTAAAGAATTTGTTGTCGGTTAAATTAGTGGTTAATAACTCAAGAGTATTTGGATAAGATTATAGTACCTCCGTCTCATTTTATATGCAGTTTAAGGTTGTTGCACACAAATTAAGAAAAATGATTAGTAGTCTAAATTTTATAAAAAGTATTGTCTAAATTACCATTTAACCCTTTATCTCTCTACATAGAAAAATGTGAATCATTTATTAAATGTAAAAAGTTGTAATGATTAATAAGAGCAATAGTAGAAAAGCATGTTCAAAGTTTTCTTGAAAATGTAAAACAACAAATAATTTAGGACAAATTTATTTTGCTAAAACTACATATAAAATGAGACGGAGGTAGTAGTAGTCTCTTCCGGCTTAACCAAGATTCTAGGTTCGAATCCAGCCTTAAGTATGGAGCAGTGTTAAATCTTTTGAGGTAGAGTTTTCTTGCCAATTAATATTGTCCTATCTTGCTCGAGGAATAGTCTCTGCGGTTATGATGCATTGAGATGACACTCGATTTATACAAAAAAATTTGTGGTTAATACATTCTTTGAATGTAGTTAATGTCTACCAATCCTTGCATCCCTTTAATATAATTTTTGCTTATAAAAAAACTTTTACCACTAGAGTAGCCCTTAAGAAAAATAGTACGAGTATAAATTTTTAAAAGTATTGCGTAATTTAAAATTTAGCCCTTTATCTCTCTAATTAGCATGAGTAATTTATTAGATGTGAAAATTTTCCATAATAAATAAGAGTATGAATAGAAAAAGTTATGAAGTACAAAAAATGTTATTATGTATATTGTCTTAACTAATTGGATGCAAAATAGTCTCTCCAAACCAAAATATAAGCACTAAAAGTACATGAATACTTTTCCTAAATCAACATCTTTGATTTAAATACATTAATCATGATTAAGTAAATTATATTTCCTCTAATTATATTTCGCTGAACTTGGTAACAACTTCGTATTGTATGTAGAATATGAGTTTCCCTTTCATCATGTGTTCTGAGGTTACAACTTACACTGAAAAGGATAAAGTAAGAATATGGAGATATTGTTGTAACAGTAAAGAATTCGACACAAAACCTATTGAGAATTGTTATAAAAGTGGATATGGAAATTATGTAGGTACGTCTATATTATTTTTAGTTATCTTACACATGTATGCGGCTTGGCATTGAGTTTCCAATGTCAAGCGGGAATAATTTTTTGGTCTTCTCCCCAATTTTTTGTTGTGCAATTGTGTTGCTGATTTGGCTTATTGGCATACGTCATATTACAACTTATTTGCCCATGAAATTATCAGCAAACCAGAACCAATCAATTTTTCTTAGCTCCATCTACCACATCCTATACACACAACACCTTCGATAATCACTTTATAATTTAATTACATGTTCAATTTTACTGTTCTTATTTTCCCAGCCAATCAACATTAATGCCTTCTCGGACGTTCTCTACTGCTATATATATGTATCTAAGTTTTACTTCTACAGGTTCCCATCGACAAAATAGGCTTTCTGTTTTCCCCAACAAGCTTTAAGGTCTGCTGAATATTTCTTATATTGTTTCTTTCTGGTTTTCTCATATGTTTTCTTCCAATAATAAATATTATGTACTTTTTAATAGTTTAACTTTTATAATTATGCTTGCTCTGTATCGTTCTATGGTCGATGACTCTGAAAGAAGTTAGTTATTTGGTGTGATAACGCATTTACTTTCAACCATTGCAAATTTCATTACTGTATTTCCCAAGCATATCAATTGTTGTAGTTATATATTATAGCCTTTAATTCATCTTCCTTCTAATTATTATTTTGTTAAGTTATCCCAAGGCAAAACTACTTTTAATATTCCCTAATTTATGTTTCCTATCATATATACCACTTTCTTCTAGTTTAATACAGCTCATGACATCTGGAACCATGTAGACATGTTCCAACTGTATTATCTACCAAATAGTTTTTACCTTATTTTGCCCTTCCACTCCTCATGCAGAATATTCAATATTGTCTTTGGTCTCAGAAGTGAAATATTGAGGCCAATTGTTGAAAGGGAAAAAGATTGAGGCCATGAAGTTATAGATTAAGTCTACTTGGAAGGATAGTAGTTTTATTATCCAATAGGGTGGTGAGGGAAAAATGAAGGAGTCTTTTTGGTATAATTCTTCCATGGAAGATGAGTGTGGTGAAGTTTCATAGATAGATGAAAGGATAGTTGGGAGAAAGAAGAGACACGAGACACTTGTACAATGATTTTTGCATGGCGTGGCAGTACATAACACATGTCTTTTGCATGTCAATACGAACATGATGTCGTGGAAATCTGCATGAGAAAGTGAAACATTTTGATATGATCTTCTCTTTTCCTTGGGCTTGTTAGGCTTTATTGGTAAAAGCCCTTCCTTCATTTTCATAAAATAATAGCAGTTCATGGAAGGAAATGATAAATTGCTCATTAGAGCTTTTCAGTAAAGAAGAGAACGAAAGATTAATAGAATAAAGCTTGCATCTTTCTTTAAATCATACTACTGTACAAGCTCAGTATATAAAGGAAAGAAAGTAGACTATGGTGGGCTACACTACAAAGGAAAGCAGCGAGAAAAAGCTAGAAAATATCGACTGACTAATAAAACAATGTAGCAGTAAAAACTTATCCAAAAGGATGACTCATGGTGTGAGTGAGGAATGGAAACTTCTAGATGGAATATTAGGAATCCTAGGAGCATATTTCAGATCCCAATATTAGCTAATACTGCCAAAAGTACCAAACTGTATTTTGGTTTCCATGTCACTGTGTGACTGTATTATTTGACTGGTCATAGGCGCCATATCAGCAGCCTTTTGCGCCTCAGTGCTAGGCATTATTTTTCCTTCGTCTTCATTTTTCACATTTGGACTCTCATAGTCATATATCATCATGTTGAAGCCGCAAGATGCGTGATATGACTATTTATCTGCTTCATGAATATATCATTGTAGAGCAATATTATTTGGTCTTTAAATTGTAGAAAGAATTAAATTTTGTGAGTCAGACTTTACGGGTTAACATCCAAAGACCACGATTTAGGAATTCTGCATATTACTACTATTTCTGCATTAGGGAATGTTTTGAGTTTGTTTTTTTTTTTTTTTTTACCAATTTCTTATTTTTCCAGATTGTTTATAATGCCTCATTGACTTGGATTTCTTTTCAATCCTACTGCACATTTCAATAACCACTTGCATTAGATTTATTTTACTACTATTTCTACTTGCTTTTATTCCAATGTGTTTTAATTAAAGTGATTACTCCCATACCCATTCAGAATTGGGTGGGTATGATACTTTCTAGGCAAAATTGATTTAATATTTAGGAGAGGAAGGGAGGAGTGTTGCTGTGCGATTTTTTCGTTGGGGCCACGATCAAGAGAATCTCGTAGGGGTTCTAACTCTATAATAGGGTATATGAAGGATCATATGTAGGGATCGATTAGAATTTCTTGAATCTCACTATGTTTTGTAGATAGCGATTTGGAATTTTAAGTAGGAGTATGTGTAGGTTCAGTAAATCGATGTTTGTGAATGATATACTTGTCCAAAAATTATGTGGTTTATTGTTTTAGAAATTAGACTTAATGCTTGTTAATTTGGCATTGGTCTAGTTGCGTTTGGAGTTTTATTTCTCAAGTGATAGGTGACACAAGTTGGGTAAAAATTCTGAAACTGTTCTGGGTACAGGTTCGGTTTTAATTAAACTAAGTACGTTTAGTTAATCCAAAAATCACGAGACTTAATGTTTGAAAAATAGACTTAATACCGGTCAGTTTGGCACTGGTTTGGTTGAATTTAGAGTTGTGTAGCTCGAGTTATGAATTCCACAAGTTAGGGTAAGATTCTGGAAACAATCTGGACATAGGGTCGAGTGTTTTAGTTCTTGCATTTTCAAAAGAACTCCTTTTGAGCGAATTCATTTTCTTTGAAAACTAGACAAAATTTGCCCCAGTTTATGCACAAGTTTCATGCAATATTTGGTTGAGTTTTGGTCATTTTAGAACTGCTTAAATTTGAACGACAGAAACTGTCCTCTTTTGAAACTAGTCTGTGTGCTTTTGAAAACTGTACCTATTGAACACTCTTCTTCAAAAACTGAAATTAGGAATAAAAATAGACCCATAGGGATTTCCAACAAGTATTTATTTGTCGAAATCCGATGTCGTTTGCTATTTTAAATAATTCGCCAAAGTGGGCGCATAGTTCTGAGTGAAATTCTGCACCGGGTTTATGTAAATTAGCTTGAGCGTTGAATAAAATTGATTATTTTGTTGGTTAAGTTGAAGTTGAATTCTGTTGTTGTTGTTGTGTTGTTGTAGGCCTATGGCCAAGCGTTGAATTCGTTGTTATTGTGTTGTTGTAGGCCTATGGCCAAGCGTTGAATTCGTTGTTGTTGCGTTATTATATAACCGTTGTTGTTGACTATTTGGACATTCACATCACGTCGCATGCATAACATTTCACGTTGGAGCGGATGCTCAAACGTTTGGCCTGGATGGCAAATTATGTTGAAGGCTTATGCCTTGTTGATGCCTCTATTTATTGGCGATTTTTCACGTTGGGAGTTCGTACCACATGCATGTGCATAGTATTGAGTCATTTCGCATTGCCAAAATTTACGTGGTTATGTTGATGATTCGTGATGGTGAAGTTGTTGGATTGTTGTGAAGTGGTGAAATTGTAGGCGTTGATTCTAACATATTGTTTTTCATGTGTCCTATTATATGGCTAGATATCTCACCCTTCAGTTTGAATGTTACCCCATGTTGGTAACGTGCAGGTAATCTCGGATGAAGGCTGTTTACCTTCGTCTGTTCGAGTCGGTGTGGTCACTCTGATACGTAGCACTCGGGGGGGGCGATGAACGCATGTTTTTCTTATTTACTTTGTCGTTTTATTGTTGAACTCTAAAGTTGTTGCCGTCAAGGATTTTGACTATTTCTGAGTTGTTTTAAGTTGGACAAAGATGTTTTGTTTTTGAATTCCGCTGCGTAGTAATGAAAGTTGACTTATTTTGTTTTGACCAAGCCGATTGTTTATTGGTTCATCCGGTTTAAGGTGTTATGTATCTGATTGTTACAGGCGATTTGTTTACGTTTGTCCTTTGTTTCAAGTTGAAAGTGTAGCATCCATTGGTTTCTTTGGAAATTTTGAAAACTCGATTTTGTATTTTAAATTTATTTTATCGGGTAGAAATGGGTGTTACACTCAATATCAGAGTTTAAAGCAACAGAAAATTGTTTTTGTGTTGCAGACAGGTTGCAAAAGGAATGAAACTGAGACATAGGATAAGAATTACCTGAGAATGATGGTTGGGGTGATGTTGTTGAATGACTACATATATATTCAGAGAGATAAGATGGAGTGTGCCTCTCCCTGCCGGACCTCCGTACCTGTTGATCTTCATTTGCACCGGCTTCTATAGTAATTTCTGCATCAGTTTCTGCAGTAACCTCAACATCGGTTCTGCAATTATTTACGCCGATGCGAAGCATCTTCAACCAATTCACGGTATTTTGATGTCCCTTTGTCGGGACAATTTGAAGAGAAATAATGCCATTTTGAAATAACCACGAATTCTTATAAGGCAAGACATCTTCATGGAAAATAATGTTCCTAGAAAGAAAAATTTCTCTGTTGTGAAGGTCTAGTAACACCACTCCTTTCACACCAGATTTATATCCTAGGAAAATGCATTTCCTAGCTCTAGAATCAAGTTTGGTTCTATGAGATTGAAGAGTAGATGCATAAGTGAGACACCCAAAACCTTCAATGTTTTTAAGTCGGGTAAGGTTCCTTTTTGGAGAAAATATGGTGACTTGTTTCCTAGGATAGGACTAGGGACTCTATTAATTATATAAGCAGCATGTAAGACTGCATAACACCAAAATTGCTTAGGTAACTTTGATTGAAATAACAAAGCTCTTCCACATTCAATATGTGTTGATGTTTTCTTTCCACTCTTCCATTTTGTTGAGGTGTCTCTATCATGTTAACAAAGGTTTTAAGGTGATTACTTACTTCACTCTTGTTTTTCAACAAAATGACCCATGTATATCTACTATAGTCATCAAAGCGAGTCAAAAAATACTTGTGACCATGAATAGAAGGAGTGGAAATAGGACCCCATATATCAAAATGTATTAATTCATAGTATTTAGACGCTTTGCTAGGACTTAGACAATAAGGAAGCTTTTTGTGCCTAGCATAGTGACATATGTCACATATAGAGCCCTCATCTACATTTACAAAAAGAAAATCCACATTCATCATCTTCATTCTACTAATGGACAAATGTCTTAATCTAAAGTGCCATAAGGCTAATTCTGGAAGTCTGTCACTACTTCCTTCTTGAATAACTGCTGCATGTGCTTCCTTGGTCTCTATCCCTAAATATATGAGTCTTTCAAACATCACACCCGAACCAATCATCCTTTGGCTCTTCAAATCCTGAATTTGACATTTTACACCACAAAAATCAACTTTGATGTTAGCTAATAATAGCTTAGGAACAGACAAGAGATTTAGAGAAAATCCAGGAACACACAATACATTTGTGATGCTAAAATGTGGTGAGAATTCAATAGTGCCACAATATTTGGCTACTGTACAACTTCCATTAGGTAGCCTGATACTGATTGGCTTAATAGGAAAATAACTTTTGAAGCATTTTAGAGATGAGCAAATGTGGTGGTGGCTCGGAATCAATTATCCAAGAACCAAGGTGCTTGGAACTCAAAGAACAAGCGGAGGAAATATAATTGTCTTGAATTTTTCAAGATGTACCATATTTGCAGAACTTGAAGTCGACCCATTTCTACTGCGATTTGTTGTAGCAGAGACAGTAACTTATCATATTGTTCTTGAGAAATGCCAACCTTGGCTTCTTCAATCGGTTCTGCATCATCGGTGTTGGTATTGACAGCATTTGAAGCACTTTTCTGCCAATTGGGGGGCCATCCATGCTTCTTGTAGCATGTATCTATTGTATGACCATTCCTTCCACAATGTGTGCACACCTTGCCACCATTTTTGTTTCCATAGTTGGAGTCAGAACTACTCTCGCCCCTTCCTTGTCCTCTTCTCACATCAACATTTGCAACCAGAATTTTACTCTCTTCATTGTTAGAAAACTGTCTCTCATGTTGAATAACCATGGAGAAAACTCTATTCATGCTAGGCAAAGGGTCCATCAGCAAAATTTGAGATTTAACCAAAGCAAAATTGTCATTGAGACTTGTTAGGAATCTAATAGTCTTGCTAGTGTCATGATTCTTTCGAGCCAGCTCTATTCCACTTGTACAAACACATTTTCTAGGGCATCCACAAGTAGGTATAGACATATAGGTCTCTAATTCTTCCCACAAAATTTTTAATTCAGAGTAAAATTCTATGACAGTAAGTGAACCTTGTTTTAAAGCATAAACTTCACATTGCAATTCAGAAATTCTAATTAGGTCTCCTTGTGAAAAACGTTCTTTTAGTTCATTCCAAACATCAATAGCATTTTCAAAAAAAACAATACTTTGCCCAATAGATTCAGCCACTGAATTCATTATCCAAGAATGAGCTAGCATATTACACCTAGTCCATGCTTTGTAACTAGGATGAAAAGAATCTGGTACCTCTATAGTTCCATCAACAAAATCAAGCTTGTTCTAACCTCCAAGAGCTCTCCTCATTGACCTTGCCCAACTGTGGTAGTCTGCCACTATCACTTAACAACGGTGTTACTATCACCGAGCCTGGACCATCACTTGGGTGAACAAAATAAGGACTTGTTGGATCAGCACTTGGATCTCTCGGTGGTTGTTGCTGCTGTACTGGAGTGCTTCCCAATCCACCAGCACCTCTGCCTCCTCCAGCCATCGATGTAATTTTGGAATTTTGAAGAAAAAGGAACGAAGGATAAAAGAGAAGCAAGGTATGCAGAGCTAATAAAGCTCTGATACCATCATAAAATAATAGCAGTTCATGGAAGGAAATGATAAATTGCTCATTAGAGCTTTTCAGTAAAGAAGAGAACGAAAGATTAATAGAATAAAGCTTGTATCTTTAATTAAATCATACTACTGTACAAGCTCAGTATATAAAGGAAAGAAAGTAGACTATGGTGGGCTACACTACAAAGGAAAGTAGCAGAAAAAAGCTAGAAAATATCTGACAGCTAATAAAACAATGTAACGGTAAAAACTTATCCAAAAGGACAGCTCATGGTGTTAGTGAGGAATGGAAACTTCTAGATGGAATATTAGGAATCCTAGGAGCATATTTCAGATCCCAATATTAGCTAATACTGCCAAAAGTACCAAATTGTATTTTAGTTTCCATGTCACTGTGTGACTGTATTATTTGACTGGTCACAGGCGCCATATCAGCAGCCTTTAGCGCCTCAGTGCTAGGAATTATTTTTCCTTCGTCTTCATTTTTCATCACATTTGGACTCTCATAGTCATATATCATCATGTTGAAGCCGCAAGATGCGTGATATGACTATTTATCTGCTTCATGAATATATCATTGTAGAGCAATATTATTTGGTCTTTAAATTGTAGAAAGAATTAAATTTTGTGAGTCAGACTTTACGGGTTAACATCCAAAGACCGCGAATTAGGAATTCTGCATATTACTACTATTTTTGCATTAGGGAATGTTTTGAGTTTGTTTTTTTTTTTTTTTTTACCAATTTCTTATTTTTCCAGATTGTTTATTATGCCTCATTGACTCGGATTTCTTTTCCATCCTACTGCACATTTCAATAACCACTTGCATTAGATTTATTTTACTACTATTTCTACCTGCTTTTATTTCAATGTGTTTTAATTAAAGTGACTACTCCCATACCGATTCAGAATTGGGTGAGTATGATACCTTCTAGGCAAAATAGGCAAAATTGATTTAATATTTTTTTTTTATTTTCAAAAATTTAAATAGAAAAAAAATGTGTCATTTATTTTTCCTAGAAGGTATCACATCCACTCAACTCTAGATGAGTATGGTAGAAAAAACCTTTAATTAATCAACCACTAGCCAACCCGTCAATCGGACGGGTCGTGGCCTCGTGGGGCTAGTTTCCATTTAAAGCTCGTTAATTTAGAACTTACTTGTGTGAAGCTTTACTAAATTTTTTGTGAAAAAATTTGACTATGCAGCTACTTATGGGCAATGCCTCATGATTTCCATGGGTCCTTGTGAATGGCAAACCCACATCTAATTTGGTTAGTTTCTCAACTCCTGTTTTTCAATATTTGAAATTTAAAAAGAAATCTCAAGAGCATAGTCTAATGATAAAACACGCGTAATGATAAAGAAAGGGTTTTATGCTTCAAATATTTAAAAAAAAATAGGGCCTCAAATTTGTTTGCTTTGTAATATTTAAAAGAAAGCTAAAATTACTGTGGATCAAGTCTAAACCATTGACAAATTCTCAATGGCTTGAGCTTGATCAGCAGTAATTTTGGTATTTTTTTTTAAGGGTTTTTTTTTTTGGTACCCCCACCCATTCCCCTAACACCCCCACCCACCGTGTGAAAATACCAAAATACCCCTGACTCTTTACAAAATCACAATTTCTTCACACAATTGGTCATACCTTCGTTTGACCACCTTCACTCGCATATACGCCCGACTTTCGACGTATATACGATCGACAAATTTGTAAATCAACCAATCGTATATACCCCACTGCACTCTATATACGGCGAACACTTTTACTCACCGATATATACCTATTCAGCGTATATACGACAGCGTAAATTCATCCACTCGTAAATACGCCGCAGAGACCCTATATACGCATTTAAGAGAAAGTAAGCATCGATATACACTGCTTTGATGTAAATCGATGAGCAATTTTTTTTTTTTTTACTAATTTTTTTTTTTTCGCGCTTGCAGTGTCCGGTAGGCATAGAGGAGGCGTGAGGTCTCTCCGATCGAGAGAGATAGGGAGTCATCTCATCGCTCCGAGCACGAGGACTCGGAGGCATAATCACTCCATGCTTCAAAGACGGAGGCGAGACAGCACGGCACTGAGCCACGGTGAGTATGAGCTCGAGGCGGTGAGTATCACCTGAGCGGCTCGATGATCGGCCACTGAGCTTTCTATCTCGGGGATTACCCGCAGCAGACGCAGCAGAGGATTCGCATAGGGGAGGCGGGTTTCTCAATATCATTCCCACCTACTCCTCGATATCATCCCACAGATCCCCAAGATGATCCCCAACCTCTTCATTACCATCCCCACCTCCCGAGTATCGCAGCAGCTGATTCTCAGTCGATGCTTATTACTCGCACTCATCCATGTCCGAGTATCATGAGGTGCCTCAAAGAAGATCGGGAGGAGCCTCAGCAGAGATCGGGAGGAGCCTCGGGAGGAGCCCTCACCCTCTCTTTTCACCGACTTGGCGAGATCATGTCTGCAGATTCTATACTCATTGACCGTAAGTTTTGCATTTTTGCTTAAATAATTTATTTATTTATTTAAGTCACATAGTATGCACTTTTTGCTTACATTATTTATTTATTTTTATTTCGGGAGTATCGGCGTGTTGTCAAAGTATGGGCTCATGGCAACAAAGTCCATACTAGACTCCATCTTCATTACCGACGACCTACTGGCGCCGCACCACCGTGGTCGGGACTCCAGATTGGCCCCACTTCTCCCGGGCCGCCACGCCACGATGAGACCATGAGTTCTTTGTCGGCTTTTATTGAGAGATGGCACTCGGACACGCCGTCATTTCACTTGCCATTTGGTGAGATGACGATCACCGATGACGTCTCTTGTCTCGCCGCACCTTCCCATCCGGAGGAACTATGCCACACCTTTTGCCTCACCGTTAGCTCTGAGTTTGCCACACGACTTGGCCGAGACATATTTGGGTGTGTCACGGGTTGAGGCTGCTAACAACACCCGTGGGGGTCCATATTACAGCTTCAAATGGCTGGAGCAGGTTTATGAGCGTAACTTGGAGGAGGGGGGTGACATCACGATTCTTTGTCCGGGCTTATCTCGCTTCGCGCCCGACCTACAAGATCTTCACCACGAAGACCGGAGACAGTGAGGCTAAGTGGTTGATCTACTGGATGGTCCGAGTCCAGAGGTTCTTGGAGGCTATGCATGGGGTGCAGTGCACTAGCTGCCATGTATGAGTCCTTGAACACTGCGTCTTTGAGGACTACGCAGCGCAGTGTGGAGGGTATGCCAGCCTATTTCAGGTATACATTTTAACTTCTTGTATTTTTGTTAAATCGTGACCGACTTTTGGTAAATTTTTGTGAATTAAATATGTTATTTATTTTTGCATTTCGAGCTTGGATTATGTGGTATTTCCGGATGGTGGATAGGTTGGTGGTCATATCCCGGGTGTGAGCCACCGGCCGGGCGCTACGGGAAGAAGAAGTCGGACCACCTCAGTGAGCCACTACTGAGGAGGATGCTTGATGAGTGAGGCCGAGGATGTCTGTGGCGACCATTTGAGGAGGGACAGGGTGGTAGACCACTTTGAGCAGATCTCCTCTACTGAGGCTTCATCACCGGGGTGACTTGAGTTTCGTACATGCACGATAGGTGCTGCGTCAGTTTGGGTACACGCAGATCATCCCACGTGACCCTCTTAGTGGCCGTCCGAGTCATACCGATTGTGTGTTTGGGATCGTCCACTTCATGGCATCTGTGGAGGACATCTTGCGCACTACTCGGGTTGCTCGGAGGCCGGATCAGGCTGTACGTAACTACTTAGAGTGGTACGTCCGGGCTTCTATCCCCAGACTATTACCGGCTCCACCATCACCACCATCACCTAGAGCTCAGCCCTGGACACCCTCCCCTGAGATACGCTACGACGATCATGACTGGATTAGGGAGCTTGTGAGGGCTTGTAGAGAGGGGATTCGTGACGGCGACATCGCGCATGGCAGTCCGGCGTATCGGACAATCCATAGGATGGTGGGGATGGCAGCACCGGATGACGTGGCTGGGGAGCTTAGACGACGGGGCGCGGGGCGAGGGGACGCCGTTAGGGATTTTTTATTTGTTTTTTGATGTATTTGATATTATTTTGGCACTTTATTATATTATTAACTTTTTTCGGATGTTTTATTTATTTTACGAGTTTCCATGAATTTTTGATTTCATTGATTCGATAAAACAAAGTTACACAAGCGATAAAACATAAACAACTTGAATAAAAATAGACAGATAAAATGAAAATACAATAGAAACTACTGAGCTGGTGGAGTTAATCGACGAAGGATCTCAGCGACGGTCCTTCTGGTTTCGACGTACAGATGAATGTAACTCCTCCATTTAATTGTTATATGAATGGACATCATGTCTCGGACGTCATCCTCATTGTTGACATCCATGGTAGACCGAATAAATACCTCCACTAGTCGTTTTGGGTTTCAGATAAACAATACGAATTATCTCATGTTCGTGCGTTCTCGGTTGAACCATCTGCGGTGAGTTTTCGCTAAGAGCGAAAATGATATATCGTGTTTTAACCTACATGAAACAACATCTCTCCCATCGAAACTTATACCATCATCTTTCAAGATGATGCCCTGATGATCAACAAACCCCATATTAGAATGAACGATAGTGAGGGAAGAAGGCTCGTAGTATGACATTAGCGAAGCCTGCATGATGTTCACTTGTGATGTGTGAGAGAAGGAGGAAGTTGAATTTTTGGTGTGAAAATAGTGATGGTGGGAGTGAGTATTTATAGATGAGGTAAAAGATTATCAACCGTTGATTTTGGCGTGCAATCTACACCGTTAATCAACTTTGAAAGCGAAATCATGACCGTTAAATTTTTTTTTACAATTTTAAAAAAAAAAATTTAAGACGCATCGTATATATGTCATTTGGGACATATATACGATGTGTTAAAACTGCACATCGTATATATGTCCCAAATGACATATATACGATGCGTCTTTTTTAAAAAAAAAAATAGATTACAAAGGGTATTTTGGGGATTTCAATTTGGGTGGGGGTGTTAGGGGAATGGGTGGGGGTACCAAAAAAAAAACCCTTTTTTTTATTTATTCAATTATTTGTTGGGCCCATAACATCCCATTCATTTGTTTGTTTAAAAAAAATCATGTCATTGATTAATGATTACGTTGACGTGAAAACTTGATATGGAACAATAAAAAATGTCATTGATAAGTAAAATTCATTTGTAATAAAAATTGCCATTGATATTCTGTTTGTTCTATCTTTCGTAAAAAAATGTATGTTCTCTCGCGAGACTATCAACGCCATATACTTGCCTAATTATTTTGGTCTACTTAGATAAAATAACAGTTAAACACCACAAACACACACTACCACTACTCACATCTGGGTTTGAATTCGGGAGCCGACATCTCCATGTCGATGAAATTGTCAAGACAACCTACAGCGAGCGACTCAATATTTGCCTAGTTGTTGCAATTTGTTTAACCCTAACTTTGAATTAAAATAAAATGTTTTCATTTATTCATTAAATTTTACCCAACTTAAGTTACTTATTTATTTGTAGTCAACTTAAATTATTCATCTAAACTATTCAGATAAAGTTTTTGATAGGGCTTAGAATCTTTTCAACATGATTTGTTGCTACTATGATGCCCAACAATTTTTTAAGGGTTAAATATGTTAAAGGCCACTTAAAAATATTCTAATTTTTTTTTAGTTTCTATTAAAAAATTCACTCATCTTTAGTCTCAATATTTCCCTCTATCAATATTTTATTCCTCCATTACTTTAATAGCATTTTATTTTTTTGCATTTTATAGCATTTCTACAAAGTATTATTGTTAAAATATAAAATAGTCTCATTTTGGTGCTCGCTTCATTTAGTGTTGGTCCTATAAAATGCATTTTTTCTTATTTTATAGCATTTCTATAAAATGTTACTGTTAAAATATAAAATGACCTCATTTTTGAGCACGTTATAGGCTCGTGATCTTGATGTAGGATATATTATATTGTGTCAAAGCTAGATGAGTTTTTTTTTTAAGATGGAACCTGGGAGTTGAGGTTCCTGTCATAATAGTTTGAAGTGTAGTTGACATTTTTCAGTTGCTTTTTTGAATTTCTGAAATCCTGTTTCATTTTTTAGGAAATTTTGAGGATAACCTTCAAAATATTTTGTGGAATTCCTTTTATAACTTGATGGGCTGGTAAAACCAAGCTTATTATAGATAGGCTTGAAGAGATCGACAAGCAATTTTACAAGATGGCATGTGATATTGATGAAAGACTAGAAGCTTTTTGGACTGGCTCTTCTTCTCCAACGACGACTTTCTTCTTCTTCTTCTTAATGGTGTCTATATAAAGGGCAAGT
Source organism: Oxytropis ochrocephala (assembly GCA_020916435.1). Lineage (NCBI taxonomy): Eukaryota > Viridiplantae > Streptophyta > Magnoliopsida > Fabales > Fabaceae > Oxytropis > Oxytropis ochrocephala. The sequence continues at coordinate 64,452,684 of CM037094.1, read as the reverse complement.
TATAGCTGTAAGAAACATCAGAACTTGAGAAACCTTTGTAAACAACTCTTGTATGCCACTATGAAATAAATAAATTCTCAGTTTTTGAAATCTTTTTCTATTTTCCTTTTCTCATGATTTTCTAGATTATTAGGAAAGACATAAAACTTCGAGGGTATAGACCTAAAACCAATTCTAAGTGTGACGGGGAGCCCGAGTTCCTATGTTGTCCGCCGTAACCCTGAAGAAATAGAAGAAATTGAGAAAGATAAAAATAGAAAGATTTTTATACAATTAATGAGTAATGAAAAAATAGACTTTTTAAATAACCAATTAGAAATAATAAATAAGAAATTAGAAATAACAAATATATTGTTGGAAGATGAATATAAAAAACGTTTTATTCAAGAGATCATTGGAAAGATTTCTACATTATTTAGCAAAAACATAAATAGAGGTTGTATATGGGCCTTACCACGCTTCTTTATGTGATGCAAGCTTGCCTTCCATTCTCAACGCCTTTCAACTCTCCGGGTTACGACGGACAACATAGGAACTCGGGCTCCCCATCACACTTAGAATTGGTTTTAGCTCTATACCCTCGAAGTTTTATGTCTTTCCTAATAATCTAGAAAATCATGAGGAAAGGAAAATAGAAAAGGATTTCAGAAACTGAGAATTTATTTATTTCATAGTGGCATACAAGAGTTGTTTACAAAGGTTTCTCAACTTCTGATCTTTCTTACAGCTATAACTTGCCCTTTATATAGACACCCTTAATCTATAAAGTAACTCTAGTTAAAATAAAAGTAACTCTGGTTTACATAAAGCTAATAACTTGTCGACGTCTTCTGTTTACTTTTTTGACTGTCTTCTTCTTCCGACACCTTGCTTTTATTATTTTCCTCTTTTCTTGGTCTGCCACTCTTCCTTGTCGTTTATACTTTTCCTTCTTATCTTTTACAATAGGTGCATTGATGAGTGCCACTTGTCTTCATAATTTGGCAGAATTGTTGATGCGTTTCCATCTGTCCTTGAAAATTATTTCGTTCTATCTTCTGAATGAACAATTGTAGTAATCTGAGAGTTCCTGGTTGCTGTTCCTTGTCTTTCTTGCAGATAACTATTGCCTTGTCGGTCATCGCGTAGCTCCAAAATCTTCCTTGATCATAAGTTTGTTTCATCATTAATAATAAAACAGAAACCCTAAGGCTCTCCTCTTGGTGATCCATTCTTCATTAATTTGTGGAGCTTCTTCTTTAGAAGTATATTCTTGAGCACCAATTTCTTCGCCATTTAATGTTCCATTTTTAACAAAATAGATAGCTTCTCCTACTTCATCTGGGCTTGCTGTATAAATCTTGACAAAAATAGTTTTCTGGGGGTTTACTCCTTTAATATATCCTTGGATTCCCGTCAAAATGGATTCCGGAAAATATTTAAGCTTGGATAAATAATTCTTGGGATCTATATTGAATCAATAAATCCAAATCTTAAGAGATCAGTAAGAAGTGTAATATCCTCCCAATCAGTAAGAAGCATATCTAAGGATTAAATTATCTCATTGTCTTCTTAAAACTGCTCCCCAATATTTATCTGAAGCATCTGTTTCTATATAAAGTTCATCTTCTTCTCACACAGATTGGATGTGGTTGGAACATGGTAAGAAGAATATCTATCTTGGTCATCGTAGATTTTTGCCATCAACTCATCACTATCGATTGTGGAGAAAGGCATTTGATGGGAATCTGAGAAACACGAGAGCTCCACCGCCTTTGACGGCAATGGTATTTGAAAAGGTGAAAGATTTGAACATTAAATTTGGGAAGCCTTTTGCGGGAGAGCTTGCCAAGCGAGGTGGAAGAAAAAATCGATTTTCTTTGAGTTGCCATCTTTGGAAGTCATTATATGTAAGGCATTTCATTGATGTGATGCATGTTGAAAAGAATGTCTTCGAAAGTGTCATTGGTACCTTACTCAATATAGGGTAAGACTAAAGATACCATCAACTCAAGGTTGGATTTGGTTAGTATGGGTTTGAGACCTGAATTGGGTCCGGTAAAGAAGAGTACACGTACATATCTACCTCCGGCAGCTCATACTCTATCTAGAAATTGGAGAAGACTGTCTTTTGTTAGAATGAAACTTATGTGTAGTGACTTTCCTTTTGTAAAACCTGATGAGGGTGCAATATGTGATGTATGCCACTATGGTAGGCTTCTTAAAGACTAAAGGTGATGTATGCCACTTGGGTAACCTTGCTTAAATCTAAAGGTGAAGTAAGTAATTCCCTAAAGACATTCATAAACATGATTGAAAACCAAAATGACACAAAAGTTAAGACAATCAGAATAGATAATGGCCATGAGTTCCTGATTCCAGAGTTTTATGCCTCCAAAGGAATAATACACCAAACTAGTTGTGTTGAGACCCCCAACAAAATGGTAGAGTGGAGAGGAAACACCAACACATACTCAATGTAGGAAGAGCCCTTTTATTTCAGTCAAAACTACCTAAACAATAGTGGTCCTATGCTATTACACATGCCACATACATTGTCTTTCCACCTTCTTCACAACAAGTTACCTGACCTTGAAGCTCTAAAAGTTTTTAAGAAGAAGAAGAAGAAGAAGAAGAAGAAGAAGAAGAAGAAGAAGAAGAAGAAGAAGAAGAAGAAGAAGAAGAAGAAGAAGAAGAAGATCGACTTTTTCTTCCACCCTCGTTTGGCAAGCTCTCCTGCAAAAGGCTTCCCAAATTTAATGTTCAAATCTTCCACCTTTTCAAATACACATTGCTCGTCAAAGGCGGGAGAGCTCTACGTGTTCTCGTATTCCCATCAAATGCCTTTCTCCACAATCGATAGTGATGAGTTGATGGCAAAAATCTACGATGACCAAGATAGATATTCTTCTTACCATGTTCCAACCACATCCAATCTGTGTTATCTTCACATATAGGGCATGCACACTGCGCCTTCTTTGTTCTGCACCGGATAGATTGCCGTATGCGCGGGAAAGTCGTTAATTGTGCCAAAGATCATAGCCCTCGTGGTGAAACTTTCTTCTCTCGAACCCATCATACACCTCTACCCAGTCTCCCACATTTGCTTCAAGTCTTCAATTAAAGGAGCCAAGTATACATCAATATCATTTTCTGGTTGTTTGGGCGAGTAAATTAACAAAGACAACATCATATATTTGCGTTTCATGCAAAGCCAAAGCGATAAGTTATAAATCGCCAAAATCACGGGCCATGAAGCTGTGGGAGCTACTCGAGATACCGTGCGGGTTAAATCCATCGCCAGACAATGCAAGGCGTAGGTTTCTCGGGTCATCCCGAAATTAGGATACTCAATATTAATTTTTTCCATTGCGGAGAATCTGCGGGTGTCGTAGCATACCATCTTTAATCCTTTCATCCTCATGCCATGTCAAGTGTTTTGCATCTTACGAACTACGATACATGCGCTAAATCGAGGAATTATAGGAAAATACCACAACACCTTTTCTCGGAGCGGACTCTTTCTTCTTATCATGGTGCATTACATTTAGGACACGACTTTAACAACACATTTTCATTACGAAATAAAATGCAATCATTCGGACAAGCGTGTATCTTCTCATAGTTCAAGCCAATAGACCCCAACATTTGCTTTGCATCATACGTCCGAGAAGGAAGCACATTATCATTCGGCAACATTTCTTTCAGAAGTGCGAGTAAATCGGTAAAGCTCTTATCCGTCCATCCGTGGCGAGTTTTCAAGTTATACAACTTGATCACGGCCAATAATTTTGTGAATTCGAAGATAACCCGCATACAATGGTGTCTCTGCATCAGTATCAACTTCTCAAACATTTCAGGACAATCATTAAGATCACAGCCAGTAATATCATTCATATTTGAAGATTCACCTTTTTTCTCACCGTGCATTATCCAACAAGTGTAACTTTGATCAATTCCATTCGCCTTTAAATGTCGTGCCAACTCCTGTAGTAATGGCGATTTTACATAACAACAACTTAAACAAGGACATTTCATACCACTAGAAGTCCCTAAGCGTTCAACAAAGACAACTCACAAAATAATCCACTCGTGAAGATACTCCTTGGATGCAGACGATTGGCGGACATCTAATTTCTATCCATAATTTCCAAATATTTATAATAAAATCACGAGAAGAGAACTTTAACATATGACCCATCAAGCAATTCGAATATAATGAAGAATCAATTCATATAAAAAAAAAAAAACAAACAAAATTTCCTCTTTTAAATTTTTTTCAATTCCACTCCTTATTTTCCCAAGTTATATCTATCTCATATTCTATTTCTATTCTTTGGTCAAGACAACAGAACCATAGTCTAGTCTTCCAAATAATTAACTTTATGTGTAACAAGAAGAGGCTAGTGGTAAAAAAAAAAGAGTCTAGTGTGCACAAGTGACAAAACTAATATATTTCTAAACTAGAACCCACAATTAATATCTAACAACTTTCCTAATTGTAATTTACAAGAAAAAATTGCAACAAGAGAAACATGAAACAAACACCAAATAGGCGAACAACGAAACCAACCTGAAGAAGAAGAAGATGAAGTACTAGTAGGAGCCAACAACGTGAAAGTGGTCGTTGGAGAAGAAGAGCCAGGGAAGTAGCTCTGGGTTTCTGGGTTTTGCGTTAGGGTGTTAGGGTTTTGTGTTTCTGGGTGAGTGATTTTGCGTTCCTGGGTGAGTGTGTTCGCTGAGAGAGGGAAGTAGCTCAATGGGAAACGAAAAAAAATTATTTAACCATACCTAGCGTTTTCTAAAAAACACTAGGGATCTATCTAGCGTGTTTTCTAAATACCTAGTGTTTTGAATAAAAGCGCTAGGGATCTGTCTAGCGTGTTTACTAAATACCTAGCGCTTTCTAAAAAACGCTAGGGATCTATCTAGCGTGTTTTCTATTTGGCTAGCGTTTTGAATAAAAGCTCCAGGGATCTGTCTAGCGTGTTTTCTAAATACCTAGCGCTTTCTAAAAAACGCTAAGGATCTATCTAGCGTGTTTTCTAATTGGCTAGCGTTTTGAATAAAAGCGTTAGGGATCTGTCTAGCGTGTTTTCTAATTGGTGTAGCGTGTTATTAAAATGGGTAGCATTTTTTTATAAACGCTACTAAAGGTGGCTTTCTCTTTTTACAATTATGGCGTAGTGATAGTTTTCATTTAGGCCAGTTAGAAACCTAATGGTCTTGCTAAGAGTATGATGACTGTGAGCTAATTCTATCCCAGTAGCACACACACACTTTCTAGGACACCCACAAGTTGGCTCAGGCTTATATGCCTCTAGCTCCTCCCATGATACCTTCAACTCAGAGAAGAACTCAGTCACAATGAGAGAGTTCTCTTTCAATGCATGAATCTCACATTGCAACTCAGAAACTCGAATTAAATCTCCCTGTGAGTACCTTTCTCTTAATTTTTTCCAAACATCAACAGCATATTCCAGAAAAACTATACTATGACCTATAGACTCTGCTACAAAATTCATAATCCACGAATGTACCAACATATTACACCTACCCCAAGCCTTAAAACTAGGATGGAAGGAATCAAGTACCTCAATAGAGCCATCAACGAAGTCAAAATTATTCTTTCCACCAAGAGCTCTCCACATGGATCTGGCCCAACTGTGGTAGTTTGATCCTGTTACGCTCAACACCAGAGTGACTGAAACGGAGCTCGGTCCATCACTTGGATGAACATAGTAAATGCTAGTTATATCTGCAGCTGGAGAAACGGGTGGATTTCCTTGTTGCTGTTGTTGTGGTCCTCCACCAGAGCTAGATCTAGAAGCATTGGCCCGGTGAGGAGCCATTTCTCAGCAATCAGCGAAAAATTAGGGTAAATTTGGGCAAGGTAATCAGAGCAATTGCTCTGATACAATCTTAAATTTGAAATAAAACAGAGCCATTAACTCAAAGAGCAGAAAAATATAAAACAATAGCAAATGAATCGAATGATTTTTGTGATTTCACTTGATGAATAGTGGCTACATCAGTGAGATTATTTATACACAAAGAGCAGTGCATCATGCACCTCAAAATACAGCAAAGCAGAGAACCAGAAATTGCAAAATATCTAGCAAAACAAATCTAGGGTAAATTTATCCTTGTAACAAAATTGTTGATGGAGGATCTTGTGAATCTGAGGGAGAGAATGAGAAGCTTCGAGAGTGAGGTGAGTCACCAGAGAAACGAAATAGTGTTTTCTTCACACCACCTCCGTGTATTTCCTTTTCTTCATTAACCACATCAGCACGTGACCCAGCTTTGACTAAAGTTGACTCATCACCATTTGTTGACTCTAATAAGGGATATTTAATCTCGCTCGTCACCTAGCTATCACGATTCTTGGTCTTCATTTTGCCCAAGGGTGAGCTTTTATGGCACGTTCGCTCACTCTCTACTTGTCAGGTGTTTTTGCATTGGGGGAAAAAATATCTTTAGTTGAGTCATTCAAATTCTCCTTTATTCACGTGGAATTACATTCAAATGTTTATGTTTACCTCGTACAAATAGTATATAGGAAAACTGTAGGGGTGAATTTGTATTATAGCATTGTTAACTAGGCTGTGATTTTCTGCATTCCACGACCTTGGGAAGTTAGATTTGTTCAGGTCCAGTTTCAATGCCACTTTCGCGATCAATTCTTAGATCCGGAATGATCCTTCTTAGAATGGGGATAACTATTAGAAAGTTAGTTTACAAGTTAGTTAAATTAGTTTTCAATTGTAACTACTTTTCTTAGTTAGATAGATAGAGTTTCACTCTTAATATGGTATCAGGAGCGATTATGTAGCTTCCGCGTTCAACTCTCATCGGTGATTCCTCCATTGTCTTCTCGCAAATTTCTTCTTTTTGTTTTGCGATTCATGAACAATAGTGTTCATCGTGGTATCAAAAGAAATTTAAATTTCTTGATTTTTTCTTCCATATGTTCTTTGAGATTCTCCGCGTTCATCATTCTTCCTTTGTTCTTTGACCTGCTTGGTTGTTGTTCAACTCATCTCTACCATGGCAAATCCTCCATAGAACCATGATGACGCATTATACCTCCATCCTTCGGATAATTTCGCTCTTGTGTTGGTATCTCAACATCTCCCTAAGAAAAAGTTCAGTCGCTTCTTGCGTGTATTCAAGAAGTTCTTTGAAGCTTCTTCCTCGATCATCCCTCGAGCCCGCTTCATCATCTTTGCTGAATTTTTGTCTCTTGTTTATTCCTAGTCGAGCTGTGTAGCTATGGAAGAGCGAATGGACCAGCAAATGAGATCTTTTTCAACTCATATATCTAACAATCCATTTTTTTGCCAGAACTATTGTTCATTTTTGCAAATTAAAAATCCGTTCAACATTTGGTTGTGTTTTTTCCATCATCGACGCCACCATGGGAATGGTCTTTCAGATATGTTTGGTACATTTTAGGATTTGCTCCCACTATTCTTAGCCTTTCTCCTTTCCATAGAATTCAAGGTTTGCTATGTTTGATAAGGAATTCACCGTTTGATTGTATTTCATCTTGTTTTCTTGTTAGATTCTTGGATTGATTTCTTGGATCCACATTTTTGTATGGGGTTTTTTGAAGACTGCACAATGTTCTTTTGTCGACAAGTGGTTTCTTGTAAGTTTTCAATTTCCATCAACATAGTAGCACTGATGTTTGGCCTTGTAGAATGAGATTTCAATTTCCTAAGTGTCCTAAAGTGTCTACAATGGTTGTTGAATGGACTTCATATTCATGTGGCTTGTGTATTTGAATTTTTGGTTGGCCGATAGTGCAAGATGCATGAAAGCTTTATTTTAGCATCTCATCTCCAAGTTGGAAGACCCTGACATCTCTGTTCCAACTTGAGGGGGAGTATTAGAAAGTTAGTTTACAAGTTAGTTAAATTAGTTTTCAATTGTAACTACTTTTCTTAGTTAGATAGATAGAGTTTCACTCTTAATAATAACTTTCTGGCCACCCCAACTCTGACTGTCTACCTGTGGACCAAGTGTCCTACCTGTGGACCAAGTGTCCAACATGGAATCTTCTCAATACCACCTTCGTATGCATATTCGAACATCTCTTTGTTTTATAGCGACATATTTCACTTATGCCCATTCCTAGACTACATCTACGAGATGTTTGAAGTGGTGTGCTATGACCACACAACAAGAGGGAATTCTTCAGCCCTATTACCTTTAGCAACATCTAGTCGCTTTAAGTCTGGTTAAGATGACCTAATTACGTGATTCAGCTTGACCGTTCGTATGCGAATGTTCCACCGAGGTGAATACTTGGCGAATTTTCAATAGAACACAGAACTCGACCACCAAGTTACTTGCGAATTGGGTCTCGTTTTCCCTAACAATAACATTCAGGATTCCGAAACAAAATATGATCTTCTCTTAGTAAAACTTTCTCACAAGCTCAACTTCAATGGCCGCTACAGGTTCAACATCAACCCCTTTTGTGAAAGAGTCCATAGGGACAACTAAAAAATTTACTTGCCTAAGTGCTAGTGGGAACAGACCGAGTATATCCATTCCCTGCAGAGAAAACGACTAGGGAGAGATTGCAGATTGTAGGTTGAGATGGGGGGACGGGGAGTGTGCTCACCGAACACCTTAATTGTGCTGGCACTTGTAACATTTTCAAATTTGTTCGGTCACTTGTTGAGAGTCGATCACTACAGAGCTCCAAGTTTTGGACTCCCATGTCTCCAATAACAAGGACCATGTCTGCTAAAAGAGCTTCATGTTCTGCATGATTATTCTTTTGGCTTTGAAACTGAACCTCAATGCATGAACCTGTTGGGAAATAGCGGTACCTATTCCCTTCTCTGTGAACGCAAAACGGGCACTATGCGGAAGCGTAAAAATAAAAGAGTAGAGAAGAAGAAGACACCAGAATTTTTACGTGGAAAATCTTCTCGGGAAAAACCACGGGACCTAGGCCAGTTAAAAGATCTCCACTATGAAAGTAGGATTACAAGTGTTTCTCTCAATCTCTGAGGATCTCTCTATGAATCTCACCCTCTCGGATGGTATACAATTTTTCTCTCTATAGAACTCTCTCTTTCTCTCAAAGAGGAATACAAAGATACTCTCTAACTCTCTTAGGATTTCTTCACTTGGATGATGAGATGTGTTTTTGCAACTCTTCACAAGTCCTCCTATTTATAGGAGAAGAATGTGGCTTCTCCAAAAAATAGTGATTAATGGAGGATATTAATTTCCACAATTCCAATGTGGTCTAGAAACTTCAAATGCATTCTTCAAAGATGAATGTGCATGTTTCAAGGTCAAAAGAAAAAATTCCAAGACCTTGGAATAGTCATCCCCATTTCCCATGCATTGTGACTTGTGCATCACAATTAAGGAGGGAATTCCAACAAATATCCCCCTTCCTGACTTAATTGGGGGGCACCACAACACCAGCACCTTGGCAACAATCTTCAACTTTCTTGGTTGGCAATGACTTAGTCATCATATCAGACCAATTCAATCTGTATGAATTTTCTCTATCTTCATTCTCTTCTCATCCAACGCTTTTCGTATCCAATGATACCGGATGTCAATATGTTTTGAGCGTGAATGGAACATGGGATTCTTGGCTAGATGGATGGTACTTTGATTATCACAATTCACCACATAATCATCTTGATCATGCCCCAACTCTCTTAGAAATTTCTTCATCCATAACATGTCTTTGGAGGCTTCAGTGACTGCTACATACTCTGCTTCAGCGGTAGACAAAGTCACACAATTTTGAAGCTTTGACTGCCAAGAAACAGCTCCCCCTGCAAAACTAATCAGATAACTTGATGTTAACTTCCTTGAATCCACATCTCCTGCCATATCTGAGTCTGAATATCCAATAAGCATCAGATCTCCATTGCCAAAGCATGAGCTTCTTTTGGCAGTTCCTCTTAGATACCTTAGTATCCATTTAACAGCTTCCCAATGCTCCTTTCCTGGGTTTGATAGGAATCTGCTAACAACTCCTACAGCATAACCAATATCTGGTCTTGTACAGACAAATGCATACATAAGGCTACCCACAACAGAAGAATAGGGCACCTTGTTCATTTCTTCTTTTTCCTCTTCATTCTTTCGACATTGAGACTTGCTAAGTTTGAAATGTCCAGCTAATGGTACACGCGCAGTTTGGCATTGTGCATGTTGAACCTTTTGAGAACCTTCTCAATGTAGTCTTCTTGTGATACCCACAACATTCTTTTGGAACGATCTCTAGTAACTTTCATTCCAAGAATCCTCTTCACTGCACCCAGATCTTTCATGGCAAAAGACTTGCTCAATGCCTTCTTGAGAGCAGCTATTTTTATTTTATCTTTCCCCACAATTAACTATCATCAACATACAAGAGAAGTATGATAGACTCACCATTTTCATAGTTCTTTACAAACACACAATGGTCTGCGGAGGTCTTCTTAAAATTATGTTGGCTCATAAATGAATCAAACTTTTTGTACCATTGTCTTGGAGCTTGCTTCAGACCATAGAGACTTTTCTTCAGACGACACACTAAGTGTTCTTTGTCTGGTTCTTCAAAACCCTCTGGTTGCTCCATGTAAATTTCTTCTTGTAGGTCTCCATGTAAGAATGCTGTTTTGACATCCAGTTGTTCAATCTCTAAGTCTAGTTTTGCTGCTAGACCAAGAAGTGCTCTAATAGATGTCATCTTCACCACTGGTGAGAATATTTCATCAAAATCTATGCCTTTCTTTTGGTTGCACCCCTTCACGACAATTCGCGCCTTATACCTTGGGTTTGGGTTGTTCTCTTCATTCTTGAGCTTGAACACCAATTTGTTTCGCAACGCCTTTCTTCCTTTTGGTAATTCTACCAAATCGTACGTCTGATTCTCCTTTAAGGATTGAATCTCTTCTTCCATGGCTTGCAACCATTTGTCTTTTTCTTCCATCTCAATGGCTTCTACAAAGCTTTGAGGTTCACCTTCATCAGTAAGGTTGACATATTCATCTGAGAAGTACCTTCTTGATGGTTGCCTCTCTCGTGTTGATCGTCTTACTTGGGGTTCCTGTTGAACGTCCTCCCTTGCTTCATCTTCCATCACCTGGTCAGGTTGTTCTTCCTGAGGTGGTTCTTCAATTGTCTCATCAAGTTGTACCTCTTGATCTGGCTCTGTCTGAGGAGTCTCTCCCCCTGAATTGTTCACCACAAGAGGACTTTGATCATAACTCACCTTGAGTTTTGGTTTCTCCATTTTCTTGATGTCTTGAATTGTGCGGTCTTCAAAGAACACCACATCTCCGCTTGAACAATCTTCACATTTGCGAGGATCCCATAATCTGAAACCAAGTTCATCTCTTGGAGAACCAAGATATATACATTCTTTTGCCTTAGCATCAAGCTTTGCCCTTTCATCTTTTGGAATGTGAACAGATGCCTTACATCCAAAGACTCTCAACTTGCGATAAGAGGCTTTCTTACCGCCCATACTTCTTCCGGTATCTTTCCATTTAGAGGTCTTGAGGGTGATAGGTTGATCAAATCAAGCTGCAGTAGCTCACGCCACCCCTGAATGACTTAGGAAGCTTCGCATGAGACAACATGCTTCTTCGACCTTCGGAAATAGTTCTATTGAACCTTTCGGCTACACCATTCATCTGAGGTGTCTTAGGAGGTACCTTCTCATGTCTGATTCCGTGAGTCTTACAATAATGCTCAAACGGACCTCTATACTCTCCACCATTATCACTTCTCAAACACTTGACTTTTTACCGGTTCTCGTTCTCTTTGAAGCATGAAACTCCTTGAAGGCTCGAAGGACTTCATCCTTTCTCTTCAATAAATACACCCACAACTTTCTAGAGTGGTCATCAATGAAGGTAACAAAATATTGAGCACCGCCAAGGGATCTTTCAGACGTTGAACATACATCTGAATGCACAAGATCTAGAATATGTTTTCTTCTTCTTCCATTGTCTGATCTCTGGAAGGATACTCTGCGTTGCTTACCTGCTAGGCAATCTTAACAGGATTCAAGTGGTTATCCCTTTATGCTTTGGAGATGATCTTTAGCAAGGATCTCTAGACCCTTCTCACTCATGTGACATAGTATTTTATGCCACAGCTCCTTACTTTCTTCCTGAGCAACATTTATCTCCCCTTTGCATAGTTTTCCATGCGTGATGTACAAAGAGCCTTCCTTTCTACTGCGAGCAACAACCATGCTTCCCCGGCTTAACTTCCATCTTCCACCACCAAACTGGTTATTCATTCTAGTATCATCTAGCTTACCTGCTGAGATAAGATTTAAACGCATCTCAGGTACATGTCTTACCTCCTTCAGCACAAGTTTGTTTCCATTTTCTGTCATCAGAATTACTTCTCCTATGCCAACAATTTTGCTTGTGACATGATTGCCCATCTTTACTTTTCCAAAATCTCCTTTTTGATAAGATGAGAAGAATCCTTCATGAGGAGTAACATGGAAAGATGCTCCAGTATCAACTATCCAAGTGCAATCATCAAAAGCAACGTTTAGATAATTTACCTCACTAACAAGGAACACATTATCGTCGTCTGATGCAATTGCTGTTGTGGTTTTCTCTTCCAACTTCTTTTTGGGATCTATCTGATCGGGATGGACTGTTCCGGCCTCCTGATCTCTCTTCAAGAATCTGCACACTGGCTTCTTATGACCATCTTTTCCACAATAGAAAGCAGTCAAACCTCTAGTGGCGAGACTTGGATCTTCCTCGTGATTTCCCACGCCTTCCTTTGCTTCTATGCTCACTCCTTCCTCTATTCTCAACAACATTGGCTTACGGTGACTACTCATTCCTCTTTCCTTCCTTACGGACTCTTCATTTAGCAAACTATCTCGTGATAGTATCCAAGCTAAGCTTTCCATCCGGTGTTGAGTTCTTTGAGAGTGACAACTAATGTGTCCCAAACTCGGGTAGAGAACTAAGGAGTAGAAGAGTTTGCAATTCATCATCAATTTTCATATCCGCTTTTGTTAATTGATTGACAATAGCTTTGAAAGTGTTTAGATGCTCGATCATATTTTAGCCGCCAGTCAGTACTCCAATTTCTGGCAAATCGACAAGATGAGCTTTGTTCTGGGAGTTTTCTTTTGAATCATAGATTCAAGCCGTCCATAACTCATACGCATTGGTATAAGTTGATACATGCTCAAACAAGCTTTTGTCGATGTACTTCCGAATCATAGCAAATGCTTTCCGATTCGAGAACCTCCCATTCTTTTCGATCTTCCTTCGGCATGTCCTCATTTGTGATTGGCTCATACAAATCCTTGCAGTATAGATGGTCTTCCATCATCGGCTTCCAAGAGGAATAGTTATCTCATGATTAGCTTGAACATGTCTCCATCATGAGTGAATGTTCCTTCCATCTTGAGTTGCACAGACAATGAATTTTTGAACCAATGACTCACGATACCCTTTGTTGGGAAATAGCGGTACCTATTCCTCCTCTATGAAGCGCAAAGCGGGCACTATGCGCGAAGCGTAAAGATAAAAGAGTAGAGAAGAAGAAGACACTGAATTTTTACGTGGAAAACCCTCTCGGGAAAAACCACGGGACCTAGTCCAGTTAAAAGATCTCCACTATGAAAGTAGGATTACAAGTGTTTCTCTCAATCTCTGAGGATCTCTCTATGAATCTCACCCTCTCGGATGGTATACAATTTTTCTCTCTATAGAACTCTCTCTTTCTCTCAAAGAGGAATACAAAGATACTCTTTAACTCTCTTAGAATTTCTTCACTTGGATGATGAGATGTGTTTTTGCAACTCTTCACAAGTCCTCCTATTTATAGGATAAGAATGTGGCTTCTCCAAAAAATAGTGATTAATGGAGGATATTAATTTCCACAATTCCAATGTGGTCTAGAAACTTCAAATGCATTCTTCAAAGATGAATGTGCATGTCTCAAGGTCAAAAGAAAAAATTCCAAGACCTTGGAATAGTCATCCCCCTTTCCCATGCATTGTGACTTGTGCATCACAATTAAGGAGGGAATTCCAACAGAACCTTGTTGATAAGTCCTCAAACTTTCCACTAATTGAGCTGGTAAGCCAGTGAACCACTTCAACGCTACATCCTTTAATGTTCAAGTAAAAGTTTTGCAACTGATGGCATCATCATGCCCACTAATGAAAATCTGGGTTTGAAAGGCTCTCACATGATTATTAGAATCTCCCGTCCCATCATAACTACTAATAACTAGTCTCTAAACCGGTGTGATACTAAGATTCCTAGGATCTCCTTCAAAAAAGGTTAAAATATTTTTAAAAGAGTCTGTATGCCTATGGGCTTTATTACCGAAATGTTCCTCGGATCTATTCTAGTTAAGCATGTGTTCTCGCTCCCTTGTCTCCATAGCATTCATAGCATGGGTCCGGGTTTATTGTTCTTCATTGTGCCTTTGCTACAAGAAAACTTCTAATTACCGACAGGAAAATATGTCGGTAATCGCCAAAAATCCATCGGTAATAGTAGTTTTCTGACAGATTACTAACGGGGTCGTGCCCGTCGTTCATGGGATGGTCAGAAACACGTATCAATGGCCAAGTTGAATCATCGATAATGTGCTCGGTAATTAGCGTAGTAGTATGTATGTCGCTAATTAACGACCAACAAATCCGTCCGGATCATATCAGTGACAAGATTAATGGCGAGTAAATCGATCAACAATAGGCGATGTGAAGGTTATTTTTTAAAAGGCTTATATTTTTATTTACATTTATAGATTTGAAAAAAATTAAAGCCTTCGATATAAAAATTTGGTAAATATTTATATGAAATACTCAAAATGTCATAATCAACCAAATAAAATGTAATCTATGTCCAAAGATCCGAACTGAATCTTATCCCAACACAATCATCCGAGGACTTAGATGGCGGCTTTGACCAGTGGAAATGTGGAAGTCTCTGATGCAAGTTTCTATACAGGCTCAGCATCTTCTCTTGGTCACACTGCATCCTCGCTACTTGGGTGATGAAATGTAGTCGGGGTGGGAGTTAGGTACAGGTGGGACGTGTGGTGGGATCCCAGCTAGAGTAAAACTCGATGTTTCCCTAGGTGGAGTAAAACTAGTCGTGGACCTAGGCATCCCCACAAACCCATCCAACATAGCCATCGTCACCTGACGACGCCCTAGAGCGAGTTGGCTCAACAACTATTTGCTCTTCAATTTCAATTTTAATCCTACAATATTCCAAACTCCTCTAACATGTTTCTCAAACATATCTAACATAGTTTAACACAAAAAATCTATCACTAACATATCAAATAATACCTAAACTAGTTCATTACAACTTCTCAAACATATATATATATATATATATATATATATATATATATATATATATATATATATATTATAACCATGGATCTTCCATGTCACCATCCGCATAGTATGACACGTCACTAATTACATCATCAACAATTTTATTCCACATCATCAAATTAATTCGCTGAAATATATACAAAAAATGTCAAAGCAGGGAAGCTAACCCATCCCCTCTTGAACTCAGTGCAATTCTTAACCAAGTCAACTACCTAACTCTGTTGTTTCATAAGCATAACACATTATTGTTAAACCATTCTTCATCGTTATTTTAAATAAAAATAAAAATCTTGGTACATTATTTTATATCTCCATTATATATAACCATGGATCTTCCATGTCACCATCCACATCGTATGACACGTCACTAATTACGTCATCAACGATTTTATTCCACATCATCATGTTAATTCGCCAGGGAATCGAACTCATCCCCTCTTGAATTCAGTGCAATTCATAACCAAGTTGACTACCTAGCTCTGTTGTTTCATAAGCGTAACACATTATTGTTAAACCATTCTTCATTGTTATTTTAAATAAAAATAAAAATCGAATTCCCGAGTTGCTTATAACAATCAAATCGAATTCCCACAGGTTCACACGCTTAGCGAAAACAAATTATGAACGATATATTACAAAATAGATGAGACATTCTATTATTGTATATCCTTTTCCTTTCGGCATTAGTAATAGTAATGTACTTTTCTAAATACTCATTCAGAATACATTAGATGATAATCATATTTTCATCGGTTTCAATTTTGTACTTTGTTTGAATACTTTTATATTAATTTTCCTTCATTTAATTATTACAAAACATTATAAGACAGGAAACAAAATCATTTTCCGGACAAAACCCCACATTCCATTTGAAATTATAATATCTAATTTTATTTTATATATATATATATATATATATAAATCTAAATTTAATTTCCTACTATTATATAAATATTTAAAATAGTTGAAGTAATTACCTTACGGTGTCTAAACAAATGAATTTCGACCCGTGCTAGCACGGGTAAATTATACTAGTATGTATATATATATATATATAGTTAAGAATTGAACAATGAATTTGCTCGAAATTGAACCAAGATTGAAATAATGTGTTTCCAGAAAACAATCAGTCACGTAATTAAAGTCGATTGACGATTAATTGAGAGAATCAAATTAACCTAATCAAGAACCCTAATTGAGCGAAATTGGGGAAAACTGAAATTGAAACAATTAGCGATAGAACACACGATAATTGGTCACCCAGTTCAGTATCAGAGTGATACTTACATCTGGGGAATCAAACAATAGCTTGGTTCTTATTGCATTGATCACTTCGAAGTCAAATTGTACAAGATGAGATAACTCCCAATTTGATAACTCCCTCACTTCCCCAAGCCCTGATGTCCCGGTGTTTCACTCACGCACAACCCAGAGAAATCAGTTAGCAACGGAATAACCAGCTAAATCTTTATATAGGATTGAACCCGATCCTTTGGCGCCACGAACAGAGTTCTAACCGTAATACCAAACTTTCAATACTGACCAACCCGAGCGTGACACATGGCATAGGCTTAGAGGGTGAAACCAAAACTAATTGCCACATCAGCAACAATCTCCACCTTGGCAATAGAAGCAAACTTGCAACAAGAATTTCCACGACATTGCTTGATTCAAAATCATCACACTTATCAACCAACATTTAGCAAATTCAAGCAATGCTTTAACTTGCTTAAAGGAATCACTTTGGTGATGAAATCAATTGGGTTTTGAGAGGTGTGAACCTTCTGAATTTTGACAGTCCCTTGAGAGATGATGTCCTTAATCCAATGTAGTCTAGTGTCAATGTGTTTTTTCCTTTCATGGTAAACATGATTTTTGCACAAATGTGTGGCACTTTGGTTGTCACAAAACATATTTACACTTTCTTGCTTGACTCCAAGCTCATTCACAAGACTCATGAGCCATAGAGCTTCCTTCACAGCCTCTGTTACCCCAATATACTCAGCTTCAGTTCTGGATAGAGCTACCACATGTTGAAGTGAGGCTTTCCAACTTATATTATTTCCAAACAAGGTAAAAACATAACCTGTAAGTGACCTTCTTTTGTCACGATCCCCAGCAAAGTCAGAATCAACAAACCCCTCAACTCCACCTACATCAAGACCCCCTTCATTGTACCTAAGACCCACGTTTGCAGTCCCATTAAGGTACCTTAGAATGTGGTTTTTCATCAGAGACCAATGATGTTGTCCCAGGATTGGCAAGATATCTGCTAACTAAGCTCAATGCATAAGCTAAATATGGCCTTGTGCATACCATTGTATACATGAGACTACCTACAGCTGTAACGCCCCAAAAATAATTGGCTAAGTATTTAATTAATTATTGAGAGTTAGGTGGTGGAGAAATATCAAAAATAATAGGATGGTGTTTAGTAATTAAATTAGGAGTGGTGGAAGTAATTGAAGGGGTTGCAAATAGCGGGCCAATGGCCCAAAGGCCATTAGTGGGCCTAGGGTTAAATGAAAATAAAAGAAATGAATTGAAAGAGAGAAGGAGGGATCGGCTGAGAGAGAGACAGAACCGAGAAAAGAAAGAAAAGTGAGAGTGAGAGGAGAAGAAGGAGGCTCGCGAGAGAGAAGAAGAGAAGGAAAAGGAAAGAAAGAAAGAAAGGGAGAGAAGGAAGAGAGAGGAGGCGAAGGTGAGAGAAGAGGAAGAGAGAGGAGGCGAAGGTGAGAGAAGAGGAAGAGAGAGGAGGCGAAGGTGAGAGGAGGAAGAGAAGAGGAAAGGAGAGTTTTCGCAAATCCTTCGTGAAGAGGAGATCGTTCGTGTTGCGGTGTTTTCGTGCGTGACCGTCTTCTTTGTGCTAGGAGCTTACGTATTCGAGGTAAGGGTGGGTTTTAACATTTATAATGAGTTATGATGGTGGTTTATGGGTAGTTAGGGCTTTTGTGAAATTGAATTGAAGATGTGGTGCGCAAGTGTTGTTGAATTCGTTATTAAACGTTGTTGTAGCCGTGTTCTTCATAATTATGAGACGTGATGGTGATGTTGTTAACCATGTGGGATTTGTTGATGCTTGCTACATGTTTGTGAATATGTTTCAATGAGATAAGATGCTTGACCATGTTGTTATTTTCGTTAGTGTGGAATCTGTATCTTTGTTAATTGTTTTGTAACTTCTATGTCACACTGTATCTCTGCTAATTGTGTAAATTGGGTTGTTTTGTATTAAGAAAACAATAAATTGTGGGTGAGGGTTGATTGCGAAATTTTGTTAAACTAGTTCGTTTTCCTGATGTCAAGACATGCGTTCTTTTCTTTATGTTACTAGTTAATTGTTATTTCTCAACTTTACTTTTCAGAAATCCAAGTTGATAACTATAGTTTTTAGCAATAGTGACACTTGATACTCTTGTTGTTGCTGTTTTTTATGAATCTAATGTGCTTTGTTTTCCACAAGAATAAATAGTCTTTGTTTTTGTGAATCTTGAATTCTTTGCTTTTTTCAAAATTAAAGGTGTTGTTGCCTAAAATTTAAAGTCTTTGTTTTCTTACAATTGAAAGTGTTGTTTCCTTCAATTAAATAGTGCTGCCTACTCATATTTAAAAATTTGTTTTCTTCAAGCTGAAATGGTGTTGTCTACTTATATTTAGAGTCTTTGTTTTCTTCAATTTAAACGTGTTGTTTACTCAAATTTAAATGTCTCGTTTACCCAAATTTAAAGTGTTGTTTTCTTAAATCGATGGTCTTTGTTTTCTTAGACTCACAAGTCTTTGTTTTCCTTTTACGAAGTTGCTATTTTTCTTATTTGAGGGTTACCGTTCTTTGTCACTATTTTTACAAGTTCTTTGTTGCCGCTTTTACACTTAGTCGTTTCTTTGTTTTTCTCTTGCAAATAATACTCACTTTTTATATGTTGTTTTATTTCTTGTGTTAGCGCATAAGTGCCACTGTTTTAGCGCATGTTGCGGCTATTTTCTTTATATATATGCTGTGAATCGGTGAGAAATACGAGGTAGCTGTGATGCTACAACACGTGGTATTTTTCTGAAATGATTTATAACGAGACATGATGGTGTAGTATTTATTAATTAAATACTTTGAGTTGTGTGATTAGTGCATGAGTCATGAGTCACATTGTCATATGCATTTCTTGGTGGTATAGGCTCCGGCCTCTTTGAGATTGCTGTTGGTGGTATAGGCTTCGGCCTTTCGCCCGTCGTGGCTTAGTTGTGTTTGAGATCGGTACCGCATGCATATGCCCAGAGGGGTTGCATTGTTGCATAGTACATACATACATATATAATGTGTTTTGAGTGGTTTCATTTCGAGGTAGTTGTGATGCTACGCAACGTGGTATCCTTATGAAATGATTTATAACGAGGCCTGATGGTGTGATATTCATTAATTAAATACTTTGAGCTTATGTGGTGTTACGATGAGTTGGCGTTCTGTGTTACGAGCCTGTGCTTTGTGTGGTGTTATGATGTATTGACTTTCTGTGTTATCGTGCTTTACCTGCTGCTTATATACTGCTATCATTTACCTATTATTTCTGTTAAGCTTACCCCTTCTGCTTGGAATGTTGCTCTTATGTGGCAACGCTGCAGGTGATCGTTAGTCGTGGAGGATTGCTAGGTGTAGTCTCCTTCTCGTTGGAGTGCGTGTCATCGACTCGATCGTAGCAGGGAGGAGTCGTGAGTTACCGCTTTTCCGAACTATTATCATTTATTTTTGGAGTTTTGGTTTAATGTTTAATTATTTTTGGAGGTGTTAAATGAGTTTGTGATTCCGCTGCTTAGAGATTAATTATTTATGTATTTGAGGATTTATTTTAAATCAATTTGGAGTTTTTATATGGTGAAAAATGTAGCGCCCTCGTGGTGACTCTGATAATTGCGTGTTTAAATTATAATTAGAAAATGGGGTGTTACAACAGCACTAGCATAAGGAGTTCCTTGCATTTGATTCCTTTCACTGTCAGTAGATGGATTGTCTTCTTGAGACAGTTTGAAGTGAGCAGCTAGAGGAATTTTGCAGTTTTGGCATCTGTCATGCTAAATCTGCTAACTACCTTCTTGACATAGTTCCTTTGAGTGATACATAGACCTGAAGACCCTCCTTTTCTTATTATCTCCATTCCAAGTATTTTGTTTTCCTTGCCAAGATCCTTCATGTCAAACTCCTTATGTAGTAACTGTTTCAATTTGTCAATTTCATTGTTGTTTTTACTAGCAATGAGCATGTCATCTACATATAGCAAAAAATAGATGTAATTATTGTCATCTAATTTTCTATAGTAGACACAAATGTCATTGTAGCTCCTTTTGTATTTAATATCCATCATATACGTATCAAATCTCTTATACCACTACCTTGGTGATTGTTACAAACCATAAAGAGATTTTTGCAACAAACAGACCTGATCTTCCTTTCCCTTCTCTTCAAAGCCCTTAGGTTGAGCCATATAAATTTTTTCTTCCAGGACACCATGTAAAAATGTTGTTTTCACATCCATTTGTTCTAGTTGCATATTATAGTGCACAACTAAAGACAGAAGGACTCTGATAGAACTGTGTTTAGCCACTGGAGAGAAAATTTCTGAGTAATCTATGCCCTCCCTTTGTGTGTAGCCCTTTGCAACTAACATTGCTTTGAATCTAGGTGGATCCTTCTATATCATCCCCTCTTTCAGTTTGTATATCCATTTACATCAAACAAGCTTTACACCAGCAGGTTTCTTAATCAACTTCCAGGTTTGATTCTTATGCAGAGATGTTATCTCATCAGTGGCCATCATCCATTGTCTATGATGTTTGCTAGCCATTGTCTCTTGGAGTATATACAACTTGTTGTTCTTCCTTTCACCTTTCATGACAACTCTTGACCCTTTCATGATCTTGAGTATGCCATCTTCACCTCTGAAACTATACCATGCTGCTTCTAATGTTCCTAATGAGATTAGGGGTCTTGTAAGCCCAAGTACATGTCTTACATCATTTAGCAAGTTTACTGTGCCATCATACAATCTCAACCTTACAGTGCCAATACATTTAGCACCGCAATCTTTGTTATTACCCATTAGTACTTGACCAACACTCAATGGCTTGTAATCAACAAACCAGTCCTTCCTAGGACACATATTATATGAGCAGGCAGAGTCCATTGCCCAATTCTCTCCAGTCTTAGCTTCAGTGGTGGCATGTGTTTCATTGTCTTCACAATTAGCAGCCACAAGAACCTCACAGCTATCATAGCCGTCAGAAGCATATGAGGCATTTCCCTCATCTTCATTCTTTTGATTCTTGCCATTCTTCTTGTTAGGGAAATTTTTCTTGTGATGCCCTTCCTTGTTACAAATGAAACACCTGTTATGCTTAGGTTTAGACTTTGATCTAGACCTATTTTTCCATTTTTCTTCTCTTTTATCATTCCTTCCTCTGACCATCAAACTCTCACTTTGATCATTTCTTTGATGTCCTTTTTCTTGGAGAGTTCCTTTGACATAAGAGCAGATTGAAATTCCTCCAATGTTATGGATTCTCTCCCATATATGAGAGTGTCAGCAAGAATATCATAGGTGGTGTTAAGTGATCTGATTAATAGTTAGGCCTGGTTTTCATCTTCCACTTTCACATCGATATTCTCAAGATCTAATATGAGTTTTTTGAACTCATCTAAATGGTCTCCTATTGATGTGCCTTGTTGCATCTTGAAAGTGTATAGCCTTTGCTTTAGATAAAGTCTATTGGCTAAAGATTTGGTCATGTAAAGACCCTCTAACTTCAACCAATAAGCAGCAACGAACTTTTCTTTGGAAATTTCTCTGAGAACTTTATCTCCCAAGCAAAGTATGATTGCACTATAGGGCTTATTCATTATATCCTTTTTCTCTTTTGCTGATAGTTCTCCTTCAAGTGCTTCTTCCAAACCTTGTTGCACCAACATCGCACGCATCTTCATCTTCCATAGACCGAAATCATTCTTGCCTGTGAACTTCTCAATGTTATATTTCGTCATTTCCATGGATGTCACCTTAACGACGCTACTGATACCAATTGTTAAGAATTGAACAATGAATTTGCTCAAAATTGAACAAAGATTGAAAGAATGTGTTTCCAAAAAACAATCAGTCTCGTAATTGAAGTCAATTGATCGATTAATTGATAGAATCAAATTAACCTGATCAAGAACTCTAATTGAGCGAAATTGGGGAAAACTCAAATTGAAACAATTAGCGATGGAACACACGATAAATGGTCACCCAGTTCAGTATGAGAATGATACTTACATCTGGGGAATCAAGCAATAGCTTGATTCTTGTTGCATTGATCACTTCGAAGTCAAATTGTACAAGATGAGATAATTCCCAATTTGATCACCCCCTCACTTCTTCAAGCCCTGATTTCCCGGTGTTTCACGCACGCACAACCCAGAGAAAGATTACAAATCAGTTAGCAACGGAATAACCCGCTAAATCTATATATAGGATTGAACCCGATCCTTTGGCGCCAAGAACAGAGTTCTAACCGTAATACCAAACATTCAAAACTGGCCAACCCGAGTGTGACACGTGGCACAGGCTTAGAGGGCGAAACCAAAACTAATTGCCACATCAACAACATATATATATATATATATATATATATATATATATATATATATATATATACCAACTAATTTTATCAAACAATTTCAACTCCTACACAATTTACAAAATGTAACACCCCCTTATATTTAATGCTAATTCAATTAAGGAAAATCAGAGTTTTTCAAAAACTTTTCCACGCACCTCAAAGAGGGTGATACATTTAATAAAACATTAAAAATACATATTTAAAAAGTCAAACGCATCAAGTGCGTGAAATACATATCATAGCCACGTGGGTTAAGACCCTCAAAAACCTGTTTAGTGTTTACAATAATCCAGAAACTAGTTTGCAACGCTGCGGAAATAAAACTGAGTTCAACATACTCAATACATAGTCTAAATCAGTCTAATACATAACATAAAATAGTAGTACTAAAACCCAATCCCCGGTGTTACTAGATCAGAGCCGACACAAATATCCCAAGAAGGCATAGCACCTTCACTCAGAATCACCTGCATGTCGCCACGAGAGCAGGCAACATAAAAATGCTAGGGTGAGTCTCTTTACATAAATAATAACAAGTAAGATAAGCCCTATATTAGGAAAACATCTAGCAATAGCAGTTCCACGTGTAGTCATGATAATTGCCATTCAATTAAAAGATCCACAAACAGCAAGATTGAGTCATTTAAACATAAACAAGATTCCTATGAATGTATGAATATATGCATGTGTGCAATATGCATGTGGATCCATAGCTCACCTCAATAGCCCCGTCGGGCATCACCGCTTTTGGGCCGAAGCCACCACCACTTTTGGCGAAGCCACCACCACTTTTGGCCGAAGCCACATTATTTATTAACTCGCCGCTTTTATATGCACATGAAATATGTGACGCCATGACAATGCATTCACAACATCACAATTCATCACATCAATTATTCAACTCACCGCTTTGGCCGAAGCCCACATCAATCAATAACCCACCACTTTGGCCGAAGCCCACATCAATCAATAACTCACCGCTTTGGCCGAAGCCCACATCATTTATTAATCACCATCCATTAATTTAAATCCCACCTAAGAACCAAAACACCTCATAGGGAACCTTTCCACACTTACAGACCATTTAGACTCACCAAGGGTTAATTTAGTACTTAAGGTTATTTTGACACATTGTTAGTTAATTTATTACTTTGGAACTTAGGTGGCATCTTAAAGCTAATTAGATACTAAGGAATTATTTTGTCACGCCAAGGATTAATTTAATTCTTAGGGACTAATTTGTCACGCCAAGGATTAAATTAATTCTTAGGGACTAAACCATCACTTAGACACATTTTGGGCACCTAGGCGCCAAGGAGCAGCCAACATGGCGCCCCACATCTTGACACCAACAGCCCCTCACTCACACACACGGTGACACACACACACACTAGCACAGGGCGCCAAGTTTCAAGTAAACTGGCGCCCCCCCTGCATCTGCCCTTCCCTCGCGCGCACATCACACACATTCACCCACCAAGCGCCTAAATGCCTAGCATTTGGCGCCCTCCTCGCACATCACACACGCCATGACCACACGCGCGCAATCACGGACACTGGCGCGCGATTCTAGGGAATTGGCGCCTCCCGCGCACCCACCCAAACCGAAATAGAAAGCACAAAGCAAGATACTGCTGGCGCCACTTTGCCCAAACAAATGGCGCCCGCCAAAGACAACACAACTTCCAAAGACATAGACACTCTACCAGCGCGATTCTCGGAGAATTGGCACCACGCACTCTGTTTCACCACAACCACGACTGGCGCCGGTTGCCCAAACAAATGGCGCCTCTCCTTCACACGCACGCACGCACAAGAGAAATACAGCAACCAGGCGCCATTTGCCTAGGCATTTGGCGCCCCCCCCCCCTTCCAACACCCTCACCCAAATTACTTCAAACCCAATTTTCCTCCCAACAATTCATTTCTCACATAACAACACACACATAGTCATTAAATCATTACCATTAATTCATCATATTCACATGCTCATTCTCATAGAACCATTTCATCAAACATATATCATGCATAATTCACAACTCATGTTTTCACAACAACAAGCAACATGTTATGACTAAATCATACATTCCAAAACATCAATCAACATATAAACAACAACAAAATCACACAACAAATCATTCCTAGAGCTATTCCACCTATAAAACATATCCTACAAGTTATCATAGATGTAATGGAGAGTCCCCTAACCTCAAATGAGTCAAAGCTTCAACCAAACACCAACAATCCACAAAATGAAGCACCCCACATCCCATTTCCAGCAAAAACCGAATTCCCTCCTCCCTAGAGTCAAAGTGAACAAAACCCCATTAATGGCAAAATGCAAACAAGAAGAAATTAGGTGTTGAAACTTACATCAATAGCTAGAGGAGGAAAAATGGAGAAGATTGATACCAAAAAGCTCTCACCTTGAGCCAAGATGGAGAAGTTCTCTCCACTTCTTCTCCTTCTCCTTTCCTTCTTCCTCCCACGGTTTCCCCTCCTTTCTCTCTTTCACTCTCTCGGTTTTCCTTTCTCATTTCCCAGCCGTAACCTTCCCCCTCTCTCAATTCCATTCATTTAAATCATCATTTAACCTTAGGCCCAACCAATTTGGGCCCTATTACTTACACCCACCTCCCCTCTTTACTACCATCACTCTTAATACTTAAACATCTCCTAACTAATAGAAATAAATCCTAACTTAATTACTCTACTTAATTAAATTAGACCCCTCATTTATTTACTACACCTCACTCTTTAAATAAATTGATTACCTTATTATTATTTAGTTATGGCCAACTAACATATTACTTAATTAAATTAGTCATAATCACTTAATTAAGTAAATTAAATTATCGCCTAAATAAATTAGTTAAATACTCACCTAATTAATTTTGGGGTGTTACAACTCTCCCCCACTTAGAGTATTTTCGTCCTCGAAAATCACGCTAATCTCAACAACAAGATGAATCTAGTTCGCACTTAATCTCTTCGAAAACTTACACGATTTAAATCCTAATGTTAACCCCGGTACATCCACCAACAATCCTTTCAAAGTTCTATTCTTTGGTCTGTGAAACACTAACGTATGCGTCTACTTCTCCTCATGGTCTCAACCTCATATATTGACTCCACCGCTTAGGTTACATAACTGTGTACTTTCATTCTAAGCATAAATCGCCACTATAGGTTCAAGAATGACGCACAATTCCCGCAGTAGCGTCTCCCCCACTTGGCTCTTGCCCGAACTCTCATCTCCCTTTCCACCGGAAACATCTTACGGCTTTCCACGAAACCGAGAACTCCTCTTCCCCTTCACTATCTTATACGATTGCTATCCCCCTCGAAATCTACGCTAAACTCATGAAATCAACATCCACTCTTCTTATCTCCGCTAACCGTTATCATCCAAGTCCTATCGTACACGCAACAGATCAAACACTCTTACCTATATTCTTACTCCCCAATTTGGTATTCTAACCTGTAGGTTGTCACAATCCTACCCGACTACCCAACACAAGGAACAACAACAATTATGGCCAGGGGCCCAACAACCTAACAACCGTAATTAACGCAACAATACCAGTCTCAACAATTATCATATATCCCGTATTATTCACATCAACAATTAACACAATCATAACAACGAAATTCGAGTTCAGCCTATTCCACAATTAGTCATTTTACTCAACGATCAAATTATTCTTTCTAAACTCAGGTGCAGAAAATTCTGCAACTTTGCGCCTACTTTGGCGAATTAATTAAAATAGTAAACGACCTCGGATTTCAACAAACAAATACTCGTTGGAAAGCCACGGATGTGTAGTTTCTGAAAATATCTTTAAAGTTTCAAAACAATGAGCCAATTAGTACAGTTTTTAGAAATAACCCAAACAGTTTTCAGACTTGACAGATCCCGTCCTCCTATTTCATTTCACGCTAAATCGACTTAAACTTGACCAAACGAGACGATACTTCAGCCCAATTACAAGCATTTGGAGTATAGTATCTAACGGAAAAAGAATCGTTCAAAACGGAGTTCGTTTGAGGACATAAAACTTGCAAAAACTGAAACTACCCACAGATTGACTCCAAAAATTTGGCTCGACTTTGGAGACTCATAACTGGAGCTACGCAACTCCGAATTTAATGAAACTAGTGCCAAAACGACCGGCTTTAAGCCTATTTTCTAAAACACTCAGCCACATAATTTTTGACTCGACCAAACAGTACCAGTTTACAAAAGACTGAATAGTGTCCAGATTGTTTTCCAGAATTTTAACCTAATTTGTTTCACCTATAACTTGAGTTCTGCAACTCCGAATTCAACCCAATCAGTGGCAAGTTATCAAGCTTTCAACCAAGTTTTCGAAATGACAAACCACATAATTTTTTTTTTCAATTGACCAAACAATACCAGTTTTTAAAAGACTGAAACAGTATCTAGTAACGTACAGAAATCGTACGTACATCAAACTCACCATTATCAATCACCAAAACCATTTACAATCATTACATACTTATGCATTTCATCAAACATCAAGTAAGCCTAAACAATTCATGCAACAACTTAAACACGCAATTTAGAAAGATTAAACATGTAGGCATTTTCTTCGATGTCCTTTATTCCTAGGGGTTGGCTAACTTGTGATTTTACAATTTCCCTAGAAAATAACATGGGACTTATAATCCTACCACACTCGAATCGATTTCATATCACAAAGAATGTAACTAACACATGTATCATAACACAATTGTTTTGCTTCCAGACTTGATATTAGTCTAACCACATAAAATTAATTACCCTTGTTAACACTTAGCAAGGAAAACTAGTCAAGTAACAGAAGTGCACAAAAGTCTCGTTGCACAGTTTTCGTTATTAGATTTTATAAGTCACGTAAAACAATTTTCAAGAAGTGACAAGTAATACCAACGATAGCAACACAATGCCAAAGGTAAGTCATAAAACGAACACAATTATACAATTGTAGTTCACAGTCAAGAAGTACTTAAAAATTGTTTGCATTTGTTTCTCTATAATCGTGACAATTATTATTGGACTCACCTTCCCATAGCATAAAATTTTTAACTCATTTAATCATGCACTTTATGTCTAATCTCCTAATTTTTTCAAACATCATCAAATCACAATCTAATCGGTTCAAAACTGAATTTATGTTACATTTTGAAATAAGATCTTAACATTCCGGAAACAGAATTCGACACTAACTTGACCTCACATTCATTTTCCAATAGCATAAAATTTTCCAAGTGCCGTTTCCTCTTAAAATCATAAAACTCATCGTTTTGTCAAAAAGGGAAACTACATGCAAACTTCAACCTTACTATCACTCAAGCACGCAACCACATAAGCAACTACTTATTAGTCCAAAATTTGATTTCCAACATAACCCAGAAGATAAGAGAAGTTAATCATTTAGTCTTTGACAAATCACGTTATGCTCACGAAACAAGTCCAATTAAAACATTAAAAATGTCAAAACTTCAAGTTATGCAACCTTACTTGAAAAATTGAAAATTTAGCATTGCGCAGCATTTCGTTCTAGCACACTACCTTGAAAACAATTTAGTACTAGTCAACTCAATCCCGACACATCACAACAACAATATTCAACAAATAATCCTGCAATTATTGTCTAGTGTATAATTTACCAAGACTTAGGTCGCATAAGGGTACTCTCTATATCCTAATAAGCTACTCAAGCAATCAATCAAATTAAAATTAGTGCATGCATCCGAAGTTAATAATAACTATGAGTTATTGTCGCCTCTTTCATTGGGGATGAGTGATTGGGGTGATCAGTCCCTCTTACTCATGCAGCCAACTAATTAAGGTCACAAAACTGCTTTCTTTCAAATTTACTTCTACCACATTAAAAGACTTTTAACGCAGTCCGGAGTGCGAAGGCGTCGTCACGACTTTCACTCCTTTGACGTCGTTAGAACTCTTTTAATCACACATCTTAATGATACAAACAACAGTCACGAACAGATAAAATCAATGGTATAACCACCAGTCACACAGTTCGGTCACATATACTTCAATAATACAATACAATTTTCAATCGTAACCTAACAATTAAGTCACAAGGCACGTCAACTAATGAACAAACCAACAAAATTAACAGTAATAAACAGCAACATAATTATAATTTAGAACGAGTACCAAGACTCGAGGGTTAACAGACTCGACAACTTGGCCGGACGGACCGAACTGCTCTGATACCACTATTGTAACACCCCCTTATATTTAATGCTAATTCAATTAAGGAAAATCAGAGTTTTTCAAAAACTTTTCCACGCACCTCAAAGAGGGTGATACATTTAATAAAACATTAAAAATACATATTTAAAAAGTCAAACGCATCAAGTGCGTGAAATACATATCATAGCCACGTGGGTTAAGACCCTCAAAAACCTGTTTAGTGTTTACAATAATCCAGAAACTAGTTTGCAACGCTGCGGAAATAAAACTGAGTTCAACATACTCAATACATAGTCTAAATCAGTCTAATACATAACATAAAATAGTAGTACTAAAACCCAATCCCCGGTGTTACTAGATCAGAGCCGACACAAATATCCCAAGAAGGCATAACACCTTCACTCAGAATCACACGCATGTCGCCACGAGAGCGAGCAACATAAAAATGCTAGGGTGAGTCTCTTTACATAAATAATAACAAGTAAGATAAGCCCTATATTAGGAAAACATCTAGCAATAACAGTTCCACATGTAGTCATGATAATTGCCATTCAATTAAAAGATCCACAAGCAAAGCAAGATTGAGTCATTTAAACATAAACAAGATTCCTATGAATGTATGAATATATGCATGTGTGCAATATGCATGTGGATCCATAGCTCACCTCAATAGCCCCGTCGGGCATCACCGCTTTTGGCCGAAGCCACCACCACTTTTGGCCGAACCACCACTTTTGGCCGAAGCCACATTATTTATTAACTCACCGCTTTTATATGCACATGAAATATGTGACGCCATGACAATGCATTCACAACATCACAATTCATCACATCAATTATTCAACTCACCGCTTTGGCCGAAGCCCACATCAATCAATAACCCACCACTTTGGCCGAAGCCCACATCAATCAATAACTCACCGCTTTGGCCGAAGCCCACATCATTTATTAATCACCATCCATTAATTTAAATCCCACCTAAGAACCAAAACACCTCATAGGGAACCTTTCCACACTTACAGACCATTTAGACTCACCAAGGGTTAATTTAGTACTTAAGGTTATTTTGACACATTGTTAGTTAATTTATTACTTTGGAACTTAGGTGGCATCTTAAAGCTAATTAGATACTAAGGAATTATTTTGTCACGCCAAGGATTAATTTAATTCTTAGGGACTAATTTGTCACGCCAAGGATTAAATTAATTCTTAGGGACTAAACCATCACTTAGACACATTTTGGGCACCTAGGCGCCAAGGAGCAGCCAACATGGCGCCCCACATCTTGACACCAACAGCCCCTCACTCACACACACGGTGACACACGCACACACTAGCACAGGGCGCCAAGTTTCAAGTAAACTGGCGCCCCCCCTGCATCTGCCCTTCCCTCGCGCGCACATCACACACATTCACCCACCAGGCGCCTAAATGCCTAGCATTTGGCGCCCTCCCTGCACATCACACACGCACAGCCACACGGCGCGCAATCACCAGACACGGGCGCCAGATTCCTAGGGAATTGGCGCCCCCTCCTGCCAGACCCACCCAAACCGAAATAGAAAGCACAAAACAGTACACTGGGCGCCACTTTGCCCAGCAAATGGCGCCCCTGCCCAGCACAACACAACTTCCAGCACATAGACACTCTACCAGGCGCCAGATTCTCAGAGAATTGGCGCCCTGCACTCTGTTTCAGCCACAACCAGCAGCCTGGCGCCAGTTTGCCCAGCAAATGGCGCCCTCTCCTTCACTTACACGCACGCACAAGAGAAATACAGCAACCAGGCGCCATTTGCCTAGGCATTTGGCGCCCCCTCCCCCTTCCAACACCCTCACCCAAATTACTTCAAACCCAATTTTCCTCCCAACAATTCATTTCTCACATAACAACACACACATAGTCATTAAATCATTACCATTAATTCATCATATTCACATGCTCATTCTCATAGAACCATTTCATCAAACATATATCATGCATAATTCACATCTCATGTTTTCACAACAACAAGCAACATGTTATGACTAAATCATACATTCCAAAACATCAATCAACATATAAACAACAACAAAATCACACAACAAATCATTCCTAGAGCTATTCCACCTATAAAACATATCCTACAAGTTATCATAGATGTAATGGAGAGTCCCCAACCTCAAATGAGTCAAAGCTTCAACCAAACACCAACAATCCACAAAATGAAGCACCCCACATCCCATTTCCAGCAAAAACCGAATTCCCTCCTCCCTAGAGTCAAAGTGAACAAAACCCCATTAATGGCAAAATGCAAACAAGAAGAAATTAGGTGTTGAAACTTACATCAATAGCTAGAGGAGGAAAAATGGAGAAGATTGATACCAAAAAGCTCTCACCTTGAGCCAAGATGGAGAAGTTCTCTCCACTTCTTCTCCTTCTCCTTTCCTTCTTCCTCCCACGGTTTCCCCTCCTTTCTCTCTTTCACTCTCTCGGTTTTCCTTTCTCATTTCCCAGCCGTAACCTTCCCCCTCTCTCAATTCCATTCATTTAAATCATCATTTAACCTTAGGCCCAACCAATTTGGGCCCTATTACTTACACCCACCTCCCCTCTTTACTACCATCACTCTTAATACTTAAACATCTCCTAACTAATAGAAATAAATCCTAACTTAATTACTCTACTTAATTAAATTAGACCCCTCATTTATTTACTACACCTCACTCTTTAAATAAATTGATTACCTTATTATTATTTAGTTATGGCCAACTAACATATTACTTAATTAAATTAGTCATAATCACTTAATTAAGTAAATTAAATTATCACCTAAATAAATTAGTTAAATACTCACCTAATTAATTTTGGGGTGTTACACAAAACATCTCTAACATATTTTATTCATCTCAAATATCTCTAACAAATGCCAACAATAAATCTATCACTAACATATCAAATAACACCCTAAACTAAATCATTACAATAACTGAATAATCTAAATCAACACTAACTTATCACCCTAAACAAAAAAAACAAAGAAAAAATGAAAGAGAGAAGAGAGCTTACTGTATTGGACCAAGAGAAGAAGACAAAGGCGAATGGAAAGGAGGCAACGACAAGTCAACAACCGTGAGCTCGACGATGGTGCTTCCTAGTTGCAGCAGAGGGAGGGAGGGAAGAGATAAGAAGAGAAGAGAGAAGAGAAGAGGGAAAATGAAATGAGGGTTTTGTCTGCGAGGAATGTGTTTATTAAAAGTTATCGAAGGACATGGTCCGCAATAGTAAAATAAGTTCTGACACATGTAATTACCGACGGGTATATCCATCAGCAATTATAAAAATGGTCAAAACTACTTTATAACTGACGGCCATGCCCCTCGGTATTTTTAAGCGGTTAAATTTTTGAATACCAACGAGCATATCGATTGGTTCTTTTCTCAGTAAATTGTGGCATCTTCCTCGCTCATTACTGACGGCCAAATCCACCTATAATGCTTGTTTTAGCAACGGGGTTGTGATCAGTCGGTAATTTATTGTTTTCTTGAAGTGTGTACTGCATTTTGCTGTTGTAAGGTTTGAACAACTTCAACTAGTTTATCCAACTTGGAATCTCGACTTGTGGTAGATCCACCAACACGTTCCATACTCACCTTTCGCTCCTTGAATGGAATGAATGCAAGAAAGATTTTAGAATAATTGAGTGGGAATACATTTTACCGTAGTCCTACGATGGGCGCCAATGTTCACATCTAGTAAACAAGATTATCAATTGGTGTAATCTAGTAATGTGAAAGATGCTAAGATCAGTCAATATTATTAACAATAGCCTCATCTTTGCCCTCTGAGGGCAAGTATACATATAAGGCGAGAATCAGGGATTGAGTATTAATAGAGGCATTAGAGTTACATTTTTTGGGAATTGAAAACCTATTAGGGTTTATAGGCCTGATTGATGAAGTGTTGTTATATATGTGTTCACGACCGCGCCGAGCTCCACTACAACACCGCGGCATCAAAGGCAAAGCGCCGAGGGACTAAGGTCTTGGAGAACCACTTATGCTCGGCCCAGTCTGTAGCAGTCGGTCCCCACTCTTGACCTAGGCGTCCTTCCGTAACTGCTCCTTTATTATGTAACTGAATTCTTAATTATGTAACGGTCATCAATTATTAGCCATGAATGATTGTAACACTATATATTTTGCCCAGAGAGGCTAATGAAGGGTTGAACAATTTTCCTATCTACGCGAGATTGTCCTTCGTTTTCTTGATTATTCTACTCTCAGAAATAGTTGAGAACATTGGCGCCCACCGTGGGGCTTTTGGAATCTTTGCGTGCATCTGACATTTGTGACATCGGCAGACATAGTCAACCGCATCTTTCTTCATTGTGGGCCAATAGTATCCTCCAAATGCAGAATTGGCCTTCACACCTCTGAAAGCAAGGCCGTCGGTGATTTTAGACGAAGGGCTCCATGACGGATCGATACGCCGACCGTCACCTTTCGTTGGCGTAATGGGTAAGAGTACAGGTTCTTATTGCAGGTACCACCGGACGGAGGGACATGACACAGACAATTGCTGGACCCTCAAACAGCAGATTGAGCAGCTCATCCAGCGTGGTCAACTTAAAAAGTATGTCAAGGCAGGCGATGAAGGGAAACCAAAGCGTTGGCCCCAAAGCCGTGCCCAGCGATCAAAAACACGCAAGCCAAGCGAGGTGAAAGAGGCAAGCGAGGCGAGCATGAGACGGCGGAAAAAGGAAGAGTCAACACGATATCTGGAGGATTCTCCGGGGGGGAGCCACATCCTCATCTCGAAGAAGATATGCAAGATCCATTCTATCGGTTTCCTCCGCGGAAACCACTTATCTTCAGAATCGATGCGGAATACCCGCAATTTCTTTTGATCGCGCAGGATTTTGAAGGTGTAAGGCCTCACTCGGATGATCCGATCGTAATCTCTCATTACTACCAGCGGTTATTCAATAGCTCGGTCGTTGGTGGATGGAGGTAGCTCAGCAAACGTCATGTACTGGTCGTGCTTTGAAGGTTTAAATTACCTGGTGGAGGCACTAAAGAGTTATCTGGAACTTTGGTTGGATTTTTACGGTGAGCGAGGTTGAGGTCATGGCTATATGGACCTAAGAACGACTTTCGCGCGAAGGAGAGTCGGCGAAAGCGGTAACTCGAGATACATGATTGTTGACTTGATTCATCATACAACATAATAGTGGGAAGGCCGACACTTAATGCTTTGATGGCGGTAGTATCATATCCCCATTTGTGTTTGAAGTATCCCCTTCCCAATGGCAAGGTAAGTGTAGTAAGGGGTGACAAAGTTGTCGCAAGGAAGTGTTATGCAGAGAGCGCAAAAGTAAAGACGGTTCAAAGGAAGGCTGGGCAAGGGGTTAGTTCCAACTGCAGTTTTCTAGACCTAGACCCTCGGTTATATGACCCGGCAAAAGAAGAGCAAAGGTTGAAACCGGTGGATACTTTGAAAGAGGTAATAATAGGACCGACCCAGCATCAGAAAACAAGAATCGGTACTAGTCTGACTCATGAACTTGAGGATCAGTTGATTAAATTTCTCTCTAGCCACACTCACATATTCGCATGGTCCCCTCAGGACATGCCAGGTATTGATCCTAACTTCATCTGTCATCGGTTATCACTAAATCCATCTATAGCACATGTAGCCCAAAGAAAGAGGAAGCAGGGCAGTGAAAATTCTGAAGCCATACGGGAGGAAACAAAGAAGCTAGTAGATGCACAATTCATAAAGGAGGTCAAGTATCCAACGTGGTTGGCCAATCCGGTGATGGTTAAGAAGTCCAACGGGAAATGGCGAATGTGTGTAGATTACACGGATCTCAACAAAGCATGTCCCAAGGATCCCTATCCCTGCACGAGTATTGATGGGTTGGTGGGCGGAGCCTGCGGTTATAAACTCCCGAGTTTCATGGATGCATACTCGGTTACAACCAAATCAAAATGAGCCGGAAGGCGAGGAGAAAACAAAGATTCATGGTAGCGTGTACAACTATTGCTACCGCGTAATGCCTTTCGGACTGAAAAATGCAGGTGCTACATATCAGCGTTTAATGGATAGAGTCTTTGAGGCGGAGATTGGGAAATCCATTGAAGTATATGTGGATGATATGGTGGTTAAGTCGGCAACCGAGGAGTCTCACTGGCGAACCTCCAAAAACTTTTCTCATCTTTGGAAAAGCATGAGTTGCGTCTCGAACCACGACAAGTGTTCTTTTGGAGTTCAAGTAGGGGAATTCCTAGGTTACGTGTTGACTCACAGAGGAATAGAGGCCAATCCAGGCAAAGTCTTGCCGAGCTATCGAGAAACCCAAGCCCAACAAATGCAAAGGAGGTCAGTTTTGGTGGCCGAATAGTGGCACTTTCAAGATTCCTCGGTCAAGCGGTGACAAAATATGACCTATGTTTCAATTGTTAAGGAAAATGCGTGAGCCCAATGGTCGGCAGAGTGCGAAGAGGCATTGGAGGTAATAAAGGCATACTTAGCCGCGCCACCAATTCTAACCCCTACACCGGGGGCTATTTTGTTGTTGTATTTATGCATTACGGAACACGCAGAAATGCGATCTTAGTCGAAGAAAGAGCTAAAGAGCAATGCCCCATTTACTATGTCAGCCGAATGTGGAGAGGTCCTGAACAACGGTACCAGAAGATTGAGAAGGTAGCCTATGCAGTCACTTTGGCGGCCAGGAAGCTTCGGCAGTACTTCATGAGCCATTCAATAATTGTCAAAACAGATTTGCCTATTCGCCAAATGCTTTCCAAACCAGATATTGCTGGAAGAATGGTAGCGTGGTCGGTTGAGTTATCAGAATATGATATCAAGTACCAGCCAAGGGGAGCAATCAAGGCGCATGCCTTAGCAGATTTTGTGGTGGAAATAGCAGGGGAACAGCCGATGGTTAAACCCCATTCCGAATATTGCTGGACTTTATCAGTGGACGGATCGTCTAACTTGAGAGGCAGTGGAGCCGGAGTCACGTTGGAGGGACCTGACAATGTGCTTATAGAACAATCGCTTCGGTTTGGTTTCAAGGCCAGCAACAATCAAGCAGAATACGAGGCGTTAATTGCTGGTATGAACTTGGCGGTAGACATGGGAGTGAAGCACCTCAAAGTTCGTAGCGATTCTCTTCTAGTCACCGGCCAGGTCACGGGGGCATTCAGTACCAAAGACGAGCTACTCACCAAATATTTGTCTAAGGTACAAGAGCTAAAACTCAAATTTGTTTCCTTTGAACTAACACATGTTCCCAGAGAACAAAATAGCAGGGCCGACATATTAGCAAAGCAAGCAAGCACTAAAAAACTTGGCAATAACCATTCAGTAATACAAGAAATGATAACCCAACCCAGCATCAATCAAATCCAAGTCTTCTCGACCGAGATTGACCACGATTCTTTGGATGACCAAGATTCTTGCTTATCTGCAGGTGAAGAGCCCGAATGTCTTGGGATGACGAGAAAAGAAAGGCGGTGAAAGCGGCTACTAATTACACCATGATTGAATCCGAACTATACAAAAGAGGTTTCTCCATGCCGCTCCTTAAATGTGTCACAAACAACAAAGCACAGGAAATACTCAAGGAGGTGCATGAAGGAGTGTGCAGTAGCCATGTTGGAGGTCAGGCTTTAGCTTCAAAAATAGTGCGTGCGGGATACTATTGGCCCACAATGAAGAAAGATGCGGTTGACTATGTCCGCCGATGTCACAAATGTCAGATGCACGCAAAGATTCCAAAAGCCCCACCAACCAACCTGCAATCAGTTTCTTCGGCTTGGTCGTTCGCTGTATGGGGTGTCGACATTCTCGGTCCATTCCCACCTGCACCGGGTTAGATGAAATTCCTGTTGGTGGCTGTCGACTATTTTACAAAATGGATAGAGGCCGAACCGGTGGCCACCATATCAGCAGAAAGGGTAAAAAAGTTCTACTGGAAGAGAATAATATGCCGGTTTGGGATTCCTGCAACCATAGTGACTGACAACGGAACGCAATTTGCCTCAGAATCAGTTGCCGAGCTCTGCAAAACTTGGAATATCTACCAAGCCTTTACCTCGGTAGAACATCCTCAAACCAATGGGCAGGCCGAGGCAGCAAACAAGGTGGTATTGGCAGGTTTGAAAAAGAGGTTAGAAGACTCCAAGGGAAACTGGGCCGAAGAACTGCCTTTAGTGTTATGGTCTTACAATACTACACCGCAGTCCTCAACGGGGGAAACTCCTTTCCGACTGACATATGGTAGTGATGCGCTCATCCCCGTGGAAATACTGGAGCCTAGCCCAAGGAGAATATTGACTACCACATGACACGACCCACAAAGACGCCGTGTTAATCTAGATCTGCTCGAGGAAACCCGAGAGATGGCTAAGGTGAAAGAGGAAGCAGCCAAATAAAGAGCAGCCAAAAGGTACAACTCCAAAGTGAGAAGGAGGACATTCAAAGCAGGTGATTTAGTTTTGCGCCGAACAACAAGAGTAGGGTCCGTGGGTAAATTGTCTCCCAACTGGGAGGGTCCATTCAGAATCAAAGATGTGGTCGGCCAAGGTGCGTTCAAGCTGGAAAAGCTCAACGGAGGAAATATCCCGAGATCATGGAACGCCACCAACCTTCGATTCTATCATAGCTGAAGATGACAAAACCCTCGGCTTTCCCAACAGGGCCGAGGAAGAAAACCGATTCTCTGTTTTGCATTATCAATAAATGTATTCTTTGTAGGAAGCCTATAGCTTCCCAAATGTACTGTTGTTTATTGAATAAAGAGAATCGAGGATTACAAATATGTTTGAAGTACCAAATTTATTTGCAACAAAATATATACAAGCAATACGTGAATGCATCTGAAAAACAAAGTCCCGAAACGGCAAGGACCGAGTAGTTGGCTCGATGTTGACCCCGGGCACCGAAGACAAAAGGACCTGCCAAGTTTGGTCCGGACTGACGAGTTCGTGTACCTCTTGAAGGCACTTCACATGACTATGAGGCGGTTAGCTGAAAAGTTAGCCGCGGAGACATGCGAAGAAACCCTCTTTGTATAGCGACACACCGACCATGACTCGCTGAAAAGCAAGTTGAGGGATCGCGTTTGCTCAAGAAATCAACGAGTTTCTAGCAAAGAGGGCCAAAAACAAGACCGCGGTAGATACGAAAGTGTCCCGCGGCACAAACCGGACGGTCTTTCACGAAACCTCCTCCTCACATAATAAAGGAGGAGAAGCATAAACCCAGCGATGCAAGTCGTGTGGAAGAAAAATAAAACCAAAGAATGCAGTAAAAACAAGTCGCTATGAAAGCACAAGGCGTGAGCGTACATTGCACTGCTATATCTTACAACATGGACGAACAGGTTCATTAAATAAAGTTACGACGAATTTCAAGTTATCAAAAGGGAAGGCAAAGGTAGTCAAAATAAAAGGTAAAATACCGAAATACATAAAGCTTCAAAATATTCAAATTACAAACTGCAGGTCGTCAAAGTTCAAATAAAACAAATTAAACATGAGGACCCTCGGAATGAGTTTTCTCGGAATCATCGGCCACCTCCCCTTCACCAACTGCCGGGATCCCATCTGCCGGATTCTCATTTACCGGAGTACCATCGGGCGATAAATCATTTAGCACCTTGTCTAGTCCATCCAAGGTCCAAGAGATGGTAGGGTTGTTCCCCTCAGCACCGTCAACACGCGGCGAAGTTTGGTTATCAAGGAGGGGAGCCATGATTTGGCCGTCATCCACGACATTATCAGGATCAAATATCTGAGGATCCAGAGCAGGAAAATGAACTTGCGCTTGAGCAAGAGCTAAGTAAAACCCGCGGCCAAACTCTGTCACCACCTGGGAAGCATAGTCAGCAGCTTCCCCCTTGGCTTTCTTTAGATCGTTATATGCCGGGATCAGTTTTTCCTTGTAGCCGGATAACTTCTGCTCTTTGGCCGCTGAATCCTTCTTCAATTGCTCATTGGCCTCGGACAAACTCTTGATCTTCAAATCCGCCACCTTCTTGTTGTGCTCATACTTCCTCAAATCCTCCTCCAAGGACTTTTTCTCTTGTTGACAGGTACTCAAATCTTTTTCCATAGATTTCAATCGGACCCCATGACTACTTCCCTCGGCCATCAATTCTCCGTAAGCACTCTCAAAGTGATGGGCAAGCATGGAAATCCAGAGACTGTAAGTCTTGATCTCTACCAAACTTTGTCGAGGCCCCATCTTCTGCACCCGCTCCACATCGCCAGGAAGTGAAACCTGATTAAGGGCCTTTGTCAGTGGATACCGCACATCCCAAGCAGTCTTCATAGGACCACTGGCCGTCCCATCCTTTACCCTCTTCACATCCAAAACTTTCCGCCAAGACGCATCCTCCATGTCTTCAGCGTCAGCCGGAGCATTGGGTTCAAATGATTTAGCCTTACCCCTAGCCGAAGTTGGGGAAACCGGGGGTTCAGATACGGATTTTGGCTTTTTGAGGGGAGGTAGTTGAGCAGACCGGTGGGAGTTTGATTTCCTTTTCTCTTTCTCGGCGGCAACATCCTTAGTGGGAGTCTTTGTAGTATCAGTATCGGTGGTATACCCTTGCTTCCGTTTCTGCTCCTCGCGAATCCGGCGTCTATCTTCCACACTCAGCGTCGACATACCGAAGAGCCCTGCAGAAACACCAAATATGAGATCAAAATCATGACAAAACATAATGGAACAGAAGACACAAAGTTAAAGTATTTACTTAGGTATGCTATAAGTCCGGCTGAGTCGTCAACTTTCTGTATAATTTGGGATGCCCAGGGGTGGTTACCCGATTGAACGTATGACCAAATCCGGTCTACGTCCTCCTGATCAGCCGAGGATAAGCTACACCTCTCAATTGTAAATTTGTTGTTTGGGTGCGAAGTCCAGTAAAGGGGGAAGTACTCAGCATTATTCTCGTCAACTAGCAAAAATGGATCACGAGGTC
The DNA here is from genome assembly GCA_020916435.1 of Oxytropis ochrocephala. NCBI lineage: Eukaryota > Viridiplantae > Streptophyta > Magnoliopsida > Fabales > Fabaceae > Oxytropis > Oxytropis ochrocephala. The sequence goes on along the minus strand of CM037094.1, from coordinate 64,412,477 downwards.
CAGCCTCCAACCGAAAGAAGCTGTCCTTGAAAGACTTATAACTACTTTTGAACACTTTCATAAAAGGCCTACGGGTGTGGTTACCTAGGGATACCCAGCGAGGAGGATCTTTAACCGCGGAACGCACGAAATGAAGAAACTTCTCACGGTGAATCGACACATTAATACACTCACACATAATCTCAAAGCGCGAACGTATGCCCAACCATTCGGATGAAGTCGAGTTGGAGCCACATTTAGTAACCCAAGTAACCCCACGATAATATTCAGAGAAGGGAACTCTAATGCCTAGGTGTTCACATAAAGTCGTGTACATATAAGTATATGGTTTACTCCCGGCCTCCGGGCAATCACATACGGCCTCGTCCGGATCATCAAGCCATAATAGCAGTGCCTTCGTCAACCGGATGACAAAGGAGTGACTGAATTCGTTCCAATGACTCCTCAGTCACCAACACAGAATGGGAGTCCAATACCTCTAAGTCAATGCTTTCTGAATAACTGCTATGATCTTCAACATCCTCCCCAGCCATTGAAGATTGGTTGAAACCGCGCTCGTGGAGCGAGAGGTTCATCATCAGAGGCAAACACAGTGTTCATAGCCTGCACACTTTGCCTAATGCAATCTAAACGACAGCGTGAACATTGCCTACCAACGCAGGAAGCATTGCTACACCTAACGCCAGAAGTAACCTCTCCCTCACTATCACTACTAATACTTATTATAGAAACCATGAATAAATCTTGCAGGTATAACTACGCAGTTCACCAAAAGACAGAAAGGAAGGGCGATAGAAACTACCAGAAGTGAAGAAGATAAGCGTACCTGAAAATGGTGGAATGACTTAAGACGCAGAAAGTGCAAGTGGTGCCTTTTTCTTGCAAGAGGCAAAGCGTCGTTTGGCTAAACAAAGGAGGAAGAGAGCGAAAGGGGGAAAAGGAGACACCCAGAGATTCAAATACAGTAATTCAGTGAACCATTCGAGTTTCGGCGATCAACGGCTGAGATATGAAGCCTGTTCGATTCCAACGGCTAGGGTAAAGCCACGTGGCTGCTATACGACGCGAGGTGTAACACCCTAAATGATTTAATTAAGCAATTGATTAAATTATTTAAAGTGTTACACTGTTTTAAATTACAATAGAATATAAAATAGTGTTTATAATTCAGTAATTTATTTTAATTGAAGGGGATGGTGGAAGAAATGGAGAAGGGGTGTAAAAAGGGCCCAAGGTGCGCTTGGCCCAATATACATATATCCAAAAGTAGAATTTTCTCTCATTTGTGCAAAAGAAAGAAAAGTTGCGAAGGGAGAAGAGAGAAAGGAGAGGAGAACGGCGCCAAACCCTAGAGAAAGGGAGAGAGAGCTTCGCAAGGGAGAAAGGAGAAGAGGAAAGCTCCATAGTTGCTGTGGTTATTGTACGTGACTCGGAGAAAGAGAGTTTCTACGGTGAATTTGAGGTAAGGAGAGTCTCACTCTATAATAGAGGGGATAATGGGTTGTATATAGATCTTAGGTTCTTATTTGATGTTATTTGATTGTTGAATGATGTATTGAATCGTTGGATTTGATGAATTGCATGATGAGATCGAGTTAGGGCTTAATGTTAGGGTTTTGATATGTTGATTCGTATTTTGAAGTGTTCTTGATGTTTAAACGTGAAATTGAAGTTGTTGGCATGATCATAACGTGTAATTGAATTGTTGTTGACGAATGATTTTGAGAAAAATTAGTTGAAATGGATTTTTGAGACATTAGGCATCCTAGGGCGCCAATTCCCTAGTGAGATGGCGCCAAGGTAATCAGAGCTTGATGAGTGGGTGTAAGTGTGTCCTTTGCCCAGGCGCCACATTCTTTGAGAAAATGGCGCCACTGTGCACCGCTTTTGCGTGTTGGGTGCGGGTGTGCCGATGTGTGGGCGCCAAATGCCGCGCCTGTGGTGCCCAGAATGGCGCTGTGTGTCCGCTAGCAGCGATCTTTGTGAGGTGTGTTTCTTTGTCTGGGCGCGAGAATGTGGGTATTTTGGGGCCCGGGAGTGAAACTTGTATTTTGAACATATTTTACCGTGCCAATTTTTGTATTCACCGCCCAAATTCATTTTTAGTGTTTTGGCTCGAGTAGTTTTGCAGTTGCAGTGTCATTTTGAAAATGTCGGTGGGAGTGATTTTGTGTGTGTTTTGGGGTCGGGAGTGAAACTTGTGTTTCAGGCACATTTTCTCGTACAAATTTGGCATTCATCGCCCAAATTCAATTTAAAATGTTTTTGCTCGAGTGGTTTCTCGAGTACAGTCTTATTTTAAAAATGTCTCGGTGGGGTGCTTTGGTGTGTGTAAATGGGGTGGTTTGGGTGAAACTTACTTTTTCGGGCATATTTCACCGTGCCCAATTTTGTATTTACTCGCCCAAAAACATTTTTAAACATTTTGGCTCGGGTGGTTTTGGTTTGAAAGTGTTGGGTGTCTTTGGGTCGGTAGGGGCGCTAAATCTGTGCGCCAGGCGCCTAGTCTGCACGCTGCAGGCCGAGATCGTGTCCGAATCGTGGTTCGAGTTTGTGTCTCAGGTCTGTGTTGCCCGGGCGCCAGTTGCTAGGAAAGTGGCGCCCGGTGGGTGTGTTGCCAGGGGCGCCAAAATCTTTGAGTTTCGGCGCGCTAGTCTTTGTGTTGCACCGGGCGCGAGAATGTGGGGAAAATGGCGCCTAGTCTTTGCCAAGTGCCTAAGAGTGTCTTTGTTTTGGTCCCTAGGTGACAGTTTGGTCCCTAGATGATTGTTTTGGTCCTAAATGGTGGTTTAGGTCCACGAGTGAGGTTGAGTACTCTAGAGGAGATTAGTCCTTGGGACTTAATGGTGTGGAGAGTGTATAATGAGGTGATTGAGCATGCCATGGGGGCATGGGCGGGGCAAGCCGGGAGGGCTATAAAATGAGATTAACACCGAGGTAAGAGTTAATGGGTGTATTGAAATTTGTTTGAGATTGTGTTTGTGTTGTACATGGAGTCTCATGCATACATTTGGTCATGATCGTAGAGTTTATAAAATGAATTGTGAAGCTTGAGGCGGTCGGGGGCGAGTCATGAGGACTCCATTATTGATGAGAATGGGAGGGCAATATTGAGAACGCAGCCGGAGGGCAAATGGTACCACATGCATAATTACATTGCATACATTCTCATGAGTGCATTGAATGTTATTGAGTCTTTGATTGGTGTGTTTGAGTATGCGTAAGCTGTGATTGTATATATTGCTTATTATCACTTTTATTATATAGTTCGAGACTCACCCTTTCTCGTTGTTGTTTACTCTGGGTAGTCATGAGTGAGGACTTGATATCTTCACTATTTCCCAGAGTCGATGCGCTCTCGACACGTAGCACCTAGGGGTTGGGGTTTTAGACTGTTATGGTTTTGTTTTTGCTCACTGTTGAGCTCTCATATATGATTCTCTATGTAACTTTGATTTCCGCTGCATGCTATGAGATTGTTTACCACGTGATTGATGGTGTTACGTATTTTGATTATGTTTATGAGATGAATTAACTGTTGAGTGTTTTAAGAGAGAGGTGTGACGCTCCATTTTATTGAGGAATGATTTATGTTATACTATTAGTGTGCTGAATGACTATGGCTAAACTGTGGTTCGCCACTAAGGTCAGGATTTCTTTCACTGGTGTATTTACAAGGGCATCACTGAGAGCCTTGCAAAGGAAGTCAATGCCTGTGGCAAGTAGTATCAGTTACCTGAGTAATCCCATAGTCAATCAGTTCACTATTTTATAACACCCTAAACCAAGAGATAACCGAAACATATTTATAAATACATACTCTGATTTTTGATTAAATTACCGGGTAGAAATGGGGTGTTACACGAGGAATGGTTGACGCAGTTCCAGAGGATCAAAACATCATTAACTGTCAAATCAAAGGTCACATCTCATCGCACGTGCTTACACGTCAATGATGACGTCGTGTATCGCCGCGGTATGATCGGAAAGACCCGGTAAAAATAAAAGCGTATGGACATATACATATTTTCATTCACAAACATATGCTCACTGTTATTCATAATACATGATACACTAACAAAAACGGCCGGCCTAGAGCCGAGCCCAATGAAAGTTAAAAATACAATTGCAGGTCTCAATACAAAAGTGATAGTCTGCGGTCACCAAAACCTTGGTAGCTCCACTAAGACAGTTGAGGCACTCCGCGGTGAACTCGGCCAGGTAAGCAGATCATCGCCCTTCGGAGTTTCTGTAGATCCACCGGAAGAAGCGGGGAAATCGGCGGCCATCCAAAGAGAGTGGTCCATGGACAAATTCTCCAAGTGTCGGGCTCATGGAAAATTCCTCTACATTGAGAAGGAACAATTAACCATTAGGCCGCGGCAATGCCACCTCGCAGACAGCCCCACCTTTGGGCTCTTCACACAATCTCAAACGAGGATAACCGGATCAACTGCAGCGAAGAACATCCACAAATGCCGGAAGTCCACGACTCCTTCTTTGAGCCCTCCAACAATCTTAACACACTGAGGGACTTTAAGATTGTGTGCAGAGCCCAAAGGGGGAGCGGCAACCTGACAAAACAAGCAAGCCATAAATATCAACAGCTTAAGGAAAAAGAAGAAGGCTCAAAGAGAAAGGAGTAGCAAATGCAAAGCGCCATGTTCCCCTTTTATAGATAAAGAATAGGAACAAGTTACAAAAGAGAACAAGTTACAAATAGGAGCATTAATGAAATGCACAGAAACGCTCGCAGCAGTCAAACACAACTCCCAAGGGGGTCAAAGCATTACTAGCAGTCAAAATCGGCAGGTAGCGTCAACCACAGTGTTCGGCTTATACTCAACAACAAGGAGAACCGGGAACCGACAAGCAGGCGTACTTTTGAGCGACTTCATGTTTCACATTCATCGCTCGAGGGACTGTGTTCACGACCGCGCCGAGCTCCACTACAACACCGCGGCATCAAAGGCAAAGCGCCGAGGGACTAAGGTCCTGGAGAACCACTTATGCTCGGCCCAGTCTGTAGCAGTCGGTCCCCACTCTTGACCTAGGCGTCCTTCCGTAACTGCTCCTTTATTATGTAACTGAATTCTTAATTATGTAACGGTCATCAATTATTAGCCATGAATGATTGTAACACTATATATTTTGCCCAGAGAGGCTAATGAAGGGTTGAACAATTTTTCTATCTACGCGAGATTGTCCTTCGTGTTCTTGATTATTCTACTCTCAGAAATAGTTGAGAATAATATGCATATATAGATAGATAGTGCAAACCAACCCCAATCGCCGCCACCACCATGCTAACCTAATCGCAGCCCCAACCCAACCCTGCCTCCACCACCACCCTTCTATCACCATTACTCTTCACCCCACCCCCTCCGATGCAGATCGACATAGCAAGAGGAAACAGAAACGCTCCAGAACAAACCAACCGCAACCATCGACACTCCAACCGCAACCGCAATGCTCCACTTATCAGTTTGGACCTCTATTCATAATTGGAAGGGAAGTGCGTTTATGGATTCCCTTGTTGGAGTGGCACATTTTAGAACCCATATTAGGTTGGATTCTAAGAGGGTTGCGAGATTGAAGTATCTTCTGTGAATGACAGTCACATGGTGTCTTTGGACTCACCTAAACCATGTTCTCTTTAAGGATCAAGTTTTCAATTCTCAGGTGGTAGTCAATTAATCATGTTAAAACTATTTCTTGGAGCTGCTTCATTAGTATTGAAGGCTGCAATTCAACTTTGAAGATTTTCGGTTAGTGGGGAAACCCTGTTGTTTGTATGAACTCAGTGTAATTTAGTCTTTTGTCTCATTTTTCCTGGGGTACTATTTCCTCTTTGGGTCTTTTTACCATGGGATTTTGGCCTAGGGAGGTTTTAATGAGGTCTCTTTTATTTATAACGGTTGGGATACCCGTTTGCATCCCCTTTAATAAAAAAATTTGCTTATAAAAAAAAACTATGTTCAGCTATTCAATGTTGTGGTGTGATCATTTGTTTAGGTCTTCCATGGTTATTAAAATCTACTTATCTCTCGGCTATAAATAGTTAAGGGTATTATTAACAAATCAATAATTATTATTAATTTAAATTATCAAAACGACAAAAGAAAATTATTCTTTAAAATCCAACATATTTTATGAAACGAAGGGAGTAATAGGCAAAAACATAGTCTCATAATTTGCTTTAGGGAAACTTAGCCTAGGTGTAAGAATGCCTATGATCAGGAAGAATATATCAACATTACACATGATTTGACGAACATTAAGAAATTAAAAGTTACATTTATGTTTTTTTATTTATAAAAAAGGTGACATTTGTTTTTTTTTCTTAAGATATGCAAAGGTGACATTTGTTAAATACTTAAATTAAACAATTAATTAAAAGAACAAATAGACAAAGATCGATTATGCTTGATCGGCTAAGTAGTAGGGATCCTCAATATCAAGAAAATAAGAGTGACGAATTTACTAATGGATATGAGAAGTTAGACATACGAAGGACGTACGAAGTATCCAATTCACATGGGATGAATCATGAAAATAAAATGGTATGTATATTCGACGGTGTGTGCGCACCGACTCAAGTACATTTATAACGTCCAACAAGTAGAATATGAATTCCTTTAATTATACACCTTTTATTTTAATATTTATTTATATTTAGATTTTTATGGCATGCAAAGTGGGTTCGGTACCTTTTAAGTTCTTGGGGGTTCCGGTTGGGGCCAATCCAAGAAGGGCATCAACATGGCAACCGGTGATTGAGTCCATGAAGGCTAGATTGTCCTCATGGAGAAGCTCAAAATTATCCATTGGTGGGAGAGTAACTTTAATCAATTACGTGCTTTCCTCTTTACCGTTGTACTTGTTCTCTATGTTCAAGGCTCCTAAAAAGGTCATAGGTGAAATACAAAAATTGCAAAGGAGGTTTTTGTGGGGTGGTGATGATGAAAAGAAGAAAATTGCGTGGGTTAAATGGGAAACAGTGTGCAACCCGAAACACTTAGGAGGGCTAGGAGTAAAGGATCTTGAGGTGTTTAATTTATCGCTCATTGCAAAATGGAAATGGAGGCTACTGTCGGAGGATGATACTCCCTTATGGAAGAAAATTTTGAATGTAAGGTACGGTGATATTTGCACTTGGAATGGTGAGCTGCCTCCAGCAGCGGTTGTAAGTAAAACATTGTTATGGTGGCGTGATCTGGTGTGTATAGGTGACAACTTAACGATTGGAAGAGGCTGGTTCGAATATGTGACAAAGTTGAAGCTGGGAAATGGTTCTAAAGTGAAGTTCTGGACAGATAAATGGGTAGGAAACGAGACGTTGGCAGAATTATACCCCTCGGTCATGGACGTTTCTGGCAGGAAAGAGTGTACGGTGGCGGAGATTGTAACACCCCCCTTATATTTAAAAGTAATTAACTAATAAAATCAGAGTTTTAAAAAAAAAAAACTTTCCACGCACCTCAAAGAGGGTGGTACATTTAATGAAAACAACATCGACATATTTAGAAATCCAAACTCATCATATGCATAAAATGTGTATCATAGTCACATGGATTAAACCATCAAAACAACCTGTTTAACGTTTACAGTAATCCATCAAATAGTTTGCAGCACAGCGGAAATAAAATTGAGTTCACATACTCAATACATAGGTTCAAAATAAGTTCAATACATAACCATAATAAAGCGATACTAAGATCCCAACCCCGGTGTTACTATCAGAGCTGACTCGATAAAACCCAAGAGGCATGGCACCATCACTCGGAATCACCTGTTTGTCGCCACGAGAGCAGGCAACAAGAAATGCTAGGGTGAGTCTCTTTACATAAATTATAACAAGTAAGATAAGCATTATAATTAGAAAACATCTAGGCAACCACAATACACAATAATAGATGAATCAACCATCAACAATATCTTATGCAAGTATGAGTATATGCATGTGTGCAATATGCATGTGGATCCATAATCATCACCTCATTTGGCCGAAGCCACATCATCCTACATCCTTCGTCACGTAATGCATATGAAATATGTGACACCATGACAATGCATTAACAACATCACAATTCATCACCACAATTATTTAACTCACCATTTTTGGCGAAGCCACATCATCATTCATCATTCACCTCAACTATTAATCATCACCTCATCAATTATTAATCATCACCTCATCAACTATTAATCATCACCTCATCAATTTATTAATCATCACCTCATCATTTATTAGATTAAATCCCACCTAAGGCCCAAACCCCTCATAAGGACCTTTTCTTCACTTAGGGACCATTTTTGACACACCAAAAATTAATTTAGGGACTTAGGAAAATATTTGGCATATTGGGACTAGTTAGACACTAAGGGACTATTTTGCCACGCCAAGGATTAATTTAATTCTTAGGGACTAAATTGTCACGCCAAGGATTAAATTAATTCTTAGGGACTAAATCGTCACTTAGACACATTTAGGTACCTAGGCGCCAAAGGGCAGCCAAAATGGCGCCCCATAACTCAACAACTTCAGCCCACACTCACACACTAGCACAGGGCGCCAAGTTGCTAGTAAACTGGCGCCCCTCCCTGCATCGGTCACCCTTGCACACACACACGCCACTGGGCGCGATTCCTAGGAATCGCGCCCCCGCCAAACCACCTGCATCGAACACCACCACCCAAAGCAGAGAGCCCGGGCGCCTATTTGCCTAGCAAATGGCGCCTACCCAAAGACCACCATCACACAGGCCCCTAAACACTCCACCAGGCGCCAATTCCTCAGTGAAATGGCGCCCTGTACCTGTTCAGCCCGAGACCCAGCAACCTGGCGCCAGATTGCTTAGCAATTGGCGCCCCCCCCTTCCAACCTACACCCAACACACTTCAAAACCTAATTTCTTCCAAACAAATTATTTCTCACATAACCACACCAACATAGCCATTGAATTATTAATACTAATCATCATATTTACATGCTCATGCTCATATAACCAAATCATCAAACATATACTATGCATAAATCACAACTCATGCTTCCATAGCAACAATCAACATGTTATAACCAAAACAAACATTTCAAACATAAATCAACATGTGAGCAACACAAATTCACACAACACATCATTTCTAGAATTATTCCTACTACAACACACATCCTACAAGTTATCAAAAATGTAATGGAGATTCCCCTAACCTTGGGTGAGCTAAAAACCCTCAAGCAAGCACCAAAGTCACTCAATGAAGCAAGCCTTCCCCCAATTCACAGCTAGGCCGAATGCTCCCTCTCTCTTGGGTGTAATGGAATTCAAAAATAACAAGGATTAGCTTATGTAACTCATGGGAATGGAACATGGAATGGAAATAAGGGTGTTTAGGACCAAAGCCTTCACTTACCAACACAAAACTTGAGAAAAGTTTCCTCCTTTCTCCTCTTCAAGCTGAAAACGTGAGTCTCCTATCTTTGGGTAGCCTTGAAAATTCAAAATACAAGGAATGAGCTCATGGAAACTCAAGGAAATGGAATGGGAAGAAGAAATGATGAAGAATGAGATCAAAATCTCACTTACCAACCAAGAATCAAGAAAAGCTCTCACCTTTCCTCCCTCTCCTTTACGCAGCAGCTGTCCTTCCTCTCTCCCCACTCCCTTCGTTGCTTTCTTTCTTTCAAATGAGGGTTTGGTTACTTTAGCTTGGACCCCTAACCTTTATGACTAGAATTGGGCCTAAATAATGGCCCTTGGGCCTTATTCTCCACTCCTACTATTAATTCATCACACCTCCTGGAAATAAAATAAATCCAACTCAGTACTCCTACTTAAAATAAATTAGACCCCTTTTAGGTAAAATAAACCCAACTTAATTAATCAATTTAATTAAGTGTTGCAAGCCTTAAATAACTTAATTAATTAAATAATTAAATTATTTTGGGCGTTACAACTCTCCCCCACTTAAAGAATTTCGTCCTCGAAATTACCTGAATCGAACAACTCTGGATAAGCCTCCTTCATCTTGCTCTCCAACTCCCACGTCATGCTTTCTCCCACAGCTCCTAACCAAACTACCTTCACTAAATTGATCTCTTTGCCTCTTAAGACCTTCACCTCACGATCCTCAATTCTGACTGGCATTGTCTCAACCGTAAGGTTCTCTCTCACCTCCACATCGTCCATTTGCACTACATGAGATGGGTCTGGCACATACTTCCGCAACTGAGACACATGGAATACATCATGCAGATTAGCAAGATTAGGTGGCAAGGCCACCCGATAAGCAACTTTCCCAACTCTCTCTGAAATCTGATATGGTCCAATAAAACGTGGAGTTAACTTCTTAGACTTCAACGCACGGCCTACACCTGTCGTTGGAGTGACTCTCAGAAATACATGGTCACCAGCCTGAAACTCTAGCTCCTTCCTTCTCTTATCATGGTAACTCTTCTGTCTACTCTGTGAAGCCTTCATCTTCTCTCTAATCATCTTCACTTTCTCTGTGGTCTCACGCACCAACTCAGGACCTAGCACCACACTTTCTCCAGTTTCGTACCAACACAATGGAGTCCTACACCTCCTCCCGTACAATGCCTCAAAAGGTGCCATTCCGATACTCGAATGAAAACTGTTATTGTAAGTGAATTCAATCAGTGGCAAATGTGAATCCCATGAACCCCCCTGCTCAAGAACACATGCTCTTAACAAATCCTCAAGTGATTGAATTGTCCTCTCTGTCTGCCCATCTGTCTGGGGGTGATATGCTGAACTCAACCTCAAACTTAGAACCATACAAATAATGTCTCCAAATCTTCAAGGCAAAAACAATTGCCGCAAGCTCCAAATCATGAGTGGGGTAATTCCTTTCATGAGTTCTCAACTGTCTTGAGGCATACGCCACAACCTTACCATTTTGCATCAAAACACCTCCTAGACCCATTTTAGACGCATCGCAATATACAACAAAAGGTTCTCCTGACCTAGGCAATGTCAACACGGGTGATGTTGTCAACCTTCTTTTCAATTCTTGGAAACTTTCTTCACATTTGGAATCCCACACAAATGCCTTTCCTTTGCAAGTCAATTGAGTTAGCGGAAGTGCCAACTTTGAAAACCCCTCAATAAACCTTCTATAATATCCCGCCAATCCAAGGAAACTTCTAATCTTCGTAACTGACTTAGGAGCCTCCCACTGCATCACCGCATCAACTTTGGATGGATCTACCGCAATCCCATCACCAGAAATAATATGACCTAGAAAGCTCACTTCCTTCAACCAAAAGTCACACTTTGACAGTTTAGCATACAATTTTTTCTCTTTCAACACTTCTAGCACTAACCTCAGATGCTCTGCATGATCCTCTTCGGACTTGGAATACACCAAAATATCATCTATGAAAACCACCACAAAACGATCCAAGTAGTTATGGAATATACGGTTCATGTACTCCATGAATACCCACGGTGCATTAGTGACACCAAAGCGGCATCACAGAATACTCATAATGCCCATATCTCGTCCCGAATCTTTGTCTTTTGAATATCCTCATCTTTCACTTTAATCTGATGATAGCCCGATCTCAAATCAATTTTGCTAAACACCTTAGCACCAACTAGCTGATCCATCAAATCGTCAATTCTCGGAAGTGGATACTTGTTCTTGATTGTTACTTTGTTCAGCTGTCTATAATCAATGCAAAGTCGCATACTTCCATCTTTCTTCTTCACAAAAGTATCTGGCGCTCCCGGGGTGACACACTAGGTCTTATGAATTTCTTCTCAAGTAAGTACTCAACCGACTCTTCAACTCGGATAATTCGGATGCGGACATCCTATATGGAGCCATGGACACGGGTCTAGTGCGTGCACAAGATCAATACCAAACTCTACTTCTCTTTCAGTGGCACATCCGGAATTTCGTCGGGGAAACACTTCAGGGAATTCACGAACTATTGGCAACTCTTCAATCTTAGCTTGGCTCTCAACGGACAATGATGCCATCAATGAAAACAACTTAGCTTCCTCTTTCAAAACTCTATGCAGTTGACCAGAATGTAACATGCGCGATTCTTCCTCCTTAGAAGAAGGAAAGCTCACGGATCTACTAGCACAATTAATATGCACTTGGTTATCAACTAACCGATCCATACCAAGAATGATGTCCAAACCTCCTAAAGGCAAGCAAATAAGATCAACAAGAAACTCTCTCTGCAAAACTGACGGACAGAGGACATCTAGCACACATTAGGGATGTAGTTTACCGAACCTTTGTTTGGGGGTATCAATAACCATGTCCCTTCTCATTGTAGACAAAACAAGACCCAAATTCTCAGCACACAAAGCAGCAATGAAAGAATGTGTTGCACCAGTATCTACAATAGCTATTAAAGGAGTACCATTAATGAAACATGTACCTCTAATTTCGTTGTCCCCTCGGATCCCGCCAAAGCAAATACCTTCCCTTTACCCGCTTCCTTCTTGGACTTGGGACATTTTGCACTAACATGCCCCACCTCATGTGAGATAAAGCAAACAACTTCTTTCTTCTCACGGGCATTAGACTTGTGACCTCTCATCCACACTTGTAACAACGAACTTCGGGCACTCAATGCTCTTATGGTAAGCTTCTTGCAAGAAAAGCATACCATACTGCAGGCTCCCACTCCCCACTTGAACTCTTACCCTCCTCACCGCCTTCCATTTCCCTTTGCCTCCACTCACATCGTATGGTTTCCCTCGGAATTGAGCATTCTTCTTCTCTCTTACCATCTTGTAGGGTGCAGCAAAGATTGTCTTCTTCATAAATTCTCGCACTTGTCCACTAGCTTGGCAAAGTCTCGAATTTCACGGTATCCAATAGCCTTCTTAATGTCGGGATGCGCCCATTTTCAAACTTCACACACTTGGAGAATTGAGTGCAGTCATTTTCATAATAGGGACAAAACTTGACTAGTTTCTTCAAATTTGGTGCATACTCACCACCGATTTGTTGCCTGCTTGATTCAAGAAATTCTACCTCCTTTTAGCCCTCACATCCTCGGATAATACTTTCTAGTGAACTCTTCCTTGAAGACCTCCCAAGTGATTTCCTCCTCGCAGCCTTCTAGTCTTTGTTTCTTCCTCAACCACCAATCGTGCGCTCTTCCTTCAAAGATGTGGGTCCCAAACCTCACTTTACGTGCGGAGTGCATGCCATCACACGGAAAATACGCTCAATCTCCCTTAGCCAAGTCAGAGCTCGTCGGGTCATACCTACCCTTGAAGGTAGGCGGGTTCTCTCATTTGAAAAGTGGCTAGCTTACGGTCCTCGGCGTCATCTCTACCACCCCCTCCGCTCCCCATGCTTTGTCTGCATGGCTTGCGAAAGCCTCGGCTAGAGCAAAGATCAATCCTTCGGGCCATTCTCAACCTAACACTGCAAAGAATAACATTCGTTAAGAAACAATTAACACTACCTAATTGTCATAGATACTATGACAGACTCATGGCCGGCCTATTGCATCGAATCGCTCCGATACCACTAATGTAACACCCCCCTTATATTTAAAAGTAATTAACTAATAAAATCGAGTTTTTAAAAAAACTTTCCACGCACCTCAAAGAGGGTGGTACATTTAATGAAAACAACATCGACATATTTAGAAATCCAAACTCATCATATGCATAAAATGCGTATCATAGTCACATGGATTAAACCATCAAAACAACTTCGTTTAACGCTTACTGATAATCCATCAAATAGTTCATAAAGACAATGGAAATAAAATTGAGTTCACATACTCAATACATAGGTTCAAAATAAGTTCAATACATAACCATAATAAAGCGATACTAAGATCCCAACCCGGTGTTACTATCGAGTGACTCGATAAAACCCAAGAGGCATGGCACCATCACTCGGAATCACTGTTTGTCGCCACGAGAGAGCAGTGCAACAAGAAATGCTAGGGTGAGTCTCTTTACATAAATTATAACAAGTAAGATAAGCATTATAATTAGAAAACATCTAGGCAACCACAATACACAATAATAGATGAATCAACCATCAACAATATCTTATGCAAGTATGAGTATATGCATGTGTGCAATATGCATGTGGATCCATAATCATCACCTCATTTTGGCGAAGCCACATCATCCTACATCCTTCGTCACGTAATGCATATGAAATATGTGACACCATGACAATGCATTAACAACATCACAATTCATCACCACAATTATTTAACTCACCATTTTTGGCCGAAGCCACATCATCATTCATCATTCACCTCAACTATTAATCATCACCTCATCAATTATTAATCATCACCTCATCAACTATTAATCATCACCTCATCAATTTATTAATCATCACCTCATCACTTATTAGATTAAATCCCACCTAAGGCCCAAACCCCTCATAAGGACCTTTTCTTCACTTAGGGACCATTTTTGACACACCAAAAATTAATTTAGGGACTTAGGAAAATATTTGGCATATTGGGACTAGTTAGACACTAAGGGACTATTTTGCCACGCCAAGGATTAATTTAATTCTTAGGGACTAAATTGTCACGCCAAGGATTAAATTAATTCTTAGGGACTAAATCGTCACTTAGACACATTTAGGTACCTAGGCGCCAAAGGGCAGCCAAAATGGCGCCCCATAACTCAACAACTTCAGCCCACACTCACACACTAGCACAGGGCGCCAAGTTGCTAGTAAACTGGCGCTCTCACGCGCCGGTCACCCTTGCACACACACACTGCCACAGGGCGCCAGATTCCTAGGGAATTGGCGCCCCCCCGCCAAACCACCCAGACCGAACACCACCAGCCCAAAACAGAGCCCTGGGCGCCTATTTGCCTAGCAAATGGCGCCCTACCCAGCACCACCATCACACCAGCCCCTAAACACTCCACCAGGCGCCAATTCCTCAGTGAAATGGCGCCCTGTACCTGTTCAGCCCGAGACCCAGCAACCTGGCGCCAGATTGCTTAGCAATTGGCGCCCCTTCCAACCTACACCCAACACACTTCAAAACCTAATTTCTTCCAAACAAATTATTTCTCACATAACCACACCAACATAGCCATTGAATTATTAATACTAATCATCATATTTACATGCTCATGCTCATATAACCAAATCATCAAACATATACTATGCATAAATCACAACTCATGCTTCCATAGCAACAATCAACATGTTATAACCAAAACAAACATTTCAAACATAAATCAACATGTAAGCAACACAAATTCACACAACACATCATTTCTAGAATTATTCCTACTACAACACACATCCTACAAGTTATCAAAAATGTAATGGAGATTCCCCTAACCTTGGGTGAGCTAAAAACCCTCAAGCAAGCACCAAAGTCACTCAATGAAGCAAGCCTTCCCCAATTCACAACCAGCCGAATGCTCCTCTCTCTTGGGTGTAATGGAATTCAAAAATAACAAGGATTAGCTTATGTAACTCATGGGAATGGAACATGGAATGGAAATAAGGGTGTTTAGGACCAAAGCCTTCACTTACCAACACAAAACTTGAGAAAAGTTTCCTCCTTTCTCCTCTTCAAGCTGAAAACGTGAGTCTCCTATCTTTGGGTAGCCATGAAAATTCAAAATACAAGGAATGAGCTCATGGAAACTCAAGGAAATGGAATGGGAAGAAGAAATGATGAAGAATGAGATCAAAATCTCACTTACCAACCAAGAATCAAGAAAAGCTCTCACCTTTCCTCCTCTCTCCTTACTGCAAAGAAATTATCCTTCCTCTCTCCCCACTCCCTTTGTTGCTTTCTTTCTTTCAAATGAGGGTTTGGTTACTTTAGCTTGGACCCCTAACCTTTATGACTAGAATTGGGCCTAAATAATGGCCCTTGGGCCTTATTCTCCACTCCTACTATTAATTCATCACACCTCCTGGAAATAAAATAAATCCAACTCAGTACTCCTACTTAAAATAAATTAGACCCCTTTTAGGTAAAATAAACCCAACTTAATTAATCAATTTAATTAAGTGTTGCAAGCCTTAAATAACTTAATTAATTAAATAATTAAATTATTTTGGGCGTTACAGAGATGGGCTCGTGGGAGAGTTCAGGTTGGATAAGGGACTGGCAGTGGACTGCAGCTGCTGCTGCAGTAGAACCCGAGGCAGTGGGTATGTTGACAGACATGTTGCGTGGAATACAGCTGCAGAATAATGTGCCGGACAGGTTCATATGGTTGCCTGACACGATCCGTGGATTCACGGTGAAGTCGTGTTACGAGTGGGTGAGTAATTACCTCCCTGGAAATGTTCTACTGCATGTGGATCCGATGGTGCAGGCCTGCAGTTCACTTTGGAAATCTGATCTTCCTTCGAAAGTGTTGATATTCAGCTGGAGGTTGTTGATGGACAAGCTGCCTACTAGAGAAAATCTGCACTCAAGAGGTATTTTGTCTTCTCCTTACGAGTTGTCTTGCGTTTTCTGCTTCCAGGAGATTGAGTCTGCTGCACATGTTTTTTGTGGTTGTCCGTTTACACGTTCGGTTTGGCATGGTATTTTTCTATGTTTGAACTTGGATGGAACATTGGAAGATGAGGTAATAGCATCCTTTCAGCAGGTGGGTGGGTGTGTGAAGGGGAAGAAAGCATGCAGGATCAAACACATTTTTTGGGTTGCTTGTGGATGGCTAGAAATAGGACTATGTTTAAGGGTGTGGTAGCTAATGTAAACTCTATCATCAACTCCATTAAGTTTGTATCATGGAGTTGGTAGGAAGGGGAGAAATAGTGGGGTATCTTTTTCAGATTGGTGTAATTGCCCCTTGGGGTGTGTATCATCATTGTAATCATCCCCCTCTATTGAGGTACTCTTTTCCCTTCTTGGGTCTTTTTCCCAAAGGGTTTTGGCCCAGGGAGGTTTTAATGAGGCATCTCCCCTTCTCTTTCCTTTGTAAGGGTTGGGTGCACCCCTAGTGCCCCCCTTATATGCATCTCTTGATTACCCAAAAAAAATATGATCTCAAAGATAATATCACGTTATTCAACGGTCGGATTAGTAAATTTCATTTTATACGCAAAGTTATTAGTTGGTGTAAGTCGCTAAGTTTGACACCTAGTGTCAATATATCCTATATATATATATATATATATATATATATATATATATATATATATATATATATATATATAACTTTTTACGTACTGCAAATATAATAATAGACTTATAATGATGATAAACCCTAAAAAATAGTAATGTTTAAAGTAAAAATCAAAGATAATTTATATATACATACAAAAATTGGGATTAAAATACTTTAGTTTATTTTAATGAGGATAGAGAAGAATTTTATGAAAAAAATGACGGTAAAAACGACAAAAAAGTGAGACACTATATGTTGTAAAGTTAAACGCTGCAACATCTGAAAAAATGCTGAATACTAGCGAAAAATGCTAAGCGCTGGTGCTTACCAAACATATTAGTTGTCAATCGTTAGTCAAATACGTTATCCAATAGCAGATGAGAGTTGCCGAACAAAGCTTTCAAGTAGCGTCTAAAAAAATGCTATAAGCTATAATGAAAAAATGTTACTTCCTCCGATCTCTTTAGGCAAACAGTTCAAAGAAAGTTGATTTATGTGGTCTCTATTTTGGACTAAATACATCAAATATTTTGATAAACTAATTTACCCTCTATGAGAACCTGTAGAGACAAATCATTCGAGGTGGCAGAAATCCATTTAAGAGATTGACCTCTCTCAACAGATATTTTTCCATATATACGCACCGACAGGGAATCAAACTCAGGACCAAATGGTTAAGGGACACAAGTATCTAACACTTGTGTCCCAGAAAGGTATGTAGCTCAATATCCCTACTTATAAGGGACATAAATGAGTTGCAACTTGCAAGAAGGAGGTTCATGGTTCGAATCCAGTAAACTAACATTTCTCTTGTATTTCCTAACTAATTACTTGTTGATTTTCTTACTCTTTGAATGTTTGCTCTCTACAGGGGTTGCAAGAAATAATTTTGGGGGTGCAAGTAGAAGGTTTCACGCCCTCTTCTTTCAGCCCAGTCCAATTCCTAGAGAACAAGTTACCAAACAAAAAATTGCAATCGGGTTAAAGCGGCACATGAACCCAGGTAAAATGGATTGCACACGGGTTACACATGACCCAAAGTATATATGAGTTTCTTTAACCCTAACGCATCGTTTCTTGATCATTGTCACTCTCACTCTCTCGTCTTCTTCTTTGTCTCTCTCTCTCTAAAACCTAGCAAGCTCTGCTAGGGTTTGATCTTGATGGTTGACCCTGAAACTCAAAGCGAAGCTTCGATTAACAACAAGGAACCGGTATAACGCTTTTTCCCTTTGGTTCCTCTCCCCAATTTCTTTCTGTTTTGAAACCCTAACTTTGCGAAGGCTAACTAGGGTTTCTTTTATGTTGCATGCGCTATTTCTGGGCAAATCAAGTCACGAACAACCAAACCAAGGTACACGACCTCTCTTAAACCCTTTGTTTATGTTTTCTTTGATGTTTCAGAAACCCTAACTATGATTTCTGATGTTTGCAAGTCGTAAAACACTAATGCTTTGCGTTTTTCCTCTTCTGTTTACGCTTTTACACACAAACCCTAACTAGTGTTGTGATTGCTTGTATGTAGTTGGAGCAATGGTCTTGAGAACACGCCTAGTTCTCAAACCTTCAGATACAAAATTTGTAACAAAGGTAAACCCTAATCTCACTCGATCTCACTGCTTGCCTTAATTTCAGTCATTGAAATTCTCTCACTAATCCTTTATTTTCTTTATTACGAGGATACAACCATTTGTTGATGAACCTCTACCTCTCAAAGAACTCAAGGATGAAGAAGGAGCTAACGGTACAACAAGTATATAGGGTAGCATACAATAAAATAGCATAGAACTTAGGAAAATTAAAACTGTAAGAACTATTGTATTGATTGCTGTAAAAAATGACTGGACTGGACATTATATACAATTTGTAGAGGTAGTTAGGTTTGTTATGTAGAACAAACTTAGCAGCGTAGTTAGTTAGTTAGTTTGTTAGAAAAAAATTATATTTTTTTCATTTGGAACCTAACAGTCATAATTAGCCCAACGGCTATTAAAACTAATCTAAGAGATATAGGATTACAAGTTCTATCATTACTAACCCCTAATATATGCCTATTAAAAAAATATCAACCACTTGTATCACGAATTTATTCACTATAAACCGCAATTTGACTTGTCAAATAAACATAGCCTTAGAACCTAAAATCAAACTAAGAAAACACGTATTGAGGCGTAAAGGTTTAAGTAATCCACACAGGTCAGTAGGTCACAGCTCACACCAGTGCATCATGGCCGTCAAAAGAGATTTAGTTTGCCGCCAATTAAAGGTGGTGCATTTATGGAGAGAAAGGTCAACACAGAGGTTGACATGGAAATATTATTATTAAAAATGTTGACTAATTAAGGATAAAATAAAATTTGAAAGAAATTAAACTTACAAAATACAGTACATACTTAGGAGAGGTTTATCTGCCCCAGAGCAGATTCATGGAACAACAAAATCTTGGTCTCACATGACATGATTTTATAATTCTAAACAGTTATTGTGGCGGTGTACTTTGATTTTATTGAATGTCTGCCATGTCAACGTAACACTGAAGCTTGAACTATATACATGTATATTCGACAACAAAATTAATGTAACACTTGACATATATCTTTTTCTATAATATCCCCACCTCCTACACAAGTTTGTCATTAAAACATTCATTTGAGGCATAGCCACGGTTAGTGATGTCAATTTTTGATGCGGAACCCAAGAACGTCAAATAAATCAAATTTTATTAAAATCAAGATAAACTTTCTTTTTATTTTAAGATGTAATAATTATAGTTTAATTAGGATTATGTTTTATTTTATGATTGACATTAGAGTATTTTGGTATTTGTGTGTATGCAACTTTGGCCTAGGCACCATGGTTTGCAAGGTGTGTAGTTTAGGCACAACCCTAGGTATTTAAGCAACTTTTGTAAATTTATTTCACAACTTTGATGAAATAGAATTGTGAGATTAATTAGAGAGTGTTTCTCTAGGGTTCTTCTAATTAGAACCAAATTTGAGTCTTATCAAGAGCCTCTTACTCTTTTCGTGATTCTACCTTGATCTTTAATCCTCTTGGATGTGACGATTTCTCCATCTTCTTGCCTAATCTGTTTGTATGTTTCTTCCCCTTTGTCTTTTTAGCTTGTTTGTTATTTTTGATTCAAGAAATACACTTGATTAGATCCTTCATCTAACATGAAATTAGTTAGTTCGTTATCAAAGTGGTATCAGAGCTAGGTTATGCAGATGGTGAATCTAATAAATACACTTTTGTTTACAATAAAATAAAATTTACTCTTCACCCTCTTAGTCCAAAAAATGCTAAAGAAGACATGTTGGCTTTGAAACTTAAAATAGTAAAAGAGAAAGAACAGTTGAGAGAAAATAAAAAGGAGAACGAGGTGAAAAGAGCATTGTTGGTAAGACCTATGCTTAAACTTGAAGTTCCATTTGATTGTTTGTCTTTTTATACTAACAATTTTCCTAGTGTTGTTGATCTCTTTCTGAGCATGCATAGGGATGAATATTCAAGAAAGGTACCCCATGGTTTGGTGCTATATGGCGCTACCCCCAACTTACTAGTTTCTATGAAAAGCCTTATGCTTGAAGAAGTTAATTCCAAGGAAGTTTCATTTGGTTTGATTCCTTCCACAAGTGCCAAATCAATTAAGCTTCTAAATTCATGATGATCAACTTTTATGTTGCATTGCTTAAGTTTTACTTCTCCCGCGTGCTTGAAAATCTTGCAAATTTTCAAACTTATGTCTATTGCCTAAGTTTGAAAATTAGAGGCCTCGCGTGGGGTCAAGTATTCCTCCAAGCATGAAAGGAGAAAGACACAATGTTGTTAATTCAATGTTCAAGCCAAGAAATGTAAATTTGGTTATAGGTATCTACTACAAAATGTATAAATTGTTTCCTATCTTTTACCTTTCATTGTTTACTTTTGAATGGAGTTGAGTGTTTCTTATCATTGTCAAATGTGTATTGATTTTTCCCAATTTCCATTTGATCCCGGAGGTACATTGGTATTGATTTGAGTTCTTTCTTTTTGTAGGATACAACAAAGATTAAATTCGAGGTCGAATTTCTTCAAGAAGGAGAGAATGATGCGGACCGCAAGAGCGTCAAGGAAATCAAATTTTATTAAAATCAAGATGAACTTTCTTTTTATTTTAAAATGTAATAATTATAGTTTAATTAGAATTATGTTTTATTTTATGGTTTACATTATAGTGTTTTGGTATTTGTGTGTATATATGCACCTTTGGCCTAGGCACCATGGTGTGCAAGGTGTGTAGCTTAGGCACAATCCTAGGTATTTAAGCAACTTTTGTAAATTTATTTCACAACTTTGATGAAATAGTATTGTGAGATTAGAGAATGTTTCTCTAGGGTTCTTCTTAGAACCAAATTTGAGTTTTATCAAGAGCCTCTTACTCTTGTGGTGATTCTACCTTGATCTTATCATGGATGTGGCGATTTTTCCATCTTCTTGCCTAATCCATTTGTATGTTTCTTCCCCTTTGTCTTTTTAGCTTGTTTGTTATTTTTGTTTCAAGAAATACAATTAGTTAGATCCTTCATGCATCTAACATGAAATTAGTTCGATCATTATCAATTTCTTCCGATACGAAGGAATCTTCATAGGGATTGCCCCGCTTAGAGCCCCGCAAGATTTGTTGTAACGACAAGCGGACAACCAGGGCCGTCTTAAACAATTTGGGGGCCTTGTGCAACTCTGGAAAAATGGGCACCTAATTAAAAAAAATCAAATAAATCAAAAAAACTTTAAAGTACTTTATTTAGATTGTAAATAACATCTCGATACAACCTCAACATAGTATCAACCTTCTATCTACTTAAAAAGAGTCATGATCTACTATTTTTTGAACCAAACTCATCAACAAAGTATTCATATTGTATTGTCTCCAAAAGATTATTTTCAACTGCTATCAATGTTAATCCATTAAGCCTTTCTTGTAACACGGTAACTGTCACAGAAATAGTAAACAAAATTCACTACGCCAAATTTAAGAATTTTCAGCGTTTTTTTTGGGCATTGGTAGCGTTTTAAAACGCTAGAGAAGCTGGCGCTACTAATGCGTACACCCCATTAGTAGCGTTATAAAAAACGCTAGCCATTGACCCAGCGTGTTTTGGACATACGTAGCGTTTTATAAAAAATGCTAGCCATTGACCCAGCGCATTTACAATTCCTAGCGTTTTCTTTAAAACGCTAGGGATCCTATAGCGCATTTCTACAATTCCTAGCGTTTTTGTAAAACGCTAGGGATCTTCTAGCGCCTTTTTACAATTCCTAGCATTTTACGAAAGCGCTAGGGATCCTCTAGCGCCTTTTACAATTCCTAGCGTTTTCTACAAAATGTTAGGGATCCTCTAGTGCATTTTGTCCATAGCTAGCGTTTTTTCTATAAAACGCTAGGTATTGAATGAATTTTTTAATTTCATTTCTAGCGTTTTCTCCTTAAAACGCTACCTATTGACTGAATTTTTTTAAATATTTTTTATTTTTGTTTGTTCTCCATTTTAATTACAACCTATAAATTCATTCACTTCCAACAAAATTCATCAAATATCATTCCAATCCAATATCATTCAAACAAAATTCATCAACAAAATTCATCAAATATTCCAATCCAATATCATTCTAAGAAGTACTTACAACATAATATATATCCAATATATACAACATATATAATAACTAACTATTATGAAACTCAAAACTTGCTAGAAAAAGCTAGAAACAAAATGGCACCACTCCCCCCTTACTGTTGTAAGTTGTTCATCAGAGTAATGCTGGATGTCTTTACAGTGGGGAAAATCTTTGAAAAATAAAATGAAATAAAATTAGAATTAAAATGTGAGTAAGTATTATAATATCAATATAAAAAGAAATCTAAGTAGTTACCTTGGTTGGGATTTCTACTCTGTAAGTGAGTGATAATCTCTCTCATATACCTCATACAATAGTACCCACAATCATTATTATTTGGTTGTTTAGGACACTACAAAGCAAAATATTAGTTAATTAATTGTCACATTTTTATGACCAAAAATTCAATTAAAATTATAAGAATGATTTTTAAAAAACTTACAGTTATGGGTAACCATCTTGTTTTACTCGTAGATAATCCCCAGTATTTTTGCAAAGCACTGTAACGTCATACATATATATAACGTTAAGTTGAACAAAATACATATATTAAATTATACAAAATGAGAGGGTTACACATACACACCTGTCAACTATCATGCGAAGTCTCACGAGACTTTGTAATGGCCTTGAAGTGAATCCAGATAGTAGACAGTATTTAGCTTAGGGTTTATTGCAAAGAGTACCCAATGTTGTCTGCAAGTAAATGAATCACGAATGAGTACACATTTACACTATAATACAATCCTCAAAATAAATAACCAAGTGATTGAAGACTAAATTTCTCACCTTATATTGAGCGGTGCCAAAAATAAAGATTCGTGATCAAAATGTTGGACATCCCCAGGCGTGAAAGGATATAACTTTCAATTTGACTCTTCCTAGCCATAATATCCTCTGGTTTACCTTGATCCCACACAACGATACACTCTGGGCACAAGAACAAAAATTTTGTGTCCGATTATGAAGAAGGACCGAGAAGCACATTGTACAAAAACCTATAAATAATATATATACAACTTTCAGATCCTCATATATATACTCTAATATATACTCTAATATATACTCTAATATATACAACTATTGTGTACAAATAATTTAATACATACCTCTAATATACTCTAATAACAACCACAGTGGCTCATTCCATGTCATATACAGCTTTCAGATCCTCAATGTTGAGCATAATATCCTGTTCCACTCCCACAATATGATCAGTCAGTAACATAATAAGGTCATCAGTCTTCATTTTTTGATTGACGTGGTCCTTTACATAAGTGATGGATTTCTCGAATTCATCAAGGGAGACTTTGGTAGTGGAAGGTCGAGACACTTTGGTAGTGGAAGGGGAAGGTCGGGACACTTTTATAGAAGGAGACGGTCGGGACACTTGGGGTACCTAGTATATATTAAAAAAATGATTAATTAGTTAGTTAACACACATTATATATAACAATGAGTCATTAACTTATTAACAAAAATATTGTCACTTACAGCGACAAGTTGTTTGAGGCCATGCCACAAAAGTACTAAGTGTTTGATCCATAGTAAATATATCAAAGATTAACAATTGGAGCAGGCAATGAGTGCGGACCCTCAATTGAATAGTCTACCCTAACTCTCAAATGGTTTTCGGGCATGGGTAAATTGTGCATTGTGGCACTCAATTGGTTACATAACATGCCCCATCGCAACCTTTCGATGTGGGTTTGCAATATATAGCTCACATTCACAGTTATCCTAAATCAATTATAAAGAAAAATAAATATACATGATAATTTGATCAAATACATATGTACAAAAACAGTCGAATAATAATAAATACACGTGTCGAAGGGATGGTGCAACTATCTCAAATGCGCTATGTTGGGCAAGTGAGGTGCGGCGGGTAATATAGGTTCAAGGGGGTGGTGCAGCGGGGATGGTGCACCAATGGATTGTGCCAAGAGTCGCTTAAACATCATCTCTCTTCCATTAGTACAACAACATTCTTGGATAGCTCATCATACTTTGCCGCCATGACTTTACAATCCCGCACCCCTCGCTATTGCTCTTTCGCCATACACGATCGTAGGAGGAATGCCATATCCATAACCTCTTATCCGACCACTGTCTCTCTTCCCTTCCCAAGGCACGAGCAAGGACATCTTGTTGACCATCACAATCTGTTAAATCTCCTTGTGATACAGATTGTGATATGCTTTGCTGATGCACAAACATAAGTAATGGTTAGAAATAATAAACAAGTGTCAAAGAAATTTAATCGACGATAAAAAATATGTCCACGTGTCAAAAAAAATCGAGTAACGGATAGAAATAATAAACAAGTGTCAAAGAAATTTAATCGACAATAAAAATATGTCCACGTGTCAAAAAAATCGAGTAACGGATTAAAAAAATATAGTCAGACACAAATTCCAACTTGCTAGGAATCATTAAATTAAAATTACAATACATGAATTTTGGAATACTTACAATTTTGTCCTTGACCTCCTTAGTTTTCGGATCCACAATGTCCCCATCCTTGTTTTGTCGGGCCTCTAACTGCATACAACGATCAAGGATTCTTGAGTTGGATCTTTCCCCTCTTTGCAATAACTATTTAAGTTTAATCATTGTTAATCAAGCTGTAAATTAAAAGATTCATTAAATCATAATAAATTAAACTATTTGTGTCTTACCAATCTTTCTTCAAGAATTTGATATCCACTTGAACCTCCTCTATAAGGGTACTCGGGATTAGAAGCTCTTTCTTTATTGGCTTTGCTTTTTCTATTTAAAAGATAAGTATACATTAATGAATGATATCTAGTTGTGAAATATATATATATATATATATATATATATATATATATATATATATATAACTTAAATAATTAATATACTAACCAGAAATCCAGATCGTAGTGCGTATATGTACAAATTTGCTCCAATCCTCCTTACTTATAATTAGGAATACAATCTTTGGAGGCTCTGTCGATGGTCCCATCGGGAAGTTTGAATACTTTTTCCTACATCGGTTCTATAAGTCCGATGCAACCTTCCGACTTCCTTGAGTATCCAATCTCTTCGGGCATCATCCACATCAAAGTGTTTCTACTTATACATAAAAATGGATTAAATAAATATAACTAAAAAATCACTAAATAAGATTATTAAAGATGTCTAAAATTATATACACTGTATTAAGGACCAGAAATCATCTTTCGGTTTAGGCAAAACTCTATTATCTTTCTCATTCCAACTTTAATCGAAATTGGAAACATTTGCTTCACCTTAGTACCAATAAAAGTAATCAAATTTGTGCCGTTCTCTCCAATAGGCAAACCTTTAACACTCCATCTTACCTGCATTAATTAAAACATTAAATAATTAGATAACTTTGAAAGGTAGAGAACAACATTAATAATTAGTAATTAACTTACCCTATATTTCTCGTGTCCTTTACTTATCCGATGGACGATATTCTTTTTATTTGTCATTCCACGGGAGTGAACTTCTTTGTGTTTCTATGACCACCCCATCACCACCCTCATGACTACTCTCATGATCACTAAGTGATGCCATCTGACTTGCAATGGCCCAAATGAAATAGACTCAGTGAGTTTTAGCTTTCTAATTGTTTAGAACCAACAAACACTTAACAAAATATAGAACAAGCCATGCACTAAATAACAGAGAAAGCCATGCACTAAGAACCTAGAGTAAACATATATAGGAAAGTCATGCACTAAGTAACCTAGAGTAAACATATATAGGAAAGCCATGCACTAAGTAACCTAGAGTAAACATATATAGGAAAGCCATGCACTAAGAACCTAGAGTAAACATATATAGGAAAGCCATGCACTAGGAAAGCCATGCACTAGTCAAGTTAATAATGCTATCTAAGCTAGACTAATCTAACAACTAATTAAATACAACATTGAGCTAAGTAGTGAGAGAAAGCCATACAAAAGAGAACTACATAACAAACCATAAAAACCCGGTGAGAGTATGTGCGAAATACCTTTTGAAAGGGAGAGAGAGTGAGAAAAAGGAAACAAATGGGAGGGAGCTGCGTGGTAAGATAGCACTAAGGAGAGAGAGGATGAACGAAGAGGATGGGTTTCTGCACTGCGTTTTTTTTCTGGGTCGCGCGTTTATGGGTTTACGGATGATGAGCGAATACGTGGAGTGTGGGTTGTTCGCAAGGATGAGCGAAGAGGATGAGCAGAGAGGATGGGTCGTTTGGTTTGCCTGGGTCTCACACAGAAGGGATGAGCGAAGAGGTTTACGGGTTTTATTTGGGTTTTCGCAAGAGAGGAGTTAGGTAGATGAAGAGACAGCGTGAGTGTGTGTGAGAGAGATGAGAGAGCGCGCCTTGTAAAAATTTAATAGCATCCCTAGCGTTTTTACATAAAGCGCTAGGGATCCTCTAGCGCTTGTTTACAATTCCTAGCGTTTTACGAAACGCTAGGGATGCTATAGCACCTTTTACTACTATTCCTAGCGTTTTATGTAAAAGCGCTAGGGATGCTATAGCGCTTTTACAATTCCTAGCGTCAGAAGCGCTAGGGATGCTATAGCACCTTTTTTACTACCATTCCTAGCGTTTTATGTAAAAGCGCTAGGATGCTATAGCACCTTTTTACTACCATTCCTAGCGTTTTATGTAAAAGCGCTAGGGATGCTATAGCACCTTTTACTACCATTCCTAGCGTTTTTCAGAAAGCGCTAGGGATCCTCTAGCTCCTCTTTACAATTACTAGCGTTTTCTATAAAACGCTAGGAATTGAATGATTTTAATTTCATTTCTAGCGTTTTCTCTTTAAAACGCTATGTATTGAATCGATTTTTTTAATTTAATTTGTAGCGTTTTTTTAAAGCGCTACCTATTGACTGATTTTTTTAAGTATTTTTTTATTTTTGTTTATTCTCCTTTTAATTACAACCTATAAATTCATCCCCTTCCAACAAAATTCATCAAATATCATTCCAACAAAATTCAGCCAATATCATTACAATCCAATATAGATACATACACATATGTACATATCACCAAAAGACCATATTAAACTAACAAGTACTTACAACATAATTAATATATATCCAAATCATACAACATAATAACTAACTAACATTATGAAACTCAAAAGTAGCTACAAATTAAAGCTAGAAACATAACAAAGACAACCCTCATGACTCTTTGTCTTGACCACTCTCATGATCACTAAGTGATGCCATCTGACCTGCAATATAACATAATCCATGTTATTGTTAAATTTACAAAAACTATATAATTATTTATTAATGAAAAATAATGAGATATCATTAAGTCTATATTACCTTTTCCTTTTCCTAGATAAAATTTTGTTTGCAATTCGCGTCTTGGTATTTTTTTTCCGACGAATAGTAATTCCATCATTATGATCTTTTCTAAAATATACAACATCCTCTATAGAAGTATTTCCCCTATTATTGGTTATGATGTTCTGAAGAAAGGGTCGTCCTCAACACCAACATCATCGGGTGCTTCATCATCATCGTTGTTAAACACAAATTTTTGTCAGTCAATAGAACAATAGACCAATTGATATTAACTGGATCAGTGACATAAAACACTTGTTGAGCTTGCGATGCTAAAATAAAAGGTTCATCTTTATATCCTAACTTGTTGAAATTCACTCGCATGAACCCTGATTCATCAATCTGTAAACAAGATTATTGTCAACCCATTCACATTTGAACACGGGCTCTCAAACATATTGTAATCCAACTCCCATATGTGTTCAATGAAGCCAAAGTAAGACATATTCGCATATATGGGATTTTTGTCTTTGTACTTTGGATGCATGCATAGAATGAGCTACAAGAGTCACCCCACTATTTTGCATTTTACTCGATTATCTTGTTCTTTGTATAGAAAGTGCACTCGTTCATTAGATAGTTTGTTGTAAGAGAAGACATGTATATTTGGACCTTTTGCTAACCATCTCAATCTTTTTGAAATTGAAGTAGGATTCAAACACACTCACCATCAATGTGATGTTTTAGCCACACTATGAAACTCCTATTGTGTTCTTTTGCTAACCAAACTTGCTTCTTTCCCGGGAATTGACTCTTAAGAATCTCCTTGTGCTTGGCAACATATGAATCAACCTCACTATCATTGTGAAGAACGTACAAGTGTGCTTGCTCTAGTTCTTTCCTTGATACCATCACTAATTTAGTTTCTGTCATCCCTTTACTAATCCTTCCTACATGACGAGACCTTGGCAGTCCAACAGAATATTCAAGACTAGATAGATAGCCCGTGCAAAACTCAATAGCCTCTTCAAGAAGAGGCTAGTGGTAAAAAAAAAAGAGTAGCTAGTGTGCACAAGTGACAAAACTAATATATTTCTAAACTAGAACCCACAATTAATATCTAACAAGAAACAGAGAAAGGAACAGAAAACTCACCAATGTTATCGAGTGAGAGGCGAGAAAGATGATGTTCACTTTGAGAGAGATGATTTTTCGTTGAGAGAGATGATCTTAATTTGCGTTAGGGTGTTAGGGTTTTTGCGTTTACGGGTGAGTGATTTTGCGTTTCTGGGTGAGAGTGTTAGCTGAGAGAGGTAAGTAGCTCAATGGGAAACGAAAAAAAAATTATTTAACCATACCTAGCGTTTTCTAAAAACGCTAGGGATCTATCTAGCGTGTTTTTAAATACCTAGCGTTTTGAATAAAAGCGCGAGGATCCTGTCTAGAGTGTTTACTAAATACCTAGCGTTTTATAAATAACGCTAGAGATCTATCTAGCGTGTTTTCTAATTGGCTAGCGTTTTGAATAAAACCGCTAGGATCCTGTCTAGCGTGTTTTCTAAATACCTAGCGCTTTCTAAAAAACGCTAGGATCTATCTAGCGTGTTTTCTAATTGGCTAGCGTTTTGAATAAAAGCGCTAGGATGCATCTAGCGTGTTTTCTAATTGGCTAGCGTTTTTGAGTAAAAGCGCTAGGGATCCGTCTAGCGTGTTACCTAATGGGTAGCGTTTTACTTTAAAACGCTACTAATGGTGTAGCGTGTTATTAAAATGGGTAGCGTTTTTTTATAAACGCTACTAAAGGTGGCGATCTCTTTTTACAATTCTGGCGTAGTGATTCTATATCCAATAATTGTATTAGGAGAACAATCCATGCCTTTCAAATCTTAATTAATATATATCAATCGCTCCCCTTTTCTCTCTAGGAAAGATTTCTCTTAGTAACTTTAGCTCCACAAATAATTCATTCCCATCAATATCAGACTGCTCATTATGTTTCAATGCATGTTCAAAATGACTACGACAAGACTTCAAAGTTGCATCGTCCAATGATTGTAAATTGTGAGAAGTGTATAAGAAACCAAAAATACCTTCATACTCATTAGAACCACGAAAGGCCAAATTATGTGTAGCAAGGAATTTTACTGTTGAAATAATTCTTTTTAAAACATTTTCCCAGTGATCCTTTTGTTTCTTAATTAGTTTTTGAGCCGCTTTATCAATAATTTGATTCTTTTGCAGCCTTTGACGCAATTCATACCAAATAGACATATTCTTAAGATGTTCAATGCCCATCTCATGTTCTCTAAGTCTTTCACCAATATGTCTCCAATTACTATAACCTTCATGTACTAATTGACCTCTACCACTCCCCGTTTGAAAAACCTTACAACAAAAACAAAATACTCTATCAAGCTCTTTCAAATAAACAAGTCAATCTCTATCACACTTCTCTCCATTTGATAAAGTTCTTGTATACAAATTAGCAGGAAAGCGTCTAGAAACTTTATCTTTAGGACCATTCAAAATGGAAAAATCTCTTTTAGGACCTTTTTAGCCTAATATATCAATCATTTTAGAATCAAGAGCATCCCATGTTCTTGGATCAAATATATCAATTGAATGTGTAGCTCATAGACCTTTTTAGTCTAATATATATATATATATATATATATATATATATATATATGGGATTGCCTAAAACAATTTAGAGTCTCTTTTCATATATATATATATATATATATATATATATATATATATATATATATATATAAGTGTAGTCCACTACTTGCTTGCATGGTCGAGCTTGATATCAACATCACGAATACCCAAATCGTCAACCAACGAAGAGCCTCTAAAAGACCCGCTGCTTCAATTTTGGAGGCCTCAAAAACCTTCAAACCATACCGTCTTGGCGCTAATGAAGGTGCCGTCATGATCACGAAGACACATTCCTAGACCAAACCGAGTTCGGTCTTCAAACCATGCCCCATCAACATTACATTTGTTTGGCCTGGGGATTGCCTAAAACAATTTAGAGTCTCTTTTCACACACACACACACACACACATATATATATATATATATATATATATATATATATATATATATATATATATATATATATATATATATATATATATATATATATATATATATGGGATTGCCTTAAAATTTAGACCTTTTTAGTCTAATATATGGGATTGCCTAAAACAATTTAGACCTTTTTAGCATAATATATTTGATCAATTTAGACCTTTAAGGCAATCTCATATATATATATATATATATATATATATATATATATATATATATATATATATATATATATATATATATATATATATATATATATATATATATATATATATATATATGGGATTGCCTTAAAATTTAGACTTTTTAGCCTAAAACAATTTGGAGTCTCTTTTAAACAATCCCATATAAAGTTCTAAATTTAAAGATTTGAACCGGATTTCTAAATTGTTTTAGGCAATCCCATATATATATATATATATGGGCGGCCATGATTCATCTATGTTTCTGATTGCATTTCTGACAAATAAATCCTGCGTTGTTGTCATTCTAGAGAATGAATACTAATGTTAACTTGAAGTCCTTCACTTTTTAGCATGTTTGTGATAGTGCTAAGCAACAGAAAATCGTAATATGTTTTTTTATAATCAGCAAAGTCAACTTCGGTGATGATATGCAATATAATATTCAAAGTACAACACGTTATACGTATTTTTTATTAATGAGAAATTCTGTTTTGACTTTATTCAATAAATAAAGTATTTCATACCTTGACAATTTTACATGTCAAAAAATAGTTTATTTCTTTAGCATACTGGTTGCCCACAAAAACCTTCAAATATCTTTGAGTTTCATGTACCTACAAGGTTGAAACTGAATTTATAATTAGATTTCTTTTCTTCTGTAAACAAACTAGTAAATATCAATTGAAAATTACACACAATTGTGAGGTATCGATTCGAGAATCAATTCAAAAATTAAATTAGACCATTGCTATTATTATCTATGCACGAAGTACAATAGTGCTAGTCGTGATTGGTATATGGGAAAAATCAAATATATAAGATCTGAAAAGAGTTTATAAATTGTATTTTCTTAAATTGAATTAGCCTAAATAGATTATAGGAGGACTTGAACTTTTTTTTTAAATCAATGTATCATCCACGACGAGTGTGGAGACTAATCATTCGATATATATCGGAGATCCATTTAAGGGGTTGACTTCTCCTAGCAAATATTTTTCCATACATATCAGTCAGGGATCGAATCCAAAACCAAATGACTAAGGGGTTCATGTATCAACCACTTATGCCTCGTACTACTTCAAACATTGGTTGGATAATTTAAATGGTTGATGTGACAGATAAATAGACCTTTTAGCATATCATGATATTATTATATACTTTGGTGTTGACTTCCTGTGAGAGACTAATACCAAATAATGTAATTTTTTTTGAATATATGGTTTGAGTCATCTAATAAAATCCCTAGAGACAAGGAAGATCCCATGCTTTGATTTTCATAACTCAATAATTGATTGATTTTAACTCTTCCGCGTATATTATCTTTTTCTCAACTGAATACAATATATATATATATATATATATATATATATATATATATATATATATATATATATATATATATATATTAATTAATTAAATATTATTAATCTATATGCTCAAAAAAAAATCAGTATACATTGACTTCCATTTTTCAAAATCCATATATAGCCAAAGTTGTAGACATATTAGCATTGTGGCAAAACCTAGAAAACACACAAAAAAAACTCTACAAACACACTTACAAAGAAAAAGACGGAGAATGAGGTGCAATCAAGTGCATTTGAATTGTGGCATTACAATGCCTCTCATAGGATTTGGCACTTATTCCTTCCCAAATGATAAGAGGAAAACAGAACTTGCTGTCCAAAATGCCCTTGAGGTACGTAGTATTTTTTTTTATGCAAAGTCGACGTTAGAAAGTGTGTTAGTTGTTAGATGGGAGGGGGAGCGAGCGGAGTTCGAACCTCGTACACTTACGCTCTACTCTTAATTATAGTGCTTTAAAAACCACTATGACTATGCATATTTATTTTAGAAACGCTTTTTTACACCCACATCTTAGACATACACTGTATTTGTATTTTATTTGCATGTGATTTTTTTTACTAGTTTTTTCTCTCTTCTCTAAATTTCGTACACATTAAAACTGACCATATTTTATTCGGTAGAAGCCACTAGATAACAAATTGGGTCGTCAAAAAAAAAAGACAACACTTTTTTTGTTTACTTATGTCTAACTCCTAGATATTTCATTGTGCCTTTTGTTTAATGATATTAAAAAAATGAAATTCATCTATAATTTCATCGTTAAATGTTATAGGCATAAAAATTTGAGGCCAATTTTATTATTTCAACATCTAATTTTGTTCGGTAATTCAACTTTTTCTTAATAGTGATTCTTAATTTTTCTTAGTATTGATATACATGTATATGCAGGTGGGTTATAGGCATTTTGATACAGCAAAAATTTATGGTTCTGAGCCAGCAGTAGGAAAAGCTATAAATAAGGCAATCTACATGGGAGAAATAGAGAGAGAAGATATTTTCTTGACATCTAAATTGTGGGGGAGTGATCACAATGATCCTGTTTCTGCATTGAAAAGAACCCTAGAGTAAGCACTTAAAAACCCTATATACAAAATCTAAATTGCATGCCTTGGTTTTACGACTATATAAGGTTTTAAAAAAATGTTTCACCGCAATTTGAGTTGTGATATCATGATTTTTATGTCTCTGCGATGTCAATTGAGGTTTGTGTGAGACTGCGATTTTCAAAACGAATTAGTGTTTATAATCTAAAATTGATGTTGTTATTTTCTTTGACAGGAATCTAGGCTTGGAATATCTAGATATGTATCTAGTGCACTGGC
Source organism: Oxytropis ochrocephala (assembly GCA_020916435.1). Taxonomy (NCBI): domain Eukaryota; kingdom Viridiplantae; phylum Streptophyta; class Magnoliopsida; order Fabales; family Fabaceae; genus Oxytropis; species Oxytropis ochrocephala. Next base: position 64,378,430 of record CM037094.1, on the reverse strand, counting down.
CTGTAAAATTAAAACCATGGTGTAACTATCCTGTGCCAAATGAAGAAGATTTTGAAAACTTGGACCTTGAGACCACATGGGCAGGGATGGAAAAATGTCTTGAAATGGGGTTGTGTAGGTGCATTGGGGTTAGCAATTTCTCTAGCAAGAAGATTGAGTGGTTGTTAGATTTTGCTTCTACACTCCCCGCCGTTAACCAGGTACTCCATCTAGTTTCGACCAGAAATACTCCCTCCGTTATGAAATATAAGCAAAAATTGGTCTATAAAAGTTAATGTATCTGGTCTGAATTTTGGATCAAATACATCATTTTTTGTTAACTAATTTTTGTTTATATTTTATAACGTAAAGAGTGTGTATTTAGCCATGTTTTTTTAGAAACTATTTTATCCATGTTATTGAATATAAGTCAGAGTTTACTTATTTTAATTGCTTCTTTTTTTTTTTTTCTAAATACACATTATTTTTAGTTCCCAATTTTTTAATTTTTTCACAGTATTCAAAAAAAGTCAATAAGAATAACTTAGTAATCATATTTTTTTAACTGCTCTTAAAGAATGTGCATTACCATCTTTTGCTTATCTATGAAAACACATGGAATAATTAATTAACCAAATAATCTTGGTGTCTAGGTGGAAATGCATCCAATGTGGAAGCAAAGAAATCTCAAAAAGATATGTGGGGACCACAATATCCATGTAAGTGCCTATTCACCACTTGGTGGACCAGGGAATGCATGGGGATCCACAGCTGTAGTTAATCATCCAATTATCCAATCAATTGCCCTCAAACACAAAGCTACTCCATCACAGGTAATTAAAACTTAATAGTCTCTTAAACTCTCTTAAATTATATGACATTTTCAACTTTAAAATCTTTAACATAAATAGTTTTGGTAGTGAAAATATTACATTATTTCTTTGTCAATTTAGTCCATGAAATTGCTTAACGGAAACTAATGTGATTGATAAGATTAATTTCAGAGACTCTTTTATAATTTTATTAATTTCAAAGATTAAATCACCTAATTTCAACAATTTTAAAACTAAATTTCGGATTTAATTTTTAAACTTATATCCCTAAAATTAATTATTTAACAAGTACATTAATATAAAGTACATAATAAAATATTTGATCTTTATTATTAGTATTATTTTAATATTTTTTTTTACTATGACTTTTGAAGGTTGCACTGAAATGGGGACTATCAAAGGGCTCAAGTGTGATTGTTAAAAGCTTCAATCAAAAGAGGATGAAGGAAAATATGGAATCATTTAATCTGAACTTGGATGATGAAGATATCTTGGAGATTGAGAAATTGGAGGAAGTGAAGATTATGAGAGGGGAATTTCATGTTAATGAAACCACAAGTCCCTACAAAACACTTGAAGAACTTTGGGATGATGAAATTTGAACCCATCAATATTGTAATTCATTTACTCCTAAAGGAAAAACAAAAGAGAGAATTGGGGAAAATTATTTTCTTTTCGATCAAAAGGTTTTGTAGTTTCTTCTGTGACAAGAAAATCTTTAAAGAGTGTTGATTGATTAGAATGATAATAAAAAATAGAAAGCACTTAAACTGTGTAACAACTTAAACTAAAATTGTCTTTGTCAGAGGTTGATTCGTCGCAGCGGTAGAAATGTTGTTTATAGATACCCGGTTGTCGGGTTCGACACCCCAGGTATCGATCCTTGGTTTTTCCATTTGGTTTGACACCCCAGGTATCGACCAAGCACTATCCTTGAGACTGAGCAAAGCTCACTGTTGTTGTTACTGTATTGTTCTCATAATTGTTTGCTTACCCACCACGGTACGACACAAATGGAAGACAACCGGCCTTGTCTTAACTAAACCATTAGACTAAATCATAGTCTTAAGCATACACTCGAAGGGCATCCGACCCGTATGCTAAGCCATGAAGAAACATGACCAGACTATAATCGTAAGTCCTTACATATAGGGCAACCGACCCATAGGGGTGTTCGCGGGTTGGTTTGGATTGAATTTGGCTAGCAATTCTCATAACATACATTATGTCAGTATACAATTAAGAAGTACTAAATATAGAATTACATATATCAACCTAGATTATTGTGTTTATTCTAAAAACAAACCCAACAAGTAGGATTGACGTTGAGGGAGTTTTACACCATGATTTTGTATACCTTTGTATTTCGGCATGAATTTTATTATTCATTGATAGATGAAGGGGATAGAAGGATTTAAGCGCTAGACATTGTTAGAACCTACACGAGAATAGACATATAGATACTAATAGTCAACCAAAAATGACCCATTCTCTAAATTCCCACTATCTATCAATGGTTAATAAAATATGTCAAAGTAAAATAGTATATAAATTAAAGTTTTATAACTTCTTCAACTGGGTTGATTGGCGGGTACTAAGTCTATTGGGTTTATTAATCCTAACAAGGATGGAAGATTGTTCCGCCCTCAAAAATCGCACAAGAAGCTTAGGTTGACCAAGCTCACAAGAGGTCAAAGAACTGCACAACTTAACTAATTAACAAGGCTTGCATGAGGTCAGAGAAAACTGCACAACTATGCATGTAAGAACCGCTACAAAAAGAGACAATATTCAAAGTTAAAATATAGATCCAACATAATACTTGAGAAATTCTAATTAAAAACTAACTTGCAAAGAAGAATTCAGCACAATGCGGTCGTAACATGGTACATAGATGCATTCTTTTATATTTCTTATAAATAGGAAGGTGAAGCATACAAAAGAATGCATCTATGTACCATGTCAGATCCCCTTAAATGCTTGGGCCACTTGTTCTGATTTGGTACAACAAGCTGAGCAAAAAATATTCGATAACGATATACAATGCATAATCATGCTGCAATCAGAATAATATTCCAAGTTAAAACATAAATCTAATAGACAAATCATAAATAGAATAAATTAAACATAAGGCATCACACATAAAAAAACATATTATTTTGGTGAAAACATAAAAAACATATAGATCCATAAATGGGAAAACATATATAGTTATCTGTGTTGATATAAACAATGCAAAAAAGATAGAAAACACATATAACAGAAAAGAATAATGCTTTACTATACAAAACGAAAAGATAGTGACAATGAAAGGCAAGCCTAGCCGATGCTTTACTATATAGCACTACTGAAGAGAAAAATATACAATGGGATAGTTTTTTATGTTTTAAACCCTAACTTGAATCAACAAAACCATATGTATAGAGAAGATGAACCAAGAAAACTAACATATTGCAAAGAAGATTCCAACACAAATCCACAGAAAAGCAAACCTTCAACGTTTTTGGAACCTTCGTTGTCTCCCTCAAAAACCATTGGTGAATGTGAGTAAGACAACATTCACCAAGGTGCTATCGGAGACAACGACTCCCTCAAGAATGACACGAGACGATAGAAAGCGATGATGAGAATGATGAAACGCGACAGCAAGAATGACGAGCATGAGGGAGATGGAGATATGGGGGACATATAGAGAACGGGGGCTAGGGTTTATATGTTTTAAGTTCATTGAAAGAATCCACGACGAGTATTAGTAAACAACTGACATGAAAAGGTAAACTTAAATATGTAACTGTTCACGACCGCGCCGAGCCTAACTGCAACACCGCGGCATCGATAGCCTGTGTGTAGGGACTAGGATCCGGGAGCCACTTATGCTCGGCCCGACCAGAGTCGGCGGCCCCATCCTTAGCCTAGGCGTCCACCATGAATCGCTACTTTTATTATGTAACTGATCTCTTAATTATGTAACGGTCATCAATTATTGGCCATGAATGTTTGTAACACTATATATTTCGCCCAGAGAGGCTAATGAAGGGTTGAACAATTTTCCTATTCATGTGAGATTGTTCTTTGTTTTCTTATTTATCTTATCCACGTAAATAGTTGAGAACATTAACAAATCAAACAGGGGACCTCGTAATGAGTCTTCTCGGAATCATCGGCCATCTCCCATCATCACCGCCGGAGCCTCATTCGCGAGTACCATCGGCGACAGATCATTCAATACCTTGTCCAAACCTATCCAAGGTCAAGAGAGACAAGATTGGTATTCCCTTCATCCCCTGTAGAGCAAAGCGGCTAAATTTGATTACCAACGATAGGGGCCATGATTTGGCCGTCAACCACAACATTGTCAGGATCAAATATCTGAGGGTCCAAAGTGGGAAAATGAACTTGCGCTTGACTAAGAGCCAAATAAAACCCGCGGTCAAATTCTGTCACCACTTGGGAAGCATAGTCAGCCGCTTCCCTCTTTACCTTCTCCAGATCATTATACGCTGCAATGAGCTTTTCTTTATACCCAGACAATTCCTGCTCTTTGACCGCCGCATCCTTTTTCAACTGCTCGTTGGCCTCAGATAAGTTTTTGACTTTCAGATCCATCACTTTCTTGTTACGCTCATACTTCTTCAAATCCTCCTCCAAAGACTTTTTCTCCTGCTGGCAGGCAGTCAGGTCCTGCTCCATAGATTTCAACCGGTCCTCATGAGTATTTCCCTCAGCCATCAATTCCCCGTAAGCGCTCTCAAAGTGATGAGCTAGCATGGAAGTCCAAAGACTGTAAGTTTTGATTGCCACCAGACTCTGACGAGGCCCCATCTTCTGCACCCGTTCCACATCTCCAAGAAACGAAACCTGGTTAAGAGCCTTCGTTAAAGGATACCGCACATCCCAGGCAGTCTTCAGGGAACCACTTGCCGACCCATCCTTTACCCTTTTTACATCCAAAACTCTCCGCCAAGAGGCATCTCCTAAGTCTTGGCGTCAGCGGAGCAAAGTGGACTCAAACAACGTAGACTTACCCCGAGCCACAGCTGGGGATACCGGGGTCTCGGGCACAGATTTTGGCTTTTTGGGGGGAGGCAGTTGAGTGGACCGTGTGGTACTTGATTTCCTTTTCTCCTTCTCGGCAGCAGCATCCTTAGTAGAGGTTTTTGCAAAGATCGGTGTCGGTGGTATATCCTCGCCTGTTTTTGTTCCTCACGAATTCGGCGTCTGTCCTCTACGCTCAGCGTTGACATACCGAAAAGTCCTGCAAAAACACATTAGATATAAAATCAAAACAACAGAAATGCATAGCGGGATAGAGGATACAAAGTTCAAGTATTTACTTAGATATGCTATAAGTAAATTTGAGTCGTCAACTTGCTTTATAATTTGGGATGCCCGGGGTGGTTACCCGATTGAACGTATGACCAAATTCGGTCTACATCATCTCGATCGGTGGGGATAAGCTACACCTCTCAATTGTAAATTTGTTGTTTGGAGTGCGGCGTCGAGAAAGGGAAAGTACTCAACATTATTCTCATCAACTAACAAGAATGGATCACGAGGGCGGCTTCCAACCGAAAGAGTTCGCCCTTGAAAGACTTGTAACTACTTTTAAACACTTTCATAAAGGGCCTACGGGTGTGGTTACCTAGAGATACCCAGCGAGGGGGGTCTTTAACCGAAGAGCGCACGAAATGAAGAAATTTCTCTGCGATAACCGATACATTGAGACACTCGCACATGATTTCGAAAGCGCGCACGTAAGCCCAACCATTCGGGTGAAGCTGAGTTGGTGCCACATTTAGCAACCGCAGTACCGCACGGTAGTACTCGAGGAAAGGAACTCTAACGCCTAGATGTTCAAACAAAGTTGTGTACATATAAGTATAGGGTTTATTCCCAGCCTCCGGGCAATCACACACTGACTCGTCCGGATCAACCGGCTTTGCAATAGCAGCACCCTCGTCCACCGGATGACAAAGAAATGGCCGGATTCGTTCCAATGATTCTTCGGTCACCAACACGGAGTGGGAATCCAACACTTCTAAGTCGATGCTTTCTGAGTAACTGCTATGGTCTTCAGCGTCTCTTCCAGCCATTGAAGATTGGCTCGAAATTGCCCCTGTGGAACGAGAGGGTTCATCATCAGAGGCAAGCACAGTGTTCATAGCCTGCACATTCTGCCTAATGCAGTCTAAACGACAGCGTGGACATTGTCTGCCAACACAGAAGGCATCGCTACACCTAATTCCAGAAGTAACCTCTCCTTCACTATCGCTACTAACGTCTATTATAGAAACCATGGATAAATTTTGCAGGTATAACTACGCGACTCACCAAAGGACAGAAAGGAAGAACAACAAGAACTATCGAAGTGAAGAAAATGAACGCACACGAAGATGGTGGGAGGAATCGAAGCGCGAGAAAATGCGGTAATGCCTTTTCTCCTTACAAGCAAGCGTCGTTTGGCTAAGCAAAATAGGAAGGAGCGAAAGGGGAAAAGGAAACACCCGATTATTCAAACACAACAATTTAAGTGAACCATTCGAGTTTTGATCAACGGTGAGATGTGAAGCCTTTTCGACTCTAACGGCTAGGGTAAAGCCACGTGGCGGCGCACGATATGACGGACGGTTGGTACGAGTTCGAGAGGATCAAAACATCATTAATCATCAATTCAAAAGTCACGTCTTTATCGCACGTGCCCACGCGTCGAGGGACGGCGCCACGGATGACCGGCGTCACCGAGAAAGACTTCGGTAAAGATAAAAGCATAATTGGAAAACACTTTTCATGTCATAAATATTTTCATTCATAAATATATATCGTTGTTCGTAATACATGACACACTAACAAAACGGTCGGTCTAGAGCCGAACCCAATGAAAGTCAAAAATACAATTGCGTGTCTCATTATAAAAAAGTGATAGTCGCGGTCACCAAAGCCTCGTTAGCTCCACCAAGGCGGTTGAGGCACTTTGCGGTGAACTCGGCCAGGAAGCGGAGCGTCGCCTCGGAGTTTCGTAGATCCACCGGAAGAAGCGGGAAATCGGCGGCCATCCAAAGAGAGTGGTCAATGGAAAAATTCTCAAGCCACGGGCTCATGGAAAATTCCTCTACATTGAGAAGGAACAATTAACCATTAGGCGCGGCAATGCCACCTCGCATGACGGCTCCACCTTTGGGCTCTTCACACAATCTCAAACGAGGATAACCGGATCAACTACAATGAAGAACATCCACAAATGCGGAAGTCCACGACTCCTTCTTTGAGCCCTCCAACAATCTTAACACACTGAGGGACTTTAAGATTGTGTGCAGAGCCCAAAGGGGGAGAAGCAACCTGACTAAGCCAGCAAACCATAAATACCAAACAGCCTAAAGAAGAGAAGCAGTAACTTAAAGAGGAAGGAGTAGCAAATGCAAAGCGCCATGTTCCCCTTTTATAGATAAAGAAGAGGAACAAGTTACAAAAGAGAACAAGTTACAAGCAGGAGCATTAATGAAGTGCACGTAAACGTTTCACGGCGAAGTCAAACACAACTCCCAAGGGGGTCAAAGCGTTACCAGCAGTCAAAATCGGCAGGTAGCGTCAACTACAGCGTTCGGCTTCCACTCAATAACAAGAGGAGCCGGGAACCGACGAGTAGGCGTATTTCTGAGCGACTTCACGTTTCACATTCATCGCTCGAGGGACTGTGTTCACGACCGCGCCGAGCCTAACTGCAACACCGCGGCATCGATAGCACAGCGCCGAGGGACTAGGATCCTGGGGAGCCACTTATGCTCGGCCCAATCTGTAGCCGTCGGCCCCCATCCTTAGCCTAGGCGTCCACCCGTAACTGGATCTTTTATTATGTAACTGATCTCTTAATTATGTAACGGTCATCAATTATTGGCCATGAATGTTTGTAACACTATATATTTCGCCCAGAGAGACTAATGAAGGGTTGAACAATTTTCCTATTCACGCGAGATTGTTCTTTGTGTTCTTAATTATCTTATCCACAGAAATAGTTGAGAACAGTAACGTATCCATGCCGGCCATTTACTAACTTCTAAGGTTGTATTTCATGGTTGTAACACACTAAAATGAGATATTATATTTTATTTACAAAAATGTCCATGCATTTGTGTTTAACGTCGGCTCTTTCATAAAACCTGTGTTAAAATAAAAAATATTAGCAGTTTTCGTGTACTAGTGTTAGTTCAAACCCCATACAACTTAATTATGCTATAATCTAGCTCGATAGGCATAAATTTTAATTCACATTATTTCTGAAAACTCCAAAAATAATATATATTGATGCACTCAAGTCTCTCTTTCTTTTAATAAGCAAAAAATATATTAAAGGGAATGTAAAAGGGTTCTCAAGTCTCTTTAACAATGATTCACTCCTATGAACTATTTAATTCAATTTTCAAGTTTAATTCTGCTTTCATCAAAGACAATTTGTGTTTCTAAACCAAACTCTTGCACTATTTGATTACAACTCACGATCTTACTCTAAACTGTTACCGAATCACTACTAGTAAGGCACATAAATACTACCATTAACTTCATGTCAACCATAGTAGTCATATATTTGTTTTAATCCTTAAAATAGAGACCAAACCTCAATCCAACCATTCTTTATCAAGCATCGGTCTATGCCATCCAATTATGTGCTTCTACACTACTAATATCGTACTTACTCATCATAATAATATAAATAATCCTATCAGTCTATTCGAAAAAATATACTCTAGGACCAAACACAAATAGGAAACTCATACACCTTTCAAAATCCTATGCACAAACAAAAGTGGTCTTAAGAAAAGCCGTCTAACCTTCAACCATTCAATTTGAAAATATAAATAGTTAACAAAATCATTTTATTATATTATAGTTAGAAAATCATTACTCCAAACAAATGAGCCAAATTATAATATGCAATTAAATATATCAATGTATCAAAACAACCTCAGTTCAAGATGTTATAATTAAAAGCAATTTAACCGTAGCAATATTAATATAGAATATATAGTCTTATTGTGACTCATTGCTCCTACAAGGGTCTCAATCATTCATAACAAATTTATAAAACTAATGTCTCATTGCTCTTACAATGGTACTCACAAATATGTGTAGCTTGAGACGTAGCGGTCATGGGACACCCGAATCACGTCATTGAAATCCCTAAATACCCTTTTTCCATACGAATCAACCACCCTCTTACTATCTCGATAAATAAAAATTGTTATATCAATGAGATTGGAAGTAATTCGGCTACAACAACAAATTTGACACTGTACGAGCACACAAAATTTACATGTCACACGAGAGCGAAAAGCAACTGTAAAACTAATTACTTTTTTGGTTATCGAGTTATTGGTGCACAATATCCATCGGCTTGTCGATAACTAATCTACACAGAGGAACCGAGTTGGCCACAAAACCAGACTTTACCGCTCTATGTGGCTCTTCTCTCCCAATCGAGTTTTGCCACAATGGTACTGTATAACCAATTATAAATAATTTTTAGAAATTATGAAAGTTGAAACGAATTTAAAAAGAAGAAAAAAGAGTCGAGTCTAATCCTAACAATCTTTGAGTAGTTTATGAAACCTATAGCTGATAAATATAGTTCATTCCTTAGCTTAGTTGCTTGAAGAAAGGGAATCACAAGGCTCAAGCGCTATTTGGCTGACCCTCGACTAAATTCTAAGTTTGATAGTAGAAGCAAAATCCGTTTGTCTATGGTTGAAAGGATTGAGGATGTCAGATGGTTATTCTTCTAATCTTGCAAGTTGTGCGGATGTGAACACTCGAAATTATATGGGATGAAATTTCATGATTGTCTTGTATTCATGGAGTGTTTGCTTCCAACTGCTTTTACTTCATTGTCACATGTGTTTGGAACCACCAGGTGAGTCAATATTTTAAGAGTTTGTTCTCTGCAACATTGAGAAAACATGATCTTATTTAGATGGAGCAAAATATTTCATTCATTAATTGTATGTTAAAGAGAATACTTCCTGTCGTTTTCTTTGATTCCATGGATCATCACCGGATTCACCTTGCATATGAAGCAGGCTTTGGTGGACCAGTTCATTATAGATGGATTTATCCATTTGAAAGGTAATTATCTATTTCAACATTTTATATAACATGTATCTTTATTATCACTATTTTTCTGATCAACATTTCTTCCTTTGTATAGTTATAGATTAATGAGTGATTCTAAACGATTGGTGAAAAATAAAGCTACAGTCTAAGTATTGATTTATGTATCTTACTCACATTGCGAAATAATTCATTAAAAAAAATAGTAGATTTAAATGATTTGTTTATTACAATGTTTTTTTTACATTCATCCAAATAAAATAAATCCAAAAATGCCTACTAGAGTTTCAAGTAGCACTCCTAGCTGCTGTTGGGCCTGATTTGCACACTTCAAATCTGAAAAAAAATTCAAAGCTCAGTCAAACGATAATTAAATGCCTAAGCCTAATTTTTGAGTATAAAAATACAATCAAACAACAGTCAAAAAGGAGACAGTCAGCAGACACGAAATTCGAGATCTGAGGAGTCTAAAATCAACCATCAGCAGCCAGGAACAGTAGCTCATAAGCAAAGTACCAACAGACAGATTCGTTTGGCACTAGAAGACCAAGTTGGTTTTTTTCATTTTAGTCCATAGGTTCTCGTTTGTTGCGCAGTGTATGCATAGATTAGAATGCAATGGTATTATTAGTGTTTGCGTTTATTTTTTATGATATAAGATCGATGCTGTAATATGATTTATACGTGAACAACTAGTTTAAGCTTGAGATCTAAAATTTTCATGGTTATAAATGGACCAAAAAATTAAGTTAGGAGTAGCTTTGTTTTAATAAGAACAAACCATTAAATAGAGGAGTTGATGTTGTTCAAATCAGACCAAGAAAAAAAATAATAGTAACAGAAGGTGGAAAATGAGAGTGGGGAGAGGAGAAGAGAAAGAAAAAAAATCAAAAAAAAAAGAGATAACCTGAGGGTGGAAAAATGGAGGCAACAAGCTTGTTTTTTTCTCTCTCCTGACCCTCTCTCAGCGGCGCATAAAGAATGGAAGGGGGAGAATTGATTTAGGGATAGCTTGAATGGTGGGGAAGCATTTATATCTGGTGTTTACTTTTCCCACACCCCCTCCTACTTAAACACACCCCTTCAATTTTTAAATTCCCAAATTACCCCTATTTAAAAAATTAAAAATTACCCACACCCTCCCTTCACTCTCTCACGTTTCTCACTCTCCCTTCTCTAACTCTCTCTCATTCGAACCCTATCTCTCCCTTCTCCCAACTCACTCAATCTCACCCAATCTCTCACTCAATCTTCTCCACTAACACCCTCAAGAGTTTCTGGGTTTTGTTCGCGGCCTCTCACACTCTCTAATCGTTCCATTTTCATCTAGGTAAGCCTCTCCCTGTTCTGGGCATTTGGGTTTTTTTCTTCTATGAAACTGCATTGTTCGAACGACGTCCTTCGAACACATGAAAACGAAGATGTTCGAATGAGGTCGTGCGAACACCGTACGAACGACCTCATTCGAACCGTTGTGAGTTGGAATCTGAAACTGACTTGTTCGAACGGGGTTGTGCAAACATGTTCGCATGTGGCCGTTCGAGCGATCGTTTGACAAAGATCTGATTTCTCGACCTTTTGTGATTGGTTCTTTTAATTTGGTTTAATTGGTTCTCTTGATTGTTGTTTCAGATATGGTGAGGAGCAGAGGTGGTAATTCAACACAACCATCCGAGCGAGCCGGTCGGCCACCTCCTACGATTTCAACCGCAAAGGAGGAAGAAGCGGTGAACCCTCCCGAGGTAGGGGTCGTCTAGGTGGGGTAGGGCGGGGTTGATGTCCCTCCTCCCCGCTTCCCGAGGATATTGGCCGGGATATTGAGCGTGATGCTCAATTTCCTAAGCATATGAGTTGGTGGCCCTTCTAGGCCTTCATCTTCAGGCCTTCATCATCTAGACATCATGAGAGGAGGGCTCTTGAGCCTCGTGAGGAAGAGTCTGCTTGCTGCTCTGAGGCGACATTCCCATTTCCTGGTGGACCAGAAGATGGTTCTGTCTTGCCCACATACGGGGCACATATTCTGACTGATTTCTATTCTGGGCGGGTAAGTTATTATTTTATAGTTGACTGTTGTAAATTTTTTTATTATGTTGTTTAATGTTTTGGCTTATTGTGTCATTTCTGAATGCAGGTTCGGCCGGATTTACAAACAATTCCACATGGACCTGTTACGACAGTGTTTCATGCTAGGATTAGGGACACTCTGACAGCTTCAGGGTTGGTTCCTCTGGTTGGGCTTGGTTTCCCCATTCTCCACAAGGGGCTGTTGAACGCATTCATAGAGCGTTGGCAGCCGGATACATCATCATCCCACCTTCCTGCTAGGGCCTACATTCTCTATCTTTTGGGTTGCACCTTGTTCGCTGACAAGTCAGGCAACAAGGTTAAGCTTGACTACCTTGATATGCTGACTGATTTGGAGGCTGTTGGAGACTTTTGCTGGGGGCGATGGCCCTTGCCCATCTATACGATCAGCTGAAGGATGCTACAAGAAAGAAGACCAAGAAGATTGCTAGTCATCTTCCTTTACTTCAGGTATAAAACATATTATTTACTTTTAAGTTTGCTTTAGGGTTACTTTCAGATTAATAATCAACCAATGATATGTTCATTACAGGCTTGGATCTTTGAGCACTTCCAGACTGCGAACTTTTCCTCTTGGGTGGTGCACCCAGAGTATGATGAGAGTATGCCACGGGCGAAGAAATGGTTGTGCGATGATGGCCCTGGGGCCATCAAGTCACATGCAATCAGATTATGCCTAGACCGGCTAGACCGTGAGGAGGTCACCTGGGACCCCTACACAGTCCATAGAGAGGTGAGACCCTTTGAGGAGCTGGCCAGGTTCAGAGGGTTCATTCGGAGTGGTGGCTGCATGATGCGCCATTTGCCAAATCGAGTGCTCAGACAGTTTGGGCAGGTCCAGCACATTCCGAAGGATCCCAGACCTGCTACTAGGGCCATCTGTACCCTAAACGAGTGTGATGAGAGGTGGACACAGTTCGAGGACCACTTGGTGGCGCGGGGGCCTCCCTGTGTGCCGTACTCCTCAAACACGGTGCCGGGCTACTTTTGTACTCCAGGGTCTCACATCCCTTTCTCTTCCCTCAGCATTATGTACAGCTTGTGGATGAGCCTGGTGTCGGTGTGGTACGTGTCTTTTATATCAATTGCAGTGATAAGTTTCTTAATCTTGTACTTATTTAAATAATAACGTTATGTTATTTGGTTGACAGATGCTACCAGAGCTGCTGGATTTGGTTGATGAGATGGATGCGACCATCAATGATATTGACCCGGAGCCACGCAGGAGCGTCTTTGAGCGTATCAAGAGGCTGCTCAACCCCTTCCGTAGGTTTAGGAGGAGGTTCGGCAATGTGTATAATAGGAGGGGGCGCAACACCCTGTAGGATCATGTCTTAGGGGGGATATATGTTTGGAATTTTTGTATAATTTAAGTACTTTGTTTCATTCGTTTTTTTAAATTGAAATTCCCTTTACGTTGGCTCAAATTTATTGTCATTACAAAATACGAAAGACATGAAATACGAAATACATCAAATACGAAAGACATAACACCAACATAAGCAAACAACTAACTAATAAACTAGTGTTTCGGTAGTCCCTGTTCCAGAAGATAAATGACCTCTTCTGGAGTTCGTATTGTGTCCACGTACATCTCTAAGATTTTTCGCCCCATCAGAACATTAGCTAGATGTTCCATCATTGCGCGGACGTCGTCGTCGCTTTGGATCTCCATGACTGAATACTGGAAAGTCCCATCATCTCTACAATTGTACTTTTTGAAATGTATACGCTCCACGTCTTTACGCCACGCTCCCTCTGGACGAATCTTCCTCTCAGCCTTTTCTTTCAGTTGGGCAAAGGTGATGTCCTTAATCATCCTGCAGAAGACATGGTTAGGACAACGAAACACAACACCATGTTCGTCGGTGGTGACAGTCCCATGGTGATGAAGGGTCGTTAGGAATTTGTCGTTTGAGTACTGGGTTGGGCACAATTGCAATTCCATTTCAGGAGATCTGAGGATTTTGGTGAAGAAGCAGATTAGGGTTTGGTGAAGAAGATCTGAGGATGTGAACCCCCTTTTATAATAGGCATGGTGAAATGTCAGCCGTTGAATTAATTTTTATATCACAAATATGAGCCGTTTAAATTCTATCCGTTCAGGCACATTTTCCAAAGGGAATGACATCCACTCCTTTATCTGACACATTTGACTGATTGTAAACCGTTGATTAAAACTGTCAGTGGAATCTAAGACGTCCAATACCTGTCATTTTGCAGCAATTCTGCATCACTAGTTCGAACACCCTCATTCGAACATGTTCGCATGACCCCATTCGAACGTGTTCGCATGACCCTATTCGAACAGGTGAAAAACGCCCAAGAGGGTGTCTGTCCATATTTAACACACTCGAACGGCCTCGTTCGAACTCATTCAAGGCCCGTGTTGAACAGTGAAAATTTGTGAAAAAAAATAGGTTTTGCCTGGTCTTTTGGTCTTTTCACACCCTTATGGGGTGTGTTTCGAGTAGGAGGGGGTGTGGGAAAAGCAAGCGCCTTATATCTCCCCACGTTTTCAGTCCGTCCCATTTTTTTTAATTTATTCGTTTTTTTGTTTTTTTTGTTTTTTTAATCTATGTCATTTACCCATCAGATCTTTTTTTCTTTCTATTATGACTAGTGCCCAAAAAAAACTAACTGGGCCTTAATTCCTACACCACCTATTCCATAATATTACCCCCTGTAAATAGTTGCACCCCCTTTTACTATCACATGCCCATTTCGTTATTTTTTCAATTGTTTTAGTATTTTTCAAGTTTATTCACCTAAAAAAAATGATAATTAGGGCTTGACTTAGATGTACATCTTATCAAGCCCACAACTTGGATTTAAGGGTCTTTAGTTGTACAAGTTGGACCTTAAATCCCTTTAAAATAAAAATCACAAACCTATAAATAAATATTGATATTTAGCACCTATTTATATTTGCACAAATAAAATTTAGGGTAACTGTCTTAGGACATATGTGTTAGGGGTGCAGTGAAATTAGGTTTTCACCCCTTCCCTTCCCATAATCGACTCCTGAATTCGACCTAGTAACGCAGACCAAATAACTTTAAATTAGGTTTTTCTCAATTTTCCTATTTTTAATAAATTGGGGTGACTCCTCGAATAATTTATATTTGAGCCGTCTACGTCGAGATCCCGGTCACGACATATATGTTGTGGTGTTTTTCAGATAAGTAGGGCAAGTCGAAGCAAATAGAGAAGAGTTAGTGGCTGCTGAACTGGGTCACTAAAGTTTAAAAGGATCCTTAAGGATCAAGTTTGTATTCTACCCTAGGTTTACGTTATGTATGTTAGTTTTTAACTTATGATTATAGTATTATGGTTTGTCAAAAAAATTGTTTTGAGAGAGATAGAGTGAGAGAGAGAGAGAACGAACCAAGAGAGAGAGAGAATCGAGAGAGAGAGAGAGAGAGAACAAACCCAAACGAGTCAGGTTATTCGTGAGCAGAAGATGGAGATACGACTTCAACCCAAACAAGCCGAAAGATGGACGGTAATGAGAGGGAACGCTGTGAGTGAAAGGAAATGAGAGGGAACATTGTGAGTGAATTGAAACATAGGGAAAAAACAGTGGGAATGTTAGGGTATTTTGTATAAAAATGGAGCCATAGCGTCGGCCCACTGACGCTAAGAAATTTAATAAAAATAAACGGAGATGTAGCGTCCGCCACGTCCGACACTAAGTTGCTTTTTTTAAGAAAAAATAATATTGTGAAGTAGCGTGGGTCAGTCCAGCTCTAATCCGACGCTAATAGCGTCGGTGTCGTGGTCGACGCTAAATTATGGACGCTAATAAGCCATTTTCTAGTAGTGGTTTATTTCAAACCTGACTTTCAGAATTGAACAAGTTTTAAGAATGACTCTCGTTGAGCTGATTACCAGTTATGTCATTAAGTTTCTATTAGTATTTATGCCTCCAAGAGTACTATAGGATGGTTTATTCCATCAAGATAAGTTTTTCTCAATTGCTTAAGTAGGTTTGAAACTCTGATTTTTATAGAAATGATTAACATTCTAAATATGACGTCTAAATTTTAGGAAGTTACAGAGATTACACAATTTCAAAATCAACAGGATTTTGCGTTGCTTGAGATGTCAAAGTGATAAATGACACCATAAATTTATAGTAATATCACTATAATCCCATTATTTAAAAAAACATACAAGTGTTGGTCAAAAGCTTGTATTAGGTTAAATTTTTTAATTTAACCAACTTTTGAATATAAGGCAAGTAGTTTTGACCAAATTAATGTTTTATATTATATATAAATATAAATTCATGCATGATAAATTATTGCTAACATACTTAGACTCCTTCCTTAGCCTAGCCGCTCTCTTCCTCAACTTTCTTCCTTCTCCTTTTTTTCCTACTCAATTACTGGAGAGGGATGATTTTATGTCATTTGTTTGTCTGGAATCACCCCCAACATCGTTTTCTTTCTCTTTTACATCTAAATAAGTGGCTACAACATAGATCTAGTTTTTTTCGTCATCTTGGTGTGGCGTTGTTTGTTTTCTCGTCGTGTTGTAGTGTTCATTCGGTTCAAATTTATAGATCAACTTCAATCAGTTAAAGATTCAATGAATGTTTGGGTTTCAACTTTGTAGATTCGGAAGCATGAGTATTTTGGTCACTTTGATTTTGTCATATTTGTAGGCATTCGCCGTTTTATGCTCTTAACATGGGTGTTGTGAGTTTGTTCACAAATTCTTCTTTTTATTTTTAGCGATATTGAGTTTGTATCACTTTCGATGTATTTTCCAAATTTGAATGAATGAATATTTTATTTAGTCAAAAAAAATAAAATAAAGCCGAGATGTTATTACGATATATCAAATGATATTTATTTGTAAATATTATAGCCCTAATGTAACACTCTGAACTCTAAACGTCATAAAGCCGAGATGTTAACCATTTTAACCAGATCAGAGTTCTAAACCGCTTAAGGATTTTAATGAAACATAACATCTGAATGGCATAAATGCTAAAACAACTAAATCAATTAATTGATTTAGTTTACATAAGTCATTCATTAACCATAGTTCAAATCCAAAAAAAACGATTTAGACCTAGCATAAGTTAACATCTCACCATAATACATGAACATAAATCTAGGGTAAGCTAAGAAAATACAAGTTTGATCCCTTAGGATCCTTTAAATTTCAGTAACCCAGTTCAGCAGCTACTGACTCTTCTCTCTTTTCTTTGTCTTATCATTCAATGCTTTAAATCACCCAATCAAACAATAATTAAATCAAGCAAATAAACCAAGCATCCAAACACTCAAGTTTATTAGATAAAAAAAATTGAAAACTAATGTTCAAAGTAGTTGATTCTATAGACAATTTCACACAAGGCGCTCGAGTAAATACTAAGTAAATCAATTATTTATATACACCTACCAATCTACTAAAACAATTACTTTGAGGGTGTTACATTTCACCCCAACTTGAAAACTTTTTGTCCTAAAAAATTGTTCAAGTTTTCTCTACTATTACTTCAAGAATAGCATTCTCTCTAACACCTATAGTGTCATATATGAACATACTTGAGATAAAACAACCCCCTAAAGCTTCTTATGCATGCAACCTCACAAATCAAACCCTTAGCCAAAGTCCTAATTTCTCTTCTTGAACACTTAAAGAGACTCACCCCCCCTTGAAATGACTATACACATCCGATATCATGTAATAACCTACACATAATCCTGGATACCGGGAAGCCAATATGGCACTTAGCACATCTCCTTACATTAAGGATCGAAGGAAGTCATGATTGCATCGAAAAGTTTAAGAAAGAAACAAGATACATTTTTAAAAGTGGTTTTCTTCTTTAGTTCAATCCAATTTCCTTCCATACTTAATATAACTTATACTCTATAGGTTTTTTCATCATATGTAGCCCTCTATTTCCACTGTGTGCTCTGATGAAAGGAGAAGGCCAAGAATCCAATGGTTCAGTGTTTCGGGAGTTTTCGGGGCTAAGGCAACCAATTGTCGTTATTCTCGGTGTGTTGCATGAAATATTGAGTTGATCAAGCTCAACTCTTCACGCAATATGCTGAGAGGTTCTAACAATTACCTGTCACAATCCCTAAAGACTCGATCTATCTAATCTTTTAACTGTGAAAACCCTAAGCCCGACTGGGTCGAACTGCTCTGATACCAAAATGTAACACCCTGAACACTAGACATCATAAAGCCGGGATGTTAACCATTTTAACCAAATCACAGTTCTAAACCTCTTAATTAGGGTTTGAATGAAACATAACATCCGAATGGCATAAATGCCAAAAGGACAACTAAATGACATAACCGAAACAGTTTACAAAAGTCATTCCTTAACCATAGTTTAGATCCAAAAGAAAGATTTAGACTTAGTACATAAACCTAAGGTTTAAATAAACTAAAACTTAGATTACAATAATCAAAAGTTAACATCTCACCATAATACATGAACAGAAACCTATGGTAAACTAAGCAAATACAACTTTGATCACTAAGGATCACTCAATACTTTAAATCAACCCAATCAAACAATAATTAAATCAAGAAAATAAACAAAGCATCCAAGTTATCAAGTTTATTAGATAAAAGAATTGAAAACTAATATTCAAAGTAGTTGATTCTATACACAATTTCACACAAGGCCCTTGAGTAAATACTAATTAAATCAATTATTTATATACACCTATACATGTACTAAGACTGAGAGTAAGTGGTTAGTGCACTCTACTAGCATTTAAGTTTGATTGCTAGTGACAAAACAAATTACAACAAGACTTTATTTACCTCCGGACTAAACTTCGTACTAGGTAGGGCCCTTTTCTAGGACACCAGAGTAGAGTAACAGATTCTCCGACAAAAAAGTGTTTTTAAATATTATAGGAAGAATTCCATGCATTTAACTATAAATTTCATTGTTAGAAAAATATTGAACGCCAAAAAATCCGCGGCAAAGTACCGTCGGCGAATCCGCCGAAAAGTCTGGCGGAAACGCTGCCAAATCCGCCGATTTTTTTTTATTTTTTTTTAAAAAAAACAATCCGCCACAATGTCCAATAAATCTGCCGCAACGTGCGGATATTTTTTTTGTTGTTGATAAATCCGCCGCAAATGGCCCAAAATCTGCCACAAACGCGCGGATATATTTTGTTTTAAAAAATAAATTATTGACCCCTATTTTTGAGTATTTTTAAGGTGTTTCATATTTTGAATTTTTTTTAATTTTTTTAAAAATAATTGGAAGTATTTAGTTAATTATAAGTAATGAAAATGAGAAGGAAGAAAAAATACGGATAATGAAAATGAATAAGTAAAGAAAAAATATGAATGAGTGAGTAAGAAGGAAAAAGAAATGGGAAATTTAGAAGAGAGAGATATGTTGAGAAATTTATGGAGGTTGGAGAGTATGAGAACGAAGAAGAAAGATAAGATATGGATAATGTGGAAGAGAATGAGAAAATGAGAAGAGTATAGGAGAAAGTTTTATTTATAGGCATTTTCGGACAGTTTCGGCGGATTTACGGGCGGATTTTTTCCATCCGTGTTTTTCCGGCGGATTTTTTTTTGTGGGTTATTACTTAACGATCGTTTGTGGGTTATTCGTTGTAGATCATTCGGCGACCTACGATCGTTTGTGGGTTATTACTTAACCCTTGGGCCATTCGATGGCACTCGATTGGGTCAACTCGGTGACCATTAATTGGGCCAACTCGGTGGCGCTCGTTGTAGGTCATTTCGTCGACCCACGTTCGTTTTGGTGACCCTTCGGTCGCTCCTCTGCCTCGGGCACGTTGAGCGACCAGGCATACATTCTTTGCAAAAGTAAAGTACGAATCAGATTTCAAAGGTCAGGCCTCAGTAAAAAACCCAGTGGGAAAAAGAGCGCCTACCTGTCTTTCATTCATTGATAAGTCGTTCGTTACATTTAAACATAATACTTTCTAAGTTTATCAGCATTCCATGTTCTGGGGATAGTCTCCCCTTCCATGGTCTCCAGCTCGTATGCTCCCTTGCCGGTCTTCTTAACGACTCGGTATGGACCTTCCCAATTAGGTGCTAACTTTCCCTAACGAGCGTTCTTGTTTCCGACATCTGCACGTCTCAGAACGAGCTGGCCGATTGAGAAGTCTCTCTTCTGAACACGACCGTTGTACCTAGCTGCGACCTTCTGCTTGATCAATTGTTCTCTCAGTGATGCTTGGGTGCGCAATTCTTCGATCAGGTCCAAGTCTTCTCGTATGGCTTGGTCGTTGTCAACCACTGTTGGGGGATTCAGAGTTCTCCAGTTCAGCTCGCCCATCTCTATGGGGATAACAACATCAGTTCCATACACGAGCCTGAAGGGCGACTCGGTCGATGAATGGGGGGTCGTCCTATACGCCCAGAGAACAGACTGCAGCTCTTCGACCCAATTCCCTTTCGCTTCATCTAGCCTTCTCTTTAAACCACACAGGATGACTCTGTTGGCCGCTTCAGCTTGGTTGTTTGTCTGTGGGTGCTCGACCGAAGTGAAACGCTGTTTCACTCCTAAGTCGGCCAACATTTCCCTGAACCTTTTATCTGCGAACTGGGTGCCATTGTCTGTTATTAACTGCTGCGGAATTCCAAAACGGGCTAGCACTTTTTCGGCCGAAGAACTTACTCACCTTTGTTGATGTGATAGTCGCAAGAGGCTCGGCCTCGATCCACTTCGTAAAATAATCGACTGCCACTATCAAGAATTTGAACTGGCCTGGAGCAGGTGGAAACGGGCCTAGCAGATCCATGCCCCACCAGGCAAACGGCCAAGGCGAGACAAGACTTTGCAACTCTGAGGAAGGTGCGACATGGACGTCGGCATGCACTTGACATTTTTGCATTTCTGGACCAATTTCTTGGCGTCTTCGTCCATGGTCGGCCAGTAATAACCGGCTCTAAGAGCTTTTTTCGCTATGGATCGTGCACCTTGATGGCTTCCACACACACCCTCGTGGATGTCTCTTAACACATGGTCGGCTTCGACCGACGACAGGCATCTCAGCAGTGGAGATGAGAATCCTCTTCGATACAACTTTCCTTCTATAACTGAATACTTGGTCGCCCTTAACCTGACCAATTTTGCCTGCTTTTGGTCGCCTGGCTCTTGCCCTTCAATAATGTATCGCATCATTATCTTGGTCAACACAAAGAACGGCTAATGATGGGCTGGGTTTGGTCGATACGCTCGGCCAATTTAAAGTCTCCTGGATCAAGCTTCTGTGATTTCCAGGGTTTTGGTGCTTGCTAACTTTGAGAGATGTCTGCTCGGACATTCTGAGTTCTCGGCACATGTCTTACCTCAGCCCGGTCGAACTGTTGGAGAAGCTCCCTTACTCTGGCTAAATAGCTCTTGAGCACGTCGTCTTTGGCGTCGTACAGTTCTTTAATTTGTGAGACGACCAGTAAGGAATCTGAATGCAGTTCCACACGTTTGACGTTGAAGTCCCTGGCGAGCTGTAGCCCGGCTATGCACGCCTCATACTCGGCTTGATTGTTTGACGTGTGGAAAGCAAAAGTTAAGGACACTTCCACAACAAGGCCTTCTGAATTTTCCAAGATCAGGCCCGCTCCACTGCCTTTACTATTAGAAGAGCCATCTACATGCAAAGTCCAGGTCGTCGCCGGTTGATCATCTGGAACTGGGGTCATCTCGGCTATGAAGTCGGCCAACGCTTGTGCTTTAGCGGCCGACCTGGATTCAAACTTTATACCGAACTCACTGAGTTCCACTGCCCACTTTATCATTCTTCCCACCAGATCTGGCCGATGGAGGACTTGCCTTATTGGTTGATCAGTTCTCACCACGACCTGGTGGGCTACAAAATAGGGTCTCAGTCTTCGGGCGACCACCAAAAGTGCAAGGGCTAACTTTTCTATCTTCTGATACCTTTGCTCGGGCCCCTGCAGTACCTTGCTGATGAAGTAGACTGGGCTTTGTTTCATGTCATTCTCCCTGACCAGAACAACACTCAAGACTTCTTCCGTTATTGCCAAGTACAGATACAGAGTTTCTCCTAGCAACGGCTTAGTCATGATTGGCGGGTTGGTCAGGGCTTCTTTCAATTCATCCAACGCTCGCTAGCATTGGTCGGTCCACTCAAATTCTGCATCCTTCTTAAGAGTCTAAACAGAGGAAGCGACTTACATGCCGCCTTAGGTATGAATCTTGACAAGGCAGCAACCATGCCATTCAGTTGTTGAATCTCTTTTTTGGTTGTGGGCGGCCTCATGTCGGCGATCGCCCTACACTTATCGGGATTGGCTTCGATGCCCCTTTCTGTTAGGTGAAAGCCCAAAAACTTGCCGGCCCTCACACCAAATGTGCACTTCTCTGGATTCAACCTTAGAGAGTTCCTTCTGGCTTCATCAAACACCTCTCTTAGGTCGCTTAAGTGGTCTCGATCGGTCGTACTTTTAATGATCATATCATCTAAGTATACTTCAGCTACTCGGCCAATCTGTTTCTTGAAGACCTTACTCATCATGTGCTGGTATGTCGCCCCAGCTTTCTTCAGGCCGAAAGGCATCACCTTATATTGAAAATTGCCATGATCCGTCATAAAGGCAGTCTTGTGGCGATCAGGAGGATACATCGTAATCTGATTATAGCCCGAGTAGGCATCCAGGAAAGATAATAGTTTGTAGCCCGAGGCACCATCGACCAGCTTGTCAATGTTGGGCACAGGAAAGGCATCTTTCGGGCATGCCTTGTTTAAATCGGTGTAGTCTACACACATACGCCACTTGCCATTCTTTTTCTTTACCAGCACGACATTGGACAGCCAGGTTGTGTATTTAATCTCTTCGACGAAGTTGGCCTTTACTAGGTCCTCAACGGCCTTTGCTGCTGCTTGAGACTTTTCTTAACTTTGCGTTCGCCTTCTCTGGGCGACCAGCTTAGCTTCTTTGTCGACCGAAAGCTGGTGACATGCAATCTCTATGGGAATACCTGGCATATCTGATGCCTGCCATGCAAATAAGTCAGCGTAATCCCTTAGGCATCCCATGAGGTCTTGTTTAACTTGCTTAGGTAGGTCGCTACCTAGCTTTACTGTCTTCTCTGGGTCGTCACCCAACTGAACGTCTGTCAGTTCCCCATGAGGCTCTGGCCTTTTCAATCTGTTCTTAAGCTCTCGGGCCAAGTCGTCATCATTGTCCTCAGGGTCGCTATCTGGATCATACCGAGCGTCCAGATCGGCGAGATTAACTTGGTGACCTTCACTGAAACTCTGAGCGTTGGGACCATGGTCTAGTTCATCACAAATGTCTTGATACAGGTAGTGTCTTCTTTTGGCCGCCTCCATGTCGGCCATCAGAGTAACTACTTGGTCGTCTTTGCTGTAAAACTTCATCTTTAGATGCACCGTGGAAGCAACGGCCTCCAGCTTGCCCAAGGTTGGTCTACCGATGATGCATTGGTAGCAAGACTTTATGGGAAGTACAAGGAACGTCGTCCGGACCGTCCTGTACAAGGTACTTTCTGCCGTTGTAACACCTCATTTCTACCCGGCAATTTATAATAAAAATCAGAGTATGAAAATTTATTTTTCAAATGGAATGCTACACATCATTACAACAAACAATTCAACTCTCGATAACAGTTTAATACGTAACACCAGAAAACACGTGGAATTAGGATTCTCATAAATATATATCGTTCTAGTCCATGCAATGGAAAACTCATACAACTCGCAGCGGAAATGAAAGAATAATCTCAAGAGACCAAGAACAGTTTCATCAATAATATAAAACAGAAATACATAGTTCAACAGCCAACAAATGAACAGTCATAGTCCTAAGCCCATCCCCTAGGTGCTACGTATCAGAGCAGACCGACTCGGGGAATAGTGAAGGTAGCAAGCCCTCACTCATAACTACCTGTGGTAAACAACAACAGAAAGAGTGAGTCTCGAACAATATAATAAAGGTGATAATAAGCAGTATATCAAGTGCACAGGAGTCAATCAATCACAACCATCACAGACAGTTCAATATCATGTATGAGCATGGATGCAATGTAATGCAGAGATGCATGTGGTACCATTGGCCCCCATGGCCTCATCATCAATCATAATACGTCGCGACCGCAACCGAATTAAACACCAGACCGCAGCCTTTACAATATATCGTCGCGACCGCAGTCGAATGTATGCATGTGACTCATGAACACAAATATCATCAATTTCTTTTATACACCAAGACCGCAGCCTTTAATATCATTGTCATTTTTAGTTTTATACAGCATTCAGACCAACTCTCATCTCATGGTCAATTTCACTGTTAGCCCCTATGGCCCATGCCCCCATGGCATCATCATTATTTAATTATTCACTAGCTCGTCACAACCCAAGTCCCACAGACTAATCACACCTAGAGGACTAAACCTCACTCAGGGAGCTAAAACACCCTTTAGGACCAATTCCACACTTAGGGACCAAATTAACATCTTTTGGACCAAACTGGCACCTAGGGACCAAAACAACACTTAGGGACTAATCTGTTACCCTTAGAACCAAAACACCACCTAGGGACTAAAACAACACACCTAGGACCCAACTGTCACCTAGGGACCAAACTGTCACCTAGGGACCAAACCAGCACCCACTTAGACACAAGGCAGCACTAGGCGCCATTTTTCCCACAAACTGGCACCCCCTTGTGCAACACAGCACTAGGCGCCAAAAACTCAGCAACTTGGCGCCCCCTGTGGCAACACACCACTGGGCGCCATTTTCACAAAGAACTGGCGCGCCCAGATGGGCTGATCTTGAGTTAAGCTAACAACTGGCGGAGACACGATCTGGACACAAGCGCATGCCTAGGCGCCCTGGGCAGCACTTTTGGCGCCCTGTCTAGACACAGACAGCAACATAGGTGCAACAGGGCAGCCATTGGCGCCCTGTGATGCGCTACATGCACCCACACACGCGCAACACACATTCTGGCGCCACCCTAGGCGCCATGGGCAGCCAAAATGGCGCCCAAGACTTAGACACCCACGCACCCACTCACCTGGCGCCATAACAGCGCCACAGGCAGCCATTTGGCGCCCGCACTTGGCACAACACACACCCAGCGCATTGGCGGCCACTTTGGCGCCCGCACTAGACACAAAGACACACAAAGACGCCAGCGGTGACACCGACGCCATTCTCGGGCGCCCTGGGCGGCATTTGGCGCCTGCCATCGGTGCACACACACACACAAAGACGCAAGCGATTGCAGCACCGGGCGCCATTTTCCCAAAGAACTTGGCGCCCGGCGGTGAGTGACACTGCACACACACACACCAAGCAAATTCAAAGACATGAATAGCGGTGCCCGGTAGCGCCATGTTCCCAAAGCAAATTGGCGCCAGAAAGACAACGCGCACGCACCCATCCATCGCATACGGTGACACAGCGCCAAAAACCACAAAGAACAAGAGCTCCTTCCTTCCTGCTTCTGCAGTGCGAAGCTCCTCTCTCTCTCTAGGGTTCTTGCGCGTTTTCTCTTCTCCTTTCTCTTCTCACTTTCGTTTTCTTTCTTCCTTTGCACAATGATGCGAAATGCATCACTCCCAGGAGCCTAAGTCATTGGGCTCTTGGGCCAATACTTGCAGTCCCGGTATTTCCAATACCACTCCCTTCAATTAAATAGAATATTACATTATTATAATTTAATATAATTAAAAATAGTGCAACACTTAAATAATTTAATCAATTACTTAATTAAATCATTTAGGGTGTTACAACCGTGTCATCTCCAAATGTGACCAAGAGTTCAATTGTCCCCAAGGGATAAGTGGTCGCTCCGTTGAAACCAGTCAGCGGAGTAGGATCGGCCTGTGGGATTATTTCACTTCGATCTACCTTTAGTTTGTCGATCAGCTCTTCAAACATAATATCGGCCGAACTTCCTTGGTTGACCAGGATTCTTCGAACCTCTGTGTTGGCCATGACCGCCCTGACCACCAATGGAACGTAACTGTTTGTCCTGCCATCGAGCAGGTCTTCATCTCCAAAAGAAAGGCAGCCTATTCGAGGCCAGCCGTTCGGCTGAGGTCGTCCCAACCATAAGAATGTCGTTCCAATTCCTCTTTGTGGCTTTTTTGGAGTCCCTGCGATCCAGAGGGTTGCCACCATGAATTACCATAGCAACATTGCGGCCTCTTGACCGCCGAGTGTCTCGATCTTCCTCAGATCCATCCTTGTCTTGGGCGGTCGTCGTAACGATGACGCCCTTTCCTCTGTTCTGGGCGGGTCCTCCTGTCTTTTCTTGAGGTCGCTCACTTTCTTCAGACCTCACATACTTACTCAACTTACCTTTTTGGATAAGGTCTTCAATATCATCCTTTAGGGCCATGCAGTCGTTGGTGTCATGTCCCTTGCTCTTGTGATAGCGGCAATATCTCTTGGTCGACCGTGCCCCCTTTTTGAGTACAAGAGGGTCAGGCCGTTTCACACCCACAAATTCGTTGTTTTGGCACTCCATGTAAATCTGAGTCAAATAGCTCTGGATAAGACTCCCGCATGCTGCTCTCCAGCTCCCAAGTCATGCTCTCACCAGCAGCTCCCAGCCAAACTACCTTGACTAAGGCAATATCCTTCCCTCTCAGCACCTTCACCTCTCTATCATCAATCCTCACTGGCATAGTCTCCATAGTGAGGTTCTCACGTACCTCCACATCATCC
Organism: Oxytropis ochrocephala; assembly: GCA_020916435.1. NCBI lineage: Eukaryota > Viridiplantae > Streptophyta > Magnoliopsida > Fabales > Fabaceae > Oxytropis > Oxytropis ochrocephala. The sequence goes on along the minus strand of CM037094.1, from coordinate 64,351,726 downwards.
ATGTGAATCACATGAGACGGGTCTAGAATATACTTCTGAAGCTGTGACACGTGGAATACGTCGTGCAAGTTCGAAAGATTTGGTGGCAAGGCCACCCTATAAGCAGCCTTTCCAACCCTCTCAGTGATCTGGTACGGTCCAATAAACCTAGGAGTCAACTTCTTTGCTTTCATTGCACGCCCAACACTAGTCATAGGCGTGACCCTCAAGAAAACATGCTCACCAGCCTGAAATTCTAAGTCTTTTCTCCTCCTATCATGGTAACTTTTCTGTCGACTCTGAGACTCTTTCATTTTCTCTCATCTTCACCTTCTCTGTAGTCTCCCTAGCCAACTCCGGTCCAAGAACAACACCCTCACCGGACTCATGCCAACACAACGGAGTCCTACACCTCCGCCCATACAGTGCCTCAAAAGGAGCCATCCCTATACTCGAATGGTAGCTGTTATTATAAGTGAACTCAATCAGTGGGAGATGTGTATCCCACGCACCTCCTTGCTCTAGCACACAAGCTCTCAGAAGGTCCTCTAAGGACTGGATGGTTCTCTCTGTCTGTCCATCAGTCTGAGGGTGATAAGCTGAACTCAACCTCAACCTCGACCCCAATGCCTCCCGCAAGCTCCCCCAAAACTCAGAAGTAAACCTTGGGTCTCTATCAGACACAATACTCTTAGGGACCCCATGCAGCTTCACAATCACATGAATGTAGATCTTAGCCAACCTCGGCACAGGATAGGTGATGTTGATAGGAATAAAATGGGCAGACTTGGTCAACCTATCCACAATCACCCAAATAGAGTCAAACCCTCGCACAGTGTTGGGCAACCCAGTCACAAAGTCCATGGAAATGTTGTCCCACTTCCATTCCGGGATCTCTAGAGGTTGCATCAACCCTGCAGGCTTCTGGTGCTCAATCTTTGACTTCTGGCAAGTCAAACAAGCATAAACAAACTGCGCAACATCCTTCTTCATACCAGGCCACCAAAACAGCTTCTTCAGATCATGGTACATTTTTGTAGCACCTGGATGAATACTCAACTTGCTCCTATGGCTCTCCTCAAGTATCCTTTTCTTCAACTCAAGATCATCAGAACACAAATTACGTCCACGATCTCAAAGACACACGGGAATCTAATCTGAAATCCCCATCCACAGCTTGATCACCAGCAACCAACAAATCTACCAACTTCACATCCAACTTCTGGGCGTCTCTGATACTAACCAAGAAGTCACATCCAACTTCTGGGTGTTTGAGGTGGCTCCTTGGCTTTGAAGGATTTGTTCTTGTGTTTTCTTGCATTTTCTTGTATTTTAAATCTTGTTTGCATAATTTTCATCAAATGAAAACCCATTCTCATACCCCATTTTCTTCGGCCATGAACTCTTTTTTAGGGTTCTTGTGTGTTCTTGTTCATTTTATGATTTGGGGTTGAATAATTGTTGATCTTGGGCCATACATAGCCTCGGGTTTGGGCAAGAAAAATAGGTTCATGTTGCTTGTTTTGTTTTCTTTGATTTTATGTGAATAAATGCATGATTTGGTTGATTTTTGTCTTAGGAACTTGCATGATAGATTAGGTCCTTTTCTCTTGTGTCGTTTTGTGTGTTAAGTTGTCAATTTTGCATGAAATAAGTTGAGGATTCCATGCTTGCTTGCATTCGGCCATGACTAGGGTTTCTACCCCTCTGATTGCTTGAAGATTGTCACTTTGATTGTGGTTGAGTAAATGCAAGTTGTGTCATTGTGTTTTTAACATTTTACCATTTCATTAACTTTTTACTTTTACCATCTCATTCACTTTCTACCACTTATTTCATTCACTTTTTATCACTTATTTCATTAAGCTTTTTATCACTTTGCATTCTTTTCTTTTACTACCTTGCATCAAAGCTTCTTACCATAACTCATCTAGCTTTTTATCACTTTGAATCATGAATCATTTACCTAAAAACCCAAAGACATTTCGCATACTTCATGCATCCTCTTACTTATTCTTTTACATTCATTTCTAACTTACATATTCACATGTTCATGCATATTAAAATGTTCATACCTTGCACAATAACTGTGACACCCCCTTCTATTTAATTACTATTTTACTAATTAAAAATCAGAGTTTTCAAAAGCATTTCCACGCACCTCAAAGAGAGTGCTACATTTAATAAAAAAAAACATCATCAAAACATATTTAAAATTCAAACGCATCAAGAGCGTGAAATGCACATCATAGACACGTGGATTAAGACCCTCAAAAACTGTTTAGAGTTTACAATAATCCAGAAATGGTTTTCTCAGCACAGCGGAAATAAAACAAGTTCAAACATAAACAGCACATGATCCAAATCAGTTCAAATACATAGTATAAAATAACTACACTACGATCCCCCGCCCGGGTGTCACTAATCAGAGCTGACTCGAAGACTCAAGAAGGCATGGCACCTTCACTCAGAATCACCTGTTTGTCGCCACGAGAGCAGGCAACATAAAAATGCTAGGGTGAGTCTCTTTACATAAATAATAACAAGTAAGATAGGCATTATATTAGGAAAACATCTAGCAATAACAATCCATAGCAATCAAGGCATTTACCATTCAATTAGAGTGCCAACAGACAACAATAATAAATTAATTGAGCATCAACAAGAATTCTACGAATGTATGAGTTTATGCATGTATGCAATATGCATGTGGATCCATCATCACCGCAATAACCCCGTCGGGCACCCACTGCTTTTGGCTGAAGCCACATCACCGCTTTTGGCCGAAGCCACATCACCGCTTTTGGCCGAAGCCACATCACCGCTTTTGGCCGAAGCCACATCACCGCTTTTATATGCATATGATTTATGTGACACCATGACAATGCATCACCACACAATAAATTTATCACATCAATTATCAACTCACCTCTTTGGCCGAAGCCCCCACCGCTTTTGGCCGAAGCCCACATCATTCATAAATTTATCACATCAAGTATTAACCCACCACTTTGGCCGAAGCCCACATCACCTCTTTGTTATCACCTCACCAACACAACTTATTTATTAAATTAAATCTCACCCATGGACTAAATCCCACCTAAGAACCATTTTAACACACCAAAGATTAACTTAGTACTTAAAGTTTATTTGACACTTTATGAATTAATTTGTTACTTTGGAACTTATATTGGCATATTGGGATTAATCAGACACTAAGGGATTATTTTGTCACGCCAAGGATTAATTTAATTCTTAGGGACTATTCTGTCACACCAAGGATTAAATTAATTCTTAGGGACTAAACCATCACTTAGACACATTTTTATTCAACAATTCAATTTCAATGTAATAACACTCATCTAAGTAATTAATCATCCTCATTAAATCCACACAATCTCACATTCCTTCACATTGAAGCATTTAATCAAACTTATAGCAGGCAATATTAATAATACATTTATTTCCAGCATCATGTATCATGGCATCACCCAATCAAACATCAAAACAACAACAAACATAAGATTAATACAAAATTCACACAATCGAACCTTACTAGAGCTATTCCACACATAATACATATCATACAAGTTATTATATAGGTAAAGTAGAGCCCCCTAACCTTACGAGCTACCCAGACGTTCCGAAACTCACGACCCGAACTTCACGAACTCGCTCCTAACTCGTCCAACCGCTTCAAAACCGAAAACCAAGCTACTCAAATATTCTTGAAGTCCCGGCTTAAGATCAATCTCCTTACAAGACTGGAACTCCAAGTCTTCAAATTCTCATAATCTGAAAGTGCAGCAGCCATCCATCCATCATCAATGAAATCATGAAGGAAGCAAGAAGGCAACCAAGACATAGGAGGAGGTCTAAAGAAAGTAAACCCAACAAGTTCCCTAAGCTTACGTGGCGTTAACGGCACCAAAATACGACCAGCTTCATCCAAATCACTAACTGGAAATAATCCATTTTTCAAATCCCTTTCTTCCAAACAAACCCCTGATCCACAAACCACAACTCTCTCAACCAAATCACCATACTTCACTCCCATACTATACGCCAAAAATCCACCATAACTAACACCAACAACACTAACCTTTTTCACTCCCTTCGATTCTACAAAGCTCAAGCTTCACCAATCTCTTACAACTTGAGCTAAAATAGTCGACCCGATATCAGAAACAACAGAACTATAAAAATCATCAACATTCCCAAGCTTATCAATCACGCACGGTTCCGCCATTTCGAAAGTCTTTGTTCGCGGTTAGGGTCGCACACGAGTAGAACGGAACCACGGTTGAAGGAACAGAGGTCAGATTCGGAATCAGCGGCGGATTTCGTGTGGGAAGGTTAAGTTTGGGGTTCCACCGAGGGGAGGAGGGTGAGAACGCGAGGAGGAGAGGGACGGCGTGGGTTTTCATGGCTGCGGCTCTCCCACGCAGGAACGCAGGGAAAAAGAAGAAGAAGAAGGGAGTTGGGCCGGGTTCGGTTCTGGGTTGCGTTCGCGGGTTGGGCTTAAGTTTACTCAGGGGGTGCGTCCAGTAGGAACAAGGGGCGTATGCGAGTAAAAGTAGCCCTAATTCTATTTTAAATCCTTTTTAAATCTCAATATCACCACAACTATTATTTTAACACCTCAATAGCTCAAAATAGTTCACTAAGGAAATAATATCCGAAACACTAATATTTTATAAAACAAAATAAATAAGTATAAATATGGATAACACTCATATATCACAAATAGCTTATAAAAATACATTTAAATATAAAAATATATTTATTCAACTAATTTAATGGCTCAACCACACAATAAATCAAAATAATGTAATCTTATCAAATCAACTCCAAATAATTTCTAATAAAATTTGGGGCGTTACAACTCTCCCCCACTTAGAATATTTTCGTCCTCGAAAATCTAACTATCATGGACATTTAAACTTAAACACTCCCCACAACAAACAATAGATTTCTAATAAGGCACCCTAAATGAGACGCTAACCTCTAAATGTAACCATCACTCCTCCTCAGTAGGCCCCAGAACACGCCAGACAAACACTCTCCCGTTATACTTCTCCTTCTTCGGTTTTGGACACTTGGTACTAATGTATCCCAATTCCACACACAGTTGCAGCACCACATCCTTCTCCTCACACTTAGCACTTACTACATGACCTTCCTTACCACACTTGTGACACACATTCCCGTAGTAGCGTCTCCCCACTTGGCTTTTTGCCCGAACTCTCCTCTCCCTACCACCGAAACATCATACGGCTTCCTACTAAAGCGAGGACTTCTCTTCTCCTTCACTATCTTGTATGAACGATTTCTATTCTCCTCGAAAACCTACGCTAAACTCAAGAAATCAACATCCACTCTTCTCATCTCCTCTAACCTTATCATCCAAGTCCTATCGTACCCACAACAGATCAAACACTCTACCCTACACTCTTACTCCCCAATTGGGTACTCTAACCAGTAGGTTGTCAAAATCCTACCCGACTACCCAACACAAGAGACCACAGCAATTATGGCCAGAGGCCCAACAACCTTAACAACCATGATTAACACAACAATACCAACAATCAAGAACAATTTATCATATATCCAACATCATTCACATCAACAGTTAACACGTTCACAACAACGACTTCAACTTTAAACTATTCAACAAATTAATTATTTTATTCAACGTTCAAATTAATCTACCTAAACTCAGGTGCAGAAAATTCTGTAACTTTGCGCCTACTTTGGCGAATTAATTAAAATAGTAACCGACCTCGGATTTCGACAAATAAATACTTGTTGGATAGCCACGGATGTGTAGTTTCTGAATATATCATTAAAGTTTCAAAACAATGAGCCAATTAGTACAGTTTTTAGAAACAACCCAAACAATTTTCATACTTGACAGATTCTGTCCTCCCCTTTCATTTCACGCTAAACTGACTTAAACTTGACCAACTGAGACAAAACCTTAGCCCGAATAAAAGCATTTTGAGTGTAGTTTCTAATGGAAAAAGAATCATTCAAAACAGAGTTCATTTGGAGACACAAAATTTGCAAAAACCAAACCTACCCACAGATTGACTCTAGGAATTTGACTCGACTTTGGAGATTCATAAGCGGAGTTACCTAACTCGAATTTAACGAAACCAAAGTGCCAAACGACCGGCTTTAAGTCTGTTTTGAAAAACACTCAGCCACATAATTTTTGACTCAACCAAACAGCACCAGTTTTAAAAATACTCAAACAAAGGCCTAAACGCATAAAAATCGTACGCAAGTAAAACTCATCATTATCAATCACCAAAAAAAACAATTACAATCATCACATACTTATGCATTTCCTCAAACATCAAATAAGCATACCCAATCATGCAAACAATTTAAACACGTAAATCCGAAAGATTAGACATGTAGGCATTCCCTTCGATTTTCTCTATTCCTAGGGATTGGTTAACATGCAATTTTACCACTCTTCTAGAAAACATCGTGGAACATATAATTCTATCATTTTGAATTGATTTCATATCGCAGAAGAAATATAATTCAACACATGCTTTTTGATACTATTGTTTTGATACAAGACTTGTTATTAGTCCAACCAATGAAATTAATTACTCTTGTCAACACTTAGTAAGGAAAACAATTCAAGGCATGGAAGTACACAAAAGTCTCATTGCACAATTTTCATCATTATATTTATAAGCTTCGTAAAACAATCTCCAATAAATGGCAAACAATACTAACGTCAACAACAAATGCCACAGTTAAATCATAATGCGAACAAGTTTTCACAATTGTAATTCACACTCAGAAGACACTTAAAATTAGCCAAGTTTGTTTCTAAAATCTTGACAGTCATTTTTGAACTCACCTCTCCATATCATAAAAATTCTATCTTATCTAACCTTGCAATTAGTGTAAAACTCCATCATTTTCAAACAACATCAAATCATAGCTTAATCGATCCAAAGACCTAAGTCATGTCACTTTTTGAAATAAGAATCAGAAAACAACTCGGAAACAGAATCCAACACTAACCCTTACATTACGTTCATTCCTAATAGCACAAAAATCTTCTGAGTACCGCTTTTTCGAAAATCACAGAATTCACAGTTTTGTCAAAAAGGAAACTACACGGGAACCCAACCTTACTATCACTCGAGCATGCAAAAACTACCTATTAGTTCAAAATTTAACTTCCGACATTCACTAAAAAAAAGTAAGGAAATTAATCATTTAATTTTGACAAAACCCATCATGCTCACGAAACAAGCCAAATTGAAACATTAAAAATATCGAAACTTCAAGTTAGGCAACTTTAATTGAGATAACGAAACTGTAGCATTACACATTATTTCATTTTGGCATACAATCTTCGAAACAATTAAGTACAAGTCAACTCAAATTCCTATCCATCACAGCAACAATCAACCTATAGCAGACATGTCAATCAAGCGCAACAATAATCAACAAGCAATCTTCAAATATCGTTCAGTGTATACTTACCACGGTTAGGTCATATAAAAATTACTATATATATTCTAACAAGCTAATCAAGCAATCAATCAAATTAAAATGAGTGCATGCATTCAAATTTAATAATAACTTTGAGTTTGTTGCCCGTCCCGTAGCAATTCTCACACACACGCACAATTGTTTTGAGAACTTTATCTTGCATCTTTGACAATTAAATCTCTTGATTGTATTGGTATGCTTAATCTTAGTTGATGATCAACATGTTCTTGATTGCTTGATTAGTTGAATATGTTTGAACTTCATTCATTCATTTTGCATTTGGTTATGGACTTGGAATTTGGTTGAAATTGTTCTATTTTGTTTTTCCAAAACTCATTCCCAAAACCCTTCTTCAAAACTCCAATAAGACCAAATTGTCATCAATGATCACTCGCGCCGTTGCCGTTTGATCATTAACGATGATTTCATTTTCCCGAGAGTTAGTAGTGTGGCCACTCTAAACCGTTGTTGTTTGGTCGCCATGAACGCTCGACCTCTTTGCGAAAACATTTTCTTCGTTAAAAAAAACCAATTGTCATTGATGATCACTCGTGCCGTTGTCGTTTGATCGTTAATGACGATTTCATTTTCCAAAGAGTTAGGTACGACCACTCTAAAGTCTAAACCGTTGTTGTTTGGTCGTAACAAACGCTCGCCCAATTGCGAAAAACTCTCAAACCATTCTCAAAAGCAAAAGACGAGAACTACGTAGCTTTGATTCCTCATCACAGTGGGGATACGTAGGAGCGGGTTCATGTCCCGTCAATCACACTTTCAAAAAAATCATAAAAAGAATTCTCTTTCCCACCCCCTTTTTTAAAAATCTTTGTTTTATTCCACCTTTCAAAGATAACAAAAGATTTCCTTTCTCCTCTATTTTCCAAAAATCCTTTCAAATAAAAAGTAAAGGAAATTAAAAAAAAGAAAAGAAAAGAAGTAGAACAAGTCGTTTTCAAACCAAACCTTTGTATAAACCACACATCAAGTTAAAGTTCCCTTTCGGTAGAAAAGATGTGTGGGGTGCTAATACCTTCCCCACACATAACCAACCCCCGAACCTACATCTCTGTGTTATCGAAAGACCATTCGCCTTACTAAAAGACCTTCTTTCAATGTTTTGGTCTTAAAATTAAAATATTGGTGGCGGCTCTAAACTTTTTCCAAGTTGCATAACGAGAAGTCCAAACCGGTTTTTTCGGGGCGCAACAATGAATTGCTTGATGAATTGGGGGGAGTTGTGATATTTTCTAAGCGAGATTTGAAATCTGGCTACCATCAAATTCGTATGAGGGAAGAAGACATTCCCAAAATAGCTTTTAGAACTTATGAGGGCCACTATGAGTACTTGGTGATGCCTTTTGGCTTAACTAACACCCCGTCTACATTTCAAGCTCTTATGAATCAAGTTTTTAGACCTTTCTTAAGGAAGTTTGCTTTAGTATTTTTTGATGACATACTGGTTTAAAGTGGAGATGCTAAGGAGCAGGAAGAGCATCTCAAGCAGAAGTGCTCATTTTGGCTATCTCAAATAGAGTATCTTGGGCACTTGATCTCAAATGCAGGGGTAGCTGCAGATCCCCGCAAGAATGAAGATATGGTGAAATGGCCAGTTCCTAGAGATATGAAGAGGCTCACAGGGTTCTTGGGTTTGACAGGGTAGTATAGAAAATTTGTTAAGAATTATGGAAAGATGGCTTGGCCTCTTACACAATTATTGAAGAAAGATAACTTCCATTGGAGTAATGAAGCACAAGAAAGATAACTTCCATTGGCAGTGCCCAAATTTGAGAAGCAATTCGTGATTGAATCAGATGCCTCATGAAAAGGATTAGGGGCAGTTCTAATGCAAGTTGGGAGGTCAGTGGCTTATATGAGCCTAGACCTTATCTAAGAGAGCCCAAAAGAAGTCTGTGTATGAAAGGGAATTAATGGCAATTGTGGCTGTCATTAAAAAATGGAGACCTTACTTGCTTGGGAAGATATTTCTAGTAGTAACAGACCAGAAGAGCTTGAAATTCCTCACAGAGCAGAGAATGATGGGAGAGGAACAGCAGAAATGAATATCAAAGTTGATAGTATTTGACTTTGAAGTGAAATATAGACCAAGAGATGCACTGTCGAGGAAAATGCTGTTTGCTACCATATCCACAGTGAGATTTGAATTGTGGGAAGGGCTAGATGATGAAATTCAGCAAGATGAGAAACTCAAAGTAAAAGTGGAGGATTTGTTGGGGGATTCAAACATTCATCCAGGATACAAATTGAGTGCCAACAGACTCTACAAGAAGGGCAGGATTGTTTTGCCAATAAATTCACCTAGAATTCCTTGGACTCTCCATGAACTTCAGACTCTCCATGAATTCCTTGGACTCTCCATGAACTTCAGACTCTAGCTCATTGGGATAGAATGAGGAAGCAAATTCAAGACTAAGTGCAGGTTTGTGTGACTTGCCAGAGGAACAAATATCAGACTCTAAGTCCTGGGGGTCTTCTTCAGCCACTACCAGTGCCTAAACAAGTATGGACTGATATTTCAATGCACTTCATTCGAGGTCTTCCCAAGGCTATGGGTGTAGAAATAATCCTGGTTGTGGTTGACAGGTTAACCAAGTACGCCCACTTCATTCCTATTTTCCATCCTTATACAGCTAAGAGTGTAGCTGAGGTATTCACCAACGAAGTAGTCAAGCTACATGGATTTCCAGAATCCATAGTGACTGACAGAGACATGGTCTTTCTAAGTTTCTGGGCAGAATTGTTTAGGATTGCAGGGACTAAATTGAAGTACAATAGTTCCTGTTCGGTACCTAGACTTTGGAATGGCTCCTTGGTCCGGGGTACTTGGTTGAGAGTTCCCGGAAAGGACAAAGAAAGGGCGCTCGGCTGGTCCTGCCTTGAGCTCAGTGCTATGTAGATTCTCGAGCATTCCGAGTGGGTCCACGTCGGGTGGGGGGTACCTGCAAGACACTCCGACGCTCAGCTCAGTTCAGTAAAGGAAAGCAGTAAAGAAGAGAGAGAGAGAGAGCTCCGGAGGAGCAGAGTGCTAAATGAGCGAAATGTGCGGAACGTACCTTGGTAGAGGGGCAGACCTCTATTTATAGAGTAAACGGGCGTACCGTTGCCTTCGGATTTGGAGGGAAGTTCTTGACCGTCGGTCCAGCGTGAACCGAGCGGGTTACATTGAGGCGTCCTTGGGCCGTCATGGACAGAGATATTGGGCTGACCCAATTGTCTATTGGGGCTTTGTAGCCCAGGTCGGAACAGTGGCCCCCCAAGTCGGGGCCGAGTGCTGAGATCAGCCTCGGCTTGAGTGAACCCTGCTCCTTGGTCGCGGGTGCACTGTGCCACGTGTCACCTGCAGATTAGGGAGACAACGACATGATGTTTGGTCTTCTCGAGGCGTGGCTTGGCAGTCCTTTCTTTATGATGTTGGGCAGGCGCTTTAAAGGAGGCAACGCTTCGTTGCAGGCGCATAGATGGAGCGTATATATAAGGAGTGAGAGGAAGATTCCTCCTCATTTGTTGCATTGAGAGAGATCCTAGAGAGAGAAGCAGCGTAGAGCCTTTGAGAGAGAGATTCTCCGGCCGCAATCCGAGTTCAACATCGTCGCGCATGTTCATATCATTGCCGCTCCGAGATCGAGTTTGCTCAAGTATTCTTCGCTGTAAAAGGTTAGTTTCGAGGCATTTATTTTATTATTGAATAGTTTTAGGTTGCTTGTACCTTTAGAGTAGGGTAGATAGTCGGGGCAGGCTCCCTGTGTGGAGGATTTCCTCAACCTGTCCAGTTTCGACCTCGATCGGCCAGAGGCGGATAAAGTAGAAAGCGTAGAGTGATAGTGCGAAGTGATTTAGTGGCGTGTACGTGTTGCAGATGGTCCGGACGAAGAGTGAGGAGAGAAAGAGCTTCATTCCGTCGGGGAAGTCGATCCTCAAGAGAAGGGCAGATGGGTGTCCAATGCCGGCGCTAGAGGGCTCCCGGTCTTTGCTCAAGACGACCTACCATAATATGTCTGCGAAGTCAAGTTTCTTTGTTCCCGTATCCGACTGGGAAAGTCCCCCAACTTCGAGTTTTGAAGATGATACCGAGGCGACGTCGCGGTTGGCTACCGCCGAGGTGGCTTTTGAGAATCGTTCCAAGCGCTATGAAGATACTTACGACTGGGTGTCGACTGAAGTCTGCAACATTTATGCGCGCATGAAACAGGACATGTCTGCAACATTTTATGAAAAGTATTACCTGAACCAGCCCGAGGGCGAGAAGTGGAGGATCACTTTGGTGCAAGGTGTGTCAGTCTGCAGCAAGCATAGCTACTATGGATAATTCTTTTACGGGGCGGCGCTTGAGGCAATGAATGTCCGACTTCCTCTGAATTCGTTTCAGAAGCAAGTCTTTGAGATACACGAGGGCCGCTTCGCCGCAACGCGGCTATTTGGGGTTTCCTAAGCGGATTCGAACTGGCAATGAAGTACCTTGGGAGGAGACCAACAGCTCGAGTCTTCTTTACTCTCTTCACCATCACACGCAAGAGTGAGCCCGGCGCGGGAGGAAACAGATATGGTCATATTGGCTTCAAGAATAAGCTGGAACGATCGTACTTCTTCCCGGCGAATGATTCAAACAAGAACTTCAAGGAGAATTTCTTCTTCATGCAGGCGGTGAACAAGGCAGCGAAGAAGTCCATTGCCGAGTGTAGCTGTTACCTCAAAATTTCGGCAAGGGCATTAAATCAAGCTTTAAATGGTGTTGACTGCACATTTAATAGTATTACGTGGGCGCAGTCAATGTTCAAGTCAATGTACCATAAATTCAACGAAGAAGTTGTACAAGTCTCGACAATGCAAGCAAACTTCGGCGGACTTAGTTCTTCAAGTTACGAGGCAAGGCGAAACCTTCGACAGAGAAGGCCGGTTGTTCGACAAAAGCGGGTCCAATGCTTCGCCAAATCCTTCGACAACAAGTCGGTCGAAGCGCAAGGAGCAAAGAGATTAGTGGGCGGTTATTTCCACTGTTTTTAGGAAGTAGGTATCGTGCTTGCCCACGATTGTATCCGAGAGTATAAATACCCCTTGTAATAGGAAAGCGGGGTCACCACATTTTACAAAAACACCGAGAAACTCAACTTCCAAGCCAAAGCGAAACAAGAGTGAATCAGACTATATTGTACGTGTTGGTGTACCATCTTCTTCTCTCTATCATTTTAATGCAATTTTTACTTGTTTTTTACGTTTGTTGCACTTCTTGCTCTCATTCTGCTTTCAAACTATCTCTTCCTACTATTTTCTGTTCTTACGTACGCTAAAAGACACAAAACTCAAAGGCAATCGTCAAAGAGATTTTCTAGTTTGATCTCACAGTCTTAATATTGAAAACTAGTGATTGTTTGCTAAAAACACCAGCAAACAGTAGCGACCGAAAAATCCGGGAAAGGATTCTTCGAATGGTTCTTTAGGAAGCCGCCACCGAAATTCTAGTTTAAGGGCAAATTCGGAAAATCCCTTTAAGTTTTAGGACGAGGCATTGTTAGGGTTCGGGAGTCGTTATGTGTGGGGAAGGTATTAGCATCCCACGACATCCATTTTCTAATTAATTTAAGATTTATTTAATTATTACCCTTTATTTATGAAAAAGAAGACTTATTTAAATTTTTGTTTTTTAGTGCTTGACAAGGGTTGAGTCTTGCTCCTACGTACCTCCGGATGCAATGGAGGAATCAAAGCTACGTAGTTCTTCTTGAAAAAGTTTGTGGGTTGGTGTTTTTTTTAGTGTAGGGGTCCTAGGATTCCTTGAAGCGCATGCATGACTCATCGATTCCTAGGACACTGACTAACCCGATTGTACAACCGACTTAGTCCCCTACTTTTTGAAAGTGATTTTTGAATTTTTGAAAAGAGTTGTGAGATGGGTTGATTTTAGAATAGGTATTCTAGAACTCCTGAACTGTACAGCCCATTAGTTCTAGAACGCTGACTAATCCGGTTGTACAACCGACCTAGTCCCCTATTTTTAGGAAAAGGGGTTCATTTACATGTTATTAAGTTTGCAGGGTTACTGAACTGTACAGATCATTGGCCCTAAAATAATGACTAACCCGGTTGTACAACCGACTTAGCCGTTTATTTAATTTCAAGAGAAAAAGCACTTATTAAGCTTTTGTGGTTCTTGAATCTATCTGACTCATTGGCCCTAAAATAATGACTAACCCGGTTGTACAACCGACTTAGCCGTTTATTTAATTTTGAGAGGAAAAGCATTTATTGAGCTTTCAGGGTTACTGAGCTGTATAGCTCATTGGCCCTAAAATAATGACTAACCCGGTTGTACAACCGACTTAGCCGTTTATTTATTTTCGCGAGAAAAATTATTTACGTTTGCATTGGAAAAGAATTAAAAAGTGAAACAGGGGGTGAACATAGTAAATTGGAGTTTTATTAGTCGCAGGGGTCTGTATGAATAATAAGGGGTGTAGAAAGGAAAGCCCAGTTCGCATCTGGGGAGCCCAGTATGCGAAACTGGGATTAAGTGGGGGAGGTGTACGCGTAAACGAAGGGGGTGTTATTAGTATTCTGAAATATAAAAAAAATTAAAAAATAAAGGACAACATATATAACCTAAGCTGAAAAAGGAAACCCTAAAAAACCTTTCACCCTTCCCCTTCGCTCCCTGCGCGCCGCAGTTTAAAGAGAGGGAGAGAAATCCGGTGAGATATTCGCCGGCTCCCATGGGGTGCGTTTCCCGGCGCCGTTCTTACCAGTTTTCGTGGGAGGGAGAGAGCGACGTAATGAGAGAGGGAAGAAGGGTGATTTCGGTGTTCGGTGGCTATGGAGGTGGCGCCGACGACGGAGACTCCGCCGGCGAGGCGTGGTAAGCTTCGTTCTTCCCTTCTCTGTTCTTCTCCCTCTCTCTGTTTTTTCGTTTTTTGATTACTGATCTAACATGGGTTTTTTTTGTTCTGGGTTCGGTTTTGGGGGAGGAAAAAATGGCAGGCTTCGGTTTTGGGGGAGGAAAAAATGGCAGGCTTCGGTTTGGGTGGTGATTCGTTTGAAGGAAGCTTCGGCGTTGGTGGAATGGTGGTTTTGGATCGGTTTCTGGGAGTTTCGCTGGAGCTTCACCGGAGAAGATGACCGGAGAGTCACCGGAGGTAAGTTTTTTTGTATTTTTTGGTTCTGTTTGGTTTTTATGCTTTCACTGGTCTGGTTCTCTCCTACCCCTTTTGTCTCTGATTATTTGCTGGTTTATTCTTGGCTCTTTTTTAATGAATCTGATTCTCATTTGTTCAAAAAAAATGTGTATTTTTGATTCCCACACAGCACACGAACACATATTAACATGTTTTGACAAATCTGGATTTCATACATATGCACATATATTTTTTGACATAAACAGATTTATTTTTAGAATTAAGAGTGCATTGGTAAAACCTACCTTTATTCCAGCCTCTGCTTTGACTCCTTATATGTATGTCTGAATGATAATAACCCACTGCAACTGCTGCTGTCTGCTCTTTGGTTGCTGTTGTTCCTCCTTTGAAACCCAAAACTCAACAAAAATGGTGTTTTGTGGATTAGGGTTTCAATGTGAAACTCTAATCCTTATTTTTCTAGTGATTTTCGCAGCTTTTCTGTGCTGGTTTTTTGTGTGTCCCTTGACTGCTATTGGACTGTTTATTTATAGTTAAAAATTAGGTCAACACATTAATGATTTGGATTGTGTTTTGATTGATTTTCAGGTTTGGGTTTGGGCTTGTATGAGCTGGATACTTGGTGAGCAAAGAGGGAAGCTAGGATTAGGGTTTAGAATGGCTGAGAGCTATTTTATTTTCGGATTTATGCCCTTTTTTATATTTTTTGTATCACTATTTTTTGTATTTTGGACTTTTGGGACTATTAAATGCTTTTAAGTTGTAAATGAAATTAAATTGAATTTTTGACATTTTTAACTTGTATGTATGCTTAAGTACACTAAATAAAAATAAGAATAAAAATAATAATAGGAAAAAGGAGCCAGACCAAATATAAAGACGAGAACGGACTGGACTTGACAACTGCGCCAAGACTAGACCAAAAATAAGAAATGGGCGCGTTAACTAAAAAAACCCCAAAATTAACTCGGAATCGCATTATTAAGTCTGAATTTAAACCAACTTTTGAGGAAAATGAATTTTGATAGACCTGTTCACGTACGACTAAACTCGAATACAGATATTAAATCGAAGAATGCACGAAAAGATCGATCATTCGCGTGCGTGCCTAATTTAAATAACGGTATTTCGTGTTAGTTGAACGTAGTGACTGGAATTGGCTTGAGTTGGTAAATGAGACACCATTTTTGATAATTCTCGCAATTGTGCGACCTCAGAACAAATAAACGACTAAAACAAGAAAAAGAATACGGACAAAATTGGGGTATAACAGCTGCCCCTCTTTATTTATATTTTACTAGAAAATGTGAGCTGTATTCAAATTTTCGTAGTAGAAATAGAAATAAAGATAGAATAGACGTCAATTTTGTTCGTTTAGAGGGGAAATAGAGGGTTTAAGAATATACAGGGAGCGGTTAACACTTGGCGTATTAACCGAGAACAAAATGAAGGATCGCTCGGGATCTGAAGGAGCACTAAGGCTCTGAAGGACTGCTTGGGGCTCTAAAGGAGCACTAAAGCTCTGAATGACCACTCGGGGTCTAGAAGGCTGCCTAGGCCTTAATAGAGGACCATCGTGGTCTGAAGGAGCGCTACTAGTAAAACGATCTGACGGGAGATTACTGAAATCCCACTTCCCATTTAGATGGAATTGTGCCCATCACTTCACAGGCGAGGGGTATGTTATTACCAATGCTGACTACCTGGTTAACCCGAGTACCCTTGAAAGGGACGACACAGAGTTATTCCGATTGATAGACAATTGCGGCCAGAGCTAGCCGAGAGGGACCTGAAGCTGAACTGTGGCATGATGTTCGACGAGTTGGCCAAGTCCAATAAGAAGCTGAAAGAATATTTGACAAATGTAGACTTTTGCATGTGATCGGGTTAATTCTGACGCCGAGTTTCTTTTTCTTTTTGTAGATAGTATGGATCACTTGGACGAGCTCGACATGATCCTGGGCGAGTCCACCATTAATATGGATGTGGAGATTCCGCAGACCACTGCGCTGAGGAACCCGCGGCCCCGGAAAGAGGGTGGACAGACCTCCTCCTCCCGGGTGGATCCAAAGTCCAAACCAACAAAGAAGCAACAGGAGAAAACCTCCTCAAAAGCAGCAACTCCAAAGGGCCGACAGGGTCCTTCCGAAGTAGAAACTCGGAGCAGTGCTGACAAAGACCGAGAGGCTGTGTTGCACGCGGCTGCGCAAACGATGGTCGAGGATCTTTTCGAGGCCGACTTCGCTGTTGTGGCCAAGGTCGCCAAGCTGGGGGTCGATGCCATTAAGAAGATGAAGGCGACAGTCTTGGCAAACACTCCTGCAAAGCTTGAAGGTATGTGCCTCGAAACCGAAGAGTATAACGATTATTTAGCAGACAAAATGGCTACGACCTGGCGAGAACTTAAATATATGCATTGCTATGAATATGCAGAGCTGCTGAGGAAGAATCGTCGGCTGCAATAGGATTTTGACAAGAATGTCGATCTGCTAGCGAGGTTGGTTGCCGCTGAGAACCAACTGCCGAGAATAAAAAGAAGGCTTCCAACCTTGACAAGGTCTCTGAGGAGCTGCAAATCACTCGGGAGAATCTGGAGCGGTTGCGCAAGGAAGCAAAAGATGCTGAGGTCCTGGCCGAGGCCCAGGTGGCTGAGTTGGAGAAGAAATGCCAAGATCTGAAGAACTACAATGCGGAAATGGTTAAGCTTGGGTATACTCGGTGCCTTTCTCAGGCTTTAGTACTCGATCCAAATCTTCCGATGTATGTTGCGAATCCTTGTGGTTATTGCTTGTTGTTAGTAGACGTGCTTAAGGAATTAGGGCTTTTATTAATTAACAAAGGATTATTCACCTAAGGGATTAGGGCTTGGTTAGGATTGTGGATTCAATAGCAAATGAGAGAGAGATTATCTTTTGGAAATAAATCGGTGACAATAGCATGAAATTGAAAGGCATTCATCCCTAGCATCTTCTCATTATATTCTTCTCAAGCGTGT
The DNA here is from genome assembly GCA_020916435.1 of Oxytropis ochrocephala. Classification (NCBI taxonomy): domain Eukaryota; kingdom Viridiplantae; phylum Streptophyta; class Magnoliopsida; order Fabales; family Fabaceae; genus Oxytropis; species Oxytropis ochrocephala. Next base: position 64,334,083 of record CM037094.1, on the reverse strand, counting down.
TCAGTTTCTCGTAATAGTTAATTGTCTTACCTTCGAGCTTCATAGCTCAACCATATCTATCAAACTCTATTTAAAGTTGGTTCACATTAGTCGTTGTTAGCGTAATTAGTGATTGAATTCGATCCCTGAGGACGATATCCGGTTCTTACCGATTTTATTACTTGCACGATTTGGTACACTTGCCAATATCCTAACACTAGCCGAGAAGGACCTGAAGCTGAACTGTGGCATGATGTTCGACGTGTTGGCCAAGTCCAAGAAGAAGCTGAAAGAATATTTTGACAAATGTAGACTTTTGCATGTGATCGGGTTAATTCTGACGCCGAGTTTCTTTTTCTTTTTGCAGATAGTATGGATCACTTGGACGAGCTCGACATGATCCTGGGCGAGTCTACCGTTAATATGGATGTGGAGATTCCGCAGACCACTACGCTGAGGAACCTACAGCCCCGGAAAGAGGGTGGAAAGACCTCCTCCTCTCGGGTGGATCCAAAGTCCAAACCAACAACCACTTCTAGTGCTGTGAAGAATATTGACCCGAAGAAGAAGAGGAAAGAACAGGAGAAAACCTCCTCAAAAGCAGCAACTCCAAAGGGCCGACAGGGTCCTTCCGAAGCAGAAACCCGGAGCAGTGCTGACAAAGACCGAGAGGTTGTGATGCACGCGACTAAAAAACATAAATCTGCGCAGGCAATGGTCAAGGATCTTTCCGAGGCCGACTTCGCTGTTGTGGCCAAGGTCGCCAAACTGGGGGCCGAGGCCATTAAGAAGATGAAGGCGGCAGTCTTGGTAAACACTCCTGCAAAGCTTGAAGGTATGTGACTCAAAACCGAAGAGTATAACGATTATTTAGCAGACAAATTGGCTACGACCCGGCGACAACTTAAATATAAGCATCGCTATGAATATGCAGAGCTGCTGAGGGAGAATTGCCGGCTGCAAGAGGATTGTGACAAGAATGCCGATCTGCTAGTGAGGTTGGTTGCCGCTGAGAACGAAGTTGCCGAGAATAAAAAGAAGGCTGCCAACCTTGACAAGGTCTCTGAGGAGCTGTAGATCACTCGAGAGAATCTGGAGCGGTTGCGCAAGGAAGCAAAAGATGCTGAGGTCCTGGCCGAGGCCCAGGTGGCTGAGTTGGAGAAGAAATGCCAAGATCTGAAGAACTACAATGCGGAAATGGTTAAGCTTGGGTATACTCGGTGCCTTTCTCAGGCTTTAGTACTCGATCCAAATCTTCCGATGCAGTATATGCACCTTACTCAGCGAGTGGTACGGGGGAAGGTCGTATACCCTACGTCTGAGGATGAGGAGGATGCTCCTAGGGATGATGCAGAGAACCTTTGTGCAGCCGGCAACAACACCCAGACTCCTAATGCCAATCAAGAAGAGGAGATCTCGAAAGAGAAAGTCAGAGAGACGAGAGATAACTAGGATTCTTCCTTGTCTTTTCAATGATTTTTTAAACAAATTCTATTTGAATGCTCTCGGGCATGTCCGAGGCCATTTTCGAGTTGTATGCACAATCGGGCGCCATCCCATTTTTCTGGCCTTTCAATTACCTGCATGATTTCGATTGCATTTTGTTTATCTCAAATAAGAATGTATGTTTAATTGCGTACCTGCAATTGAACGTTGAGGCGAGGCTCGCAGCCGCTCGGGCATTTGAGTGATTAGGAAATAGCGCAAGTGTATGAACTTGGCCGAGAGAGAGAATGAGAGGTCGGGACGACCAGCAGAAGAGCGGCGAGGCGGCAGCTCATTGCCTTTGTAAGATAGGAAGACCGCAGTGGGTCCCCTTCTACTTCTTCTTATCGATGCCGCCTGTGGGCGATCGGCCTTGGTACCGGAGCTGTTGGGGTGCCAAGCCTTCACTTTCATCCTACCGAGGCCGCTGTGGGCTTATCGGCCTTCTTACCGAGGTCGTATGAGACGCTCGGCCTTCTTACAGGTTTCGCGTGAGACGTCCGGCCTTCTTACCGGTGTCACGTAAGACGACCGGCCTTCGGGGCGGAGACCGCGCAATGGGTCTCCTTCCTTCGGCCTCTTGATAAAACTCATCACTTCAAGCATCAAGTGGGAAGGCTGGGCTCGCGTAAAGCGAATTGGGAAACCGTTCGACCCACGACGGAACTCGTCAGTTCGCATCGGGAGGAAGGGCAAACTGGACGGATTCCCTTGTGGAGTGTTAGACTCAACAAGCCAGAGAATCGTTGAGGCCGCCGAGGGCCATTCTGCAAGAGCTTGGAAATGAGTTGTTGAAGCCAGATTAGGCTATTCAGGACGAGCTCGGAAGCGAGCTGTTGAAGCCAGATTAGGCTATTCAGCGACGAGCTCGAAAACGAGTTGTTGAAGCCAGATTAGTCTATTCAGCGACGAGCTCGGAAGCGAGCTGTTGAAGCCAGATTAGGCTATTCAGTGATGAGTCTGGTCACTTCGATTGTAACTAGAATTTGTCCGAGGACACCGCTGAGAGGTGCCTAAAGGAGTTGATTGCAGAGATGAGTCCTGGAAGACAGTGATCGGTTTCCCACTATGGTCGCCATTGTTCAGTACCTAGACTTTGGAATGGCTCCTCGGTCCAGGGTACTTGGTTGAGAGTTCCAGGAAAGGATAGAGAAAGGGCGCTCGGCTGGTCTTGCCTTGAGCTCAGCGCTGTGTAGATTATCGAGCATTCCGAGTGGGTCCACGTCGGGTGGGGGTACTGCAAGACACTCAGGACTTTCAAGTCGAGATGTGGCCGAGGTAAAGGAAATCGTTAAGGAAGAGAGAGAGCTCTGGAGGAGCAGAGTGGTAAATGAGCGAAATGTTGGGAACATACCGTGGTAGAGGGCGGACCTCTATTTATAGAGTAAACCGGAGTACCGCTGCTGCCGTCGGATCCGGAGGAAGATCTTGACCCGTCGGTCCAGCGTGAACCGAAGCGGGTTACATTGAGGCGTCCTTGGGCGTCGTGGGACAGAGATATTGGGCGGTCCAATTTTCCGGGGGCCGAGCCAGTCGGAGCAGTTCCTATGGAGGCGGGGCGGGGTTGTAAAACCTACCCCGGATCCGCACGTTGTCATCCCTACTTTAAGACCATAAACTTCATCCAACTCAACACCGAGAATGGGTTAACCAAAGTATCTTTACATCAACCTCTCAGATAGATAACCTTGCTTATTCCTTTTGCAAGGTTATCTATCTGAGAGGTTGATGATGTGCAAGTTAGGCCTTACTATAGTCTCGAATCAAAGCCTTTCATGTCCCAATGATGGTGACAAATCTCTAGTCTTCCCATTCCCATCTTTCTCCTTTAATGTTTAGTGAGGTAGAACTTGAAAAAAAGGAGGAACACGAGTTAACTATTTCATAGAAGTATTGAACGAAAATATTCCAAATAATTAAGGATTGTGTGACTAATGTTTTAAATATAGAAAATTACTTTTAAAAGCTAATCACCCATTCTTACCTTCTCCATCCCTTTTCACCATTTTGAAAAACAAAACACTTTTAACTTTTGGACACATCATTAGAATATAAAAAGTTGTTTCCTTTTCAATTTCACACAAGAGACATATAGTTACCAAAATTACTCCATGCAACTGCGTGTTAGCTTGACTTTGGAAACATTCATGAGAAGCTTTATTTTTCAACTTTTGTCATATTGACAAATTTCCAAGAGTTTCATTTTTCGATTGCTTTAGGAGAAACAATATTAAATATGTTATTCATACATAGCTTGTACGCACACCACACTAAACTAAACAAACAAATAATGTTTTTTATACGTTGCTTTTAAAATGAGTTGTAATAGACCTAGTAGATATGTAAACTAAAGAACATTATGAAAAATATGTAATGGTAACTAACAAGCAAAAAAAAACTCAACCTAATAACTTAAGTATAACAAATAAAAGTATATAGGATTGTAATGATTCAATTGTCTCAATGTAAAAGGAAAGATATAAATAAAATTAAACTAGAAATTTTTGAAGAAAGTTTTCTCCAATTATAAACTAGAAAATGATATAATAATAATACGTCTACATATGTCTAATGGACCTACTATTATTTCCATTGGGGAGTCAATCCCTTAACCCAAAAGAAGGATGAACCAAGGTTTGTTCATTGACTTCTTCCCCTTCTTATAAATACTTGAACACTCTCCACCTTAATTTTGTGGTGGCTTGTTAAAGAAAGAAGTCACAAAGCTTCCAGCATTGTTGTTTGGCCTACCTAACATCCTTGCAATCTATAGTACACACGAAAAAAGATAAATAATATTTATTGTTAGTTAAACCAAGAAGAATAGAGGAGAAGATTTGAATTCAATTGTTGTAATCAATAAATAAGCAGGAGGTGTAATTTTACCTCGTCTTTCAATATCCCATTCTCAATTCTAAGGCGCTTCTCCTCATAGGACATTTCAGAAATATTATTAGAGGTAGGGCCTCCACAAATAGAGCATGAAGCTTTGCTTAGTGCCTCCTCGTATCTCTCGCTCTCAGCAACAATCCTTTCATTCTCAACCCTTAAGCGCTCATTTTCTTCCCGCTCTCGTTCAGTCTGTATGTATAAATGCTCAAACAATTATTCATTAATATTGAAACGTGTATTTACTTAAGAAAAGACAAAGTATGTACTTCAGTCTTTCTTTTCTTTTTTAATGATAAAAATAGCATGAGTTCACCATTGACAAAGTATTTAAATATCTTCGGTCTTGGTCTATTTTCATTATTGGTATATTTTGCCTTATAAATAAAATAAAGTAGCTTAGTCAAAAACCTCAGTTAGTGAACAAAATTACAATTCTGTTGAATATCTTCAAATACATAAAAGTTAATAGAAAAGAATATAAAAGTACTTAATTTTACAATTTTCTATTAAAATATTACTTGTGGTTGTTCTATTAAAAAATTAATTGTTTTTTTTTAAAAGTCAAAATGCATAATTTGATAATAATAATAATAATATTAAAACTTATAGGACATAATAATCTATAAATCGATTATATGGGTTGTGCTACTTCCGGTTCGAACTGCTTAAAACAATTAAATCATAATTCAAATTTTTTGTTTTGCCTTGTTAGGTTTTAACAACAGAAGTTTTAAAAGTATAGTGTTTGGTCAATTTTTACCTTAATTTGGGTGTGCTTCTTCTGGAACCAAAATTTGACTTGCCTAGGCGTGAGGCCAATGACACTAGCTAGCATTCTCCTTTGCTTAGAATTAGGGTAAGCGTCCTCTTGGTAGAATCTGAAAATATGAGAATTATAAATAATAAAAAAAAAAGTGTGAAGAAACCACAGTCAAGAGAATGAATAAAAAAGGAGGTGCATTATCGTAAAGCCTAGCTAAGCTAAAAAATGTTGATATTGTTAGGCTAGATATCGTCACCCGAATTCGAACTCGGGACCTCACATTTGTGTGTGTGTGTGTGTTTACTTGCCGCCCTGTCTACAAAAAAAGGAGGTGCATTAAATAGTGACCCCTACGTACGCTTCCATTTGTTGAATTTGGTGTTGATTGTGACGATGGTAGACATCCCTTTTGGGTTGCTTCATGGATCGTTGGTCGTCAGTCAAAGGAGGAGCCTCCACTTCTACCGGTGCCGCCACCTTCTCATTGCCACTTGAATCTTCATTTTCGTTCCTCATTTCGAAATCACTTTCGGATGATGTCATGTGCACCGATATCTCCTGTAAGTTTTGATGTTGCTGTTGAACATGTGGATCAAACATGTTTGAGTTATACTTCTTCATTATGCTCTGTTTCAAAATCAAAAATATGTCATGTAATAATCTTCGTAAATAAAACAATGCTGGAAATCAAAGAAAGGAAAAGAGAAATCACCCAATCTAGAGTAGCTTCTTCTACCGGTGGCGAAGATCACACACAATCAACCTTTACTTTATAATCCTTGAGTTTGAGGCGGCTTTAAATTTTACCCTAAAATCATGCGGAAATTACTATCTTTTGTTGTTTCAAAATTGTCGGTATTAGACAAAGTCAATACTCTTCTTACTGGCTAAGCAACTTGAGGGGGTAAAATTGGCTTTTAATTTTTCTCTTTTTCCATTGGCTAACCTCAACGCGTCTTACGTTTTGTTTGACAAAATGAAAAGGAGTCTTCGGTTTTTAAAAGAGTTGACAATTTGACTTGGTGTGAAAAAGTTTATCCTGAGGTGAATGCATAAATAATATCCCTCTTTTGCATTAATAATAAAAATAATTGTAACGCTCACTAGGAAAATTAGAACAACATGTGAATGCATAAATAATATCTCTCTTTTCTTGAGTGTAATAGTAACCGAATCTTGGTTAATATGAGTTAAATACATTCAAGTCAATGTTTTCAAAAAAAAATCACGAGTTATGATTTTTAAAAAAGAGTATTCAAGTGAAAGTAAAAATAAAATATTAGTTTGACAAAAAAGAAAAAAGCAAGAAGCACGGAGTTGGAAGACTTGGCACTTGGACCGATGTCTTTTAAATGCTCTTGTAGTTGAAGTTTTATAGGAATTTAAAATTATAATAAGTCAAACATTTTTAGGCATGGTATTTCCCTTTCTTAGAAGCCTAATTGTGTAACGCATATTTTGGGCTTCTAGTTGTTATGTATGGTTTTTAGTGAGCCCACAACCTATTCTCTATAAATAGGTGTGGTTTTGCAAGTTGTAGGGGACCTTTGACCTTATGTTTAATTTGAGAGGAATTAGCACAAGTGCTCTCTCTAGGGTTCTTTCTTGAACCGTCTTTGGGATCTTATCAAGAACTTAGGGTTTTTCTGGCGATCCAATCTTGAGAATTATCATCTTTCCATGAAAGATGTGGCTTCTCTTCACCACATAGTCCATCTCTTGTCTTTTCCATCTTTTCGATTGTTCTTCCCTTTTCTTTATCTTTTCTTGTTTATTGTCTTGTTATTTCTTTGATTATGGAACGATCCGTAGTTTTGAGTGAATTAGTAACAACAATTTTATAAAAGCATGTGTTGAAAGACAAATTTTATAAATGAAATTAAATAAAGAGAGATAATGCAATGTCTAGTATTTTGAATGATATTTGTTTACTACTGAGAACCAATACGGGGTAGGCACGTATTCGTTCAAGTACAGAGAGTTTCTATAATGGAAAAACAATGTATTTTGACGGTATTCCAACACCTCAAGAGGTGGAAGAAATGGCCAGGGGTAGCTGCAGATCCCCGCAAGATTGAAGATATGGTGAAATGACCAGTTCCTAGAGATATGAAGAGGCTCAGAGAGTTCTTTGGTTTGACAGGGTACTACAGAAAATTTGTTAAGAATTATGGAAAGATGGCTTGGCCTCTTACACAATTATTGAAGAAAGATAACTTCCATTGGAGTAATGAAGCACAAGAAAGATAACTTCCATTGGCAATTTTGTGAAGCAATTTGTGATTGAATCAGATGCTTCAAGAAAAGGATTAGGGGTAGTTCTAATGCAAGATGGGAGGTCAGTGGCTTATATGAGCCAGACCTTATCTAAAAGAGCCCAAAGAAGTCTGTGTATGAAAGAGATTTAATGGCAATTGTGGTTGTTATTAAAAAATGGAGACCCAACTTGCTTGGGAAGATGTTTCTAGTAGTAACAAACCAGAAGAGCTTGAAATTCCTTAAAAGAGCAGAGAATGATGGGAGTGGAACAACAGAAATGGATATCCATGCTGATAGGATTTGACTTTGAAGTGAAATATAGACCAGGAGATGCACTGTCCAGGCAAATGCAGTTTGCTACCATATCCACAGTGAGATTTGAATTGTGGGAAGGGCTAGAAGATGAAATTCAGCAAGATGAGAAACTCAAAGTAATAGTGGAAGATTTGTTGGGGGATTCAAACATTCATCCAGGTTATAAATTGAGTGGTAGCAGACTTTACAAGGAGGGAAGGATTGTTGTGCCAAGAAATTCGCCTAGAATTCCTTGGACTCTCCATGAACTTCATGACTCAGCTAATGGTGGCCATTCTGGATTTTTCAGGATCTACAAGAGAGTTTTTGGGCTAGCTCATTGGGACAGAATGAGGAAGCAAATTTAAGACTATGTGCAAGCTTGTGTGACTTGCCAGAGGAACAAATATCATACTCTAAGTCCTGGGGGTCTTCTTCAGCCACTGCCAGTGCCTAAACAAGTATGGACTGATATTTCAATGGACTTCATTCGAGGTCTTCCCAAGGCTATGAGTGTAGAAATAATCCTGGTTGTGGTTAACAGGTTAACCATGTAACGCCCAAAATAATTTAATTATTTAATTAATTAAGTTATTTAAGGCTTGCAACACTTAATTAAATTAATTAATTAAGTTGGGTTTATTTTTCCTAAAAGGAGTCTAATTTATTTTAAATAAGTTACTAAGTTGGATTTATTTTATTTACAGGAGGTGGGATGAATTAATAGTGGGAGTGGAGAATAAGGCCCAAGGGCCATTATTTAGGCCCAATAGTAGTCATAAAGGTTAGGGGTCCTAAACTAGGGTAACCATACCTCACTTTGAAAGAAAGAAGAAAAAAATAGAATAGTAGAGAGGAGGAGGAGAAGCTGGCGGCGAAGGGAGGAAAAGAAAAGGTGGAAGCTTGCTTGGGTTTTGGTTGGTAAGTGATGGTCTTGACCTCTTTCTTCATCATTTTTCTTTCCCATTCCATTCCTTTAAGTTCCTTAAGCTCATTCCTTGTCTTTTGAATTTTCTATGGTTACCTAAAGGGAGGGAACCCACGTTCAGCTTGAGGTTGAGGAAAGGAAGGAACTTTTCTCAAGTTTTGTGTTGGTAAGTGAAACCCTTAGCTCCATTCAACTCCATTTCTTCTCCTTGTTACATTCCTTTATGTTCTAGTGTGTCATTTCTCCACTTTGTTGATTTTACGTTTTATCCCAAGGGTAGAGGGTCACGTTTTCAGCAGCTAGGAATAGTGGAGATACTCCATTCTTGTAATCCTTGGTGTTGGTTGAAGATTCAAGCTTAAGCAAGGTTAGGGGATTCTCCTTTATGTTCATAATAGCTAGTATGATATGTTTTATAAGTGGAATGACTCTAACAATGACTTGTTGTGTGATTGTGTGTTGATTACATGTTGATTGATGTTTGGAATGTTTGTTTTGGTCATAACATGCTAGTTGTTGTTGTGGAAACATGAGTTGTGACTTATGCATAGTATATGTTTGATGAAATGGTCATATGGGAATGAGTATGTGAACTTGATGAATTAATGATAATAAATTACTGATTATGTGTGTGTTGTTGTGGGGGAAATGAATTGTTGAAATAGTAATTTAGGTTTGAAGTAATTTGGGAAAAGTGTTGGAAGGGGAAGGGGGGGGGCGCCAAATTGCTAAGCAATTGGCGCCTAGATGCTGGCTTATGTGCGTGCGTTGTGTCTTGAGTGCGTAGGGCGCCAATTCTTTGGGCAATTTGGCGCGCCAGTCTTGGGCAGATGAGTGGAGCAGTGCGGGCGCCAAAACACTAGGATTCTGGCGCCTGGTGTGGTGTCTAAGTGTTGGGTTGTGTTGTGCTGGGCAGGGGCGCCAAATGCTAAGCAAAGTGGCGCCCAGCAATACCGTGTTGCGCCTTTGACTCGGTTTAAGTGAGGTTGGCAGGAGGGGGCGCCAATTCCCTAGGAATCTGGCGCCCGTGTCTGGTGATTGTGCGCCGTGTGGCTGTGCGCGTGTGATTTGCAGGGAGGGCGCCAAATGCTAGGCATTTAGGCGCCTGGTGGGTGAATGTGTGTGATGTGCGCGCGAGAAGAGGCGAGTGCGGGGCGCGGTTGCTAGAAACTTGGCGGCGCCTGTGCTGTGTGTGTGCGTGTGTCACCGTGTGTGTGAGTGTGGGCTGCTGGTGTTTGGTCATGGGGCGCCATTTTGGCTAGCCCTTGGCGCCTAGATACCCAAATTATGTCTAAGTGATGGTTTAGTCCCTAAGAATTAATTTAATCCTTGGCGTGACACTTTAGTCCCTAAGAATTAAATTAATCCTTGGCGTGACAAAATAATCTCTTAGTGTCTAATTAGCTCTACTATGCCATATAAGTCTCAAAGTAATAAATTAATTAGTGGTGTAACAAAATAACCTTTAAGTACTAGATTAACCTATGGTGTGCTAAAGTGGTCCTTAAGTGTAGGTAAGACCCTTATGAGGTGGTTTGGTCCTTAGGTGGGGATTCAATCTAATAATTGACGAAGTGGTGATTAATAATTGAGGTGGTGGAGGTTAATAATTGAGGTGGTGGTGGTCAATAATTGACAATTGTGGTGAGTTAATAAATGACGCGGGTTTCGGCCACCAAGGTGATTTAATACATATTGTGATGGATTGTGGTGATGCATTTGTCATAGTGTCACATAAATCATATGCATTACGTGATGGTGATGATGGTGGGGTGGCTTCGGCCAAAAATGTGGTGGTTGCCCGACGGGGTTTTTGGTGATGGTTATGGATCCACATGCATATTGCACACATGCATATATTCATACATTCGTAGAAATCTTGCTGATGTTTAAATGACTAAATCTTGCTGTTTGTGGATATTATAATTGAATGGCAATTATCATAATTACGGTGTACTGTTATTGCTAGATGTTTTCCTAATATGAGGCTTATCTTACTTGTTATTATTATGTAAAGAGACTCACCCTAGCATTTTTGTGTTGCCTGCTCTTGTTTGCGTTCGTGTGGTATTCGCAAATTTAGTGCAAGTATACACGTCGTACAAGTAATAGAGTGGATATAAGTAAGAGATCGTTCCCACGAGGATTGATTGTACTTTCAAAGTTCAAGTCTTAAAACACAAGTGAAACAAGTAACAAATCGGCACTAAAAGTTGGTGTTAAAACTAGGAACATAAATAAAACAAGTAAATAAGATAGTGGTTGTGAATATGGATGAGAATGAGTTGGGTTGTTGCATGCAAGTAATTCCTCTCTAGTCAGACGTTATAACGTTTACACGTTATATTACGTACAAATGCTATTACGTATAGACGTGGCCCACGTTTGAACGCTGTTTGCAAAAAGAGCTATGCTTTTCAAAGACAAAACGTCGAGTTTCAAGTATAAGAGGTCCTATGTCTAGGTTCTAAATAGGCCCACTCTCGTATTTTAAGCACCCACAAACAATGTTCTATGAACTATTTATCCTTTCTATGTCTAGACTTAGATAAAAAATGCCTAAATGTCTTTAGTGCACCTTTTCGTTCATATAAATCTTTGAGTTCTTTTCATAGACCATGTCCTGTACCTATGAATCTACCTATTTTAAGTGATCGAGTCTCAAAACAAGTTTGGAAATATTATCATGCAAAGATTTAAAACATGTAAGCGTCAATACTTCATAACATTTAACTAGAAATTCATTACATGCAAAACAACAACCCAACTACAAAATGTTTAGCTCATCTTTGAGCATCTCTCTGAGAAAGATAAGAAGTTAAAATACCATACATAAGCGAAAAAGCGAGTGCAAAAGATACACCTAAGTAACTTTCCGCATGCGATGCTGTAGAGACGTTACAACGTCGAGCTTCACGATGAGTGGTTATGATTTGGAAATGGAGTTGAGTAGAGTTCAAAACCGAAGTGCGTGTCGAACTTTGTTTTGAGAACTCTTTCTGAACAATGGAGGAAGGTAGATGATGGAGGTGTGGACTGGTATGATGCAGGTGTGTGTGCATGTCTTCTTTTAGAGAGAGACAAGTCTTCAATTAAATAGCCAAATGGGTCACATGCTGCTGATGTCATTTGCCCACCTACCAAGCCTGTTTGCACTTCTCAACCGACATCAGATAAACTCTGATGCGTCATCCTTGTCGCACATGGGGAATAGAAGATCTTCGACTTTACGAATCTTTAACCATCATTGCTAGTGCGCCATAACTGAGATATTTCACTCTTGCTCTGCTGCCCTTCTACAGACGTGGTGAGGGACGTTGCGACGTTCGGCTCTAAATTTCCTGCACAAGCACAAAAAGCATCAAAATGCTCACAAAGGCACCAATTGGTGCCAAAATGCCTGAGAACTCGTAATTTAGCCCCTAGCTAACTAAGAAACAATAAACTAACAGAAAACTAATAGAATCAACCTACAATTGCTAGAGAACTTGCATGATTTATCTTTGAATAAGTATAAATAACTCATATAAATATGAGTTATCACACCCAAACTTAAATCATTGCTTGTCCTCAAGCAATCAAGACAAAACAAAATTAGCGAAATGCATGAAATCAACTACACCAAAGCAGAGTTGCATTCTACTCAATCATTTGATCAAAAATTATTCTCAAAGGGCTAATTCTCTACACACTCACGCACCAATGCACAATTAAATTCTAGATTCATTCTCGCCCAAAGTGAGTGTGTGACCTCTGTATTAATTCCATTCCTAGCTAGGTTGAAGCTATTCTAGCCTATGAAAGAGTGGTTTCCATTTGGTGAGAGCAAAACATCTTTCAAAACAAAGAGTAGGCTAACATTTTCACATAAGAAATGAGGGTTAATTTAAAGCATGACAAAGGGTCTTAATTGAGTGCTAGGACTAGATTAGTGCAACTATTTTTCGACTCACACACGCAAATGGCGCAACCCCCTCATTCTTGAAGCGACTTCCTTTGATTCATTCCACTTGGACTTTTCTTTTTTTTTTTTTTTTTTTTTTTTTTTTACTTCATATATTGGGTTGCCAGTATTTGTTTGTGGTATTGCAAAGAAACACAAAGCACTTGTGGATTTTCCACTTATTTACAACAACACACTCTTTTTTTGGTCTTTTTGGAGTAGACGTTACAACGTTTATAGGTGAGACGTTGTAACGTTTGAACACTTAACACAACACACACGGCATACGTTATAACGTTACGGGTAGACGTTACAACGTTGCACTCACACTACACATGCACTAATCATCCTACAGTCTTCGGACCCAGCCTTTGTACAACCTAATACACCCCCGAACTTAGCTTCTACTGCTACTCTAGGTTTTTAATCAAGTTTTACCATCACCATAGTTCACCAAAACTAGCTTCAGCATAAAATATTCCCTAGCTAACTAGATCTTTCCTCAAAACAGAGTTTGTGTGGGAGCAGCAATCAATTCTATTCATCTAAACATGCATCAGCTACTCACACATACACATTCATCACTAGATTTAGCCTAGAGAGAAATATTTTTAATGACTAACAGAGTAAGAATATAAACTGATTTTGCATTTGATCTCATGCATGCACATAACAACAAAAACAAAAACAAAAAAAAACTTAGGACATCAGGATCCTCCCCCCCACACTTAAAGTTGAGCAGTGTCCTCACTGCTTAATGATGAAAATTGATTTATCTTTGTTTTTTTTTTTTTTTTTTCATAATGGGGGAGGAACAATCAAACAGAACACATACAAACAAACTACTATCTTTTAACCATCCAACATTGAAACAGACGTTATCACGTTGGACAGTTGTTTATTCTTACTAAAATTAAAAACTACAACTACTCTACTGCTAAAAAGAAAGGGCTAAATTACTTGTTCAAAGCACCGGACCTGAGCCTTCCACTTTGCCTAGTGGGGATGCCTGCTTGAGCAGTCTTCTTTTTTTCTTTTTCATTTAAAACTTCACCCGAGCAAAGAAGCGTGACAACGCCCTAGACGCATACGAGAGGCGTGATAACGTCTACCACACTTCAATAACTTGAGTCATGAATCTCTCCTACCTTTAGCTTCCATTCCTGCACAAAACAAGGTTAAAACAAAAGATTTGGTTAATTTAAAACCTTTGGGTTGCCTCCCAAGAGCGCTTGGTTTAAGAGTCCTCACCGGACTTGGAATTCAAAACCCAAGTTAGGGTGGATAATAAGACAAGAAGAAGACATCATCCTTCCGCTTTCTCTTTTTGGTCGAAATCCCATGTATTTGGCATATGGAAGCAAGTGTTCCCATGCATCAACCAATAAACATTTGGGGTAGGAATTCTCCTCACTTGAAAAAATTGAAGTTCATTTTATGGGGATTATTTTCTTCAATTACCAAAGGTTGAATCTCAATTGTCACATGACTCTTTTCATACCTCAACCTTGGATTTTCTTCCATCACTTTGTTTTGAATTTTTCTTGTTCTACAACTACACAATATTTTTGTTTTTCTTCCACTATTTCCAAATGACCACATTCACGTTCATATTCTACACTTTCTTTTTCTTCCTCTTGCTCAACCACATCTTCAATACAACTCTCTTCTTTTAGATGCTCCATAATTGTCTTAATGTGAGCCTCTACATTCTTACATGAAGCTTCAAAGTTGTCACGATGCACCTTCATATATTCAATGGAATGAGTTAAGAGTTCTTTGAATTGAGTTGTTCTCATATAATCCCTCTTTGTTTGAGCTTGAGAATATGAATCTTGCTCACACATAACATTTCCCATTCCATAATCCATATTTTGGGCGATCATGGGCATGGAATTTTCCTCATAATGACCCCTTTCATATTCACTCTCATGGAAATCATAATTGAAATATTGTTGTTGAGCATTCAATTCTTGCATAGAGTAAGAACTCCAATGGTCCATGGCATAAAGTGGAAATTTTTTTTTTTTTTTTTTCAAATCACTCAACACAAACAATAATAATAATAACAACAAAGAAAACACACTACGGACATAAAGCACAATGCAAATTCACTCCTAGTTCGGTTGAACTAGAGCTTGAATGGAACTAAGCATCTGTTATAACGTCTACTGTTCAAACACGAAACAACAAACAACACAAGTAAAATTCTTTCAACTTGTGTTTTAATACTTTTGAACAATAAAAGTTACTACAATCCCTGTGGCGCCAAAAAACTTGTTTGCGTTAGTGTGGTATTCGCAAATTTAGTGCAAGTATACACGTCGTACAAGTAATAGAGTGGATATAAGTAAGAGATCGTTCCCACGAGGATTGATTGTACTTTCAAAGTTCAAGTCTTAAAACACAAGTGAAACAAGTAACAAATCGGCACTAAAAGTTGGTGTTAAAACTAGGAACATAAATAAAACAAGTAAATAAGATAGTGGTTGTGAATATGGATGAGAATGAGTTGGGTTGTTGCATGCAAGTAATTCCTCTCTAGTCAGACGTTATAACGTTTGCGTTATTACGTACAAATGCTATTCTCAGATAGGCGTGGCCACGTTTGAACGTGTTGTAAAAGAGCTATGCTTTTCAAAGACAAAACGCGTCGAGTTTCAAGTATAAGAGGTCCTATGTCTAGGTTCTAAATAGGCCCACTCCTGTATTTTAAGCACCCACAGCAATGTTCTATGAACTATTTATCCTTTCTATGTCTAGACTTAGATAAAAAATGCCTAAATGTCTTTAGTGCACCTTTTCGTTCATATAAATCTTTGAGTTCTTTTCATAGACCATGTCTGTACCTATGAATCTACCTATTTTAAGTGATGGAGTCTCAAAACAAGTTTGGAAATATTATCATGCAAAGATTTAAAACATGTAGCGTCAATACTTCATAACATTTAACTAGAAATTCATTACATGCAAAACAACAACCCAACTACAAAATGTTTAGCTCATCTTTGAGCATCTCTACGAGAAAGATAAGAAGTTAAAATACCATACATAATGAAAAGAAAGCGAGTGCAAAAGATACACCTAAGTAACTTTCCCGCATGCGATCTGTAGAGAGCGTTACAACGTCGAGCTTCACGATGAGTGGTTATATTTGGAAATGGAGTTGAGTAGAGTTCAAAACCGAAGTGCGTGTCGAACTTCGTTTTGAGAACTCTTTCGAACAATGGAGGAAGGTAGATGATAGAGGTGTGGTGGTATGATGCGGTGTGTGTGCATGTCTTCTTTTAGAGAGAGACAAGTCTTCAATTAAATAGCCAAATGGGTCACATCTTTGCTGATGTCATTTGCCCACCTACCAAGCTTTGTTTGCTTACGAAGCCCGACATCAGATGCAGTGCTACTGGTGCGTCATCCTTGTCGACACATGGGAATAGAAGATCTTCGACTTTACGAATCTTTAACCATCATTGCTAGTGCGCCATAAGCGAGATATTTCACTCTTGCTCTGCTGCCCTTCTCTGAGGCGTGGTGAGGGGCGTTGCGACGTTCGGCTCTAAATTTCTGCCAAGCACAAAAAGCATCAAAATGCTCACAAAGGCACCAATTGGTGCCAAAATGCCTGAGAACTCGTAATTTAGCCCCTAGCTAACTAAGAAACAATAAACTAACAGAAAACTAATAGAATCAACCTACAATTGCTAGAGAACTTGCATGATTTATCTTTGAATAAGTATAAATAACTCATATAAATATGAGTTATCAGCTCTCGTGGCGACCAACAGGTGATTCCGAGTGAAGGTGCCATGCCTTCATGGGATATTGTGTCAGCTCTGATCTAGTAACACCGGGGATGGGATTTTAGTACTACTATTTTATGTTATGTATTTGATCATGTAATTGAGTATGTTGAACTCAGCTTTATTTCCGCTGCATTGCAAACTGTTTTTCTGGATTATTGTAAACATTAAACAGGTGTTTGAGGGTCTTAACCCACATGACTATGATATGTGTTTTGCGCACTTGATGCGTTTGGATTTTCTTAACGGTGTTTTGAGGATACGTTGTTAAATGTACCACCCTCTTTGAGGTGCGTGGACAAATTTTGAAAAACTCTGATTTTTATTAGCTAAACTAGTATATTATATAAGGGGGTGTTACATTAGTGGTATCGTGAGCGATTCGGTGCCGTAGGCCAAGTGTGTGCTGTCATAACACCTATGACAACTAGGTAGTGTTAATTGTTTCTTAACGAATGCTAATGCTGCAGTGTTAGGTTGAGAATGGCCCGAAGGATTGATGCTGCTCTAGCTGAGGCTCTGCAAGCCATAGCACAGGCTATGGGGGAGCAGAGGGGTGGAAGAGAAGATGCTGAGGATCGCAAGTTGGCTACTTTTCAGAGAGAGAACCCGCCTACCTTCAAGGGTAGGTATGACCCGGACGGAGCTTTGACCTGGCTAAGAGAGATTGAGCGTATTTTCCGTGTGATGGCATGCACTCCAGCACAAAAGGTAAAGTTTGGGACTCACATGCTGAAGGAAGAAGCAGACGATTGGTGGTTGAGGAAGAAACAAAGACTAGAAGCTGCTGAGGAGGAAATCACTTGGGAGGTCTTCAAGGAAGAGTTCACTAGAAAGTATTATCCGGAGGATGTGAGGGCTAAAAAGGAGGTGGAATTTCTTGAATTGAAGCAAGGCAACAAATCAGTGGCTGAGTATGCAGCCAAATTTGAAGAGCTAGTCAAGTTTTGTCCCTACTATGAAAATGACTGCAAATCTGAATTCTCCAAGTGTGTGAAGTTTGAAAATGGGCTGCATCCCGACATTAAGAAGGCTATTGGATACCAGGAGATTCGAGACTTTGCCAAGCTAGTGGACAAGTGCAGAATTTATGAAGAAGACAGTGCTGCAGCCTACAAGATGGTAAGAGAGAAGAAGAATGCTCAATTCCGAGGGAAACCATATGATGTGAGTGGAGGCAAGGGGAAATGGAAGACAGGTGAAGGTAAGAGTTCTAGTGGGGGAGGTGGAGCTGCAGGTATTGTGTGTTTTACTTGCAAGAAACCTGGCCATAAGAGTAGTGAGTGCACTGAGGCTCGTTGCTACAAGTGTGGTCAGAAGGGCCATAAGAGTGGTGAGTGCACCGAGGTTCGTTGCTACAAGTGTGGTCAGAGGGGCCACAAGTCTAATGCCTGTGAAAAGAAAGAAGTGGTTTGTTTTATCATGCGTGAGGTGGGACATGTTAGCACTAAATGTCCTAAGTCCAAGAAGGAAGCGGTTAAAGGGAAGGTGTTTGCATTGGCGGGATCCGAGGGGACAACGCGATTAGAAGTAATTGTTTTATTAATGGTACTCCTTTGATAGCTATAGTAGATCATTGGTGCTACACATTCTTTCATTCTTTGCTTTGTGTCTTTGAGAATTTGGGTCTTGTTTTGTCTACAATGAGAAGGGACATGGTTATTGATACCCCAGCCAAAGGTTCAGTAACTACATCCCTAATGTGTGCTAGATGTCCTCTGTCCGTTTTCGGCAGAGAGTTTCTTGTTGATCTTATTTGCTTGCCTTTAGGAGGTTTGGACATCATTCTTGGTATGGACTGGTTAGTTGATAACCAAGTGCATATTAATTGTGCTAGTAGATCCGTGAGCTTTCCTTCTTCTAAGGAGGAAGAATCTGCATTGTTACATTCTGGTCAACTGCATAGAGTTTTGAAGGAGGAAGCTAAGTTGTTTTCATTGATGGCATCATTGTCCGTTGAGAGCCAAGCTAAGATTGAAGAGTTGCCAATAGTTCGTGAATTCCCTGAAGTGTTTCCCGACGAAATTCCAGACGTGCCGCCTGAAAGAGAAGTAGATTTTGGTATTGATCTAGTGCCTGGCACTAGACCCGTGTCTATGGCTCCCTATAGGATGTCTGCATCCGAACTATCTGAGTTGAAGAGTCAGTTGGAGGACTTACTTGAGAAGAAGTTCATAAGACCTAGTATGTCACCTTGGGGAGCGCCAGTACTTTTGGTGAAGAAGAAAGATGGAAGTATGCGGCTTTGCATTGATTATAGACAGCTGAACAAAGTAACAATCAAGAACAAGTATCCACTTCCGAGAATTGACGATTTGATGGATCAGCTAGTTGGAGCTAAGGGGTTTAGCAAAATTGATTTGAGATCGGGCTATCATCAGATTAAAGTGAAAGATGAGGATATTCGTAAGACAAAGATTCGTGGGGCGAGATATGGGCATTATGAGTATTCTGTAATGCCGTTTGGTGTCACTAATGCACCAGGGGTATTTATGGAGTACATGAACCGTATTTTCCATGACTACTTGGATCGATTTGTGGTGGTTTTCATAGATGATATTTTGGTGTACTCCAAGTCCGAAGAGGATCATGCAGAGCATTTGAAGTTAGTGCTAGAAGTGTTGAAAGAGAAAAAGTTGTATGCTAAGCTCACAAAGTGTGACTTTTGGTTGAAGGAAGTGAGCTTTCTAGGTCATATTATTTACGGTGATGGGATTGCGGTAGATCCAAACCAAAGTTGATGCGGTGATGCAGTGGGAGGCTCCTAAGTCAGTTACGGAGATTAGAAGTTTCCTTGGATTGGCGGGATATTATAGAAGGTTTATTGAGGGGTTTTCAAAGTTGGCACTCCCGCTAACTCAATTGACTTGTAAAGGAAGGGCGTTTGTGTGGGATTCCAAATGTGAAGAAAGTTTCCAAGAATTGAAAAGAAGGTTGACAACATCACCTGTTTTGACATTACCCAAATCTGGAGAGCCTTTTGTAGTATATTGTGATGCGTCAAGAATGGGGCTAGGAGGCGTTTTGATGCAAAATGGTAAGGTTGTGGCGTATGCCTCAAGACAGTTGAGAATTCATGAAAAGAATTACCCCACTCATGATTTGGAGCTTGCGGCAATTGTTTTTGCCTTGAAGATTTGGAGACATTATTTGTATGGTTCTAAGTTTGAGGTATTCAGTGATCATAAGGGATTGCAGTATCTGTTTGACCAGAAAGAATTAAATATGAGACAAAGGAGATGGTTGGAATTACTGAAAGACTACGACTTTAGTTTGAACTATCATCCGGGGAAAGCTAATGTGGTGGCTGATGCTTTGAGTAGAAAGTCCTTGCATGTATCCGCAATGATGGTGAAAGAACTTGAATTGATTGAACAGTTTCGAGATTTGAGTCTAGTCTGCGAGGTGACACCTAAGAGTGTGAGATTGGGTGTGTTGAGGATTCACAATGACTTTTTGAATGTTATTCGGGAAGCTCAAAAGAAGGATATTAAACTGGTTGAGATTGCAGTTGGGATTGACCACTCTCAGAGTGAAGATTATGTGATAGATGAGCATGATGTGTTAAGGTACCGTGGGAGGATTTGCATTCCTGATGGTGATGAGATTAAAAAGGCAATTTTAGAAGAAGGGTATCGGAGTAAGTTGAGTATCCACCCGGGGGCCACTAAAATGTATCAAGATTTGAAGAGATTGTTCTGGTGGCCTGGCATGAAGCGTGATGTGGCTCGATTTGTGTATGCTTGCTTGACATGTCGAGAAATCTAAGATAGAACATCAAAAGCCAGCGGGTTGATGCAACCATTGGATGTTCTGAATGGAAGTGGGATAGTATCTCCATGGATTTTGTGGACCTGGTTTTGCCGACTACAATGAGGGGTTTGATACCATATGGGTGGTTGTTGATAGGTTGACTAAGTCTGCGCACTTTCTACCAATTAATATTACTTATCGGGCCCGAGGTTAGCGGATATCTATGTCAAGACGATTGTAAAAGTCGCATGGTGTGCCTCTCGAGTATTGTATCGATAGGGATCCTAGGTTCACTTCCGAGTTTTGGAGGAGTTTGCAAGAGGCTTTGGGTTCCAAATTGAGATTGAGTTCAAAGCATATCATCCCCGCACGGATGGGCGGACGGAGAGGACAATTCAATCACTTGAGGATTTGTTGAGAGCATGTGTTCTGAAGCGAGGAGGTTCATGGGATTCTCATTTACCGTTGATTGAATTCACTTACAATAACGATTTTCATTCGAGTATCGGGATGGCGCCTTTTGAGGCATTGTACGGGAGGAGGTGTAGGACTCCATTGTGTTGAGTACGCGAGGACCGGGGAAAGTGTAGTGCTAGGTCCTGAGTTGGTGCGTGAGACCACAGAGAAAGTGAAGATGATTAGGGAGAAAATGAAGGCTTCACAGAGTAGACAGAAGAGCTACCATGATAAGAGAAGGAAAGACCTAGAATTTCAGGCTGGAGATCATGTATTTTTGAGAGTTACTCCAACAACAGGTGTGGGTCGTGCGTTGAAGTCTAAGAAGTTAACTCCGCGTTTTATTGGACCATATCAGATTTCCGAGAGAGTTGGGAAAGTTGCTTATCGGGTGGCCTTGCCACCTAATCTTGCTAATCTGCATGATGTATTCCATGTGTCTCAGTTGCGGAAGTATGTGCCAGACCCATCTCATGTAGTGCAGATGGATGATGTAGAGGTGAGGGAGAACCTTACGGTGGAGACTATGCCAGTTAGGATTGCGGATCGTGAGGTGAAGGTCTTAAGAGGCAAAGAGATCAATTTGGTGAAGGTAGTTTGGCTAGGAGCTGTGGGAGAAAGCATGACTTGGGAGTTGGAAAGCAAGATGAAGGAGGCTTATCCAGAGTTGTTCGATTCAGGTAATTTCGAGGACGAAATTCTTTAAGTGGGGGAGAGTTGTAACGCCCAAAATAAATTAATTATTTAATTAATTAAGTTATTTAAGGCTTGCAACACTTAATTAAATTAATTAATTAAGTTGGGTTTATTTTTCCTAAAAGGAGTCTAATTTATTTTAAATAAGTTACTAAGTTGGATTTATTTTATTTTACGGGAGGTGGGATGAATTAATAGTGGGAGTGGAGAATAAGGCCCAAGGGCCATTATTTAGGCCCAATAGTAGTCATAAAGGTTAGGGGTCCTAAACTAGGGTAACCATACCTCACTTTGAAAGAAAGAAGAAAAAAATAGAATAGTAGAGAGGAGGAGGAGAAGCTGACAGCGAAGGGAGGAAAAGAAAAGGTGGAAGCTTGCTTGGGTTTTGGTTGGTAAGTGATGGTCTTGACCTCTTTCTTCATCATTTTTCTTTCCCATTCCATTCCTTTAAGTTCCTTAAGCTCATTCCTTGTCTTTTGAATTTTCTATGGTTACCTAAAGGGAGGGAACCCACGTTCAGCTTGAGGTTGAGGAAAGGAAGGAACTTTTCTCAAGTTTTGTGTTGGTAAGTGAAACCCTTAGCTCCATTCAACTCCATTTCTTCTCCTTGTTACATTCCCTTATGTTCTAGTGTCTCATTTCTCCACTTTGTTGATTTTACGTTTTATCCCAAGGGTAGAGGGTCACGTTTTCAGCAGCTAGGAATAGTGGAGATACTCCATTCTTGTAATCCTTGGTGTTGGTTGAAGATTCAAGCTTAAGCAAGGTTAGGGGATTCTCCTTTATGTTCATAATAGCTAGTATGATATGTTTTATAAGTGGAATGACTCTAACAATGACTTGTTGTGTGATTGTGTGTTGATTACATGTTGATTGATGTTTGGAATGTTTGTTTTGGTCATAACATGCTAGTTGTTGTTGTGGAAACATGAGTTGTGACTTATGCATAGTATATGTTTGATGAAATGGTCATATGGGAATGAGTATGTGAACTTGATGAATTATTGATAATAAATTACTGATTATGTGTGTGTTGTTGTGGGGGAAATGAATTGTTGAAATAGTAATTTAGGTTTGAAGTAATTTGGGAAAAGTGTTGGAAGGGGAAGGGGGGGGGCGCCAAATTGCTAAGCAATTGGCGCCTAGATCTTCGGGCTTATCTGCGTGCGTTGTGTCTTGAGTGGGTAGGGGCGCCAATTGTTGGGCAATTTGGCGCGCCAGTCTTTGGACGATGAGTGGAGCAGTGCAGGCGCCAAAACACTAGGATTCTGGCGCCTGGTGTGGTGTCTAAGTGTTGGGTTGTGTTGTGCTGGGCAGGGGCGCCAAATGCTAAGCAAAGTGGCGCCCAACAATACCGTGTTGCGCCTTTGACTCGGTTTAAGTGAGGTTGGCGGGAGGCGCCAATTCCCTAGGAATCGCGCGCCGTGTGTCACGTGATTGTGCGCCGTGTGGTGCGCGCGTGTGATTTGCGAGGAGGCGCCAAATGCTAGGCATTTAGGCGCTGGTGGGTGAATGTGTGTGATGTGCGCGGGGAAGAGGCAGGAGTGCGGGCGCCGGTTGCTAGAAACTTGGCGCCTGTGTGCTGTGTGTGTGCGTCGCCACCGTGTGTGTGAGTGTGGGTCTTTGGTGTTTGGTCATGGGCGCCATTTTGGCTAGCCCTTGGCGCCTAGATACCCAAATTATGTCTAAGTGATGGTTTAGTCCCTAAGAATTAATTTAATCCTTGGCGTGACACTTTAGTCCCTAAGAATTAAATTAATCCTTGGCGTGACAAAATAATCTCTTAGTGTCTAATTAGCTCTACTATGCCATATAAGTCTCAAAGTAATAAATTAATTAGTGGTGTAACAAAATAACCTTTAAGTACTAGATTAACCTATGGTGTGCTAAAGTGGTCCTTAAGTGTAGGTAAGACCCTTATGAGGTGGTTTGGTCCTTAGGTGGGGATTCAATCTAATAATTGACGAAGTGGTGATTAATAATTGAGGTGGTGGAGGTTAATAATTGAGGTGGTGGTGGTCAATAATTGACAATTGTGGTGAGTTAATAAATGGACGGGCTTCGCCACCAAGGTGATTTAATACATATTGTGATGGATTGTGGTGATGCATTTGTCATAGTGTCACATAAATCATATGCATTACGTGATGGTGATGATGGTGGGGTGGCTTCGGCCAAAAATGTGGTGGTTGCCCGACGGGGTTTTTGGTGATGGTTATGGATCCACATGCATATTGCACACATGCATATATTCATACATTCGTAGAAATCTTGCTGATGTTTAAATGACTAAATCTTGCTGTTTGTGGATATTATAATTGAATGGCAATTATCATAATTACGGTGTACTATTATTGCTAGATGTTTTCCTAATATGAGGCTTATCTTACTTGTTATTATTATGTAAAGAGACTCACCCTAGCATTTTTGTGTTGCCTGCTCTCGTGGCGACCAACAGGTGATTCCGAGTGAAGGTGCCATGCCTTCATGGGATATTGTGTCAGCTCTGATCTAGTAACACCGGGGATGGGATTTTAGTACTACTATTTTATGTTATGTATTTGATCATGTAATTGAGTATGTTGAACTCAGCTTTATTTCCGCTGCATTGCAAACTGTTTTTCTGGATTATTGTAAACATTAAACAGGTGTTTGAGGGTCTTAACCCACATGACTATGATATGTGTTTTGCGCACTTGATGCGTTTGGATTTTCTTAACGGTGTTTTGAGGATATGTTGTTAAATGTACCACCCTCTTTGAGGTGCGTGGACAAATTTTGAAAAACTCTGATTTTTATTAGCTAAACTAGTATATTATATAAGGGGGTGTTACAAACCAAGTACGCCCACTTCATTCCTATTTGCCATCCTTATACAACTCAGAGTGTAGCTGAGGTATTCACCAACGAAGTAGTCAAGCTACATGGATTTCCAGAATCCATAGTGACTGACAGAGACAACGTCTTTCTCAATTTTTGGGCAGAATTGTTTAGGATTGCAGGGACTAAATTGAAGTACAGTAGTTCCTGTTCGGTACCTAGACTTTGGAATGGCTCCTTGGTCTGGGGTACTTGGTTGAGAGTTCCAGGAAAGGATAGAGAAAAGGCGCTCGGCTGGTCCTGCCTTGAGCTTAGCGTTGTGTAAATTCTCGAGCATTTCGAGTGGGTCCACGTCGGGTGGGGGGTACCTGCAAAACACTTCGACGCTCAAGTCAGTATGTGGCTGAGGTAAAGGAAAGCGGTAAAGAAGAGAGAGAGAGAGAGAGAGAGCTTTGGAGGAGTAGAGTGGTAAATGAGCGAAATGTGCGGAACGTACCGTTGCCATCGGATCTCGAGGGAAGATCATGACTGTCGGTCCATCGTGAACAGAGCGAGTTACATTGAGGCGTCCTTGGGCCATCGTGGACAGAGATATTGGGCCGACCCAATTGTCTAGTGGGGCTTCGTAGCCAAGGTCGGAACAGTGGCCCCCCAAGTCGGGGTCAAATGATGAGATTGGCCTCGGCTAGAGTGAACCCTGCATCATGGTCGCGCGTGCACAGTGCCACATGTCACCTTGAGATTGGGTAGACATGACATGATGTTGGTCTTCTCGAGGCGTGGCTTGGCAGTCCTTTCTTTATGATGTCGGGCAGGCGCTTTAAAGTGGGTGACGCTTCATTGCAGGCGCGTAGACGGAGCGTATATATAAGGAGTGAGAGGAAGATTCCTCCTCATTTGTTGCATTGAGAGAGATCCTAGAGAGAAGCAGCTCAGAGCCTTTGTGAGAGAGATTCTCCAGCCGCCTGATCAGTGCATTTTAATGCACTCTTTATAGCTTTGCTTTTGGTGTTTTTATTTGTGCTCTGTAACTAATATTTAATTCTTAGCATGTTTCTAGACTTTGGGTCTTAATGGAACAGTATAGCAATTTATTGCTTAATTCTTATTTTTATTGCATATTGACCGATGTCTACTCTGCAGGCCATAACTTTTGCTACGATTATCCGATTGAGGTGTGCGAGCATGCGTTAGAAAGCTAAGGAACAGGGTTACAAATCTTCTGTTGAGCGCGAAACCTAATTCGGAAGTCTTGAAGGCCAAAACGGCAAAATACCGAAGCAGTTTAATGTAAAACGGGTTTTGGGCCAAATTTTGGTTTGTTAACGGGCTTTTATCCAAGAACCCTTTAAGGGATTAGGTTTTTCGTTTTTGTCTTATAGACTTGGCTGGAGCAGCCGTCTTTTACCATCTTATGCATTATCATACACTTTACAAAACTTTTGTGCTCTAACCTCCATGGCAGCCTAAAACCCAAAGTCAATTCATTGGTGAACGGGTGTCGGTGTACGGATTTTGAGGTTTGGTTCTTTATTTTTTATTATAGTCTTAGTTTCTAATTCGCCTCTATCAATTTCGTTTCTGTTCTTAATGGTTGCAATTGCGGTTCTTCTTATTTCGCTTGAATCATTCGAATTCTATTTTTGCAAAATGCGATTCATTTGTGTACGTGCTTACTTGTATACAATCTCGTTTCGTAACCTTTGATTATTTCGAGTTATTTGGATGCTTAATTTATTTAATTCGAATAGAAATTGATAGAGGATTGACATGAATTCTGTTATGATATTGGTTATGCTTTGAACGACGTTTGTCTCGTTTCATGACCGATTGAACCCACTATTTTGGCGCTTGCCCAAAATTGTGTGAATTCGTATAGACTAATTAACGTTTGTTCTAGTTAGTTTATATCAATCTAAAATTAGAAATCCTTAGAGACGTTACTTTTTAAAAACCAATGATAAATCCGAAGAAGCACACGAAACCGATGAATTGATTGTCTCTCGCCAATTCCTCCTATCAAATATAAACTTTTCTAAATAAAAACCCCCCTTTATATTGTTAATTTTGTTCTTGTTGTTGGTAGTCTTAATCTTAGAGGTCCTTGTGAGACGACCAAGGTTAACTTACCTTGTACTACATTTTCTATCTTAATAATTATTTTGACCGCGCGACGATCACGATCAAATTGGCGCCGTTATTAGGGGATCTCTAATTAGGGTTTGCCAACTTTAGAATTCACTAACCACTAACATTTTTTTTGAGCTTTGTTGCCTTGGAGGTTCTATTTGTTTCAGCCCCGGTCAGTTTTGTCTCTTTTTAGTGAAAAAAAAAGGTTTTCAAGAGATTTTGTCCGATTGCTCCGAAATTTGGCCAGAAAATCAGAAATAAATCAACGAATGGGACTCCCATTAATGGGAGCTGCAGCGTAAAAATCTCAAATTCGTTCATTTTCTATTTTTAATTAATTATTTTAATTTTTCATATTCTCAAGAAAATCCAAAAAAATTGTATGTTTCTTATGATTTTATTAGATTTGTAGTGGTGTTTTTATTTTTTTTAGATTAGAGTTAATTTGTTTTTTATTTTCTGCCTTAATTTTAGCATTAGTTTTAATTTTCTGATTTGGTCCATTTATTTTGATATTTTTCTGATTTACCTAATGTTTAACGATTCTTCTTTTTTCTATTCTGATTTTGATTTTGTTGACTGTGAGATGACCACTATTTATGAACCCTCACTAGAGGATCTTGTTAAGCAGATGGTTATTCAAAATCTTATATTCCAACAAAAAACAGATTCCACACTTAGGGAATTAGAGATAATATTTGGACAGTTGACCACTGTAGTTAATCAGATACAGGCCCAGAGATCAAACCAATTGCCTGACCAGGAAGTAGTGAATCATAATGTCCCAAATACTCTCAATTTCAGGGCAACTACTCTTGTTGAAACTCTTAAGGTTCCTACATCAGTTGCTATGCAAAATAAAAAGGTTGCTGAGTATGTTGGTGATGAGCAGTACACACCACCACTCCCTTTCCCTCAAAGAGAAGTGATGACTAAAAACAACCCCATGGAAGAGCATTCCCTTTGCAAAATAGAGTTGCTTGATGGTTTGGTTGATTATACATGTTCTGATAATCCTTCTCTTTGTGTTGAGATTGAAAATACTTTGCAGGTTGATACAATTTCCATAGCTGATGTTGTGGATGTAGCTGCTGCTACCATTGAGCCATCACATGTTGTGGATCTCAAACCACTCCCTGAAAATTTTAAATATGCATATTTGGAGGGAAGTGAATATTTTTCTGTGAGTATTTCATCTAACCTTCAATCTGAGCAGGAAAAGCTGCCTCCAATTCTAAGGGAACACAGAAAAGGTATCGGATGGGCCTTGACGGACATTCCTAGTATAAAAGTGTGGCAGACACAACAACAAATTAATCCCCAAATTCAAGATGTGTGGAAGAAGAAGGTGACCAAACATGCCTGCGGTAACAATGGAAAAGCCTTCTTTGGCAAATACCAACCACCCAGAAGCTTCAAGTTCTCCACCTTCAAGAGGGAGTTTTCTTTCCTTATCCTTAAGTTATACATGTTTCTTAGATTGAGGACAATGTTTGATTTAAGTGTGGGGGGTGTGTCTTTTCGTTTTTATGTTTTTAATCTTTAACTATAAAAAAAGAAAAAAATTGTTGCATGTTTTTCCATGAATTATTAGTTTGTACAAGTTGCGAGTGATTTGACTATTCTAGGATCATGGGTGATTTGGCATGATTTGATTGATTTCTTGTTGCTCTTGGTATAATAAGTTGGGTATGAGCACTAAATACCGCATCATCTGTGATAGTCATTGTCCCTGGTGAGAATTGAGCCTTTTTATGGATGGACTACATTTTTCCATTCTCTCATTTCTTGTGTGTGACTCACTCATGTTTGTTAGTTACTCTAGAACTTGACTTGATTCTTGTTAGTTACCCAATCTTAGAGGGTGAAGGAGCTTTGATTTGAAAATTGTCATATCCATAAGTGTGGGGTGTCCAAATTGTGTAATTGTGGTTCTCACTTGGGTTGATTCTTGGGTTTTCAAAGGAAAGTTTGGCAAGTACATTTGTATAGAAAAATACTTCTCAAAAAGGAAAACAATGAAAAAAAAAAGAAAAAAAAAAGAAAAAAAAAGTCAAAAAGAATAGAAAAAAAATTGGAAAGTATATATATCTTTTTATTTTTATATCAAGGAGAGTGAATGTTGTGTGAAGAGAGTTATGGAGAGAAGTCTCAAAATAGAGAAGTTTGTCATATCTTGTTCAAATTGGACCCTCTCATGCTCACCTTACAATTGATTTTCATTGCTTCTTTGCCCTCTTTGATTCTTTTTAGCTTAGTTCCCCCTTAGGATTATTTCACCTTGACCTTTGCCCCATTACAACCCTTATAAAGACCTTTTGATCTTATGTGCATGTGTTCTTAAGTGTGGATGTTAGAAGCTTGTCAAGCATAAGGTAGTGCTAACTTTCATTGATGTGCTTATTATATATATGACAGTAAACACAAGCCTAGACACTAGAGTGATTAAGAGCATTACTTATATAAATCTCTGTGAGGACTCATCACTTATGATTCACTCGTTGGTGCTCTATCCTCTTTTTTTACCTTGATTGCAATTAAGTGCTATCTCTGAATGTCATTCTCCCTGAATCCTAGGAAAAGCATCTCTCTTATGACTTTGCATTCTTTGGGTTCATTGGAAATTCATGTTTTGCTTTTATGTCTTGTTTTGTGTGTTTTGCCCGGAGTGCAAAAGCTTAAGTGTGGGGAATTTGATCGGTGCATTTTAATGCACTCTTTATAGCTTTGCTTTTGGTGTTTTTATTTGTGCTCTGTAACTAATATTTAATTCTTAGCATGTTTCTAGACTTTGGGTCTTAATGGAACAGTATAGCAATTTATTGCTTAATTCTTATTTTTATTGCATATTGACCGATGTCTACTCTGCAGGCCATAACTTTTGCTACGATTATCCGATTGAGGTGTGCGAGCATGCGTTGGAAAGTTAAGGAACAGAGCTACAAATCTTCTGTTGAGAGCGAAACCCAATTCGGAAGTCTTGAAGGCCAAAACGACAAAATACCGAAGCAGTTTAATGTAAAACGGGTATTGGGCCAAATTTTGGTTTTTTAACGGGCTTTTATCCAAGAACCCTTTAAGGGATTAGGTTTTTCGTTTTTGTCTTATAGACTTGGTTGGAGCAGCCGTCTTTTACCATCTTACGCATTATCATACACTTACAAAACTTTTGTGCTCTAACCTCCATGGAAGCCTAAAACCCAAAGTCAATTCATTGGTGAACGGGTGTCGGTGTACGGATTTTGAGGTTTGGTTCTTTATTTTTTATTATAGTCTTAGTTTCTAATTCGCCTCTATCAATTTCGTTTCTGTTCTTAATGGTTGCAATTGCGGTTCTTCTTATTTCGCTTGAATCATTCGAATTCTATTTTTGCAAAATGCGATTCATTTGTGTACGTGCTTGCTTGTATACAATCTCGTTTCGTAACCTTTGATTATTTCGAGTTATTTGGATGCTTAATTTATTTAATTCGAATAGAAATTGATAGAGGATTGACATGAATTCTGTTATGATATTGGTTATGCTTTGAACGACGTTTGTCTCGTTTCATGACCGATTGAACCCACTATTTTGGCGCTTGCCCAAAATTGTGTGAATTCGTATAGACTAATTAACGTTTGTTCTAGTTAGTTTATATCAATCTAAAATTAGAAATCCTTAGAGACGTTACTTTTTAAAAACCAATGATAAATCCGAGAAGCACACCTGAAACCGATGAATTGATTGTCTCTCGCCAATTCCTCCTATCAAATATAAACTTTTCTAAATAAAAACCCCCCTTTATATTGTTAATTTTGTTCTTGTTGTTGGTAGTCTTAATCTTAGAGGTCCTTGTGAGACGACCAAGGTTAACTTACCTTGTACTACATTTTCTATCTTAATAATTATTTTGACCCGCGTACGACCGCTGATCAAATTGGCGCCGTTGCCGGGGATCTCTAATTAGGGTTTGCCAACTTTAGAATTCACTAACCACTAACATTTTTTTTGAGCTTTGTTGCCTTGCAGGTTCTGTTTGTTTCAGCCCCGTTCAGTTTTGTCTCTTTTTAGTGAAAAAAAAAGGTTTTCAAGAGATTTTGTCCGATTGCTCCGAAATTTGGCCAGAAAATTAGAAATAAATCAACGAATGGGACTCCCATTAATGGGAGCAGCAGCGTAAAAATCTCAAATTCGTTCATTTTCTATTTTTAATTAATTATTTTAATTTTTCATATTCTCAAGAAAATCCAAAAAAAAATTGTATGTTTCTTATGATTTTATTAGATTTGTAGTGGTGTTTTTATTTTTTTTAGATTAGAGTTAATTTGTTTTTTATTTTCTGCCTTAATTTTAGCATTAGTTTTAATTTTCTGATTTGGTCCATTTATTTTGATATTTTTCTGATTTACCTAATGTTTAACGATTCTTCTTTTTTCTATTCTGATTTTGATTTTGTTGACTGTGAGATGACCACTATTTATGAACCCTCACTAGAGGATCTTGTTAAGCAGATGGTTATTCAAAATCTTATATTCCAACAAAAAACAGATTCCACACTTAGGGAATTAGAGATAATATTTGGACGATTGACCACCTTGTAGTTAATCGAGATCTGAGCCGAGAGATCAAACCAATTGCTCGACTGAGGAAGTAGTGAATCATAATGTCCCAAATACTCTCAATTTCAGTGGCAACTACTCTTGTTGAAACTCTTAAGGTTCCTACATCGGTTGCTATGCAAAATAAAAAGGTTCTTGAGTATGTTGGTGATGAAGCAAGACACACCACCACTCCCTTTCCCTCAAAGAGAAGTGATGACTAAAAACAACCCCATGGAAGAGCATTCCCTTTGCAAAATAGAGTTGCTTGATGGTTTGGTTGATTATACATGTTCTGATAATCCTTCTCTTTGTGCTGAGATTGAAAATACTTTTTGAGTTGATACAATTTCCATAGCTGATGTTGTGGATGTAGTCATGCTTTGCTACCATTGAGCCATCACATGTTGTGGATCTCAAACCACTCCCTGAAAATTTTAAATATGCATATTTGGAGGGAAGTGAATATTTTTACGTGAGTATTTCATCTAACCTTCAACTGAGCGGGAAAAAGTCGCCTCCAATTCTAAGGGAACACAGAAAAGGTATCGGATGGGCCTTGACGGACATTCCTAGTATAAAAGTGTGGCAGACACAACAACAAATTAATCCCCTAATTCAAGATGTGTGGAAGAAGAAGGTAACCAAACATGCCTGCGGTAACAATGGAAAAGCCTTCTTTGGCAAATACCAACCACCCAGAAGCTTCAAGTTCTCCACCTTCAAGATGGAGTTTTCTTTCCTTATCCTTAAGTTATACATGTTGCTTAGATTGAGGACAATGTTTGGGGGTGTGTCTTTTCGTTTTTATGTTTTTAATCTTTAACTATAAAAAAAGAAAAAAATTGTTGCATGTTTTTCCATGAATTATTAGTTTGTACAAGTTGCGAGTGATTTGACTATTCTAGGATCATGGGTGATTTGGCATGATTTGATTGATTTCTTGTTGCTCTTGGTATAATAAGTTGGGTATGAGCACTAAATACCGCATCATCTGTGATAGTCATTGTCCCTGGTGAGAATTGAGCCTTTTTATGGATGGACTACATTTTTCCATTCTCTCCTTTCTTGTGTGTGACTCACTCATGTTTGTTAGTTACTCTAGAACTTGACTTGATTATTGTTAGTTACCCAATCTTAGAGGGTGAAGGAGCTTTGATTTGAAAATTGTCATATCCATAAGTGTGGGGTGTCCAAATTGTGTAATTGTGGTTCTCACTTGGGTTGATTCTTGGGTTTTCAAAGGAAAGTTTGGCAAGTACATTTGTATAGAAAAATACTTCTCAAAAAGGAAAACAATGAAAAAAAAAAAAAAAGAAAAAAAAAGTCAAAAAGAATAGAAAAAAAATTGGAAAGTATATATATCTTTTTATTTTTATATCAAGGAGAGTGAATGTTGTGTGAAGAGAGTTATGGAGAGAAGTCTCAAAATAGAGAAGTTTGTCATATCTTGTTCAAATTGGACCCTCTCATGCTCACCTTACAATTGATTTTCATTGCTTCTTTGCCCTCTTTGATTCTTTTTAGCTTAGTTCCCCCTTAGGATTATTTCACCTTGACCTTTGCCCCATTACAACCCTTATAAAGACCTTTTGATCTTATGTGCATGTGTTCTTAAGTGTGGATGTTAGAAGCTTGTCAAGCATAAGGTAGTGCTAACTTTCATTGATGTGCTTATTATATATATGACAGTAAACACAAGCCTAGACACTAGAGTGATTAAGAGCATTACTTATATAAATCCTGTGAGGACTCATCACTTATGATTCACTCGTTGGTGCTCTATCCTCTTTTTTTTACCTTGATTGCAATTAAGTGCTATCTCTGAATGTCATTCTCCCTGAATCCTAGGAAAAGCATCTCTCTTATGACTTTGCATTCTTTGGGTTCATTGGAAATTCATGTTTTGCTTTTATGTCTTGTTTTGTGTGTTTTGCCCGGAGTGCAAAAGCTTAAGTGTGGGGGAATTTGATCAGTGCATTTTAATGCACTCTTTATAGCTTTGCTTTTGGTGTTTTTATTTGTGCTCTGTAACTAATATTTAATTCTTAGCATGTTTCTAGACTTTGGGTCTTAATGGAACAGTATAGCAATTTATTGCTTAATTCTTATTTTTATTGCATATTGACCGATGTCTACTCTGCAGGCCATAACTTTTGCTACGATTATCCGATTGAGGTGTGCGAGCATGCGTTGGAAAGTTAAGGAACAGAGCTACAAATCTTCTGTTGAGAGCGAAACCCAATTCGGAAGTCTTGAAGGCCAAAACGACAAAATACCGAAGCAGTTTAATGTAAAACGGGTTTTGGGCCAAATTTTGGTTTTTTAACGGGCTTTTATCCAAGAACCCTTTAAGGGATTAGGTTTTTCGTTTTTGTCTTATAGACTTGGTTGGAGCAGCCGTCTTTTACCATCTTACGCATTATCATACACTTACAAAACTTTTGTGCTCTAACCTCCATGGAAGCCTAAAACCCAAAGTCAATTCATTGGTGAACGGGTGTCGGTGTACGGATTTTGAGGTTTGGTTCTTTATTTTTTATTATAGTCTTAGTTTCTAATTCGTCTCTATCAATTTCGTTTCTGTTCTTAATGGTTGCAATTGCGGTTCTTCTTATTTCGCTTGAATCATTCGAATTCTGTTTTTGCAAAATGCGATTCATTTGTGTACGCGCTTATTTGGATGCTTAATTTATTTAATTCTAATAGAAATTGATAGAGGATTGACATGAATTCTGTTATGATATTGGTTATGCTTTGAACGACGTTTGTCTCGTTTCATGACCGATTGAACCCACTATTTTGCCGCTTGCCCAAAATTGTGTGAATTCGTATAGACTAATTAACGCTTGTTCTAGTTAGTTTATATCAATCTAGAATTAGAAATCCTTAGAGACGTTACTTTATAAAAACCTATGATAAATCCGAGAAGCACACCCTGAAACCGATGAATTGATTGTCTCTCGCCAATTGCTCCTATCAAATATAAACTTTTCTAAATAAAAACCCCCCTTTATATTGTGAATTTTGTTCTTGTTGTTGGTAGTCTTAATCTTAGCAGTCCTTGTGAGACGACCAAGGTTAACTCACCTTGTACTACATTTTCTATCTTAATAATTATTTTGACCCGCGTATTCTCGAGGTGTGGCTTGGCAGTCCTTTCTTTATGATGTCGGGCAAGCGCTTTAAAGGGGGTGACGCTTCATTGCAGGCGCGTAGACGGAGCGTATATATAAGGAGTGAGAGGAAGATTCCTCCTCATTTGTTACATTGAGAGAGATCCTAGAGAGAAGCAGCGCAGAGCCTTTGTGAGACAGATTATTCGGCTGCCGTTCGAGTTCACACCGCCACGCAAGTTCATATCACCGCCGCTCCGAGACCTAGTTCTCAAGTCTTCTTTGCTGCAAAAGGTTAGATCCGAGGCATTTATTTTATTATTGAATAGTTTTAGGTTGCTTGTACCTTTAGAGTAGGGTAGATAGTCGGGGCAGGCTCCCCGTGTGGAGGATTGCCTCAACCTGTCCTACCTCGACCTCGATCGGCCCGAGGCGGATAAAGTAGAAAGCGTAGAGTGAGAGTGCTAAGTGATTTAGTGGTGTGTACGTGTTGCAGATGGTCCGGACGAAGAGTGAGGAGTGAAAGAGCTTCATTCCGTCGGGGAAGTCGATCCTCAAGAGAAGGGCAGATGGGTGTCCAATGCCGGCACCATAGGGCTCCCGGTCTTTGCTCAAGACGACCTACCATAATATGTCTACGAAGTTAAGTTTCTCTATTCCCGTATCCAGCTGGGAAAGGTCCCCAACTCCGAGTTTCGAAGATGATACCGAGGCGACGTCGCGGTTGGCTACCGTCGAGGTGACTTTTGAGAATCGTTCCGAGCGCTATGAAGATACTTACGACTTGGTGTCGACTGAAGTCTGCAACATTTATGCGCACATGAAACCGGACAAGTTTGCAGCATTTTATGAAAAGTATTACTTGAACCAGCCCGAGGGTGAGAAGTGGAGGATCACTTTGGTGCATGGTGTGCCAATCTACAGCAAGCATAGCTACTATGGATACTTCTTTTACGGGGCGGCGCTTGAGGCAGTGAATGTCCAACTTCCTCTGAATTCGTTTCAGAAGCAAGTGCTGAGATACCTGAGGGCTGGGGTTTCCTAAGAGGATTCGAATTGGCAATGAAGTACCTTGGGAGGAGACCCACAGCTCGAGTCTTCTTTACTCTCTTCACCATCACACGAAAGAGTGAGCCCGGCGCGGGAGGAAACAAATATGGTCATATCGGCTTCAAGAACAAGATGGATCGATCGTACTTCTTCCCGGCGAATGATTCAAACAAGAACTTCAAAGAGAATTTCTTCTTTGTGCAGGCGGTGAACAAGGTAGTGAAGAAGTCCATTTCCGAGATAGCTGACGGGAGATTATTGAAATCCCACTTCCCATTTAGCTGGAATCGTGCCCATTACTTCACAGGCGAGGGGTATGTTATTACCGATGCTGACTTCCTGGTTAACCCGAGTACACTTGAAGGGGACGACGTAGAGTCATTCCGATTGATAGATAAGTGGGGCCAGATGCTAGCTGATGAATCCCCATCACATGATGTTTTTCAGAGTTAAAAAGGGATTTTACTGTGAAGTTTTGATGAATTAATGTGAAGTGTTAGGAGAATTTGGCAAATTGTGCTATTAGAAGCTTATGTAGTATACAGTGGTTATGCTTGGGATTCTTGTGTGTTTTTGTGCCCAGGAATTACAAGGTCTTGAAGAACAAGTGGTACAAGTAAGGAAAATAAGGAAGCTGGCGCGGGACATGGCGATGGACGCTACTGGAATCAGCGCGCCACAAGTCGTGGAAATAAGGAAGCCGGGCGCGAAATCGGCGCGACGCTACTGGAATCGCCACAAGTCGTGGAAACTGGAAGCTTGCGCGGAAGCTGGCGCGGCCGCGCGGCTGGGCGAAAAAAATAATTAAAAACGCGAATTCACTCGTTTTTTGGGGATTTTTCACGACTTTTGACATTCGGGGAACCCTAGCACGCGAAGAGAGCTCATTCCACCTGACGGCAAGCGAAGAATCAAGACTTGGGAACAAGGATTGAGGATTCTCATGCATTCATCTTCATCATTAACTTGTAATTCTCCCTTTTTCTCTCTTTTTAGCATGTGTAACTAAACCCCAATGTTAGGGATGGATAAATTTTGATGTAGTGTTATTGTTCTTTGATTTAAGTTGATGTTATTCATGTTCCCTTCTCATTTGTGAATTGATTTTCTGGGCTTAAACATTTCTATGGTTGGAAAATTGTAGAATTCATCTTTATTCAATGATCAAATGGGAATTTTATCGTTTGAATGTTTGAATGTCAATTCCTTCAATTTGTAGCTTAGGAATAATCTATGAATTGATGTATGTTGCGAATCCTTGTGGTTATTGCTTGTTGTTACACGTGCTTAAGGAATTAGGGCTTTTATTAATTAACAAAGGATTATTCACCTAAGGGATTAGGGCTTGGTTAGGATTGTGGATTCAATAGCAAATGAGAGAGAGATTATCTTTTGGAAATAAATCGGTGACAATAGCATGAAATTGAAAGGCATTCATCCCTAGCATCTTCTCATTATATTCTTCTCAAGCGTGTTCAGTTTCTCGTAATAGTTAATTGTCTTACCTTCGAGCTTCATAGCTCAACCATATCTATCAAACTCTATTTAAAGTTGGTTCACATTAGTCGTTGTTAGCGTAATTAGTAATTGAATTCGATCCCTGAGGACGATATCCGGTTCTTACCGATTTTATTACTTGCACGATTTGGTACACTTGCCAATATCCTAACAAGTTTTTGGCGCCGTTGCCGGGGATCCGAATTAATTTACTAATTATTTTGAAGGCAACTGCTAATTTGAACCCGTACATACTTTAATTTGTTTTTAGTTTTGTTGCTACTTTTTACTTTATGCATATATTTTTTTATCCTTTTACCACTTTTACTCCCTTGATTCTATGAAAGCCAGGTGAATACTTTGTAAGTCATGGAGTCCACACTACTTCCACTTCGTTGTTGTTGTTGTGGAGGACCACATTTAAATGGCGATTGTGAGACATACTCCTATTGTGATCTTTGTGGGAAAGATCTTGTGTATTGCTCTTGTGAACCAGAATGGGTACTCCTTGACGAGCCTTTACCTTGGTTGGCCCAACCAAAAATTCTTGAGGAGCCAGAGTGGATAGTTATTGACAAATCATATCCCTGGTTAGCAGATGAACAACCACTTATTCAAGATTCAAAACAAGAAGAAAAGGGCTCAATAATAGAAAAATCATGTGAGAAAAGGAAATATGAGGAAGAAAAAATAATTGAACGGGAGGATCCTCTTGTTTGGAAGGAAGCTAAAAACTATCAATCTTGGGAAGGTATGGAAATCCAACCAGAAATCACCCAACAAATCATTCTCCCTTCTCATCTTTTGAGAAGCAAGGAAGATGGGAGTGAAGAGCTTGATCGATATTTAGACTCCTTCTATGCCTTGTTTATCATCCTTCACCTTGAGAGGATATGGAAGCATATGAAATTGTACCTCAAGTTCATGAATTTCCTACCTCATAAACGGAAGAAGAACGATGATGTGTTCTTCGTGTCATATATTCCACCTTGACAGAGGGGAATTGCAGCGTCAAGCTAGTGACGTTAAAGAAGCGCTTATTGGGAGGCAACCCAATTTTCTCTATCCCTGTCTTTTAATTTTACCTTATTTGATTTTATTTTATTTTCTCGCATTATTTTTATCTGATTAGTACTTTAGGGTGCATCTAGGACACATTTACACACTTGTAGGGAAGAATGGATGTCTTTGGCGACTAACCAGAACGCATGACAAAGACAAACCAAGAGCGATTTGGCGGACTCAGAATAGAATGGCAAGGAGCACAAGTTTGGGATGAGAGCCCTATACAAAGCAATGTGCACGATGCAGAGTGGAGGACAGTTGGATCCGGATGCTGACATCTTTCAGTCACCTCTGTCGGACTCTGGACGCGGTTGAGTAGTCTACTCACCGCTATGGTTATTTTCTCTCCTTCCCTTATCTTGCATGATGTGATTGTGTACTTTGATGTTTTCTCTTAGGTTAGTTGTCGTTTTTAATTTTATTTTTGTTTTTGCCTTAGTCTTTGTACATAGGTCTTCCCCTAAATCAATCAGTGAGGACACTGCTGTGTTTAAGTGGGGGGAGGACCTATCGTCAGTTTCATGAATAAAATGCAATCATATGGTGAATTTCCTGTTTAAAATTTTTGAAATTAGTTGAGCAAACTTAGTGATGATGTGGTGAGAATTGAGCGAATAGTATCCCCTGTGGTGAAGGAACTTATGCAATCTTGCTTCCACACTCAAAACATTAACTCAGGTGGAACTTAGTGATCCTAGAAATGATTTTAGCTAAGCTAGTTGTTTGGTGGACCATGGGAGTGCCAAATTTTTACTAAAAATTAAGGGTATTTGTAGAAGCTAAGTTGGGGTGCATCGGTTGTACTAAGGCCGGGTATGCAGATTGTAGGATGGTCAATGCACGTGTGGGTGTCGGTGTGCGTGAGTGCAAAGCAACTGCAGTCGTCTTTACCCGTAATTTGTAGTGTATGCCGTGTGTGTGTCTTGGCGTGAGTGCAACACTGCAGCGCGTCACCATAAATTTGTAGTGTATGTCGTGTGTGTTTAAGTGTGTTTGTGAACAAGTGGAAAAATCCACATAGCTGTGTAATTGTTGCAATTTCCCGAAGTAACTGCTGAGTAAATCTAAATTTTTGATGTAATGAGGGGGTTGCAGCCAAAAACTCTACGTTGTGTGGTTTGTGTTGTGTGTGTATTGAAGTAGTTGTGCCTCGTCCAATCTGTAATCTTTGAATTAAGACCATTTGTCGTTGCTTTGAAGCCCCTCAATCTTATGTGGAAACGTTAGTCTACCCTTTGTTTTGAAACATCTTTGGCGGTCTCGGAAGAAAGCCCTCTAGTCTTAGTTAGATGCATTTTGAAACTAGCTTTGTTCCAATTCAGTTAAATGTCACACACGCACTATTGAGCAAGTATGTGCTAGTGAAAGTACCATATGTGGGATTGCATTTGAGTCGCTTGATCCGAAAGTTGGACGCCAACTTGTTTCTCGTGAAATTGGTGTTAATTAGTGGATTCATACTTGATTGCATGTTATCCGGTATTGGATTGTCGAAGTCCTGGTCTTGCATTGTCTTTGCTTGAGGACAAGCAAATGTTCAAGTTGGGGGTTGTGATGAATCCCCATCACATGATGTTTTTCAGTGTTAAAAAGGGATTTTACTGTGAAGTTTTGATGAATTAATGTGAAGTGTTAGGAGAATTTGGCAAATTGTGCTATTAGAAGCTTATGTAGTATGCAGTGGTTATGCTTGGGATTCTTGTGTGTTTTTGTGCCCAGGAATTACAAGGTCTTGAAGAACAAGTGGTACAAGTAAGGAAAATAAAGAAAGTTCGGGCGGGACATGGCGCGCGACGCTACTGGAATCAGCGCCACAAGTCGAGAAATAAGGAAGTCGGGCGCGAAGCGGCGCGACGCTACTGGAATCAGCGCCACAAGTCGTGGAAAGCGAAGCTTGCGCGGAGTTGGCGCGCGCATGGCGCTGGCGAAAAAATAATTAAAAACGCGAATTCACTCGTTTTTTGGGGATTTTTCACGACTTTTGACATTCGGGGAACCCTAGCACGCGAAGAGAGCTCATTCCACCGACGACGGCAAGCGAAGAATCAAGACTTGGGAACAAGGATTGAGGATTCTCATGCATTCATCTTCATCATTAACTTGTAATTCTTCCTTTTTCTCTCTTTTTAGCATGTGTAACTAAACCCCAATGTTAGGGATGGATAAATTTTGATGTAGTGTTATTGTTGCTGATTTAAGTTGATGTTATTCATGTTCTCTCCTCATTTGTGAATTGATTTTCTGGGCTTAAACATTTCTATGGTTGGAAAATTGTAGAATTCATCTTTATTCAATGATCAAATGGGAATTTTATCGTTTGAATGTTTGAATGTCAATTCCTTCAATTTGTAGCTTAGGAATAATCTATGAATTGATGTATGTTGCGAATCCTTGTGGTTATTGCTTGTTGTTACACGTGCTTAAGGAATTAGGGCTTTTATTAATTAACAAAGGATTATTCACCTAAGGGATTAGGGCTTGGTTAGGATTGTGGATTCAATAGCAAATGAGAGAGAGATTATCTTTTGGAACTAAATCAGTGACAATAGCATGAAATTGAAAGGCATTCATCCCTAGCATCTTCTCATTATATTCTTCTCAAGCGTGTTCAGTTTCTCGTAATAGTTAATTGTCTTACCTTCGAGCTTCATAGCTCAACCATATCTATCAAACTCTATTTAAAGTTGGTTCACATTAGTCGTTGTTAGCGTAATTAGTAATTGAATTCGATCCACGAGGGCGATATCCGGTTCTTCCGATTTTATTACTTGCACGATTTGGTACACTTGCCAATATCCTAACACTAGCCGAGAAGGACCTGAAGCTGAACTGTGGCATGATGTTCGACGTGTTGGCCAAGTCCAAGAAGAAGCTGAAAGAATATTTTGACAAATGTAGACTTTTGCATGTGATCGGGTTAATTCTGACGCCGAGTTTCTTTTTCTTTTTGCAGATAGTATGGATCACTTGGACGAGCTCGACATGATCCTGGGCGAGTCTACCGTTAATATGGATGTGGAGATTCCGCAGACCACTACGCTGAGGAACCTACAGCCCCGGAAAGAGGGTGGAAAGACCTCCTCCTCTCGGGTGGATCCAAAGTCCAAACCAACAACCACTTCTAGTCTTTGTGAAGAATATTGACAGAAGAAGAAGAAGAGGAAAGAACAGGAGAAAACCTCCTCAAAAGCAGCAACTCCAAAGGGCCGACAGGGTCCTTCCGAAGCAGAAACCCGGAGCAGTGCTGACAAAGACCGAGAGGTTGTGATGCACGCGACTAAAAAACATAAATCTGCGCAGGCAATGGTCAAGGATCTTTCCGAGGCCGACTTCATTTATTGTGGCCAAGGTCGCATGGCCCGGGGTCGAGGCCATTAAGAAGATGAAGGCGGCGATCTTGGTAAACACTCTGCAAAGCTTGAAGGTATGTGACTCAAAACCGAAGAGTATAACGATTATTTAGCAGACAAATTGGCTACGACCCGGCGACAACTTAAATATAAGCATCGCTATGAATATGCAGAGCTGCTGAGGGAGAATTGCCGGCTACAAGAGGATTGTGACAAGAATGCCGATCTGCTAGTGAGGTTGGTTGCCGCTGAGAACGAAGCTGCCGAGAATAAAAAGAAGGCTGCCAACCTTGACAAGGTCTCTGAGGAGCTGTAGATCACTCGAGAGAATCTGGAGCGGTTGCGCAAGGAAGCAAAAGATGCTGAGGTCCTGGCCGAGGCCCAGGTGGCTGAGTTGGAGAAGAAATGCCAAGATCTGAAGAACTACAATGCGGAAATGGTTAAGCTTGGGTATACTCGGTGCCTTTCTCAGGCTTTAGTACTCGATCCAAATCTTCCGATGCAGTATATGCACCTTACTCGGCGAGTGGTACGGGGGAAGGTCGTATACCCTACGTCTGAGGATGAGGAGGATGCTCCTGTGGATGATGCAGAGAACCTTTGTGCAGCCGGCAACAACACCCAGACTCCTAATGCCAATCAAGAAGAGGAGATCTCGAAAGAGAAAGTCAGAGAGACGAGAGATAACTAGGATTCTTCCTTGTCTTTTCAATGATTTTTTAAACAAATTCTATTTGAATGCTCTCGGGCATGTCCGAGGCCATTTTCGAGTTGTATGCACAATCGGGCGCCATCCCATTTTTCTGGCCTTTCAATTACCTGCATGATTTCGATTGCATTTTGTTTATCTCAAATAAGAATGTATGTTTAATTGCGTACCTGCAATTGAACGTTGAGGCGAGGCTCGCAGCCGCTCGGGCATTTGAGTGATTAGGAAATAGCGCAAGTGTATGAACTTGGCCGAGAGAGAGAATGAGAGGTCGGGACGACCAGCAGATGAGCGCCGAGGCGGCACCTCATTGCCTTTGTAAGATAGGAAGACCGCAGTGGGTCCCCTTCTACTTCTTCTTATCGATGCCGCCTGTGGGCGATCGGCCTTGG
This sequence comes from Oxytropis ochrocephala, assembly GCA_020916435.1. Lineage (NCBI taxonomy): Eukaryota > Viridiplantae > Streptophyta > Magnoliopsida > Fabales > Fabaceae > Oxytropis > Oxytropis ochrocephala. The sequence goes on along the minus strand of CM037094.1, from coordinate 64,292,128 downwards.
TACCGGAGCTGTTGGGGTGCCAAGCCTTCACTTTCATCCTACCGAGGGTGCTGTGGGCTTATCGGCCTTCTTACCGAGGTCGTATGAAACGCTCGGCCTTCTTACAGGTTTCGCGTGAGACGTCCGGCCTTCTTACCGGTGTCACGTAAGACGACCGGCCTTCGGGGCGGAGACCGCGCAATGGGTCTCCTTCCTTCGGCCTCTTGATAAAACTCATCACTTCAAGCATCAAGTGGGAAGGCTGGGCTCGCGTAAAGCGAAATTGGGAAACCGTTCGACCCACGACGGAACTCGTCAGTTCGCATCGGGAGGAAGGGCAACCGGGCCGGATTCTCAGGAGTGTTAGACTCAACAAGCCAGAGAATCGTTGAGGCCGCCGAGGGCCATTCTGCAAGAGCTTGGAAATGAGTTGTTGAAGCCAGATTAGGCTATTCAGGAAGAGCTCGGAAGCGAGCTGTTGAAGCCAGATTAGGCTATTCAGCGACGAGCTCGAAAACGAGTTGTTGAAGCCAGATTAGTCTATTCAGCGACGAGCTCTCGGGCGAGTATTGAAGGAAGCCATTAGGCTATTCAGTGATGAGTCTGGTCACTTCGATTGTAACTAGAATTTGTCTGAGGACGCCGCTGAGAGGTGCCTAAAGGAGCTGATTGCAGAGATGAGTCCTGGAAGACAGTGATCGGTTTCCCACTATGGTCGCCATTGTTCAGTACCTAGACTTTGGAATGGCTCCTCGGTCCAGGGTACTTGGTTGAGAGTTCCAGGAAAGGATAGAGAAAGGGCGCTCGGCTGGTCTTGCCTTGAGCTCAGCGCTGTGTAGATTATCGAGCATTCCGAGTGGGTCCACGTCGGGTGGGGGTACCTGCAAGACACTCCGACGCTCAAGTCAGTATGTGGCCGAGGTAAAGGAAATCGTTAAGGAAGAGAGAGAGCTCTGGAGGAGCAGAGTGGTAAATGAGCGAAATGTTGGGAACATACCGTGGTAGAGGGCGGACCTCTATTTATAGAGTAAACGGGAGTACCGTTGCCGTCGGATCTGGAGGGAAGATCTTGACCGTCGGTCCAGCGTGAACCGAGCGGGTTACATTGAGGCGTCCTTGGGCCGTCGTGGACAGAGATATTGGGCCGGTCCAATTTTCTAGGGGGGCTTCGTAGCCCAGGTCGGAACAGTTCCTATGGAGGCGGGGGCAGGGGTTGTAAAACCTACCCCAGATCTGGCACGTTGGCATCCCTACTTTAAGACCATAAACTTCATCCAACTCAACACCGAGAATGGGTTAACCAAAGTATCTTTACATCAACCTCTCAGATAGATAACCTTGCTTATTCCTTTTGCAAGGTTATCTATCTGAGAGGTTGATGATGTGCAAGTTAGGCCTTACTATAGTCTCGAATCAAAGCCTTTCATGTCCCAATGATGGTGACAAATCTCTAGTCTTCCCATTCCCATCTTTCTCCTTTAATGTTTAGTGAGGTAGAACTTGAAAAAAAGGAGGAACACGAGTTAACTATTTCATAGAAGTATTGAACGAAAATATTCCAAATAATTAAGGATTGTGTGACTAATGTTTTAAATATACAAAATTACTTTTAAAAGCTAATCACCCATTCTTACCTTCTCCATCCCTTTTCACCATTTTGAAAAACAAAACACTTTTAACTTTTGGACACATGATTAGAATATAAAAAGTTGTTTCCTTTTCAATTTCACACAAGAGACATATAGTAACCAAAATTACTCCATGCAACTGCGTGTTAGACTGTTAGCTTGACTTTGGATACATTCATGAGAAGCTTTCTTTTTCAACTTTTGTCATATCAACAAATTTTGCAAGATAGAGTTTCAGTTTTCGATTGCTTTAAGAGGAACAATATTAAATATGTTATTCATACATAGCTTGTACGCACACCACACTAAACTAAACAAACACATAATGTTGTTTATACGTTGCTTTTAAAATGAGTTGTAATAGACCTAGTAGATATGTAAACTAAAGAACATTATGCAAAATATGTAATGGTAACTAACAAGCAAAAAAAAAAACTAATACTAATAACTTAAGTGTAACAAATAAAAGTATAGGTGATAGTATTGTAATGATTCAATTGTCTCAATGTAAAAGGAAAGATATAAAGGAAATTAATTTTGCCCAAGTCTACAACACCAACAAAAAAATTTGAAGAAACTTTTCTCCAATTATAAACTCGAAAATGATATAATAATAATAAGTCTACATATATATGTCTAATGGACCTACTATCATTTCCATTGGGGATTCAATCCCTTAACCCAAAAGAAGGATGAACCAAGGTTTTTTCATTGACTTCTTCCCCTTCTTATAAATACTTGAACAATCTCCACCTTCTCGACATGTCTACTTTCACTATCAACACTTGAACACTCTCCACCTTAATTTTGTGGTGGCTTGTTAAAGAAGGAAGTCACAAAGCTTCCAGCATTGTTGTTTGGCCTACCTAACATCCTTGCAATCTATAGTACACACGAAAAAAGATAAATAATATTTATAGTTAGTTAAACCAAGAAGAATAGGGGAGAAGATTTGAATTCAATTGTTGTAATCAATAAATAAGCAGGAGGTGTAATTATACCTCGTCTTTCAATATCCCATTCTCAATTCTAAGGCGCTTCTCCTCATAGGACATTTCAGAAATATTATTAGAGGTAGGACCTCCACAAATACAGCATGAAGCTTTGCTTAGTGCCTCCTCGTATCTCTCGCTCTCAGCAACAATCCTTTCATTCTCAACCCTTAAGCGCTCATTTTCTTCACTCTCTCGTTCAGTCTGTATGTATAAATGCTCAAACAATTATTCATTAATATTGAAACGTGTATTTACTTAAGAAAAGACAAAGTATCTACTTCTGCCTTTCTTTTCTTTTTTAATGATAAAAATAGCATGAGTTCACCATTGACAAAGTATTTAAATATCTTCAGTCTTGGTCTATTTTCATTATTGGTATATTTTGCCTTATAAATAAAATAAAGTAGGTTAGTCAAAAACCTCAGTTAGTGAACAAAATTACAATTCTGCTGATTGTCTTCAAATACATAAAAGTGAATAGAAAAGAATATAAAAGTATTAAATTTTACAATTTTCTATTAAAAATATTACTTGCGGGTGTTCTATTAAAAAATTAATTGTTTTTTTAAAACAAATCAAAATGCATAAATTATAATAATAATAATAATATTAAAACTTATAGCACATAATAATCTATAAATCGATTATATGGGTTGTGCTACTTCCGGTTGGAACTGCTTAAAACAATTAAATCATAATTCAAATTTTTTGTTTTGTCTAGTTAGGTTTTAACAACAGAAGTTTTAAAAGTATAGTGTTTGGTCATTTTTTACCTTAATTTGGGCATGCTTATTCTGGAACCAGAATTTGACTTGCCTAGGCGTGAGGCCAATGACACTAGCTAGCATTCTCCTTTGCTTAGAATTAGGGTAAGCGTCCTCTTGGTAGAATCTGAAAAATATGAGAATTATAAAATAATAATAAAAAATGTGTGAACAAACCACAGTAAAGAGAATGAATAAAAAAGGAGGTGCATTATCGTAAAGCCTAGCTAAGCCAAAAAATGTTGATATTGTTAGGCTAGATATCGTCACCCGAATTCGAACTCGGGACCTCACATTTGTGTGTGTGTGTGTTTACTTGCCACCCTGTCTACAAAAAAAGGAGGTGCATTAAATAGTGACCCCTACGTACGCTTCCATTTGTTGAATTTGGTGCTGATTGTGACGATGGTAGCCATCTCTTTTGGGTTGCTTCATGGATCGTTGGTCGTCACTCAAAGGAGGAGCCTCCACTTCTACCGGTGCCGCCACCTTCTCATTGCCACTTGAATCTTCATTTTCGTTCCTCATTTCGAAATCACTTTCGGATGATGTCATGTGCACCGATATCTCCTGTAAGTTCTGATGTTGCTGTTGAACATGTGGATCAAACATGTTTGAGTTATACTTCTCCATTATGCCCTGTTTCAAAATCAAACATATGTCATGTAATAATAATCTTTGTAAATAAAACAATGTTGGAAATCAAAGAAAGGAAAAGAGAAATCACCCAATCTAGAGTAGCTTCTTCTACCGGTGGCGAAGATCACACACAATCAACCTTTACTTTATAACCCTTTAGTTTGAGGCGGCTTTAAATTTTACCCTAAAATCATGCGGAAATTTCTATCTTTTGTTGTTTCAAAATTGTCTGTATTAGACAAAGTCAATACTCTTCTTACTGGCTAAGCAACTTGCGGGGGGTAAAATTGGCTTTTAATTTTTCTCTTTTTCCATTGGCTAACCTCAACGCGTCTTACGTTTTGTTTGACAAAATGAAAAGGAGTCTTCGGTTTTTAAAAGAGTTGACAATTTGACTTGGTGTGAAAAAGTTTATCCTGAGGTGAATGCATAAATAATATCTCTCTTTTGCATTAATAATAATAATAATAATAATTGTAACGCTCACTAGGAAAATTAGAACAACGTGTGAATGCATAAATAATATCTCTCTTTTCTTGAGTGTAATAGTAACCGAATCCTGATTAATATCAGTTTAATACATTCAAGTCAATGTTTTCAAAAAAAAATAAAATAACGAGTTATGTTTTTTTTTTAAAAAAGAGTATTCAAGTGAAAGTAAAAATAAAATATTAGTTTGACAAAAAATGAAAAAAGCAAGAAAAAAGAGACTTCAAAGTGTTGGGGCACTCCGTAGATAGCTGGATATGGTCCAAACCAAAAAAAAAAAGAGTGACAAACTTGTTGTGAGAGATACTTGTAATCGGATATGATAAATAAAGAAGATAAAAAATATAATAAATAAAGAGAGAGGTATTAGAGATGGTGGGACGACGTCCCCACTATTGGTTGTATTGGCCATTTCATTGGCATGGGACGCGACTCCCAGGTTCAAACAAAAGTGTGTCTGTTGGATAGTGTGTGTGTAATATTTATTTGTCATTTCATTTAAGTTAAAAACACATGGTGGGACAATGGAGGAGGAATAGGGAAGAACAAGTGTTGAGAATGTCGGAGCTAGAGTTATTGCAAAGTGAATTGAGTGGGTGTAATAATAGCATGTGTTGAAAGACAAATTTTATAAATGAAGTGAATTAAATAAAGAGAGATAATGCAATGTCTAGTATTTTGAATGATATTTGTTTACTATTGAGAACCAATACGGGGTAGGCATGTGTATTCGCTCAAGTACATAGAGTTTCTATAAAGGAAAAACAATTTATTTTGACGGTATTCCAACACCTCAAGAGGTGGAAGAAATGGGACTTTGCCAATCTTTACTCTGGTTGGGAGAGATGGGACTAAATTTTGTTACCATAGAGCTGGATTCTTTACCAGTTGTAAATGGGTTGAATTAAGCATCACTACCACACGCTGAGTTTGGTGCACTAATTTCACATTGAAAGAACTTCCCCCTCAGTAATGAATGCATGACATGACAGCATTTGAACGAACAAAATATTGTTCTTCTTAGCGTTCCAACTCAAAGAGACTTTCACTTGCTTTAGAAAAGTCTAGAGTTTGCTCGTTTAAGACTTGACTAGTTTGAAGACCATCGACATAACTCTTAGTAGAGAGTTTTGCATAGGGTACAAAGTACAAACTTAAGGCGACGTTTGCAATTTTTGACCTAAAGTATCTTTCTCGCATTAAGTTGGTTGTTTCTGTTTCAAAAGAAGAATGAGGAAGGAACTTCCTTCAATCCAACACGTTATAAATGTGGTAAGAAGGGGCACATAAAGCCGAATTGTCCTCAAAATCAAAAATATGAGAAATCGAATAAAAATCTTCAAAAGAAATCAAAAGGATGAAGGGCGTATATCACTTTGGATAATAATGACATGGAATCATCCGATGAATCTAATAATGAGGAAGCAAGACTATGTCTCATGGAAATGCATGAGGAAGATGAGGTAAACTCCTTTGAAACCGAACTTGATTTAACTTATGATCAGTTGCTTACTATTTGTGAAGAATTAAATAATTAGTCAACTAAACTTAGAAAAATTGTTTCTACTTCTAAGAAAACTATTTCCACTCTTCAATCTAAAATCGAAACTTTAAATAAGGAAATAGAAGTTTTTAAAATTTTTGTAAGTGAAGTCTCCTCTTGCAACTCTTAAGAAAACCAAAAGGAAAATATTCCCAAGTGTGAAGAATGCAATGTTTTGAAAAATAAAGTTGATGATTTGCACAACACTCTTGCAAAGTTCACCATGGGAAGAGACAATCTAAATATTATTTTGGAAAATCAAAGGGGAACTTATGATAAAGCTGGTTTGGGCTATAAACAAAAAATTCATGAAAAATCTTTCAAAAAGTTTTTTAGTCCCAACAACATATCTAGTAGCCCTTTTGTGAAATGTTTTTACTGTGGTAGAAAAGGTCATACATCCTCAATTTGCAATGCAAAGAAAAATCAATTTGTAGATGGTAAAAGTGTATGGATTCAAAAGGACACTTTGCCCAAAGCTAACATACAAGGACCCAAAATGGTTTGGTTACCAAAAGCCAAAAATTGATTTGTGTTGTAGGTGTGCTTGAAGGCCAAGAACTCAAATTTGCATTTTCATAGTGGCTATTCAAAGCACATGAAGAAGGATAAAAGAAAATTCTCCTCTTCATCAACTAAAATGTGGCTATGCTTCATGTGGTGACATCATTTAAAGTTCTTCTCCAAAAAGGAGATACAAATTTATGATATACAAAAACGGTTTACACTTATCGCTTGAATATATGCCTTGCCATGTTTATTTCTTTTCCGCTTTTTGATAATGCCAAAAGGGGGAGAGTTATGTGATTTGCATGTTTTAGGGGGAGCATTTTTTTAATGTTTGCATATAGAAAGGGGGAGTATAATTTGCGCTTATCCTCTGACATATATTTTGTTATGAAATATTTCTATCCTAACCCCTTCATTTAGCAAATCCTCTCTAATGATGTTTGTCACCATCAAAAAGGGGGAGAATATTGTGAATATATGCCTTGACAGAAATAATGTTGTTTTAATGATTGACAAAAGAAGTTCTAAAACATCAAGATTGCAAAAAGCGGAAAAGGAGATCAAGCTCTAAAGTCTAATGTTGTTTCTATTCTATGTTTTGGGATATTTGTGTAAGTGGAAATAAAGCTCTCAAAAATAATGTTAATCACACACTCATATTATTTCTCATAAAAGTATCCTTTGCATGAATTTTTTTTAAACAATTACTAATTGATTAGAAATAATCAATTATGTCAAAAATGATTATTTTTCCATGTTAGCCTTTTAATGAGCTTCACGTAAAATTATTTTTGGCCAAATCCTATATTATCATGTTTTATATAGTATGTATTCATATCCACATTATTTTATATTCTAAACTGTTTTGTATCATGTCTATGGGTCAGTTGATCCGAGACAGTAGGTAGGAAATAATGTTTGATCAACAATAGTCCCGTCCAATGTAGATGATCCGATCCGAGATGGGGTGCACCTGCCAAGTCACTTTGATGCTAAAGTCAGACGTTGGAGAGTTAATTGCAAGTATTAGTGGGTAATAAATGTGTACCTTCTCTCTACATTAATGGTTGTATTTATAGAGTAAAGGGATGATGATTGAAGTGATCTGATCCGTCCAATTAGGAGGTGCGTTGTGAGCCATTGATGAATGGACCTGGGCCTTAGTTGGTTGGTGGCTCAATAACTTTGTTTTGAGAAAAACGAGGGGTGTAAATAACATGGGTATATTCACTCCATAACAGTTGCCCCCCTAATCGGTTTGACCTATTTGGTCGATCTAGACTTGAATCCTGCCGATAAGATTAAACTGCCGAGATCAAGATGGTCGAGTTTGTCTTCGTTCAGGACGAGATTCACTAGTTTTTGGGATTCGATTTCAAAATGGTGGCGCTTTGATTTTTGGAACCGTTGATGATTTTTTAACAGAGTAATAAATAATTTTGATTTGAGTGATGTGACTGTTGAGGAGCTCGAGGCGTTTCATAATGATGACGCTTCGATTTGTGTGTCAAGCTAATTCATTGGGCGCGTCGCTTCAAGAGAGAGCAGTGTGTCTTCTCAGAACCACTATAAATAAAGGTGAAGATGGTTCAATTTCTACTTTTTTGGTACTTCGATTGCTCTGGATACCGATCTGGTATATTTCTCTGCGCTCCAGTCTTGTTTTCTTTGTTCCAAGATTTCCTTTCAACGTTTATTTCGAAGCTTCTTTTGAGGTTAGTAATTTCTTCCCAATTTATTTATTTCTTCTTTTTTGATTTTCTTCGGGATGGGATCGTTCTCCCAGCCTGCAACTTTCCTTATCAGGGTGGGGGTTGTTAGGTCGGGTTCCGACCCCGTCGAGAACCCATCACGTTGAACTATCCTGATATTCTTCCCCCATACCTGCAGATCCAAAAACAGGCGAGGACCAAGCAAACAACCCGTGCAGAGACGCTCAGACTTATCGATCAAGCCGAACAAACTCGTCATCCCGATATCGGCAAACTAATGGCAGCGAGATCAAGGATTGACTCTCATCCAACTGATCGTGAAGAGGGGGATGCTCCTGAGATTCACGAGGAAGAGCATTCCGGACCTAGAGGGAGTGATAGCAAAAAGGTCTCAGATGGGGAGTCGACTACTCCTCCTTCTATGCACAATACGCTAGTTTACGATGCTGTCCCGGCAGACTCGGATCCGAGTTCATCAGACGAGTCTGACTCGGAAACGGAATCCGATGGAAGAAATGATGATGATCAATTTGACGATTAGGGAGATGTCTCAACTGGGGAAGAGTCTGAGTTGGAGATTAGTGATGAGGAGGAGGCAACTCAAGAGAATGTGGATGGAAGTTTCGAGCTTTTTGTATGGGTATGATGATTCCGGCTGCAACAACATAGACATTCCTGTAGATCCTCCTCTAGGAACTCCCCGAGATTATTCTTGGGTGTCGAATCCCTCTGAGGTATCAAATCGGTTATGACCTCTGAGATTGATATCAGTAAATACTCAAAGAGGTTTTACTGGAAAGACCCGGAGCGATGGCGTACCTTTGGGATGGAAGATGACAAGCATGTTGCTACCTATCCCACATCCCTTAAGTTCATAATTTACTGGACCACCTTGGCTCATATGAAAATTCGCCCACCTTTTACTGCTTTTCAACAATCCGTGTTGGCGAGATTAGATCTTGCAACTTCACAACTCCACCCAAATGCCCGGGCCTTCGTACGTGCTTTTGAGCTCGTATGCCTTCACCTGGAACAACCCCTTTCTCTTCAACTTTTCCTTCACATGTTTGAAGTTAATAAAAGGACTGAGAAAAATAGTGGTAAACCCACCGTTTGGAACACGCCAGTCTCTGATCCAGAAAAAGGGTAAAAGTGTTTCGGCCTTATACCAATAGCTTGAAGAATGAGTGGAAAAATAAGTTTTTCTGGGTCGAGCCTGTGCTGCCTGCAGTTGTGGATCGGGTCGGTACCTTCAATGCAGATAACAATATCGTTCTAACCACAAAATTTCCCCTTGGTTGGACTCTTCGTGATGATAAAAAGAAAAACTCTGTTGATGTCAAACACCTGAATTTGGAAGATCGGAAGACTTTGAGGATGTTGGCATTTATAGCTAATAGGGTCATTACTAATAACGAAAATAAGCCGAATCAGTGGGGTTTCGATACTAAGCCACTGGTTCAAACTCTTAAATTTGAGCATGTTGAGAGAGTTCTAGGTCGGATTCTTCAATGTTTTGCCGAGTAATTTTTGTATCTTTACCGACGTTTTTTCATGTTTCTAATTCTTCTCTCTTTTTCCTGCCTTTTTGCAGACGAGATGGCCCCAAAGAACGAAATGGCGGCCTTATTAGCCCTTGCAGTTGCTGATGCTGATAACGCTGCAAAGGAGGTCGGAAATGCTAGCTATGTTGTAGTTACCAAAACTCTTGCTGTGAAATTCGTTAATGCCCGACCTATTACCACGGTCTATGCCGAGAATGTTGGAGAAGATGAGCAACCGTTGAAAAGGAGGAAAAAGGTTGAAGGTCGTCTTCCTCCCAAGTCGGGCACGCAAGATCGGGGTAAGGGAATTATTGAAGTAAGCGACCATTCCGATCTTCCCTCCAAGAAGAGTAAGAAACATAAAACTGCTCCTTTTGATCCTAAGGAATTCATGAATGTCAAAGCTGAGGCATTCAAGGCAGATCCTTTCCGCATTTCACTCTCGGTTTTGGCTAGGATGACCGATCTTGTCGAGGATCAGAAAAAGGATGTTGATTTGAAACTGAAAGGTAAGCTTTTTTCTTATTCCTTATTAATCTTGTGTCTCTATTCTTGGATTCCTTGTATCTTTACCAAATCTACCCATTCTTGTAATTTCTGTAGATGTTGAGGACAAGTAAAAGGAAGCTCGGAAAGCTTTGGATCCACTGCGTTCCGAGCTGGGAAAAACACAAAAGAAGTGGATCTGCTCAAGAAAGAGAAAGAGGAGTGGGAGATCAAACGACAAGAGCTTGAAGGTGAGTTAAAGCTAGTGAAGGAACAAGCTGAGAAAGATGCTGCTGAACTGAAAAGACGGACCGAGAAGTTGGCAGAGATTGAAGCTTCTACTTCTTCACAGAGTGTGTCCAAGCTTCAAGTTTGGATTCAGCAACTTATTGAGCAAAAGAATTTACCTGTGGAGGCCAAGCTACAGGCAGTTGAGTAAGGAAAAGAAGGCATTTTGGAAGCTTTCAATAATGCGCTTGATCAGGTTGCCGTTGTTATTCATGATTTTGTCGTCGATCCTACAATTTTTCAATCAGAGTATTCCGTTCATGATGGGCACATTGTCGAGTTTGACCCGGTGACTGATCAAGTATCTAGAGTTATCTATCCTCGTAAATCAGCTTAACTAGGTTTTTCTTATGTAATTTCTAGTTCGTTCTTCAACTTTTTGAACTTGAGGACCCGGCCGATTCCGGGATATTTTTGTAAAGCATTTTAAATCTCGTTTTGTGTTTGCCATCTCTAGTTTCGGCAAGTTAATTTTTTGTTTCTGAGTAGAAATAGACACCTGGTGGGGGTATACCCTGTCCCCCTTTTTGATCTGGTTTTAATGATGTAGAATGCTTTGAAAAAGCTAAGTCTGCTAATGAGAGATTAAACACGTAATCGGAATAGAATGCTTTCAAAAAGCTAAGTCTATTGATAAATGATTTAACACGTAATATCGGAATAGAATGCTTTCAAAAAGCTAAGTCTATTGATAAGTGATTTAACACGCAATATCGGAATAGAATGCTTTCAAAAAGCTAAGTCTATTGATAAGTGATTTAACACGCAATATCGGAATAAAATGCTTTCAAAAAGCTAAGTCTATTGATAAGTGATTTAACACGTAATATCGGAATAGAATGCTTTCAAAAAGCTAAGTCTATTGATAAGTGATTTAACACGTAATATCGGAATAGAATGCTTTCAAAAAGCTAAGTCTATTAATACTGGGACAACAAATTCAGTAATGTCGGACAACCGACTTTCATAAAGCTTCATAAAAATAACTAACTCATATGCTGAGCGTCATACTTCGCCTTTGGGCTTTAACTCTAATATTTCTTGAGTTTAGTGACGTTCCAAGTCCTCGGAATCGCCTTTCCTTCCAATGTTTCTAGCTCAAAAGCTCCATTTCCGGTTTTCAGAATGACACGATATGGGCCTTCCCAATTTGGGGCCAATTTACCCTGTTCTGCGTTTTTTAAACCAACGTCGGCCCTTCTCAAAACGAGATCACCGATATCAAAATCTCTTGGGACGACTTTCTGATTGTAACGAGTTGCTACTCTCTGCTTCATCAATGATTCTTTAAAGGACGCGTGAACTTGGATTTCATCCACAAGGTCAAGCTCTTCTCTCAAAGCTCAATCATTAAGGTGTTTTTGGGTTCGAAGTCCTCCAAGACAATTGTCCAATTTCCACTGGGATAACTGCTTCACTTCCATAGGAGAGTCGGAAAGGTGTTTCCCCAGTGGAACTTTGAGGTTTTGTTCTATATGCCCATAAAACATAAGGTAATTCTTCAACCTAGTTTCCATTAGCATCGTCCAACCTCTTCTTTAAACCGTTGAGAATCACTTTGTTTGCTGATTCTGCCTGACCATTTGTTTGAGGATGTTCTACCGAGGTGAACCGATGTTTTATTTTTAAATCGGACATTAACTTCTTAAAACCCTTATCAGCAAATTAAGCTTCGTTATCCGTAATTATGACCTCGGGCAACCCGAACTTGGTTATAATTTCCTTTTTGAAGAAAGAAATACAGTTTCTCGCACTTATCACGGATAACGGTTTGGCCTTAATCCATTGGGTAAAGTAGTCTACCGCTACAATCAAAAATTTGATTTTACCTGGGGCCTTTGGGAATGGTCCTAGGAGGTCAATCCCCCACCATGAAAAAGGCCATGGGGAGGAGAGAGTTGTAAGACCGGTAGGTGGAGCCACATGGACATTTGCATGGATCTGGCATTTCAGACATTTCTTAACATAATCTCTTGCATCTGTTTCCATGGTTGGCCAAAAATATCCCGCCCTTAACGCATTCCTGGTTAAGGACCGACCACCTAAATGTTGCCCACAAATTCCTTCATGAATTTCAGCTAAAACATAATTGGCCTCCTCATGTTCTATGCATCTTAACAAAGGTGAAGAAAGTGCCTTTTTGTAAAGATGTCCATTGATTACTGAAAAAGAAGTTGCTCTTCTTCGGACGATTTTGGCTTCCCCAAGATCGGAAGGTTCTACTCCAGACGTGATGTAGTTTAAGATAGGAGCAATCCAACTCTTGCTTTTGTTTAATACGCATACTGATGAAATCAGGTGTAGGTCGGCTTCAATACTGGGTTTGCCGAGGACCTCTTGTATCACAGATCGGTGATTTCCCAAAGTCTTGGTGCTTGCTAGTTTAGAAAGAACATCGGCCCTCACATTTTCTGCTCTTGGGACGTGTTTTATCTCGGCAAAGTGAAATTGGGTGAGCAATAGCTTTACATGGTTTAAATATTTCTAGAGAACTGTGTCTTTTGCCTCATATTGCCCCCCGATATGGGAGACTACTAGAAGAGAATCGGTGTATAGATTCAAGTGAGTAATTCAGAGGTCTAACGCAAGTCGAAGACCTGCAATGCATGCTTCATACTCAACTTGTTTATTTGAAGTTGAAAATTTGTAGGTGAGTGATAATTCTATGACAACTCCTGATGGACTCTCAAGAATGATTCCTGCTCCACTCCCCTTGGGATTTGAAGATCCATCAACATGGATAGTCCATACCTCATCGGTCGACTCAGCTGGAGTCATTTCTGCCACAAAATCCGCTAAAACTTGAGCTTTCATCGCAGGTCTTGATTCATATTTGATACCAAATTCGGACAATTCCACCGCCCATTTGATTATCCTTCCTGATAAGTCTGGCCGATGTAGAATTTGCCGGATTGGATGGTTTGTCTGAACTACTACCTGGTGGGAAACAAAATAAGGTCGGAGACGGCGTGTTGCTATTACTAAAGCCAAAGCAATTTTTTCAATTTTTTGATATCGGACCTCTGGTCCTTGTAAGGATATACTGACAAAGTAGACCGGACTCTATCCCTCATTTGTTTCTCGGACTAGCACAACTCCCAATGCTTCATCAGAGATTGAGAGATACAAATACAATACTTCCCCGAGTTCAGGTCGGGTTAGTATCGGAGGTTCTAATAATACTTTCTTCAGCTGGGAGAGCGCCTCATCTCGTTCTGGTGTCCAGATAAAGTTGGATTCTTTTTTCAAAAGTTTGAAAAGAGGTAGTGATTTGAAAGTAGCATTTGAGATAAATCGTGATAGAGCAGCTATCATGCCATTCAGCTTCTGAACTTCTTTCTTCGTGCTCAGAGTTTTCATCTCGGTTACCGCCCTACATTTATCTGGATTTGCCTCAATGCCTCGTTCCGTGAGATAAAATCCCAAAAATTTTCCAGCTCGGACACCAAATGTGCATTTTTCGGGGTTCAATTTCATTCTGTTTTTTCTTATCTCGGAGAAAATTTCTTTCAGATCAGTAACGTGACACTTTGCTTGTTCACTTTTGGCAATCATGTCATCTAGGTAAACCTCAAGAATCCGTCTGATGTGGTTTTTGAATACTTTGTTCATCATTCTATGGTAAGTTGCTCCTGCATTCTTCAACCCAAATGGCATAACCCGGTAACAAAAATTTCTGTGATCAGTCATGAAAGCAGTTTTCTCCTGATCTAGGGGAAACATCAGAATTTGATTATATCCTGAATAGGCGTCCATAAACGATAAAAGGTGGAAACTGGAAGCATGGTCAACCAAGCGATCAATATTTGGGACCGGAAACGCATCTTTAGGACATGACCTATTAAGATCGGTATAATCAATACACATACGCCATTTTCCATTAGATTTTTTCACAAGTACAGGATTTGAGAGCCAAGTAGTGTACTTGAGTTCGTTTACAAAATTAGCTTTAACTAAATCGTCGACAGCTTTGGCAGTGGCTTCGGTCACCTCTATACTTTGAACCCTCTTGCGCTGGGCGACCCACTTCACATCGGGATATATAGACAGGTGATGACAAGCTACTCCTGGTGGAATGGAATGTCGGGCATGTCTTCGGTAGACCATGCAAAAAGATCAGCCTGATCTCTCAAACATTGAGTCAGTTTAGCTTTGATTTCGTCTGGAAGTTCCGCACGGATCTTCACCGTTCTCTTTGGGTCGTCTCCCAACATTACTTCAACGAATTCCCCGCCAAGTTTTGGGCGTTCTAACTTCCGTTTGTATTCTAGATACATGTAATCATCGTTCTCGTCCTCCGAGCTTTCAGGGTCATACCGTGCATCTAAATCTGTAACATTGACCTCGGATAATTTCATCATTTTGCTTTTTTCGGGAACTTCTGAAGGTGTAAGCTCGGCCTCTCCCCTTACGGTGACTTCAGCTTTAAGCAGCAAGTAGTAACATCTTTCCGAAGACTCCAAGTCGGTATTAACAATGATGATTTTGTTGCAAAGAGAATGGAACTTCATTTTCAAATGGACCGTGGATGTAACCGCACCGAATTTGCCCAATGTCGGTCTTCCGATAATGCAGTTGTATATTGATGGGCAAGGTAAAACCATGAACTTTGTCAAGACGGTACGAGTCAAGGGTTTCTCACCAAACGTGACCCTTAAATCCACATAACCCATTGGTCTAGTCCGGGATCCATTGAATTCGGAAAGATCGGTTCCTCGATAGGGGAATAGTTCTTTTTGCGAGATTCCAATTCTTTCCAAAACATCAAAAAATAGAATGTCACAAGAGCTGCCTTGATCAATCAGGATTCTCCTAATCTCAGTTTCAGCCATCACAACCGAGATTAAGAGTGGTATATCTTCATTTACCTTTCCGTTGAGAAGGTCCCCGTCCCCAAAAGGCAAAAGAGGACGAGTTGTTGAAATCAGTTTTGATGAGGTGGAAGCTACGCATTGAATTTTTTTCCATTTTCTTTTGATTGTCCTGGCCGTTGCTCCCTCAAGTTCTCCTCCCGAGATTACCATTACCACCGGCCGTCCTCTGGATTTCCGGGTATCAATTTCTTCCTTGTAATCTTCCATGACATTTTTACCTTTCACTTCATCATTGTCCTTTTCAGTTTTTACATCTCTGTTTTGTTGATATGGTTTTTTGACATATTGTCCGAGCTTTTCTTTCTTAATGAGGTCTTCAATGTCGTCTTTCAAAGCGTTGCAACGATTTGTATCATGGCCAGCACTTTGGTGATAGTGACAATACTTGTTACTTCTCAATCCCGGCCTTGAGTGATAGGATCGGGATACCTAACCTGTTTAAACTCATTGTTCTGGCATTCGTGAAAAATTCTTTCCCTACCACATATGAGTTTTAGTCCTGATGTCTTCTGATCCTAGGTTTGAATCCTCTAGATGGGCCACCGGTCTGGAACCTCCGATTACTTTCTGCGTTTGGGACTCCCCTATCCATCCGAGGTTTAACCTCTTTGGATTGGTTAGCTCCGTGTCGAATGAAGAATTTACTAGCTTTGTCTCCTTCTTCATGATCTATGTACTTCTCAGAAAGTCGGAGAAATTCTCCTAAGGTCGAGGGTTGGTTTATACTTACATCGGTTTGAAACAAAGTGCCCTTGCGCAAACCTTGGGATAGGAAATACAAACGAAAATCTACATTCAAACCGTGCACCTTTCCCACTTCAGTGTTGAATCTTGCAATAAAAGATCGGAGAGATTCATCTTCCGCTTGGTGTACTGTGTGCAGCACCATCCATGACTTAGGCCTCACCTTGGAGTGTGCAAAACTTGCGGAAAATAATTTGGAGAGTTGCTCCCAGGACGAGATTGAATTCGACGGGATGTCCCTAAACCAGATACCTGCAGATTTATCAAGGGTGAGAGAGAAAAGTCTGCACATTATCTCACCTGGGGCGTTCCGGTATTGCATCATTGTCTCGTAGTATTCCAAGTGAACATCTGGATCTCCGAGTCCATCGTAGATCTTCAAATGCTCTGGGGTTTCTCCAATCCGCGAGGAATGGGAAAATAATCTATCTCTATCGTAAATGATCCTCTCCTTGGAGTCGGGGTCAAATCAGGACCGGCGAGAAGAAGAGGAGACGCAGCTGGTGGAACCGGTACTCGAGGTGGAGGATGTTGGGGTCGATCCCTTGATCGGTAGTGATTACGATCCGGGGCTAGATCGGTGTCGGCGATGTTCTCTTCTCGAGGGAGTCTCCCGACTTTTAGATCGTCGCTTTTGTGGTGAGGATGAAGCAAAGGAAGAATATCCTTCTTCGGTGTCCTCCGGATCATAAGTCTCATCAATTGTTTCTGGAGTCGTCCGAAGTTCTCTTCTCCCATGTCTTCGTGGGGGAGAGCGATGATAGTGGCGTCGCCTGGGAGGGGTCCGATGATGTCTTCGCCCCCCAGGTAGGAAATAATGTTTTGAGTGTGAGCTGGATGAGGTTTGATTGGATCAATGACACTCGCCAGTCGTAAACCGGTTCTTAGTTGAGGGGCCATTTCTGATCGGAAAAAAGAGGGTGAAAGTAATTAAATTCAAGTTACTCCCACTGTGGTCGCCAATGTTTTGTACTTTGTCTATGAGTCAATTGATCCGAGACAATAGGTAGGAAATAATGTTTGATCAATAATAGTCTCGTCCGATGTAGATGATCCGATCCGAGATGGGGTGTACCTGTCAAGTCACTCTGATGCTAAAGTCAGACGTTGGAGAGTTAATTGCAAGTATTAGTAGGTAATAAATGCGTACATTCTCTCTACATTAATGGTTGTATTTATAAAGTAAAGGGGTGATGATTGAAGTGATCTGATCCGTCCAATTAGGAGATGCGTTGCGAGCCATTGATGAATGGACCTGAGTGTTAGTTTGGTGGCCCAATAACTTTGTTTTGAGAAAAAAGGGGGGTGTAAATAACATGGGTATATTTACTCCATAACAAAAACAAATGTCTATACAAGTGTTTTTCCAACGGACATATATGCAAGTGCATATTGCACAATTTATTTCTCCAAGGCAATATTAAAATTCATTTTGGATCAACTCATGATTATGGGAAATATATTAGTACCGTTAAGTGCATATATTTTCCAACGGTCTTTTTTTTTTCTTAACGTTATTTTGATATCATTCATGGTCAAATTATATATGGAATGTTTTTTTCTCCAACGGACCAATTTTCCTTATTGTTTCCAACGGACCAATTTCTCAAGTACTCACGTAATTAAGCCAGTCCCTTAATTTCTATTGTTACCGTTGGTGCCTATGGGCTTAATTATTTTTTCTCTCTTTCTTTCCATCTTCTCTATAAATAGGAGGCTTGTGTTAGTTTTCTAAAAACAACTCATTTTTGTATTGAGACTGTATCAAAATTATCTTCTCATCACTCTCATCTATTTTTCACTTGTTAATATTTTATTTGAGAGCTTTATATTCCATATGGTTTGAGTTGTATTGTGCTTCAATTTGTTCACTATTTACACTATTGAGTGTATTATTTTAATCTCTATATTTCTTGTTTTTGGATGTGATCCCAAGTTATTCAAGAGAGGTGATATCTCTTGGTTTTGAGTCTCTTCCACTTGGGGAGGTGATATCCCGGTTTTGTGTGGAAAGTGTTCTTTGGTTGTAAAGGTTTCTAGCTGAACCTGTTCTAAAAGCTAGTGCTTTAGTGATTAAAATCCTTTGGTGGTTTTGGGATTGGACGTAGGTCTCAGGAGTGACCGAACCAGGATAAATTTCCGTGTGTCTATTTCCTTTTCCTTTATCTCTTTTAGTTTCCTTCACAAGATATTTTTGTTATTATTTATTTGAGCTTCTTAATTTACCGTCTCTTATTTGAATTGAAACTTTTCAAAGAGTTTTATTTTATTTGATCAACTTTTATTTAAGGCAAAATTACATCAGAGGACCTTTAAGTCATTTATTTGTAACAAGTTGGCCCTTTAAATTATTTTTTTGTAACAAATAGGCCCTTTAAGTTACCTAACATTGACACTGTTGGCTCTTTAAGTAAAACGTCACATCGTTGATTACATCAAAATACACCAAAACATGTTGGGTTGCATCAAAATATATAAGCTAGAGTAATCACAATATATAAAGTAGCATTACATCAAAATATCTAAGCTAGAATAATCACTAAAAGGGTCTAGTTGTTACAAAAAAAACTTAAAGGGCCAACTTGTTACAAATAAATAACTTAAAGGTCGTCTAGTATAATTTTGCCTTTATTTAAATGATTTATTTTTTAGTCGCCAATTTTTAAGTTCACAATTCACCCCCCCCTCTTGTGTTTGAAGTCACTTGGTCAACAAAACGTGCCAAATTTACGGGCCAAAGTCGCAAAGAACTCATTATTTCATGCGTCTATCGGGATACCATGACAACGAACCCACACCAACCTTTCTTTGTCCACTTCAGAGGGATCCCATTTTCTAATGTCCTCAAACTTTTCATATATCCAGTCCTTCGCATCTTCAAGAAGAACAAGATTTGCACCCATGGGGGTTGCCTTAATAGAGAAGAAGCCTTGCATACTGAACCACTCCAGGATCATATGAGTATTCCCAGCATGCTTAACAATCCCCGCATACATTTTCTTGAAAACGTCCAATTCTTCCACAGAAGCATTATACCACACATCACACAAATCTTTTTCCTAAAATAGACAATCTTTTGTTCATATTGAGAGTGATTAATTTTTCTAACCACATCACCAAGCACCTTTCGGTTTGAATTCCATCCTCTTCGGTGGCCAATCATATTCCTTCCACCATTGAACCATTGTCTGTTCACCTCCTTCGCTGCGTTGGCTTTTTTCGTTGCTTCTTCTCCAGTACGCTTCGTCTCCTCCAAGCCCTGATCCTTCAGCTTTCCATTAGTGAACCTGGCCGAGTTCTGACCTTTTGCATCCTCTCCCAAGTTCCTTACCGCAACCTCCTTCTAGACTTTACGTATGGTCTTCACCGATGCACCAACATCGTTCAGCTTCGTGTTTCCCTTCACTGCTACTTCAACTTTATTTCTAACAAATCTTGAAAGATTAATTAACGTGTATTTTATCAGCTCCAAAAATAATGTTGTCTAGCTTCACTGCAAAGAACCGAGGCTCCTTAACATCAGCAAACCGAGCAAAGCCAGAGCGCTTTCCCCACTTGTTCCTCTTTGGAGGAATTACAACCTCCACCACCTTACCATACAAAGCAAAAGCCCTAAACATTTCCTTTGCACCATGTGAATCCGGAAAGTCAGAGAAGTAAAAAGATACCATGTCTTCTAGTCTTCCTCCCCAAAACTCGCGACATCCATCCTTCCCATTTTTAAGAATCCCTGCTTTTTTTCTTCTGTACCAGCTGCCAACCTTCATCTTTGTCATCTCCATTGACGAGACTGTTGGTGTTCATGACGTTTGAGTTCCCTTCGATTTCCTTCCCCTTCGCTCTCTCTCTCTTTCTCTCTCTTGTTTCTCTATCTTCCATCCAATTTTTGCTTACATGTGTTGTTGGTATTTGTCCTTTCTCTTTTGATGAATTTGTTCCACATTTTATTTGTACAGATGTCTCTCACTTTAGTACATCTTCTCATGAATGGACTTTGAGGAGACTCTGCGATGCACCTGTTATGCAACAAATGTGCTCACAGTATGCCTTCCTACAGCTGGTTTGCGATTTTGGAGAAACATTTTGAACTCATCTTCAAGGTGGAAAACTTGGCTCTCTAGATTAAGAATACGCATCAACAATTGGATAAAATTATTGGTCTTCTGAAACGAATGAAGAATTTTATTGAAAAATTCCAATAATCAGCATATATGTATACTTTGATTATTTTTATTTTTTATTGTAAATTGAAAAATGTTTTGCTTTGTAGCATGAATTTTATTACTATTTTTATTAATAACATTTGCATTTTATATATATATATATATATATATATATATATATATATATATATATATATATATATATATATATATATATATATATATATATATATACACGTGAAATTTAATACTTCAAATGATATTTTGGCTGAATTCAATAGTTAAAACTAATATAAATGTTAAGAACTAATATTTTTTTTATAGAAAAACCAACCTACGACAGCGCTTCTTTGTGGATTAGTGCTATTATAGGTTTGTCTATAAAAGTGCTTCTTTAATAAGGGTTGTTATAAGGCCACTTATGCCATGTAAAGGTGTGTGAGGGAGTACTCTATCTCTCACTGTGGTCACCAATGATTTGTAGTAGACCGTCTGTTAGGGTGAGCTGATGATGAGTCGATGCCTGTTGAATGCCTTCAACAACCCGCCTGGGTGTACCTGCAATTGCACTCTGACACCCAAGTCAGTGGGGTGAGTAAAGAGCAGGAATTACTAATGGGTGAGAAAAATTATCTTGTCAGTGTCAGGCCCCACTTATATAATGTTCAGTGGGTGGTCTGGAACCGTGTGATCTTGTACGGAGCGATCTTGTCCGCTGATGGTAGGGTTAGAACGTACTAATGACCTTTTGATGTGGTTTGGGCTGAATAATACCTTCCTTAATGGATTGGCTTCAGGCCCAGTCCAGAACAATTTCAATTGAAAATTTTAATACAACATATAGGGTGTGTTTGATTCGCTAAGCAGCAAGGGACTGGATTGGACAACTCCAGTTGTACCCTGTTTGATTTGAAAACTGTTCACAGTACTGGATAGAAATGAGGACAATGGACTGGACAAAGACCCAAATTCATATACCTCACAAAACCACAGTACAACTTTTCTGTCCCACAGTACAACTTTCTGATCACTAAAAAAATATCAAAATATTAATTTTATTTCTTAATCAATAATTTTTTTCTCTCATCTATTCTTTCTCTCTCTCTCTCTCTCTCTCTCTCTCTCTCTCCTATCTCATTCTTCTCTATCCTTTTCTCTTCCTCTCTAATACTTTCTCATCTCATGACCTATCCATTTCATCTCTCTTTCTCTCCCCCCCTCTCTACCTTTCATCTCTCTTGTAACTTCTCATTTCATGACCTCTCTCCCTCATATCTCTCTCTCTCTCTCTCTTCCATCATACGCTTTTCTTTATAATTTTTTAATTACATTATAATAGATGTTATATAAAATCATTATAAAAATTAGAAAGACAATTATAGTAAATTTCCATCTTTTTTTGTTTGTGTTGTCCATTGTTCACCAAACAATGTATTGGACAAAAACTTGTCCAGTGCTGTCATGTCCAGTACTGTCCTGTTTGCAAATCAAACGGGCTATAAACAATTTCAATTGTCAACTTTAAAATTAATAAATACAAAAGCTTAATTTGAGAATCCAATTCCAAGGAGAGATCACAGCTAAGGAGTCGTGGCTTGAAGTTTAATATCTATTTATACAAACAAACCTTCTATGAAATTACCAATTTGGATCTCTTATTAACAGGACACATATATAGTTTAAGGGTAAAAATGTCATTACTCACTCTTTATCTCTTTTTTTCTTACATTCTCTTTCTTACTTTTTTTCTCTTTCTTCTTACACTCTCTTTCATCATTTTCACTTTTCTCTTTCTTCCTTTTTTCTCTTTCTTCTTACACTCTCTTTCCTCCTTTTCACTTTTCTCCTACAATCATTTTCTTCTTTTTTTCATTTTACTTTTCTCATAAACAATTATTTTATTTCTCTTATCACTTCACACTAAAAAACTGATCACCTTAAAATTTTAATTTTTCTCTCCAAAATCGGTTTAACTCTTATTGAAAATTTACTATCACCTCTTATTGATAATCTATTTATACAAACAAACCTCCTATGAAATTACCAATTTGGATCTCTTATTAACAGGACACATATATAGTTTAATGGTAAAAGTGTCATTACTCACTCTTTCTCTCTTTTTTTCTTACATTCTCTTTTTTACTTTTTTTTCTCTTTCTTCTTACACTCTCTTTCATCCTTTTCACTTTTCTCTTTCTTCTTACACTCTCTTTCCTCCTTTTCACTTTTCTCCTACAATCATTTTTTTTTTCATTTTACTTTTCTCATAAACAATTATTTTTTTTTCTCTTATCACTTCACACTAAAAAAAATTATCACCTTAAAATTTTAATTTTTCTCTCCAAAATCGGTTTAACTCTTATTGAAAATTTACTATCACCTCTTATTGATAATTTACTATCTATCTTTTACTATCTGTTATAATCTACTAATCAACTAAAATAATCAATTGAAACTACTAGATAACTGCAATAATATATAAAGAAACATGGGATAATTGTACTAATATATAAAAACACGAGCTAACTGCAGTGATATATAAAAAACACGGGATTAATATTTGCCATTGATAATTATAATTTTTGAAGACTATAAACCCACTATCTAAAAAAACAAGAAGACTTGATAATCTACTATTCATTGTTTACTATCTATTATAATCTACTAATCCACTAAAATAATCAATTGAAATTACGAGATAACTACAATGATATATAAAAAAAAAACACAGGATAACAGCACTAGTATATAAAAACACATAATTAAAATTTGTGAAGACTACTATAAACCTAGATACTATCTAAAACCAAGAAGATTTAATGACTATTCAAACTACTGATTAATATTTAAAACAAATATTTCTTATTGATAATCTACTATCTCTCTTTTACTATCTACTATAATCTACTAATCAACTAAAATAACGATTGAAACTACGAGATAACTGCATTGATATATAAAAAATACGAGATTAATATTTGTCATTGCTAATTAAAAAGGACAAATAATTGTTACTAATACCTAAGAAATGATTGCACTGATAATTTAAACAAGGGACAACTGGACTAATAATTTAAAACACACGTGACAAATATTTGTCACTAATACCCAAAAAATGACAAATAATTGTCACTGATATATAAAAAAAACACAGGATAAATATTTCTTATTGATAATCTAATATCTATCTTTTACTATCTACTAATAAACTCAAATAATCAATTGAGACTATTAGATAAATGCACTAATACATGAAAAAACACGGGATAACTTTACTAATATATAAAAATACGGGGATAACTGCAATTATATATATAAACACAAGATAGCTGCACTGATATATAAAAAAACACAGGATAACAACACTGATATATAAAAAGTCTGATATATAAAAAAGCACGAGATAAATGCATAGATTGTTTTTAAATGATACTTTTACATTTTTAGATTTTAATATTTATCTATTTTTTATTTGAAACTCATTTTTTATTTACTTTAATTTTGTCTTTATTTTCACGAGATTATGTTCAGACTATTTAAATATTGTCTAAGTTCATTCAAAAGAACACGACAGCGCCCCGTGTGTATGCACGGGTATTCTACTAGTTTGTCTTTATAAAGAAAGCAGAAAGGCAAGTTTATTATCAAAAAGTACCACTTATTGCATTGAAGAAAGCCATGAGGATAATAATGGCTTACGTGGGGACGCTTGTTTAATTTTTGCTGCCCATGAGGATACTAATGACTTATATACTTGGATATAATTCTCATTTGTTCTTGTTTTGGCTAAGGAGAAAAAATTAGTACCTTTCCTTTTTTGGTGCCTCATTGCAAATCCTAGCAACTTCAGTGGCAATAATGCTGCTAAAGCTCAAGGTAAAGGCAAGAATTTCTATGCTAACAAGGGTCTAACAGGTCATTATCGTGTGTGCACTCATTGTGGTAGAACCAACCACACCATTGATACATGTTTTGTGCTTCATAGATTTCCTCCTGGCTATAAATCAAAGGGTAAAAGCCAAGCCAATTCTACTCAAACTGCAGCTCCTAGTAACCAACAAAATCATGCTTTTGCTACACAACAAGCTCCTCAATTTAATGGCTTCACACAGGAACAATTCCAAGGCATTTTGACTCTAATTCAGCAGTCTCAATCTCAACAACAACATCCAAATTCTAAACCAGGAATACATCAGTCCAATTCAGTAATAACACATCCTTTTGCTTTTAATAGTGATTCCAACAGCGCAAATGGTAAGAATCCTTTTGTTTGGTTACTTGACACAAGTGCAATTGATCACATTTCCTTCAATTTCCAATCATTTACAAGTTTCAAATCCATTAAACCTGCCCCTATGTCACTGCCCAATGGCAATAGAATTTTTGCTTCTATTTCAGGCACTGTGCAACTTTGTCACAGTATATTCCCTGCGCTGCTGAGATGCTGTTTGTCATTTGCATTTTTATGTTTGATTGCAATTTACTGTTACCACAGTAACTTTTTTAGTATTTATGAAATCTAGATCCTTCCTAGAGTCAGCTATTACCTAGGATTCTTGAAATGATTGTACAATGATTGTACGAATCATGAGTCGTCGATCACTATGTGATTGTATATAAACAAATGATCTAGAATGAATGAAGCAATCAATTTTCAATCATCAAATATTTCTCTCTCTTAAATATTCCTCTCTGTCTCGCAACCCTAATCTTCTTCTCAACGAGCCGCATTCTTCCATTGCGTGACTCCGGGTTTGGTTGAAGAGCATTATCGGATTCGAGAACCCTAGTGTCTCTAATTTAGCCATTGTTCCATTGAGTTCTTGTTCATCGGTTCATTGTATTGCTTATCATCGTAATCAGCTTGGTATCATTGAGTCACTTTCCCGCCACTACAATGGTTACTCGCTCCCAATCCATTCTTGAGCTCGAGCGGAAGATGGAGGAAGCTCAACCGGAGTTGAATGGCAGAATCGACAACATCGCATACGAGATGCAAAGCAGAGTATGGAGGAAATCGAACCATCTTTGCGTGAGCGAGATCCTCGCTGTGATTTAATCCTCCCATCGCTCCACGAGCCAACCAACATTACTCTCTACGAGAATCTCAAAGGTAGAATTTCCTAAATTTGATGGTAGAAATGTTAAGGATTGGTTGTACAAATGCACTGCTTTTTTAACCTAGATGAGACACCACCTGAGAATAGAGTTAGGTTAGCTTCCATTCACTTGGATGGCTTAGCTCTACAATGGCATCTTAATTACATGCGTCAGAAATTTGATATATATCCCTCGTGGCAACAATATGTTACTGATGTTACTTCTAGATTTGGAGATCCTTATGAGGACCCTCTTGGGGACCTTGTTCAGTTGAAACAAGGAGCAAAACTCCAAGATTATGTTGATCAATTTGAGCTTGCCTTGACACAAGTGAACTCGATCCCCTGACACTCCCTTAGCATTTTCCTAGTGGTTTAGAACACTCTACCCAAATGCAAGGTTCGTATGTTCAACCCTACTACCATTAGCCAAGCTGCTCATTTAGCTCGCCTATTTGAAGCTGCTAAGCCACCTAAACAGCCTTCACGTTTCACCAAACCTTTCTCCACATCAAACAGAACCTATACACCATCTACCTCCACAAATCAACCACCAAATGGCCTTTCCAACCCAAACCAACCACCCTTACTGTCCAAAACACCTCGTTTATATACTGCTGCAGAACAAGCTGATAGGAGAGCCAAGGGCCTGTGTATGTTCTGTGATGAACCTTTCACACCAGGCCATCAACTCAAACACAAACTTTCTCAATTGTTTGTACTTGAGTTAAGTGATGATGAGGAGGAAACCTTAAGTGACACACCACCTGAACCCAACCCCACACCAGATCAAACCGAGTCAGCTACTGATACTGTCCAACCTCCTGACCACCCCCTATTGTCTTTGCAAGCTCTCACTGGGATTCCTACTTACAATACTATGAGAGTTTCTGGTTTACATAATAAGAAGCTTATCCAAGTGCTCCTTGATAGTGGCAGCACTCACAACTTCTTGGATTTGAAAATTGCTCAGAAACTTGGCTGCAAGTTGGAAGCCGTTCCTCCTATGAATGTCACGGGTGGTGGTGGCAACAAGTTACAGGCGCCATTCATTTGTAGAAACTTCACTTGGACTTTCCAACAAACTGAGTTCAAAGCTGATGTTATGGTCCTCCCTCTTGGTTGCTATGATTTGATATTGGGAATTGAATGGCTTAAGTCACTTGGCCCTATACTATGGGACTTTGATAAATTGCACATGGAATTTACTCTGAATGGCAAGAAATTTCTTCTGAGAGGAGCCAAGCAGCATCAAGTGAAACTTATCAACAACAAATCTTTTGCCAAAGTTGTTCAACAAGGTGCAGAAATGTGTTTCTTGACACTCACTCCTACCGGCACGGAGTTCTTTATGCCTTCATGTAACTTGCTTCATGCAACAAAGGTATCTGCTTCGGTTCCACAGGCTATTTCTGTTTTGTTAGATTCTTATAATGATTTATTTGTTGAACCTAACACCCTCCCTCCTAGTAGAGCCACTTTTGATCATGTTATTCCTCTTAAGGAGGGTACGGTACCATTTAACCTTCGTCCCTATCGTTACTCTATTGTGCAAAAAGATGTTATGGATGAAAGTTAGTATCGATATGCCGCAGCTAGAGGATCATCGACACAAGAACGGCCCATTTGCTTCACCAATCGTGTGCTAGTGAAAAGAAGGGCGGTTCTGGCGCTTTGCGTTGACTATAGCGTCTCAATAGCAAGCACAATCAAAGACCCGTTTCCTATTCCTTTGATTGAAGACCTCATGGACGAACTTGGAGGTGCAACTCTTTTTCTAAGCTTGACTTGAAGTCAGGTTATCATCAAGTCGAATGGCACCGGGAGGAGCATAAGATCGCTTTCAAGACGATACCGCCATTTCGAGTACTTAGTCATGCCATTTGGCTTAACTAACGCGCCTGCCACTTTCCAGGCCTTGATGAATCATATATATGAACCATTCCTTCGTAAATTCATCATTGTCTTCTTTGATGATATATTGGTTTATAGTAAAACTCTGTCAGACCATGTATCTCACCTCTCTTTGGCTTTCCAAACCATTCGTGATCACTCATTATATCTCAATAAGCCAAAATGTTGCTTTGCTACCACTAAGGTGGAATATTTGGGCCACTTCATCACTGCAGAAGGTGTCTCCACCGATCCTTCTAAAATTTCTGCAATTACTTCATGGCCTATTCCTACAACTATCAAACAACTTCGCGGCTTCCTTGGTCTGGCTGGTTACTATCGTCGTTTCATTAAGGATTTTGGCAAGCTTGCCAAACCCTTAACTAATCTATTGAAAAAGGATTCTTTTCTGTGGAATTCTAATGCTACAGGGGCTTTTCATCAACTGCAGCACGCTCTGAGCACTGCACCAGTACTTTGTCTACCAGATTTTTCTAAAACATTTACAGTTGAAACAGATGCTTCAGGTTCGGGTATAGGAGCTGTTTTAATGCAGGATCAGCATCCTATTGCCTACATAAGTAAAGCATTGGGTCCTAGACAGCAAGCTATGTCAGTTTATGAGCGTGAATTACTTGCTATTGTTTATGCAGTCCAGAAATGGGGTACTTATCTGTCTCATGCTCCTTTTGTGATTAAGACAGACCAGAAGAGCATCAAACATATATTGGAACAGAGATTGAATACTCCTTTCCAACATGTTTGGGTGTCCAAGCTTATGGGGTTTGAATTTGAGATTCATTACAAGGAGGGTGCTACAAACTCTGCTGCTGATGCTCTTTCACGTAAATCTGGTGCTGAGTTACTATCTTTGGTTCTGAATAATGCTGAAACTGGTCTATATGAGGCTATCAAGATGTCTTGGGATAATGACCTATCTTGAAGCAGATCATCACTGATCTCAGTCACTCTCCCTCTTCTCATTCCAAGTTTACGTGGCACAAGAATGAGTTAAGACGAAAGGGTAAGTTGTTGGTAGGTGCTGACCCTACTCTGAAGAAACTCATCTTACAATGGCTTCATGATTCCTCACTTGGTGGGCACTCAGGCAAGGATGCAACTCTTGCTAGAATTAAGTCTTTATTTTTCTGGAAAGGCATGTCTAAGGACATTCAGAGTTATATTCGCAACTGTCATGTTTGTCAACAATGCAAACCTGACAATTCTGCTTATCCTGGCCTTCTTCAGCCTCTTCCTATTCCAGAGAAAGTATGGGATGATATTAGTATGGACTTCATTGAAGGATTGCCTCCTTCTCATGGAAAGCAAGTCATTTGGGTTGTGGTAGATCGCCTCACCAAGTATAGTCACTTCATTGCTCTTGCACATCCTTACACTGCTGTTGAACTAGCCCAATTATTTCTGGACAACATTTTTAAGCTACATGGCATGCCATCATCTATCACTAGTGACCGAGACCCAATTTTCCTAAGTGAATTTTGGAATGAATTCTTCAAGTTGCAAGGAGTCACATTGCTTAAATCCACAGCTTACCACCCACAAACCGATGGCCAGACTGAGATTGTGAATAAATGCTTAGAGACTTACTTAAGGTGTATGAGTTCTGAATCACCTAGGGAGTGGTCTAAATGGCTTTCTTTGGCTGAATGGTGGTACAACACTAACCATCATACTGCTACTAGACATACACCCTATGAATTGCTTTATGGACAACCTCCTCCAATTCACTTGCCCTATCTACCTAAGGAATCCAAGTCTGTCACAGTGGATAGATCCTTAGCTGCCAGGGAGGAAATGATTAAATTGCTCAAGTTTCATTTGATTAGAGCACAAAACCGAATGTCTCAGGTTGCTGATAGACGCAGAACTGAACGCAACTTTGCAATTGGCAACTATGTTTACATCAAGTTGCAGCCTTATAGACAGAACACTCTCAAGAAACATCATCACCATAAGCTCCTTCCAAAGTTTTTTGGCCCTTTTAAGATCCTGGACACCATTGGAAAGACTGCATATCAGCTGGAGTTACCCAATACTGCTGATATACATAATGTTTTTCACATATCCCAGTTAAAACTATGTCCCAACCCTTCTGGTGTGTCTACAATTCCTATTCCACCAATGGAAACTCCACAGTTGAAGCCTGAAGCTATTCTTGGTCGCAAAATGGTGAAGCGTGGTCACATTGCTGCTACAAAGGTGTTGGTTAAGTGGGAAGATCATCCTATTGGGGAAGCTACTTGGGAGTTCTACTTGGATTTGCTGCAGAAGTACCCTGATTTCCACCCTTGAGGACAAGGGTGTGCTTTATGGGGGGAGTATTGTCACAGTATATTCCCTGCGCTGCTGAGATGCTGTTTGTCATTTGCATTTTTATGTTTGATTGCAATTTACTGTTACCACAGTAACTTTTTTAGTATTTATGAAATCTAGATCCTTCCTAGGAGTCAGCTATTACCTAGGATTCTGAAATGATTGTACAATGATTGTACGAATCATGAGCTGTCAGTCACTATGACAGTTGTATATAAACAAATGATCTAGAATGAATGAAGCAATCAATTTTCAATCATCAAATATTTCTCTCTCTTAAATATTCCTCTGTCTGCAACCCTAATCTCTCTCAACGAGCCGCATTCTTCCATTGCAGCTCCTGGGTTTGGTTGAAGAGCATTATCGGTTCTGAGAACCCTAGTGTCTCTAATTTAGCTACTGTTCCATTGAGTTACTGTTCTATCGGTTACTGTATTGCTTAATACTGTAACAAACTTACACCTACATTAGTTCTGCATAATGTTCTGTACATTCCAGATTTTAGTGTAAATCTTGTCTTGCTGGAGGATTGTGCGTGTCCTTCCTTAGCCAATAAACATTCTTGTAATTCTGTTTTTACTGATTGTTTTGATGTATGGCACATGAGATTAGGTCAGGTTTTTGGTTCAAGCATGTCAATCATTTCTAAACAATTTCCTTTCATTCCTTGTTTCAAAAATGCTCCACCATGTGATGCTTGTCATTATGTCAAACAAAAGAAATTGCCTTTTTCTCATAGTTCAATAAAATCTTCAGCTCCTTTTGACTTGTTACATGCTGACTTATGGGGACCTTATTCAACCCCTTCTTTTCTAGGACACAAGTATTTTCTTACTCTTGTAGATGACTTTTCTAGATTCACCTAGGTAATATTTCTTAAAACAAATAATGAAACTCAACAACACTTGAAGCACTTCATTGCTTATTGGTATGACTTCTTTTCTCTTATCAAAAGGCATTCTTCATCACAAAACATGTGTTGAAACCCCTCAACAAAATGGGGTGGTTGAAAAAAAGTATCAACATATTTTAAATGTTGCTAGATCCTTGGCTTTTCAATCTCATGTTCCTATTACCATGTGGAATTTTCTTTGTGCAACATGTTGTTCATATCATTAACCGGATTCCTCACCATTCTTTGAAATTTAAGTCTCGCCGAAAGAGTAGTAGTAAAAGAGAAATTGGAACTATACAGAAATAGAATTTCAACTAAATTTCATATTGATTGAACTTGTTCATACATGCAAACAAACTTGACTATATATATGATGTACTCACGAACATAGATGACAGTTTCAATAAATAACGACACAACTAACAAGCTAACTAAATCAACAAGATTCAGTTAGTGTAACTTCTTCTTTTGATGCATTGAGTGAAGCTTGAGCTTCTAGTGATTCTGAGTATGCATTCTTCGTGTTGCTCACTGAGAGAGAAGAGTGTTTCGAATTGTCTAGAGAGTGAGACTCCTTGTATTCGTTCTTCTCTTTTGCTGATGAAGCTTGTTGCTGACTTGGCACGAATCTTCGAGTCGATTAAGTAAAGCCGATCGCGATCTCGACTATGACTTGTTGAGTTTTACTTTACTAACTTTGCAATACCCTATCATTCCCCGGTCAAGCTTAAGCAGTTTTTTAACATTGAGCTTGTCTCTGAGTTGCAGAAAAGTAGAGGTTCCTAGTGATTTTGTGTGGATATCAGCAAGTTGCTGAGTTGTAGGTACATGTTTTACTACCAGAGACTTGGAAACAATCTTTTCTCTCACAAAATGAATGTCCAACTCGATGTGTTTAGTTTCGGAGTGTAATATTGGATTGTGTGCTAGTAAAACTGCTGACAAGCTGGATCCACAATAATTTTGTAGTTGCATTGGCCATTGCCCTGTATTCTGCTTCAGCACATGAATGTGCTACTAGTGTCTGCTTTTTGGCACTCCAAATGACTGGATTTGGGCCAAAGAACACACAAAGCCCAACTATCATCCACATTTCTTCCACAGTCACTGTCAAAGTACACATTGACAAAGAATTTGGCATCTGGTGAACCAGGTTGCTGGAGTAAACCATGATGCATGGTGCCACTCAAATATTTGAGTAACCTTTTGGTAGCTCTCCAATAAGACTCAAGTGGTTGAGAAAGGAATTGACACAGTTTGTTCACTATGTAGGCAATATCTAGTCTGATGAGAGTTATATACTGCAATGCTCCAATCACAGACATGTACTAGTGTTGATCTTGTAATAAATATGTGACATGCTTTCTAAGCTTGGGATGAGTAACCATTGGTGTGGGCAAGCTGTTGCAGTCCATCATATTGACCTTGTGGAGTAGATCTTGAATGTACTTGGACTGAGTAATCAATAGGCAACCATTCTGATGTGATTTTAAATCCAATCCCAAGAAGTAATCTAGCCTGCCTAGTTCCTTCAGTGCAAATGTGATGTTCAACTTGTTGATATGACTATGAATCAACTTAGGAGCAATACTAGTGATAATTATATCATCTACATATACCAAGGCATACAATGTAGCACACTTAGCAGAATATATAAAGAGAGAAGGGTCACATTTGCTTGACTTGAACCCAAATTGAATCAACACCTGAGTTAATCTTTCACACCATGCCTGAGACCTACTTGAGGCCATAGAGAGACCTGTTCAGTCCACATACTTGAGTTTTGTGACCAGTTTCAAACTTAGGGGGTTGTCTCATGTAAATTTCCTCTTTGGGGAACCTATTTATAAACGCGTTGTTGATGTCTATCTATTGCATTTCCCACTTGTGAGTAAGGGCAAGTGTCAAAATAATTCTTATGGTTGCTGGTTTTACAACTGGGGAGAATGTTTCTCCAAAGTCCTTGTCATGAACTTGATGGAAGCCTTTGGCTACAAGTCTGGCTTTATATTTATTGAGTGAGCCATCAGGTATCTGAGGAGGAGCAGGAATATGTTCATCAGGCATAGTTGGTATTTGGGATGAAGTTGGGGAAATGGGGGATTGAGTTGTATCAGGTATATTAGGACTAGATAGTGGAGTATTGGTGGCATCGATTATAGTAGTTTGAGTTTGTATATCTGAGTTTGGATTTGGTGTGGTGATTTGGGGGGAACAAGTGAGGGTAAATGATGAGTAGAACATTCTAGTTGAGTGTTTGAGGGTGAGCTTTGAGATGATATGGTCTTGAATAGAGTGGGATATGGTAGGGTCTCATCAAATAGTACATCTTTGGTAAAATAGATTCTTCCCTCTGCACTCCGGCATTTGTAGCCTTTGTGCTGAGGTGAGAGTCTCTAATTCACACACTGTGCACTTCTGTATTGTAGTTTGTGTTTATTATAAGGTCTCAACAGAGGATAGCAAGTGCACCCAAATACCCTTAGTATGTTGTAGTTAGGTGTTTCGTTGTGTAAGGCTTGGTAAGGTGAGATAAGTTTGGGATGGCTAGAGGTAGGTAGCCTATTAATGAGTTGTGTTGCGGTTGTAAAGGCATGATCCTAATAACTTAGAGGAATAGAGGCATGTACTAGCAGATCCAATCCTATTTCGGCTATTTGCTTGTGTTTCCTCTCAACCGTATCATTTTGGTGAGAGGTATGGGGGAAAGTCAAACGATTTTCAATGCCCTCAGTGGTCAGATGCTCTGTAAATGGTCTAAATTCCCCCACCAAAGTCTGACTGTACAGCTTTGATGTTAGTTTCGAACTGTGTTCTAACCAAAGCTTGAACTATTTGAAAGCAGCCAAGGCACCAGACTTGTTTTTCAATAAGTAGAGTCAAGAATTTAGTGTAGGCATCCACAAATGCAATATAGTATCTATAACCAGACTTAGTGGGTGAAAGAGAGGGTCCCCACATGTCTGTGTGAATTAATTCAAATGCATGAGTGTATGTGGTGTTAGAGGGTGGAGCAAATAGCCTGTGGGCTCTGCCTATACAACAAGACTTTTACACAATGTGATCTCAGCTTTATTAGGTGTAGAAATGTTACAAAGTTTCATTATAGCAGTGACTGATTTTACATTAGCATGGCCTAGTCTTGAGTTCCATAACCTATAATCAGCCAATGATTTTGAACTATTATCACTAGGTGAGCTAGTGACAGTATTACAAGCAGAGGAAACAACTTGTTTTGTGTGATTTTTACTACTAGACAAACAAACAGAATTGACAGTAAACTTATATAAGCAAGGAGACTTGGATTTTGACTGTAGCTGAGAATTGATCTTCACTCTAGGCTTGATTTCCACCGGGAATGGAAATGCCTTGAAGGAAAAGAGTCTATCACGACCTTCCATGCCTTTGAGCAATACACGCTTAGTTTCCCGAGATTTTACCAAACAATATTTAAAATGAAACTCAAAGAAAACTTTATTGTCCCTTGAAAACCTAGACACAGAAAGTAAATTGCGTGTGATATTTGGTACATGAAGCAATTTATTTAGTTTAAGTTTGACGATAGGATCAAATGGGGACTGAATAGTGGTTGTGTCTATTGATTTTATGGGAATTTCATGGCCATTTCTCATAGATACTTGTGTAGTGTCATTATATGGTGTGACGCACCTGTGTCATTGTACCAGTCCTCTTCATCCTGAGTAGAGGTGTTGATCTCTTCACCAACAGTTGCAGCATAGTTCACATGTAGCTGTGTAGAGGTACTTGGCTTATCAGTGTTGGCTTGTTTGTTGTTCTGATCATCTGTCTTGGATTGTTGTGACTTGGAGTTGGTTCTTGGCACGAAATTCACATCATACTGATGCCAACAATCCATCACAGCATGTTTATACTTGCCACAGAGTTGGCAAGTTGGCCTGGCACAGCGTCTAAAGCCACGTCCTCGACCCCTGTAGTTAGAGCCACCTTGGCGACCACCATAAGAAGCATGGGATATATTAGCACTCACCGAAGTGTTAGATAACTCATGGTGATGTTTCTCAAATTGTGCTTCTTGCACTAGCAGCAATGCTTCAACCTCAGATATAGTAGGCGAATCCTTTCCATAAATCATCATGATAAATGGATTATACTCCTTGGGAGTCCATCAAGTATGACATCAATCTTATCTTGATCGTGATGTGTTTTCCAATTGATACCAGAGAATCAGCAAGAGCATGGATCCTCATCAGGTATTCATTCACAGATCGGTTTGCTTTCTTAGTGTTTTGGAACTCAGACCTCAATTGGCGAGTTTTCGCCTTGAAATGAGAATAGTAGTGGTTGTGAATATGATCCCATACCTGATGAGCATACTTGCAAGTGAGAACTTGTGGGAGCACCGCTTCAGAAAGTGTGGACTGTAACACCCCCTTTCTATTTATTATTTTACTAATTAAAAATCAGAGTCTTTTAAAAACTTTTCCACGCACCTTAAATGAGAGTGCTACATTTAATAACAACATCATCCAAGAATATTTAAAATTCAAACGCATCTAGTGCGTGAAGTATAAATCATATCTCAATGGGACTAAACTTCAAAACCTGTTTTAAGTATTACAATCATCCGAAAATGGTTCACAAAGACAATGTGAAATAAAACCAAGTTTAACCGACTCAATACATAATCCAAGACAGGTTTAATAAATGACATAACAATGAAGATACTAAAACCCCATCCCTGGTGTTACTAAATCAGAGCTGACACAATGACCCCAAGAAGGCATGGACACACTCAGAATCACCTGCATGTCGCCACGAGAGCAGGCAACATAAAAATGCTAGGATGAGTCTCTTTACATAAATAATAACAAGTAAGATAAGCATTATATTAGGGAAGCATCTAGCAACATCAATCCACAACAATCAAGACATTTCCAATTCAATTATGATACCAAGAAACAACAATAATAAATTAATTAATCATCACCAAGAATCCTAAGTATGCATGAGTATATGCATGTATGCAATATGCATGTGGATCCATAACCACCTCGAAAACCCCGTCGAGCACCACCACGTTTGGCCGAAGCCACCCACCACGTTTGGCCGAAGCCACCCACCACGTTTATATGCATATGATTTATGTGACACCATGACAAATGCATCACAACACAATAAATACATCACATCAATTATTAACCCACCTCTTTGGCCGAAGCCCACATCAATTATCAACCACCTCTTTGGCCGAAGCTCACGTCAATTATTAACCACCTCTTTGGCCGAAGCCCACATCACCTTATTATTAAATTAAAACCTCACCTAAGGACCAAACCACCCCATAAGGACCTCTTCCACACCTAAGGACCATTTTGACACACCAAAGGTTAATTTAGTACCTAGGGATTATTTTGACACTTTATGATTAATTTTGGTACTTAGGAAATTATTGTGACACGTTAGGCTTAATTAGACACTAAGGGACTATTTTGTCACTCCAAGGATTAATTTAATTCTTAGGGACTATTTTGTCACACCAAGGATTAAATTAATTCTTAGGGACTAAAACATCACTTAGGCTCCATTAAGCACACCTAGGCGCCAAGGGGCAGCCATCTTGGCGCCCCACTTAGCGCAACACACACACACACAGCACTTCACACACCCACAGGCGCCAAGTTTCTAGCAAACTGGCGCCCTGTGCACAACCCTGCCCAGTCACCTCACCAGGCGCCAACTTCCTAAGGAATTGGCGCCCCTGCACCCACACACGTCTAGCCAGCCCAGCACAGCACCCCTGGCGCCATTTTGCCTAGCAAATGGCGCCCCTGATTCCCAGACACACACGCACGCACCTTGGCGCCAGATTCCCAGGGAATTGGCGCTTTCCCCTGCACTTGCACAGGCACCGTGCACACCAATCACACACCAGGCGCCAAATTCTCAGTGAATTGGCGCCCTACACACTGCCAAACCACCAAACGCCACACCTGGCGCCATTTTGCCTAGCAAATGGCGCCCTACACACGCACTACGCCACCAACCGCCAGCCAAACAGCAACTAGGCGCCATTTGCCTAGGCATTTGGCGCCCCTCCCTCAAACACTTTCACCAAACCACTTCAAACCTAATTTTTACTCAACAATCCAATTCCCACCTTAACATCACTCTTTTAAACATTTACTCAATATCATTAAATCATCATAATCACACATTTCTTCACATTGAAACATTTCATCAAACACATAACATGCAGATTTAACAATTCATATCTTTCCAACAACAAGCAACATGATATCACCAAATTAAGCATCAAATACAACAACCAACATATAATCAACATCAAAATCATACAATCAACCCATTCCTAGAGCTATTCCACACATAATACATATCCTACAACTTATTATAAATGTAGTGGAGAATCCCCTAACCTTGGGTAAGCTAAAGCTTCAACCAACCACCAAGAATCAACAAAATGAAGTCCCCACCTTTGATTTCCAGCCTAGCCGAACCCTCTCCTTGCTTGGGTGAAAAATGGAAATTCAAAATGGACAAGAATGAGCTTAAGGAACTCATAGAAATGGAACAAGTAAAGGAAATGATGAAGATTGGGACCAAAACCTCACTTACCAACACAAGATTCAAGGAAAGCTCCTTCCTTTCCTCTCCACCCCTTCACGCCGTCGCTGCTCTTCTCTCCTCCTCACTATCCTTCTATTTTCTTTCTTTCACAAATGAGGGTAATGATACTCTAGTTTTGAAACCCCTAAGTTTTATGACTAACATTGGGCCCATTAATGGCCCTTGGGCCTTATTCCCACCTCTACAATTAATTTATTCCACCTCCTGAAATAAAAATAAATCCAACTTAAATATCCTATTTAAATAGATTAGGCCCCTTTTTGATAAAATAAAACCAATTAATTAATTAACTTAATTAAATGTTGCAAGCCTTAAATAACTTAATTAAATTAATAATTAAATTATTTTGGGCGTTACAACTCTCCCCCACTTACAAAATTTCGTCCTCGAAATTACCTGAATCGAACAACTCCGGATAAGCCCCCTTCATCTTGCTTTCCAACTCCCAAGTCATGCTTTCACCAACAGCTCCCAACCAGACCACTTTCACCAAATTGATCTCTTTGCCTCTTAAGACCTTCACCTCACGACCTTCAATCCTAACTGGCATAGTCTCCACCGTAAGGTTCTCTCTCACCTCCACATCATCCATCTGAACTACATGCGACGGGTCGGGAACATACTTCCGCAACTGGGACACATGGAATACATCATGTAGATTAGAAAGATTAGGTGGCAAGGCCACCCGATAAGCAACCTTCCCAACTCTCTCTGGTATCTGATATGGTCCAATAAAACGTGGGGTTAACTTCTTAGACTTCAACGCACGACCCACACCTGTCGTGGGAGTGACTCTCAAGAATACATGATCACCAGCTTGAAACTCTAGATCTTTCCTCCTCTTATCATGATAATTCTTCTGTCTACTCTGCGAAGCTTTCATTTTCTCCCGGATCATCTTCACCTTCTCGGTGGTCTCACGCACAAGCTCAGGACCTAGAACCACACTTTCTCCAGTTTCATACCAGCATAGCGGAGTCCTACATCTCCTCCCATACAATGCCTCAAAAGGCGTCATCCCAATACTCGAGTGAAAGCTATTATTATAAGTGAATTCAATCAGCGGCAAATGAGAATCCCATGAACCTCCCTGCTCCAGAACACATGCTCTTAACAAGTCCTCTAATGGTGAATGGTCTCTCTCCGTCGCCCATCGATCCACGGGATGATACGCTGAACTTAACCTCAATTTGGAACCCAAAGCCTCTTGTAAACTTTTCCAAAACTCAGAAGTAAATCTAGGATCCCTATCAGACACTATACTCAAAGGTACACCATGCAGCTTCACAATTGTCTTAACATAGATATCTGCCAACTTCGGAACTGGATCAGTAATATTAATCGGTAAAAAGTGAGCAGACTTTCGTCAACCTATCAACAACCACCCATATAGTATCAAATCCTCTCCCCGTAGTAGTGCAAACCGGTCCACAAAATCCATAGAGATACTATCCCATTTCCATTCCGTAACATCCAATGGTTGCATCAATCCTCTGGCTTCGATGTTCTACCTTCGATTTCGACACGTCAAACAAGCATACACAAACCGAGCCACATCACGCTTCATACGTGCCACCAAAGCAGCTTTCTTCAAATCTTGATACATTTTAGTGGCTCCCGGGTGGATACTCAACTTACTCCGATGACCCTCTTCTAGAATTGCCTTTTTAATCTCCTCCTCACTAGGAACACAAATCCTTCCGCGGTACCTTAACACATCTTGTGCATCTATTTCATAATCTCCACTCTGGGAGTGGTCAATCCCGACTGCTATTTCAACTAGCTTAATGTCTCGCTTCTGAGCTTCCCGAATAACATTCAAAAATTCATTGTGGATCTTCAACACACCCAATCTCACACTCTTAGGTGTCACCTCACAGACCAAACTCAAATCCCGAAACTGCTCAATCAATTCAAGTTCTTTCACCATCATTGCAGACACATGCAAGGACTTCCTACTCAAAGCATCAACTACCACATTAGCTTTCCCCGGATGATAGTTCAAGCTAAAGTCATAGTATTTCAACAATTCCAACCATCTCCTTTGCCTCATGTTCAATTCCTTCCGGTCAAACAGATACTGCAACCCTTTATGATCACTGAATACTTCAAACTTAGAACCATACAAATAATGTCTCCAAATCTTCAAAGCAAAAACAATTGCCGCTAGGTCCAAATCATGAGTGGGGTAATTCTTTTCATGGATCCTCAACTGTCTTGAGGCATAAGCCACTACTTTACCATTTTGCATCAAGACACCTCCTAGCCCCATCTTAGACGCATCACAATATACTACAAAAGGCTCTCCAGATTTGGGCAATGTCAAAACAGGTGATGTCGTCAACCTCCTCTTCAATTCTTGAAACTTTCTTCTTCACAACGGAATCCCACACAAATGCCTTTCCCTTACAAGTTAACTGAGTTAGCGGGAGTGCCAACTTAGAAAACCCTTCAATAAACCTCCTAGAATACCCAGCCAATCCAAGAAAACTTCTAATCTCCGTAACCGACTTAGGAGTCTCCCACTGCATCACTGCATCAACCTTAGATGGATCTACTGCAATCCCATCACCAGAAATAATATGACCTAGAAAGCTCACCTCCTTCAACCAAAAGTCACACTTTGACAATTTAGCATACAACTTCTTCTCTTTCAACACCTCTAGCACCAATCTCAAGTGCTCTGCATGCTCCTTCTCGGACTTAGAGTACACCAGAATATCGTCTATAAAGACCACCATAAACCGATCCAAGAAGCTATGGAAAATACGGTTCATGTACTCCATAAACACCCCTGGTGCATTAGTGACACCAAACGGCATTACAGAATACTCATAATGCCCATATCTCGCGTCTGACATTTGTCTTACGAATATCCTCATCTTTCACTTTAATCTGATGATAACCTGACCTCAAATCAATTTTGCTAAACACCTTCGCACCTACTAGTTGGTCCATCAGATCGTCAATTCTCGGAAGTGGATATTTGTTCTTGATTGTCACTTTGTTCAGCTGTCTATAATCAATACAAAGCCGCATACTCCCATCTTTCTTCTTCACCAAAAGAATCGGCGCTCCCCAAGGCAACACACTAGGCCTTATGAACTTCTTCTCAAGTAAGTCTTCTAGCTGACTCTTCAACTCAGATAATTCGGATGCAGCCATCCTATAGGGAGCCATAGACACGGGTCTAGTGCCAGGCACTAGATCAATACCAAACTCTACTTCTCTTTCAGGTGGCACATCAGGAATTTCATCGGAAAACACTTCGGGAAATCCACGAACTATTGGCAACTCCTCAATCTTGGCTTGGCTCTCAGCGGACAACGACGCCATCAAGGAAAACAACTTAACTTCTCCCTTCATAGCTCTATGTAATTGACCAGAATGCAACAACGTAGATTCTTCCTCCTTGGAAGAAGGAAAACTCACGGATCTACTAGAACAATTAATATGCACATGGTTATCAACTAACCAGTCCATACCCAGAATGATGTCCAAACCTCCCAATGGCAAACAAATAAGATCAACAAGAAACTCTCTGCCGAAAGCCGACAGAGGACACCTAGCACACATTAGGGAAGTAGTTACTGAACCCTTAGCCGGAGTGTCAATTACCATCTCCCTTCTCATAGTAGACAATACAAGACCCAATTTCTCAGCACACAATGCAGCAATGAAAGAATGAGTAGCACCAGTATCTACTATAGCAATCAAAGGAGTACCGTTAATAAAACAAGTACCTCTAATCTCGTTAGCATCCTCGGACCCCGCCAAAGCAAACACCTTCCCTTTAACCTTCCCCTTCTTAGGTTTAGGACATTTAGTGCTAACATGTCCCACTTTATGACACACTACAACATTTTGATCCTACGGCAACGCCTAAAATTTCAACGCCTAAAAAACCGTTGCCTTAGATAGCAATGGCAACGGTTTTTTTTGATACCGCTCTTCGATTCACTTTTTTTACTATTAAATCTTATGGCAACGGTTGAAAACAGTCCCCTAAATGTCAGAGGCAACGGTTTTTTTAATTTACATTAAGCCAACGCATTAGAAACGTTGCCATAGCTTGAATTATTAAAAAAGTAAAAAGTTAGGCGCTAAATACTACCCCTGTTTCTAAATTCCCAAATTTTTTGGTACTAAACCCAAAACTCAAACAACAAAAACTCAAAAAACATAAACCCAAAAATCCATTTTCTAAGAAACATTTCCTTGAACCCTTTCTCCTCAAACATTACCATAGAACCCTTTCCATTACTCGAAATCCAATCGAACCCTAATATCGGATATCCCTCTGAAATCCAATCGAACGCTTTCCATTACCTTCAACGATTCAATCGAACGCTTTCCCTCGAGATATCCTCGGAAATCCAATCTCACGCTTTCCTCACCCTTTCCTCAATGATTTCTAGTTCGCTCTCTCTCTCTCTCTCTCTCTCTCTCTCTCGATTGTGAATTCTTCAATGATTACGAATTCATTTGATCTTTGAGTTTTCATTTCTAGTTTCATATTCCTTGATTCGTTCCTTTTGTGAGTTTAGAGTTTCTAAATTAGGGTTTGCCGATTAAGCGATTTCTCCCTACGAATTTTAGGAACAAGCAATTAAGGAGTTTCTTGGAGGATTAGCTTCCCACAAAAAGAGTTGGTTTTGGGTTTTAGCGTGACATCTTACTCGTGTATCCATTTCTAGTGTTTACTATTTTTTCTCATCTTGTTAAAGAATGCTTCGATTACGATTCTCTGTTAATCTAGTGTTTCTGCGAAAGTGTTTGGGTTTTTTCGAGTTTGTATACTTATGATCTGTGTTAGTTTTGATTGTGATGTTGTTTGCTATTGAACAGTATAATTTCTTAATGAAGATATGGTGGGTGGTGATGTTATTGCTTTTCTTTTGTAGCCGTGAATTAAGATTGTGATTGATGCAATATGCTTAGACAACTGAGTCATCTTTCTTGCTAAGTTGGATTTGTTGCGATCCTTATATTTTGTCTGTGTTATACATTTGATGATGCGAGGATGATGACGCAGATGGGTCGATTACTAATCCAGTTTCTTTCTCATTGCTAAGCTTTTGGTTTTTTTTGAACACTTACTCTATAATTTGGGATATGTTATTGTTTTCTTTCTAGGACGTGGCTTTATTTTTGGAGCTTATTTACTAATTTTCCCCATACATATAATCCCTTGATGTGCAAATGTGCAATATTCAAAACATGTGGTTGATTTTTTTGCTGCAGCTCA
Source organism: Oxytropis ochrocephala (assembly GCA_020916435.1). Lineage (NCBI taxonomy): Eukaryota > Viridiplantae > Streptophyta > Magnoliopsida > Fabales > Fabaceae > Oxytropis > Oxytropis ochrocephala. The sequence goes on along the minus strand of CM037094.1, from coordinate 64,249,674 downwards.
AGTTGGTTTGATCTTCGCACACACGAGAAAAATATCTGGCGAACCTCCACTTTTGAATGTGAAAAGGTTAGTAATAGTATTCCTATTATAATTATCTGTTGCCTGTCCAGTCAAGTGTTGCACAGATGTTTTTGTTTCAATTATCATGAACTAACATTAAGATGCTTTTGTTATATTTCATCTATATCCAACAGTTTGCAAGGAATATCAATTGAAGATTTAAGGATTTTGAAAGAAAAACTTCAACAAGAGGTGGTCTTTTACCTTGCAATTTTACTCTTTATTGTTTCAGCTGACCTGTTCTTTTTTCTATTCTTACACTGCTTGCCGTCCAAATTGAAAGACATCTTAATATGGGTAGTTTTTATATGGGCAGCATTTTCATGCTGCACAATTACCGATGGTTATGGAACTCAAAATTTGTTGCGGATACTTGTCAGGCTATGGAAATTTTGATGCAAAACTTGTGTTCCACAGGCATCTGAAAATCTTGGTATGGCTATGATTTACACACTAGTTACCTCAGCTAAAGAGTGGTTGGCTGAGCGGTTTGGTGAAGATTCTGCTGATGCAGTTGCTGAAGCAGAAGAGGCAGCCAAAGATGATGTAAGTCTTTCTTCTATTTATTGAATTTCTTTTGTTAAAGTCTTTCTGAAATATATTAGGATGTTTATTGGTTTTCACCCCACCTCTTAATTAGTAGACAATCTTTCCTGTATTTTGTTTCATATTGTTGTTGATTTCATCTAACTTTGTTTTCCTCTTTGTCAAGCAGTATCTGGATGAGAACAAGTCCCTGATTCTGAAAATTGTTGAAAGCCAGAACTCTGACAAGCCTAGCGAGTGTGCCGAGTAAGAATTAAGAATTAAAAATTAGTTTTCTCATTTCCTAAATTTTTAACAAGCATGTTCTCATTTGTTGTGTAGTTGAAAATACTGATAAGTGTTGGTTTGGTTCCACAACATATCTTGGCTCCACCTAACTATGAATTCATTTGCCAGCTATAAGTAATTCAACACCATAGAATTTTTGGATCCTATATCATTATATGTATGTTAAAAGTCAACTCTAAGCACCGGTGGAGAGGATTTTAAAATTGCACTATCCACTATGTCAGGATTTCAACTATATTGTGTGAAGAATAATATGGCTGATTTAGTGTCATTTATTATATGTGCAACGGTACAAGATATAGGTACTTGCAATATGATTTATTTACATCAATCTCTATTGTGATTTTCTATATTAGTATATGATTCTCTATCTTTAAAAAAGCATCTGGTTCTCTGTCTTAATTAGCAGGAAAACAACCAACTTCTTGAATTTCATCTAGAGCTTGTGAGTAACAGAAGTAATTTTCTTCTTTCTTTTTCAATTGTGGACATAAACATAAGAGAGAATGAATTGAACTGGGTATTTGAAGATGTAGTTGTACTAAAAATGACCAAAGAACATGTTACAAGCAACTTAAAGCATAAGGGACCTAGTATAATGTGCAGTTTCAATTTCTACAAAGTCATAATGTGCAGAATCATAGTTTAGTTAGTTAATTTACACTCAACTTATTTCTGTTGCTTTGCTTATTTAAGTTTTTGGTAAGTTAATTAACTGTTAGTTGTGGTTAGATTTCTGTTATGCTTAACCATAGTTTAGTTAGCTAATAGCTTAGTTTTACTCATCATTTGAATCACTATATGTATGGTTCTTACGTTATTCAAGAAAAAATTGGATAAGGTTGGGTATATCAGTGCAAAATCTTGTTTAAGTTGCTAAATTACATTTTTAGTTTTACTAAACCTTTGAATCACTATATGTATGGTTCTCTCTTGTTCAAAATCTTGTTTAAGTTACTAAATTACATTCTTATGTACAGGTGGAGGTTTTTGATTTTGTTGAACTAAAGCACACTTCTATATCATTTTTGACATAAAGAAACTGGAAACTGCAGTATCACATTGCTCACGAGCTAGAAAGAGAAATATAAAGGTAATTTCTATATGAGTTGTATCATGATAAGTTACCCTCGACATTGCTATGGCCATAATCTTCAATTTCATTATGTCAAATAGCTACATTGTGATAGCAACCAACCTTTCTTCTACTGATAAGATTTAAGGAGAATGAAGAATTGTTTGTCTTATAGATAAGTAACTTTGAATCTAACAAATGGGTAATAATGAAGAACCAAGAGCTAATAGGTTATAGCATTTTTGTCGAGCAACATGTAAAAGTAATTTTGAAATTCTTTTTCAGGTGGAAAAAAGGCTTGTCAAGTAGTTATTGATAATGGAAGGCTTTTGTACAAAGAGAGTGAGAAACTTGTTCACACTCTAGGAGATGCTAAGTGGGTATTATTACTTATCACATCCAAGACATTGATTGTATATATATTGGGTAGAAGAACAAGAGCACATTTCAACATTCAAGCTTCACGGAAGGTGGAGGCACATTGTCTCTTTGAAAGATTAGTGGGCTATGATAGTATAAGCGAGAATTGTTTTTTTTTTTTGTTTATGTAATTAATTGATTTTGTCATTAAGATGAAGTGATATCACATAATTTTTTGTTGGAAAAAATGAAATGGACCTCTCTTCTAGATTGCTGATTTTTTTTTAAATTTTTATTGCCTATGGCAACGGTTCTGAAATGTTGCATTTAGGGAAGATAGACAACGGTTTCCAACTCCGGATAAGCCCCCTTCATCTTGCTTTCCAACTCCCAAGTCATGCTTTCACCAACAGCTCCCAACCAGACCACTTTCACCAAATTGATCTATTTGCCTCTTAAGACCTTCACCTCACGACCTTCAATCCTAACTGGCATAGTCTCCACCGTAAGGTTCTCTCTCACCTCCACATCATCCATCCGAACTACATGCGACGGGTCGGGGAACATACTTCCAAGAATCGGGACACATGGAATACATCATGTAGATTAGAAAGATTAGGTGGCAAGGCCACCCGATAAGCAACCTTCCCAACTCTCTCTGGGTATCGGATATGGTCCAATAAAACGTGGGGTTAACTTCTTAGACTTCAACGCACGACCCACACCTGTCGTGGGAGTGACTCTCAAGAATACATGATCACCAGCTTGGAACTCTAGATCTTTCCTCCTCTTATCATGATAATTCTTCTGTCTACTCTGCGAAGCTTTCATTTTCTCCCGGATCATCTTCACCTTCTCTGTGGTCTCACGCACAAGCTCAGGACCTAGAACCACACTTTCTCCAGTTTCATACCAGCATAGCGGAGTCCTACATCTCCTCCCATACAATGCCTCAAAAGGCGCCATCCCAATACTCGAGTGAAAGTTATTATTATAAGTGAATTCAATCAGCGGCAAATGAGAATCCCATGAACCTCCCTGCTCCAGAACACATGCTCTTAACAAGTCCTCTAATGACTGAATGGTCCTCTCCAAATCGCCCATCGATGCGGGGATGATCTACGAACTTAACCTCAATTTGGAACCCAAAGCCTCTTGTAAACTTTTCCAAAACTCAGAAGTAAATCTAGGATCCCTATCAGACACTATACTCAAAGGTACACCATGCAGCTTCACAATTGTCTTAACATAGATATCTGCCAACTTCGGAACTGGATCAGTAATATTAATCGGTAAAAAGTGAGCAGACTTCGTCAACCTATCAACAACCACCCATATAGTATCAAATCCTCTCGCTGTAGTCGGCAAACCAGTCACAAAATCCATAGAGATACTATCCCATTTCCATTCCGGAACATCCAATGGTTGCATCAATCCTGCTGGCTTCTGATGTTCTACCTTCGATTTCTGACACGTCAAACAAGCATACACAAACTGAGCCACATCACGCTTCATACCAGGCCACCAAAACAGTTTCTTCAAATCTTGATACATTTTAGTGGCTCCCGGGTGGATACTCAACTTACTCCGATGACCCTCTTCTAGAATTGCCTTTTTAATCTCCTCCTCACTAGGAACACAAATCCTTCCGCGGTACCTTAACACATCTTGTGCATCAATTTCATAATCTCCACTCTGGGAGTGGTCAATCCCGACTGCTATTTCAACTAGCTTAATGTCTCGCTTCTGAGCTTCCCGAATAACATTCAAAAATTCATTGTGGATCTTCAACACACCCAATCTCACACTCTTAAGTGTCACCTCACAGACCAAACTCAAATCCCGAAACTGCTCAATCAATTCAAGTTCTTTCACCATCATTGCAGACACATGCAAGGACTTCCTACTCAAAGCATCAGCTACCACATTAGCTTTCCCCGGATGATAGTTCAAGCTAAAGTCATAGTCTTTCAACAATTCTAACCATCTCATTTGCCTCATGTTACACAGAGAGGTTAAGCAGAGATTGAATCGGTGAAGAAGAAGGCGAAAGCGAAGAAAGGATCGAAAATAGCGAATGATACCATAAAAGAGAAATTGGAACTATATAGAAAGAGAATTTCATATTGATCGAACTTGTTCACACAAGCAAAGCGGCTTGACAATATATACGATGTACTCATCGAACACGGATAGCGATTACAATGAATAACGACACAACTAACAAGCTAACTGAATCAACAAGATTCAGTTAGTGTAACTTCTTTTGATGCATTGAGTGAAGCTTAAGCTTCTAGTGATTCTGGGTATGCATTCTTCGTGTTGCTCACTTAGAGAGAAGAGTATTTCGAAGTGTCTAGAGAGTGAGACTCCTTGTCTTCATTCTTGTCTTTTGCTGATAAAGCTTGTTGCTGACTTGGTACCGATCCTGAGTGAGTTAAGTGAGGCTGACTGTGATGCTTACTATGACTTGTTGACTTTGACTTTACTAACTTTGCAATACTCTCTATCAAGTAGGGACGTCAACTTCGTCATAATGCACGAACGGTTAGTGTTTCTCAAAGAGTTTAACCGAAGAAATCCAAAAATAACTTCTATTGTACGAAACGTTGATCGGGGTGGTCAACATCAAAGCAGAATATTAGCGTGACGAATAGCAAAAGACAACTAATGAGAGCTGAATGGCCAAACCCAACAAATGAAGTTACCCTTGAAAACTCTGAGCCACTAATAAGTTGTTGTTGCACCTAGGGGTGTGCAAAAAATATAGTTAACCAATCCAAAGTTAGTAACTAAACCACACCACAATAAAAAATCCAGAACCATTTTAACCCAATCCATATATTTTAAAACTAAATTGGTGGCCTAAAACCTTAATTCCCAACCGGTTTCTAGATTTGAACCCCATTTATATCCTAGTGTTCAGCATCAAGTAAAGAATTTTATTGGAGTGTGACCTTTAACTATCCATCCATATGTGAGTAATAAAAAGAAAAAGGACAAGACTTTAATTGGCTAATACAAAGTGAAGGTAACGAACATCTAAAATACTAAACTCACATAAGTCCGACTATTAAACTCATATCTTGTAATGTGAACAAAACATCTATAGCCAAATACTCTTAAAGTGGAACCGAAGGAAAAAGGTTGATCAAATACATTGCAAATTTTCAATTCTCATTGCTTCACCCAAAAAGGCTTTAGGAAATTTTGCATGAGAGAGCATACACCCTATTATGTCACTAATTGTTCAGTTCATTCTCTCACCAACTCCATTTTATTGTGGACTCTTCGGAATTGTCTTCTCAAGCTTGATTCCATGTTCTTTGCAATATTGTTCAGACAAACCTCTGTACTCACCACCATTATCTGCTCGGGCACATTTCAACTTTCTTCCGATTTACCTTTTAACACTTTTATGAAAAATGCTTTAAGACATTGACTACCTGGCCTAGGACATGAATAAGAAGTTTCTCGTGATAAGAACACCCAATATATGCAGCCTCTCATGATAAGAAAAGCCAATTCAAGATGCTTCAGCAACTTTAAGAAGGCACGGGCCATGATGTATCACAAACAAAAAAGACATCAGAAAATTGCTTCAGAAGGTTCAAGGAGTCATAAGAAGATTGCCTCAGAAGCTTAAGAAGGCATAGTATCAGAAGCTTTTTAGAAGATACATCAAAAGATTCTCAATCATAAAAGTCACATGGTCATATTCTCAAAGTTTAGAATAAATTATGTATTAACATTAGCCTAAGAATATATGCGATCAGATTAAGAAGCTTTCAAAATGGTAAAAATTGAATTCAGAAGGTCTGGTCAGAAGCTGTGAAAAGGTCTGCTGCAAGTACAGAAAGTGACATATGTTTGCTTGAATGTTAAAGAAGCCTAAGTAGTTAATGTACCTTCCTAACATGGTTTGCTTGATTGTTAGAGAAGATGCCTAAGATGTTTTTTAGGGGTATCACAATAACTAGATATGTGGAAGAAAACTAGTGATATAGTAGATAGAGCTGTAGAAGAAAACTAGCATGTGTTTTAGGCCTAGGTTGGCTCGTAAAGTGTAAACTATTTAGAAAATAGTGGAAGATTTAGCCCTTGTTGATGATGGGGATGAACCATTATACGTCTCTTGTGTACTGCTTTCTTATAGCTTATCACTCACATCACTTTGACTTTAAAAGAAAACATCTTATATACTATTGTAAGAAGGCTACTTTGAGAAGGCTTCTTACAATTTCAAGTTGAATCTTCTTAAACTATTACTTCATAAACACCATAGCATCCTATATCTTCGTAACCAAGTGTTTACCTAATTACAAAACATTATCACTAGTGTAAGAAGCAAGAAACACATCTACATATGACTTACTAAAGTGTCTTCTTACACTATCCAGTTTTCAAGAAGATAGAGTACTAGTCATAGTCTTCAAAGTGTTTATTTCTACGTAGAATACTGCCTGATATCTTCGTAAGTGATTTGGTTGGCCACCAAATGAATTTTAAAAGGGTCACAATTCAAACCCCCTTTTTCTTGTGGCTTGAATTAGTTGGCTTCAAGAAATTCAAGTATGAGAGGTTAGTCCTAAATCGACTAGGAATGAACTAAATGAATGGTTTATAAAAAATCTGATCCATATACCCAATATCTTTAGGTTTTTTGTGGAGAAATAGTGTCCAAGTCTCTTGGTGGCATGCTCTCAGGTGCTCCACGAACCCCTAACAAGTGGTAGCAGAGTTGTGGTTTGGCTTGTCGGTAGTGCGAAAGTGGATTCAAGTATAATGAACCTTTGTGTCAGAAGTAGTCTTCCTAACGGTGTTAGGTGGCCCATCCTATTGGTTGGTAATGGCAGTGTGCAAATGCAACGATCGATGTAGGGGACACATTTAAGAGGGAGATTGTTGAAAATTCTTGCCCCAAGGGATTTGTCTAACTTCATTTTGCCTATATTTCTCTAACTTTAGGTAAAATGTGAGATAATATGGGGACACTGTAGTAATTTAGAATGGAGAGAGAAAGCAAATAATGAGAGAGAAAGGTAAAAAAAATGAAGTTAGACAAACCTGGTCCAAATTCAAGTGTGAGTGGTTTGTCCTTAATTTGCGTGTACAACATTCATAATATTTTAACACAAAAAATTTAGTGCTTAATAATGTTATGGTAACTTCAATAAAGCCATATGATATGATTTTAAGATAATTACAAAAATTCTGTGTTAACAAATTGCATGAACTCATTATTAATTTAATAAATAAAACTTAAAAGTAATATATTACAAGAGGTACAAGCTATACCAACACCCCAAACAGAGAGTTTATTACATGCGACCAAGACAAGAAAACCCAACAAATACAGATTATAAAATCACAAACGCTGCATGAGCTTATTATTGTTGTTGTGACAGGAACACAAATATTGCACAAACATGATAAACTAAACCAAATAAACAGTGTCATATTCAATATTCTTTTTATAGATAGTTGTGGCAACGTGGAACATTTGCAGCCTTTTCCCTACGAGGTTGACTCTCATTACGAGCTTGATTCTCATCATCAAGAGCCATTAATGCCATTCTTCCCCTCTCACATGGAGATCGTCGATATCGATATCGATCTTGAAGGAGTCTCCTACTCTTACTCATTTCTTCTAAAGCAAAAAAATATGAAACACTTTATATATGTGTATGAATTATTATGCATTAATATCTCCATAGTTGTGTAAATACAATAATAAAATAAAAAATGGCTATACCTGCAGAAGCACCAGGAATGTTGGCAGAAAAATTCAAGACACAAAGTAAGAGAAGCACCCAAACAAGCAAGCACTTCTTAGAAGCCATAACTCTACCACAGTTTATAAAAGCAATAGACACATGGCTTATTTATATATAACCCAAAGTCGGTACTTGCTTTTCAAGTGTATATATATATATATATATATATATATATATATATATATATATATATACAAATTTATTGTCAAAAGAAAGCATATATAATCCAAATTCGGTACATATGATGGGCTCGAGTCCCACCCGAACATCTCGACTTTGAATTTTAGCTGTGACAAAAACTCTATTGGGAGGGGACACGACTGACAAAATTGGGTATATATGTGGCCAAACATATCACTCAGTATAGATTAATCACCGATATAACCAGTAAATTAATATTGCACACCAATAACACGATTAAAAAAATGGGTACATACAGTACCTATCTTCTGTCATTCTTGGATCCATGCATATCGGCGTAAACAAAGTCAATGGGTCCTAAAATAATCACAAGTTATCAATAGGTCGTCCTGTTTTTAAGGAATTTATATTCAAATATTGATACTTGCATGTACTATATATTCTTTTTGCTGTATTGTTTTTTATCAGTATTCTTTTTGCTGTATACTCTACTCACATAATTTCATTGACTTTGACATCTTCAACTTCGACTTCATTTGTAATTTTTGTATTGATTACGATGCAAGTGATATGTTTGAACTAGTTTCATTTTTTAGTTGACCCAACTATTTGAATTTTAAGTCAACTCCAATTTGCCAATAAGTTTAGTGGTATGTGTTGTATATATATATATATATATATATATATATGGTTTGCTAATTTGCACCCACCAATTTTTTAGAATGTGTAAGATAGCAACCCTACACATTTTTGTTTTAGACTATAAACCCAACATTTTCTTTTAAAAAAGTTAATAAATGAGTGGATATTGAAGTAATTTACACTCTTTAATTTAAAATTTGGAATTTATCTTTTCTCTTTGCCATTAACGCATATTTGCCTGCGTCAAAAAAAATGCATGTTTGCCTTTTTCCCCACTGCTTTTTAAAAAAAAAAAAAAAACATTCGTTTTAATTGAACAAAATATATATTTTTTAACTGAACAAAATTATACTGAATTTCATTTTTCCGAAAAAAAAAATGAATTCCATTTTAACACCTGTTAATGCATATATGATAAATAATTAACTAAGTTTTATTTAAATTCTTTTCCACACTTGAGGTGCTAGCTTAGTGATAAGAGCTTAGTTTTGTATCTTTAAGATGTTGAGTTCAAATTTTCTCGGAGACAATTTTAAAATGACTATTAGTGTCATTTTGATTAATAAAATAAAAGTAAAAAAAACGTGAGTTTTTTTAAAAGAACTAACGAAATGCACCCTTTTATTGACATAAAATAGCTCATCTCATTTCATTTATATAATTGAGCATAATACAATGTGGGATATAATTAAACACCGTGGTGCTAGCATGAAACCGTGAGTCCCTTACTAAACAACGGGCCATATGATTAGTTTGCGTCCGAATAAAACTTATACTAAAGTTTGGTAAATCTCTTCCCTACAACGTTGGAGTATACTACCAAACTTGGTGTTGATATGATATACATTTGACATGCCTTCAACAACTAGTTTGCATTCTAGTTTTATCTCCATCTGTTGATACCCTTCTTGCTTGAGCCACTGTATACCTCTTTACAGTCCATATGCTTCTAGCTCCTGTGGGGTTGGTAAACCATCAAAACACATTGTTTGAGTTTTAATGAACACGCCATCAGAATCCCTTATGCAGAAGGCAACCCCAAATTTATACCATCAATTGCAAACAATGCAGCATCCATGTTACATTACTAAGATCCTCTTGCTAGTGGGTTCCATATTGGCCTCAACGAACTGCTCAAAGAAGCTGGTGTTGGATGAACAATGTCTGCCACAGAGGTCTCGAACCGCTGCCAACATACTCCTTATAAAAATCAAGTGGGAGTAAGAACTCCTAATTATAATCGTTAGATTAAAATTAACGATTAAGATCACATCATTAATTACAAGATCTCCTAAGATTTTGTCCTTATTAATTAAAGATTAGACAATATCTTGTAATTAATGACATAATCTGAACCGTTAATTTTAATCTAACAACTATAATTAAGAGTTCTCATTTATCACGTAAGAACTAGCTCTCACTGGATATGCTCCCTATATATGTGTGTGTGTGTGTGCGCGCGCGCTCGTGTTTATAGAGAGAGAGAAGGAGAGAGATAGAGAAAGATGTGAGAATAATTGATTATTTGAACAAATGATATAAACACTACTAGAAAAAAGGCTTTTTATATCGGTTAAAAACGGCTTTTCATATCGGTTCTGTAACCGATATAGATAAAGGGGATATTAAAAAAAGACGCTTTCTATATCGGTTAATGAACCGATATGAAAAATGTTTTTAATATCGGTTCCTTTTAGACCCGTTATAGAAACTTAGTTTTTAAGCCAATAGACGCGTTTTTTTATATCGGTTTCTTAGTTAAACCGATATGGAAAATCGTTTTTTATATCAGTTTTAAATGTAACCGATATGAATTGTGTATTATTAATATCAGGTTATATTAGAACCGATATTAAAAGTTGATTTTTTTTTAAAGAAAACTAATCAGTAGGCATACAACCTCAATCAACATACCAAAAAATCATCAATCAGTGAGGCATAATATTCAAAGACATGGTTCTTTCTCTTTACCTAAAATCCTATAACTTCAAAAACTAAAGGCATAATATCATATTAAATCAAGAATTATATTAAAACAAACTAAAGTCCTAGTTAATTAGCGTCTTCAATCTTCTGCTTTTCTTGAAGCTGAGCACCTCTTGTAGCCTCTTGTGTGCGAGATGGTCTATCATAACATCAAAACTACCAGCGAGCAGCACAATGATATTAAAAACTACTGGAACACAAAGCGAAGAAGAAGATCTTGGGGGAAAAGTCAAACTCAAATCATTGACCGACAATGACACTCTTCCTTCAACAAATCAAATTGCTAATACTCAAAATTCAGATATTTTCACTTCAACAAATCAAAATTCTTCACCCTCAAAGAACACTACCAATGTTAGAATTAAACAATTATTATGATGCTAATTTTGAATTTAACCAAATTCATCGATTATATAATCCAATTGGTGCAACAAGTAACAACAACATTAGTATTCCTCCTATGATGTCAATGTCTCAAGAAGGTTCAAATTAAAAGTTAAAACAAAATAACAGATTAAGGAAATACGACGCACTTGTAAGTTCTAAAGTAGAAATCCTCCATTCAACACAATCAATCACTTTCAAAAACAAATTATCTTTAAGCATATCATAATAGCTTCAAAGCATATCATTAATACTTTAGTTATTATAAACACTAGTATTATACAATTGACTTAATTATACTTCCACTCATGTATTTTTAAACAAATTATCTTTTATTCTCCTAGTTTTAGTTATATAACTAAACTTCATACAATCAAGTGACTCACATTGACATAGCTAGAAAGGACTTGATGCAATCATACTCTCAAATTCTCTCGAGAGCAGAACTTTCCCAATGTCCTTGCATTCATCAACAACATCAAGGAGAGGACTCACTTGTTTGAAGACACACATACAAGATTCATTTACTACTAACATTATTCAAGGGTAAGTGGGTAAGAGGACTCACTTGTTTGAAGACACTCTTCTAAACGCACAAATGAGTTCTCTAAGCTTGAATCACAAACTTGCTTCCAAAGTTAAAACAATAGTCATCTTGAATCTGTACTATAACACAAAGCAAAGAAAAATTAGAATTAGAATATACAAAAACACAAAGCAAACATTCATCATACTAGGTAGGTGGACATAATGAGGTATAAATCTTTTCTTTTTACATAACAAAGATAATTCTTTTCTTACCAAAGTTCTATTGCTAGCTAAGAACATCATGAAAAAACTTACAGAGTCTGAAATCTCCTCCTTCAACTTATATATTTGAGAGGTTGATGTATTCGGTTGTTAGGCCAAACCTTCCATTTACGAAGTCAAACCTTCATTAATTGATATCGACTCTTCTTTCTCCACCAAAGTCGTGAAGTTATTTGTTCTTCCAACGAATCGATTCTTGTTTCGATTCAAATGCAAAAACTTCTAGCTTTTTGTGCTCTTCCGATCCGTAATACATGTATAATAAAAGAATCAATTATCCTACTGAGAAATTTTAAAAACATAATGGCAAGTGATCATGTATGAAAATAATTCTAATCATGATGAAACTTCTTGACATCGAATATCTGAGACAAAAATGTTCATAGCTTTCTTTAACAATCACATACAGATGGAATGCAAAGGAAGATGCAAAGGAATAGCTAGCATATATATATATGGAAACAAATAAAATGTTATATTTGACATGCAAAGGAAAGGGTGCTTTAACATAAAGAGCAACATCCTATCTATAATTCTTTACGAGGGTTGTCATTTAGAGTTATCACAAGATAACCTATTCACGCTAACCCCGACTTAGGAAAGGGTGCTTTAACATACACATGTATACACATACAATTATACAAATAATAAGAACAAGAATATGCCAAATTTCAACAAAATCACCTCCCACTGTTAACAAAGGGTCTGACAGAACATACTTATTTCTAGCTACAATCAGTTATCTATAAAGGGAGCTAAAGTCTTGCTTAAAGAATAACCATAATTTCTATTAACATATGTTAAGTCTTCTACCAGAGAAATTGCAAGACCCTTTGTTCTTTGAGGATCAAACATCTTTGAACTCCATCAACAATGGAATCACGTCTCCTACCAAAGAATCTGAATCACGTTTATTGATATCACGTTCAAGAAGCGAGTTTCGACCATGCAACCGTTTGATCTCTCGTTCAACAGAGGCTTTCTCACCCTACATAATATGTTTGGGAGTAAATTTATATGACTTTGACAAGTCAATATAGCTTACAATGAAACCAAAAATCTATGAAAATAGCGAAAACAACCTCAAGTTTTGTTTTCTCTTGTATAGCAATCTGAGCTTAGACTCGGTTTCTTTACACTTGGCTTTTGCCTTCTCAAGATCTCTTCTTAAAGTTTCCTTTTCCTTGGCCACATGAAGATGATGTTAAGCATGATATATCTGTTTCAAGAGTTTGAATATAAGAAATCACTCTGTATTTTCCGATTCTTGTTGTTTGAATTGTTCTGTAACAATAATAAGAAGTTAGCACTCGATTCTTTGCATTGCATGTGGGCAAAATAAGAAATAGTGTAGAAAATTATTTCGAATAATATTTCAATTTTGTGTATTTACATTCACTAATCCCGATTAGATAGACAAAACTAAGGCTAGCTAGACTGAAGGGCATGATTAACGAGCCTATTTCAATTGAGGCTAATAACTACATAATATATGGTAGATAACATATCAAATAAAGGCCCACCAAAGAAAGAATTATGGGAGTTCTGTGCATCTAGTTCGATTCTGAAGACGCTTTTGAAAATCACTAATTGGTTGTCGAGGAAGAACTCGCAACATAAATATTAGACCAACTAGACAACCTAGATACAATACAACTATATATATATATATATATATATATATATATATATATATATATATATATATATATATATATATATATATATATATATCAAAATAGAAAAACAGCTTTTACCTTCTCATTCTCAAGTTCGAGATATTTTTTGTCTTAAGCAAGAACTCAACTTTTGGTAATTACTCAAGATTAATTTTTGTTTTGTTGAATCTCGAGATATTGAGGTTTTGAGACCTCGCACAAAATCATAAAATAAAACTAAAATTTAAGAGTATACATATTTAGATACAATAACTAGTTAGAAAACAAAAAATAGCTTCTCAAGAGATTATATGAAGTAGACACTCAGCAATTTCATTTTTATTGCAAATATTTATCCCATAGTGCCCGAATAATACTTACGAGGAACACATCATAGAGTAGAGAAACTTTTAGTAGCATCATCGACCATCAAAATAACACTTTGAACAGCTTCTTTTATGCAGATTAGCATTTTTTATGACAATATTAAGCCGCATAGCAAACTGTAAAATCCACATTACCTGGAAAAGAGGGTTTTGCTTGCACAAATCAGTGGGTTTTGAGAAAAGCGCGAAGGTTAATGAATCGTACCTGGAAAAGCGATTAGGGACGAAATCGAAGGAAGGAGATGAACTGGCGAAGCAGCAGCATTAGCGATTTGAGAAAAGCTCTAACGAGAGGGCTCCAACGATGACGCGCAGCAAAGAAGTGTTCATTACAAAGGAGGGCATGATCCTGGTTTCACATGGGTTACACCTCACCTACACTCTCCACAATCTCGATCAACATCATGCCAACACTATCAATAACATGATCCATTCCACAAGTACATATATACTAGAAAGCAGACTTGAGTATATCAAACTATGTTACTCATTTTTGCAAGCAATGTTAGAAGTGATGTCCCTGCATGAAATTTGAGCATGAAATTTGAGCATAACAAGCACTTCAAGCCTCGAGCTAAGCAATAAAAGCAAAATAATAATTCTTGTTTCAAGCGAGAATAATCAAGATAGCACACTAACTAGGTGTATTAGCTCCAAGACTCCAACCATTCAATCGGGATAACTTCATAATAATCTAGGTGTACAACCGGTATGTATCTTTGATTCTTTGTAGTATATATCATGCTCATTGTAAACATAAACATACACATGATGACTATAAGAGAATCAACAACGAGTGAAGTAAAATACGCAACTCCTATGTAAAAACCAGTAGATTTTGGGTAGGAAAAACAAAGCAAATACACACATTGTTTTAAATCAAAGATTTAAGATATTAATAAAAAACATATTATTGGAAATATGAAAAATAACGGCAAAGCTTATGTGCATCACACTCAAATCAAAGAAAAGGAACAACAAAACCAAGACTAATATAAGTAGATCAAATTCTATTACCAGAGTGAAATAAAAACAAAGAACAATACTCTTAATAAAATTCTACCAGAGAGTAAAACAAAGACAAATACTCAAAGAGTACAAATCCCCATCACAAATCTAGTAAATTCCCTAACCAAGAACATAAAGAATAACAGAAAAAACAATCATATCAAAAACAAATGAATCCCCCAACTCAAAACCCATACAATGAATTCTGAAAAACCCACCATAGACAAAGTGAAGATCAACCAACAACATAACAAATTTATCAAACATTTGAGTAAAACCACTAATTACATCTCAAAACCAAAACAAACAAAAAGGAAACGCCAAACAAGAATAATTAACAAGGAAAACAAATACGGAAGAAACAAGGAATCACAAATCAATTCTATTACAATAACACACGATTTACGCAGGGAAATAAAGGAAAATCATCAAATTAGACAAATCTTTGTGATGATGGAAAATCTAGATAGAAAGCGAGAGAGTATCCGGATCTGCGAATCACTCTACTCCTCGAGACTTGAAGAAGGCGAAGAAACACCACAAATTCCAAAAAGAGGAAAGAGAAAGCGTAAACTAGAGAGAGAAAGAGAGAAGTGAATTCATTACGTAATGCTTTTGCAAACAATAACATACCCTCCAACTTCATGACCAAATATACGAGGAAACAATGGAGTCTCGCTCCATACATCAATGCATCGGTCATGCATTACCTAAGCCGATACAAGAAAGAGGGCACGCCTTTGAACGCCCACGACAACCTCAAGAAACCCTAACCAAGAAAACCAAGAAAACTAAGAAAATTATTGTTCTTTGCTTTGCAACGACGTGAGTTTAACACCTCACAGAGAAGAAAACGAAGAAAACCTCAAGAAACCCTAACCAAGAAAACCAAGAAAACCATTCGGCGAGAAGTTAAATACCTCACGAGAAGAAAACCCAAATGACAGCGCAGCGGCAGATGGAACGGTGGCTTCGCGGCGTGGAACGAGCCTTTCTCTCCTCTTCTCGCACGTTTCTCTCTTCTCGCGAGAGCGGATGGAACGAGCCTTTCTCTCTTCAAGGCGTCCTTTCTCTCTTCGCGTAGCCTTTCTCTCTTAAAAGTGGGTGTTATGCGCGCAAGGAAATTTTAGAAAGGTTTTTATCTATCCATATCGGTTAGCTACTCAACCGATATGAATAATGTAATAAAAATTGCAATTTTTATCTATCCATATCGGTTAGCTACTCAACCGATATGAATAATGTAATCAAAATTGCAAAAATGCCACCGTCTCCTTTTCCATATCTGTTAGTGGTTTAACCGATATAAATTGCTGATGTAAAATCCGTTTTTTCCACTAGTGAAAGTTTATCGTTATTTTTACTCTAACGGTTATAACCAAGTGTTCTCACATAATTCTCTCAATGGTTACCGCCTTTAGTGAACCCGTTAAACTTTCCTCTTTGCCTCGTGACTCTCTAATTCTCGGGCCATCTTCACACTCCCCTTTGCCCAATCAAGAAAATGTACTTTTAAACGTTTCCCAATTCCAACAACCCCAGGTTTAACCCCCACAATTATCCTAGAGACCAACATTGTCAACCCCACTCCGGTCGTTGGCTGCAGAATTCAACGCTATAACGTCTGACACTATAACGCTTGATGCTATAACACTGAACAAACACATTCTTAAAAATAACAAGAAAGCACCAAAAGTAACCATTGCTTGTCCTCAAGTAATGACGCTTGACAAAGAACAAACAAAACAACATCAAAGAAACAAGGACATAGATTAGCTGCACAAACAAGACAATAACAATATCTCTGTTTTCTTTTTTTTCTTTTTTTTTTTTAAAAAAAAATTATTACTTTGGAACTCACATTTATTTAAGTCTAGAAAGCATGAATAACTCTTATTGATAAGAGTTATCACACCCTCAAACTTAAACCATTGCTTGTCCCCAAGTAATGACTATTTACAAAGACAAACAACTAATTGAAAACATAACAATGACAAGATAGAAAGGCAAAACCAGTTGCTTCCCTAAATCAAACAGTTTTTCAAAAATGTTCTTAATGGGCCAAACTTTCAGATTCACATCCACACACACACACACCATTGCATTTCACAACTTCTAAACTTATTACTTCTCAAATGTGAGTGTGTGATCTCTGACTTATCTCAATTCCTAGCTAGATTTGGATTTCTCTTACCCTCGGAAAGAATGACTTTCTTTTGGTGAAATCAAAGACTTTTTTAAAACAGTGAATAGACTAACAACTTCACACAAGAAATGAGGGATTTCAAGCATGACAAAGGGCTTGATTAGGTAATTCAGATCTATGGTCAGTGATTCTAACTATTGAAGATAAATCAACAACGTTATAACGTTTGATGCTATAACGCTGGAACTTTGATGAACAGAATTCTTGACCGCAACCCACTCATTTAGCATTTATTCTTCTTCTTTTTTTTTTCTTTTTTTTACATATATACATTTGCTTTTTGGAACAGCTCAGCTTTTGTTTCGGGTAGTTACAGCCAATACAAAAGTATCTCTAATACAGATGAGTACAATGAAGTTCACTAACCACCCTAGGATCTTGATACCTAGCCTTTATATAACTTGTGCACCCCTAAACTTAGCTTCAAAAGCTCTTCAAGGTTTTTATTCAAGATTTGATTCCACCTTGGTTAACCAGGACTAACTTAAGCATCAGATAGTCCATAGCTAACTAAGTTTCTACTTAAGCACAGAGATTCTTTGTGTAGAAGCAGCAATAAGAGTAGATATTATTCATGCAAGGCTACTCCACACATTTCACACAATCATCACTAAATTTAGCCTAGGAAGATACACCTTCTATTACTGAAAGACTAGGAATTGCAACTGATCATGCTTTCTATGCAACAAACATAACATTAACATTTCACATATAACATTAAACACATTTAAGATCCTCCCCCCAACTTAAGACTCAGCAGTGTCTTTACTTCTCATGCAATTCTAATGGGAGAGTCCTTTTGGACACTACAATACTGAAATTAAAAACATTTAACACAACATAACACATCACAACACAATATTGATTGATGAATGCAACACAATTCTTTTAGTTCGTGGGCCAATTTATTGTAAGTGATGGGTTGACGCCATAAATACGGTGCTATAGCGCTTCACAATTAAAGCTCACTTCATCAATGCAATGGGACAGCCTTGCAACATCAAAAATAGAAACAAAAACAACAAAGATTAGAATAAAACCCTGGTCGCTGCCCCGATGGCGCTTGGTTTAAGAGTCCTCAGCCAGACTTGGAATTCAAAACCCAAGTTAGGGTGGATAATAGGACAAGAAGAAAATATCATCCTTCCGCTTTCTATTTTTGGTCAGAAATCCCATGTATTTGGCATATGAAAGCAAGTGTTCCCATGTACCAACCAATAAGCATTTGGGATAGGAATTTCCCCTTTCTTGAAAAATTTGAAGCTCATTTTGCGGAGGGATATTTTCTTCAATTACCAAAGGTTGATTCTCAATTGTCACATGACTCTTTTCATACCTCAACCTTGGATTTTCTTTCTTGTCACTATTTCTGAATTTTTCTTTTTCTACAACTACAAAAAAAATTTGTTTTTCTTCCACCATTTCCAAATGAGCACATTCAAGTTCACACTCTACACTCTCTTTTTCTTCCTCTTGCTCAACCACATATTCAATACAACTCTTTTCTTCTAGCTCAACCACTTCTTCAACACAACTCTCTTCTTTTAGATGCTCCATAATTGTGTTAATGTGAGCCTCTATATTCTTACATGAAACTTCAAAGTTATCATGATACATCTTCATATAATCAATGGAATGAGCTAAGAGTTCTTTGAAATTATCTTCATTTTGCTCAACCACCTCTTCAATACAACTCTCTTCTATATTGCATGACACTTGAGAATTGTCTCTATCAACTTTGATATCCTCAAGGAATTGAGCTAAGAGTTCTTTTAATTCAAAGTTGTCCTCATGCAATCCTTCGGTTTGAGCTTGAGAATATGAATCTTGCTCACACACAACATTTCCCATGCTATAATCAATATTTTGGGGAGTCATCATGGGCATGAAATTTGTCTCATAACAACCCCTTTCATGTTCACTCCCATGGAAATCATAGTTGAAACATTGTTGTTGAGCATTCAATTCATTCATTTCTTGCATAAAGTCAAAACTTCAATGGTCCATGGCATAAAGTGGATTTTTTTCACAAAACAACAAACACAAATAGTAACACTAAAAACAACAAAGATAACACACTACAAACATAAAACACAATGCAAATTAAAAAAAAATTGCTGAAAACCAGAACACACTAAAAAAAACCAACTAAACTTACTAACTAAATAATAGAAATTAACTTTAACAATCCCCGGCAACGGCGCCAAAAACTTGTTGTGTGAAAAGGTGATGTGCAAGTATACACAATCGCAACAAGTAATATAATGATAAGTAAAGATCGTTCCCACGAGGATTGTTGAGTTTACTTATATATTTAAATTAGTAATTTAGCCAATGAGTAACACAAATAACAATAACAAGTTGTCAACAAGTATTGTGATTAACATAAATGTAAATAAGCAAGTAAAGATGGATGGTAAGTAAAAATTCAGAATGAGAGTAGTTGGAATGCTCTTTGCTAAGTAAATTCCCAGAAGTAAAGCGTTATAACGTCACACGCTATAGCGTCAAGCTACCGCCGCAATTGATTTTGTGTTTTTCACCACCGACGCGCTTGAGTTTCATTACAAGAAGCCTATGTCTAAGTTCTAAATAAGTTCACCCCTGTATAATAAAGAACCCACAACTTTTGCCCTATGAACTATTGTCTTTCTATGTCTAGATTTAGCAAACGTTGGTTAAATGTCTTTAAACAACCTTTCATTCATATCAATCTTTGAGTTCGATTTATGGACCATGTCTGTACCCATTTTAGAATTAACATACAAGATTAAAACGCAAAACATTAAACGTTAATAACGAAATACTAAAGATTCATTACAAAGCTCAAAGCAATCCAACTACAAGAGAATCAGCTCATGATGAGCAACAACACAAGAAAAACAGCATAAAAGTGTTACCTAAAGCCATAAAACCGAAATCACAAAGAGATGGAAAACACTCCAAATGATGACAGCTCATGTGCCGCTACAGCGTTACTCACAGAATCTCCTGCCGCTTTAGCGTCCCTCACAACACTGCAGAATTTATACAATTTATTGTGAAAATGGAGCTTGGACGAAAATGGAGTGCAAGAGAGTTATTTCTAACTCTCCTCTCATCTGAACCAGCAACTCCAACATGAAGAAGATGAAGTTTTAGACTTCAATATAAAGAAAATATATTCTCAAAAGGTTGACCAGACATCCCACCAACTATTGTTATCTCCCATTACAAAATAGACAAGTGTCCTATAAAGTACAGAGTGGGTGGCTGCTGCAGGAACTGTTCTGGTCTGCTCTTAGTGATTTGACATGCTGAAAAAACTGCTTTTCGTTTTCTCTCTCATCAGCTGCAGATTCCAACGCTATAATGTCTGACGCTATAACGCCTGATGCTATAACACTGAACAAACACATTAAAAATAACAAGAAAGCACCAAAAGTGCCAATTTGTCACATAATCAGTTCCTAACCCTCTTTTACACTAAACAACATATATTTACTTATTTAAACAATAATATTACTTAAGAACTTGCATTAATTTAAGTAATAAGAGCATAAATAACTCATATAAATATGAGTTATCATTGGCCCATTCCACCACAATGGTATCAGAAACCATCCATTTACCTCCTCTTACTACCTTGGCCTCAAAACACCCCATTTGTAACCCTGTCAATTCCCCAGGAGGCCAATACCCATTAGACCCAATCCTTAACCACGTCTCAAGCGACAACAGTATCGTACTCTAACCTCGGTTGATAGGAACGATTTTTTCCTTCACCAACCTCTTATTCACCCATTATTCTCGAACCTTTACTCCGACCTCTCCTAATATGACCCACCCTCACCTTCCTTCTACTCACTCGGCAACCCCCACTTCTCCATACTACTCTCACTCTCTTAACTCGGGATGTACTCATTTCTCTACAGGCTTAGTTTTAAGTTGTGATTCTTGTCGGAGTCGATTGGAATTGAGAATCTTGAAGAAGTTCCACATATCCTACTATTGTGAAGGAACAGAGATGTCAAGGTTATATATATATATATATGGGCACAAGTTCTTCTTTACAAGATGCATTAGTCAAAAGCACCTTTTGGATTTGACTTTTCTTTCTCTTATACTCTTGTCATAGAGTGCCGTGAAGTGTAGTTGGTTATCTTTTTTGGAGAGTGTGGGTGTACTGGGGTAAAATGGTGTTTGAGAGAAGTCTTGTGTTGTAAAAGTTTTCACATGCATAGTGTTATTCTCGGGTTGTTATTAGATAATGGTTTGTGATTTTTCTCCGATTTTAGAGTTTTCCACGTTAAATTATTGTGTTTCGATTGTTCTTGTTTCATTTCTTTATGTTGCTTTTCCCAACAACTGGTATTAGAGCTTTTTTTTTTAAAATTGGGGAAAGGAAATTTTTTATTAATCAAAGTGGCACTAATGGCCATTTTACAACTGTCCTCGAAGGGATTCGAGCTTAGCACCTTGAAGATATAAGGTATTAGAGCTTTTGGTTCGGTGGTGTATTAAATTTTTAGTATGCTCTGTTGTCACTGTCTGATCTTCCACATCAGAAAAGAAGTTTGATATTGTGAAAGTGTTGTTTGTGAAAGGTTCTAGCTAGGAAAGGCTTATTATTTAAGTGTGTCAATTTTTGAACCACATCTCTTTCTTGGGAACCTACTTTTGACATGGTTTACAGTCTTTATATAGTTGAAATGTCAAATTTTTCAAGTGTTGTGAAGTTTGACATAGGGAAGTTTGGTTGAAGAATCAATTTTGGCATGTCAAAAGTACAAGTCAAGGATGTGTTATTACAATTCAGGTTGTACAAGGCGTTGGAAGAAAACATTTCCTACTTGGATAAGGAGAAATTGGAGGAACTGGATTTGAGAGCTGCAAGTGCAATTCGCCTATGTTTGGCAAAGAATGTTCTTGCAAATGTGTAGGAATTATTGTCTGCCAAGGATGGTAGGAAGAAACTCGAAGGGCTATATCAAGCAAAGGGCATCCAAAATCGATTGTTGCCGAAGAAGCAATTTCACAATTAATGCATCGATGATGGTATGAAAGTCTCTGTCATCTTAGTGCTCTCAATGGTATCGTCTATGAGACTCATATGGTCCCTTCCATCTTCTTATGGGAATATCAAACCTGTTTTGACATATGGGAAGAAAATTTTGAGTTTTGAAGATGTTGCCGGTAAAAATATTTCAGAAGAAAGAAGATTGAATAGTGAGGATAGAACTTCATCAAACTCAATGTTGATAGCTATAGACGGGGCTTATGGGAAGAAGATCCATGGAATGAATATGAAATACTGAAAATATGAAAAGTCAGGCATATAAGGAAAAATTGTTCAGGTGTGTAACACCCCTTTTCTACCCCGAAACGTACACATCATTATCAGAGTAATTTCGTTTCGAAAATAATATTTAGTTAGTAGGAAAGGAATGCCACATCATCATCAATTGTTAAAACTCAACTTTCACATCATTATAATTCGTGCTAAATACTCAATCAACATAAATTCAAACTTCAAAATAATGAGGTCGCAGCAGAATTAAACAACAATTCGCTATGTCTCTCAAACTCGTATCATGACATAAACATGGTCATAAGATAATTATTCAACTACTAATAACTCCAAGTACGCCCCTAGGTGTTACGGTCGTAGAGCGACTCTAAGACTTCCCAATGACTAAACAAGGAAAGGCGTAGTTCCTTCATTAGCGATCACTGCAGCGTTGCCACGATAGAGCAACATTCCAAGCGTAAGGGTGAGAATTTGAGATAAACATAATCGAATATATATAATTTAGAGGAAGTAGGCACAGGCAATCACACCATATTAGCATCATCACTACATCGCAATCACGCAACACCAGCTCCAATCACAGACAACAACAGTACACAGTCATGATTATGCATGAAGATGCAACCCCACTGGGGCATATGCATGATGGTACCATATCATCGCAAAATGGCGAAGCCTAAACATCGCAAAAGTGGCCGAAGCCTAAACATCGCAAAATGGCGAAGCCTAAACATCGCAAAATAATGCACATGCCATGAGACTCTATGAAACACATGTGCAACTCACCAAAACTCACCTAGAGTGCCTCGTCATCGTTATAAAACACTCATAGAGTGTATTCCTTCGCAAATCATCACAATCATTATACATCATCACTATAATTATACTCATAGAGTTTACACATCATCAATCATCACGAATCATAATACATCATCATCAAGCGATTACTCATAGAGTACACTCTTCGCAAAAACATCATTTATTCATATTACATCATCATAACACACATATCCTCATCATCATTCAATACATATATATATATATATATATATATATATATATATATACTTCATTTGTCTTTTAGATTAGGGTGTTATAAAATAGTCTGTGATTGACTATGGGATTACTCGGGTAATTGGTACTACTTGCAATGAGCATTGGCCACCTTTGCAAGACTCTCGATGATGCCCTTGTAAATACACCAAATGAAAGAAATTTCGACCTTAGTGGTAAACCACAGTCTAGCCATAGTCAATTAGCACACTAGTAGTATAACGGTTCACCGAGACTCATTTATATAACATAGCATCACAAATTTTTTGTTAAGAATCAAATCACGTTTCAATTCGGGAAAAACACCTAGGATGTTCAAAAGAGTAATCGATTTATAGCTACTTGTTTTCAAAAGAGGAATTGATTCATACCTTTCATTTTTAAAATGGGAAATCGATTCCTTGTTTTTATTTTAAAGGGGGAATCGATTCCTTGCTTCCACTTTGAAGTGGGAAATCGATTCCTTACTTCCACTTTGAAGTGGGAAATCGATTCCTTACTTCCCTTTTGAAGTGGGAAATCGATTCCTTACTTCCTTTTGAAGTGGGAAATCGATTCCTTACTTCCTTTTGAAGTGGGAAATCGATTCCTTACTTCCATTTTCTAAAGAGGGAATCGATTTCTGGCTCATATGTCTAAAAGGGGAAGAATCGATTTCTGGCTTCTGTATAGAGCCCAGAATCGATTTTTAAGCTTCACTTTGGAAAAAAATTTACTCGATCCTTATATTTGTTTACGAATCACAATTACAAACATCATCAAAATTCATTAACATCATCAAGATTCATCATTAATTACATACTCAATCACCTCGAAAACACTCAAAATCACCAATTGATACCCAATTATGTTAAACGAAATGCTCACCCTTACCTTTAATATGAACGCTCCGGAATATGAATGAGAACACGTACACAAAACTACAGCAACTCAATCGAACGATCTTCTCCTCTATGATCAATGAAAACATCAACACCACGGAAATTAGAGATTAAGGCTACATCATTAGGAAAAAGGAGAGAACGATAATGAAGCGATTGAGAGCTCTTACCTAACGAACTTGAGACGATTCCTTCCTTCCTCTTCTTCTTAGTGGCTGAGCTCTCTCTCTCTTCTCACTCTCTCGGGTTTTGTTTTCTTTCTCGATGCAAGGAGTGAGGTGCCAACCCTAACCCCCCTTAGCTTCAGGAGTCTCGTGAGCGCCTAGCTATTGGGCTTGGCTCCTGGGCCATTCTTCACCACCCCGAGTTGCCAACATCATCCCCATACTCGTTCCACCTCCTGAACCACGCCCATCATTTTAATTAGTTTAATCACGTTTCCAATAAAATCAATAATTCAACTAAATAATTTAATTAAATTATTTCCAGGGTGTTACAACTCTCCCCCACTTAAGATTTTTCGTCCTCGAAAACATACCTGGTTCGAATAACTCCGGATACGACTCTCGCATCCTATCCTCCAGCTCCCAAGTCAGGTTTTCTCCAGTTGCTCCGAGCCAAACAACCTTCACCAAATTAATCTTTTTACCTCAAAGGGTCTTCACTTCCCAATCCTCAATTCGCATGCGAGCACGGTCTCCACGGTGAGATTATCCCGCACCTCTACATCATCCTTTGAATCACATGGGGCGGTGCGCAATATACTTCAGGAAGGCTGCGACACGTGAAACACGTCGTGCAAGTTCGAAAGATTAGGTGGCAAGGCCACCCGACACGCAACACTTCCAACTCTTTCCGTGTCGACATGCGGTCAATGAAACGAGGAGTCAATCGCTTTGATTTCAGCGCCGACGCCCGACACACGATCGTAGGTGTGACCTTTAAGAACACGTGGTCACCTGCTTCAAACTCTAAATCTTTCCTCCTCTTATCATGGTAACTCTTCTGCCTACTCTGCGACGCTTTCATTTTCTCCCGGATCATCTTTACCTTCTCAGTAGTCTCTCTGACTAACTCAGGTCCAAGCACTAGGCTTTCCCCAGTCTCATACCAACATACTGGAGTTCTACATCTCCTACCATACAACGCCTCAAACGGCGCCATCCCGATACTGGAGTGGTAACTATTGTTGTATGTAAATTCGATCAAGGGGAGATGAGTATCCCACGCACAGATCTTCCAATGATTGAATTGTCCTTTCTGTCTGTCCATCAGTTTGAGGATGATAAGCTGAACTCAACCTCAATTTCGAACCCAACTCCTTCTGCAAACTACTCCAAAATTCCAAAGTAAACCTTGGGTCTCTATCTGACACAATGCACAAAGGAACACCATGCAGCTTCACAATCACCTGAATGTAGATTTCAGCCAATCTCGATACCGGATACTTGATACCGATAGGAATAAAATGAGCCGACTTCGTCAATCTATCCACAACTACCCAAATCGAATCATGCCCTCTCACCGTATTGGGTAACCCAGTCACAAAATCCATGGAGATACTATCCCACTTCCACTCCGGAACATTCAACCGGTGCATCAATCCCGCAGGCTTCTGGTGCTCGACCTTCGATTTCTGGCAGGTCAAACACGAGTACACGAAGCTGCGCGCCACATCTCGCTTCAATCGAGGCCACCGAGAAAATCTTTTTGAGATCTTGATACATTTTTGTTGCTCCGGATGGATACTCGACTTACTCTTGTGGCCTCCTCGAGGATCGCCTTCCTCATTTCTTCATCTTCGGGAACACAAATTCTCCCTCGATATCTCAACACATTCTGCGCATCTATCTCAAAGTCCTCATTCCCAGACTGACCAATCCCACTCATCAAATCAACCAATTTCACGTCTAACTTCGCGCTTCATCGCGATACTAGTCATAAAATCATTGCCAATTTTCAACATGCCCAACCGGACACTCTGAGGTGTGACTTCACAAATTAAACTCATGTCCCTGAATTGCTCAATCAATTCAAGCTCTCTAGCCATCAATGCCGACATATGCAAAGTCTTCCTACTCAAAGCATCTGCAACCACATTAGCTTTACGGGTGATAACTCAATTCAAAATCATAATCTTTCAATAGTTCCAACCACCGCTGCCTCATATTCAATTCTTTACGATCGAGCAGATATCGTAGACTCTTGTGGTCACTAAACACCTCAAATCTCGATCCATACAAGTAGTGCCTCCAGATTTTCAATGTAAATACCACAAAGCACAAGTTCTAGATCATGAGTGGGGTAATTCTTCTCATGAGTCCTTAATTGCCTCGACGCATAAGCGACCACCTTCCCATTCTCGCATAAGCACGCCACCCAAACCCATCTTGGAAGCGTCACAAGATACTACAAACGGCTCGTAGGACTAGGTAAGGTCAACACCGGAGATGTAGTCAATCTTCTTTTTAGCTCATTGAAACTTTCTTCACATCGGTCATCCCAAACAAAAGCTTTGCCCTTGCAAGTTAATTGGGTCAATGGCGAGCCAACCGAAAACCCCTCAATGAATCTTCTATAATAGCACTAATCCTAGAAAACTCCTTATTTGAGAATCGACTTTGGAGACTCCCACCGCAACAACTTGCATCAACTTTGGATGGATCCACCGCAATCCCCTCACTAGAAATCACATGACCGAGAAAACTGACCTTTTTCAACCAAAACTCACACTTGAAACATCTGTTATGATTCTTGTTTGGGCAATCGGGACTCTTATGGCCCACCTTTCCACACGTGTAACAAGTAACACCGGCTGCAGCATCTCCCCCACTTCGCTTAGATCCACCAGCAAATTTACCAACAAACTTCCCTTTGCCCTTACCAGCAGGCACCTCATATGGTTTACCACGACCCGAAAAATTCTTTTGCCTTTCCTTCATAACTCTGGAGAAATCATTATTGTCCTCTTCGAAAATTCTGGCACTATTAACCAACAATGGAAATACACGGATCTGCTGATACCCTATGGCCCTCTTAATGTCAGCACGCAACCCGTTTTCAAACTTGATGCATTTGGAGAACTCAGCACCCTCTCCATCATAGTGTGGATAAAACTTGGACAGTTCAATAAATTTTGCAGCATACTCAGTTACAGTCATGCTACCCTGTTCAAGTCTCAAAAACTCCACCTCTTTCTTTCCGCGGACATCTTCCGGGTAGTATTTCCTCTTGAACTCCCTCTCAAATACCGCCCAAGTGATCTCCTCATTGGCAGTCGTCAACCCCTGACTAGCTGCCCTCCACCAATCATAAGCCTCTTTCTTCAACATGTGCGTGCCATAGCGAACCTTCTGGGCATCGGTGCAATCCATGACACGGAAAATCCGCTCCATCTCGCTTAGCCACTCAAGGGCACCATCGAGATTATACCCGCCTTCAAAAGTAGGAGGTTCTCACGCACGGGCGTGGCGGACTACGCGTTCCATCACCAATAGCATTGGGTATGTTACCCACAACCCAATGAATAGCACGCAAGGCGGCAGCAAATCGCGACATCGTTCGCCCCGCCATTCTAGTCTTGCTGCAATGAAAACAAAAATCAGAAACGAGTAACAAAGCTCAAATGTTACTCAACTTGACGACTCAACCACCGGCCGGACAGACCGAACTGCTCTGATACCACTAATGTAACACCCCTTTTCTACCCCGAAACGTACACATCATTATCAGAGTAATTTCGTTTCGAAAATAATATTTAGTTAGTAGGAAAGGAATGCCACATCATCATCAATTGTTAAAACTCAACTTTCGCACCATTATAATTCGTGCTAAATACTCAATCAACATAAATTCAAACTTCAAAATAATGAGGTCGCGTAGAATTAAACAACAATTCGCTATGTCTCTCAAACTCGTATCATGACATAAACATGGTCATAAGATAATTATTCAACTACTAATAACTCCAAGTACGCCCCCTAGGTGTTACGGTATCAGAGAGCGACTCTAAGACTTCCCAATGACTAAACAAGGAAAGGCGTGAGTTCCTTCATTCGCGATCACTGCAGCGTTGCCACGATAGAGCAACATTCCAAGCGAAGGGTGAGAATTTTGAGATAAACATAATCGAATATATATAATTTAGAGGAAGTAGCACGAGCAATCACACCATATTAGCATCATCACTACATCGCAATCACGCAACACCGGCTCCAATCACGGACAACAACAAGATACACGGTCATGATTATGCATGAAGATGCAACCCCACTGTGGCATATGCATGATGGTACCATATCATCGCAAAATGGCCGAAGCCTAAACATCGCAAAGCGTGGCGAAGCCTAAACATCGCAAAATGGCCGGAAGCCTAAACATCGCAAAATAATGCACATGCCATGAGACTCTATGAAACACATGTGCAACTCACCAAAACTCACCTAGAGTGCCTCGTCATCGTTATAAAACACTCATAGAGTGTATTCCTTCGCAAATCATCACAATCATTATACATCATCACTATAATTATACTCATAGAGTTTACACATCATCAATCATCACGAATCATAATACATCATCATCAAGCGATTACTCATAGAGTACACTCTTCGCAAAAACATCATTTGTTCATATTACATCATCATAACACACATATCCTCATCATCATTCAATACATATATATATATATACTTCATTTGTCTTTTAGATTAGGGTGTTATAAAATAGTGCAATCGATTGACTATGGGATTACTCAGTATGCTTGGTACTACTTGCAAATGCATTGGCCACCTTTGCAAGACTCTCGATGATGCCCTTGTAAATACACGTGAAAGAAAATTCGACCTTAGTGGTAAACCACGGTCTAGCCATAGTCAATTAGCACACTAGTAGTATAACGGTTCACCGAGACTCATTTATATAACATAGCATCACAAATTTTTTTGTTAAGAATTGTCACGTTTCAATTCGGGAAAAACACCTAGGATGTTCAAAAGAGTAATCGATTTATAGCTACTTGTTTTCAAAAGAGGAATTGATTCATACCTTTCATTTTTAAAATGGGAAATCGATTCCTTGTTTTTATTTTAAAGGGGGAATCGATTCCTTGCTTCCACTTTGAAGTGGGAAATCGATTCCTTACTTCCACTTTGAAGTGGGAAATCGATTCCTTACTTCCCTTTTGAAGTGGGAAATCGATTCCTTACTTCCTTTTGAAGTGGGAAATCGATTCCTTACTTCCTTTTGAAGTGGGAAATCGATTCCTTACTTCCACTTTGAAGTGGGAAATCGATTTCTTGCTTCCATTTTCTAAAGAGGAATCGATTTTCGGCTCATATGTCTAAAGGGAAGAATCGATTTTCGCTTCAGTATAGAGCCAGAATCGATTTTTAAGCTTCACTTTGGAAAAAAATTTACTCGATCCTTATATTTGTTTACGAATCACAATTACAAACATCATCAAAATTCATCAACATCATCAAGATTCATCATTACATACTCAATCACCTCGAAAACACTCAAAATCACCAATTGATACCCAATTATGTTAAACGAAATGCTCACCCTTACCTTTAATATGAGCGCTCCGGAATATGAATGAGAACACGTACACAAAACTACAAAGAACTCAATCGAAGCGATCTTCTCCTCTATGATCAATGAAAACATCAACACCACGGAAATTAGAGATTAAGGCTACATCATTAGGAAAAAGGAGAGAGAACGATAATGAACGATTGAGAGCTCTTACCTAACGAACTTGAGACGATTCCTTCCTTCCTCTTCTTCTTAGCGTGCCGAGCTCTCTCTCTTCTCACTCTCTCGGGTTTTGTTTTCTTTCTCGATGCAAGGAGTGAGGTGCCAACCCTAACCCCTTAGCTTCAGGAGTCTCAGGAGCGCCTAGCTATTGGGCTTGGCTCCTGGGCCATTCTTCACCACCCCGAGTTGCCAACATCACCCCCATACTGTTCCACCTCCCGAACCACGCCCATCATTTTAATTAGTTTAATCACGTTTCCAATAAAATCAATAATTCAACTAAATAATTTAATTAAATTATTTCCGGGGTGTTACAAGGTGGAGCAGTATCAGAAAAAGGCTCTGAGGCGAATGCTAGCATTGTCTCCCTTGTTATGGGATATGTTGATCTTATCCAAAAATGATAAGTTCATGGCTTTGCCGGTGTCATACCCCAATTTTGTCCGGCTTAGGTCAAAACCCTAATTTTCCCCAAAAACAAATAAATAGAAGAGAAAAGAGCATCATGCATTGCATTTAGGGTTCTAAAAGTCATTTCAAAGCTTCTAAAATCATTTTTGGAGTTGGAATGCACTTTTGGACAAACTAGGTTTTTCAAAGTGCAAAAGGGTATTTTAGTCATTTCGCTAATAAGGGACAATTCCTCAAGACAAGCCATTCAACATGCATTTCAAGGTATTAGAGGTCATTCCTAGGGTGAAAAGTCATTTTTGAAGTGAAAATGTGCTTTGGGCAAAGAACTAGGGGTTTTTAGGGTGAAAGGGCATTTTGGTCATTTCACAATAAAAGCGGTTTTAAATCCCAAATCACTGAGCAATCATCAGTGAATTATTTGAGGAAGATTTGTGCTTAATTGTGATTTTTTTCTTGCGCATAAATATTAAACCTTTTGGCATAAAAATCAAGTTTTTTGAATAAAAGGGTAAAATGGTCGATTCCTTTGAGGTGGGGTTATCAAATCAATTTTGGGATTGGTGAGATCATAAAATTCAGAGCCCAATCATTGAATCATGGGACATGGCCCAAAATGACATGAATTTAGAAGAATTATCTTGAAAGGAATAATCAATATTCCTTTGAATTTTGAAAGGTCAAGTGTAGTACAATAGTACAAGTTGCAATTCCACTCACTCCCTCTCCTTAGCTGCGCACATATCAGCACATATCCCTTCAATTTTGATTTATTTTATTGGTTGCAAATTGTGTTTAAATCATGGTCTTCCATTCAAGTTTTAAGTACAATCTTCACCTTTCATTTGAATTAAAATGACACTTGTGTAATAAGCTTCATGGAAAAATACAATTTTGTAAATGAACGTATCCTTCACCACCCTCCTTATGCTGTGCACTCATCCCTCTCTCTCCTCACTTTGTGCTTTTTAATTGCGCTTAATCCATGTGACATTGCATCTTGACCATTGGCTCAAAATTAAAATGCAATCCTAGAGCACAATGGAAATCAAAATGTCCCATATACCCTTAATTTTGCTACTCATATAAAACCCAAAATAAGAGACCATTAAGGAGGGCTCTCTCTCATTTTACCCTAGCACACTATACCCTCCTCCCCTCTCTCTCTCAAGGCCGAAACCTCTCCTCCCCTTCCCCACCCAATTTCTTCAAAAATCAAACACCAAAACTTGATAATCCTTCATCTATTCCATAAATCCCCTTCTAAGCTTCTATAATCATCCAAGTTTCATTTAAAATCCACCAAGAAAATAAGATTTGCGTGAGGGTCTAGCTTGTTGGAGGTGTTCTTCAAGTGTTCTTGCTCCTATTTTGCATTCTTCTTCTTTTTCTAGTAGGATCTAGAGGTAAGCCTAATATCTTTTGCATTTTCTTTAGTTTTTAGCATGTAGATCTTTCTTCTACTCCTCTTTCCTCTCCCAAAGAGGCTTCGAGGGCTCATTTCAAACATTATGACAAGGACATTGGGAGCCTTGGTTGTTTGAGATAAGTCATTGGCCTTGATGGGGGTGTTCTTGTGTTTTAACCATGTGGTTTGCATTTTCATACTCATTTCCCCATTTTTTTTATTAAATAAACCAACATTTTTATAAATAAAGAGCTTTCACATATCATATGTTTCGTGTTAATCTTGCATCTTCTTGTTCATAGCATGGTGTGTAAATTGATTTTGGTTTGATTTTGAGACATAAAGGCCTTGGTGTTAAGTACTAGAAACCTAGGGTTTTGTTTTTTTTTCCTTTGGTTTGTGTGAATAAAAAGCATGATTTGCTTGATTAGTGTCTTGTAACATGGCATGATAATTTAGGGTTTAATCTTGTGTCTTGTTCTATGTGTTGATTGTGCATTTTGGTATTGAAATAATTTATTAACCTAAGCATATATAGTTTCGGCCTTAGAGGATTTGTTGTGCTCATCTTTGTGCTTAAAATGTGTTGTTTGATCTTGTGTAGATGAGTGTAATTGTGTCAATGTGCTTTTTAACTTTTAGCCACTCATTTACTTTTTATCTTACCACTCACTAACCTTTTTACTTCATCAAACATTTTACCATTTTCATTTTTCCCATTTCACTTAATTTTTACCACAACATTTTTACCATTTCATTAATTATTTACTTGCACCATTTCTTTAATCTATTACTTCATTCCACTTAACATTTTTACCAATTCACCTCATAAAACATGTTTTTACCTCTTTGCATTCATAAACCTTCACCAAAGTATTTTCATTTCACTTCATTTCATTCTTACTATCTCATTAAGCATTTACTCTTATCATTTCATTAAGCATTTTTATTTTTACCGCTTCATTAAACTTTTATATCATCTCATTTAACTTTTACACTTTGCATTTCATTTATTTGCATCACTTATGTGACACATTCTTATGTTTGCACATTAATCCTTGCATGCTTCCATATACTCACATGTTCATACATTCATACATGCTTAGGCCTATTGCATTCTCTTACCCTATTACATGCTCATGTATTCATTAATTACATGTTTAGCATTCATTCACATGTTCATGCATACTTAAATGTTCATACCTTGCACAATAACTATGCTCATGCATTCATAGTCTTGTAGGCTCAATCATTCATTCATGCATGGTCTTGTATGCCTATTCATTCATGCATCCTTATATAATCATTCACTCACATTCTTGTATGCTCATGCATTTGCATACTTACCTAATCATGCACACTTGCCTAATCATGCACATCATTGCTTGCTTGTTCACTCATCCAACCTAAATTGTTCTATGCCTATAATTAATGGTATCTCTTTTGTTCATGATGCCATTTAAATGTCTTGACTTAATTGTGTGCAATTCCTTCCTCATGCATGTGCTCTTATATGAAGACGTAGGCCTACTACTTGTGTAGCATAGAGTCATTAAGACAAATGCACCTCTCTCACACACACGCACAATTATTTTAAGAACTTTGTCTTGCATCTTTGATAATTGAATCCCTTAATTGTATTGGCATGCTTAATCTTGGTTGATGACATGTTCATGATTGCTTAATCGTTGAAGTATGAGTCTTGTTCATTCATTTGCATTTGGTTATGGATTTAGAATTGATTTGAAATGTTCTACTTCTTTTCTAAAACTCATTTCCTAGATTCATTTTTAAAAACCCTTTTATTTTCAAAACAAGAATAAAATAAATTGTCATTGATGACCGATCGCGCCGTTGCCGTTTAGGTTGTTAATGATGATTTTGTTTTCAAAAGGAGTTAGTAGTGAGGCCATTCTAACCGTTGTTGTTCGGTCTTCGCAAAAGCTCAATCCTATTTTCGAAAACTTATCTATTCCTCAAAAATAAATCAATTGTCATTAATGATCAATCGCGTCGTTGCCGTTTAGATTATTAATGGTGATTTTCTTATCCCCGGCGAGTTAGTAGTGGGACCATTCTAACCGTTGTTGTTCGGTCTCCATAAACACTCCCGTCTTTGCGAAAACATTTTCTTTCCCATTGAATAAAACCAATTGTCATTGATAACCAAATGCGCCGTTGCCGTTTAGGTCATTAATGACGATTTTATTTTCAAAGGAGTTAGTGGTGAGGCCATTCTAACCGTTGTTGTTCGGTCGCCACGAACGCTCACCCAATTGCAAATAACTCTTAAGCCGTTTTCAGACGCAAAACCGAGAACTACGTAGCTTTGATCCCTCATTCCAGTGAGGGTACGTACCGGGTTCATGTCCCGTCAAGCACCCTTTCAAAAAATCTTTGTTTTGTTCCGCTTTTTTCAAAGATACCAAAAATATTCTTTTTCCCCCGTTTTTAATAAAACAATTTCTCAAATGAAATAAAAAGAAAAGAAAAGAAGTAGAACAAATTGCTTTCAACTCAAACTTTTGTCTAAACCACACATCAAGTTAATGGTTCCCTTTCGGTAGAAAGGACGCGTGGGGTGCTAATACCTTCCCCATGCGTAACCGACCCCCGAACCTACATCTCTGCGTTTATAAAAGACCATCCGCTTTTCCAAAAAAAGGTTTTTTCAATGTTTTCCTAAATAAATATTGGTGGCGGCTCTACTATTTTCCGCGTTGTCAAACGAGAAGTCCAAACCGGATTTTTCGGGGCGCAACAGCTGGCAACTCTGCTGGGGACTACCTTTTTTTAAAAGACGAGGGTCAAGCCTAGTTAACTTGATGTGTGGTTTAAAATTGATTAAGTTGAAAGCTTTGTTCTACTCCTTCCTCTTCTTCCTTTTCTTTGTCTTTTCTCTCCTCTCTTTGTTTGTGACGCTTGATTGTCATAGTGTCGCGTTGCACTCATACGCATTTGTTTTCATGTGTGCTTCTTGTTTCTTCTACTCCTTTTTTATTTGTTCACAATGTCGTGTTCATGCATTCCTCAATTCCCATGTCCCCTATTCTCTGCTCCCTTTCTTAAGGTAAAAACATGCATTCCCCCCCCCCATTCTATTATGATTCCTTTCTCTCCGCTCCCTTTCTTAAGGTAAGCAGTGCATATGACTGTTGTTGAAACCTAGGTTGGTTTATTAGTATTGTGATATTGAACCCTAGGGTAGACGACATGTTATTGCTTGATATTGTCTGGACTGTTCTGGGTTTTCCTTCGCAGGTGGGGATATATGTGGGTAGTTTTAGGCGGTATGTCCTCGCTACACACACTCACACCTTATGCTTACTATGCTTTGAGAGGGGCCTAAAACCCAAGGTCTGACAAAACATAGG
The DNA here is from genome assembly GCA_020916435.1 of Oxytropis ochrocephala. NCBI lineage: Eukaryota > Viridiplantae > Streptophyta > Magnoliopsida > Fabales > Fabaceae > Oxytropis > Oxytropis ochrocephala. The sequence goes on along the minus strand of CM037094.1, from coordinate 64,214,170 downwards.
GGAGTGGAAACGAGTAATGACTGGCAGTTGGACCATTGTGCTTCTGACTCTCACGAAAGTTTCAGCCAGAGTATGCTCTTTCATGATGCCTCACACCAGATGGCGTTCCATCGTTGTGGGTGCTATTGTGAGAGAGAATTAGCTCTAGTAACCTGGTGAGGAAGTGACTAGAACCCACATGGGAGGAACATTTGAGTTGTCCTAGAACCTAGGTCCCCACCTTCGTAGGACACAAAGGGCATACCAAATTGCGTGTTGCATTGTAATCTAGGCATGTTTTCAAAAAAAAAGAGAAGGAGATTTTTCAAAAACACAAAAAAGAGAAAATAGAGAAAGAGCTGCCGTTGTAGCCTTTCTTTTTGTCGGTCCGTCTGAGGCGACATGTGGCCCACTCTTTTCAAAAAAAGAGAGAAAGAGCTGCCATTGTAGCCTTTCTCTTACTAGGTCCATATGAAGCCACGTACGACCCGCATTTTCCAAAAAAAAAAAAAAAAAACTTGAATTAGTGCCAATAAAGATTTTGCCCTAATCTGCATATGCATAAAACATCATCATCATTTTGCATGCATCCTCGCATTGCATCAGACATAAGCTTTTACAGCTCATGCGTGCATCCTTGCATTTCATCAAAGTTTGTTTGCCGAGAATCCCAAAGTGACAAAATATCTTGTCATAGGTACGGTATGGAATCAAAAAGTGAAACTTGAATGCATGGAATGTGCTTTGTTTCGCTTATTGATTCTAACCTTGCCGTGTTTCAAAAAAAAAGTCAAAATCCACCGTTAAACCTATGGCGAGACATGGCACATTGTGGTTCACGGCATAAGACAAACTAAAACTAACACTCATCTGCATTGCACGCATTGCATACATTAATATCCTCGCTCATAAAAAAATGTTTCGTCAGCAGCAAGTTAGGCAAGCTGGTTCGCCGTCACCAATACTTCACCCGACTACAAGCAAAGGCGATGGCTAATCCGCAAGAGCATCCAGGAGATTGGCGAAAGTAATCCGAACATGAAGATTTGGGCGTGCAAATTACGAACCACGCGGTACCGCTCGGGAGAACCAAGTACTTAAAGATAAGATGGGTGCTATGGAGGCCCAGATGCATGAGATGATGGTCATGCTACAAAGTTTAAAGAGTGGGATACTTGGTATCAGCCAGTAGTGGGTCCAGACAGTGTCACTTCTCTCGTTCCTCCTCCGATGTCGATGAACGCTACGCCTACTGATTCCTCCGAGGATCCGAGGTCAGTCACCCTGTTTTTGCTTCAGAAATGAATGTGTCAAATCAATACACTTCACAAAGATGTCCTTGGGGTATGCCTGCTGGGTACATGCCGCGAACTGTTGGATCTACTCCTGTCGGTGTGGCTGCGCCTAATCAAGTCACTGTCGCCGTGTCTGGGGGAGCTGCCGGAGGACCGCAGATTCAGACTCCTAGTCCTCATGATGTGCTCAGTCCCACTCCGGGGCTTGCAGCACATCCTCACAATGTTCCTCACCTGAGAGGTATTATTACAGTATGGGGAGTCATCCCCAAGGACACATGTTTGGGGGATCACAGCCAAATGATCCGATTCGTGCACTTGAAGAAAGAGTAAGGGCAATGGAGGGTGCCGGTGTCAGAGCCAAGGAAGCCCGTGAGCTGTGCTTAGTCCCAGATTTGGTTTTGCCGCCAAAGTTCAAAGCTCCCGAGATGGACAAATACAGAGGAATCGGCTGTCCAGAGAGCCATACTACAATGTTTGTCCGAAAAATGGGTCCCTATGCCAATGACGATAAAGCTTCTTTGATTTATTGCTTCCAAAAGCAGTTTTGGTGGAGCTCCTCTAGATTGGTACATGAAAGCGCAATCCTCTCAAATTCGTTGTTGGAAGGATTTGGCGAAGCATTCATGAGACAATATAAGTACAACATGGACATGGCTCCGGATAGCTCGCAATTGCAACACATGAGTAAGGGCAAAAAGGAGACTTTCAAAGAATATGCCCAGAAATGGCGAAGCATAGCTGCCCAGGTGCAACCTCCTCTGACCGAGAAGGAAATGGTGTACATGTTCCTGGAAACCACCCGACAATTTACTATGACCAGGGTGATTACAAGTGTTTCAACTAGCTTCTCTCGATATGATAGTCTTCGGGGAAAGACTTGAGCATGGTCTCCGAAGTGGGAAAATTTCAAATCACCTCGGTAATGCAGGAAGCTCTGGTGATTCAAACAATCAGAAGAAGTACCACTCCCAATTCCCGAAGAAGAAGGAAGGGGAAGCAAATGTGATCTCGGGAGGAAATTCATCCTTTGGTACCCTCCACCACCAAACTGTTTCCATTCTCTCGCTCTGTGCCATCCCAAAGAAGGCGTGTGATACCACAAGGCTCGGGGTTATCGACAAGAAACGACCAGTTTTGATCCAATCCCAATGACATACACTGAGTTGTTTAATCACCTGACTTCCAATAACTTGATCAACACTCGGCCAATGAAGGCCCTTCAGCCGCCATTTCCCAGAGGTTACAACGCTAATGCTACCTGCAGTTTCCATGAAAGTCGGTCATCATTTGTGGAGGAGTGTAAAGCCTTCAAGCATGTGGTGCAAGACCTGATAGATGCTGGTTGGATCTCGTTTAAGCAGAACAGCCCGAATACAACAACCAATCCATTGTCAGGTCATCAGAGGCCGGCTACCAATGCTATAGAAAGTTCCGTTGGGCAATTGGTAAGAGATGTGCAGAAGATCAAAACTCCGTTGGGTGTTATCTACTCTGAGTTATGCCATGTTGGGGTGGTTAGGAAGGGGTGTTGCCATGAAGAAGGATGTGTTGATTCCACATGCGTGGGGAATTGTGAAAGCTTTAAGATGATCCTGCAGGACTAGATGGATCGGTGTGTGGTTCAGATAGGAACCCATGATGTTGAAGAAGAAGTGTTAACTCTACACTCTAATAAAGGCAGAGGAATTAGAAGACCTATTGAAATTCCTTACAATTACAATCCCAGATTAGTGCGGACAAATGTTCAACCAATAGTGATTGAAGTTCCGGCTCCTTTTCCCTATGAGTCGGACAAGGCAGTTCCATGGAAATACACTGCACCATCTACAGTAGAATGCTCCCCAAGTGCTCCTACTGTAACCAACATAGTGGGATCAAGCGGGATCACAAGAAGCGGAAGAGTATATGCTCCAGAAACCCACCGGGCCGAAACATCCAGAGAGGCTGAGCAGAGAGGCCGTAAGGAGAAGGGAAAAGAGCCAGATGTTGCTCAAGAGAAGGTTGTGGTAGTATTTGGTGAGGAAGAGACTTTGGTTAATAAGCCATCAGAGTTTAAATATGTGGAAGCGTAGAAAGAATCTTTGGAAACGAATTTTTCGATCTTTGGAGATAACCAATGCAGTATTTGAGAGGACCAAGGAGGAGGAGGTGGTTGCTAAAATCATGTTAGCCCAAGGATATAAGGTTGGTTCTGGCTTGGGAAAGTTTGGTCAGGGAATTCTGGCTCCCATTCAACTGAAGGAAAACAAGGACCGTTGCGGGCTGGGATACACTCCAAGTGAGGAAGAAAGAAGGAAAATGGCAGCCAATCGAAAGCGCAGATGGTTGGCCAAGTCCAGAGGCCAAGATCCATGGCCCCAGAGGATCCCAATTTGCGACATCAGTCAAAGTTTTGTGAGTGCTGGTTTGTTGGATCCCAACCAAGTTCTTTGTCATCATCGGGGATGGTCTTGAAGCTGAAGAGGGTGGTGTTAGTCTGATCCGCCATTGCCTTGCTGGAGAAAAGTTGAAGAATTGGGAAGCTGTTGCCTTTCCTGTGGTGTTTAATTCAAAGTAATTATTTGTAATGCAACCCTGTGGCTCTGCCCAAGGCCATAGGACCAGTTGCTAGGGGCACACATGTTTTTATTTTCTAAATCATCATCATCAATAAAAACGTTTGTTTTGAATTTCTCAATCAAAAAAAATCATTCTCTCTTCATTGCGTGAGTCTTTTTCTGCTTTATTATTTGTTTGATTGCTTGTTTCGCCTTGCATTCTGTTTTTTTGCTTCGGCAAAATGCAGATCCACAACAATAGTCTATGAAAACAGCAGTGCCGACAGTCCATATTTTGACTTTGATCACCCTATCAATCAAGCTGAGGGGGATGTTGAGGAAGACTGGTAAACTCCTCCAGAACTCATGAGGTTTATGAAACAAAAAGAAAGGGTTATTCAACCTCACGGGGAATCTACTGAAATAATCAATTTAGGTACAGCTGAGAACAAGAAAGAGGTCAAAGTGGGTACCACCATGAATGACGAAGATCGCATGAAGTTGGTTCAGCTGTTGCACGATTATGTAGATGTGTTTGCATGGTCCTACCAAGATATGCCTGGGTTGGACACCGACATTGTGGTACACAAGCTACCCGTCAAGCCTGAATGCCCGCCTGTAAAACAGAAGATGAGAAGGATGAAGCCTGAGATGTCCCTCAAAATCAGAGACGAAGTGAAGAAGCAATGTGATGCAAGGTTCCTAGCAGTGGCCAAGTACCCGCAGTGGGTTGCCAATATCGTCTCGGTTCTGAAAAAGGATGGTAAAGTCAGAATGTGCGTCGACTACAGAGATCTGAATCGTGCTAGTCCCAAAGATGATTTTCTCCTTCAAAAAACAAAACAACAAAAAAAAGAGAAAAAAAATATAAAAAAAAGTAAAGGAGAATCCCCTGGTAGAAGCCGTTTCATACCCCAGCATTACCAGCTCTGTGGTTGCCAAGTTTGTAAAGAAAGATCTGATTTGCTGCTATGGTTTTCCAAACAAGATCATCACTGATAATGGCAAAGAACTCGAACAAACAAAATGATGAAGGACACTGTGCAAAGAATTCAAAATTCAGCATCATAATTCCTCTCCCTACCTTAGAAGATGAATGGGGCGATCAGGCGACCAACAAGAACATCAAGAAGATTGTGCAAAAGATAGTGGTAACCTACAAGGATTGGCATGAAATGTTTCCTTTTGCTTTGCATGGCTACCGTACTTCAGTGCGTACCTCAACTGGGGCAACTCCTTCCTCTCTGGTATATGGGTCGGAAGCAGTCCTCCCTATTGAGGTTGAGATACCACCATCCGCGCGCATGCGATGGAAACTAAACTAGAAGAAGCGAGTGGGTGCGGGCCGTGCAGGTCGGCTAAACCTCATTGAAGAAAAAAGGATTGCAGCTTTGTGTCATGGGCAGCTGTACCAACAGATAATGAGAACGGCTTTTGACAAGAAAGTCTGGCCCCGTGAATTCAAGCAAGGTGATCTGGTGCTAAAGAAGATCTTTCCCATCCAGACTGATCCCCGAGGGAAGTGGACGCCCACTTATGACGACCCATATGTAGTCAAGAAAGCCTTTTCTAGAGGAGCACTGATACTCACAAACATGGACGGAGAAGATTTAAGAAACCCAGTCAATTCCGATCAAGTTAAGAAGTATATTGCCTGAAAGAAATAGATGAAAAAAGAGAAAGACGAGCCAAGTAAGAATTAGCTCACTAGATTGAAAACCCGAAAGGGCGGCCTAGGCAAAATCAGAGCCACCCGGTGGATTGAAAACCCGCAAAGGGCGATCCAGGCAAAAATTAGGGTCAGGAAACTTGAGCATGAAAAGTAAAGAAAGGCATACAACTCCCCTGAAGACTTGGATGAGGGAATGATCAAGGTCAAGGACACAAATGTCGGCACTGCTCCATAGAGACGGACAGTCAGAAATTAGCTTCTCTCTTGTTTTTCGTGTCTTTTTGTAGTTTAAAACTTTCAAATGTATTGAACGGTCATCGTAACATTCTGTACGATCGGCTTCTACATCAATAAAGCTCAACTTTCTCATGTTTGTTTGTTGTTATCTCTGCTTTTTCTGCTCAAAATAGACGTTTTATGATGATGGTGATCCTGAACTGTAAAACATGTGCATAAATCATAGAGCATTACAAATCATTGCGAAATCTTTAAAAGTCACGGGAAATGAGCAATTTCCCAAAGAAAATTAATCTTACAAAGAAGGTTGCATTCACAAACCATTCCAGATGGCGAACCATAAAACAAACTTGCGTTCGATTCATGAGCCCTGCAGTTTCCATCGGTCTCTCAGTCTCGTGCCAGGAGTATCGGGAGTCGGTTGAACCAGTAAAAGAATAAGCCTTTGTCAAAAAGCAAAAATAAATGATCAGAAAAGAGAAAGCTGATCGGGAAAAAACACGAGAAAGAGCAAATGACCAGAAAAAAGAAAGCTGGTCAGAAAAGAATCAAATAAAAAAACAACAAAAGAAAACAGTCTACCACATTCATCATTACACCAAAATAATAGCATTGCATGCTCCTGCATAACACGCCCTTGCATAACAGGCTTTGCATAACATGCATTAACATCCCATGCACCATGCATTTGCATCTGCTAACATGTGCAGGTACACATTACCAGAAAAAGTTTAAGAAGAGTCCTGCTATTCCAGAGGAGACTCCCTAAAACAGTGTAATGGCTTTGATCACCGGAAGGTTCCTGAAGAAAAGACTTGCGGCCAGAGCAGGCACCCTAGATCAGTGCAATGGCACTGACCGCCAATCAGAGAAAGCTGAAGAAAAGTCGCGCTGCTTCGAGCAGGCTCGGATCGGTCGCGAAGCATCGATGGATGAAGAAGATCAACAGGATTTACGAATCCCTTCAGGACCCACGTGTCCTTCGGGACCAATCGTCCCTTCGGATCCGTCGTTATCGAGCACCGAGCAATTCATCGGACCCTAGAGTCCTTCAGTTTAGTTCAAATCAACAGTCCAAACAGCGACTTTGAACTCGACCTTCATTTCGCCAAGTCATCACTGAGCATGAAGGATCGGCCCCTCAGACCTCGTGTCCTTCATTTTGCCAAGTCGTCACTGAGCATGACGGATCGGCCCCTCAGACTTCGTGTCCTTCAGACTAGCTGTGTAAGTATAAAACATAGCGTAAGTCCATCAAGGTCAAATGTATCAGTCCCACAACTTGATATTGAACCTCAGGCCGCTCGAACAGGCCACCTTCAGAGCCCAGGTGCTCCTTCAGAGCCACAAAGTGCTCCTTCAGAACCCAAGTGTTCCTTCAGAGCCACAAGCGCTCATTCTTTACCGCATTCTTTATCACTTTCTTTATTTCCTGCCAGTGTCGGCCTACCAGAGGTCGATACCATCTTTACTGCTTTATTTCTTGTTCTTGCCGCCTGAGGGTTGGCACCAATCTATTTCCTGTTTTTGTTGGCTTACTGAGGGTTGACACTTCATTCATTACAGTCATTTCGAGCTGGCATCCATTTCACCCAAAAAGAAAAAGCTAGAAGATAAAAAAGGAAAAAGAAAATTCGAGTTTTTCCCAAAGTAGACAAAATCGGTATAATTTCTGAATTCTTTATCTCTATTTTGCCTCGGAATATGTCTCGGCCAATTCATATTCATTGTTAAAATCTAGATAAAGAGGGGCAGCTGTCATACCCCAATTTTGTCCGGCTTAGGTCAAAACCCTAATTTTCCCCAAAAACAAATAAATAGAAGAGAAAAGAGCATCACACATTGCATTTAGGGTTCTAAAAGTCATTTCAAAGCTTCTAAAATCATTTTTGGAGTTGGAATGCACTTTTTGGACAAACTAGGGTTTTTCAGTGCAAAAGGGTATTTTAGTCATTTCGCGAATAAGGGACAATTCCTCAAGACAAGCCATTCGACATGCATTTCAAGGTATTAGAGGTCATTCCTAGGGTGAAAAGTCATTTTTGAAGTGAAAATGTGTTTTTGGCAAAGAACTAGGGTTTTTAGGGTGAAAGGGCATTTTGGTCATTTCACAATAAAAACGGTTTTTCGTCCCAAATCACTGAGCAATCATCAGTGAATTATTTGAGGAAGATTTGTGCTTACTTGTGATTTTTTTTACTTGCGCATAAATATTAAACCTTTTGGCATAAAAATCAAGTTTTTGAATAAAAGGGTAAAATGGTCATTTCCTTTGAGGTGGGGTTATCAAATCAATTTTGGGATTGGTGAGATCATAAAATTCAGAGCTCAATCATTGAATCATGGGACATGGCCCAAAATGACATGAATTTAGAAGAATTATCTTGAAAGGAATAATCAATATTCCTTTGAATTTTGAAAGGTCAAGTGTAGTACAATAGTACAAGTTGCAATTCCACTCACTCCCTCTCCTTAGCTGCGCACATATCAGCACATATCCCTTCAATTTTGATTTATTTTATTGGTTGCAAATTGTGTTTAAATCATGGCCTTCCATTCAAGTTTTAAGTACAATCTTCACCTTTCATTTGAATTAAAATGGCACTTGTGTAATAAGCTTCATGGAAAAATACAATTTTGTAAATGAACTTATCCTTCACCACCCTCCTTATGCTGTGCACTCAGCCCTCTCTCTCCTCACTTTGTGCTTTTTAATTGTCCTTAATCCATGTGACATTGCATCTTGACCATTGGCTCAAAATTAAAATGCAATCCTAGAGCACAATTGAAATCAAAATGTCCCATATACCCTTAATTTTGCATCTCATATAAAACCCAAAATAAGAGACCATTAAGGAGGGCTCTCTCTCATTTTACCCTAGCACACTATACCCTCCTCCCCTCTCTCTCTCAAGGCCGAAACCTCTCCTCCCCTTCCCCACCCAATTTCTTCAAAAATCAAACACTAAAACTTGATAATCCTTCATCTATTCCATAAATACCCTTCTAAGCTTCCATAATCATCCAAGTTTCATTAAAAATCCACCAAGAAAATAAGATTTGCATGAGGGTCTAGCTTGTTGGAGGTGTTCTTCAAGTGTTCTTGCTCCTATTTTGCATTCTTCTTCTTTTTCTAGTAGGATCTAGAGGTAAGCCTAATATCTTTTGCATTTTCTTTAGGTTTTAGCATGTAGATCTTTCTTCTACTCCTCTTTCCTCTTTCCTCTCCCAAAGAGGCTTAGAGGGCTCATTTCAAACATTATGACAAGGACATTGGGAGCCTTGGGTGTTTGAGATAAGTCCTTGGCCTTGATGGGGGTGTTCTTGTGTTTTAACCATGTGGTTTGCATTTTCATACTCATTTCCCCATTTTTTTTTATTAAATAAACCATCATTTTTAAAAATAAAGAGCTTTCACATATCATATGTTTCGTGTTAATCTTGCATCTTCTTGTTCATAGCATGGTGTGTAAATTGATTTTGGTTTGATTTTGAGACATAAAGGCCTTGGTGTTAAGTACTAGAAACCTAGGGTTTTGTTTTTTTTTTCCTTTGGTTTGTGTGAATAAAAAGCATGATTTGCTTGATTAGTGTCTTGTAACATGGCATGATAATTTAGGGTTTAATCTTGTGTCTTGTTCTATGTGTTGATTGTGCATTTTGGTATTGAAATAATTTATTAACCTAAGCATATATAGTTTCGGCCTTAGAGGCTTTGTTGTGCTCATCTTTGTGCTTAAAATGTGTTGTTTGATCTTGTGTAGATGAGTGTAATTGTGTCAATGTGCTTTTTAACTTTTAGCCACTCATTTACTTTTTACCTTACCACTCACTAACTTTTTAACTTCATCAAACATTTTACCATTTTCATTTTTCCCATTTCACTTAATTTTTACCACAACATTTTTACCATTTCATTAATTATTTACTTGCACCATTTCTTTAATCTATTACTTCATTCCACTTAACATTTTTACCAATTCACCTCATAAAACATGTTTTTACCTCTTTGCATTCATAAACCTTCACCAAAGTATTTTCATTTCACTTCATTTCATTCTTACTATCTCATTAAGCATTTACTCTTATCATTTCATTAAGCATTTTTATTTTTACCGCTTCATTAAACTTTTTATATCATCTCATTTAACTTTTACACTTTGCATTTCATTTTATTTGCATCACTTATGTGACACATTCTTATGTTTGCACATTAATCCTTGCATGCTTCCATATACTCACATGTTCATACATTCATACATGCTTAGGCCTATTGCATTCTCTTACCCTATTACATGCTCATGCATTCATTAATTACATGTTTAGCATTCATTCACATGTTCATGCATACTTAAATGTTCATACCTTGCACAATAACTATGCTCATGCATTCATAGTCTTGTAGGCTCAATCATTCATTCATGCATAGTCTTGTATGCCTATTCATTCATGCATCCTTATATAATCATTCACTCACATTCTTGTATGCTCATGATTTGCATACTTGCCTAATCATGCACACTTGCCTAATCATGCACATCATTGCTTGCATGTTCACTCACCAACCTAAATTGTTCTATGCCTATAATTAATGGTATCTCTTTTGTTCATGATGCCATTTAAATGTCTTGACTTAATTGTGTGCAATTCATTCCTCATGCATGTGCTCTTATATGAAGACGTAAGCCTACTACTTGTGTAGCATAGAGTCATTAAGACAAATGCACCTCTCTCACACACACACACAATTATTTTAAGAACTTTGTCTTGCATCTTTGATAATTGAATCCCTTAATTGTATTGGCATGCTTAATCTTGGTTGATGACATGTTCATGATTGCTTAATCGTTGAAGTATGAGTCTTGTTCATTCATTTGCATTTGGCTATGGATTTAGAATTGATTTGAAATGTTCTACTTCTTTTCTAAAACTCATTTCCTAGATTCATTTTTAAAAACCCTTTTATTTTCAAAACAAGAATAAAATAAATTGTCATTGATGACCAATCGCGCCGTTGCCGTTTAGGTTGTTAATGATGATTTTGTTTTCAAAAGGAGTTAGTAGTGAGGCCATTCTAACCGTTGTTGTTCGGTCTTCGCAAAAGCTCAATCCTATTTTCGAAAACTTATCTATTCCTCAAAAATAAATCAATTGTCATTAATGATCAATCGCGTCGTTGCCGTTTAGATTATTAATGGTGATTTTCTTATCCCCGGCGAGTTAGTAGTGGGACCATTCTAACCGTTGTTGTTCTGTCTCCATAAACACTCCCGTCTTTGCGAAAACATTTTCTTTCCCATTGAATAAAACCAATTGTCATTGATAACCAAACGCGCCGTTGCCGTTTAGGTCATTAATGACGATTTTATTTTCAAAGGAGTTAGTAGTGAGGCCATTCTAACCGTTGTTGTTCGGTCGCCACAAACGCTCACCCAATTGCAAAAAACTCTTAAGCCGTTTTCAGACGCAAAACCGAGAACTACGTAGCTTTGATCCCTCATTCCAGTGAGGGTACGTAGGACCGGGTTCATGTCCCGTCAAGCACCCTTTCAAAAAATCTTTGTTTTGTTCCGCTTTTTTCAAAGATACCAAAAATATTCTTTTTCCCCCGTTTTTAATAAAACAATTTCTCAAATGAAATAAAAAGAAAAGAAAAGAAGTAGAACAAATTGCTTTCAACTCAAACTTTTGTCTAAACCACACATCAAGTTAATGGTTCCCTTTCGGTAGAAAGGACGCGTGGGGTGCTAATACCTTCCCCATGCGTAACCGACCCCCGAACCTACATTTCTGCGTTTACAAAAGACCATCCGCTTTTCCAAAAAAAGGTTTTTTTCAATGTTTTCCTAAATAAATATTTGTGGCGGCTCTACTATTTTCCACGTTGTCAAACGAGAAGTCCAAACCGGATTTTTCGGGGCGCAACAGCCGGGTTGCCATGGAAAATGATAGGATCAGCTACCAACAGAATAGATAGGATCCTTCTATCTCAAGACCAATTGAAATTGTGGAATGTTAAAACCTAGTGGATCGGTACAAGAAACATCTCGGATAGTTTGGTTGATGTCTTCAAAATTCGGATGGTTGGAGCATAAGGATTGAAAAGAATTTGTCAAAAAAATGTGACACTCATTAAAGGTTGAGGGTTGGATGGCCTACATAGTTAAGGAGCAGTTGAAGGTGTGGAATAACACTATAAGAATATTCGAATTTACCGGAGTCCAAAAATGTCACCTTTTCGATGGTTTTTTTTCGCCGCTAAAACACTCGTGGGTAGTTGTTCCTGGCGGCCTTGTCGTCAGTAACTATCGACGGTTTTGAGCAAATGCAGAATACCGACGACGACCAAAACCACCACGAGTAAAGCAAAAAAAAATTACATCTCGTGAAACAAATCTCAGAATGTAAATTTCTTTTTGCGAATTTTAAGCCCCGTTCGGGGTGGTTTTCTGTTTTGAAATTTTCAAAAACCAAAACCAGTTTCTGTTTTGAGTTTTAAAATTTTCAAAAACCAATTTTCATTTAAGAAATTTTTTAAAATCAAAATCACTTTCAAACATAAAGATAAAAATTCATCATAAGCTTATTTTAATCAAACCAATATATAACATTAAATTTGAAAAAATTAAAATATTACAACTATATATTCTATTTATTATTGGCGGTGGTCGGCGTGGTAGTTGATGGTGGTCGGTGTGGTGGTTGACGGTGGCCAGTGTGGTGGTTAGTGGTGATGGTTCACGGTGGTCGGAGTGGTGTTGGTGGTGGTCAATGTGGTGGTTGACGGTGGTTGGAGTGGTGGTGGTTGGCGATGGTGGGAGTTGTAGTTGGTGGTGGTCAGTGTGGTGGTTGATGGTGGTCGGAGTGATGGTCGACGGTGGTCGGAGTGGTTGTTGGCAGTGGTTGAAGTGATGGTCGGCGGTGGTCGGAGTGGTGGTCGGCAGTGGTCAGTGGTGGTTGGCGGTGGTCGGAGTGGTAGTTGATGGTGGTTGACGGTGTCCATAGTGGTGGTCGGTGGTGATGGTTGCCGATGGTCGGAGTGGTGTTGGTGGTGGTCAAAGTGGTGGTTGACGGTGGTCAGAGTGGTGGTTGATGGTGGTCAAAGTGGTGGTTGACGGTAGTCGGAGTGGTGGTTGGCGGTGGTCGGAGTGGTAGTTGGTGGTGGTCAGTTTGGTGGTTGATGGTGGTCAGTGTGGTGGTTGACGGTGGCCGGAGTGGTGTTGGTGGTGGTCAAAGTGGTGGTTGACGGTGGACGGAGTGGTGGTTGGTCGGTGGTATTTGGCGTGGTCGGAGTAGTAGTTGGTGGTGGTCAGATATATTGATGATTAGAGGTGGATGAAACAAAAACAGAAACAAAAATTATAAAATCTATTTTTGTGGTTTTGAGTTTTGATGGAAAACTGTTTGAAATTAAGGAAAAAACCAACTCAGCTCCATTTTACACGAACATGTTTTAGTTTTAAAAATGACTTTCAAAACCAAAAACTCAGAACCACCCCGAGCGGGCCCTTAAAATTTAATATTTAATTTAATAAGAAATAATTTCTAAAATGTTATATTTTGATTTATATAATTTATTAAATGATTAGATTTATTTAATTTATATAACAAATGAAAAAATGAGAGAATAAAAAAGAAGAAATGAAATGAAGTAGTGTATGAGAATGAAGGAGGGTATGAGAAAAATGATATGGGAGAGAATGAGAAGGAAGGAAGGAATGAGAATTATGAAGTAAGAAGGAATAAGAATGAAGTAGTGAGAAGGAATGAGAAGGAAGAAGAAAGATAAGAAAGGGGAAAATGTAGGAGAGAGATAATATTGAGAAATTTATGGAGATTGGAGAGTATGAGAAAGAAGAAGAACGATAATATAGGGAAAAATGTAGGAGAGATTGAGAAGGCAAAAATAGAAGGTAATGTAAAATAGATGAATTTGTTTGATTCACTTGTATCTAAAGGGAGGAATTGTGGTTCACTATCTTTGAGAATTGAGATGCGTACACAAACATAAACTTTTGGAAGGAGGCGCAAGATACGAAAAATCTACTTGCTCAAAAGGCAAAGTCCAGATGGATTCAAGAAGGGGATGGTCTTGGAAACCAGATGGATTCAAGAAGAGGCTTGTTAGGAGAGCTGAAAATGGGCATGCCCACCAACTAGTTGGTATTGCAAACTCTTTAGGACCAATTGTTACACCGGTACCAGTATCAAACTTGTGAGGAACGCTCTCTGGCTCCCACAAGGCTATTTTATTGGCCAACTAGGCGAAAATGGAATGATACACCGATGCACCTAGCACTTTGACTTTGGACGACCCGGTGATACTCTATTCCTATGGAGTGGAAAAAGTGATCCTCAACCATATCATAATCCCCCTTATATAGTAAATGAGAGAAAAGAGCATAGGCTTCACACTATAACTACTCCTAACTACCTAACTGCCTAACTACTTATTAATTAACAAGAAACTAATTACATAAAATGTAATAACAACTAAAACAGAATTCAAGAGTCTTTATTCTTTTTTCCTCCTAGAATAGACTTGAAGGGGTCTAACAATACCTTGCAGATAGTTTCGGGTGAAGTCTGGTTGGCATGGAATTTTGCTTATGAGGCCTGATTTTGTGTATGTCTTGTTCATCCATCCTAATCTGGTGGTATCCAGCTCGGAGATCAATCTTAGAGAAATAGGCTGCTCCATCAAGTTCATCTAGCAGTTCATCAATGACTGGAATGGGGAATTTGTCCGGTATGGTGGCCTTATTCAGGGCTCTATAGTCTATGCAGAAACGCCAACTCCCATCCTTTTTTTTGACTAATATAACCGGGCTAGAGTAAGGGCTATTGCTAGGTCTAATAATCCCAGATGTTAGCATTTCCTCTACTTGTTTTTCAATCTCATTGTTAATGCATCATCACCATGATGCTACCGAGGTCGGAATCACTTAGCCGAGCTCGATCACGTTCAATCCGAGGAGAAGCAAGAACGAGGCGAGTAGAAACGCAAGAACGAAAACGAAAGCGCGCGTAACAGGAAAAACAATATTATTGAAAAACCGGTTATTTCGGTTTTCAGAGAGGGAATTATATATCCCTTTGCTATACAGAGAAATGGACTAAAAAATGCCCCTAGGCGAGCTGAATACAATTGAGTCCTAAGCTAATCGAGATGTGAAATTACCACTATTACAACACCATCCCTTAATTTCACAAATCAAGACTAAAAATTACAGTAAAATGAAACTCCAGAGTTGCCGATAACAACGAATCGAACATAGTTGAGATCTCAGCACCTCGGACATTAACTTCGACGCTGTCGAAGACTTTAACACCTCGGAAATCGAAAGCTTTACCAACTCGGCAATCAACAGCTATAACACCTCGGCAATCAGTCGAACGCAGCAACGCCTAGATCATTCCTCAGCTTCACAAACTACTCGGCCTTCAACGCTTTAGTGAATATGTCTGCTACTTGCGTTTGGGTGCTGCAGTAGCAGACTTCAAGTACCTTCTTCTCAACCTGTTCACGCAGGAAATGGAATTTGGTTTCTATGTGCTTCCTTCTCCCATGTGAAACTGGGTTCTTGGCAAGCATTATTGTCGACTTGTTATCAATCATGAGTTTAATTGGCTCCTTACTCTCAAGCTTCAGTTCGGTCATGACTGATTTAAGCCAAATAGCTTGGCATGCAGCAGTAGCACCTGCTATGTATTCTGCTTCGCAGGAAGACAATGCAACCACTGGTTGCTTCCTCGAGCACCATGAGATTGGTGCTCCAAAACACATGAAGATGTAGCCTGTAGTACTCCTTCTGTCCACCTTATCCCCACACCAATCCGAGTCGGAATACCCAAGCAATTTGCAGGAGTTCTGATCTGGTTTAGCTGGAAATAGCAGACCATACTTCAAAGTTCCCTTCAGGTATCTTAGGATTCTAGTAGTTGCCGAGTAGTGTATCATTCTCGGCTTCTCCATAAACTTGCTAACAACACCAGTAGCATAGCATATATCCGGTCTACTATTGCACAAGTACCTCAACGAACCAACCAATTGCTTAAACAAGGTCGGATCTACACATTCTTCATCAACATCAGTCGTCAGATTCTGATTTACCTCGGCTGGTGTTAAGACAGGCTTGCAATCAAACATTTCAAACCTCTTCAACACTTCTATTGCATATTTCTTCTGATGTAACACTATTCCTTTAGGAGTGTAAAGGAATTCCATTCCCAGGAAGTACACAACTCTCCCTAGGTCACTCATTTCAAACTCGGCCATCAGCTTTTCTTTCACAGTATTCACCTCGGTTTCACAGTCGCCGGTTAACAGTATGTCATCTACGTAGAGGCAAACTAGGATCATTTTACCTCGGCTAGATGTTTTCACATATATTCCATATTCCACACTACACTTCTTAAAACCACGGTTTCCAAAGAAAGCGTCTATTTTCTTATTCCAAGCTCTTGGAGCTTGCTTAAGGCCATATAGAGCCTTGTTCAGCTTAAACACCATTTGCTCTTTCCCTTTTATCTCGAAGCAAGGTGGTTGTGTCACATACACCTCTTCCTCTAGTGCACCATTCAAAAATGCCGACTTAACATCTAGATGCAGTATAGTCCATCCCCTACTACATGCTAGAGCTATCACTAATCTTATTGTCTCATGTCTAGCTACAGGCGCAAACACCTCCTTGTAATCTAGACCTTCCTTCTGCAGGAATCCACGAGCCACAAGCCGAGCTTTGAGTCTTGCCACTGATCCATCAGGCTTCAATTTCACTTTGAAGACCCACTTCACACTTATCGGTTTCTTGTTTGGAGGTAGCACAGTTAACTCCCAGGTTTTATTCCTTTCAATTGCATTCAATTCTTCAATCATTGCAGCCTTCCACACCTTATCTTTCACTGCTTCTGTATGACTAAGTGGCTCAGTATCAGCTACTAGTGCAAATTGCAGTAAATCACCATCATTGTCTATCAAATCGTCTGCAATTAGCTCATAATCAGTGAGCCGAGGTGGTAAATTTCTCTGTCTCTGTGGCCTGCCCTGTGCTGGAACTTCATCATCAGACTCAGAGTCGTCGGAATCATTCCCTTGTTGCTCAATTTCATGCAGGCCAGGTACCTCTCCCTGTACTGGTACTTCACTATGATCTTCTTCAAGTATTGCACTGTCAATGTCAATCGATGTTACTCCATTTGAATTCCAATTCCACCTTTCTTGTTCTTTTACAATCACATCTCTACTAACTTCAACTTTGTTGGTTGTAGGACAATACAATTTGTAGCCACCTGTTGAATGATATCCTACAAATATCATTGGAGTACTCTTGTCATCTAACTTCCTTCTCCTAGCATCCGGTATATGCTTGTAGCATAGAGCACCAAATACCTTTAAGTGACTTATATCAGGTTTCTCACCACTCCACATCTCCAAAGGCACCTTATTCTTCAACCTCCTTGTCGGACATCGATTCAAGATGTATATCACAGCGAGTTGCCACAGCCTCACCCCATAGAGTATTTGGTAGTTGCATCTGTTTAAGCATGCATCTTACCATATCAAGTATCATCCTATTCCTCCTCTCAGCTACTCCATTGTGTTGGGGTGTATAGGGTGGCGTGACCTCATGTTCTATGCCCTGCTCGTCACAAAACCTTTTGAACTCGGTGGAGCTGTACTCTCCACCACCATCACTCCTTAATACTTTCACCTTGCAGCCACTCTGTTTTTCTGCATATGCCTTGAACCTTTTAAACTGATCAAAGACTTCACTTTTCTATTTAATCAAGTAAACCCAGATCATTCTTGTAAACTCATCAATGAAAGTCACAAAATATTTGTTTCCTCCCAAAGATGGAACCTAAAAAGGTCCACACACATCGGAATGTACCACACCCAAGGCAAGTGTTGCTCTTGGAGGTAATTCTGATGCAAAGGGTAATCTGGATTGTTTACTCTTCATGCACACTTCACAAGCTACACTACTAGCAGTTACCTTTGGAATGCCGAGCACAAGCCCTTTGGATTGTAATTGACTCAAGCTCGCATAATTGAGATGACCATACCTCTTGTGCCACAATGCACTCTCATCCTCAGCCTTTGTAACACTAAAGCACTGAGATTCACCAGCTTCAATCTTCACTTTGAAGGTTCTGTTCTTCTCAAGTGGAGACTTGAAGATCATTTTCTTATTTTTATCAAACAGGGTCATCACATTATCCTCCATATTCACTGTGAATACCCCTTTTCTAGCTTGTCGACCAATAATCAAGATGTTGTTTTTCCCCTGGTACATACCACACATCCTCAATCAACACCTTTGAGCCATCACTCATTTGTACCAGAATGTCACCCATACCTTCTGCTGTCAAGTACTCACCATCAGCACATCTGATCTTTGTTCTCTTACTGCCATCGAAATTGATCAACCACCTTTTATTTCCAGTCAAATGATTTGAGCAGCCTGTGTCGAGGTACCACATGTCTGTAATCACCCCTTCCTCATTTGTTGTCACTATCAAGATCACGGGTTCCTCATCAGAATCACCTTGTGCTATGTTAGCTTCTTCTTTCTTATTATCTTTATTGGACCAGCACTCATCGGCAAAGTGTCCATACTTATCACAATTAAAGCATTGAACACGTTTCTTATCAAATTCACCCTTCTTTCTATGAAAATTCTTACTGGTTTTTCCACTAGCATTTGATGATTCACCCTTATTGCTATTGTCACTACTAACTTTCTTGTTCTTTTCTAGCCAGGCCTGTTTCTTTGCCTTCCAATTAGAGTCATTGCCATTCTTTCCTTTCTTGACTAAATGAACTCTAAGTGCCTGCTCGGTTTCTTTCTCTACAGTTCTAGAATCTACCAACAATTCATGTGCTTCTAAACTACCTTGTAGTGTATCAGTTTTCATTGTGCTAGTGTCCTTAGATTGCTCTATAGCTACTCTAAGGTGATCAAATTTAGCAGTTAAAGAACGAAGTACCTTCTCAACTATCATTTGTTCAGTCACTGCTTCACCACAAGTCTTCATCTTGTTCGTTATTTCCATGACTTTCACCACGTAATCAGCAACCTTCTCTCCTTCTTTCATGTTCAGGTTCTCGTAAGTCTTTCTGAGTGATTGAAGCTTCACTTTTTTCACTGTGTCATCTCCACCATAGCAACGTACCAATATGTCCCACGCAGCCTTTGCAGTTTTAGCTTCTGCAATCTTTTCAAACACCTTCTCATTTACACACTAATGAATGTAGAAGAGTGCCTTTTGATCCCTCTTTCTTGTATCTCGTTGCGCATTCCGTTGAGCCTCCGTAGCCTCTTCCCCCACCGGTGTGTAGCCATCATCCACTAATTCACACACGTCTTGCGCACCGAACAAGACTCTTATTTGGATCGACCATCGATTCCAATTGCTTCCATCGAACACCGGTAATTTGGTGTTCAAGCCACCGTTTCCTCCACCGTTCATCTTCTCCGATTTCTGTGATTTTCACTCAACCTCACTTCCACTTGTGTTTCCCTAACCCAAAGAATCAGAAATCTTGATTCTTTTCGATTTCGTTTTTCAATTCGAGGTGAACCGAAAACGAAGATCGTATGCACACACACCTCACCAAAGAACCACTTCACTCGTGTTTCCCAGGACCCTCTTTAAAACGCAGCTCTAGATACCATGTTAATGCATCATCACCATGATGCTACCGAGGTCGGAATCACTTAGCCGAGCTCAATCACGTTCAATCCGAGGAGAAGCAAGAACGAGGCGAGTAGAAACGCAAGAACGAAAACGAAAGCGCGCGTAACAGGAAAAACAATATTATTGAAAAACCGGTTATTTCGGTTTTCAGAGAGGGAATTATATATCCCTTTGCTATACAGAGCAAAGGACTAAAAAATGCCCCTAGGCGAGCTGAATACAATTGAGTCCTAAGCTAACCGAGATGTGAAATTACCACTATTACAACAAAACCATCAGTGGTTAAGTCATGAGCAACTGTGCTCTTTATCTGGACAATGTAATTGGCCCTTGGCCTAATCTTTGTTTTCATCTAATGAATACATTTCCGTCAAAAAAAAAAAAAGAGATGGTAACACAAAGTTTTTCCACAACACTATCAAATATAGACAGAGGCGTAACTAGTTGGTATCACTGAAAGTAGGAGACTAGTGTCTTGGCAGATTGGAAGAAATTAAGGAGGAGGTGATAATGAATCAATTCATAAGGCAATTCCAAGAAAATAAATTCAATAGAACCAAATTGGATGGTATTGAGTTTAAAAACTCAATACCATCCACTCTCTTTAGAAGAATCAAGAAGTTGTGAGGATTATAGGCGTTCGCATACTCGATGGTTTCAATTTCAAATTCATTAAGTCATCTTTGAGTGTAATCAAAGAGGAGGTTCTCGACCTTGTTAGTCGGGTTTCACACTAATGCTTGTCTCCCAAGGGCATTCACCTCTTCATTTGTTGCATCGATTGGTAATATAGCAACCCCTTAAGCCCCAAATGACTATAAACCCATCTCTTTAAGTGGTTGTATTTATAAAATCATCACCACTTTCCTTTCCCAAAGGAAGATTTTGGATGGGTGCTTGTTATTAATGAGATAATTAATTTGGCAAAAAGAGGAAGGATATGTGCTTAATGTTACAAGTAGATTTTGAGAAGGCGTATGACTCGATTAGTTGGCAATATCTTGACTATATGTTTGGGCGAGAATGGGTTACAATGACAAATGGAAGAAATGGACGAAGGCATGTATATTTACAAGCTCGGTCTCGGTGCTTATAAACAAGAGCCCCCTGAGTCTTCTCATTCGGAAGGGTCTTAGCCTCTTAGGCAAGGTGATCACTTGTCCCTTTCCTCTTTTCTCATTGTCGTCGAGGTCTCACGGGCTTGGTTAGTAAGGCAAAAGATTTGGGTCTTCTACTGAGTTATGACAAAAAGCATTACATGTCTCTCTCGATTGCTCCAGGTTAACAGACGACACTATCATCATATGCAATAATTCTTGGGAGAAATTATGGTGTCTTAAGTCAATTCTGCGACTCTTTGAATTGGTGTCGGGGTTGAGACTCAACTTCCATATAAGTTGCTTGATGGCACTCAACGTGGAGGCGGAAATTTTTGCGGCGTGCCTCTCCCTTCTTTTTCTATAGTGTTGGCAAAGCATCCCATTTAAGTTCCTTGGGGTCTTGGTAGGTGTGAATCTGAGAGTGTCGTCCCCTTGAAACACGATTGTCGTGACCGGGGTCTCGACGCGGACGGCTCAAAAATAGATTATTTGAGGAGTCGCCACCCAATTTATTAGTAAGTAAAATTGAGAAAAACCTAATTTGAAGTTAGTTGGTGCGTAAACTAGGTTGGATTCGAGAGTCGGTTATATGCGAAGGAAGGGGTGAAAACTAGTTTCACCGCACGCACCCTATCACATCTGTCCTAAGACAGTTACCCTAAATTTGATTTGTGCAACGATTACTAAGCCGTTTAATTATTTTATTTACCCTAAAATAATATTTATAAAAATAGTAGAAAAATAATCAATTATTTACAAGGAAATGAAATAGGGACTAATTTGGAAAATTTAAGTTTTGACTTTGACAGGAGACCCCGCGCCTACGTACTCTCTGGTGCTATGAGAGACTCAAAAGTCACGTAGTTCTTCCTGAAAATTTGTTTGTTGGTTGATTTTAATTTTGAAGGGGTTTAAGATCTAAGTCGTACGACTCGAGTCTCTTAAACCTGGATCGACAAGATGTACATCTCGGTCAATCCCATATTTTTTTTGGTATTTGAAAATAGGTGCTACCTAATAATAAACAGATTAGGGGTTTTGGAAAATGTGTCATTTGGTTTTAATTTTAAGGTGGTTTAGGACCAAGTTGTACAACTCGGGTCTCTTAAACCGGTGTTGCAGATTTGATAAGACGTACGTCTCGACCAAATCCTAATTATATTATTATTATTTTTTGGAAAGGCTAAGTAACAATAAATAAATACGATAATGATTAATGCGACAAAATTGAGAAAAATAATGATAGAAATTTGAGGTGCAATAGTAAAAGAGGTGTAAGTAGTTATAGGGGATTAGATTATTAAAGAGAGGAGTACAAATAATGGGCCCAATTAGCGTTTTTTTTGTTTGGGGCGCTGTCAAAAAAAAATGGGCCAGGGGTGTGCGAGGTAACAGAGGGGGTGTGATTGGTAAGTGGGCTTAAAGAAATAACATGAATCAGAGAAATGATGGAAGTATATAACCTTATACTTAGGGTTTTTGAAACCCGTTTATTCCTCCCTTATCTTTCGCCGTTTTTGGCTCCTGGGAAGAGAAATGTGCAGCTTCCATGGTAAAGAGAGAGAGAGTCTGATCCATATAGTGAGAGAAAGAGAACGAAAAAAAGGATAAAACGAAAACAAGGCAAGGAGGTAGCGATCGGTGGGGCGCTGCCAGAGGCGATAGGCTAGCCGGAGAAGACGAGGTCTACGGCGGCACTCTCGCCGGCGATGCTAGGAACTTCCAAGTCTGTTTTTTTTCGGCTTTCTCGCTCATTCCCTCCTCTGATCTGTTACTGGCTCGATTTGTTGGTTGTTGGTTCGTTTCGAGGGAATGGGTCGCGAATGGTGGGATGGGAGGTTCCCGTTGGAGGGGTTTCGGTTTTGGGAGTTTTATGGTGGAGGTGGCTGGGTTTTAGTGATCGGTGGTTGGGGGACGGTTGGTGAGAGAGAGATGACCGAAGATGGTGTAAGGATTAGGTGACGGTGGTGGCTGGGATTTTCGACTGGGTGTGGTGGTAGGGGTGGCCGTTTTGGGTGGTTTCTGGTGGTGGTTATGGTGTGTGGGGAGTAGAGGAGGTTGTCCTTTACATTTTTCTGATTTGGCTCTTCTTCTCTATACCTTTCTTTGATTTCAGATCTGTCTGTTTGGATGATTAGGTTTCAGTGTGAAACCTAATTTTTTTTTTTTGATGATTTTTTTCTGAAAATCGGCTCCACTTTAACTGTTGCTTGACTGTTGATTTATACTTCATTTTTAGGTTTAGACATTAATTTGGTTTGACTGACTTTGACCGGGCCTTGATCGTATTTGATTTGGAGCCGTGGACTAGGCCCATCAAAGAACTTGGAGCACTTTGGAGCACCCTAATTTCTATTTGTTATGTTATTTTCGGATTTGTTTTATTTTATTTTTTTGGATGACTGTAAAATAACATTGTAACACAATTAATTAAAACTATTTATCTTATTTTATTTTTGTAATTTTCTGGATGATTTTTATTATTTATTTTTTGTTTAACTGAAAATAGTGAAAATAACGAAAAAGTGACAAATGCGAGCAAAACGACAGATTTAACACTAAAATTCGAAAATACATCAAAAACGATTATTTTTGTGATTTTTCGGAAAAAAGTTAAAAACACCGAAAAAAATTGAGTGTTCACAACGATGATTAATGCTATGAAGAAGATGCTATAAACTTGGAAGAGCCACCAACTCTATAGGAGCTAGGGTCACTTTAATCAATTCGGGTCTTATCTAGCTTACCCTACAGTACTTCTCATTTTACAAGGCACCTAAGAAAATGTTGAAGGAATTGGTGAAAATTCAAAGAAACTTTCTATGGAAAGGAAATGAGGACCCATACAATATTTGTTGGATAAAATGGTCCAAGATGTGTGCATGACAAATGACAAGGGAGGATGGTCTTAAAAAATCGGAACATTTTTAACATCTCATTATAGGGCGAATGTTGGTGGAGGATGTTACAAGATAAACACAGTCTTTGGTCTGAGCTTCTGCACCGGTTGAACATTAAATAACCCACTACCAATACTCATCAACTTCATAATGTTTCAAGTCAAAATCCAACAGAATGCTTCCTTGGTTTCAAAAAATCTAAATAGTAAAATTTTTCAACCAAAAAACAATTGTCAACAACACTGAATTACTTGTGTTGTCATAATCGCAACTAGAATCGCCACACATCACATTGTAGTAGGACTAGTTGAATGTAGGGCACTTATGTAGCTACTCAAACTCATTTTGATGCAATTAATATAAAATTATTGGGGCATACATGTAATTTCTTATACTCCACACCTATCAGACTCAATATCTTCTTCACATCGTTTGTACGATTCAACAAAGTTTTACCTTCAAGAAGCATGTCTTTCAATAATTCAAGCAATTCAAAGCTCTTATTAGTCCACACATTTATGGCCTTCGGATTGAACAATCTTTAAACCGCCGACAATCGTGTGAATTATGTGCATCCCAAATAGAGGCTCTTCTTTGTCTCTGCACAAAGTATCATACATGTGTGCTCTCATAAAAGATTCATGTCCAATGTCATGGATCATGCACTATCTTCATTGATTTTCTGTCTTTGAAACAGACTTGGAATGTCTATTAATTCATAATCCCAAGTCCATGTTGTATAACCATTGCATATTTTCTCAGCAACAAGATACTCGTGTATTACATCAACTGGGTGTGAGCTCTGATTCACACAAATAACACAAGGGCAAGAAAAGTTCCCACCACTTTTAGGAATCTTTGCTTCAGTAAAATTTAGAAATTCTCCACTCCATTCTCATACTCATACTCATCAATCAAAAGATTATTTTGCATCCAACTAGATTCATGACTACTCTCCAAAATAATAGACTAACGAACGTATCGTTAATATTTTGGTGAGCAAAAAGTCATACATTTTCTAAGCCCACTGGAGAAGGGACTTTTCCTCATCAATAGTAAGTCCTTAAATCACATATATGTTATACTTGGCCAAATTTTGATAGCAGTTCCCATTAGTCCCCAAATTCACAACTCGAACATGGTATCATCCACCACTGCCAATCATACACTAAAGATAATAGGAAACGGCGAACCGAAATATTGTCAAGTCTAAAATATAAGACTCAAATTAAAGAAAAAGTTTCTTCCCATGTCCCACTTAAAGAAAAAAACTTGACCAAAAAAAAAATTAAAGAAAAAGTTTCTTCCCATGTCCCACTTAAACAATTCAAGTTTCAATATAACTACGGTACTAATTCTCGATACTCACGCTTCATTATATTCCCTCCGGTCTCTTTTATAAACAAAAATGCTGATTAAGAAAGTTAGTGCAATTAATTGTCTAGTTTTCATACAAAAAGTTAACCAAATTTACTAGATTAACCCTTTTAATATATTTAATGAAAAGAACATTTTATTTCTTTATTGTCAACCACTCAATTAAATGGGGGTATAGATGGAATAATAGCATTAAATATAGTAAAAGTAGTTAACTTTTGCTTATAAAAGAGACCAAAAATCTAACCATGTTTTTTTGCTTATAAAAGAGACCGGAGGGAGTATTAATTTTCAAATGGAAACCTAAGACTTAACTTAAAGTATACAAAAAAAATATAGGACAAGTAGAGCAACAGATTTCAAAGAAATATAGGAGTCACATGCATAGATAAAGAAATATGTGAGTACAAGAAATATGTAACATACAAATACAAAAAATATTGAAATTCATAAAATGTCTCTACAAATTAAATGCTTCAAAGTATTATAATAATAATAATAATAATAATAATAATAATAATAATAATAATAATAATAATAATAAACTATTGAATGCATTATTGTCATTTATTGGATATCCTTGCGCAAAGGGAAATTTAATTCCTACTTGTATTATAATGGCTTGTTGACCATATTTATTGATTGGGTGGGAGCTAGACTTTAGTTCTAGGTGATCAGTATCTGAATTGGTGTTCCTTGGGCTTGTTTTGGAATTAGGAGGTCAACTTGTTGGCAGATATTTTCTCCACCTCCCCTCCTATTCACCATACACCTCATGTATCCTAAGAAAATACAAAAATAACCCTAACATTCTAAAATAATTCCCCCTAACATTCTTTTTTCTTCTTCCCCTCCATCTCCTACACACTCTCCCCTAAACCCCACACCTCTCCACTCCAAACCCTAATCTCCTCACTACATCACTGACCTTCTACCCATTGCCAACCAGAGTAATTCTTAGGTTTTTCTTTATAAGCAAAAGTTATATTAAAGGAGATGCAAACAGGAACCCCAACCGGTACATTTATAAGGGGCCCCATTAAAACACAAAACAATAAATTCTTAGGTGGTCACAATTATTTAATCGCACTATTTAGTCACACACACAAAACAACAATAAATGCATTTGGAAAAACACAAAATTGTTTCTTTATGAGTGCATTTAATGTTGTTTTGTGTGTGTGACCAAATAGTGTGACTAAATAATTGTGACCATCTAAGAATTACTCTGCCAACCATAATAAATTATTATCTCTACCAACAATCCTTCTTTTATCTCTCTATGAAACTGTGTGTATATGTTCTTTCTTTTTTTTAGGTTCGCGCTTGGTTGGATACTATAGTATCAAACTGGTTCGGCACATTACCAATCTACCTTAAAAAATATGTAAAAAGGTGTTTATGTGAGTCAATATCCACGGTGTTATGGTGCCGAACCAAATCGGTGCTATGACACCAGACGTGTATTTGAATATAGGTACGGTGTCATAATACTGACCTGTCCGGTACCATACTATTGTACCTTATCAGATTGTGCAAAAACTGTTTTTAACATTTGTTTTCTATTTTTGCAAAGACTTAGGTCTATAAAATGGAAGAAAATGGTACAACCTGAGGAGGAGATGACGTCCCAGACGACACATTTGTGGACCATACTAGTGTGTTCAAACTGAATAGGTACATATTAAGTCTAACTTTATTTTAGTAACTAACTGACTGTTATTTTTTTAGTAACTCATGACTCTTGTCTTTTTAGTAACTAACTAAATGTTAATTTCTTTTCCAGTCATTTGCTACTCATGATGAGCTGTTGGCATGGGTACGTTATGTCAAGAAGTCTCTTGGGATGGTGATTGTGATATCTAGATCCGACAATGGACGAAGGCCAGGGAAAGAATAATGCATGTTAATGTGTGAAAAAGCTGGAAAGTACAAGTACGCTGATTTAGATCCTACCGAGACTAGAAAATGTTGCTGCAAGTTTAGGTTGAAAGGACAAATTTATTAATAAGCTTGGAGGAGTATATTGAGGGTTATGTTGGTATATCTAAAACATAATATTGTTAATTTAATATTTAGGTCTAAACAGAAACAACTGTTGAACAATCTGGTTTAGCACTTTCAGATTGGTATGACATCAGTGCCGAATATGATCGGTAGTTTGTTCTGTACTGCTCAATTTTAGTCCACACATTCCTTTTAATACGCTACGTACTTTAGTACCAGACAAGTTCAGTGGTTTAGCAATATCAAATTGGTACGGTATCTTAGTATCAAACATGTTTGGTAGTTTGTTCCTTACTGCTCAATTTCAGTATACGCATTCCTTTTAATACGCTTGGTACTTCAGTACCGGACAAGTTCTGTAACAAGGTATCGCACCCCAGTTTTCCTTAGTTCGGTACCAAAGCGATGTACTAGTTCGGTTTGAAAGTATTGTACCAAGCAAAAACTCAAAGTGAGTGGGTTTCCATGCGCGCTCCATGTGAGAGTAATTTTGGAATATTTTAGGTTTGGAGATGTGTGGTGAGTAGGAGGGGATGCGGAGGAAATAGGGGCCCAACTTGTTATGAACTTTTATGAAGTACTCTAAGTGCTCTCTTATTAATGTAATTTTACTATTATATCGTAATCACTCTCCAATTGTGGTTTTAAGTGGTTGAACCATGACCCGGAGGGCTCACCGGTTCAATGTCCGATTCGATTTTCAAAACATTGATCACACCTCTATAGAAAAAAAAAACCATACAAAAATAAATTGTGCTATTTGCTAATTGCTACTATTGTAATTTCAATCACACCTCTATAGAATCATTCAAGCTATATGAGTTTATGATTTTCAAATAATTACAGAAATTCTCAATGTTAACATAGATTTTATGAGCTTTCTTTTGTTGATGGCCGGGAAAACATATTAAATTGCATGAACATGATAAACTAAACCAACTAAATAGTGTCATGAATTTAATCTGTCTTTCCTTTTATAGATAGTTGTGGCAACGTGGAATATCGCTAGGCTCGCCCTCGTGAGCTTCAATCACTTCAATAGTCTCTCTTCCCTTCTTACATGGAGGTTGTCCATTTTGAAGAAGTTTCCTACTCTGACCCATTTCATCTGAACCAACAAAATAAAGAATACTTATATATATGAATATAATGCATTAATTAATTTCTCCTTAGATATGTAAAAAAAAGAACAAAATTAAACAAGAATATACCTGCATAAAGTTCAGAAGCACCAGCAATGTTGGCAGAAAAACTTAAAACACAAAGAAAGATAACCACCCAAATAAGAGAACAACACCTCTTAGAATTCATAGCTCTACTGCCTTTCACAAACGTTTCAAGTCAGGCTTATATATATATATATATATATATATATATATAATCCAGAAACGGTACTTCACTACGTACTTTTGTTGTTTGCTTTGCAAGCATATATTTATTTAATTAAATTTCGGTTTACTGTCTATCTTCTGTCATTGATGGATATTGGATATATCCATCAATAGTACAGAAGATATATATCATATATGAGTTGAGATTGGGTGCATGACCAGGTGTAAAGAGTCCTTAAACATTTAAGAACACTTTATAGAATACAAAACAAATCAATTCAAATTGAAATATCTCGTAAAGTAGAACAAATGTATAAAATTTCATAAAACCTTAGAACTATTTGATATTTAATTGCATCATTTTAAAAATTTGAGAAATGGGGAAAACAAATTAAAATGACTCTTATTCTTATATGATACGTTTAATATACAGGATAATGGCATTTAAGAAATGGTGTGAATTGCTAGCACTAGTGCAGAAAAGACATTTAGCATCGGTTATTTTGCACATTTAGCATCGATTATCTGTCGATGCCAATTCGACCGATACTAAATGTCTGACATTTAGCATCGGATTTTCAAAAAACCGATGCTAAATGACGTTTTTTTGGTGTTTTTATGTCTTGAAAACATACTATTAGCATCGGTTATTTAAATAACCGATGCTAATTAGAGGTCAATCTTGGTGACTTTTAGCAACGGTCATCTTTAATAACCGATGCTAAAAGTCCATCTTGATGACTTTTAGCAACGGTCATCCTTAATAACCGATGCTAAAGGTCCATTTTTGATGACTTTTAGCAACGGTCATCATACATAACTGATGTTAAAGGTCCATTTTTGGTTACTTTTAGCAACGGTCATCTTACATAACCGATGCTAAATTCCTTGTTTTTTTTTATATTTTTAATTCGCACCAGTAAACTTATTTATTTATTAGAACTTGTTATACCAATCATTTCAGACAGCAACGCATTATATATCAAAATACTTCGAACAACATTAAAATTAGTATCTTACATTTACAAACTAAAAGAGCAACAATGTTTTGTTCAAAATGTGATCATATCCACCATAACACACTTTAGTCCTAGTTTACCAAATTCAGAATATAATATTGCTCAGTATGAAGCTTCAAGAAAATAAAATATAATGTAAAACTAGTCAGAATATAGTGTATCATGTTGCTCTGTATGAAGCTTCAAGTAGAATTCCGCCCAAAATTGGCGAATCTCAGTAAGTTCATCTTGATGCTTGTGGGTTTTCAAATACCTACAAGTTTCAAATTAGTTACCGATTAGAATCGACAATATCATCTAGTAGAGCAGCAAAAAGAGTATAATTAATTGAAATTATTCTGGCAGAAATGCAAACACATTTTTGTATCAGTTAACTCTATAAAAGGATGGATTTACCAATGTACATTTTATCAAATGAGAGAAGCTTAGTACAATCATCCATACTACCAGTAAATGAATGGGTGACTCCAGCAGTGAACCTACATATAAATAGAAACGGCCGGTTAGCCCATTTCACATCTCAAAGTGATTATGCCATAAAAAGTAAGCAATAAAAAAATGCAATTTCATGTTAATATGTTATATTTATACTACGGATGCCTATATTAGGGCCTTAGAAGAAATAGGATAGAAATAACATCAAGGCAATTTATTTCTTATTAATATGTGGTGTCAAGGCCTCAAGGTAATTGTTATATCCCGCCGAATGATAGATTAAGAGTATGAAAAGAACCACAAGTATCTTCAAACAAACCAGCTGTATGCAATTTGTTCTGATGGATCTTGAACATTTTCTCTCTATTTTTTCATCAGTTCTTGAACTTTAAAGCAGGAACAAACATCGTAGAAAGGGTGGTAACAATACTTTCTCACCCGTAGAATTAAGTTCATTTCGCAAAATAAATAGAACGATAAGCTAAACAAGAGGCACATGAAAGCAGCATTATTTGAATATGGACAATTTCAAAACAGTGAAATCCAGCATACCTGTCCTTATTTTTCTCAACTATTTCACAGAAATCGGCAGCCGCTGCTTGCATGTGCAAAAACATAGGCAATCTTGTGATGTGTGCCAATTCAAATTGCTTCTCAAGATACCTTGTATTCCACAGAAAAAAAAAGGATTCATTAATGGTTTTAATAAATTATGACAAAGAGAGAGAAAAAGAACTAAAGTGACACATATGTAGCAACAGATACACTATGACTTCATCGCATACTTCTTTTGAATCTCCGCAGGGCAGAAATGAAGCCAGTCATAGTCCAATCCACATTCTCCAACTGCAACCACTACGCGAGCGTACAAGGTTTATCAGCGTTTTTTTGGGCATTGGTAGCGTTTTAAAACGCTAGAGAAGCTGGCGCTACTAATGCGTACACCCCATTAGTAGCGTTTTAAGAAACGCTAGCCATTTACCCAGCGTGTTTTAGACATACGTAGCGTTTTATATAAAACGCTAGCCATTGACCCAGCGCCTTTTTACAATTCCTAGCGTTTTACGTCAGAAACGCTAGGGATCCCATAGCTCATTTTACTACCATTCCTAGCGTTTTAAATAAAAGCGCTAGGGATCCCATAGCTCCTTTTTACTACCATTCCTAGCGTTTTAAATTAAAACGCTAGGGATACTATAGCCCTTTTACTACCATACCTAGCGTTTTATAAAAAAACGCTAGGGATGCTATAGCACCTTTTTACTAGCATTCCTAGCGTTTTATATAAAACGCTAGGATGCTATAGCATTCCTAGCGTTTTATATAAAACGCTAGGAATGCTAGTAAAAGGTGCTATAGCATCCCTAGCGCGTTTTTATATAAAACGCTAGGGATGCTTATAGCATTCCTAGCGTTTTATATAAAACGCTAGGGATGCTATAGCACCTTTATTAGCATTCCTAGCGTTTTTCAGAAAAACGCTAGGGATCCTCTAGCTCCTCTTTACAATTCCTAGCGTTTTAACTTTAAAACGCTAGGTATTGAATGAATTTTTTAACTTCATTTCTAGCATTTTCACTCTAAAACGCTACCTATTGACTGAATTTTTTTAAATATTTTTTTATTTTGGTTTGTTCTCCATTTTAATTACAACCTATAAATTCATTCCCTTTTCAACAAATTCAGAAAATACATTCCAATCCAATATATCATTCAAACAAAATTCGATCAACAAAATTCATCAAATAATATTTCCAATCCAATATATATCATTCTAAGAA
The DNA here is from genome assembly GCA_020916435.1 of Oxytropis ochrocephala. Classification (NCBI taxonomy): domain Eukaryota; kingdom Viridiplantae; phylum Streptophyta; class Magnoliopsida; order Fabales; family Fabaceae; genus Oxytropis; species Oxytropis ochrocephala. The sequence continues at coordinate 64,182,793 of CM037094.1, read as the reverse complement.
GTACTTACAACATAATATAAATCCAATATATACAACATAAATAATAACTAAACTATTATGAATCTCAAAACTTGCTACAAAAAGCTAGAAACATAATGGCACCACTCCCCCCTACACTGTAAGTTGTTCAAATAGTAGTAATTGGATTTTTTTGAAGTCGGGAAAATCTTGAAAAAAAATGAAATAAAATTAGAATTAAAATGTTTATTAAATGTGAGTAAGTATTATAATATCAATATAAAAATAAATCTAAGTAGTTACCTTGGTTGGGATTGCTACTTTGTCATGAGTGATAATCTCTTTCATATACCTCATAACATAGTACCCACAATCATTGCTATTTGGTTGTTTAGGACACTACAAAGCAAAAGATTATAACTTAATTGTCACATTTTTATGACCAAAAATCAATTAAAATTATAAGAATGATTCTTAAAAGCTTACGATTATGGGTAGCCATCTTGTTTTACTCGTAGATAATCCCAAGTATTCTTTCAAAGCAATCGTAACGTCATACATATATATATATAACGTTAAGTTGAACAAAATACATATATTAAATTATACAAATTAAAATGAGAGGGTTACACATACACACCTCTCAACCGATTCTCTGAAGTCTTCGTGAGACGTTGTAATGGCCTTGAAGTGAATCCGGATAATAGACAACATTTTGCTTAGGGTTTATTGCAAAGAGTACCCAATGTTGCTGCAAGTAAATGAAGAACGAATGAGTACACATTAATTTACACTATAATACAATCCTCAAAATAATTAAACAAGTGATTGAAGACTAAATTTCTCACCCATTATTGAGTGGTGCCAAAAATAAAGAGTCGCCCTTCAAATGCTTGGCTTCCATGAAGCGTGAATGGATATAACTTTGTACTTCACTCTTTATAGCCAGAAATGCTCCTCTGTGTTACCTTTATGAAACACAACTATACAAGCCGGACACAAGAAGAAATACTTACGTGTCCGTTGAGAAGGACCAGTAAGACGATTGTACAAAAACCTATAAATAATATATATACAACTTTCAGATCCTCATATATATACTCTAATATATACTCTAATATAAACAACTATTGTGTACAAATAATTTAATACATATCTCGGTATACTCGATATCGATTGGCGGTGGCCCAATCCATCTCAACTATAGCTTTCATATCCTCGATGTTGATCATTACCAACTGTTCCAGGCCCACAATGTTATCGGGCGGTAAAAAAATTTGGTCGTCCTGGTTCATTTTTTGAATGTGGACCTTTAGAGAATCGATGTAGTTCGGAATTCATCATTGGGAAATTGACCAACATGTTGGACCTATTTGTATAGAAGATGGTCGGGAGAGTTTGGTAGTGGAAGGGAAGGTTGGGACACTTTCATGGAAGGGAAGGTCGGGACACATGGGGTACCTAGTATATATTAAAAAATGATTAATTAGCTAGTTAGTTAACACACATTATAGTCATTTAATTATTAACAAAAATATTGTCACTTACAACGACAAGTTGTTCAGGCCATGCCACAAAAGTACTAAGTGCTTGATCCACAGTAAATATATCCGCATTAGCAATTGGAACAGGCAATGGTGCAGACCCCTCTATTGAATAGTCTACCCTAACTCTCAAATGGTTTTCAGGCATGGCCTGATTGTGCAGTGTGGCACTCAATTGGTTACATATCAAACCCACTGCAACCTTTCGATGTGGGTTTGCAATATATAGCTCACATTCACAATTATCCTAAATCAATTATAAAGAAAAATAAATATACATGATAATTTTATCAAATACATATGTACAAAAAACAGGTCGAGTTTTGTTAAATACCTGTGTTGAAGGGATGGTGCAGCTATCTCGGGCGCTATGGGGGGGTGCAGCAGGCTCAATAGGTTCAGCAGGGGGTGGTGCAGCAGGGGATGGTGCACCAATCCTTTGTGCCAAGAGCTGCTTAAACATTTGTCTCTCTTCCATTAGCACAAAGAACATTCTTGGATAGCTCGTCATACTTTTCCGCCATGACTTTACAATCCCCGCACCCCTTGCTTTGGCTCTTCTTTGGCCCAAACACGCTTGTTCGGAGGAATCCCATATCCATAACCTCTAATCCGACCTGTCTCTCTTCCCTTCCCAAGGCACGAGCAAGGACATCTTGGTGACCATCACAATCTGTTAAATCTCCTTGTGATACAGATTGTGATATGCTTTCTTCGATGCACAAACATAAATAACGGATAAAATTAATAAACAAGTGTCAAGTGAAATTTAATCGACAATATAAAAATATGTCCACGTGTCAAAAAAATCGAGTAACGGATAAAAATAATAAACAAGTGTCAAAGAAATTTAATCGAGAATAAAAATATGTCCACGTGTCAAAAAAATCGAGTAACGGATAAAAATAATAAACAAGTGTCAAAGAAATTTAATCGACAATAAAAAATATGTCCACGTGTCAAAAAAATCGAGTAACGGATAGAAATAATAAACAAGTGTCAACGAAATTTAATCGACAATAAAAATATGTTCACGTGTCAAAAAAATCGAGTAACGGATAGAAATAATAAACAAGTGTCAACGAAATTTAATCGACAATAAAAATATGTTCACGTGTCAAAAAAATCGAGTAACGGATTAAAAAATATAGTCGGACACAAATTCCAACTTGCAATTTTTTCATGAATTTTGGAATACTTACAATTTTGTCCTTGACCTCCTTAGTTTTCGGATCCACAATCTCCCCATCCTTGTTTTGTCGGCCTCTAACTGCACAATCGCATTGCGATCAAGGATTCTTGAGTTGGATCTTTCCCCTCTTCCAAGAACTATTTAAGTTTAATAATTGTTAATCAACTGTAAATTAAAAGATTCATTAAATCATAATAAATTAAACTAATTGTGTCTTACCAATCTTTCTTCGAGAATTTGATATCCACTAGAACCTCCTCTATAAGGGTACTCGGGATTAGAAGCTCTTTCTTTATTCGCTTTGCTCTTTTCTATTTAAAAGATAAGTATACATTAATGAATGATATCTACTTGTGAAATATATATATAAGTTAAATAATTAATATACTAACCAGAAATCCGGATCAGAAAGTGCGTATATCTACAAATTTGGTCCATTCCTCCTTAGTTATAATTTCGGCATACTGATCTTTGGAGGCTCTGTCCCGATGGTCCCATCGGGACGTTTGTATACTTTTTCCCCACATCGCCTCGTAAGCCCTATGCAACCTTCCCGCTTCCTTGAGATTCAATCTCTTCGGGACTCATCGACATCAAAGTGTTTCTAGTTATACATAAAAATGGATTAAATAAATATAACTAAAAATCACTAAATAAGATTATTAAAGAGGTCTAAAATTATATACCGTATTAAGTCCCAAAAATCATCTTTCAGTTTAGGCAAAACTCGATTATCTTTCTCATTCCAACTTTTAATTGAAATTGGAAAGATTTGCTTCACCTTAGTACCAATAAAGCTAATTAAATTTGTGCCGTTGTCTCCAATTGGCAAACCTTTAACACTCCATCGGACCTTAAATAATTAAATCATTAAATAATTAGATAACTTGGAAAGGTAGAGAACAACATTAATAATTAGTAATTAACTTACCTTATATTTCTCGTGTCCTTTACTTATCCGATTGACGATATTCTTTTTCGATGTAATTCCTCGGAGTGAACTTCTTTGTGTTTCTATCACCCCCATCACCACCACGACTACTATCGTGATCACTATGTGATGCCATCGACTTGCAATCACCCAAATGAATAAGACTCGGTGAGTTTTAGCTTTCTAATTGTTTAGAACCAACAAACACTTAACAAAATATAGAAGAAGCCATGCACAAAGTAATGATCAAAGCCATGCACTAAGTAACCTAGAGTAAACATACATAGAGTAAACCTAGAGTAACCTAGAAGCCATGTACGGACTAGTATCAAGAGTTCATCTTTTGTTCAAAATGCCAATAACAGAACATTGTTATAACTAACATGCACTAAGTAACCTAGAGTAAACCTAGAGTAAGAGTAACCTAGAAGCCATGTATGCAGACTAGTATCAAGAGTTCATCTTTTGTTCAAAATGCCAATAATGTAACATTGTTATAACTAACATGCACTAAGTAACCTAGAGTAAACTTAGAGTAAGAGTAACCTAGAAGCCATGTACAGACTAGTATCAAATCTTTTGTTCAAAATGCCAATAACAGAACATTGTTATAACTAACATGCAAGCAAAGTGGCAATCTATGTACAATACAATCGGAGAAAAAGAAAATCCATACCGAGAAATGTGCGTGGAGATGAACGAAATGGGTAACGAGGTTGTGCGTGGAGATGAACGAAATGGGTAACGGGTTGTGCGTGGAGATGAACGAAATGTGCAAGCGGTGATGAACGAAGATGAACGAAGAGTGTACGATGAACGAAGATGAACGAAGATGAGTTCCGGGTTGTTCGTGGAGAAAAGTTAGGTAGATGAGTTTCGGGTTGTACGTGAGTGTGTGAGGGAGATGAGAGGCGCGCTTGTAAAAATTTTAATAGCATTCCTAGCGTTTTTACATAAAACGCTAGGGATCAACTAGCGCGTGTTTACCCATTCCTAGCGTTTTTCAGAAAACGCTAGGAATGCTAGTAAAAAGGTGCTATAGCATTCCTAGCGTTTCAGAAAAAGCGCTAGGGATGCTATAGCACTTTTACTAGCATTCCTAGCGTTTTATGTAAAACGCTAGGGATGCTATAGCACCTTTACTAGCATTCCTAGTTTTTATGTAAAACGCCAGGATCAACTAGCGGCGTGTTTACCATTCCTAGCGTTTCAGAAAACGCTAGGAATGCTAGTAAAAAGGTGCTATAGCATTCCTAGCGTTTTCAGAAAAACGCTAGGGATGCTATAGCACCTTTACTAGCATTCCTAGCGTTTTATGTAAAACGCTAGGGATGCTATAGCACCTTTTATTAGCATTCCTAGCGTTTTTCAGAAACGCTAGGGATCCTCTAGCTCCTCTTTACAATTCCTAGCGTTTTAACTTTAAAACGCTAGGTATTGAATGAATTTTTAACTTCATTTCTAGCGTTTTCACTCTAAAACGCTACCTATTGATTGATTTTTTTAATTATTTTTTTATTTTTGTTTATTCTCCTTTTAATTACAACCTATTAATTCATTCCCTTCCAAAGAAAATTCATCAAATATCATTCCAACAAAATTCAGCCAATATCATTACAATCCAATATATAGATACACACAAAATTCAACCTATTAATAGATATTTTTGTTTACAAATCATACAACATCATAAGTAACTTACATTATAAAACTCAAAAGTAGCTACAAATTAAAGCTATACCATATATAACATAAATGACTACTGTCTTGACCACTAGATCTCATGATCACTAAGTGATGCCATCGACCGCAATATAACATAATCCATGTTATTGTTAAATTTACAAAAACAATATAATAATTATCTATTAATAAAAATAACGAGAAATCATTAAGTCTATATTACCTTTTCCTTTTCCTAGATAAAATTTTGTTTGCAATTCGCGTCTTGGTATTTTTTTAAGCGAATAAAAATTCCATCATTATGATCTTTTCTAAAATATACAACATCCTCTATAGAAGTATTTTCCCTATTATTGGTTACGATGTTCAAGAACGGGTCGCCCTCAACACCAACATCATCGGGTGCTTCATCATCATCGTTGTTATACACAAATTTTTTGTCGATCAATAGAACAATAGACCAATTGATATTAATCGGATCGGTGACATAAAACACTTGTTGAGCTTGCGATGCTAAAATAAAAGGTTCATCTTTATATCCTAACTTGTTGAAATTCACTCGCATGAACCCTAATTCATCAATCAGTAAACCAAGATTATTGTCAACCCATTCACATTTGAACACGAGCTCTGAAACATATTGTAATCCAACTCCCATATGTGTTCAATGAAGCCAAAGTAAGACATATTCGCATATATGGGATTTCTATCTTTGTACTTTGGATGCATGCATAGAATGAGCTACAAGAGTCACCCCACTATTTTGCATTTTACTCTCGATCATCTTGTTCTTTTGTATAGAAAGTGCACTCGTTCATTAGATAGCTGTTGTAAGAGAAGACATGTATATTTGGACCTTTTGCTAACCATCTCAATCTTTTTGAAATCAAGTAGGATTCAAACACACTCACCATCAATGTGATGTTTTAGCCACACTATGAAACTCCTATTGTGTTCTTTTGCTAACCAAACTTGCTTCTTTCAGGGAATTGACTCTTAAGAATCTCCTTGTGCTTGGCAACATATGAATCAACCTCACTATCATTGTGAAGAACGCGTACAAGTGTGCTTGCTCTAGTTCTTTCCTTGATACCATCACTAATTTATTTCCGTCATCCCTTTACTAATCCTTCCCGCATGACGAGACCTGGCGGTCCACGGAATATTCAAGACTAGATAGATAGCCCGTGCAAAACTCAATAGCCTCTTCAACTATGTAGCGCTCAACAATACAACCCTCGTGTCGTGATCGATTTTTCACATATCCTTTTAATATCTTCATGTAACGCTCAAACGGATACATCCATCTCATGTAACATGGGCCACACAATTGTGTCTCTCTAAACGGATGAACTATTAGATGAATCATTATGTCAAAAAGGAAGGTGGGAAATACATCTCAAGCTCACACAAAGTGATGATAATTTCTCTTTGCAATGTTGGCAACTTTCCAGGTCAATCACTCTACTACAAATCGCCTTAAAGAATAAACAAAGTTTGGTTAAGGTCCGACGCACTTTCTTAGGCAAAATGGATCGTATACCAATGGGTAGCAAATTCTCCATGAGAACATGACAATCGTGGGACTTTAGAGACTTTAACTTGAGGTCTTTAATCGATACAAGAGTCGCCACATTTGAAGAGTATCCTCTGGAACTTTAACTCCATGAAGAAACTCACAAAAGACAGTCTTCTCCTTTCTAGATAGAGTATGAGTGCACGGAGGTAGATATGTACGTGTACCCTTCTTTACACAGGACCCAATTCAGGTCTCAAACCCATACTAACCAAATCCAACCTTGAGTTGATGGTATCTTTAGTCTTACCCGGCATATTGAGTAAGGTACCAATGACACTTTCAAGACATTCTTTTCAACATGCATCACATCAATGAAATGCCTTACATATAATGACTTCCAAAGATGGCAACTCAAAGAAAATCGACTTTTCTTCCACCCCGTTTGGCAATCTCTCTCCCGCAAAAGGCTTCCCAAATTTAATGTTCAAATCTTCCACCTTTTCAAATACTTGTTCGCCCACAAAGGCGGGGAGCTCTACGTGTTCTGTATTCCCATCAAATGCCTTTCTCCACAATCGATAGTGATGAGTTGATGGCAAAAATCTACGATGACCAAGATAGATATTCTTCTTACCATGTTCCAACCACATCCAAACTGTGTTATCTTCACATATAGGGCATGCACACCGCCCTTTGTTATCTGCACCCAAATAGATTGCCGTATGCGGGAAAGTCGTTAATTGTGCCAAAGATCATAGCCCTCGTGGTGAAACTTTCTTCTCTGAACCCATCATACACCTCTACCCGAGTCTCCCACATTTGCTTCAAGTCTTCAATTAAAGGAGCCAAGTATACATCAATATCATTTCTGGTTGTTTGGGCGAGTAAATTAACAAAGACAAAGATCATATATTTGCGTTTCATGCAAAGCCCACGACAGAAGTTATAAATCGCCAAAATCACGGGCCATGTATTGTGGGAGCTACTCGATACCGTATGGTTAAATCCATCGCCAGACAATGCAAGGCGTGAGGTTTCTCGGGTCATCCCCGAAATTAGGATACTCAATATTGATTTTTTCCATTGCGGAGAATCTGTAGGGTGTCGTAGCATACCATCTTTAATCCTTTCATCCTCATGCCATGTCAAGTGTTTTGCATCTTACGAACTACGATACATGCGCCTAAATCGAGGAATTATAGGAAAATACCACAACACCTTTTGTGGAGCGGACTCTTTCTTCTTATCTGCATGGTGCATTACATTTAGGACACGACTTTAACAACGCATGTTCATTCCGAAATAAAATGCAATCATTCGGACAAGCGTGTATCTTCTCATAGTTCAAGCCAATAGACCCCAACATTTGCTTTGCATCATACGTCCGAGAAGGAAGCACATTATCATTCGGCAACATTTCTTTCAGAAGTGCGAGTAAATCGGTAAAGCTCTTATCCGTCCATCCGTGGCAAGTTTTCAAGTTATACAACTTGATCACAACCAATAATTTTGTGAATTCAGTACAACCCGCATACAATGGTGTCTCTCTGCATCGCTTATCAACTTCTCAAACATTTCGGGACAATCATTAAGATCCTCTTCAACCACCTTTGCCATCTCTTCAAATTCGTTCGCATCAAATGAATGTGTTCGGTGTCAAGCGGTGGCGCATATCTCTTACTAATATCATTCATATTTGAAGATTCACCTTTTTCTCACCGTGCATTATCCAACAAGTGTAACTTTGATCAATTCCATTCGCCTTTAAATGTCGTGCCAACTCCTCTGCGATGAATCGATTTTACATAACAACACCTTAAACAAGGACATTTCATACCACTAGAAGTCCTAAACGTTCAACAAAGACAAATTTCACAAAATAATCCACTCGGTAATATACTCCTTGGGCAGACGATTATCGGACATCCAATTTCTATCCATAATTTCCAAATTATATTTATAATAAAATCGAGAAGAGAACTTTAACATATGACCCATCAAGCAATTCGAATATAATGAAGAATCAATTCATATAAAAAAACAAACAAAAATTCCTCTTTTAAAATTTTTTCAAATCCACTCCTTATTTTCCCAAGCTATATCTATATCATATTATAGTCTTCCAAATAATTAATTTATGTTTAACAAGAAGAGGCTAGTGGTAAAAAAAAAAAGAAGAAGAGTCTAGTGTGCACAAGTGACAAAACTAATATATTTCTAAACTAGAACCCATAATTAATATCTAACAAGAAACAGAGCAAGGAACAAAAAACTCACCAATGTTGTCTGAGTGAGAGAGATGATGTTCACTGAGAGAGATGATTTTCGTTGAGAGAGATGATGTTAATTTGAGTTAGGGTGTTAGGGTTTTTCCGTTTCGGGTGAGTGATTTTGCGTTTCTGGGTGAGAGTGTTAATGAGAAAGGAAGTAGCTCAATGGGAAACAAAAAAATATTATTTAACCATACCTAGCGTTTTCTAAAAACGCTAGGGATCTATCTAGCGTGTTTTCTAAATACCTAGCGTTTTGAATAAAAGCGCTAGGATCCATCTAGAGTGTTTACTAAATACCTAGCGTTTTATAAAAAACGCTAGGGATCTATCTAGCGTGTTTTCTAATTGGCTAGCGTTTTGAAAACAAGCGCTAGGGATCTGTCTAGAGTGTTTTCTAAATAGCTAGCGCTTTATAAAAAACGCTAGGGATCTATCTAGCGTGTTTTCTAATTGGCTAGCGTTTTGAATAAAAGCGCTAGGGATCTGTCTAGCGTGTTTTCTAATTTGCTAGCGTTTTAAGTAAAAGCGCTAGGGATCTGTCTAGCGTGTTACCTAATTGGTAGCGTTTTAAAGTAAAACGCTACTAATGGTGTAGCGTGTTATTAAAATGGGTAGCGTTTTTTTATAAACGCTACTAAAGGTGGCGATCTCTTTTTACAATTCTGGCGTAGTGAACCACCTAGCATATGAAAAACGGATGAAGAAGAACGAAACAAATATTTCTAACTGGTTACTTGGACAGTAGTTTTTAAACTAGAACACAAGTTCTGCAACTATATGAGATAGATAACAACATACATAGAGAGACGAGTAGTGACAACATTTAAAAGTGAATAAATCAATTAAGAATTCAAGCTCCAAAACTATGAAGATCTGACATATCTATCTAAAATTTAAAATATGTTTAGCAGTTATCTTACTTATGCTAAAGTGTAAGAATACCTTTCCTTTCTGGATTCCCTCTTTAGCTAATGACAAAAGAGCCTGAAAATGGTTTTCTGGATCTCCACTCTCTTCAAATTCCTAAATCAACACACTAAATCACAATTACAAACAATTTAATTTCCATCTAAACTAAACCACAAATTTGTGAATAAACTAAGGAAGAAAACCAACCTTGCAACGCGTTGGATGCACACCAACAAATCTGAGAAAAAAGTCTTCCTATAATCAATCAATCAAAAAATAATCAAAATTACTAAATAAAAAAAAAAAAAAAAATTTTGCACTTGAAAGTCATTGAAACATGACAAACAAACCATCTGTTTCTACAATTGCAAGTGCTTCCCTTGATTCCTCGAGGATCCCACGATTACTGCCACACAAAATTGCAATAATTTACTTAATTATATAAATTAATGATTAAAGCACAATTAAGAATTGTAATTAGTACGATGATTCGATGAACGCCACGTATCAAGCTCGTTCAAAAGCGGTTGAAATATCTCGCTCACGTGACATTGCTTGCCGTTGTAGATTCCCTTAAACATGCCATCCGCACTTTTTATTTAAGACACTACAAATGAATTAGTATATAGGCGCTTTTTTTCATCCATGGGCAGCGCTTTTGAGCGCCGCAACGTGAGCGTGTGTTGGTATTCCACTCCAACAATGGGCGCGCTTCCTAAAAAGCGCCACCCATTGCCCAAACACGTCCTCAAATAGGCGGTGCTTCCTAAAAAAGCGCCCATTGCCCAAACACGTCCTCAAATAGGCGGCGCTTCCTAAAAAGCGCTGCCCATTGCCCAAACACGTCCTCAAATAGCGGCGCTTCCTAAAAAAAGCGCGCCCATTGCCCAAAACTTGCCCCCATATAGGCAAAGAGACTTCCTTAAAAAGCGCGCCCATTGTTTAATTTTTTTTTTTAATATTTTTTGATTTTTGTGTATTTTCCATTTTATATTTGCAACAACAAAATTAAATCATACATCCAAAATATTTTTAATAGTGATATCTATGAATTTGTTTTATTTAAACTGAATTAAATCATACATCATAAAAAATTAAATTATACATCCAAAATACATCCAAAAAATTAAATCATACACTACGCCAGATTTGTCAAAAAAGAGCGCTCCTATAAGCAGCGTTTTAAGTAAAAACGCCACGCATAGCCAAAACAGCTAACCCATACCCAGCGCTTTTTTTAAAAATGTCGCTCATCGCTTTAAAGCACTAGCCATACCCGCCGCTTTTTAAAAACGCTGGGTATGGCTTCACACGTTCTCCCAATACTCAGCGCTTTTTAAAAAACGCTGGGTATGACTTCACGCGTTCTCCTAATACCCAGTGTTTTTTAAAAAACGCTGGGTATTGGGTCACACGTTCTCTCAATACCCAGCGTTTTTTAAAAAACGCTGAGTTTCATTTCACTCTTTTTCTCTCTCACTGACCTTCATCTTCCCCCCTCTTACTCCTCCGTACGTCTTCCCCCTCTCCCTCTCTTCCCCACTCTTCGTCTTCCCCCTCTTCGTCTTCCCCCTCCGTCGCCGCCGTCAACTCCTCCACTTCCTCCTCTCCCTCTCTTCGTCTTCTTTTAACACTCAAACAACCCTTATCTCTTAGATCTACTTTTTTCTCCACCCCCAATTTCAGAGGCTTGACCGTGAAGAAGGACGGTTTGGATCGCGGAGGAATGGTAGTAGAGGTGGTTCTACGTTGGGGAAGCGAAGGGGTGGTGATGATTTGAGAAAGGGAAAACCTAATGTGAATGTTAAAAGGAAATTTCAGTTGAGTAGTGATGATGATGAGGTTGTTGGAGGTGGAAAGTTTATCTGGAATATCAAATCTTAAATTGGAAGATACCAAAAGTGAAACCCCAAAGCGACGTGGAAGAGGAAAATTCTTTTATGACAAAGATAAACTTTATAGTGATATGGTACTTGAGGGTTCTACGATCGATGTTGAGGAGGAAGGAAGTCACTTTGTGGTTCAAAAGATAAAAGAGATATACAAAGCGTAAGTAAACCTTGTTAATTTTCCATTTTTACGTAAAAGCTAGTTATATGTTTATGTTTATTTTGTACACAGTTCCTATTTGGTATCACAAGTTATTTTGCATATGGAAGGGTTTATGTTTTGGCATGTTGATTATGAGTGTTTTTAATACGGAAGATCAAATTTTTGTTTTCAAAGTGTTCATATGCATTTGAGAGGGTAACTGCTCGTGTTAGGTTTTTGTGCACATAATATTGCGTTAAGAACACTTCGATTATAATTAGTATTTTTATTCATTTCAATAAAATACGGGACCGGGCCACGTCCTTGTGTTGGTGACTTTGCACCAACTACTACAACAACAGACACTGGAGAAGCTTTTTGAGAACTTCAAAAATAGTGAATTTGTGATTATTTGGGTCAATGATACTGATTGCACTTGCAAGTGTTCCGAACTCCACGCTAATGGTAATCACAAAGTTACCCAACTTTAACATTGTTCTTATTATGTAATATTATGATTTTTTTTCATGCATCAATGTTTATTTGTTTATGTATCATGATGATGAATTATGGTTTGCATGCCATTAAATTTATACTTTTGGACATGATATATTGGATGATTGCTCTTTGTATCTATGAAAGCTAGTAGGGTCCTGCTCTATGGATCTTCCACTTCAGTTCTCTCTTGAACAACATCTTCGTCTAAATCTAAAGCTTGTAGTGTAAACTACTTTGTAGATGGTTTGCTTTATATTTTTATCAGTCTGACTGTGAACATGGAAGTCAAAGATTTGGTACTGATGATTCTATGTCATCGTTAGGAGGAGAAGGTGTTTAAGAACTCTCCTGGCCTTTGCATATTGGAAAACAGAGGATCGGAGGCGGGGCATGTGAATGGTCCTTTAAGGTAGCCCGCAGATTGCCACACCTCATGCTCATGAGAATGTATCAGACGAAGACGATTTATTAGGGTGGCATGGGTAGCTGGTTTTGTGTAACTATAGTATGCAAAAGCTTATCTTTGTTTACTAGTATTATCTTAGACTAGGATGGATGTGCTTTTGTGCTCTTGAACAACTTATTTCTCATCCTTGATCACTTGATCTCCACCAACATACAGAATCTAAAGCACCACATGTTGCCCTTTTTGGGAGTTGGTTTGATTGACATTAATCTAACGGTTTTGCAGATGAATTTCTTTATTTATTTTTAAAAATAGTCACCATTTTGTATGCTCATATTGCATCTTGCTAGATTTCTTTATACGCCTTAGATCGATTACTTGACTCCTCAATACCATTAATTTTATAATGCAGCACTTGAGGCTAAAAACAATATTCGACCTTCATATACTGTGAGGATACTTGATGAAGATGATGTACTTCTCAGTTCAATTACAGCAAGTGGTAATTTACTTCTATGTCTTCATTCTATATTTGAGTGATATAAGATCTACAGCATATTAAAGTTTCTTTGTGATTGTCCCAATATTGAACTTGGTTTTGCTGCTGGTTATAGCATTTACAGTTGACCAAAATGCAGTTACAGATTAGTCAAAAAAATGCAGTTACTGAAATCTTTTGTATTTTGCAACACACCCATTATTGTTCAGTGATTGAATTTTATAGCCTGTTGGACTTGGTGCATAGCTAGTAGCTTTATAATATTACGGTAAATTAGAAGGTATTCCACAGTCGCAGTAGTTGCTAGTTAGCATGTTTTTTCATAATAATAGGATTTAGCTTCTTTAAAGTAAGAGATGTGTTTTTTGAGTGAAAAATGTAAACTGTTAATTAAATCATGAAGCTAATTAAAATTCATTTTCACTTTTGAGGAGCTGGCATATAGAGCAGGTTGCTTCACTGTTAGAGTAAAACCATTTCCTGTTTCTTGAATCAAAATAAAAGCCCATTGTTTATTGGCACTTGTCGATCAGTTAACTGTTAGAACAGTAAATTTGGTCTCTTATAATTTTCCTGTTTCATTGTTCTTTCAGATTTGGAACCACCTCTACAAACATAGTACTTTTGAATTTTAGAATTGTTTCTTTTGTTTGATTTCTTCTATAATTCGTCCAGCTGAGTTGGATATTTGAGATTGGTGGTTTGGTTTAGCACTTGGGATCATAGTTATCAAAATCGGGATTCTACTCCAGATCGGAGGGGGGTAGCAAAATCGTAAATCGCAAAATCGTAAGTAAAATCGGAAGATTCTACTCAAAAAAAAGTGTATGAATTTGTAGAATCGGGGAGGGGTTAACAAAATCGTAAATCGTAAAATCGTAAGTAAAATCGTAAGATTTTAATAAAATGCATACATTACTATTATCTAATATAATGCATAAATTCATAAGTCTTGATCAAAATTAAACAACTAACAAGCAACAACCAAATCATAAAGTCTTGATCAAAATTAAACAACTAACAAGCAACAACCAAATCATAAAGCCTAAATCAAATCATTCAACGTGATATTGCGAACCGAAGTTGCACTTGTAGAGAATGAAGAATCAAGATGATGATGATGATTGATGAGTGAGAGAAGCTGCGACTGCGGCGAGAGATGGAGCGGACAGAGAGTCATGAGCGAGAGCGAGAGAAACGGCGAGCGAGAGCGAGAGGAGCGTGAGAGAGAGAGAGAGAGAAAGGCGTGCGTGAACTATATGCACACCGGGTCAGAATCGGGTCAAAAAACCCGGCCCAAATCATCTGTGAAATTAGGGTTTCAGTAGCACTTCAATTTGGGATTTTTTAGTGGAATCGTAAGTAAAATCGTAAAATCGCAGGATTTCACTCAAAATCGTGGGATTCCACTTCAATTTGGGATTTTTTTGCAATCTTGAATCGTTGAGGCTTGGTAAAATCGTAAAATCGTGGGATTTTGGAATTTAAATCCCGATTTTGATAACTATGCTTGGGATTGCTCCTGTTAGTTGAACCGTTTATGATGATTGAAATTTAAAATTTATTAGATGCTTTGTTATGATTGTGCACGAGTATCTGATGGAATTAGCTCTCTGAATAGTGATGTTTCTTAAAATAGACATGCCTGGTGTTCCTGGGTGTATTAGCAAATACGAGGACTGCCAACAGCAATTGGACTGCGCCCGACCCATCTCGTCGCCCAAACACGCCGCTGGGAGCGCAATTCGCCGCGAAAATCTCGCCAAAGCGGTCGGACTCGCAAAGATATATATCGCCATTCGCGCATGGCATCGTGCACGTTCTCTAACCTTGTGCTATCCGCCGCGGCGACCTCTCACTAGATCGTCGGAGTGTCTTTGCAGTACCACCCGAGGTGCTCAACGCGTGAAGCCGGGACCCGGTCCTTTCACTCATTCAACGCCAGACCCATTTGGCGAATCAATCAACACTTCAACTCTTCATTGGTCAAGGTACGATCAATTGGCGACCACAGTGGGAGGCCCGTGCGCTATCCTACCTCTTTCATGGCTCCACGCGACCGGCCCCAGACGCGGGCCACTTCTCGACTCAATCCCTCCGGGCAGAATCAGCAGCAGACCCCGGAGGGCGTGGCGTGGCCACGATCCACGAGTCTCGAGGACTTCCGCGACAAGAACCGCTGTCGATGCACAGCGGCCGCGGACCTATCCTCCAACAGTTCAACCGGCCGTTCACGGAGACTTGCCGCCGAATTTGGTTGAAGCGGGCATTCGAGAAACCTCTGCGGATCATGTCACTCAAGCCGTTTTGCAGCTCCTGCAAAACAAAAATCAAGTGATCGCAGACCGAGATGCGCTCATCTCTCAGTACGAGAGAGGTTCAGTTCCGGGCCGCCCACGGGCGGAAGACGGAGAACCTTCTGCTCGTCGCCGACCGACGCGAAGACACCGCTCCCCTCCTCGAAGGAGCATTTCTCGCCGAGAGAGCACTACTCATCGCTCTCCGGCAAGAAGAAGCAGGGCGCACAGATCGCCCCCAAGTAGGAACGAGCGTAGACGCCGTTCGATGTCCTATGACTATGAAGATTCTAGCTACCGCCCCGACCGCGACCGCTCGCCTACCGTGTACTCCTCCAATGAGTCGTCCGGTCACGCGTCGGTCGAAGCGAGATCTTGGGATTCTCGTGAAGAGCTGGAAGATTACAGAAATGGAAGAATTAGGGACGTTTCGCATCGGCCTAGGAGAGGCCAAAGCGAGCGACCCAGAAGGCCTCCACCACTTCCACCAACTGGCCCGTCCGGAGGATTCTATGGAATGCCGGGCAACGAGGCGTGCCTCGCAATGCAACCCCTTTGGGTCGAGCGGCATTCGAGAATGAACACGCCCGTTCTCCGGGGAGATCGGGCGTTACAAAATTCCGAGAGACCTCGCAAGCCGCCCAATCTCAACAAGTTTGTTACGAGGGGATCCGGATAAGCATCTCTGTTACTTCAATAATTACTGCTTTGCTATAGGAATTGGGACCGACCATGAAATGCAGGCTTTTTCCCCAGTCTCTGGACGGCCGAGCATTGGAATGGTGGGAGTCTCTGCGACCCAATTCCATCTCCTCATGGGACGACCTGATCAGAATCTTCTTGTCTCACTACACTGCAAACCATTTGCCAATATCGGTATGAAGAATACTTGGACTCGTTGTTCAAGGAGATAATGAGGCGTTGAGGCGATATGTCGACCGGTTTAACACTGAGGCCGAGTCCGTTCGTGACTTGTCAGACAAGGACAAGCTAAAATACCTGAAGCGTGGCATTCGACCGGACCACCGGTTCGTGGAAGAATTTACTCTTAACCATTATCAGGATCTCAGTTACTTCTTGGCAAGGGCTAACGTCCACATGGCGTATGAAGAGACTCTGGCAGCAAAAAAGGCCGTCCGTGCACGACCTAAAGAAGAAAGCAGCAAGCCGGCCAAAGGGCACGAAGGTCGCCGCGACAATCGGTCTGACTTTCGAGATAAGAAGTTCGATCACCGCACTCGGCTAAACGCCTCCATTGCACAGATCTATAGCGAGTGCCAAAACAATGAATTTGTGGGGGTAAAGCGGCCCGATCCACTCGTGCTCAAGAAGGGGGCACGACCGACTAAAAGATACTGCCGCTACCACAAGAGTAAAGGCACGATCTTAACGATGTATGGCCTCAAAGATGATATTGAAGAGCTTATTCGAGAAAGGCAAGTTAGGGAAGTATGTGAGGTCGAGGAAGGCGGCCGACCTCGGAGAAGCGCAGAAGAGTCGATCCAGCAGAGGAAAGGGGCCTCTGGCCATAGAGAGCACCCAAAACAAGGATCGATTTGAAGATCGTGACACTCGGCAGTCCAAAGGCCGTAATGTTGCGATGGTTATTCATGGTGGAAACCCCGGATCGCGAGGAATCTAACAAAGCCACCAAGAGAAAGTGGGGACGAGTTGTTAATGGTCGCATCCACTTCAAAGACCACCACCGGTCTCGAGCGCAACCCCATCTCGTTCGGTGATAGCGACTATACGACGGCAAGCCTAATAGCTATGTTCCATTGGTAATCAATTTGTCATGGCAAACACGAGTGCGAGAGAATCACTCGTCGATCAAGGTAGCTCGGCCGATATCATGTTTGAAGACTTGATCGACAAAATAAAGGTTGATCGGAGCGAGATAATTCCCCAGGCCGAACCTACCCCTCTAACAGGTTTCAACTGGGCGACCACCTACCCGTTGGGAACGATCGAGCTGCTAGTCACGTTTGGTGGCGACACCTGAGATAGTACTGCATGACAGGGCGGTCAGGGCGACATTCCTTGTACTCCCCCTCAAATCCTGGCTATCAATGTATTATTGGTAGGCCGACTTTGGGTAAGCTAGAGGCGTTACATCGACGGTGCATCTAAAAATGAAATTCTACAGCAAAGACGACCAAGTGGTCACCCCGGCGCCGACCTAGAATCAAGAAGAAGAAGCCACGCTCTACCAAGAAATATGTGACGAGGTAGATCGTGGCCCGAACGCTCGAGCACTAGTGAAGGCCATCAAGTCAATGTCGCCGATTTGGGACGCTTCGGTATGATCCGCATAAATGCGACCCAGAGGACAATGATGATGATTTGGCTCGAGAGCTGAAAAACAGGCTGAAAAGACCAGAGCCTCATGGAGAGTTGGTAGATGTTCAATTGGGTGACGACCCATCCAAAACGGTAAAGCTCGGTAGCGACCTACCAGAGCAAGTGAAGCAAGATCTAGTGCAATGCTTGAGAGACTATGCTGACCTGTTCGCATGGCAGGCATCAGACATGCCCGGCATCCCTATCGAAGTAGCCTGCCATCAACTTTCAGTCGATGAAGGGGTCAAGCCGGTCGCTCAAAGAAGACGCACTCAGAACGAGGAAAAATCTCAAGCCGCTGCAAAGGCCGTTGAGGACCTCATAAAGGCCAATTTTATAGAAGAGATCAAATACACGACCTGGCTATCCAATGTCGTCTTTGGTTAAGTTAAGAAGAATGGAAAATGGAGGATGTGTGTAGACTATACCGATCTAAATAAGGCATGCCCGAAGGATGCCTTCCCCGTACCCAACATCGACAAGCTGGTCGATGGGGCCTCGGGCTACAAACTACTGTCTTTTCTGGACGCTTACTCTGGATACAATCAGATCACGATGTATCCACCCGATCGGCACAAGACAGCCTTCATGACCGATCGGGGAAATTTTCAGTACAAGGTGATGCCTTTCGGCCTCAAGAACGCTGGAGCGACCTACCAGCGAATGATGAACAAAATTTTCAAGAGGCAGATCGGTCGCATCTCAGAGGTGTATTTGGACGACATGATCATCAAAAGCGTAACCGACCCAGATCATGTGAGCGATCTCAGAGAAATATTTGAAGAAGCTAGGAAGAACTCACTTAGACTGAATCCTGAGAAGTGTACCTTTGGGGTAAGGGCCGGCAGATTTTTGGGCTTCCACCGTGAAAGAGGATGAAGCAAACCCTGAGAAGTGCAGGGCGGTCGCCGATATGAGGCCGCCCACAACTAAAAAGGAAATACAACAGCTGAACGGCATGGTAGCTGCCCTGTCCAGGTTCATTCCCAAAGCGGCCTGCAAGTCGCTCCCACTCTTTAGACTGTTGAAAAAAGAGGTGGATTTGAGTGGACAGACCAATGCCAGCGAGCGTTGGATGAATTGAAGCAAGCATTGATCAACCCGCCGATTATGACTAAGCCGCTGCCGGGCGAGACTCTGTATTTATACTTGGCCATAGCAGAAGAGGTGCTAAGTGCAGTATTAGTCAGAGAAAACGATCTGAAACAGAATCCAGTCTATTTCATAAGTAAAGTACTCGAGCGGCCCGGTGAGATACGTAAGAAGATAGAAGTTTGCCCCTTGCACTCCTAATAGCCGCGAGAAGGTTGAGACCCTACTTTGTGGCCCATCAGTCGTGGTAAGGACCGACCACCCTATCGAGCAAGTCTGATCGGCCGGACTGGCGGGACGAATGATAAAGTGGGCGGTGGAGCTCGGTGAGTTTGGAATCAAATTTGAATCGGATCGGCCGCAAAAGCGCAAGTGTTGGCCGACTTCGCCATTGAAATGACTCCTATCTCGGAAGAAGCGGTGAGACGACACGGATCTTGCATGTAGATGGGTCGTCCAATAGCAAAGGAGTGGAAGCGAGGCCTAATATTGGAAAACTCGAAGGCCTTGCCGTTGAAGTCTCTTTAACCTTTGCATTCCACACTTCAAACAACCGGGCCGAGCACGAGGCATGCATAGTCGCCTTCATTTCGCCAGAGATTTCAATGTCGGCCGGGTTGAACTCGAGATCGATTCCCTACTCGTAGTCTCGCAGATCAAAGAATTATATGATGCTAAAGACGACGTGCTGAAAAGTTATCTAGCAAGAGTGAGAGAACTACTCAAGCAATTCGCCCGAGCTGAAGTGGTACATGTGCCTCGGACCGAAAATGTTCGAGCGGATATATTATCAATGCTTGCAAGTACCAAGACTCCGGGAAATCACAGGAGTTTGATTCAGAGGCGTTAAATCGGCCGTAGTGTGTCGACTAAGCCAACCCGATCCATTGGCGTTCTTTGTGTCAATTCTGATTCAGATTGGATCGCCCCTATTCTAAGGTACATCGTTGAAGGTGAAGAACCGAGCGACCAGGAGCAGGCTAAATTGGTCAGGCTCAGGGCGACCAAATACTCTGTGATAGAAGGAAAGGCATGCATGAAGAGGATTCTCCTCTCCGTTGTTAAGGTGTCTTACGTCGGTCGGAGGCGACCATGTGCTAAAGGACATTCATGAAGGTGTTTGTAGGAGCCACCGGGGCACGTTCCATAGCAAAGAAAGCCCTCGTGGCCGGCTATTCTTGGCCGACCATGGATGAGGATGCCAAGAAGCTCGTTCGAAGTGCAAGAAATGCAAGTACATGCGATGTCCACATTGCACCTTCCTCGAATTACAAAGTCTTGTCTCACCTTGGCCGTTCGCTGGTGGGGCATGGATCTTCTAGGCCCGTTTCCACCCGCTCCAGGCGGTTCAAGTTCTTGATCGTGGCGATGATTACTTTACTAAGTGGATCGAGGCCGAGCCGCTTGCAACAATCACATCGGCCAAAGTCGCAAGTTCTTTGGACGGTGTGTACTAGCCCGTTTTGGGATCCCCAAAGAATCGATAATGCATAACGCGGCACCCGGTTCACGAGACAAGAGATTCGAGAGAAATGTTGGCGACTTAGGGGTGAAACGGCGTTTCACCTCGGTCGAACACCTCGCACCAACGGCCGGTAGGCGGCAGCGGGGGTATTCTGCGTGGTTTAGGCGTAAGATCGGATGAAGCAAAGGGGAACTGGTCGAAGAGGCGCGATCCGTTACGTGGGGCTCTGGGGCGACCCCTCATTCATCGGCCGGGAGTCGCCGCCCGATTGGTATACTGGAATCGATCTTTGTGATACCCATAGAAATGGGCGAGTGAATTGGAGGACTTCAAACCCCCTGCGGTGGTTGACAACGACCGAGCTATTCGAGAAGAATTGGACCTAATTGAAGAACTGCGCACCCAAGCTTCGCTAAGAGAGCAATTGATCAAACAGAAGGTCGCAGCCAGGTACAACACTCGCGTGCAAAAGAGAGACTTCACGGTCGGTCAGCTCGTTCTAAGACGGGCCGACGTGGGAAACAAGAATGCATGCCAAGGGAAGCTCGCACCGAATTGGGAAGGTCCATACAGGGTCATCAACAAGACTGGAAAGGGGGCTTACGAGCTGGAAACCATGGATGGGGCGACTATCCCCAGAACATGGAATGCAGAGAAACTTAGGAAATATTACGTTTGAATGTAACAAATGATTTGAATGTAATGACGACCGACCTATTAATGAAAAGCAGGCAGGCGCTCTTTTTCCCACTGGGTTTTTTACAGAGGCCTGATCTTTAGAAACATGACGTGTTCTTTACTTTCTCGCAAGAATGTATGACCGGTCGCTCAAGATTGCCCGTGGCAAAGGAGCGTCGAAGATTTATCAAAGTTGATTAGATCGTCAAACGATCCACCTCGAAACCATCGAAATGGCCCGAGGGTTAGATAACTCGCGAAACTTTAGATCGTCGAAACGATCTACATCGAAAGTGCCATCGAAATGGCCCAAGCGGTCGATAACCGCAAACTTCGTGTCGTCGGCGACTGTGGCATGTGCCACCAAGCGGCACAAACAGCGGTCATCGAGTTGACTCAAACGCAGCGCCATCGAAAATGGCCCAACAACGCTAGGTCGTCGAAGCGATCTACATCGAGTGCCATCGAAAATGGCCAAGGGTTAAGTGATAACCCATCGCGGTAAGCCGTCGAAACGACCTACCTCAAATGCCATCGAAGGGCACGATTGAAGGTCGCCGAAGCGATCAAGGCCCTGTTGGGATATTAAAACTTATCAAAGAATGGATGCTTTCGAAATAAAGCGCGACGGCGACCGAGCGGTCTTAAAACTCAAGACTTAGAGAAAAATAAACATGCAAGGCGCGCAAAGAAAAGCGACCATAAGCGAAAGCGCTATCGAAGTAGCACGAAACGGCCGCCGAGCGGCCCACAAGTTCAAAATGAATAAGGCGAATAAATGCAAGAAGTACGCAGACATAGCAATATAAATTTGAACGGGCGTAATTAAAGGCAAGCAAAAATTGTCATTACAAATACGGGACGCCCGGCCGAAGCCGAGCGCCCACGAATTGAAAAGCCACGGCGCGAAAAATTGTTGTGCGAAGGCAAGTTAAACGATTACAAAATTACACCGCTCATGAGCGGGCTTTAAAAGAGAATGGTGGCCGGGCGAACGACATTGCCTTGATCGTCAACTTCTGCAGGCAACATGATCTTGTTGTTTTCAACATAGTGCGAAGGCTTTATCATGTTGTCATCAAAATTGATCCTCAAGTCTGGGTTCAATGCCCGCGCCTGGCCAAGAGCATTGTAAAATTGCTCAATAGCAGCCTCCTGACCGGCCTGGGCCACCTTCCTGATCTTTTCCTCCAGCTCGGCCTTCTCTGCCGCCCAATTGGCCTCTCGCTTCCCCATGGCCTCGAGATCGGTTTTCAGAGTTGTGACACGCAAAGAAGCTCCTTGTTCCTCTTTGCCCGGCTTGGCCCGGGCCGCCCTCCCCGTTTGAGGGCCTCCTTCTTCGACAGGGCGAGCTTGTCATATTTCTGCTGCGCCTCAGCTAAGGCCTTGTCCTTCCCTGCAAAATTCAGGTCGAAGGGTGGTTAGTCGGTCGAACAAAGGTAAGATGAAGAGTACAAGACTAAGGAAATAAAATTACCGTCAGATTCGGCCACCAGCTCCGCCATGAATTTCTCGACCCCCATGCAGAGAGAAGCGCAGAGCGCCATGGGTTTCCTTTTGTACTGTTCCAGATCGGCCGCACCCAAACTTTCGAGCGAGATGATGGGAATCTCCTCCGTTGCAGGGGCCGGGACCCGACCATCACGCTTGGCCCGCTTGGGTGAGCGATCGGCACTGGGAGGAGGCGACCGAGGCCTGCCGACCGGCTTCTTCCCTTGGCTCTTAGGAGTTTGGGGGACTTTTGAGGAAGATTCGGGAAGATCCCCCGACCGAGAAACGTCAAATCTCTTAGCCCCTCCTTCAGGCTTCAGGACGGAAGCGAGCAGGTCCCAGTTTTTGCCGGCCATTCTTTCTGCAAAATAACGAGCTATGAGTTAGCATAAAAGATTGACAAGACTGACAGCAAAAATATTAAGACAAGGTTCAAAAGCGAACCAATCTCGGCCTCCAGGTCTTGGCCTTCGTACAAGACAAAGGGTCGGCAAGGTATGTCGCCCTTAGGATCTGGACGCATCATACTCGCCAACGACTTTATCATCTCCAAAGTCTCCAGGTCGGCCTCGCCCAAGTCTTTCACTGTGTATATGTAATCGCCCGGCCGCCTGCAGAAATGAGCCTCATTCCACATAATTGGGAAGTAAGGGGGACCCAGCATCCCGTCCGGTTGAACCTCACAAACGGCCTTGCCAGCCTCCTCGGTGGGAATGATCCAAAAATATTGACTTTTCCAGGCCGCTCCCAACGACTCCTGGAACGCTTTGAAAAACCGGTGGTGGGTCTTCTGCATCTTGAAGGAGACTTGCTCCCTCTTCTCCTTGTTGGCCTTCTCTCTGAGCCAGCTCAGCTCAAAGATAGCAAAGAAAAGCATCATCGACACCGGCCGACCCAGCTTGGTCAGCAGCACCTCAAAAGTCTTCAAAAACGCCCATGCGTTTGGATGAAGCTGTGAAGGGGCGACCCCAATATGGCGCAGGACGTCGCGTTGGAATTCGGTAAAAGGAGGGGTAATCTTCATCTTCTCGAACACGAGCCGATACATCGTGAACTTGAAGTTGGCAGAATAAGTCGCGATATCTTCGCCCTCCTTCATGCCTCTCACCCTCCAGCCCGGTGAGTCTTCAAGGCGGCTCCGTAGATCGGACAAAGCGTCGTGGCCGACCGTAATAATGCTCCTGTTAGAGCGAAGAGTTTCCGACACCCAAGACATGTCAGATATCTCTCGAGCTACATCAGCTTGGACTTCGGCCGACCCTTCGTTCGACCCTCCGACGTTGGCTTCCAGACCAGAAATATTGACTTCGGGCTGAATCACTTCTTCCTCTTGGGCCGCTTCATCTCGGCCGCCCTCGGCCACTACCATCTCCTCGTCCACGATTGGGACGGCACTCTGCGCCTCGTCATCATCAATGATAATCACATCGGCGTCTTCTTCTTCTCCCTCCACTCGGGATACAACGTCCTCGGGCGGTGGAGAGTTGCTCGGCCGTTCGGCAGAATGGACGGACCGGGAATCGTGCTCTTGAGGTGGCCGATTCCGACCGGAAGAACGAGAACTTCGAGCCGTCTTTGCTCGAGGAAGCGCTGAAGAGCTAGAACCTTTGTCGCCGAAGGCGACTTGGGCTCGCCGGCCTCGACATGTATTTGGCGAAAGAGCGGGGACGGTTTTTCCGAATCTGAGGCGATTAACCGTCCGTGGCATACACAAACACACGTGATAAAGGGATCGAGTCGGTCGATCGAGCAAACGCGCATGAGAGAGGCGGTGGCCATCCTCGACCGACACCCCTATCACGAGGCGTGGAAAAGCACGAAGTACTTTCAAGAAAAACTCAAGCTTAAAAAGTAAAGGAGAGATCGATTCATACCTTAGCGGATGTGGTGGATCTGGCCGCGCTAGTAAACGTAAACGGCCGGATGCGGTCGCGCGCAGACGAGTCTGGTCGTTGGCAGAGCGATTCTTGGAAGTGTGAGAAATGAATTCTGCAGAAGGGCTATTTATAATGTAAATTTCTGGCGCGAAGGGGACCGGGATACGAAGAGTCACAACGCTTCGCCTTCTCACCAATGGTTGTCTCCAGACAGCCTCGGAAACACCAAACGTCACGTCTTAAATGTCGGTAAAAACCAACCGTCACAACAAAGACGGACCGATGGTTGACAAGCGGTCGATACCGCCTACTGAGAGAGAGCGAACGGCCGCGTCCGTTTCGTCAAGATAACCACTCCTGGGGGCATCGATTCAAGCCTCAGCCCGCTCTTAAGCGACCTAGGCTTGGGGGGCAACTGTTCCTGGGTGTATTAGCAAATACGAGGACTGCCAACAGCAATTGGACTGCGCCCGACCCCATCTCGTCGGCCCAAACACGCGGCGCTTGGAGCGCATTCTCGCCCGAAAATCTCGCAAAGCGGTCGGACCTCGCGATATATATCGCCATTCGCACATGGCATCGTGCACGTTCTCTAACCTTGTGCTATCCGCCTGCGAGCGACCTCTCACTAGATCGTCGGAGTGTCTTTGCGAGTACCACCCGAGGTGCTCAACGCGTGAAGCCAGGACCGGTCCTTTCACTCATTCAACGACCGACCCATTTGACGAATCAATCAACACTTCAACTCTTCATTGGTCAAGGTACGATCACCTGGTTTTATGTTAATACCATTTGCATTGTTGTTGCTTGGTTTTTGTGTTTTATTTTCTCTTTCTTTTTTAATAATGTTGACAATGGAAAAAAATTTGCTGCCATGGATCTTTGGGGAGACTTTGCAGGAGTCTATTTTTTGGGTCCTTACTTTACTTTTCTTTTCAGGGTCCTAACTGCCTAATGAGTTATTACTTTACTTTTCAGGGTCCTTACTACTGTAGTGTTGGGGGCAGATAAGTCATTTGGACGTGATATTTCTGATGCTCATTACAAGGCTAGGTTTAAATCTGGCAAATTCATGTTTTGTTATTTTGGATGTATGATTTAATTTTGGATGTATGATTTAATTTTTGGATGTATGATTTAATTTTGGATGTATGATTTAATTTTTTGGATGTATTTTGGATGTATGATTTAATTTTTTTATGATGTATGATTTAATTCAGGTTTAAATACAACAAATTCATAGATATCACTATTAAAAAATATTTTGGATGTATGATTTAATTGTTTTTTGTTGCAAATATAAAAAGGAAAATATACAAAAACTGAAAAAAAAAAAAAAAAATTAACAATGGCGGCGCTTTTAAGGAAGTCTTGCCTATAGGGGACAAGTTTGGGTAATGGGCAGCGCTTTTTAGGAAGCGCGCCTATTTGAGGACGTGTTTGAGCAATGGGCAGCGTTTTTAGGAAGCGCGCCTATTTGAGGGCGTCTTTGGGCAATGGGCGCGCTTTTTAGGAAAGCGCGCCTATTTGAGGACGTGTTTGGGCAATGGGCGCGCTTTTTAGGAAGCGCGCCTATTTGAGGACGTGTTTGGGCAATGGGTGGCGCTTTTAAAAAGCGCGCCCATTGTTGGAGTGGAATACCACACACGCTCAAAGAATACCAAAAGCGCGCGCCCATTGATGAAAAAAAGTATACGCCTATATACTAATTACATTTGTAGTGATACATCCAAAATTAAATCATACATCCAAAAATTAAATCATACATCCAAAATTAAATCATACATCCAAAATAACAAAACATGAATTTGCCAAAGTTTTCTTGTATCTTCATGTGTTTCACCTAAATCCATCTCAAAGCTAAAGAATTACTCTACTCTAGTGTTTCTTTGGTTACCACTTGGTGCCTATGGGAGGCCCAATCACATAAGCATCACCATCATTGAACCCTACAATAAACATTTCGGATTTTTGGATCTGCAGACTATACAAGTTGGATAAACGCTACATCGCAACCAAAAATTTCAAGACAAGTCCCAATATCATTCTTCTTGATGAATTTCAACCTCTACAAAGAAAGCAAGCATTCATAAGTTTTTCTTACTCAACTTTCCTTTTTGCGACCTTGGCTTCATATGGAGCTTTTTCCATTTCTCAAGTAGCCGCCAATAAGAGAAAGGGACACAAAAAACCACTTCTTTGGTCTTTTGGTTTGTTGAGATGTTTCTTAGCCTTCTTTGTCTCCTTCTTTGGCTTTGGTGCACTCTTATAACACTTATAAGCACCTTTTGATAAATCATTATGTCAAAGGAAACTCAAAATTTCAGAGTCTTGCATGACATAATAATATTTCTATTTCTATGAATAAAGATATTATATCAGCCACATTTGTGTCCAAATTAAATAAATACTACCACTTTGGATTGAAGAACACCAACCTATAATAATAGCTAACTAACTTGACAGAATCTCCAACCTTCAAATTTGGTTAGACAAACTCACTAGCATCTAACCAGTAAGCGTGTGTGAGTGTGTCTGTTCATGTTCATATACTTTCTTCTTTTCTCTTCATTGAAAGTTTTCCATTTGCAAATGAAGCACAGTCTTCATTGCTTTAAATTAGAAATACGTAACAAAGAACCTCTCAAAATTTATTAAATCAAAATAAAATAAATACAAAAACTATATAGGAAAGAATAATCAGAAAAAATAATTCATTCTATGTTTGAATTAGGTTTGGGAAGAGAAACAAGTCAAGGGTCATATAACACAAAGTGCAGTGAATCGAATGGTGAGGTAACACAAAGTGCAGAGAAAAAATAATTCATTCTATGGAACTAAGGAGAATGATCAGATAGAGCTAATACATAAGTGCCATCATCCAGGCAATCAAACCAATAGGGAAATTAATCATCATATCATTCTCCAACTCTGACTATCATTGGTTGGTCTGAGCTTAATTTGTTTCCAAATCAAACCCAAGCTTCCTTTTACAAGGATCATTTCAAACAACCAATTCAAACAAAAAGTAATTTATTACGCTTCTAAACAACTAATTAGCAACAAGAATATAACTAGTATAACGAATACTTTTCACCAAAAAGAATAAGTGTTGTTAATGGCTTATGTGAAAGTAAACCAACCAGAATTTCATTTTTAAGTTATTACGGAGAATGATCAGATAGAGCTAATACAGAAGTGCCATCATACAGGCAATCAAACCAATAGGGAAATAATTAATCATCATGTCATTCTCCAATTCTGAGTATTATTGGTTGGTCTAAACTTTAAAAAAAAATAATTAACTTGTTTCCACACCATGTGGAAAAACAAAACAAGAAAAAAACTTGTTTACCCTTCGTACAATTGATTAGCCATAGAATGCATAATGCAATCATGTACAAATAATGAAATTATCAAGCAAAGCTAATATAGCACCTCAACAAATAAACAGGGAAAATAAACCAATATTACATTCATTTACTTAGCTTGTTTTACATCTCATCAGACTACCAACATAAACCTCAAAAATGATAGGAGCTAACATGCAGACGCGTTAATCATCACCAAAATAAGAACCAACTCATCGGATCTTATCTAATAAGAAATTAAAAAAACATGAACTGGGAGATAAGGAGAATGGTCAGATAGAGCTAATACAAAGCCATCATTCAGGCAGTCAAACCAATAGGAAACAATTATTCATCACTCCATCCTCCATATCAAACCCGACAAGTAGCAATGTGAATGTTGATTTAAAGCAAAAATCCTTCAAATGGTTGAAAACATAATTTGCAGAATAAATCAAACACAATTTTTATCAGCAAATCTACTAATACAACAGTTGATAAAAGACACCATTCATCCACAAATCGATGTAATGAAAATCTTTTTTCCAGCAACAACACATACCTGTTTTGAACAGCATCCACAATAACCTGAATAGGGTTCTGGTCAGTAAGCAAATGGATAATGTCCATTGCATGCTTAACAATTCTGACAGCCATAAGCTTCTTGCCATTGTTCCTACCGTGCATCATGAGAGAATTGGTGAGCCTCTCAACGATGGGACACTGTGCTTTCCTGAACCGCTTGACAGAGTATCTACCAGCAGTGTGAGGAACATAAGTAGCGTGCTTTGATGGCGCCACTCCAATATAATCATTCAGAGAAATGTCAGTCACCTGCCACACCAAAAAAACTCAACATATGTGAAACACATTCAGGAGATGAGAAAACAAAAAAAAAAAAAAGTAATTTGACGGATTACACATTTAATTTAATTGATAGGTAGCTCAACCTTAAACAGAAAGTCAATTCAACTCAAATTTATACAAAATTTCACTTTTTATACTCCAAATCTGATTAGTGCATATAATAGAACACTTAACACAGTGAAGAAAAATGAAAAAAGGAAAAAAAAGAAAAATAAGTGAAGGACCTGAACATCATCAAAGCTCCAGCGGTTAAAAGCTGATCAGCACAAGACCGTCCATAAGCACAGCGAGGAAAATATAAATCTATGAAGGAAACAAGTTTCAATTGGCGAAAGAAGAAAATAATCACAAATTACGATTAGGTCATGAAACCATCAACACAACGACGAATAAATATAAATGTAACATAACGAATGTTCATCATTTTACTTGAAAATCCTCAGAATGAGGAACACAAAGAGGATCTGATAAAAGAGAAAATGATGTGCGATCTAGCACATGCTTTGAACTCAAGGGCTACAATACAGAGCCAGTAAGTCTTCGAAATGTGCAGTTTCAAATACTGAAAGCAGAAGAAATTGAATCGAATGAAGATCGAGAGATGAGAGGAAAAAACTTCCTCTGAATCCTGATTGAAAGAAGAGGAAAAACAAATTAAAAATTACAAACTAACAAAGAGATCGAAATGTTGGCTTTTGGTTGAATGTTAGGGTTTTGGTTGAATGTTAGGGTTTTGGTTGAATGGTACGGCGAGAGAGTGAGGGGAAATTGAAATGAAGATGGTGAATGTTGGGGTCTTAGGGTTTTGGTGAAAGGTAAGTGGTGGAGTGGTGGAGATGAGTGGTGGTTTTGGTTTTTACGAGAGAGAGAGAGAGAGAGAGATGCGTTGTTTTACAAGAGAGAGAGAGAGAGAGATGCGTTGTTTTGGTGTAGTTATACCCAGCGCTTTTTAAAAAACGCTGGGTATTGGGAGAATGCGTTCTCCCAATACCCGCGTTTTAAAAAAAAGCTACTGGTATTGGGAGAACACGTGAAGCAATGGGCAGCGTTTTTTAAAAAGCGCTGGGTATTGGGAGAACGCGTGAAGCAATGGGCAGCATTTTTTAAAAAACGCTAGGTATGGCTAGTGCGTTTAAAGGCAATGGGCGGCATTTTTTTAAAAAGCGCTGGGTATGGGTTAGTTGTTTTGGCCATCCGTGGCGTTTTTACTTAAAGCTAAAGCGCTTATATAGGGCGCTTTTTGACAAATCGACGTAGTGAGAAAAAGAGGAATACTTACAAGGGTTTGAGCACAGAGAAGATGAGTTTAGGGTTTCAAATCAAATACCATCTCCAAAGTATCTCCATAGCATTTGTTAATCAAAAACAACAGAGTTTAGGGTTTCCAATCAAATACCATCTTCTCAACTTTTTAGGGTTTCACTGAACTACAAATCGGAGAAGAGAAGAGGAGAATACAAACCATGTTCGTTGTTGGCAATGGCGAGAGCGTGAGAGATTTGTTTGGCAACAATGAAAAGACCGAGAGCGAGAGACTTGCAGCGTCGAGAGATTGAGAGGCGAGAGAGCATGTTCTATTTGGGAGCGAACGCAGCGAGAGAGTGAGAGGCGAGAGAGCGTGTTCTATTTGGGAAAAATTAAACGTCCCTTTAGTATCGGTTGTTTAAAAACACGATACTAAATGTGTTTTTGAGATATACATTTAGCATCGGATGTCAAACACAAAACTTAAGTTATTGCTTTAATTGCAAAAATGCCACGGTTCAATATTTAGCATCGGTTGTACAAACAACTGATGCTAAATGGTCTTGTTTAATGTCCTTTTTCCACTAGTGTGGATTGTTGAGATAAATTGAGACATGTCAATTAATGAATAGAGCGCAGTTATTGCAAATCAGATTGATAATCGTCAATGAATTAAGTTTTAAATCTGTTTTCAAGAATAGAGTTAATGAAAATATTGTGGATTAATTGAGATTAATCGAGACACGCCAATTAATGAATAGAACGCAGTTATTGCAAATCATAAGTAATAAAATTCAAGAGTTTGTACACTTAGGATTACACCTCAAACCAATCAAATAATTCCACATACATCTTGGGATAAATATGTGGCATGTCACGTGGATTAATTGAGATTCTGACATTCTTTTATTAATAAAAAGTTTTTATTGATATTTAGTAACATGACTTTTGGGAATATTGGCTTATATATATATATATATATATATATATATATATATATATATATATATATATATATATATATATATATATATATATATTTCATATCAATAAAAAGTTTTTTATTGATAAAAGTAAAAGTAAAATCATAAATAAGGGTAAATTTGGTATATTAAGGGAAAATTTTTTTGACTTGCTTATATTTAGTAACATGACTTTTGGGGAATATTTGCTTATGTTCAAAAACGGAGGCTCCATTTTTTATTATTAGCAAAAAACGACTGGGCACAAATATTAAGAAAAGCTAAAAAATTGATACTAACTTCCAACTTTACCCTTACTTTATTCTATTGTTTTTTTGAAGATAGTGAAAATATAATCATTTTTCTACTGCTTGCTTGCTGCCTTACCCATAAAATACACTGATCCTCAAGCATCATTTCTTCGGCACTGGTTTACTTCCAATGCTTTTCATTTTTTATTGAAAAAAAGTGCATAGGAAAAAGTAAACAAGTTGGAAAATTAAAAAGTTTTTTTATTGATAAAACTAAAAGTAAAATCATAAATAAGGGTAAATTTTGGTATATTAAGGGAAAAACTTTGACTTGCTTATATTTAGTAACATGACTTTTGGGGAATATTTACTTATATTAAAAAACGGAGGCTCCATTTTTTATTATTAGCAAAAAACGACTGGGCACAAATATTAAGAAAAGCTAAAAAACTGATACTAACTTCCAACTTTACCCTATTCTATTGGTTTTTTTGAAGATAGTGTAAATATAATCATTTTTCTGACGCTTGCTTGCCGCCTTACCCATAAAATACACTGATCCTCAAACATCATTTCTTTAGCACTGGTTTACTTCCAATGCTTTTCGTTTTTTATTGAAAAAAAGTGCATAGGAAAAAGTAAACAAGTTGGAAAACTAAAAAGTTTTTGTATTGATAAAAGTAAAAGTAAAATCATGAATATATTAAGGAAAAAAACTTTGACTTACTTATATTTAGTAACATGACTTTTGGGGAATATTTGCATTTATTCAAAAACGGAGGCTCCATTTTTTATTATTAGCAAAAAACGACTGGGCACAAATATTAAGAAAAGCTAAAAAATTGATACTAACTTCCAACTTTACCCTTACTTTATTCTATTGTTTTTTTTGAAGATAGTGTAAATATAATCATTTTTCTACTTCTTACTTGCTGCCTTACCCATAAAATACACCGATCCTCAAGCATCATTTCTTCAGCACTGGTTCTTCCAATGCTTTTCATTTTTTATTGAAAAAAATGCATAGGAAAAAGTAAACAAGTTGGAAAACTAAAAAGTTTTTTTATTGATAAAAGTAAATGTAAAATCATAAATAAGGGTAAATTTGGTATATTAAGGGAAAAAACTTTGAGTTGCTTTATATATATATATATATATATATATATATATATATATATATATATATATATATATATATATATTAAAGGATAGTTTTTGTGAGTTTAATTTTAGTAAATTAAGATTTTATAAAAAATTTAATCAAGACCGAGTTAATGGTCATGCGGTTTAACTGCATCGAACATCTTGATCGACCCTTGACCTGATGACCGGTACTGTTGCACCCCGAAAAATCCGGTTTGGGATTCTCAATGTACAACGTGGAAAATTTTTGAAGCCGCCACCAATATTTTAATTTTAAGACGAAAACATTGAAAAAACGTCTTTTTATACAAGGCGGGTGGTCTTTTCAAAAAAGGAGATGTAGGTTTGGGGTCGGTTAGGTATGGGGAAGGTATTAGCACTTCACACCTCCTTTCTACCGAAAGGGAACCATTAATTTGATGTGTGGTTTCGACAAGGTTTGATTTGAAACAATTGTTCTACTTCTTTTTGTATTCTTTTTATTGGAGAAAAATGTTTTGTAAGCGAAGAAAAGAAAGATTCTTTTTAGATTTTTGAAAAGCGCGCTTGACGGGACGTGGCCCGCTCCTACGTATCTCCCGGTGCGATGGAGAATTCAAAGCTTACGTAGTTCTCCTGAGTCGAGAAGTTTTGGTGTGTTGGTGTTTTTTTATTGTAGGGGTTCTCGGGTCTGAACTGTACAGTCCACTAACCCTAAAACATAGACATCCCCGCCCGTACAGGCGACGTGCCCCCCTACTTATTGAAAAGTGATTTTAATTACTTGAAAAATTTGTTGTGAGGTTGGTTGCTTTTATTTGAGCAAGTATCTCAGGCTCGCACGAACTGTACAGCTCGCTAACCCTAAGACGCTAACCAACCCGGATGTACATCCGACTTGATTCCTTACTCATTTTTGAAATAGGGTTTAAGTTGTTAGTTGCTTGTTTTATTTCTCATAGGTATCCCAAGATGTTTGAGTTGTACAACTCCGATCTTAGGACGCTAGTCAACATCGGCCGTACGTTCGACTTGACTCCTTATGAGTTTTTTTTTAGGAAAAAGGGGTTTTTTTACTTTATTTACTTGTGAAAGGAAAAGAAGTTAATTTGGTGAGATTTTGGGAAAAGAGTAGGACATTTCAATCAATTCCAAGTCCACAACCATTCAAACACATTTGCCAATTCAATTTACCATGAACATGTCAATTATTAGTTAAGACTAAACATGTCAATATGAATCAAGAGTTTAATTGTCAAAGATGCAAAGTAGAGTTCTCAAAAGTAATTGTGTGTGTGAGAGAGAGTGCACAAACCCTAATGACCCTATGCTACAACATGCATGTAGGCTTACGTCTTCATTAGGAAATCATACAAGTAGAAATTGTGGCGCACAATCAAGTTAAGACATCTAATTGGCATCAATAACAAGTGAACAATTGACCATAGATATGGAGTGATCTTAATTAAACTAATGAACATAGAACAATGATTATTTGATTAAACAAGCTAAAGCATCAAGGTCGAATTGGACCTATCCTTTGCAACCATCCATGTGAACAAAGAGAATTGCATCAAGACTTGGATAAGTCTATCCTTTGCTCAAACTCTAAACTTTAAGCCCAAAAACCTCATTTTTAATTATTCAAGAATACAAATGAAAGGGGTTGAATCA
The DNA here is from genome assembly GCA_020916435.1 of Oxytropis ochrocephala. NCBI lineage: Eukaryota > Viridiplantae > Streptophyta > Magnoliopsida > Fabales > Fabaceae > Oxytropis > Oxytropis ochrocephala. Next base: position 64,148,639 of record CM037094.1, on the reverse strand, counting down.
TCTAAAACCATCTTCACCACTTTGGACACAATGCACTAGGCATAAGTGGGAATCACTTGATCTATCCTCAACCATGAACAATAATCAAATAAATGAACATTAAACAAAGTTGAATCATATAGAGCAATCCTCTCACTTGGGTTAAAGTGTCATGGGCACAAGTGAAAATCAACTTGCCTATCATCAACAATTAATAATAAGCAAGGGAATAAGACTAAATTAACACATAAACACAAGTTGAATTACATAGAGCAATCCTCTCACTTGAATTAAAGTGCCATAGGCACTAGTGAGAATCAACTTGCCTATCATCAACACTCAATAACAAGCAAATTAGAGCAAGATTAAATGAACAACAACTAAGAAGGATTAAGCAAGAGGAATACATAAACATGGTTGAATCACACCTAGCAATCCTCTCACTTAAATCATAGTGCATTAGGCACAAGTGAGAATCAAGTGGCTAGATCATCAACAAACAACAACTAAAAAGATTAAACAAGAAAAGTTCATAAACAAGGTTGAATCATATCTTGCAATCCTCTCACTTAAATCATGGTGCTCTAAGCACAAGGGAGAATCAAGTTGCAAAATCATCAACAATTAACAATAAACAAATAACACAAGAGTAGTAAATTAAGACAAGGTTGAATCCTATCTAGCAAACCTCACTACTTTAACATAAGATGCATAAAGCACAAGTAGGAGTCAACTTGCTAGATCATCAACACCACAAGTGTTTGCAAGTAATATGGACTAAAAGTCACATTTAACACAAGGATTTAAACACTAATAACAAGATTAAACATAATCAAGTAAAAAGGAACAACAAGATAAATTAGAATCCCAAAAAATGCGAACCACATAGGAGACAAAATCACATGTTTATTCCCTTAAAATGCAAAGATCAACACAAAATAACAACAAACCAATTAAATCAATTAATATTCAGCTGAATATTAATAAATAAAATTAACTTGAACTTGGTCACCAAGTTAGGGGGTATATTGGTCATTGATCTTGAGAGATGCACTAGGATTAGACTTTAAATTTGAATGGAGGGTGGAGATTCATCATCACATGGATTGAGGGTGTTGAAGAAACACAAATGAGGGGGGAATGGCTGGTCATACACCAAAATTAATAATTTTTGTTGCACAAAAATTATTAAGGGCAATTAGGACTTTGTACACAAAGTTGTAGCCTAGGATTTGATCTAGAATTTTAATCAATGGCTAGGAATACAACTCTCATGGATCAAGGGCATGAAGAAGCACAAAAATGAGGTAAAAATAGGGCTGAAATTCGCAGCCATGAGTGGGTTGTCAATTTGCAAGTTGTCATTGTACTATTTGTCTCCCACTACCTTTGTAATTATCCTTTCCTTTTCTTGATTATTCTTTTCTAGATAATTCCCATGAAAATCTTACCATTTTGGGCCTCATCCTAGGAATCAATCATTGGGCCTAAAATTCCATGATATCACCATTTCCAAAATTGATTTGATACCTCACCTTGAGGGAAATTCCCATTTTACCCTTTCTTTTAAATTTGAATTTTTATGCAAATAATTAACATTCATGCGCATAAAATAAGATAATTAAGCACATTCTTCCTCAACTAATTCATTGATGATTGCTCAGTGATTTGGGACGAAAAACCGTTTTTATTGTGAAATGACCAAAATGCCCTTTCACCCTAAAAACCCTAGTTCTTTGCCCAAAGCACATTTTCACTTCAAAAATGACTTTTCACCCTAGGAATGACCTCTAATACCTTGAAATGCATGTTAAATGGCTCGTCCTGAGAAATTATCCCTTATTTGCGAAATGACTAAAATACCCTTTTGTACTGAAAAACCCTAGTTTGTCCAAAAAGTGCATTGCAACTCCAAAAATGATTTTAGAAGCTTTGAAATGACTTTTAGAACCCTAAATGCAATGTATGATGCTCTTTTCTCTTCTATTTATTTATTTTTTGGGAAAATTAGGGTTTTGACCTAAGCCGGACAAAATTGGGGTTTGATAGTACCTTCACCGAGTCAGTCATCGGCCCGAGTTTTAAAACATTGGTGTGGATGGTCAGGATTTCCATACCACAATCAATTATCATCCCACGATTATGGTTAATGTATTTTCAAAACATCCTAATCAAATACTTCGTATAAAATAAGGATCTACAGTTGAGTTTCCATTAATTCATTTGAATTCCCAATTAAAATGAACTAATCAAAACTTCCTATTAATTCATTTGAATTCCCAATTAAAACCGAAAAAATCAATTGAATAGAAATATTCTTTTACCTGAGATACATAGGTAAGCATACATTTTCTCGGAGGAAAAAATAATTTATTCTAGTAGACGATCATACAACAATCTATTGGTTACATAATAAACAAGCTTAAATCAGCATGAATCTGCCAGAACAATTTTTTTACGATTTCCTCCTTCGCTATCACCATGTCCACCTTGATTCATTGCAGGCAGCTCCTCCCACTCAGGTAGTATTTAAACCTTAAAGATTCGTATGGTGGTTATCAAAGAGAACCTATATCAAATACTTTCACACAACATGCAAGATTCATCATTTTATGCTTTCGTTAATGTTATATCACTAAGAAATCAAAAATAAAAATTGTTGTTATCATAACCAAGCTTGTGCTATTTAACTGTAGAACTGGAATAGATATGAAGGTTCGGGAACACACTGGAACATCGGTGTTCGCACTTAGAGGAGTGTCTGCTATGCACTTCTACGATCTACATCTACCTGCCCATGATCGTCGTCATCCCATAATTTTCTTAATTTATAATAAATTAAGTCATCCCGTAATTTTCTTCCTTTTCTTAATCCACCTTACCATGTGCATATGTCATGATTTATATTAATAATTCCCTTGACCATTCCATCAGTCCATTAGAATAAGAAGATAACTAAATTCGCTTCAAAATGTCAGCATTACCTCTGTAACAAATAAGCATAAACCTAAAACAAGTGTTAGGGATATTTTACAATGGGTTCAATAGTTTGATGTTTTTTTGAATGGTGATGTGTTGGTTGCTATCTTGATCTGATGCTCAAGCAAATTAGTTCTGATTTTTGATAATATGTTGATCAAGGTTGAGGATCACTTTGCCATCAATTAAATATAATTTTCTTAATTTATAATAAATTAAGTCATCCCGTAAGTTTACACTTTATGGTTGTTGTCTATAATCACTGTTAGAGTTTAACATTTATTAGCCGTCATTTAAGTTCCGTAAGTTTACACTAATACCATGGAGTGTGTTATGAGGCTGCATCCAGAGTGCTCCACACTGTTGCTCCTTCAAATTCAGATCCTGCAAAGGTTTATTTGCATTTAGAGTTTTTGAAAGATGGTTTCTAAGGTCATTATGTTTATGTGTTAATTTTCTAAAAATAAAAAATATGATTTCTTTACTTCTTAACTTTTTGTGAATTGTTATTTCATGTAGTTGAAAAGTAAGACTATACCAAACTCCATTTGGTAAATTTTCTACACGTATTTCACGTGTGACTTTTGACAAAAGGGTGTTATATTTGTAAATGAAGGGTATTTCACATTCTGCTCTTTCCTCTGTTGCTTCCATATTTGGTTTGACATATGAAGCCTACATACAAGTGATGCATCACATCGAAGCTTGCATCCTACCCTTAAACTGAAATTACTTTGAAATTACTATCGTTCGTGATTTATATTTGAAGACAACGATTCTAATGTTATATTTTTGTTTATCATTTACAGGGGTGAGCTAGAAGAGAAAGTCAAGTACATGTTTACAGCATGAGAAGAATAATTGTAATTGAATGAACAATCACATGTTACAGAGCTCTCAAAGCCTTTAAAAATAATGTACTTCTTGATGGAACAATTACATAGAATTTGTTTTAATCTGGATTAAGTTAATGATATTCAATAATGTGCTTCTGAAATATGATATGCAATAGGGGATAAAAAAAGGACACTATAAAAAAAATGATACTATAAATTATAGATAAGAACAACGATACTTAATATGTACAATAATGATAGGATGCAAGTATTATTTCATTAACAATTCATAAATACATATGGCTCTTCTTTCTGTAGATCACAACAATACTTAAAATCAAGGTGCCTATGGAATTCCTAATCAAACAAGATTTAATTATGAAAGGCATGGGTTGTTTCTAAAATTTTTGTTTGTCACATGTAGTGGCTATAGTGCTCAAGATGGGTTATATGACTACCAAATGTATAGAACAAAGATTTGCAATTCTATGTGTATAATTTTGGAGATGTGTTCAAATGAATGGCTAAAAATTATTATACAATAGTAAAATAAAATTAAAAGCATTTAAATAGATTTTAAAATCGAAAAGTGATCAATAAAAATTAAAAAAATATGTATCAAAATGAAATATTAAATATGCATAAAATAAAATAAAAACTAATAATTAATGTTTAGTTGAATGGGTTCGAGGCGGAGACAGGGAGGGTATCGACATCCCCAAATCCTCCCCCAGGCCAATACGAGTTTTCCCCATGAAACTCAAATCGTGGTAGGAAACCATTTTAGGCTTTTAGATAGTCAAGAGACACCCCCTCCCATTGGATAATCAATGACAATTTTATGCTTTTAGATAATAACCCAATGTCCTCATTTTTAATAGTTGTCTCTCCTAAATCGTTACTTCAATTTCTCCGTTTATAGAATTTATCACCAATGATATATTTGAGCAGATAAATGCAAAGTTTGACCGCATGGAGGGCCAACTTGGAACCATGACCAACGAACTTAGAAGCTAGAATGGTCAACTATCAAGTATCATTGCTATGTTATCTCAAGAGGTCCAAGAAACTCCTTATTCACAAACTGAGCAATACAAAGAAAATATTCTTAGTAGTGTTGAAGTGTTCTCCGGAGAAGATAATAAAGAGGAAGAAGCTCTCGAGAAAGATGAAGAGACTCTTACTGAAGGGAGTCAAATCAAAATAATAGCTCCTACTGAAGGGAGTTATATTGAAACAAAAGATGCTATTGATGAGAGCGGTTGTGAGGAGAATGAGAAAGATCCATTGGTTCATGAGCAGGAGGAAGAGGAGAAAGCCCCAATTTTTGGGCAAGTTGTTTTAACCATTGGTGATGCTGTAATTGAGGTTAATAAGGGAAAGGTAACTTTACGGAGTGGTAAAGAAGATGATGTTATTAAAGCTTTAAATTCCAACGAAATTCTCTCTTCTTTAACTTCTCCTTATTTTGATGATGTGGTTGAAACTAACATTGTTAGTGATTTAAAGATGCAGGACCTTTCGGAAAAAATTCTTATTTTGCAGGAACCTAACATAGTGGTGGATAGAGATAAAACAAAAATTCCACAATCCTTTGAATTTCATCCACCACATGAAAAAAGAAAAAACAATGTCAACCACATGGTTAGAAAACTAAGAAGGTGCACTGCGTTAGATGTAAAATTTGCTCTGGGAGAGCCACCTTATTGAGCACCAACTATCGCCAGGCTCACGACGTTAAACAAGCGCTTCGCAGGAGACAACCTGTGTTTTATTTTCTCTCATTTTGTTTTGTTTTATTTTGTTTTTAGCAATAAGCTCAGACTGTAAGCTCTCTCAGGGAAGTCACTCTTACTCTCTCTCTCATTTATTTCTTTTTGTGCCAATATGATATTTTGCATTGAGGACCATGCTTCATGCTAGTGTGGGGGAGGATATTATATGTTGTTACTTGATCTCTATTAATGCATATATCCACTACATATGTTGATAGCATTTTTTCTGGCTTGTTTTGCATGAACTATGCTTATATTGAAAAAAATAGAGATTATGCCTTTAGGGGATCCCATAATTAATTTACATGACAGACTTGTGCTTAATTGTAACTGTGAGGATGTCCTTAGGAAGCTGATAATTAGCATTTGTTCCTCTTGAGTACTTTTTGTGAACTAGCTTCTAAATGTGAGATCTGAGCCTTCATAAGGGGATTGATACTAAATCATAAATTTTTACCCCTTTTTCTTTCTATGAGTGTGTTTCCCAATTTGCTACATTCTAGAATTTGTCTTTTGACCATTTCAAGGCGAAAATTGATTTGCATCATGTAAAAAGATTTGGGGAATTTAGGTATTTTTCTGGCCACAGAGTTGTTTGTTGAATTTATCCCTTAGTTGCCCCCTTTGAGCCTAATTGTTATAATTTTTGTTCTTTGGTACCCAGATATATTTTTCTTTTTTCTTCTTTTGGTAACCATTTGGAATTAAATGTGGAGCAACTATTGAAAATTACAATTACGTCCTATATTTTAGTTGTCTATATTGTCAGGATTGAAATTTCGTCCTATACTTTAGTTGTCTATCTTGTTAGGATGAAGAAAACAAAAGGAGTGAATTATGTGCTTACAAGAAAACTTTCTTACAAAGGAAACAAAATAGAAGTTGTCATGTACTTACCTTTTCCTCCTAAGAAAAAATAATAGAAAGAGAATTTGAAAAAAAAAGAAAAACAAGAAAGGAGGAAAAGACACATCAAAATAATGAAAGAGCCAAAGGGCAAATCCAAATCAAAAATAGAAAATGTCTACTCAAGAGAAAAGACAAATCAAAGAGAGCAAACCCAATAGAAGAAGAGTGAAGAATGAAAGTGAAATTAATTTGGAGTTTGGACAAAAACTGTAAAATAGATAGGAGCTCCATATTTGGTTTCAATGGTTACTGTTTGCTTCTTGTTTTTTCTTTTAGCCCTTTGATTATCTCCCTCTTCTTATTTCCTACCCTGCATGAATTCACCCTGGCCCCATTACAACTCATGAAACCCCACCTTTTGCATGCATGTGAACTATTTAGTGGAGATTTGGTCAAATTACAAACATATGGTAATGTGCATTGTGTGGAAACTTGAGTGCATTTTTCACTAGTCCCTAAACACTTAGAGAGATTGTGAGTGTGTGCCCTTGTTCACAGAAATGTAATCTTCAGGAACTTGAGCCTCTAATTGGGCAACCTTTTGACACCTCATATGTTCTATACTATCTATTGGCTGTCATTGTGCTTCTAGCTTTGGGTTCCTTATTTGACTATCTCTATTACTTTTTTGAAAAGTTTTTGAGCCAGAGAATTTGCTTGAGGACATGCAAATGTTTAGTGTGGGAGAGTTGATAAGCTCCAATTTAGTGTATTTTTAGAGATAATTTTGGGTCACTTTTAGAGCAATTATTATTCATTTTATAAATTACTAACTTAATTTACTCTATTTACGCAGAAATGAAGAAAGTACGAAAAGAATGGAAGGACAAATTAAAGCCACTCAAAAATCAAAATAATATATATATATATATATATATATATATATATAAACGGAGTGAAAGGAAAAAGAATTGAATGAAAGTCTCAACAATTGATTGTGGCACTAAGAAATTGAATTGTGACCAAAACTAAAAACAAGGCCCACGGCCTGTTTGGAAAACAAAGATCAGATCCATATTAGTTTATGCACATGCTACCCTAGGCTTGGGGAATAAGAAAGAGGGGTTATAAAAAGAAGGAGACGTGAATTGAAGAGGGTGGTGCCGCACAAATCAAAAAGGGTTTGCAGGATGAATTGAGGGGGAGAGACCTGACGCAAGAAAAGAAGGAGCCGCACATGAACGGACGGAACAGTAACGCCTAGGAGAGAGTTGGAGATTTGGGTACCGTTTTTGACACCGTGAGAGAGCTCTGGAGCAGAAAAAAGAGACTGAAGACTCAGAATAATAATTCCTCTAATTTCCGGGTTATTTTTATCTCTGTAATTCATGACTCTAATTTCTATTTTATTGTTCTTAATTACTATGGATACATAAATCTTCTTCTAGGGTCTTAGGTGAATCTTGCATGATTAGAGACCTTTTTATGTTCTAATTTCTAGTTTGAGTTCTTGTTTTTATTTTAATTAATATTATCCTATTGCTTTAATCACATTCTTAGGATTAGCTACCCTTTGCATGTTTATAATCAATTAGTTGATCAATGATCAAATCATCGCAATTAGTTGGTGGACCTATAGGATAATTGAGGCTATAATTAGGGCATGACCAAACCATAATTTAGTCTTCCAATCATTCAACCTTTTTGCTCTTTATGCTTTTCCTGAATTTAAATTCTTGCATGACCAAACGAGGGTTAATTTAGGAAAAAGAATATTAATCACGAATGACCAAACGGATTAATAGTTTTAGTAAAGGGATTGGTAATTAAGTAAAATAAGGGAATTCAGGTAGGGTTAGACATAGGGGAATTGAAGCTTGCAAGTGAAACTGTGATCCTAGACCTCTCACCATTTATTAAACTTGTATTTTAATTCTCGCTATTTATTTCTTTTTATTTTAGTTTCTATAAACATCAAATTATTTGTTCGTCTAAACATTAAATAATCTTGACTAGTTTGGTACTTGTTAATTAATCCCTGTGGAGAAGATAATCTTTTATACTACTTCTGCGAAAGAGTACACTTGCTCTAAGTGTGTTTTTAACGCAACAGGTCTTCAATATCGTCTTTTAATGCATTGCACCGATTTGTGTCGTGGCCGACACTTTGATGATAACGACAATATTTGTTGTTTCTCAACCCCGGTCTTGGGGCAATAGGATCAGGATATCTTACTTGCTTGAATTCATTGTTTTGGCATTCTTGCAGGATCTTCTCTCTGCCACATATGAGTTCGGCGTAGTCCCGATGTCTTCCTTGCCGAGGTTTGAATTCCCTAGATGGGCCGCCGGTCTGAAATCTTCTTGAATTTTCTGTGTTCGGATTTGTTTTTTCAGTTCGGGGTCTATTCTCTCTGGTTTGGTTGGCTACGTTTTTTACAAAGAATTTGCTAGCTTCATCACCTTCTTCATGATCTATGTATTTTTCTGAAAGTCGGAGGAACTCCCCTAAGGTTGAGGGTTGGTTTATGCTTACATCAATTTGGAATAAAGTGCCTCTGCGCAAACCTTGGGATAGGAAATATAGGCGAAATTCCTCATTCAAACCATGCACCTTTCCGGCTTCAGTGTTGAATCTTGCAATGTAAGATCGGATAGATTCATCTTCGGTTTGGTGGACTGCATGCAAAACCATCCATGACTTCGGCCTTACTTTTGAATGTGCAAAGCTCGCCGAGAATAATTTGGAGAGTTGCTCCCAAGACGAGATTGAGTTAGCTGGGATATCTCTGAACCATAAACCCGCAGATTTATCAAGGGTGAGAGAAAATAGTCTACACATGATCTCACAGGGCATTCCGGTATTGCATCATGGTTTCATAATACTCTAGGTGAATGTCGTGGTCGCCGAGTCCGTCATAAATTTTTAAATGCTCGGGAGGTTTTTCTAAACCTCGGGGGCGAGGAAATAATCGATTTCAGAGGTAAAAGGTCCTCTTCTTGGTGGTTGAACTTCTTGTGCTTTATCATGCTTAGGGCTTGACGAGGTTGATGCCCGGAATGGTATTGTTTAGGTTCGGGGCTCTCCTATTATGGTGGTGACGCCTCGTTTTGGAGGAGTCTCTCTACTCCTAGATCGTCGTTTGAGTGGTGAAGATGAAGCGTAAAGGCGAATCTTCTTCCCCGCAGTCGTCTATATCCCAAGAAGTGCCCTAGGTTCTTCTCTTCCTCGTCTTCTCGGGGAGCGATGATAATGACGCCGCTTTGGAGGAGAACGATGTCGCCCGAAGTTCGGCAGAGTCCGCCCAGCCGTTTCGTGCTCTTCTACTGTGGTTGATCCGTGGAGCATATCGTGGAGAATTCCGATCCGCGATATCTCGAGCTTGGTATCCCGCAATCTCGGCCTCGATTCGAGATACGGAGACTCCTAGCCTGAGATGCCTCATTGTGCTGATTCAGAATTTGGACTAGCTGTTGTAAAGTGTCCACTGGTACGGGGATGGCCGCAGGAGGTGAAGGAAATCGAGCTGAAGCCGATCCTCTGTTATTGACATTACGGTCTGAAACCGATTGGGTTACCGCAATTCCCTCCGGGGTTCCTTCCTCCTGAGATCGGATGACACTTGCTATCCGCGCACCGGTTCTAAACTCGGGGTCCATGATTTGATCAAAAAGAAAGAAATGTGTAAAGATTTTTGAATTCGGGAAATCTCCCACTGTGGTCGCCAATGTTCTGTACCGTATCTGTGGATATGTAAAGTCCGAGATAGTAGGTAGGTAGGTTATAGGGTTTTTGATCAGTGTTGGTAATATCCGAGCTTGATGTTCCGAGCTGAGGTTGGGTGTACCGCATGATACTCCGATGCTAAAGTCGATGAGTGATGAGAGTTAATGCAAATATATGTGTAATTAATGCGTACCTCTCTCCTTGGAATAAATGCAGTATTTATAGGTTTGGGAGGCATTTGGGTGTAATCATCTGAACCATTGGTTGTGGAGGCGCATGGTAGGCTGTTGGATGAATGATTATGGGTCTTGGCTGTTGAGGGCCCAATCAGTTGGCCTTTTGAGCAGAGGGGGGTGCGAATATCATGTGCATAATTTCTCCATAACAAATACCATAGACATCATAGGAATTTTAATTCAGCAAACTTACAAGAGAAAAAACAATAACCACTAATATCTGCACTGCACCAATATCAAGACATGTACCAACTAGTGGAAAACCATAACCATAAAATGAAAGTCCAACTGCAGATATGGTTGGGGACACAACCACGGGATTGATCAACCTGAAAATTGAGGTGTGAAACATATTACATTCTTTTCAGAATTCAGACAATTCAGACACTAAAGAATCAACTCATGAGGAAAGGAAAAGCGTATAGACCAGCAGTATTTGACAGAGGTTAATACGATCATATCCAATCCACGGGAGAAATTTTGAGGTGAACCCCAAAAATATGATTTCATCCTCCAGCATTGTACTATTACTATTAGACACACTAATTAGTCATTACAGAGAGCTAGAGCAAGATTTCTTCAGATATTTGCCAAAACTAGTGAAAATACAGCTTATTTCATTAGAAATAGGCATGAATATTGAAGGTAGGTAATACCTTCAAAGAAACACCGAGGAAAGGACAATCAAATATAGACTGCAAAATTGAAGTTTTGATATCATAAGCAGCCCCAAATCCAATTCTAGCTTCTTTATAGCATTCCAATATCTGTACATAGTAAGACTAGTATTAGAAAGGAATGGGTGAAGGATATGGAAACGCGAAATTCGTAATAAAAGAGAGAGTGAATGATAATCAAGTTTGGTCCTATCTAACATCTTTGAAACTTACTTTGTTAATTTCGGATTTTTGGGCTTCTTTCACGCTATCATGCAAATTCATCAATAAGTAAATTAGTATTATCATTAAGTTTCCCCTTCAAAGCTTCAACATGCGAATTCATTACTCAAATAAATATATCACACAGACAAATGACTGTATTACAAAACATTAATGATTAGACAAGGAATCTAAAGCAAACATTAACTGAAAATATTAAAATGTCTGATAACTTCTTGTGGCATTTCCCCTAGTGATCATAATTGATAAGATGTTGAGCCCACTGAAACATTTATCATATTGCAGGCAGAGATGTATGAAAAACTATGATAAATATTGCTATGTTGTTGTGATTTCTTATGTCATTACAGCAACAAAGTATATTATTCAAAGCATCAATGATACCTCATCTTTTTGTCTTAACCCTTCAAAGCTAAAAGGCTTCAAAACTACCACAACTGTGAACCCATTTGTGGACCTTACAGTGTCAAAAATATCAACAGCAACAGTGTAGTCCAATCCATATCCTGCACTAGCCATCTAAAGAAGAAAAAGGGAGGGAAACCAAAGGTCATATATTGAACCACTTTCACAAATTCAGGCTGGAATAATACTTGATTAAACAAAAAATAAGTAACCATCCAAAGAATGCAGCCTTAATTCATATAGTCAGGTTTGCCATGTTTAATACAAAAAATCATGCCTTAGAGTTTCATTTGAATAAAATAAAATTGAATAACAAATTAAAGTAATTCAGTTGACTTGTGTGCTTCACAACATCAGCTGCATGGGATAAAGCAACACTCAAGGTAACGTTACCAATGAAAATTAACAAATATTGAAACAAAGGTTTTGCTACAAGAGTTTTAAGGTAAGGAATGTACAAACAAGGACAATGGTCTTTGAGCCTGACTTCATAAATACTGGAGCTTTGACAATTCTTGGGTGAGGCTCTGCAGAAATAACATTAAATATCAATACGTTTTGACCACAGAATGTGGGATATGTATGAATATTTGAACTGAATTTCCTTCTTGAACCAAGGAACTTCCCCCAGTTTCTACCTAAAATAATGTTGTATCCATAGAAAACTCAACTACCACACTACCTTAATGTAAAGCAGAAACATGCTCACCTGATTCAACAAAGTGCAAATCCAAGTCAACCAAACAATTAAAAAAGAGAGTAATTGAAAATACAATAAACAAGATCCCAAAATAAACCATAAATATACCTTGAGGCACATTCTGTGTGTTGGAAGAGTCCTCTGAATATACAACCCCAATTGGTTCCTTAAGGACATTAGAAGTTTCCTATTTCCAAAATGAGAAATTTCATTAAGAAATTATCAAGGATTCTTCAGTTCATCAGCATATGCAAGTATGCAGGGAAATTTCTAACACACAGAATCATGAATCCCTATTCAAACCTAAAACTGAAACTGAAACAAATCCCTATTTTTCAAACAAAATCATATTCAAACCTAAAACTGAAACAAATCCTATTTTTCAGAGACATGAATCTAATCGAATAGCATAAATGAACCAAGCTCATCATTGAAAAGGTGAGATCGAGGGAGAAACGAACTTCAAATGAAATTAGATTAAGAGTAGAAACGAACCTGAAAAAGTGAAATCGAGGTAGAAACGAACCTAAAAAGGTGAAATCGAGGGAGAAACGAACTTCAAATGACATTATATCGGGAGTAGAAGCTTCGCGATCTATGATTTCGAAGGATCTAAGAAAGAAGAAAATGGTTAGGGTTAGTTTCTTTGAGAGTGAGAGAAGGAGAGTGAGAGAGGGAGAGTGAAAGAAGATGTTGCAGTGGAAGAGAAGGAGAAGCGAATTGAAGGAGGAACGGTGGTGTTGGGTGGTGGGTCGTGGGGTGGTGTTGAGACGGATAGAGTAAGAGAGGGAGACTGAAATAAGAGAGTGGGAGTGAAAGGTCTCGAGAGTGGGAGAGAAGCAACGCGTGTTTGTGTTTTAAGTGGAATGATTTGCCACGGGCTTGCCACGCAGCCTCCGTCGCAAATTGCGAACGTTTTTGAAATCTGTGGCAAAGTCCAGCGGGAAATTTCGCGCCCCTTCCTTTTTACACATGTCGTCTCAAATCTGTGGCAAACTAGTGATGAATTAGGCTCCGTGGCAAATATTAGTGGCTAAATCAGACTTTTCTTGTAGTGTTTCGGATTAAATCAGTGATTAGATGAGAAGCTGACCCTGTGATGAGTATGTCATCAACATACACAAGAGCAAAAAGTTGCATGCCAAGAAAGGAATGCACAAATAATGCAGGATCACATCTACTAGGTAGGAACCCAAACTGATGTAGAGACTGTTTAAGACATTCATGCTAAGCCCTAGGGGCTTGTTTCAGCCCATATAGTGATTTGTGGAGGCGACAGACTTGTGTTTTGTCCTTGCTAATGAAGCCAGAGGATTGGACCTTGTAGATTTCTTCTTGAAGATGCGCATTTATGAAGGCATTGTTCACGTCTATTTGTTGAATGTCCCATTTGTTGGTGATGGATAGAGACAACAACACTCCGATGGTGGCAGGCTTGATTACAGAAGAGAATGTGTCTCCAAAGTCCTTGTCAGGTAGTTGGTGATAGCCCTTGGCTACCAAACATGCTTTGTACTTGTTGATGGTGCCATCCGGGTTCTCCTTGACCCTAAACACCCATTTGCAGCCTATGGCTTTCTTGTTGGGTGGGAGAGAAGTGAGAGTCCAAGTGTTGTTGTTAACTAGGGCTTAGTACTCTACCTGCATTGCATCCTTCCATTGAGGTACTACAAGAGCTTGTTTTGCTGTTGTTGGCTCACTGTGAGTGAGAAATGCCTTAGGCTTGAGAAAACCAGTGTCTGATCTAGTAATCATATGATGAGTTTTGACAGTTACTAGAGATGGTGGTTGAGGAGGTGGAGGTTGGAGTAAGACAGGTTCATTTGGGAGGTCTTGAACTGGTTCGGGTGGAGTATTGGTAACTGACAAAGATGGGTAGGAGGTAATGGTTGAGGGTGACTGAGCTGAGGTGGTTGAAGGGTCAAGGAAGGAGGTATCTGTGTTTACAGGTGTAGGAGCTGGGGTGTGAGGTGTTTGAGGTGTTGTGGGTAGTGGAGGTAGCACTTTGGAGTCTGTGTTGGTGGTTTCTGAAGAGTTTAGGTTACTGAATGAAGGAATTGAATAAGCAACGTTTGAGGAAGCTGAGGTGTTGTGTCAGTTGTGATGGTTGTGGGAAATAGGGTGGGACAAGGAAAACTAGCTTCATTGAAGTTGATGTCTTTAGTGATAACAATTTTGCCTTCTGGTGTAAGACATTTGTAACCTTTGTGATTGGTACATAGGCCAAGGTTGATGCACTGTGTGCTCCTAGGTTGGAATTTGTGTTTGTTGTATGGTCTTAGGTGAGGGAAGCATGCACAGCCAAAGGTTTTGAATGAGTGATAAGCAGGCTCTTTGTGGTATAAGGCTTGGTATGGTGAGATGAAAGTTGGTAGTCCAGTGGTTGGCAATCTGTTGATTAGGTAGACTGCATTGGTAAATGCATGATCCCAGTATCTGAGAGGTAGAGAGGCATGAGTCAAGAGCGTGCCCATCTCAGTGGTGTGCCTGTGTTTCCTCTCAACAAACCCATTCTGCTGAGATGTATAGGGACAGGTAAACCTATGAACAATACCCAAGTTACTCAAATGTTTTGTGAAGGGTAGAAATTCCCCTCCTCCATCAGACTGTACATCCTTGATGGTCATTGAAAACTGAGTCTAAACAAGATTTTGAAAGGAAATGAATGCTGGAATGGCATCTGACTTTTGCTTCAAAAAATAAACCCAAGTGAATTTTGTAAATGCATCCACAAATGCAATGTAATATTAGAATCCACCACTAGAGGCCATAGGGGTAGGTCCCCAGAGGTATGTGTAAATGAGCTCAAAGGGCTCTGTGTATTGTGTGGTGGAGGGTGGTGCATATTGTCTATGTGATTTGCCAATGTTACAAGAATTGCAAAAATCAAGTTTGGATTTATTTGATGTAGACACATTACAATGTTTGAGAACATGAGATACAACATTGGAATTAGCATGACCTAATCTAGCATGCCACAAGGAAATGACAGAGCCTGAACTAGGGATGCATAATGTGTTTACAGAATTAACAACAACAGATTTATCAGAAACAGATACAGCAGAGTCATTAGTAACAAATACAACATTTAGATGTAAAACTAGAAGGTACATGTGAAAATTTCTGGTGTTTCTTAGCAATTGGTAACCCTTTGAATGCATAGAGTCCATCTTTCTCTAGTGTGCCAACCAAATTGACACGTTTAGAGTCCTATGATGTGACCAAAGAGTTAGTACCATTGAAATTGAATGAAACACAATTATCTTTGGCAAATCTAGAAACTGACAAAAGTTTTTAGTAATGTGAGGAACATGTAATAGATTATTGAGGTACAAAATAATGTGAGGATGCAAAGGTGATTTAAATACAGATTTGCCAACTGATTTGATTGTGGATCATTGGCCATTATTGTGGTGAATTAGTAGTGCAAGTATACACTGTCTAAACAAGTAATAAATGATAAGTGAGATCGTTCCCACGAGGAATTAAGCTTAACTTTGAGAGTTTAATTTGATTAACAATTTAGTGAGGACAGTAAATGACACACAAATTTTGGGTAACATAAACAGTATTGAAAAGTAAAGGTAATGGGAAATCAGTGATGAGAACAAGCTGAGATGCATTCACTTCAGTAGCTTCATTAATATGCAATTAAGTGTATGTTCAATGCTGCAGCAATAAACGTTATTCTCTCGAATACTTCCCACTAGGTTTCCTTGCAAGAGTTTATCTCTAAACCCTAAAGAAGTACCTCCTAGGCTGCTTGAGCACCGGCAGTATTCACCTTATGGGTTATGCTCTCCTATCTCTAGGGTTAAGCAAAGAACATCAAGATCTCTCGTTAATGTCCACTACCCATATTATCTTGTGAGATTAATTTATAAACCATCTCTGAATTTATAAATTCTATTTAGAATAGACGACCAATCCTACTCTAAAATGGAAATATTGTCACACACAAGGTAAAATGCACAACATTAAACATACTTCATTAATCACATAATAAATCTAGCTACATTAGATCCAACATCTCAACTATGAGTATTTAGCTCATATTGAGCTTACAAAACATGGAAAATAACTTAAACAAGAGTAGAAGTCATATTACAAATTTCAAGGTAAGAAATGATACTATAAAGAGAGAACAGTGAAGGAGCTCCAATGGTGACAATGGAGATCTGGTCCAACTCTTCTAAGTAGAAATCCACCAAGAGAAATGTAATTCTAGTGATGTTGTAGCAATGGTCTCAACAAAGTATCAAATTTGGTAACGCAGGTGAGCTAAGCACGCTATGAGGAGCTATCTCTAAACTTCCTCTTGACGGTAGAGCATCCAAATGAAGAATGGGAAACTTGCTTTTATAGTGTCTCCTTGCACGCAACCCTAAAAATGATCTTCTTTGGGAAATGCGTCCTAGGTTAAATGGCAATTGTGAGAAATCCACATGAGGTCATATCTTTCCGTGCCATACAGCTCAGACACCTGTCCTTTCCTTGTTTTGCGCGATTCCTTGAGCTTTCTCTCTCATCTATCGCATTTTCACTATTGCGCACGCACCTGTTGCTGCAGCACTTAAACAAAACACAATTAAAAGCACAAAAGGCATAAATATGCCCAATTCAAACTAATTCAATCCTTCACCATCAATTCTAACATAAACACTTATTTACAAGCTATTTCACACAACATGCTCATAAATTAACTTAAAAACAAGCTTAGAAAGCAAGTAATAACCATCATAAATGAGGGTTATCAGCCATTGCCCATGGTCACTTGGTTTTTACCATCATAGGGAATACTATCGTGTAAATTATCTTCTTCTGTTGTGACATGGTGCGTGGCACCGGTGTCACCATACATTCAAACTTAAATTTAAACATCCTAAAACTATGTGCACATAACTCAGCATTGTTGCAGCAATGGTTGCAGCAGCACTACATTCCTTCAAGCTTTGCCTTAATATATCTCAGAGTACCCCCAAACTTAGTTTCTTATGCTGCCCTAAGTTTTTAGTAGAAATTTAGCAGTTCCCTAGGTCTACCAACACTAGCCTAGCTTCAGATCATCTTTAACTCACTAAGTTCCTACCTGAGTTTAAGCTTAAGTGTAGGGGCAGAAGTAAAATAGTTCACTCACCAAACAGGGGCACTATTCACTCAATTCTCACCATACACTCACTAAGTTTTTGCTCAACTCTACTTCTAATTTTTTTTAAAAAATTCACTAACTTTGATTGCAAATAACAGAGTACATGACATGTGTATAGCTCTCCCCCGCACTTAGAACTGTGCAGTGTCCTCACTGCAAAAAGACTAAGGGGAAAGCTAAGCAAACTAACAAACACACAAACTAAACATTACTGTTGAGTGCTAACACAGACAAGGGGCACTCAACAGGTTTATTCTAACAAAGAAGCAAACTAACACAGAAACAAATACTAGAACCGAAATTGAAACACAAGCTAAAAACAGAAAACAGAAGAGATTAAGGTGCAGGAGTTCCTGGTTTTGTTCTTGGGCTTGCTCGAACTGCAGGACCCTTGCTTTGCTTCTTTCCAGAGGCTTTTGATGATTGAGCCCCAAAGGTTTTTGGAAAATATGAGGTTTCGTTGTTTGCAAAGATCGATTCTCAGATTCGCAACAACAGACAAAGATCGTAAACACTTGCCTTCTTGTGGGCAATCACGAACTCCAAAGCCTCTTTGGCTTTCTTTGTCACCTTCCTTCATCTTTGCAAAGAGCCTCCTTGCGAGCTTCTTGGCGGCGCAAAGCAGATTGGCCAATCCTTGCATGACAGCAGCAATGACAGAGTTGTCTTCTTGCTCTTGCTGCACAACATTCTCTTCCTCGACCTGCTCAGCTTCCTCAGGTACTTTCTCAAGTCTCCTCTTCTTAGCAACTCTCTTTGTCCTCACTCTTTTGGGTGAAACTGCAAATCGTAACTTTTCTAAAGATTAACATTCTGTTGCAAAGATCAACGATGGAAGTATCAGATGACACATCAGGGATTGGTGAAATAACAGGGTAACTCTTATTTTCTCCTTTGATATCTACCCCAGCATTGATACACAAAGATGTTATTAAACAAGAGAAAAACAAATAACCAGGGTTCTTACCCTTGCACACCAAAAGTTCTCTACTGATAAGCCTTCCCACATCCACATTCTTCTTGCTCAGAATAGCATCCAACAGCATCATGCGCTCCTTTTCAACATTGGTAGTGTGAGATGTAGGCAACAGGTATTGCTTCACAAAATTGAACCACACCTGAGCATCATGGTGGAGATTGCCTCTTTTCACCTTGAATTCATTAGCAATGTAGGGCTCCCATGGTGTTCCAGGCACTGAGATTTTCTTCTTGACTCCTTCCATCTCCCTCTTCCTCCATTTGGCTACATTGTTGGTGAAGGCAGGACTATGGAAATCTAACCCGTAGTTAGCATTGATTGCTAAGGAGGCAAATTCCACGGCCACTCCACGCACTTTGGAGACGAATCTCTGCTTGCCATCTTTTGGGGGAACGATTCCTTCATAAAATTTGCGCACTACAGAAGCATAAAAGAACATAGGATGCTACACGAGCTTTTCCCAACCTAATGCGTTCACAATGGATGTGAAGCGATCCGTACTCTCTTTCGGTTCAAAGTCACGCTCCGCGAGTAAATTCATGTTCGGAACTTCTCAAAGTCATTCCCTTCTTGATTCTTGACATTCCTTCTTCGCATTTGGCTCGATTCTCCACGGCCAGGGTTAGATTGATGCTCTCCAGAGGATTTGATAGCACTCGATTTTGATCTTGCCATGGTGTTTGAAATTGATTTGGTGAGGGTTTGTAAAATTTGGGAACAGTTGCAATGGGGGTTTTCCTCGGATTAGGGATTTTGGAGAGTTGGTTACACTTTGATAGAAAGAGCGTGGTGAGGGAGTGATGGAGAGTGGGTGCTTATAAGTGGGTGATGGGACGGTTTTATGGGGAAAAGGGATTGGCGCTTTTAATTCAAAAATAGTCGTTGATTCAAGGGTTGAGTGGATGGCTAGGATTGGAAATTGGGGCGGTTAATGACTTGGATTTGACAACCCACTGATGGCGCATCAGACCTTGGTAAAATACCTACTATTATTTTATTTTTCCTCAACTGCAACTCATTCATTGCCGCAAAGAATAATGCCGAAGGCATCTTTGCAAAGATCGAATGTCGTCACACCTCAAACTTCAAATTGCCAACTAATTTCCTGCAAAACAAACATAAAACAACAACAACAACACTGGTTTATTAGTTTAAAAACTCTGGGCTGCCTCCCAGTAGCACTTGGTTTAAGAGTCCTCAGCCTGACTACCCTCTAAGATTAGAGGTCTTGCACATCAGTGGTGATTTTGCTCCTCACCACCGGTTCACCATAGTATTTCTTCACCCTTTGACCATTCACCTTGAAGTGTTGCTTTCTCTCATCACAATACAAATCCACAGCACCATGAGGGTACACTTTCTCAATTTTGAAAGGTCTAGACCACCTAGACTTTAGTTTTCCAGGGAACAACTTGAGTCTTGAATTGAATAGTAACATTTGGTCACCCTCCTTCAGCTCCCTTTTCTGGATCCTCTTGTCATGCCAAGCTTTGGTCTTGGCCTTGTACAGTTCAACACTCTCATAGGCAAAATGCCTCATTTCTTCTAACTCATTCAGTTGCAATAGCCTAGCTTCCCCTGCCTTAACATAATCAAAATTGAGCTTTTTGATTGCCCAATGAGATTTGTATTGCATCTTTAAAGGCAGGTGGCAAGCTTTGCCATAAACCAATCTGTAGGGAGACATTCCCAAAGGAGTCTTGAAAGCAGTTCTGTAGGCCCATAAAGCATCATCTAAATGATTATACCACTCCTTTCTTGTAGGCCCTACCATCTTCTCTAGCATTCTCTTGATCTCTCTATTTGATAACTCAGCTTGGCCACTAGTTTGGGGATGATATGTTGTAGTAATTTTGTACTTGACCCCATACTTGGCTAAGAGAGTTTCAATCAATTTATTGCAGAAATGAGATCCTTCATCACTGATTATAGCCCTAGGAGTACCAAACCTTGTAAAGATATTCTTTTGCAAGAATTTGCTAACAGACTTAGCATCATTGTTAGGTAAAGCAACTGCTTCAACCCACTTTGACACATAATCCACATCAACAAGGATGTACACATTGCCAAATGAAAGAGGAAAAGGTCCATAAAATCCATGCCCCAAACATCAAAGAGTTCAATCTCTAGAATGTTGGTCAATGACATTTCTTGCTTATTGGAGATGTTCCCACTCCTTTGGCAATTATCACATTGTTTAACAAACTCATGGGCATCGTTGAAAATGGTAGGCCAGTAGTAACCAGATTGAAGCACCTTTGCTGCTGTTCTCATACCTCCAAAGTGTCCACCATATGCTGCAGCATGGCATTGCTGCAGCACTTCCTGCTGTTCTTCATCAGCCACACATCTTCTAAACAATTGATCAGGGCACTTCTTGTAGAGAAAGGGTTCATCCCAGAAATATTTCTTGACAACATAGAAAAACCTCTTCCTTTGTTGGTAGTTCATATCACAGGGAACCACCTTGCTAACCAGAAAATTGACAATATCAAAGATACTACTGTGCAAAGATCAGTCTTTGCAAAGACTTACAACCGATAAGTGCTCATCAGGAAAATGTTCTTTGATTTCACCAAATGTTCCTGCACTTTCATTTTCCAATCTAGACAAATGGTCAGCAACTTGGTTATCCACCCCCTTTTATCTTTAATGTCAAGATCAAATTCTTGAAGGAGGAGAACTCATCTTATTAGCCTAGGCTTTGCATCTTTTTTAGCAATCAAATACTTAATAGCAGAGTGATCAGTGTAAACAATTACTTTTGTGCCAACTAAGTATGATCTAAATTTATCAAATGCAAAAACCACAGCTAACAATTCTTTTTCAGTAGTGGTGTAATTCAATTGAGCATCTACAAGTGTTTTGCTAGCATAATAAATAGAATGAAAGATTTTTCCATACATTTGGCAAAGGACAGCTCCTATGGCATAGTCACTAGCATCACACATGAGTTCAAAAGGCTTGCTCCAGTCTGGAGTCACAATCACAGTGCGAGAATCGGGCATTCTCGCAATTTTTGAAATGTCGCAAAGACAGCCTCACAAAGACAAATGGAGTGTCATGTTGCAAAGAATTGACACTCGAGGCTTAGATATTTTGGAGAAGTCCTTGATGAATCTTCTATAGAACCCAGCATGCCCAAGGAAACTTCTGACACCTTTCACATTGGTTGGAGGATGCATCTTCTCAATAACTTCCACCTTAGCTTTATCAACCTCAATACCTCTCTTAGAAATCTTGTGACCTAACACAATACCTTCTTGGACCATTGAATGACATTTCTCCCAATTTAACACCAAGTTGGTTTCTTCACATCTATCCAAAATTCTCTCCAAATTATCAAGGCATAGTTGAAATGTCTCCCCAAAGACAGAGAAATCATCCATAAACACCTCCATAGATTTTTCAATAAAATCAGAGAAAATGGACATCATACACCTTTGAAATGTTGCTGGCGCATTGCACAACCCAAATGGCATTCTCCTAAAAGCAAAAGTACCATAGGGACAAGTGAAAGTAGTTTTTTGCTAATCTTCAGGCACTATGGCTATTTGATTGTAACTAGAGTAACCATCCAAAAAGCAATAGAACTCCTTACCAGCAAGTCTATCCAACATTTGATCAATAAAGGGCAAAGGGAAATGATCTTTTCTTGTGGCCTTGTTGAGCTTCCTATAATCCATGCAAATCCTCCAACCAGTTACTGTTCTTGTAGGAATAAGCTCATTCTTCTCATTGGCAACCACTGTGACCCCTCCTTTATTTCGACACACTGCACAGGGCTCACCCATGCACTATCAGATATAGGATACACATGTCAGCATCAAGCCACTTGATTATCTCTTTTTTCACAACTTCCTTCATGATGGGGTTTAGCCTTCTCTGTCCTTCAATACTATTTTTAGCACCTTCATCAAGAATGATTCTGTGCATACAGAGTGTAGGACTAATCCCTTTTATATCAGCCATTTGCCACCCAATTTCCTTCTTATGCCTCCTTAGGGTAGTAATGAGATCATGCTCTTGACTTTTGGAGAGGTCAGAAGCAATGATCACAGTCAATGTATCATTTTCCCCTAT
Organism: Oxytropis ochrocephala; assembly: GCA_020916435.1. Taxonomy (NCBI): domain Eukaryota; kingdom Viridiplantae; phylum Streptophyta; class Magnoliopsida; order Fabales; family Fabaceae; genus Oxytropis; species Oxytropis ochrocephala. The sequence continues at coordinate 64,126,043 of CM037094.1, read as the reverse complement.
GTAGGCATATTTGAGATGCTTAGGCAATTCCTTCAATTCAAGATCCGGGGGTTTCTCTATGGAAGGCACATTCCTCTTGAGAGTAGAATCTCCAAGTTCAAGAGGCTCATATTGCTTAGTCCAAATTTGCTTGACAGTAGCCTCCTCATGCAACAATCCTTCATCCACAAGTTCACTTGTATCCACAGAAAGAGCTTTCACCAAGTGATCATTTTGTTTGTTGAACTGCTTTTGTACTACATAGTCTAGAGATACAACAAAAGAGCACTCCTCAGTTCCTTTATCAGGAAGCTTAAGAGCATTCATGACATTGAATGATAGGCACTTCTTTATCTGCATCAAAATCTAAAATCACAAAGTCAGCAGGAAAAACAAATTTATCTACCTTTATCAGCACATCCTCAATGATTCCTTCAGAATAAGCAATAGATCTTCTGCAAGCTGGAGAGTAACAGTTGTAGGCCTTGCAACACCTATACCTAACTGAGTAAATATATATTAGGCATCAAATTGATGTTTGCACCTAAGTCACAAAGAGCCCTGCTAGTCTAAGTTTCACCAATAGAACAAGGAATGGTGAAACTGCCTAGATCCTTCAATTTGCTTGGAATCTTGCTCTGCATGATCATACTGCACTCCTTAGTCATAGCCACTATTTCAAACTCACCGAGTCTCCTCCTTTTGGTCAAGACATCTTTCATACACTTTGCATAGTTAGGCATTTGTTGGAGAGCCTCAACCAAAGGAACATTGATGTGAAGTTGCTTTAACACCTCTAAGAACTTGCCAAATTGCTTGTCTTGTTGTGCCTTCTTCAATCTCTGCGGGAATGGTGGAGGTGGCACATCTTGATCAAGCACAGGTGGTGGCATTGGTGTCGCATCAGATGTTGCAGCATGAGTTGCTGTCGCATCTGTCTTCCTCTTTTTTTCATTTTTTTCAAAATCTTTTTCTTTTCTTTTGTCACCACCACCTATATCAAGTGATGGCCCACTCAAATCTTTTCCACTCCTTAGAGATATAGCCTTTCATTGCTCCCTCCCCTTAGAAGATGTAGCTTCAGTAGTAGAGGGCAATGCCCCACTAGGTCTCTGGGTTAGAGCAATAGCTATTTGACCAAGTTGGTTCTCTAGATTCTTGATTGCAGCTCCTTGTGTCTGATATTGAGTCTTTGCTTCATTCATGAAGGCCTTAAACATAGCCTCCATAGAGTTATCAGTTGTAGGAGCAGCTTGATTTGATTGAGAAGAAAATCCTAGTGGCACGATGAGTCTTTGGAGTAGTTCGCAAAGCAGCCGGTGTCGTTGTAATCTTGCTCCACCTGAAATTAGGATGGTTCTTCCACCCAAGATTGTAAGTATTTGAGTATGGATTATTACCCTTGTTGTACCCAACATAGTTGATAGAGATAGGATTCGCAGGACACTCCTCATAAAGATGACCTCCCCCACAGTAAACACAACTCGGAGAGGAACCACATGGAGTTGGCTCAATTGCTGCTATAGTTGCTTCAGTTGCTGCAGCACTAGGTGCTGTCATATTTCTGATTTGGTTGGAGAGGGAAGCTACTTGAGCAGATAAGGCAGTGACCTCACTCACTTCATGTATACCAGCCACCTTCTTTTGAACACTTGACCTAGCAGTAGGCCATTGGTAGCTATTTGCAACCATGTCTTCAATCAAGTTGTAAGCATCATTGTAAGAACCATTCAGAAGAACTCCTCCAGATGAGGCATCAAGCATGAGCCTAGTTTGAGGTTCTAATCCATTGTAGAAAGTCTCCATTTGGATAATGATAGGAATACCATGGTGAGGACATTTTCTCAAAAGTTCTTTGTATCTTTCCCATGCTTCAAACAAGGTTTCAAATTCAGTTTGCTTGAAAGAGGTAATTTCATTTCTCATCTTGGCATTCTTGATTGGTGGAAAATATTTTGTCATAAATTTTCCTACCATCTCATTCCAAGTAACAATAGAGTTAGGCTCTAGGGAGTTAAGTCAGGCCTTAGTTCTATCCTTCAAGGAATAAGGGAACAATTTCAGCTTAAAAGCATCATTTGTAACACCAGGGAGAATGAAATTACTGCAAACCTCAACAAATTGTTTCAAATGCAGATGTGGGTCTTCAAGAGGACCTCCACCAAACTGCCCAATTGTTTGAACCATTTGGAACATCATAGGCTTAAATTCAAAATGAGTTGTAGCAATTTCTGGCCTCACTATGCTTGTTTGCATAGTTTGAGGGTCAAAAACTGCATAGTCCTTCATGGGTCTATCCCTATCATTAGCCATGCCTATAACTCCCATTTCCAGAACTTGTCTTCTATACCTTCCATCATTTTCAATTGTAGGAGGTCGTGTAGGTGGTGGAGTAGGATTATGCTCAGAATTGCCAGGACTAGCCATAGCAGCAACTCTTCCTAATTCAATAAGTCCTGGAGTACTGTGAACTCTTCTCAATCTTCTAAATGTCTTTCTATCTCTGGGTGCAACTGGAATTCTGGTGTGGTACTGATGAATCCCCATCAAATGATGATTTTTAGTGTGAAAAAGGGAATTTTATGTGAAGATTGTAATGAATGAATGAAGAGTGTAACGAGAAAATGAATAAATTGTGCTATTTGAGATTTATTTGCTATGCAGTGTTTATGCTGGGTTTTGTTGTGTTTTTGTGCCCAGGGACTAGGTGGAAGTGAAGAACGAAGAAGTGCAAGCAAACGGACTCAAAAATGCAAGTTCTAGGAGCTTCGGTCAAACGGACTAAATATTTATTAATTCTGGAAATTCAACGATTTATTTGATACTTTTGCATTCCGAATCAGCTCTTGGCTTCAACAGCAAAGTTGTAGCTCTTTCTCTTAGCTTTCCAACGCATATTAGAACGCGTCGATCCGATACGCGTAGCTCCAGATATGAATTTTTCCGTGGAACTGCCAGATTCTGCCAAGTCGCGCCTAAGTCACGCCCGGGCGCAAGTGAAGCGCGAATTGGCAGCAGCGCGATAAAATCAGCGCCCGGACGCGTTTTTGAGCAGTTTTTGACGAACCGGAAGCCCTAGCACGCGAAGAACACTCCTACCATCTCAAAGCAACTGAAGAATCAAGACTTGGGAACAAGAATTGAGGATTCTAATTCATCCATCTTCATCTTCCACTCGTAATTCTCCTTTTTCTCTCCGTTTATCATGTGTAACTAAACCCCATGTTAGGGATGAGTGGATTCGATTTAGATTTATTGTTGCTAGTTTATCTTGATGATTTTTATCGTTTTCTCTCTCGTTTGTGAATTGATATTCTGTGTTTAACCTTTCTGTAATTGGGAAATTATAGAACCTAGATTCTATTCAATAATTTAACGGAAGTTCTTATTATTGGATTGTTTGAATTTCAATTCCTTCCATTCGTAAGTTTAGGAATATCCTGCGAATTGATGTATGTGGCGAATCCTCGCGTTTAATGCTTGTTGTTAGTAGATGCACCTAAGGAATTAGGGCTTTATCAATTAACAAAGAACTATTCACCTAAGGGATTAGGGCTTAGTTAGAATTGTGGATTCGATAGCAAAATGAGAGAGAGAGAGAGAGAGAGATAACTTTCGAAAATAAATCGAGAACGATAGCATGAAATCGGAAGACATCCATCCCTAGCGTTTTCTCAACGTATTTCTTCCAACGTGTTCGGTTTTCTCGTAGTTAAAAAGTCAAAAACAATTTATCGCTTTACCGCTCGAGCTTCATAGCTCAACATTACCAAACAAAACCCCTTTCAACTTGGTTCAAATTAGTCGTTGCATCGTAGTTGGCAAATTAAATTCGATCCTTGAGGACGATATCCCGGTTCTTACCGGTTTTATTACTTGCACGATTTGGTACACTTGCCAAATAGTTAACTGTGCACGTCTATCATGCTGTGCATATCTTTGCAAAAGAACAGATGTTTGTAAAGAATGTAATGTTGTAGCAACAGAAACAACACAAACAAAATTAGTAAAAAAAAAGGCACTAAGTTGCTAACTAATTAAACAATCTATTAAAATATAATTCCCCGGCAACGGCGCCAAAAACTTGTTGTGGTGAATTAGTAGTGCAAGTATACACTGTCTAAACAAGTAATAAATGATAAGTGAGATCGTTCCCACGAGGAATTAAACTTAACTTTGAGAGTTTAATTTGATTAACAATTTAGTAAGGACAGTAAATGACACACAAATTTTGGGTAACATAAACAGTATTGAAAAGTAAAGGTAATGGGAAATCAGTGATGAGAACAAGCTGAGATGCATTCACTTCAGTAGCTTCATTAATATGCAATTAAGTGTATGTTCAATGTTGCGAAGATTAGGTCTTGTGCAAAGAATAAGACGTTATTCTCTCGAATACTTCCCACTAGGTTTCCTTGCAAGAGTTTATCTCTAAACCCTAAAGAAGTACCTCCTAGGCTGCTTGAGCACCGATAGTATTCACCTTATGGGTTATGCTCTCCTATCTCTAGGGTTAAGCAAGGAACATCAAGATCTCTCGTTAATGTCCACTACCCATATTACCTTGTGAGATTAATTTACAAACCATCTCTGAATTTATAAATGCTATTTAGAATAGACGGCCAATCCTACTCTAAAATGGAAATATTGTCACACACAAGGTAAAATGCACAACATTAAACATACTTCATTAATCACATAATAAATCTAGCTACATCAGATCCATCATCTCAACTATGAGTATTTAGCTCATATTGAGCTTACCAAACATGGAAAATAACTTAAACAAAAGAGTAGAAGTCATATTACAAATTTCAAGGTAAGAAATGATACTATAAAGATAGAACAGTGAAGGAGCTCCAATGGTGACAATGGATATCTGGTCCAGCTCTTCTAAGTAGAAATCCACCAAGAGAAATGTAATTCCAGTGATGCTGTAGCAATGGTCTCAGCAAAGTATCAAATTTGGTAACGAAGGTGAGCTAAGCACGCTATGAGGAGCTATCTCTAAACTTCCTTTTGATGGCAGATATCCAAATGAAGAATGGGAAACTTGCTTTTATAGTGTCTCCTTGCACACAACCCTAAAAATGATCTTCTTTGGGAAATGCGTCCTAGGTTAAAGGGCAATTGTGAGAAATCCACATGAGGTCATATCTTTTCGTACCATACAGCTCTGACACCTGTCCTTTCCTTGTTTTACGTGTTTTGCGCGATTTCTTGAGCTTTCTCTCTCATCTAGCGCATTTTCACTATTGCGCACGCACCTGTTGCTGGAGCACTTAAACAAAACACAATTAAAAGCACAAAGGGCATAAATATGTCCAATTCAAATCAATTCAATCCTGCACCATCAATTCTAACCTAAACACTTATTTACAAGCTAATTCACACAACATGCTCATAAATTCACTTAAAAACAAGCTTAGAAAGCAAGTAATAACCATCATAAATGAGGGTTATCAGCCATCGCCCATGGTCACTTGGTTTTTTACGTCATAGGGAATACTATCGTGTAAATTATCTTCTTCTGCTGTGACATGGTGTGTGGCACCGGTGTCACCATACCAGTCATCAGGATCAACACTAATACTAGAGTGTGGATCAGAAATGTTACTTGTGGCGTCAAGAGTCATGGCCTAGGCGGGGCTCACTTTAGGTGTAGCATCATCATCCACATTAGATGTAGTTGTGGAATATTGATTTGTCGTTATTGTGTTTGGTGGTTGAGTGACTGATGGTGGTAGAATAAATGACTCATCAAAACGAAACCAGCAGTCCAAGACGGCATGACCATATGTCCACTTAACTGGCAAGTAGGACGAGGACCATTGGTGGTGGAGCAAGCTTTGCCTCTACTGCGAGCATGTCCTTGACGGCCACGACCACGGCCATTGAAGTTGCCTCCACGGTTGTTAGATTAATTTTCAGTGGAGATGTGTGCTAGGTTGGCCGCAACAATAGTAGCAGTGAGTTCTTGACGATATTTATCAAGTTGAGATTCCTGAACAAGAAATAGTGATTCGATATCACTGAGAGATGGTGGATCGGCCTTTCCATAGATCATCATAACGAAAGGATTGTACTCCTCCGGTAGGCCATAAAGAATAACATATGTGAGGTAGGCATCAGTTATAGTTTCACCGGCGGCGATGAGTGAATCGGCGATGGAATGCACCTTGGTGAGAAACTCCGGCACCGATTTTGTGCCTTTCTTAGTATTCATGAGTTCATTGCAAAACTGGCGTATCTTAGCTTTGAGGTGACAGAAATAGTGCTGTTGGATTTTCTCCCAGATCTGCCATGAATGATGGCAGCTTAGAACGCGAGGGAGCACACTTTCGGAGAGAGTAGATAGCAACCAAGTGAACAAGGTTTGGTCCTGCACCAGCCATTTATCAAACTCGTCGGAGACGATATCAGTGACACGAACGGCTTCAGTAGCATACTTCTGTGGTATGATCGGATTCACCAACAATCGATGTAGCTTGTGCATTTTCACTACTCCTTCAACCTATTGGTTCCAGAGAAGGAAGTTTTTGTCATCAAGATTTATCGAGAGTTTGGGACCGGTAGCGAAGTGGTTTGAAGATGAAGAGTTTGATACGCCTTGAAACACTGATTCAGTGCTGGTAGGAGTGGAATTGCTCTTTGGTGATTCATTAGGAGTAGCCATTGATGATCAGGATGAAGTTCAGAGGATATTTGGGAAGTTTAGTGTGAGGCGGAAGAGAAGGTTCAAGATCGAACTAGCGAATGATACCATAATAGAGAAATCTAGCGGAATGGAATTGAAAGTGAACTTCATAGAATGAAATTAGTTACAGGAGCAGTTTATATACAAGCTCAATCAAGCTCATAACTGAGCAAAAAACTTGTAATAGAACCCTAATTATTCTAACTATATTTTCTCAAGTAATGAAGCTGCAGCAACTTTACCAAACTGTATAATAGTGACTTGAGGTAAGCTGACTGTGGTTGAGTGTTTTACCACAAGTCAAGGATGGTGAGTTGACTTGGTTAAGTGAGTTGATGACTCACTCAATTAAAAGTTGCCCTACAATTGCGAAATAGTGCTTGATAAACACAAGCGTTAAGCTTGCGATGTTGTGGGGATGATGGCGAGACGCTACCAAAATGATGGCAAAACGCTACAAACATCTACGACGTAGCAACGCTAGGGCTCTCTTCTATTAAAAGAAACAAGTTTATATTCTATTGTTATTTCAATCATACTCTCAAACTAATCGAGTCATGTATATGATATTTTTATTAGGAAAAATGATTATATATTCATAAAGTACAAGGTTCCTCCAACCCATTATAGAAATAAGCTATTTAAATAGTGTGTAAACAATCTAATGATCAATTGATCACAATCCATCTTTTGTCTAGTTTTTTGTTTTATAAAATTGCATGTAACACCAAGAGTTTATTAAAAAGGAAAACATAAACACAGATCATTGGGCTAGAACAAAACCCATGAGATACAAGCAAATTAAACTATTTCTAATAATCATATAATTTTTCATATGAAGCTTATGATTTTCAAATAATTATATAAATTTTCTACATTACCAAAGATTACAAAGAGCTTATTTTTATTGTTGACATACAAAAACACATACTAGTATTGCATGAACACAACAAAACCAAATAAATAGTGCCATTTAATGTATTCCCGCAGCTGGTTCATAATTTCCGTCACGTGCTTCATCACTAAAAGGTCCTCCATAACGCCACCATAATAATTTCCTGCTCTCACTCATCATTTCATCTGAAACAACAAATTATACATATGATGTATTATTTTCTCCATTAATTGTTGCGTAAATATAAGAAAAAAAAATCAAAAAATGGATATATATATATATATATATATATATATATATATATATATATATATATATACTATACCTGCAGAAGCATCAGCAATGTTGGCAGAAAAACTAAACACACAGAAAAAGAGAACAACACAAATAAGCAAGCACATCTTAGAAGCCATAACTCTACTTCACTTGATAATAAAAGTGATCAACAAATGCCAATTTATATATAGTCCAAATTCGTTATGTAGTTCTTGCTTGCTTTTCAAGCATATATTTACTTAGTTTATTGCTACATGTCTTCTGTCACATTATTGGATGCTTTCTCATAAACAAAGTCAATGGCTGCTATACTATCAATGATCACATGCTATCATTAAATCCTCCTGTATTTTCAAAGGAAAGCTAGTAGTATATTCTTATTTTTGTAATTGTGCTACATATTAAGAGACATATTTTTCTTTGTTATATACTCTTCTCATAATTTCATTGACTTTGACAACTTCAACTTCGACTTTCATTTTTTTTTTTAGTTATTGGCATGCTATGCAAATCGACTTTCATTTTTCTTTTTGGAACCATTGATTATTTATTTATTTATTTGGTACAAGTTGTGAAATGAAACAAAAAAAAGGCTAAATTATAATTTTTGGTCCCCCTATTTTCACAAATTCGAGCATTTGGTCTCCTCATTTTAAAACTCAGTCACCTAGTCCCCCTATAATTAAAAACTCAGATTTTTAGTCCAAATGGGGGGTTCTTAACTGATGTGGAGTTGTCAAAAAAAAGGTGAGTTGCACCGCAATAAATGGCGTGGTTGGCAGCACGTCTGGCTGCCATGTCATTTAATGAGACACGTCAGCATAAAATGTCATATATTAAAATAATTAAAAAATCATATTTTGAATAAGTTACAAACTAAAATTAAAATAAATTCCAAAATTCAGTTCTTCACCATCAACAACTCGTCAACATCATCAACCCCTCAATCGTAACCCAAAAAAACAACCCTTCAATCTCTTCGGTCTTTCTATCCCGGTTCAAAGCCATCATCACCAACAACCCACTTCATAACCCGTTCTTCACCAACATCAACCCTTTAAAATCATGAATGATAAGTCCAATATTAGTGTCTTTTTGGTCTTTAAATTAAATAACCTATGTGGAATTTTTGTTCTATTTTTAGACTATTTTACTACAAATTGTTTGTTTTTATTTTCAGGTCTAACTTTGGAGTAAATAAAGAATTTTGGATTTTTAAAGTTCAAGGATCAAAGGCACATAGGAAAAGGAGTAAAGAAAATGGAAAATCAAGCTAAATCCATAAGCTCGGTCTGTGTGTGTAACATCCCAAATTTCCTTTAATTTGGTGATTTGGAGCAAATCTTAATTTTAGGGGTAGAATAGTAATTTTACCCACGGACTAAGAAAATGTGTGACTATTTAATTATGACTAGTATTTAATTGACTAGTTTATTTGAGGTTCTTGTTAGGACCAAAGAGTAAATTAGAATAATTAAATAAAGGTTCGTTGAGTAATAGTATTTTAACAAATCTTGCCTTACATCCCACCATACACCACATTTGCTCACAACTCACCCTAGCACTCCCACTTTTTCTCATTCCCTTTCCCTATTGTCACGCTTGAAAAAAAAAAAGAAAGAGAAGAGGGAACGAGAAAACAGAAAAGAGAACGCGAACGGGAGAGAAAGAGAAGGAAGAGGGAGAACCGAGAGAAAGAGAAGGAAGAGAGAGAACCGAGAGAAGGAGAAGGAAGAGAGAGAACCGAGAGAAGGAGAAGGAACGAGAGAGAGAGAGAAACAGAATGCGAGAGAGAGAGAGCAGCAGAGAGAGGGAGTGAGAGAGACAACCAAGGTGGAGCTCAATCAAAGACAGCCCTAGGTTCAAGCTATTGAAGAAAGGAGATGGAGATTGAAGCTTAAAGCAACTTCCATGGAAGATGGCTAGGGTTCCAATTCTCAAATTGGGGGTTTTCACCCTAAAGCTTCTAAGGAGTAATAGGTAACATAGAATCCCCTTTTTAAAACCTCTCTTAGGTGTGCTTAGGGATTTGATTCATTTTGTATGTTGGGTAGTAGCAACTGTCTACATGATTTTGTTTAGATAAATGAATGGTGGATATGAATGCAAGATGTTTGATTTAATTATTGTTTGAGAAATTCAACTTTGAGATATGTGGATGTTGTTGTGATGAAATGATTTATTTTAGAAGTTATGTGAATTATGGTTAGTGGGTTATAATTAAGTGTAATATTTTGTGTTTGGCTGCTGGTTGGAGGTTAGGTTAGATGGAGATTGTAAAGCAAAGGGTGAGGTGTTGTCCCTCAAATCTGTTTTTACGCTCTTCTAGTATTTTGCTCATAACTTCCATTTGCACATACTGTTTTGTGTTGATTTTTGTTTCAGTAGAAACTAGATTGAGTTTACTTCATAATGGACCCCTAAAGCACATAATTACATCAAGAATTGGTAGAGAAATCTGTGGTACAAATTACACATAAGAGCTCTAACTCGTATAGACCCTACTGCAGTAAATTGAGAATAACTCTCTGTAAAAAGCTTAGATTGAAAATGTGTTTGTATCTTTGGAAACTAGACTAAATTCCCTTCAATTAGGACATCTATTTTGCGGCATTTGGTTAAGAATTGGTAGAGAAAATCAGGTTATAATTTGAGCAATATGTTTTGTCTTGTTTGTGCACCTATGCATCTTTCTTTTTAATCCTATGCAGCTTGAGGCCAAACCTAAGGCCAATTTGGGCGCCAAGCCTTGCAAGGGTACTTTAGTAATTTTAACGCAAAATTTTGATGAGTGTTGAGACAATTTTTTGTGGGTCTCTGTTATTGGTTTGCCTCTCATTTGTCCCATCAGTACGACTGCTTCCTGACCCATCAGTACTGTCAGTCATCTTTCTCGTTCTCTTCCATCTTTCTCTGTTTTTCGTTCTCTTTCTTTCTCCCAAAATTTATGTCTCTCACCCTCACTTGTGTATCTCCAACCTCCATTTCTTCCTCTCTTTCACTCTTCTTCTTTTGCTTTCCTATTTTTTTCTTCTGTTTCTCGTCTCTTTCCCCTTCTCAGTTCTCTCCTTCTCTTCGGTTTCCTTTATTTATTTGTTGTTGTTGTTGATTTCCTTTTTCCTTAGCTTGGTAGGTTTCAAAGCATGTTGAGAGTGATTTTGATTCAGGGTAACAATGGTGTATGATTACATCATTGATTTAGGATTTTTGAAATCAATTGATTAAATCACCCATTTATTTAATTTCTCTAATCATTTTACACTTTCATTTTTTCTGATTCTTTTGATTTGATTCCATCTCTTTGATTTCAGTCCCTTTGCAATGCTTGCAGGATCGGGAGCTGAAAGAAGAAGTGAGCGATTTTGGGAATAAAGAAAGCAACAACGATGGAGGATGAAAGGGGATGAGGCCTTCTTCTCTTGCAAGTAGGTTTTGGGGTTCACCACTCAGAAGTGAAGAAGAAGAGAAAGAAACATAGTCAACTTCTATTGAATCAAGTTCACACTGTCAGAGTCAGAGACATTCTTCTGAAGAGGAATCGCTTCGAGAAAGAATCACTTCTTCAATTATGAATTCGGAAAATGTTGAAGAGGGAGAATGTGAAGGTGAAGCGCGTCCTGTTGTGCTAACTAGGTGCAAATCGGAACCGGCGAGAACCAGAGGAAGACTTGATCCTGAGGTGAATATATTTTTATGGAAAAAAGAAGGTTGGCTTTTGCTGATATTACATTATCTCCTCTGCACATGCTTTCTGATTAATTAATTCTTATTTTTTTTATTGTGTTTGCTTACTTCTTTTTTCTTTTGTTTTTATGAATTGTTAATTATTACTTGGTGGAATATATAATAGGCCTCAGTTTCTCTTTTCTTTTTTTACCTCTTCGTGTTGATAGAATTGCTTGCTTGCTTGCTTTTACACCTGAAGGATGTACTATACTGTAATCTGTTGTATGTATAAGTCATGAATGACTCTTTGGTAACTTAAAAATGTGTATGATACTGTACTGTACAAAGTTTTTATTGAGTCATGAATGACTCCAGCTAATGAGTCATGAATGACTCCAGCTAATGATACTGTACAAAGTTTTTATTGAAATGTATATTTTTAATTAGTTGTCTCTTTCTTTGCTTTGGCACAACAACAAACATTGGTTTGTGGAGTGAGTTAATGGAATCCCTGGGCAGCTATTGTAGGTAATGCTTAATGAGTTTTGATTCATGTAGATTGTAGACCAACTCATCATCACCATTAGTATATTGGTGAATTATATAATAATTAAGGGTTGTAATGGGGATAATGAGCTAATACATTGTGGACCAAAACTTATTTGGATTAAATCTGACTTGATATTGTGACTACAGAGTTACTTATTCCTTCTATTTATTCTGATTTTGTTTCAACACTTCCAGGTGGTCTCTAGGAGCCATAATGTATGAAATGCTTGTGAGGTATCCTCCATTTTATTCAGATGAACCAATGTCAATTTGTAGAAAGGTAACATCTGGACTCTAGAACCTGTTAATGGATTGCAATGCATCATGTATTTGTTGGATGTTTAGCACGTGTAGGACTTTGTGTCCAATGAATTCTGCAAGTTTCCTTCCTTAGAGACGGCCCATCACGCTATATTGGAATTCAGAATTACATTCTGGGTAGAAATTACCCGTATTTATAGATGATATTTTTGGTCTTTGTCGGTTATGATAATATTGTATCATGCCTTCAATATGCAAATAGTAAACTGGAGAACCCATTTAAAATTTCCAGAAGCTAAACTATCAGCTAAGGCAAGGGATCTTATTTGTAGACTCCTTTGTAATGTGGAGCTGAGGCAAAAGATCTTATTTGAATAAAGGTATTGTGGTTTGTTCTTTTCCAAATTCTGTAATTTACATGGTGATACAGTTGCATTGTAACCAACAAGGTGCTGGTCTTTTAATTTCCATGCTATAGGCATTGAATGGGAAAAATTGTACCAAATGAAAGTTGCTTTTATACATGAGGTCAATGATGAATTGGATACTCAAAATTTTGAGAAGTTTGAAGAAGTATTTTATCTATCTTTTTATGTCCATGGATGTAGAAAGGTCGGTTATTGTTATTAAATTTTTGTTTAGACTTAGTCGTGTCGTGTTATTTGCTGCAGATGCTGCCATCTAAAGATATTAACTTTGTTGGTTACACATACAAGAATGGTGGATGAGCATGAAATACCTGGAATTGGTATGTACATCTCTCTATGTCTCCCTTGATATTTCGTATTTTGTGGCAGCACGTCATTGGTTCAACTCTTAGTTTGAGATGTTTATTGCCATGAGATGAAAACCTTTCGATTTGCTTCTAATTTTGCAGTTTCCTTAAATAAATGGCAGGTAATTGAGCCTATTTTTACTAAGCCATTTAATTTAATATGTCTTCAAAAGATTGGTGGAGATTTTCTTCCTAAAAGGCGTGATAGTTTGAGATGTTTTACTTTATCAGCTGAATTGAAGAAGAGCACAAAACCTAAAAGACCATCTATTAAGTCCTTATTTGATAAGAATATATCTTTATTCTTATCCTATTCTTTTTGTGATATCTATCGTTCTATCCAATAATAGTATTTATTATACGTTATAGTTTAGGTTGTTCCATAATAAATTCATTTTGTTGTATGACACAGATGATGAAGCTAAGGCTTCAAATCAACCTGTGAAAGGAAGTTTCTAAACCTCTTACCTCCTCAGATGGAAGTTCCTGAGAAAAGTGAGACACAATGATGTAAAAACTAATATCATAGGATTTTTAGAAGGCCATGACAACCAAATGTTGATGATGACTGCTGATTGATTGTTTTACTCTCTTTGTTACATTCTTTGTTAGTTTGGTATTTTGATAGATTGGCAACCAACACAACACAAGACCCTTAAACTTGTGGTTTTGGATATAGCTGGATTTTTGGCTGACTAGGATATTTTAAATTATTGCATAGAATGGAACATGATCAACTTTGTAATCCACAGTGGTATTGACTAAATGAGGAGTTCGTTGTTCCTTCCATTTAGTTTTGGTCTCTTTTTTGCTTTTAATGATCTCTTGTATTCTTATAGGTTCTATTATGGAATCCAAGACTTTCCACTCAGTCATCTCTCAAGATTCGGTAAATTTTTTATCTCACTTTATTAATTTATTCTCTCTGAAATGTTGCCTCTAATTTAAGTTATTGTTGTTTTACAGCCACTCATTAGGCTTCCTAGAGCCTTTTGTAATGCCTACTTTCACACACTACCTTTTGATCTTACGATAGAGACTATTGCTGGAACTCCTTTCACTGCCTTTGTTGTTGAAAAAGATGGTTGTGCATATTTGCATACTGACACAAAAGCTATTATGGAGCTTTTTAGAATGGATGGGTATTTTGGGATGCTTAAACGTAGGGACATTGTGCTCACTTATAAGTTGTCTAGTGTTTTTAGCATTCATGTGCCAATGTCCAAGGATCGCCTTCATTCAAGGTTGATGCGTCGTCAACCCAGGGATCTCCAAGTTATCTTACCTCCTCCTAGATTTGATGAATCAACTGATGGACCGACTGAATTCATTGAAGATTCTCCAATTGTTCTTGATTAGTTTGAGTCTTCAGGTTGTTTGTTTTGTGTCTTTTCAAGTGTAATGTGTTTATGTTGTGTGTTAGACTATCTTGTTTTTGTAATAATTTGACTCTTGCTATCCTTTGTATTAAGTTATGTACTTTGGTTATTTAATGGATAATTTCGGTTTGTTAACATTGTCTAATCTTTTCGTTACTCAATGGTATTTGCTTAACTTCAAATTATTCTCTTCAATCAATATTAGGTCTCCCCGTCCATCGGACGGGTGATAAGGCTAGTATTCTTTTAATAAACTGTACTATTTGGTTGGTTATTTTGAAAAATAAAAATCATATTCATAATATAGACATCTTAAGCTTTCCAAAGGGTGGTCATTGGATCAAATCTGACACCGTTTGATATTTTAATAAAATCACCGAAGTTGATGTATTTATGCTGAAAATTCTGCATAATTGATTATGAGCATAAAGACACTTGAATTGTGTAGAATGAGTTCCTATGTGTTTTAAATTCTTACCAAACATGATTGTTACATGAATTACCTTCGGCATAGAGTACTATGGGAGTAGCTAATCTATGAAGTGGGAATCTTTATTTTCATATATTCAATTTGTTGTGACTCTCAGATTTCAAGTATTGATGAATTATTATTTGGTACATATTTGATTTGATGTTTTGGTGATATAATTTGTGAAACTATCTATATATTATTGATATTCGATAGCGGGAGCCTATTATTGTTATTTTGAGGCGGGGAGCCTATTATTGCTATTTTCAGGCGGGGAGCCTATTATTGCTATTTTGAGGCGGGGAGCCTATTATTGCTATTTTCAGGCGGGGAGCCTATTTTCGTTCTGTATAAGTGTCTTGTTTATGATATCTGTGATATACGCGCACGAAATCTTATTGTTATCTTTTTATGCAAGGTGGTCCTTGTCCTATATTGTGTTTCTTTCACTATCATCTAAGAGTTGTATTTGAATGGAAAAGCGGTTGTATGTGATTTAGACTTTCTATTTTTGTAGAGAGGATTTTCCATATCTCGCACATTACGGATATGGTGGAAACATCAAGTAAATTCTTTTCATATATTCTTTGTTACTTGAGTTGCAAAACTCACTATGTTTGGGGTGATGTTTCCAGTGCTTGAGTAACATTGGAAAGCTGAAGAGTATATCCGGATTGCTCGTCAGTAGTCCAATGTAGAGTGTCGGTCACTGGATCACGGTCGGAGTCCTAGCTTCAAGGGATCTTATTGTGGCTAAGCTAGTTGTGTTAGGCTAGATTTTGTTTTACATGTGTGAAAAAAAAAAATTTGTGTCTGGACTGGTTATACAGGTATATATATTATTTTGGGATGTCCATATTTCAGAGGAAGTGCTGTCGAAATTTTGTTAGAAATTTCTTTGAAATATAGGTTATTATAGTTTTGATAAGATGACCGTTCTTTAGATCAACTTGTTTCTGTCGAGGCTTGCCAGATTAGGGTAGTAATCTGTGCGCCGGTCATGGTCCAAATTCGGGTCGTGACAGTGTGCCCCCCAGCTAGTGAAAAAAGAGAGAAAATGGAATTGAGGGACAGAACGATGCGCCCAGTACGTGCGCATTTGGGGCCATTTTGTGCACCCTGTTCAACTTACAGAAGACTAAACACTTCAACGGGGAGCCCAGTCTGTGCGCCTTCAGGCCCAATCTATGCGCCCTATGCAGAATTAAACCTCTTGTCTTTTCTTTTAAGCCTATAAATAGCATCACTTCTGAGTGCTAGAATCACCTTTTTTTTCATTGCAAATAACTCTCAAAGTTTAATAAAAGTTCTTAAGCATTTTATTTTATTCCCTTAAGTTCTTGCATTTTACTTTATGCTCTTTACTTTCTTGCACATTTAATTTCTGTTCTTACATTTCCAGCAACTTTATATTCTGTCTTTTATCGTTTTCATTTACATTTTGTTATTTATATTACGCAATTTACGTTCCCTCATTTACATTTCTTGTCATTTACCTTTTATGTCTTCTTCTTCTAAGTCCTTGTCTACAATGATCATGAGTGAGTAGACTCTTCTAGTATTGGGATTGTGGGAATAATCCAATGATAGATCCCTAAACAATCCCAAGTCTAGACTCTATCTATTTTATTTAAGTTTTTGTTCTAATCTAACCTCATTGCTCTTAAAGTTATAATTCAAATATCAAACGAAGTACCGAAAGGTGAAGTTTGATATTAGAACTATGAGGTCAGACAAGATGATCAAAACATGAGAATAGTTTTGAGAATCTTGGGACAATAAGGTTTGTACTTAAGGGGTATTGGAAATAATCAACCATGAGAATAGATTTGATTATTGGTTAAAAACACACTCTTGTATTCCGAAAGAAAACATGAGTTACCAATGAACACTCTGTTCTTAGAAAAGAACCTAATATAAAATAGAGGATGGATGAGGGATTGTGAAATAGTTCTATCATTAAGATAAAACCACAATCCTACGACGCTTTTTATTTCTTAATTTAAAACCAAAAAACTATTTCTTCTATTTAATTATTCCTTTTTAGTTGATCATCACCGAAATTGAGATTGGTAATCACGAAGTCCTTGTGGATCGACATTCTTCTTATTACGCGATAGAACCGAATATTTGCAGGCTATCAACGAACCACTCTTACCATTAACCAAATCTACAACCAAAGAATTTGTAGTAACAGATCTCTTTACCATCAACCAACCTTATCTCTTCTTTTGGTTTTCCTTCCCTCACCATCAACAATCCTTATCTCCTCACCATCGACAACCCTTGTCTGAAAACAAATCTACAACCAAATCAATTGTCAGATCCGAAAATGAATCAGCAACCAAAACGAATCTGAGATTTGAAGATTAAAGCTTAAAAAAAGGCTTAAATATGTTTTTTGTTCCTGCAAATATAGTTGTTTTTCAAATAAGTCCCTCCAAATTAATTTTTTTAAATAAGTCTCTACAAATATCACAGTTATCTATTTTCGTCCTTCTGTTAGTTTTTCTGTTTGTAAATGCTGAGTTGGCACACAGATGTCCTATTTGGCATTACCATGTCATTATTTTTAAATTTTATTATTATATTTTCAAAGGCTGATTTGGATATTCATGTCAATTTCTCCAACAGCCATTTTTCTCAACAATCTCTACTCTTCAACCCAAAAATATTTTATTTTATGGGTAACGAAATCTGGAAACGGTGAGATTAGGTCAGGTGAAGCTAAAACCCATACGACAAAGAAGAAGATTATTAGGTTAGGTGATATTAGAACGTGGTTTTAGTTCTAACTCAACCCCACAAAACCAGCTAGTAAGGTGAGGGTTGCCTCTTCATTATAAACCCTCTAGAGACCTTATCACTAGTTAGGCCTAAAACCACATTTTAAGATGGTATCAGAGTCTATCCTAGATCTATTGGGCCACCTACCATTTAAAAAAACACGATACAAGCCCAAAAAAATAAAAAGGTGTTGTGCGTGAGGGGGTGTATTAGGGAAAATCCCAAGTCCCATATTGACTAGTGATAAGGTCTCTAGAGGGTTTATAATGAAGAGGCAACTCTCACCTTACAAACCGGTTTTGTGGGGTTGAGTTAGGCCTAAACTACATTCTAAGAGGTGATGCTAGAAAGAGAGAGTATAGATGGTGAGATTCAGAAAGATGGAAAATTTGAGAGGGATGAAAAACCTCAATTTCAAAGCTCCACCCACTGCCAAACAAATCCCCAAAAGTGAAGAAAACCAGATTAGGGATTGAAGAGTTGGGTCATGATTAAACACGACGAGCCTTGGGGGTGGATAGAGAAAATATAATGTGAATATTAAGGATTGAAGAAGTAAGCCAGAAAAAGGGGGATCGATAATTTGAGAGAAAAGAGTGTTGTAATTTGTTGATGTTATATGCATTTAAGGGGAGGGGAGGTTTGTTTTTGGTCTAATTTTTTAATGAATAGGGAAGAAGCACAGAGGAGAGGATTCTATGTCAGTGGGTAGTGGGTACTCTGTTATTTTATTAATTTATTATTATTTTAAATATTTAATAAATAAATAAATGATATGGCATTTGACGTGTCTCACTAAATGACGTGGAAGACACAAGTGTTGCCGACATCAGCTACCATGTCATTTAATAAGGTCCACCTCACCTTTTTTTGACAAAGATCCACATCAGCAAAAAAAATTAAAAAACCCCATTTGGACTAAATATCCGAGTTTTTAATAATAGGGGGACTAAATGTCTGAATTTTAAAATTACGAGATCAAATGTCTGAATTTATGAAAATAGGGGACCAAAACTATAATTTGGCCAAAAAACAAAAAGAAAAACGGGTACACTCGAGCCACTTTCACCTTTAGAGCATCAACTGCAAGGATATGATCCATTCCCGAATGAGCTTGATTGAAGGTAGACGTCCACGATGAATTCAAGCTAGCACCAAGCTTGGCTAGAAAATTAACTGTCGAGTTACCCTCTGAACGATATTAACATCCCAATCATAAGCCAAAATGTCCTTAATATTACGAGTGAGAGTTGCATAACGATGGAACATAGGTAGGTCTGATTAAATGAGCTTGATCGCAGTAAGAGAATTAGAATAACAAACCAAGCTTCCTGATACCACAACCATAAGCAAGGGACAGACCTTTATGGACAGTTGTAAGCTCAGCATAAATAATATCATGGACTCAAAGGAAGCAACAGAAACCAATAAGCCACTCTCCATTTCCATTTCTAATTAGTCCTCCCACACCTGAGTCACCAGGATTTCCAAGATAGCTTCCCTCCACATTTAGAACATGGACATTTTCTCTAGGAAGGTTCCAAGAAATCGGATAGGAGAATTGTTTGAAACCTAATTGAGAGAAGCAGAAACCACAATTGCCAAGTTTTAAATTTCCACTTTGAGCCTGAAAAGAGGAAGCACTTCGTTAGCAATACACATAGAGTTGCGAGGTCGCCAAACCCACCACACATTAGCAAATCAGGCCGAATGATTCCCATGAACACCATACTTGAGACAATTCTAAGTTGTTGATATAGTGAAAAAATTGACATCAACACAATTTAAGGACCTCCACAGTTGTTTGGAGAGAGGGCAATCTCTCAATAAGTAAAGAATATCCTCCACTAGTGCATTACATCACTGACACACAGAAGAAGGGAACATGCCTCTATGGTGAAGCACATCTGCAGAGGGAAGAGAGTTATGAGAGGCGCCCCAAAGCAGAATTTTGGCCTTCTCCGAAATGAAATATTTCCAAATCCAACTCTAAGAATGATCCTCAAAAGTTGAATTCCCTATGATATGATTGGTAAGCCACTTATAATTAAACTTGGTTGTATATAGACCCCATCCAATTGAGACTCCCAAGTAAGGCAATCCTTAATGTTTGGATTGAGACCACAATCCATATTTGATATTGAAGTTAATAAGTGTCAGAGAGAAGGGGATTGAAATTGTGACCCTTTTAAAAATTAACCTGAAGCCAGATAAGTAACTTACAAGTGTGATTAGCTATTGTGAGTGTAAGTGACGAGTTGAGAAGGGTGATTGAAAATAGTTTTCTCAACTGAGATAGTGAATAGAGAAGGGTAGAATGAAACTGTCTTCTTAACTAAGTTTTGAGTTGAGAAGGGTCAATTGATTCCTACTTCTTAAACTAGATATCAATTAAGAGATTAAGATGATGCTCAAGATAGTTTTTCTAAGGTAAGAGATAGTGCTTAAAGAGGTTATCTTAAGTGTAGATTACTTAAGAGTATTGCTTGATGTCTACCACCTAGAATACATTTGAGAAGAGTTGTAAAATAGTGTTTTAAGAAAACTGTGTATAGTTGAGAAGAGTCAGCAGAAACTATCTTCTCAGTTTTCAAAAACCTTCACCAAATGGAGAGTTTTGAATGCAGTGTAAAACAACTTAGAAAAATAGTAAATAACACAGTGATTTATAGTGGTTCCCTAAAACCCGGGGCTACATCAACTCCTCACACCCAGTGAGTATTTCTACTCTTTTCCAAATAGTTACAACTTTACAACCAACCTAGGCTTAAAGTTCTTATGGCAGTTTTCTTAACACATCTCTGCCTACTGTTCTCACACCTAATACAATTATTCTGATATATTAGGTGGCTCCTAACTCACTTCTCAAGCCTTACAACAACACATATTTTCTAACAGGTTATACAAATCAGTTTGTGGGTTTGTAGGATTTCCAGAGCTTGGTTGATACAAATGGTGTTTCAACAGAAACTACAACACAAGCAAAAATACATACTCGAAATAAAATTAATCACTCTTTGTTTTAAAGTACGAGTATGGATGAGAGAAAACTTGACACTTGAGAAGATTTGAAGATTTGAGCTCAATGTACTCTCACACCTTTCAGTGTTGATCCAATGTGTTGGATCCAATATTATTGTTTTGTGTTAAAATATATTATTAAGTTTGCCGAGAATATAAGGCCAATTATTCTTGAATCACACGATTAATTACTTCTCATATATGTTCCATATTCCACATTTTATAATATTGTTATTGGGTCATAGCACTATAAGTGACTGGTATGTATGATATCAATGCTAGTACCTATCATCCCATGAGAAACTCATGCCATTTTGAAGTATGTATAAATGAGATTGATATCATTCCATGTAATCTAGGAATTAATCCCCAACTAGCTGAATCATTGGCCTTTTCGAAGTCCACCTTGAGTGTCAGACACGCCTTCTTCCTTATCTTTGTATAGTCCACCACCTTATTGACAACCGCCACACCATCCACCAAATGCCTACCCTTGAGAAAGGCATACTGTGTTGTTGATATTAGTGAATCCATAACAGAGGCTACTCTAGCTGCTAGAACTTTTGCACTACTTTGTACAGGTATCCTAGAAGAGAGATGCCTAAAATTCCTCAACTATGATGATCAACGAACCTTTGGAATGAGTGTAAGGAAATATGAACTAAAGCTCCTAGGCAATTTTACATTAGCAAAGTATTCATGGACATCACATACATAGTTATTGTGCAAACCCAAAAGGGTTCGGCCCAGTTATGATGGAAGACATTATGCTCTTTCATCAAATCACAATTGACCAGAGGCCATAATTCCTCTCCCTAATTAACTAATGTTGTAATTACACGATGGCCATAATTCCCATCTGCATTAATGCGTTCAGTAAAGTAGTGCGTGAAGTTTGGAAAACTATCTAAATCTAAATTTAATACAATGTTTTCATTTAGTTGCAATGAAGATTAAGTTGATATGCTATCATGTGCTAACTGCAATATATTAACTTACTCAAAATATGATAGGTCATGTTTAATTGATTTGTTCAACTTAGCTATAAGATTTTTTTGGTGCACGTACCCTTTATTTTTTTTACGTCATCTAGATGCGGGCACATTGAAGTTGTGTTTGTCCAAAATATTTCATGCAAACCACACGTTCTAAATTTGGTTTATAGTTCTTACATTATCAATTTATAATCTCCGATACGAGTAGTATGCTTCTAGGTTTCACCATGTTCTTTGTCATATAGATGACAAAGAATATGGTGGACGACGAACCTATCATTAAGTTGTGTGTATTTATACTTATGAAGGATAACTTCCAAGGCACAAAATTTTCAATATCAACATATTCTAGAAAGTAATGAACTTCTCCATGGTATAGAAAGAAATTTAGAAGTTTTTTTTTATGTCAACAAACTTCATTCATTCAAATGATACCAAAAGCATCAATAAGATTACATGAAGAAGGTGAGGTTGGACATTTCCAAACCAAACACTAGGAGCAACCACTACAAATGAAATTACTACACATGAACTATGGGCATTCAAGCCAATACAATTAGACTGATTAAGAACCATAAGAACATAAACAACCCTAACACAACAACGAAACAACCAGAGTAACAGAAGCTTTAACTCCCAAGTAGAGGTGGTAATCAGTAACAGAGACTCTGCAGTCTTTCTCTCAATCCAGTTACGGATGATATCTTTGACTTGTGTATGCTCATTTCGACTAAAAAAGGTCTCAAGATTAACCCACTTTTCATGAGACAGGAAAGCATCTTGGAAACTGGTGTGGTCATCGGCAACGGTGTCATCTCCAAAGGTTTTAACAATCACCATGTACTGCACAACTTGAAACCATGAATCCATAGAAGCTCCATAAACAGTAGCCCAGACCAGAAAATTACAATAGAGGCGTAGGAGCCAAGGAGGCTTAGGAGGTGGTCGGAGCGGAATCAAACTTCGAGTTGGGGAAAGCACCAATTGAACAGCAAAAACCATTGGAGAAGGAAGACTTACCAATGTATTAACTTGCTTCGGAGGAGGAGGCTTCGGGGGAGGACGTAGAGCCACCGGTAGGAAGAAGAGCTGATGAGGATGACACGGTGCTTCAGCTATGGTGTGGCCTCGCAACAGAGAGAGGAAATCAGAGGCAATCGAAACATGGGTGGGTGGTGATAGGGTAGGGAGCTGAAGCTTGATGGCGGCGCTGTGGGTTTGGGGGAGAGGATCTGGCCTAATGGTGTTGCGTTGGTGGGGGGAATCTGCCAATAGCAGTTGGTTTGGGCGGTTTGGTGGCGGGTGAGGGAGGAGAGGAAGTGAAACGGGTTTGGGCGTTTGGTAGGGTTGGGCTGCGATGAGTGGATGGATTTGGCGAAGGAGGGAACAATCGGGAGCAACAGGCGGAGAGAAGAAAAAACCTCCACGAGGGAGGGGCAGGCCACCATTGCGGTGGGGGAAACCTCCATGAAGAAGGGGCAAACCTCCACTAACCCAAGAGTTGGGAGGAGAAATGGGAAACCTAGAGAGAAGCAAGGGCTTCTCTCTCATCAGGACCAACTTATGAAGTAGAAGTAGTTAAGAAATTTAGAAGTTAACATCTAGATCATGATTATATATTGGTTCAAGAAATGAACATTTGATTACTACACCATTGGACTTCCGCCTTCATTTGGGAGTGAAATGCTCGGGACACCATTTGTCTTTTGGATTGTTTTAATATTTTGTTAGATGCTTGTTGTAGCATGTAAAAATGCTCGGTCCATTGGACTTTCATTTTAAAGGGATTATTTTGGAAGGCAATACAATTATTATTGTTCAAAAATCAACTTCTAGATGTTATAAACAATTGACAAGTTAACTTCCAAAAGATTAATTGTATGAAACATGAAAATATATCTACCACAATTTAATTTGCAAAAAGAAATATTTTGAGAAAATAATAATAACTCACCGTTAGCAAGAGGGTTATTGGGGAGCAAACCCTACTTCCCTTAGGTGTTGTGATTGAGCCCGACGCCCATTCCCATCTCACATAGACATCACGTATTTGAATATCTCTGTTCCCTTTATGTGGTTGCAGTTAGGGGTGGACAAGAAAAGCTTACCCATCTAAACTCATAATATGATCTATATCCGAATTTTTGTTGTAGCAAGTGGTCTACATGAGTTATCGGGTATTCAAGAAATGAGTTAAACACAAATTTATGAGATCGAATTTGGTTCCACAAAATCAAACAGTCGGTGACCTAATCCGATCGAAGGCAAGAAGAAACACGACATTTGAACATGAAGAAGAAGCTTGATGCGAATAAGAAACTCTGTTTAACTCCCACCGAGAAGAAGAAAGGTGAGAGATGGAGTGCAATTGCATATTAAATATACTTTTTTTGCGGTTTCTCATAGAAGAACAAACACCCACTATTATTAATACTGCCTCGGGTCTCATCTATAAGCAAAAAATGCATTCTCTAGATTCATTAAATGATTGACATATCTTCTCATTATGAATTGCTAAATCATGAAATTAGCATTGTTCTCCTCTCCTCTAAGAACTCACATACCTTCATATGAATTTGAATTTCTTGCTTGATCACTGGTTGAACTGCCCTGATCCCATAGGTTCCTAGTTGTTTTGTGTAGTCATTTGGAAAATTTGGTATGCTAGAAATCAACTTTTGTTCAAAAATAAAATCCCCAACCCTCTTCACATTGGCTTGTCTGCTATGGATTATGTAATCGAATTTAATCAAGCCAACTCAACTGTTGTGCCTAGAAGCCCTCCTTCACAGGACCGTGCAGCTAGTCCAAACTGCACTATCTGCAATTCTGCCATGGTGAACGTTGGTTCTGTAACGATGGCAACACTGTTTGGGGTATGATCATGAGGAACCTGCAGAACAATATTTTCTATCTTTGAGTACAAAGTTGAGCATATCACAACGGATCCTACTTTGGCCGAAGCTCAGGAGTAAGGTGGTGTTTGTTTAAGATAACAAAGTTTGCTCTCTCTCACATGATCATTTGCTCACGATCTCGCAGGTGGTTGTTGGGTCAGATAACAGAAGAACTAGCGAGTCTAGCTGGATCATATTGCCCAAGACTACGAGAGAAATTCTCCAAAGACTCCGCGCACTTGATTGAACACATTAGGAGATCCTTTAATTCTGATGCCCATAATCTAGTGTGTTCTTTAATTCCACGTTTGTAATTTTTCTTTCAATTGTAATGACTTTGTTTCTGTTTAATATATGACGAATTACCCATAAAAAAATGATCGACGATCTCGGTCTATAATATCGACCAAATACATCAGTTATTTTTTGGTGAAATTCTTAATTTTTTTTATTTGGTGAAGAGATACATTGGTTATTTAATAAATAATAAAACTAATTAAAAATCAAATTAATTTTTTTTGACCAAATTAAATCAAATTAATTAAAAAATAGTAATAATAATTGTAATAATAATAACAATAATAATAATAAGAAGATAATATCATTTGCTATGTTGGCACTTGGGTCACAGAAACATCATTTGCTACACCGACTCTCTTAACACCTTACGCCTAGTCGAGCATGCTCAGGTGCAGTATCATGTACATGGCAATGAAGTTGCCTTGGTCCGCAGTCTACTTGCTCGCCCTTGGATAGTTCGCCTCCGTCATGTATGCATAGGGAAGCCAACCTATACTGATTTTCTAGCTAAGTTGGGATTGTCTTCATGAAGAAGAACATGTTCACCTTGCCTCTCCTCCCATGGGAATGATCCAGAACCTTCTGGTGATCTTTCACGAGTGCTTAGTTAAATGCGGCGCTTAGTCTTGCTTTTTGTTTTTACTTCTCTTTTGTAACCAAAAAAATAAGAAGATAATATCAAGATGAGTCAGCACAAGACATTCATACACAAAAAAAAAACATATATAAAAGCACAACACACAGAGGTCTTCTTACAAAACCCTATTTACCGCTCTAAACCTCTTCTTCCCCACCGCTTCGCATCTTCCCGCTCCACTTCTCATTTCAACCATTCATTCATCTTCTTTTCTTCATCCGTACAATTCCGGCCAACCTAACCGTCACCCACGGTTTCCTTCACCCGACCAATCCGTTGAATTGTCGGTTTTCATTGTTCGGAGTTTTCCGTTGTCGGTTTTCGTTGATCAAGGAAAAGCCTTCTCGTTCAATTCATGTAAGCTCTCTCTCTCTCTCTCTCTCTCTCTCTCTCTCGTTCTACTGTAGACTGCTTCTTCTTAGTCTTGTTCATTTTTTAAACGGTGCTTACTGAAAATTTCTTTGCCCCTTAATGTACAGAAGAACGATCGGGTACTGCGATTAAAGGGGAATAGTTGTAGTAGCATTACTGTATTACAGTTCTCAATTAAAGGTTAGTTATTTAATTAGCGCATTTACATTTGCTTAAACCTATCATTGGGTTGATTGAAGGTCATAGAATTAGTTGATTGATGTTAAGTAATGTTATTGGGTTGGAAATTTTGATTATAGGAACAATGGCAACCCCATCATCTTCAGATGGATCTGTTTCAAAGCGTTTTTCATTGAGAAAAAGACCCAAATTGAAGATCTATGATGATGACGAATTAATGGATGAGTTTAATGACAATCAGTTGGATATTAATTTAAAGAAGATAAGGAAAAAAGAGGATTTGGAGAGAGAGACAGAAATCGAGGCTATGATTGCATTCTCCCTAGGGTTCCCTATTGATGCTTTGCTCGAACAGGAAGTTCGAGCTGGGGTTGTGGGAGAGTTAGGTGGGCAGGAGCAGAATGACTATATCGTTGTTAGGAATCATATACTGTCTCGATGGAGGGGCAATGTTAGGAAGTGGTTACCAAAGGAAAAGATTAGAGAAACTGTGAACAATGAGTGGGTACATTTAATCAATTCTGCTTATGATTTTCTTTTTTATAATGGGTACATCAATTTTGGGATTTTGCCTTCGTTTATTTCTCAGTTGCCTGAGCCGACGAAAGGGACTGTGATTGTTATTGGTGCTGGCCTTGCTGGGTTGGCAGCAGCAAGACAGCTCTTGTCGTTCGGTTACAAGGTTGTAGTTTTAGAAGGTAGGAACCGTCCTGGTGGAAGGGTTTATACTCAGAAGATGGGGAGTGAGGGAAATTTCGCTGCTTTAGATCTTGGTGGCAGTGTTATCACTGGTATTCATGCTAACCCTTTGGGGTTCTTGCCCGGCAGCTTTCGATTCCACTCCATAAAGTAAGGGATAAATGCCCTTTATTCAAGCCTAATGGAGAACCTGTAGATAAGGAAACAGATTCAAGTGTAGAATCTGTTTTCAATAGATTGCTTGATAGAGTAATGGAACTGAGGAAAATCATGGGCGGGTTTGCAAATGATACCTCTCTTGGTTCAGTTTTGGAGACACTCAAGCGTCTGTATGCTGTGGCTCGAAGTCCTGATGAGAAACAGCTGCTTGATTGGCATCTAGCAAATTTAGAATACGCAAATGCTGGATGTCTTACTAATCTTTCAGCTGCATATTGGGATCAAGATGATCCTTATGAAATGGGTGGTGATCATTGCTTTCTTGCTGGAGGCAATGGGAAATTGATAAATGCTTTATGTGAAGGAGTTCCTATATTTTATGGAAAGACCGTCAACACTGTCAGATACGGTGATGACGGTGTTGAAGTTATTGCCGGGGAACAAATTATTCAAGCTGATTTTGCTTTATGCACTGTTCCCCTTGGAGTTCTGAAAAAAAAGACCATGAGGTTTGAACCAGAATTACCTGCAAGAAAGCTGGAAGCAATAGAGAGGTTGGGTTTTGGGCTGTTGAATAAAGTAGCTATGGTTTTTCCTCATGTGTTTTGGGGGGGGGAGCTCGACACCTTTGGATGTCTCAATGAGAATAGCCATCAACGTGGAGAGTTCTTCTTATTTTACAGTTACCATACAGTTTCTGGAGGGCCAGCACTAATTGCCCTAGTAGCTGGTGAAGCCGCACAAGCTTTTGAAGCAACAGATCCATTAATTTTGCTTCATCGGGTTTTGAACACTTTGAAAGGTTTCTAATTTATTTTATAGCTGATGAAAAATTTAACTCTATATCTGTTGTGTTTGCTCGTTTAATATTATGCATAGTTCCTTTTGCTGATTTTCCTTTTTTTCCTGTTGTTTCATGTGTTAGTTACTAGAATCACATGATTTGCCCTGTTGAATTGTATGATTCAATATGATTTGGCTAATTAGCTCTTTTGTATAATGTGAAGAATCACTTATTGCTGTGAATCTTGTGATGCATGCATGGATAAATAATTAATATCGTTGATGTTGATACTGATTCGGTCATTCATAGTTTTTGTTTGTTTATTTGTTTTTCTTTCATCATTTCTTATCTAAAAAAGTGAAAAACCAAATAAACTTAAATTATTTAAGACTGTTTGCTTCCTTGCTTCTATTGTTTA
The DNA here is from genome assembly GCA_020916435.1 of Oxytropis ochrocephala. Classification (NCBI taxonomy): domain Eukaryota; kingdom Viridiplantae; phylum Streptophyta; class Magnoliopsida; order Fabales; family Fabaceae; genus Oxytropis; species Oxytropis ochrocephala. Next base: position 64,097,848 of record CM037094.1, on the reverse strand, counting down.
GTTGCAAGATGAAAAAGGGTTGAAAGAGAAAAAAATAGGTGGGTCCCTAGGTTAGAAATATTGTGTGTTAGCGGTGCGATCAAAGAAAGTGGCCTTGGCCGTTAAGCACTGCTTTCTGAGATCATTTACTATAGTGGGTTCCACCTCAGTTATTCCTTTTGTTACCTTATGGAAAACTAAATAGATTTTGAATTAATTTATCAAAATACTCATTTTGTGTTACATTCATTTTAAACTCATTCTTTTTCATAGGTCCCATATTTGTTTGGGGATTGTTTTCCATTTCACAAATTTCCCTTTTAGTTACTCTGTTTCTACCCAGTTTAACCCAAACAACAAAATAATCATTTTATTTTATTTTCTACACTTGCTTTCTTTTCACTTTTTCTTTCTGAAACTTAGCACTGTACAGCTAAATGCACTATATTCCATTGTTTCTTTGCTTTGTTTTCATTCTCCTGAGGTAGTATTAGGGACTTTACTCACACTGCAGTCTGCACCCTTTTTTTTTCGCTTTATAATTGTTGTCATTTCGTTTGTCTGAAATAGAAGCTTTACTGAGTCACTTGCTCTGTGCACCATAGTTTCTCATATAACTGCTCCTTTTTTTCACTTTCACTTTCGAATATGACACGACTTATTATCTTTGTTATGTGTGGTGTATGGTTGACTTATCTTCTCCAGGTTGAGTCCAAAATTATTGAATTGAATTTTGTACATCATTCATATGATATATCTCAACTCAATCTATTTTATTGTGCTTAATCTTACAATTTCAAATGATTCATGGTTCAGAAATTAGCTTGACGATTCATAATATGACTACATCCTTTTCTACAGGCATTTTTCATCCTAAAGGCATCACTGTGCCGGACCCAGTGCAGACAATTTGTACTAGATGGGGCAGCGATCCGCTATCCTATGGTTCATACTCTCATGTCAGTGTGCAGTCATCTGGTGCTGATTATGACATACTTGCAGAAAATGTTGGCAACCGACTTTTCTTTGCTGGTGAGGCCACATGCAGGCAATATCCAGCCACTATGCATGGAGCTTTCCTAAGTGGGTTAAGAGAAGCTTCGCGGATTTACCAGTCAACTAATGGTCAGCCAACTAATCCTAGGAAGTCTCTTCCTAAGAATAACGGACCAAGTAATGAAATACTGGTTCGTTTATTCAAGGAGCCTGATTTGGAATCCGGGAAATTTGCTTTTAAATTTGATCCTTCATCAGAAGATCTGAATTCAAAGGGGATTCTGCAAATCACTTTTGGTGGGACTGAGGAGAGTTGCAAGGAGCTATTAAACAGTAATTCAAAGCCTTTGAAGCTTTACACAATTATATCTCGAGAACAGGTGAATCAGCTGCAACTAGTTACAGGAGGATCAAAGTTGGTTGTCATACTTGACAAAAGTCCTTGGACTGAAGCTTATGGGATCAAATGCTTTATATAATGAAGGTAACTCATTGATATCTATCATTGCTGGCTCGCATAAAGGCAGGGGGAAGAAACAGGTAGTTACCATGCAATAAACCATTGATTTTCTGCTGCAGATATGAGGGTGTGACCAGAGAGGTTTAGTGGTCATATAGTCATAAACTCATAGAGGTATAGAAGTTCTTGGGAGGGGTAAAAGGTTTACTGTAAAGAGAGGGGCACAATACCCGCATTGTATTATCTATCCAAACTATTTTATGTTCATTTTATTTTTTAGGCAGGCCTGATTTTCCTGCTTATACTTGTATCATAACTCTTTCTTACATTCCTTCATTGGTTACATACATCTATAGAAGAGTTGTGTTAATGAAAATTTTCTTGTTCAAATATCATTAATAGTTAGACACTTCAATTGCTTAAATTTACTGCTGAACTGCTTAAATTTTTGAACTGAACTGCTGAACTGCAACAGTGGTTCTTTTTAACTAATATATAACTGTTAAATCCTGGTGCTTGTGGTAATGGTGGGGATGGTGGTGATGAAATTGGGGGGTGAACTAGTGAGAGTTGTGCTACAATTCAAACAGTTTTCAAGCACAAATTAAAAGTGTTGATACATTTGAATTTGGAGCTAAGGCTGGAAGTGCTGCGGAAGGAGCAGCTCGAACTCATTTCGGAGGCTGTATCCCGGCTGTCACACTCGGTGACAGGAAGGGAAGACTAGAAAAAAAAGTAGTTCCTTTATCTTCTTTCTACTTGTTAAGGCCTATCCTTTTGACTTATTTCTGTTTCGAAATTAATTAATGTAGTTAGTCATCCTTTCCTTCGCCCGATTCTCTCCCTCGTCCTAACGGCTCCTCATCTCTCATGTAGATTGGATTTGGCGACTGCTCTATCTATAGTTAGGGATGAGCTGACGACCATGCTACACCCGTGGGTCTGCCGGAGATACGACGTCATTTATCGAAAAGACCTTTAACTAGCCTTTCACCCCGATTTAAAGCAATGAATGGGATCAGCGTGGTAGCTCGACCGGATGGAGTTGCAATCCACCGGAGCGGTTTGGTTGAAAGTCCCATCCATAGGATCCTTGGAGCTTTCTCCATGCCCGACAGAGAAAACTTGGTGTGAATCGGGGTACATACGCTCCTGCTCGTCTAACTAATGTACTGATGTAATTTCACGCAAATATGGCTGCCTATTCCATAATTAGATAAATATGCAAAATGCATATTAAATTAAATATGAATAGATTCAATTACTATAACAGTTTTTCCATCCAAATGCATTGCAAATATAATAGCGATGTTCATGCCAAACAGCTATTAGGAATACGCATCGAACACATTAAGATGTCCATAATACATAATAGGAAACGTAATCAAAGAGAGATATAATTGAAGATCTGATATAATGAAAAAGCACCAACGGATTCAAAATTAAACCACCAATCCAGAAAATTTCAAATTCAAATAATGAAAAACCTAAAATATCAAGCCAAAAATTATGCCAAAATGCATATTACACACGTTAACAATTCTTATTTGAAGGCCACTCAAACTTAACCCTTATACACGTATTTGTTCCATCCTGATACCCTAACCCTAATTGTGTAGTGACAATCCTTATTTCCATACGGGACAACTCTAATTCATTGGTCAATTTAACTAAAAATAACCAAACGACTAGCACATCAACCACACCTCTTAGCAACCTAAAATTGAGTGTAAGAATACATACACTCAATGGTTCCAAATCAAAAGTCACTTACTCTGTCAGCAAGAAAATTGACCTATTATGTGTTCAGTGGCGGATCTTTATAGAGATGGGAGCTACTGCACTTGTACCTAGGCTCCCATTAAGTTAGTATATACACAAATATATTTTATACTCAAAGTTAGAATATATAGAACCGAATGAACACTAAGCAACAAAGGTATCAATAGCCAAGCGGTTAAGAGAATTATTGGTGTATTTAGGGTCCCCAGTTCAATTCTTGTCATGGACACACCTCTTTTTTGCAGTTATTTGTATATTTTTCTCAAAAATTAATATAAAAAACTGCATTAAGCAATATTGGAACTCTAGACATTAAAATTGACATAGGTAATTTTGACCACTAAACCAAACAAACTATTATGAACACACAATTAATTTTGTTTTATATATTTGTTACTATTTTGGTCCCCTCCAATTTTTTTGGCAAGATCCGCCACTGTATGTGTTATTGATTCTGCATATGAAATATGGTCCATTTTAGTTAGGGTTTTGAGAAAATCGTGGCTCTGGTGATCAAGGGTCAAAACTTCCTTTGACGGTTGAGTTAGTATTGGTTGATTCTGAAGTATGTGTGTAGTATGTTGTTACCGATTTTCATGTGCAAAGAGGGCTTCATGAACGTAACTTGGAGTCCCACATCGGGAGTCATGAATCCGGTGTGACAGATCATAAGGGCTGGACAAACTTCCCCTTACAACCATGGTTTTGAAGAGGAGTTAGGCTTAATTCCTTAACAATTGGTATTAGAGCAGGTTTGATCTTTGGGCGCCGACTCTACCTTGAGAAGAATGAACCCAAAAACAAGGGAACGAATGAACCGACGTGGACGCCTATTGTTCAGGGGGTGGATCTATTACCGATTTTCATGTGCAAGGAGGCTTCATGAACCTAACTTGGAGTCCCATATCAGGAGTCATGAACCCGCCGGTGTGAGGGCTTATAGGGGTGTGACAAACCTCTCCTTACAAGTTACAACCATATTTTTTAGGAGTTAGCCTTAATTCCTTAACATATGCATAGACATCTGTTTTTTCCTTTTGTTCATTGGTTAATTTATGTTTAGATTACGACATACTTTTTTTGGCATACAAAAGTTTAGGTGAGTTGGGATCCGAGTCGGCAGAGACTCGGCTCTTTGAATGACTTAAAGAGTGATCTTTTACAGATCACCCACCAAATAAGTCGCTACATTAGCAAATGAGTTGAACCCACATCCTTGTATGGAATGAGCCAACTTCTTCCCCGTGAGCCCAACCTTAATTGGCCATTACGTCATATGCTACTAAAGTCTAAATGACTTAATTTTTCAGGACAATAAGATACATGCACACATCAAAAGACAATTTATTTATAAGCTGGATAACTAAGGACATTAACGAGAGGTTAATATATTACGTTTCTAAGTTTGGCGTAGCTCCTAACCTGAGTGAGTATCGTGCTTCAAATTAAACTTTGTACTAGGAATCAAAATTTGCCCAACACCATCTGAGACTGACCCAATTCCAGCATACACCTTCACCCCACTTGAAGAATGTTTCCAACCAGCATTTGAAAGTGACTACCTTATAGGTGATGTGTTTTCCAACACAAAATTCAGCTTGAAAATTACTACTATGTATTATAGTTTTATATACACATTTTAGCACTATTTATAACTTTTTTTTTTCCAGATATTGTTAGTGTATTGACTGGTGTTCGTGCCACCCATGAATACTATATAAACAATGTGAAATTCACACTGATCACCATTGAATTAGACAACAAGGGGTGTGAACCTAAGTTTGTTTTCAGTCTACTCTTAAAGCTTGCATTATTATACACTATGAAAATTCACAAATTTGCATTATTATACACTATGAAAGCTTGCATTATTATACACTATGAAAATTCACAAATTTGAGGCAAGATGGGTCTATAAAACAAGACTGATAGACAAGGATTTTAAGGTAGTCAAGTCGGTACAATTTTCATTTGCTGGCTTCATATCCAGTGACATTGTCCAACCAACACATCACAAGCATTGGGATCTCGGAGAACACAACTATGTTTTTGCATTCTTTGGACATTAAGCACGACGGTGGGATTACGGTGGATTAGGTGGGTGATTTATCAATCACCTTGAGGACAAGGTGAATTTTGAAGGGGAAGGTGTTGATGCGAACCAAGTTACTAGAGGGTTGAATGGGAAATTCACTAAGGTTTATGAGAAGGGCAAATGGGGACCACAAAATCAGAATTGATATCATATAACTAACTATTGCCTATGTAGCAGTAGTCATGCGTTGTTAGTGGGAATATGCAGGTGGTTAGATGAGTGAGAGGATATATATATGGCAGTATTGATAGCTAGCATTTTCTTAAGCTTGGTTTGGCTAGGAGTTGGGCTGGTAAACTCAGCTTCTGCTGAGAGGGACTTTAGTTCTCTGTTTTTTCATAGATACGAAGTACTATCTAATGCATAGTTAAGTGCATGAGATATCATATCTGTTCTGACAAACCAGAGCGTAAAGATCAGTTGGGCAGATAGCTTTGAAACAAAGGGACTTGGCTATCAATATCTCTTGATGGACAGACTATTTGCTTGTTGATTGACCAAAAAACTAGTGTTATATCATTATCATACTTCTCAAATTATTCAAACCATGTGATTTTTAAATACGCGAAAATGATTGATTCTTTATACGTGAGTATAATGGTACTCTAATCCATCTAAAGATATACATCCTAAGGGAGTCTTGGCGCCAACTCTCCCGTCAACCTCCCCACTCCTACCCCCCCTCTCCCCCTTCTTTTTGTTTTCTTCTCCAAACTTTCTCTCCCTCTTTTTTTCCTTCATATTTTTCTTCACCTTCCCCCTTTTTTTTCTTTTTTCCTCTCTCTCTCTCTCTCCCTCTCTCTCCCTTCCTTCAGTAAAAAATTTAATTGTTCAAATAGGCGAACTTTGTTCCACCATAATCAAATTTGTGAAATCAAAAATTAATTTTTTAACAATTTACATAAAAGTGTAACGCTATCCAGTGTCTTTTTGGGTACTTTAATGTCCAAAAAAAATTAATCGTTAAAAATTTTGTTCTTTAGTAACTAATTTTATTTAAAAAGAGTTAATTTTGTAACATAATGTGTAAATTGTCATTCCACCAAAAATTAATGTTGTGCCAAAATATGTAGAGTGTAACGCTATTCAGTGTAACACTAATCAAATTTAGTGAAATAAAAAAAAATTAATTTTGTGCCAAAATATGTTCCACCATAATCAAATTTGTGAAATAAAAAATTAATTTTGTATCAATTTACATAAAAGTGTAACACTATTCAGTGTCTTTTTGGGTAATTTAGTGTCCAAAAAAAATTAATCGTTAAATATGCGAATTTTGTTCCTTAGTAACTAATTTTATTTAAAAAGAGTTCATTTTGTAATATAATATGTAAATTGTCATTCCACCAAAAATTAATGTTGTGCCAAAATATGTAGAGTGTGACGCTGAGTAGTGTGTTTTGGGGTGACTTAGGATTCTGAAAAAAATTTAGGTTGTACAAATATACGGAGTTCGTTTCTAAGTAATTAGTTTGCACAAACCAAAAAATATTTTCGTGTCAAAAAACGTAAAGTACGAGATTAGGCAGTGTGCTTCAGGTTACTTTAGTGTTCGGAAAATTGTAACTTCCAAATACGTAAAGTTTGTTCTTCAATAGTTGGTTTGCTGGAAAAAATAGTTTCATTGCGAAATACGTAAAGTGTAACTCTAAGTAGTGTGTTTTGAGTTACTTTAATGTTCGGGGAAAAACTAAGTGTTCAAATACTCAATAAAATGCTACAATACTGCTCCTAGAATGAACCTTTAGCTCCTTCAAGGTTCAACATTTTTAGATCACATATCTCTTCCAATGTTCCTTTAAAATCCATGTTACTTTGAGAGATATTTCTGATCGTCGTTGTAACATCCCTAATTTCGTTAATTTCAAATTAAGAAATCAACGAGTGGATTGTTATGTGAATAAATAATGGGACACATTTTAAAATGAGTTGTCTCGAAATTTATGAGTTATCGTTAAATTATAGGATTGAATTGCTTTATTGATTAAATTGTGTGAATTGAATATGAGAGTTTTGGGGTAAAAATGGCATTAGTGAGATTTGTGAGCCAATGACATTTAGGTCCTTTCCACCCAATTAAACCATTGACCCACCACACTAATTTATGGTCAAAGTAGAAAAAAAAAAAAAAAACCGAGAAAGAAAAGAAATAAGGGAAACCCGGTAGAGAGAGAGAAAAGAAAGAAACAGAAGAAAGAAAAGAAAGAAGAGAATCGAGAGAGAGGAGAAGAAGGAGGCGAAGGGGAGAAGAAAAGAAGGGGGGAGATCTCCTTCAATCCAACACTAGGTAAGGGGCTTTTTGTCTCATTTTCTCCCATTTTTCCTTCTCTTTCCAATGATGTAAGTTTCATCACCTGATTCCTACCCATTTGTATTTCACCATTGTTGAAGCTTTGGAGAGAGAAATGGAGGTTTTTGGTGACTTTGAAGTTTTGTATTGAAGGTGGGAAGCTCAATAGATAGTTTGGGACTGTGGGTGCTGGTTTTATTGTTGATTGGAATTGATTAAGGTCATAGGAAAAAGGGAGGAGCTGATTTTGGTTTGGCAGTGTTTGGGGTTGAGTTCGTGGTATTTCGGAGCGGTTGAACTTCGTGGAGTTTCGGTATTTCAATATTTTCACTCGTTTAGGGTTTTATTTTATGTGTGTTGACTGTATGATTTCTGTTATTGTTGAAATTGCATTCGTTTCGTAAATTTTGAGTCGCAAAAACCGCGAATTGGTCACGAACTCACAGATTTAGCAATTCTGGACACAGGTTCGGTTTTTTTAAAACTGGGACCGTTCGGTTAGTCCAAAAATTATGTGACTGATTTTGTTTGAAAGTAGACTTAACGCCGGTCGTTTTGGCACTGGTTTGATTCAATTCGGAGTTGTGTAGCTCGAGTTATGAGTCTCCAAAGTTAGGTCAAATTTCTGGAATTAAATTGGGTATTGGTTCAGTGTTTCAGGTCGTGTATTCTCAATTGAACTCCATTTTGAATGATTCTTATTTCATTGGAAAGTAGACTTAATTACCTACGGAATAGACACTGGTTTCACCAAATTTCATTAAGAAATGAGAAAGAAAAATGAGTTGCAAGTTGGGCAAAAAGTTCTGTCTGATTTTTGTACATCAGTGTAGTATTTTTAAAAACTGTATCAACTAGAGCCATGTTTTGAAAAATGAATATTAAATGTAGAAACTACACTCAGAGAGATTTCAATGAGTTGTCGTTTGTGGAAATTCGATGTCGTTTGCTATTTTAAATAATTCGCCGAAGTAAGTGCACTGCTGTAGGAAATTCTGCACTCATGTTGTGTGTTAAAATGTCGGTTTGTGTCATTACAAATCTCGAAATGAATTACTTGATGTAATTGCTTGTGATTGATGTTGTTTGTACTGGAATTGGGTATTATATTTTCTGTTTGTAGGTTGGAATTGGATTGGAACACGGTTTGGATATGAACGGAGAACGAAACGAAAACGAGCGAAGTTTATTCCCGAGTCCCGATTCTTCGTTTCGACGCTCCTTTCGACTCCAAACTTCCTCTAATCCTTTTCCCATCCAATTGTGATGATTATGGATTGACTTTGTTATGGTTTTTATGCATGTTCAAAGTTGTTTTGAATTAAACGGTTAAAGTTATGAATCTTTTGAAATACCGTAAAACTTAGAATACGTGTGGGAACCAAAGGTTTTATAACTTAAATATTGACTGGACTGATTTCACGAGTTCATACTTATGATAATATGCTATTATAACATATCATAGATTGAATTAGATTCGGTATATAAATTATATCGAATATAAGAGACGGCCCAATGCGGGTATGATATATATAAAATATATCGAGTCGGGGTGACGACCCTGTGTGTTAGCATGCTAGGTGGGGGAAGTCATGAGCCCTTGACCTAGGCCCGGTAAACATATGTTATGTTGCTATTAGGATTTGCGCACCTAATAGCCAAGATGGGGTTCACCCAAAGCTTTCGGAGTCGGTGATGTGCTACAAATTGAATGTAGACCGTAATTCCTCACTTAAGCTTCCTTTGGTTGCCGGTGCGGGATTACTATTTATGATTGATGGTTGTATGTAATTCTTTCTGAATTACTAATTATGGTTTAATAAATGAGCGTATTTAGGTTGAGAGGAAACTCTCAATGCTCTTGACCAATTCGGTGAGAGATTGGGTGCGTCATTAATGATCTTTTTGAAAGGATAAATGTTTTATAATTGAACCAAGTGATAGGTAAGGGGTCACGGTAAGACTCACTAAGATATGTTATCTCACCCTATCATATGTTGTTGTTTTACAGAAAAACAGGGAAAGAATATCTTTTATGGCACGAGTAGATGGCGTGCACGAGAAGGAAATTGAAGATGTAGTTCTTCTCTTGTTATTTATGTTTTTCCCTTGTTATCTTTGTATCCGATTATGACTTGAATTTGTTTTAAGTTATGTAATCGTTTCCGCTATTCTTGTAAAGATGTATATCTAAGCAGGAAATTTATTTCTGATGTATGCTAAACTGTGCACTTTAGTATTTCTACTAGATAGAAATATTAGGGTGTTACAGTCGTCGACGTGTGATGTGTAACCAACAACTACCCTTTCAAGTGGAATTTTGTCACCAACATGCACAACGAGGAAACCCTAATCATCCTTTTTTCATTAACTTAGATAATTAGGTGAAAGATGATGTTGAAGTTATGTTTTGCTATTTTTGAATTATGGATCTTATGTTTTTGACTTTCTACTTAAAATTATGATTATTGATTATTGTACGTAACAATTTGGCTTGATTATGTCCAGTACACTTTGACTGAGTTCTTAAGCTCGTAATTGTCTCTTTTATATTTTTCTTATTGCAATTTAACCAATAAATTTTCTTACTACGCACGACTACCAATATTTTCCTACCTCTACAATTTTGTATGTACTAGAGTTGCACGGGTCAAAATGCTAGTTATAAAATAATGTCGACCAAACGAAAATAAAATTCACCAATATTTTTTTCCGAGTTTTTGTTATAACACTGGGATTTAAAACAACACACCAAAAGTTTATTAAAAAAAATGAAACATAGATAGAAATCATGGGGGACAAGACTAAAACCCATGTAAAACAAACAGAAAACAAAGAACAATCCAAAGTGAAAATACACCAATATTAGCCATATAAATTTTGAATTTCCAAGTAATTATAGAAATTTTCTATGCTAACACAGATTGCATGAGCTTATTTTGTTGACAGGAACACTTATATGTATTGCATCAACATAAACCAAATAAACAGCATCATTCCTCTAAAGATAGTTTATGCAACGTGGCCTATCACAATAAACCCCCCCTCGGAATCTCCTACTCCTCCGATTCATTTCATCTGAAAGAAACAAAATAGAAAACACTTTATATATATTTATTTATTAAATTTCTCTATAGTTGTGTAAATACAAGAACAAAATCGAAATGGATATACATACCTCCAAAAGCATCAACAGCAATGTTGGCAGAAAAGCTCAACACAAAAAGAAAGAGAACTACCCAAACAAGCAAGCACCTCATAGAAGCCATAGCTATAGCTCTATCACAATTCATAAAAGTACTAGACACATGCTTATTTATATATAATCCAAATTCGGTAGTTCTTGCTTGCTTTCAAAGCATAAAAAAAAGCATATATTTATTTATTTAGTTTAATTTTGGTGCTGTTTTTGATTTTATTAATTACTACCTCATTCTTCGTTGCTTCCACGTAAACAAATTAAGGCATGGTCCTATGAATGATCACATGTTACCAATAGATCCTCTTATTTTCTTTTCAATAGAATAATGTTATTTAGTAAAAAAAAATCACCCAAAAAATACTTTACAATACCAATTAATCAAGTTTTTTAGTCATTAATCAAGTAATTAATTAACTAAGTTTTTAGTCAATGACTATGAAAATGCAGATTTGTTAACGACTTAAAAAACTTGATTAATTGGTGTTGTAAACTGGTTTTTTACTGGAAGTTTTTGACCAAAAATCATTACTCTTTTTTCAATATAAAGCCCATTTGTTACGGCTTAATTTTCGATATGCATGGGGGCAAACGCATTTTTTTCATGGGGGCAATAGAAACTTTATGAAGTTTTTAAACTAATTTTTTCTTTGTTGGTGGGGTCAAATGCCCCCATAAGCATCAAGGTGAATCCGCCACTAAAATGACGACATGTATTCGGTTTGTCACATATTCTTAAAAAAATGAAAAACTGAAAATAATCTAAAAACTGCTTCATATGAGAAACTGCTTTGAGTAGCTTCTCATAAAAATCAGTTTTTTCAAGAATGATTTTCTTAAAATAAGTGATTTTCAGTATGTTACACAAACACAAAACAATTTCTCATTTTCTTAAAAATCTCTAAAAACTAATTTCCAAATTATTTACTCACTTTTTTTAATCTGTAACAAACGGACACATACACACTTAAGGGGAAAGCTTCTTAATTATATTTGTTTTTTTTAATCCGTAACACATTATGAGCAAAAACAAGTCAACGAAAGTTTATCTATTCGGTTCAAAATTTGGACTAAATACATCAACTTTTACTTATAATGTGTTACGAAAAGAGTATACTCTACTAATAATTTCATTGACTTTGACAACTTCAGCTTTCTTAATATGCATAAAAAAGCATGCAATCTATTGTAGACATAATGTATTAATTTTTCTTAATATACGTATAAAAATGTAATAGAGTCATATGTTAAGAGTCCCACTTCAAATGTGATATAGCCTGAAAATGAATTTACAAGTGAAAGACATCTTTCACCTTACAAGTCTGTTTTGTAGGATTGAGTTAGCTAGGCTCAACCCAAATTCTAATATTGTATCAATGTCAATCCAAGATCTGTTGGCTACCTGCTATCGGGTCACGCTCCAGCTATCCAGTCCTGAGCGTGAGAGGGGGTATTAAGAGTCTCACATCGAATGTGACATTATGACCTAAAAAAATGAGTTTATAAGTGGGAGACGTCTCTAACCTTACAAATCGATTTTATAGGATTGAGTCAGGTGCAACTCAAATTCTAAGATTTTAAGGACGACGAATTGAGTATAACTTAAACGAAATTATTGAGATCCCAGTTGTACTTATTCAAATATACAAAAGATGTAAAGTCAAAAAATTATTATTAAATGGGTAATATACATTACTTAACTGCCGGGATCCCATCCTTAATAAAACCCAAAAATTATTTAAAAGATGGAAATGCAAAACTATGCGCCTTAACTGCCGAATACACATGGAGTATAGTTGACTTTTTACCTAATTAATGTAGTATGGCGGCTATGCTCATATAGAAGAGATCGTATCCTCACACAAATGCTTGTGGGATAATTTTGGAATGAGTGACATAAATAAAAAGATAATGTTATTTATTGTATTTATTATTATATTGCATGTGTCACTCTCTCTCGAGATTGTCCCGCAAGTACTTGTGAGGATCCGCACTCCAAATAGAAAGCCTTAATTTTTTTTTATGAACTAGCAGTATACCTGTGCATATTCTTTGTCCACTCGTGGTCGTCTCCTTCACCGTAATGTTTTAACAAGAACAATTGATGCTAGTTGCCCCTTTTGTAGGCTGCATTGTGAAGAGTCTCATTATTTATTCTTGGAGTGTTGCTTTGCAAAAGAAGTTTGGCATAAAGTTTATTCTTGGATGGGTATTGATCCTGTTCCGGGGGGTATCAGCAAAACCGAGAGGTTCAAACAGCATTTGGGCCGTCGGCCCGTAATCAGCTCCAACTGGCCTAAGTCCATCGCTTGGAGCGCACTTCTCGCATAACCGCCGAAATTTTCGCAAAACGGTCGGACTTACAAGATATATACGCCATTCGCACATGGCATCAGGCACGTTCTCTTACCTTGTGTTATCTGCCCGAGCGACCACTTACTTGATCGTCGGAGTGTCTTTGCAGGTAACACCCGAGGTGCTCAGCGTGAAGCCAAGACCGGTCCTTTCTCCTATTCAACGACCGGCCTAGTCGAAGGACAACAACAACACTTCATTGATCAAGGAACGATCAATTGGCGACCACAGTGGGAGGCCCGAGCGCTATCCTACTTCATTCATGGCTCCACGCGACCGGCCCCAGACACGGGCCTCGTCTCGACTCAACCCCTCCGGGCAACATCCTCAACAGCAGACCCCGGAGGGCGTAGCCGTTACTATTCACGAATCTCAGGGAAATCCGCGCCAAGAACCCTCGGTACAGGGGCGCAGACCGATCTTGGAGCAGGTGCAACCGTACGCTCCACCACACCACCACCGCCGAGGTGGTCGAGGCGAGCATTGAAGAATCGTTGCCCGAGCATGTCACTCGTGCCGCTCGCAGATCCTTCAAAGCAAGAACCGTGTCATTGCAGAGATAGAGACGAGCCGATCTCTCGCTATGAAAAGAGGTCGATTCCGCCGCCGCCGCGGCGGAAGACGGAGAACTTTCGCTCCACGACGACCCACGCGTGCACACCGCTCCCCCTCCTCGAAGGAGCCTTTCGCGCCGGAGAGCACCACCCACCGGCTCTCTGGGGGCAAGAAATAATAAGCGGCACGAGGTCGCCCAAGCGTGAACGCGGCGCAGACGCCGCTCGCTATCTTATGATGAATATGAGGACTCCGGCCTACCGCCTTGACACCGGCCGCCGCCCACCGTATACTCCTCTAATGAGTTGTCCAGGTTCACGTCGGTCGAGAAGTAGGTCCCGGGATTCTCGTGAAGAGTTGGAAGATTATCGGGATGGAAGAATTAGGGACGCCTCATGGCGGCCAAGAAGAGGTCAAAGTGAGCGACCCAGAAGGCCTCCTCAACTTCCACCATTTGGCCCACCGGAGGATTCTATGGAATGTCCGCAACGAGGTGTGCCTCGCTATGCAACCCTTTGGGTCGAACGACATTGAAGCGGGCCACGGCCCATTTACTAGAGAAATCAGCGCCATGTAATCCCAAGAGACTCGAGAAAGCCGCCCAATCTAAACAAGTTTGACGGTCGTGGCGATCCAGATAAACATATCTGGTACTTTAATAATTACTGTAGTTACAGAGAGTTGGGGTCGACCATCAAGTGTCGGTTGTTCCCTCAGTCGTTGGACGACCGAGCATTAGAATGGTGGGAATCACTTCGGCCCAACACCATCTCCTCATGGGAAGACTTGATCAGAATCTTCTTGAGCCACTATACAGCCAACTGTTGCCAATATCGGTATGAGGAACACTTGGACATGATCGTTCAAGGAGACAATGAGACACTGAGACAATACATCGACCGGTTCAACACCGAGGCTGAGACTGTTCGTGACTTATCTGACAAGGACAAGCTAAAGTACCTCAAACGTGGCATTCGACCGGACCATAGGTTCGTAGAAGAGTTCACGCTGAACCATTATCAAGACCTCAGCTTCTTCCTAAGAAGGGCCAACGATCATATGGCGTATGAAGAAACCTTGGCCGCAAGAAAAGAGGCGCCGTGCGGCGCGCCCCAAAGAAGAGCGAGTAACAAGCGGCCAAAGGGCATGAAGGTCGCCGAGACAACCGGCCCGACTTTAGAGACAAGAAATTTGATCATCGTACTCATCTGAACACTTCTATTGCACAAATCTACAGTGAGTGCCAGAATAATGAATTTGTGGGTGTGAAGCGGCCTGATCCTCTCGTTCTCAAGAAGGGGGCACGGCCGACCAAGAGGTACTGCCGTTACCACAAGAGCAAAGGGCATGACACCAACGGCTGCATGGCCCTCAAGGACGACATTGAAGACCTTATTCAGAAGGGTAGGTTGGGTAAGTATGTGAGGTCGGAAGAAAGCGAGCGGCCTCAAGAGAAGACAGGAGGACCTGATCAAGATAGATGAAAGGGCGCCCTAGTCATAACGGGGGCCCAAGATAAAGATCGGTCGGAAGATCGAGATACTCGGCAATCAAAAGGCCGCAACGTAGCCATGGTTATTCACGGTGGAAACCCGTTGGATCGCAGGGAGTCCAACAAAACCACAAAGAGAAAGTGGGACGAGCTTCTAATGGTTGCATCGACTTCAGCAGAGCGACCGGTCTCGAATAGACCACCCATCTCTTTTGGGGATGATGACCTGCTCAATGGCAGGCCAAACAGCTACGTTCCATTGGTGGTCAGAGCAATTATGGCCAATACAGAGGTTCGCAGAATATTGGTCGACCAAGGAAGCTCAACCGACATCATGTTCGAAGAATTGATTGACAAGTTGAAAGTGGATCGAAGCGAGATAATCCCCCAGGCCGATCCTACTCCTCTAACGGGCTTCAATGGGGCGACCACCTATCCTCTGGGAACGATCGAACTCTTGGTCACATTTGGTGACGATACTGGAGAAAGCACTTTGTACAGGACGGTCCGGACGACGTTCCTCGTACTCCCCATCAAATCTTGCTACGATTGCATTATTGGTAGGCCGACCTGGGCAAGCTACAGCCGTCGCGATCAACAAGCAGCATCCGAAGATCAAATTTTACAAAGAAAGACGCACGGTAGTTACCCTGGCGGCCGACCTAGAGGCAGCAAGACAAAGCCACTACCTATATCAGGAAATTTGTGATGAGGTAGATCGTGGTCCGAATACTCAGAGCACAAGTGAAGGCCACCAAGTTAATCTCGCTGATCTGGACGCTCGTTATGATCCAGATAGCGACCCAGAGGACAACGATGACAACCTAGCCCGAGAGCTAAAGAACAAGTTAAAGAGACCAGAGCCTCATGGGGAATTGACAGATATACAGCTGGGTGACGACCCAGCAAAGACAGTTAAGCTCGGTAGCGACCTACCCGAGCAAGTAAAGCAAGACCTTGTGAAATGTCTGAAGGACTACGCCGACCTGTTTGCATGGCAGGCATCAGATATGCCCGGTATTCCCATCGAGATTGCTTGCCATCAACTTTCAGTCGATGAAGGAGTCAAGCCGGTCGCCCAAAGAAGACGAACTCAGAGTGAGGAAAAATCTCAACCCGCAGCAAAGGCCGTTGAGGACCTCGTAAAGGCTAACTTTATCGAAGAGATCAAATACACGACCTGGCTATCTAATGCCGTGCTGGTGAAGAAGAATGGCAAGTGGCGTATGTGTGTAGATTACACCGATCTAAATAAGGCATGCCCGAAGGATGCCTTTCCTGTGCCCAACATCGACAAGTTGGTCGATGGTGCCTCGGGCTATAAGTTATTATCTTTTCTGGACGCTTATTAGGGCTACAATCAGATTACGATGTACCCACCTGATCGCCACAAGACCGCTTTCATGACAGATCGTGGCAATTTTCAGTACAAAGTAATGCCATTCGGCCTGAAGAACGCTGGGGCGACCTACCATTATCTCTGTTTCATGTCGCACACCACCGCCCCATTTGAACCAAGTTCCGCCATTTTCAACCAAATAGAAGCTCCTTCGTGAACCACCACGAAACCACACTGAAGCACGACACTGAAGCTATCCTAATCGCAATTAAAACACAAAACCAGAGAATATTTCATTCCACTCTCATCCTCTCTCATTTAAGGTGCATGTCACGTTTTGGGGTTTGGAGAACAAATTGGAAGCTTGCATGTCAACTTGGTGACTTAGCTTAGGAATTATTTAGAATACATTCTGATTTCATGTGAAGAGGGGAGGAATTAGGAGCTGCTAGAATTCAGTTTTGGAGTATTTGAGTAGCTAGGTTTTCGGTTTTGAAGCGGTTGGACGAGTTAGGAGTGAGTTCGTGAAGTTCGGGTCGTGAGTTTCGGAACGTCTCAGTAGTTCGAGAGGTATGGGGGCTCTCTTTCATGGTTAATAATTTATAAAACCTGAAATCATAGGGATTAGGTGTTGGGAGTAATTATTTGGTTGATTTAATAATGTGTTTGAATGACTTACTTGAGTAATTGAATGAATAGGTGATTATATTGATTGTTGTATGGAGTCTGCGTTGTTATTGGATTGATTATTGATATTAGGTGCTATAGCATGATTTTAATGAAAAATAATAGGAAGAATTAAGATGATGGCTAGGTGTTTAGTGATATGCTTGAATGATTTTCTTTATGGTGTTGTTATTATATGTGATGTGTTCTTGATTGGGTTTTGAACGTATTGGTAGATGTTAATTATATCAAGGTGATTAATTGTCAATTCAACATAATTTAAATAGGAGAAAGTATGTGCTCACTGGGTGTTTGGGTGATTGCTTGAATAGGAGAGGTTTTGGTGGTGTGTGCGCAGCATGGGGTTGTTGTGTTGGTTTCGACAGGAATAGTGGAAGGGCGCGGTTGGCTGCCCTGAGGCGCCGGGATTGGCGCTGTGGATCGCGCCAATGTGGGTTGTTGTGTTCTTTGGGTGCCATTTGTCCGCCCTTCGTGGCGCCTAGTTTGGCGCTGTGTGTGTGCTAAGGTGCCTAAGCGTGGGCTCAAATTAGTCCCTAGGTGTCAAAATAGTCCCTATGTGTCAAAATGGTCCCCGAGGTGTCAAAATAGTTCCTATATGCTAAAATGGTCCTTATGGTGTTGGATTGGTCCTTAGGTGCTAAAATGGTCCTTAGGTGTGGGTTTAGTCCTTGGTGTGACATATAGTCCAATATGAGGTGTGGGGTGTTGTGGTGATGATTAAGCGATGGGTAGGCTTCGGCCAAAGCGACGGGGGCTTCGGCCAAAGCGATGGGTGCCCGTGAGGCTTATAGCGATGGTGATGGATCCACATGCATATTGCATTCCATGCATTACATGCATGCTCTGGTGATTGATTGGGTGTTCATGAATTAATGGTGTGTCGGTGGAACTGTATTTGGTGTAATCAGATATGTGACGAATCAGATAATTGACGAATCAGATCTTGGCGTGAATCGTAATTAGTGTAACTGTGTTGATGGTGTACTGAATTGACTGTATATCTGGTGTACCTAACCTATTGTGTTTCTTGTTTTATTTATTATTATCTATGTATTGAGACTCACCCTACTGCGTCGTGTTGCCTCGTATGTCGGCAACCTGCAGGTGAAGGTGACTAAAGGTGTTTAGAGATCTTTCCTCTAGTGTGGTCTGTCATACCCCAATTTTGTCCGGCTTAGGTCAAAACCCTAATTTTCCCCAAAATAAATAACCAGAGGAGAAGAGAGCATCATGCATTGCATTTAGGGTTCTAAAAGTCATTTCAAAGCTTCTAAAATCATTTTTGAAGTTGGAATGCACTTCTTAAACAAATTAGGGTTTTTCAGTGCAAAAGGGCATTTTGGTCATTTTGCAAATAAAAGACAATTCCTCAAAACAAGTCATCCAACATGCATTTCAAGGTACTAGAGGTCACTCCTAGGGTGGAAAATCATTTTTGAGGTGGAAATGTGTTTTGTGTAAAAAAACTAGGGTTTTTAGAGTGAAAGGGCATTTTGGTCATTTCACAATAAAACGGTCTTTTGTCCCAAATCCTTGGATAATCATCAATGATTTATTTGAGGGATATTTGTGCCCCATTGTGATTATTTTTGCGCATAAACATTAAACCTTTTGGCCTAAAAACCTAGTTTTTGGATAGAAGGGTAAAATGGTCTTTTCCTTTGAGGTGGGGTAAATAAATCAATTTTGGGATTGGTGAGATCATAAAATTCAAAGCCCAATCATTGAATCATGGATATAGCCCAAAATGGCATGAACTAGGAAGAATAATCTAGTGGGAATATTCTACATCATTTGAATTTTGAAAGGATAAGGATAAGAACAATAGTACAATTTGCAATTCCACTCACTCTCTCACACTCCTTGCTGCGAAATAACAGCCCATAATCACCCCATTTCCATTTATTTTTATTGTTTGCAAATTGTATTAAATCATGGCCATTCATTCAAGTGTGAAAATCAATCCTCACCTTTCATTTGAATTAAAATGGCACTTGTGTAATAAGCTTTGTAGAAAAATACAATTTTGTAATTAAGCTTATCCTTCACCACCTCACCTTAAGCTGCACACCCAGCCCTCTCTCTCTTCATTTTATTGCCCTTAATCCATGTGATAATGCATCTTGACCATTGATTCAATTTCTTTCTCAAATCCTAGTGGTTTACAAGAGATGCATTGTCACAAATACCCTTAAATTTTCACTTCATATAAAACCCAAAAATAGGAGACCTCACACACACACACTCTCATTTTTACCCTAGCTAGCACTCTTCCTCCTCTCCTCCCTCTCTTGGCCGAAACCACTCCCTCCTCCTCCTCCACTTTCTTTTCAATCTTCCTTCACCAAATCACCTCAAATCCACTCCATATTCACATATCCTTTTCTTTTTATCCTTGATTCCATTTTTACATTATCAAAGGGGTTGTTTCTTCAAGGTGTTGGAGCTGTTCTTGCTAGTTCTTGAGGATTGTTGGTGTTTTATTGCTCTTAATCTTCATTCCTACTCTTATTTAGCTTGAAACTAAGGTATACATCAAATCCTTTGCATCTTCATTCACTTTCTTGCATTAAAACCATTTTTCAACTTATATTTGCATCTCATAATATCATATAATGTAGATTAGGGGCTGTTGTGGGTGAGAGCTGGTCCATCACCCACTAAATAAATTGTTCTTGTGATTATGTGTTGATTAGGTTTTATTCTTTTGATTTGCTATTTTGGTCATGCGATTTTTACCCAAATGAAAACATGTTTCCCTTTTCTTTTTTTTGCTTCAACTTTGAGCCTAATCCATGATCCTTTGAATATTCTTGTTCATTAAATGATTTGAAGTTGATTAATGCTTGATTAATTGTGCTAATTTTGTGAACCATGCTTGTTGTTGAATCTTGATGTTTTAGACTTGGATTTTTGTGAATATGGTTTTTGGTTTGGGCTCCAATTTTGGGGGTTTTAGTTTGTTTTATTGTTTATCATGTATGCATGTTTATTTATGTGATTAAGTAAATTTTCATGAAAGAATTTGATGATGTTTTTTGGGCAAATAGGCCCTCGGTTTCATGCTAGCTTTTAGGGATTGGTTGTTTTGTTCATTCTTTGTATTCTTGCATGAAATAAATGGGGTTTGAGCTACAATAGGCTTGGCCTTGTAGTCCATTATGTGCTTAATTGATATGCTTGAACCACAAAAATAATTGTTGTTAAGTCTTGAAAAAAGTAAAAAATTTGTTTCAAAGTTGTTTTGCTTTGCAAGTTAGGATGTGAATTAGTGTTTGTGATTTTAGTTGTAAAACCAAATTGAAGTAGAATCTAAAGTGATTTTTCTTAAGTTTGCTTTGACCTAATTTGCTAGTCATTTGTTGTTGGTTGATGATTGGCAATATGAGGCTCACTTGTGCTTCATGCACTTTAACCTAAGTGAGAGGATTGTTTAAATGTGATTCAACTTTCTATTCTTGAGTTGATTGTTTTAATTGTTAATGATGTGTAAAAGGATTCCCACTCATGCTTAGTGCATATGCCTAGTAGTGTGGAAGATTACTTCAAAGGATTCAACTTGCTTTTAATTTCCAATGCAAGTTTGTGCTTCTATTTGTTAATTGCTCATAGCAACTTGTGAATACTCTTATGATTGCTTTGCTTGTGTTCCAATGGTTGTTTTGGGTTTTGACTTGGAAGAAGGATTTGAAATGTTATATTTCTTTTCAAGCTTGAAATCCTATGTTTTTTTTCCAAATAAGAAAACCTAAGGCATTTTCCTAAATAAAATCATTAACCATCACTCGAAAGCCGTTGCTTGTTTGATCGTTAATGAGGAGCTATTAGTGGTAGTCACTCAAGCCTTTGCTTGTTTGGCTATCATGAAAACTCCCACACATTAATTAAACAACAAAACCAATTCAAACTTTCAAAATAACACGAGCTATTAGTGATAATCATCATCGAGGCTCACCACCTTTTCAAAACTATTTTCAAAAGAATAATACGACGTTGTCGCTTGTAATCACTCGAAGCCATTGCTTGTTTGATTACCAGTTCCAACTCTCTTTTCTTTCGAGTTAATACCGAATGCCACTCGAAGCCTTTGCTTGTTTGGTGTTCGCGAACACTCGAGTCTTATTTCAAAAACTCCAAAAGCACTTTCAAAAAACCATAAAGCCGTTTTCACACGCAAAAACCTGAGAACTACGTTGCTTTGATCCCTCAGCCAGTGAGGGTACGTAGGACCGGGTTCATGTCCCGTCAAGCATACCTTTAAAAAACCCATAAAAAACAAGAACTACGTTGCTTTGATCCCTCGGCCCGGTGAGGCACGTGAGGACCGGGTTCTGTCCGTCAAGCACGCTTTTCAAAAATCTTTGTCTTGTTCCGCTTTTCAAAGATACCAAAACATCCCTTTTTCCGTTTTCAATAAAGTGATTTCTCAAAAAGAAAAGAAAATAAATAGAACTATGTATTTCAAATCAAACATTTCAAAACCACATCAAATTAATGGTTCCCTTTCGGTAGAAAGGGCGCGTGGGGTGCTAATACCTTCCCCATGCGCAACCGACCCCCGAACCTACATCTCTAAGTTTTCGAAAGACCACCCGCTTTCCTAAAAAGGTTTTTTCAATGTTTTCCTAAATAAATATTGGTGGCGGCTCTCATCGATTTTCAAACGTTGTCAAACCGAAAAGTCCCAAACCGGATTTTTCGGGCGCAATAGCAGTGGCGACTCCATCGGGACTTTCTTTCTTTATTTATTTATTTAAAGAGAGATGAGGTCAAGCCTAATTAATTTGATGTGGTTTAAATCTGTTTGATTTGAAAAACTATGTTTTCCTTTTCTTTTCTTTTTTCTTCTTTTGTATGGTTATGCTTATGCATGCATTCCTCAATTCCCATGATCCCTCTTCTTCGCTCCCTTTCTTAAGGTAAAACATGTATTCCCCCATTCTATTATGTCCCCTCCTTCTTAGCTCCCTTTCTTGAGGTAAGCAATGCGTGTAATTTCTGTGGACTTATTAGGATGGTTTGTATATTAAATTGGTGTATGCATGTTAAACCCTAGGGTAGACGACTTTTCTTTTGTCCGGACTGCATTCGGTTTCCTTGCAGGTGGGGTGGGTAGATTTTAGGAAGTATGTCCTCGATCACACACTTTCACACCTTATGATTTATGTTCTATGAGTGGGCTCCTATACCGGATCCAACAAACACTTTGGAGAGTGGAGGCGATTAGTGAACTGTCATTCAAGACCTTTGTCTGTCTGATACTCACGAAAGTCTCAACCGAGTACGCTTTCTCATGACGCTCACACTTGGTAGCATTCTACATTTGTGGGTGTCGGCATGAGGATTCTATAGCCGGTAGCCATTGTGAGGGTGTGAATTAGAACTACATGGGAGGAACCTTTGAAGTTGCCCTAGAACTTAGGATTCCCACCTTTGTAGGACACGAGGGCATACGAATTGTGTGCTGCATGGTAATTTAGGGCATGTCTTCCTCAAAAAGGAGCTTTTTCAAAAACTTTCCAAGAAAATACAAAAATATTTTCATTCTTTCAAATAAACCGCTTCTGAATTTTTGAATCTCTACATGCATCATTCATATCATAATCGCATCATGCCACATTCATTAAAACTCAAATGTTGTAAACATTTGCATTCATATTGCATCTCATTTGCATTTGCTTGCCGGGAACCACCAAATAATGTACCGTCTTGTCATAGGAATGGAATCGAATAGCAAGGCTTCACTTACTTCTCGCTTCCCAGTTATGGAGAAGGAAGTATGTCAATTTTCTATTTCGATTCCTCGATTACTTCACTTCCTAAATCAAAGAAAAAGTTTTTGCGCTTATGACAAGACAAGGCATCCCGTGGTTCCCGGCATCAAGCAAACATTGTACATACATTCATATATTCATTCATGCATTCTCATGCAATAAATGTCTAAACAAACAGAAAAGGCACGTTGGTTCTCCGTCACCGATACTTCACCCGACTACAAGCCAAGCCGATGGCTAATCCGCAAGAGCATCAGGAGATTGGCGAGAGTAATCCGAGCATGAAGATTTAAGCATGCAATTTTGAACCCGACGGTGGCTCAGAAAACCAAGTGCTTAAGGATAAGGTTGGGGCAATGGAGGCCCGGATGCATGAGATGATGGTCATGCTACAAAGTCTAAAGAATGGGCATTTGTTGAAGCGCCGCCGTAGAAGGGGTCCGATTGGTGTCACCTCTTTTGTTCCTCCTTGATGTCAAGAACGCCATTCTGATTGCGCTCACGGATCCGGTCACCACCTGAAATGAATGTGTCAAATCAGTACACTCCACAAAGATGTCCTTGGGGTATGCTGCTGCTGGTACATGCCGCAAACCGTTGGATCTATTCCTACCGGTGTGAATGCGCCCAATCAAGTCACTTTGCCGCATGAGTGCTCGTAGGAGCCGCCGAGGACCGCAGATCCAGATTTCTAGTTCTCTTCTTTGCACTTAGTCTCTACTGGGCTAGTGGCACCACCTCATAATGCTCCTCAGTAGGGATGGTATTATTACGGTATGGGAAGTCACCCCGAGGGCACATGTTTGAGGGTCGCACCAAATGACACAATTCGTGCACTCGAAGAAAGAGCAAGGGCAATGGAGGGTGCGGTGTCGAGAACCAAGGAGGCCTCGTGAGTGTGTTTGGTCCTAGATTTGGTTTTGCCACCAAAATTCAAAGCTCGAGGTGGACAAATACAGAGGAACTGGATGTCCGGTGAGTCACATTACAATGTTTGATCACAAGGCTCAGGGTTATCAGCACAAGAAACGAACCAGTTTTGATCCAATACCAATGACATATACTGAGTTGTTTGATTACTTAATTTCCAAGAACTTAGTCAAGACTCGCTCAATGAAGCCCGTTTCACCGCCATTTCCCGAGAGGTTACAATGCTAATGCTACTGCAGTTTCCATGAAAACGGGGGTTCATCACTGTGGAGGAGTGTAAAGCCTTCAAGCATGCGGTGCAAGACCTAATAGATGCCAAATGGATTTCATTCAAGCAAAATGGTTCGAGCATAACTGCAAACCCATTGCCGGGACACGAGAAGCCAACCTCTAATGCCATAGAAGATGTTAATGGGCAAGTAATAAGAAAGGTTGCTAAAATCATGATGGATCAAGGGTATAAGGTTGGGGTCGGCTTGGGAAAATCTGGACAAGGAATTCTTGCGCCCGTCCAGCTAAAAAGGAACAAGGACCGTTGCGGGTTGGGATACAATCCAAGTCTAGCCAAAAGAAGGAAAGTGGCAGAGGAAAGAAGTGGCGGATGGTTGGCCGAGTCAAAAGGCCAAGATCACGGCCCCTGAGCATTCTCGCTCGTGACATCCGCCGAGCTTCGTGAGTGCCGGTTTGCTTAATCACAACCAAGTTGTTGCCATCCGTGGTGGATCCGAAACCAGAAGAAGGTGGGTCCGGTCGGTTCGTCATTTGTCTTCTTAGGAAAAGAGGTGAAGAATTGAGAAGTCGCGATTTCCGTGACCTTTTAACTCAAAGTAATTAGTTGTAATGCAACCCCGTGGCTCGCCAAGGCCATAGGACAAGTTGTTAGGGGCACGCATGTTTTTATTTTGTAATCATCATCATCAATAAAAACGTTGTTTTTGAATTTCCATCAATAAAAATCATTGCTCTTCATTTCATGTGTCCTTTTTCTGTTTCGTTATTGTTTGCTTGTTTGTTTCGCTTTTCATTACGCTTTTTGCCGCCGGCCAAAGGCGGAATCACAAGCAATTGTCTCTCAAAATAATACGGTGTTAGCGATCCATATTTTGACTTTGATCACCCCATCATCGGCCGAGGGGATGTCGAGAAGGCGGGAAACTCCTCCGTAACTCATGAGGTTAATGAAACAAGAAGAAAGGGTTATTCGCCTCACGAGGAATCCATTGAAGTGATCAACTTGGGTACACCGGTGAGAACAAGAAAGAGGTCAAAGTGGGTACCGCCATGAATGACGAAGATCGCATGAAGATGGTTCACCGTTGTAACGATTATGCGGATGTGTTTGCATGGTCATATCAAGATGTGCCTGGGTTGGACACTGACATTGTGGTACACAAGCTACCAGTCAAGCCCGAATGCCCACCTGTCAAACAGAAATTGAGGAGGATGAAGCCAGAGATGTCCTTCAAAATCAGAGACGGAGTGAAGAAGCAATTTGATGCGGTGGTTCCTAGCAAAGTGGCCAAGTACCATGATGGGTTGCCAATATCATCCTGCCCAAAAAGGATGATAAAGTCGAATGTGCATTGACTACCAAGAGGTCTGAATCGTGCTAGTCCCAAAGATGATTTTCCCCTTCAAACAAAAAAAGAAACACAAAAAAACAAATGACCAGAAAAAAGAAAGCTGGTCAGAAAATAAAAAAATAAAAAAAAGGCAAACATATAGGAGTAGATAAATTATTGTCCTTGGGTTAATTTTTGAGAAAACGAGCAATCATGATTTGAAATAAAGTTTGACCATTTTCCCATATTCTTGAAAAAAAACTGTGCTACACACTGTAAGCCAAAAATCCAAAAAATCACCCTAGACAAGGATCACCTCAAATATCAAAAAAAGGTGCATCACTTTTATCACTCACCCGAGTAAAAGAAAAATCAAAAAAAAAATCAAAAAAAAAATCAAAAAAACGAAAAAGGGATTTAAAAATGAAAATCCCAAAAATACAAAAGAAATGTAAGTGGTGAGCTGATACACGTTACCATAAAACACAAGAGATCCTTGTCTCAATAAACCGCAAATACTTCCTTTGACCTCGGCATCCCGCCTCCACCAACCCCTTAGCACCTCGGCATCCCGCCTCCACCAACCCCAGCCAGAATAAAACTTCCAAACACCTCATCAAGCCAAATAACCATCATAAATCATCGACGTCACCAACGCCGAATAAAAATCATCCTACCATTAGCTTCAAGCACTTCATTAAACCCAATCATCCTTCCTCCACAAAACCCACAATCTTCAAAAATCCATTCCGATCAATGATCGATTGCTTTTGTTTTTCTCGAGTTTTAGCTTTAGGACAAATAAGTTTATTTATTCAAATATGTTTGCCCGTAAAAATCTCAAAAAAAAAAAGGGGAAAGAAAATCAAAAGGCTTGCACTCCAAGATTCATTCAAGTTACAATTATATCAAGGCAAAGTTTTAGAGATCACCAAGTGGGTTGAAGGCGCCTCATACTCCAAAGATAACCAGCCTGGGGTTGCCAAATTTGTGAGGAAAGATCCGATTTGGCGTTATGGTCTTCCAAACAAGATCATCACCGATAATGGCAAAGAACTCCGAACAAGCAAAATGATGAAGGACACGTGCGCAGAGTTCAAAATCCAAAGATCATAATTCTTCTCCTTACCTCCAGGCGCATGGGGCGATCAAGGCACCAATAAGAACATCAAGAACATTAGGCGTAAGATGGTGGTAACCTACAAAGATTGGCATGAAATGCTTCCCTTTGCTTTGCATGGCTCTCGAACTTGAAGACGCACTTCAACCTGGGCAAATCCTTCTCTCTCGGTATATGGGTCGGAAGCGGTGCTTCCCATTGAAATTGAAATACCCTCCCTGCGGGTACTAATGGAAACCAAGTTGGAAGAAGCAGAGTGGGTACAGGCTCGTTTGGATCAGCTAAATCTCATTGAGGAGAAGAGAATTGCAGCCTTGTGTCATGGGCAGTTGTACCAACAGAGAATGAGAACGACTTTTGACAAAAAGTCCGACCCGTGAATTCAAGCAGAGTGATCGGTGCTTAAGAAGATCTTGCCTATCCGCATCGATCCCCGTGGGAAGTGGACTCAAGCTATGATGGACCATATGTTGTCAAAAAAAAAAAAAAAAAAAAAAAAAGCCTTCTCTGGAGGAGCACTGATACTCACCAACATGGACGGCGAAGATCTCAGAAACCCAGTCAATTCCGATCAAGTGAAGAAGTATTATGCCTAAAAGAAATAGACGAAAAAAGAGAAAGAAAAGCCAAGTAAGAATTAGCTCGCTAGGTTGAAAACCCGAAAGGGCGACCTAGGCAAAATCAGAGCGACCCGGTGGATTGAAAACCCGCAAAGGGCGATCCAGGCAAAAATTAGGGTCAGAAAACTTGAGCATGAAAAGTAAAGAAAGGCATACAACTTCTCTGAAGACTTGAATGAGGGAGTGATCAAGGTCAAGGACATAAATGTTTAGCACTGTTCCACAGAGACGGACAGTCAGAAATCAGCTTCTTTCCTTTTTCGTGTCTTTTTGCAGTTTAAACTTTCAAATGCATTGAGCGATCGGTAACGTCTTTCATGCGACCGATTTCTACATCAATAAAGCTCAAACTTTCTCATGTCCGTTTGTCGATTATTTTTCGCTTTTTACTCGCTCAAAATAAACGTTTTATGATGATGGTGATCTGAATCAGTAAAACATGTGCATACATCATAGAGCATTACAAATTATTGAAATTCTTAAAGGTCACGGAAAGAGGCAATTCCCAAAACCGATTAGTCATGCAAGAGAAAGTGATTAAGCCCACGATTGCTTGAACGACAAAGTTAAAGCCCCACCGCACTGGCCCATGAGCCCCGCAAGTCCAATATATTCCTCGCCTCGTGCATGAGTGTCGCGGATTGGGTGAACCAAAGAAGAAGATAAGCCAACGGGGAAAAAGATCAAAGAGAGAACAAAGAAAAACAAACAAATCGAGAAAAAGAAAGTCACCAAAGGAAGTTAATCTTACAAAGAAGGTTGCACTCACAAACCATTCCGGATGGCGAACCATAAAGCAAACTTGCATTCGATCCATGATCCTTGCAATTTCCATCGGCCACTACCTCGTGCGAGGAGTATCGGAGTCGGTTGAACCAAGAAAAGAATAAGCCTTTCAAAAGCGAAAAAACAAAAAATCGAGAAAAAGAAAGTCGACCAAAGAACATCAAAAATAGCATCTCATTGCATTCATCATCACACCAGAATCATAGTATTGCATGCACTCGCATAACATGTTCCTGCATAACATGCCCTTGCATAACATGCATCCTCATCCCATGCACCATGCATTTGCATCTGCTAACATGTGCAGGTACACATTATCAGAGAAAAGTTTAAGAAGAGTCCTACTATTCCGAGCGGACTCCTAAAAGCAAGTGTAGTGGCATTGGCCACGGAAGGTTTCTCAAGAAAAGACTGCGCGGCCGAGGCAGCACCCTAGATCAGTGCAATGGCACTAACCACCAGTCAGAGAAAGCTGAAGAATAGTCCGCTAGCCTGAGCAGACACTCTAGATCAGTGCAACGGCGTTGATCACCAATCGAGGAAGCGAGAAAGAAAGGTCCGCTAGCTCGAGCGGACACCCCGGATCGGCAACGACATTGATCACCAATCGAGGAAGCGAGAAGAAAGGTCCGCTTAGCCTCGAGCGAGACACCACGGATCGGTGCGAAGCATGGATCGATCAAGAAAACCAAGCAGGATTCGTGAATCCCTTCAGACTGGCGTCCCCTTCAAAAGCGCACTTCACCTCATATTCGAGCCGTGGGTACCTCAATTCAATGCGCCAACGGTAGCCATCTCAATCAATCAATCAGCGAGATTTGCGAATCCCTTCAGACTCACGTGTCCCTTCAGACCTATGCTTCCGCCGGATCTCGTCGTTATCGAGCACCGACGAATCATCGGACTTCTAGAGTCCTTCGGGCTTTAGTTCAAATCAACGACCCAAGCGGCGACTTTGAACTCGACCTTCACCTCGCCAAGTCATCACGGAGCATGACGGATCGGCGTCCTCGGACCTCGCGCCCTTCATTTCGCCAAGTCATCACGAGCGTGGACGGATCGGCCCCCGCACTTCAAGCGCCCTTCGACTAGCCGTGTCGAGATAAAGCATAGCGTAAGTCCATCAAGGTAAAATGTATCAGTCCCCACAACCGGATATTGAACCTCAAAGCGCTCGAATAGGCCACTTTCGTGAGCCCAAGTGTTCCTTCAGAGCCCAAGTACTCCTTGAGTCGCAAGCACTCCTTCAGAGTCCAAGTACTCCTTGAGAGCGCAAGCACTCCTTTGAGCCCAAGAACTCCTTCAGAGTCGCAAGCACTCCTTCAGAGCCCAAGAACTCCTTCAGAGCGCAAGTGCTCCTTGAGCCAAGTGTTCCTTTGAGCCGCAAATGCTCCTTCGTAATCCAAGTGTTCCTTCAGAGCGACGAGCGCTCCTTCTTTACCGCACTCGTTACGCGAAGATCGGCTTATCGAGGAGGGCGGTACCTTCTTTCTTCGTTTTATTTATCGCTTTATTTCTTGTTGCTTATGCCACCCGAGGGTTGGCACCAATTTACTTCTTGTTTTTGCCGCTTTGAGGTTGGCACTTCATTCATTCTGATCGTTTTTGGCTGGCATCCATTCACCCAAAAAGAAAAATCAAAAAAAAAAAAAAAAAAGAAGAAAATTCGGGTTTTTCCTAAGTAGACAAAATAGGTATAATTTCTGAATTCTTTATCTCTATTTTGCCTCGGAATATGTTTCGGCCAATTCATATTCCTTGTTAAAATCTAGATAAAGAGAGGCAAATTTGTCATACCCCAATTTTGTCCGGCTTAGGTCAAAACCCTAATTTTCCCCAAAATAAATAACCAGAGGAGAAGAGAGCATCATGCATTGCATTTAGGGTTCTAAAAGTCATTTCAAAGCTTCTAAAATCATTTTTGAAGTTGGAATGCACTTCTTAAACAAATTAGGGTTTTTCAAAGGCAAAAGGGCATTTTGGTCATTTTGCAAATAAAAGACAATTCCTCAAAACAAGTCATCCAACATGCATTTCAAGGTACTAGAGGTCACTCCTAGGGTGGAAAATCATTTTGAGGTGGAAATGTGTTTTAAAAAAAACTAGGGTTTTAGAGTGAAAGGGCATTTTGGTCATTTCACAATAAAACGGTCTTTTGTCCCAAATCCTTGGATAATCATCAATGATTTATTTGAGGATATTTGTGCCCCATTGTGATTATTTTTGCGCATAAACATTAAACCTTTTGGCCTAAAAACCTAGTTTTTGGATAGAAGGGTAAAATGGTCTTTTCCTTTGAGGTGGGGTAAATAAATCAATTTTGGGATTGGTGAGATCATAAAATTCAAAGCCCAATCATTGAATCATGGATATAGCCCAAAATGGCATGAACTAGGAAGAATAATCTAGAAGGGAATATTCTACATCATTTGAATTTTGAAAGGATAAGGATAAGAACAATAGTACAATTTGCAATTCCACTCACTCTCTCACACTCCTTGCTGCGAAATAACAGCCCATAATCACCCCATTTCCATTTATTTTTATTGTTTGCAAATTGTATTAAATCATGGCCATTCATTCAAGTGTGAAAATCAATCCTCACCTTTCATTTGAATTAAAATGGCACTTGTGTAATAAGCTTTGTAGAAAAATACAATTTTGTAATTAAGCTTATCCTTCACCACCTCACCTTAAGCTGCACACCCAGCCCTCTCTCTCTTCATTTTATTGCCCTTAATCCATGTGATAATGCATCTTGACCATTGATTCAATTTCTTTCTCAAATCCTAGTGGTTTACAAGAGATGCATCATCACAAATACCCTTAAATTTTCACTTCATATAAAACCCAAAAATAGGAGACCTCACACACACACACTCTCATTTTTACCCTAGCTAGCACTCTTCCTCCTCTCCTCCTCTCTTGGCCGAAACCACTCCCTCCTCCTCCTCCACTTTCTTTTCAATCTTCCTTCACCAAATCACCTCAAATCCACTCCATATTCACATATCCTTTTCTTTTTATCCTTGATTCCATTTTTACATTATCAAAGGGGTTGTTTCTTCAAGGTGTTGGAGCTGTTCTTGCTAGTTCTTGAGGATTGTTGGTGTTTTATTGCTCTTAATCTTCATTCCTACTCTTATTTAGCTTGAAACTAAGGTATACATCAAATCCTTTGCATCTTCATTCACTTTCTTGCATTAAAACCATTTTTCAACTTATATTTGCATCTCATAATATCATATAATGTAGATTAGGGGCTGTTGTGGGTGAGAGCTGGTCCATCACCCACTAAATAAATTGTTCTTGTGATTATGTGTTGATTAGGTTTTATTCTTTTGATTTGCTATTTTGGTCATGCGATTTTTACCCAAATGAAAACATGTTTCCCTTTTCTTTTTGCTTCAACTTTGAGCCTAATCCATGATCCTTTGAATATTCTTGTTCATTAAATGATTTGAAGTTGATTAATGCTTGATTAATTGTGCTAATTTTGTGAACCATGCTTGTTGTTGAATCTTGATGTTTTAGACTTGGATTTTTGTGAATATGGTTTCGGTTTGGGCTCCAATTTTGGGGGTTTTAGTTTGTTTTATTGTTTATCATGTATGCATGTTTATTTATGTGATTAAGTAAATTTTCATGAAAGAATTTGATGATGTTTTTGGGCAAATAGGCCCTCGGTTTCATGCTAGCTTTTAGGGATTGGTTGTTTTGTTCATTCTTTGTATTCTTGCATGAAATAAATGGGGGTTTGAGCTACAATAGGCTTTGGCCTTGTAGTCCATTATGTGCTTAATTGATATGCTTGAACCACAAAAATAATTGTTGTTAAGTCTTGAAAAAAGTAAAAAATTTGTTTCAAAGTTGTTTTGCTTTGCAAGTTAGGATGTGAATTAGTGTTTGTGATTTTAGTTGTAAAACCAAATTGAAGTAGAATCTAAAGTGATTTTTCTTAAGTTTGCTTTGACCTAATTTGCTAGTCATTTGTTGTTGGTTGATGATTGGCAATATGAGGCTCACTTGTGCTTCATGCACTTTAACCTAAGTGAGAGGATTGTTTAAATGTGATTCAACTTTCTATTCTTGAGTTGATTGTTTTAATTGTTAATGATGTGTAAAAGGATTCCCACTCATGCTTAGTGCATATGCCTAGTAGTGTGGAAGATTACTTCAAAGGATTCAACTTGCTTTTAATTTCCAATGCAAGTTTGTGCTTCTATTTGTTAATTGCTCATAGCAACTTGTGAATACTCTTATGATTGCTTTGCTTGTGTTCCAATGGTTGTTTTGGGTTTTGACTTGGAAGAAGGATTTGAAATGTTATATTTCTTTTCAAGCTTGAAATCCTATGTTTTTTTTCCAAATAAGAAAACCTAAGGCATTTTCCTAAATAAAATCATTAACCATCACTCAAGCCGCTGTTTGTTTGATCGTTAATGAGGAGCTATTAGTGGTAGTCACTCAAGCCTTTGCTTGTTTGGCTATCATGAAAACTCCCACACATTAATTAAACAACAAAACCAATTCAAACTTTCAAAATAACACGAGCTATTAGTGATAATCATCATCGAGGCTCACCACCTTTTCAAAACTATTTTCAAAAGAATAATACGACGTTGTCGCTTGTAATCACTCGAAGCCATTGCTTGTTTGATTACCGCCCAACTCTCTTTTCTTTCGAGTTAATACCGAATGCCACTCAAGCCTTTGCTTGTTTGGTGTTCGCGAACACTCGAGTCTTATTTCAAAAACTCCAAAAGCACTTTCAAAACCATAAAGCCGTTTTCACGCAAAAACACGAGAACTACGTTGCTTTGATCCTCACCGGTGAGAGAGAGTGCGTGGGACCGGGTTCATGTCCCGTCAAGCATACCTTTAAAAACCCATAAAAAACAAGAACTACGTTGCTTTGATCCTCGGCCGGTGAGGTACGTAGGACCGGGTTCTGTCCGTCAAGCACGCTTTTCAAAAATCTTTGTCTTGTTCCGCTTTTCAAAGATACCAAAACATCCCTTTTTTCCCGTTTTCAATAAAGTGATTTCTCAAAAAGAAAAGAAAATAAATAGAACTATGTATTTCAAATCAAACATTTCAAAACCACATCAAATTAATGGTTCCTTTCGGTAGAAAGGGCGCGTGAGGTGCTAATACCTTCCCATGCGCAACCCGACCCCGAACCTACATCTCTAAGTTTTCGAAAGACCACCCGCTTTCCTAAAAAGGTTTTTTCAATGTTTTCCTAAATAAATATTGGTGGCGGCTCTACTGATTTTCAAACGTTGTCAAACTGAAAAGTCCCAAACCGGATTTTTCGGGGCGCAACATGGTCGAGTCGGCTCTGATACGTAGCACCGGGGGGAAATATTTAGTAGTTGTTATTTTATTACGATTTGAACTATTATGTTAAACTATTATCTTCCGCTGTTGTACTACTTTATTCTCAGACTTGTTGGTGCTATGTCTTATATACTGGGGTTTTACTTTAATTAATATTTTGGAGTATTGTAAGGTGTCTTGAAGAAATGTAGCACTCTCTTTGTGGTGCGTGGAAAAATATTATGTTTTTGAAAACTCTGATTTTATAACCGATTAATAAATAGTAAATAGAAAGGGGGTGTTACATACCACCAAAAAAGAAATACAACAGCTGAATGGCATAGTAGCTGCCATATCCAGATTCATACCTAAAGC
This sequence comes from Oxytropis ochrocephala, assembly GCA_020916435.1. NCBI lineage: Eukaryota > Viridiplantae > Streptophyta > Magnoliopsida > Fabales > Fabaceae > Oxytropis > Oxytropis ochrocephala. The sequence continues at coordinate 64,064,130 of CM037094.1, read as the reverse complement.
GGCCTGTAAGTCGCTTCCTTTATTCAGACTCCTGAAGAAAGACACAGATTTTGAGTGGACCGACCAATGCCAGCGAGCATTGGATGAATTAAAAGAAGCTCTGACTAACCCGCCAATCATGACCAAGTCGTTACCGGGTGAGACACTATACCTATACTTAGCGATAACAGAAGAAGTTGTGAGTGTTGTGTTAGTAAGGGAGAGCGACCTAAAGCAAAATCCGGTCTACTTCATCAGCAAGGTATTGCAAGGGCCCGAGCAGAGATATCAAAAGATAGAGAAGTTTGCCCTTGAACTTTTAGTGGCCGCTCGAAGGTTGAGACCCTACTTTGTAGCCCACCAGGTCGTGGTAAGGACCGATCAACCAATCAGGCAAGTCCTCCATCGGCCAGACCTGGCGGGTAGAATGATAAAGTGGGCAGTAGAACTCAGTGAGTTTGGGATTAAGTTTGAATTCAGATCAGCCGCCAAAGCACAAGTATTGGCCGATTTCATAGCTGAGATGACTCTGATTCCAGAGGATCAACCTGCAACGACTTGGACTTTACACGTAGATGGATTGTCCGATAGCAAAGGCAGTGGAGCCGGTCTAATATTAGAAAATTCGGAAGGCCTTGCCGTTGAGGTTTCATTGACTTTTGCCTTCCATACGTCAAACAATCAAGCCGAGTATGAGGCGTGCATAGCCGGCCTGCAACTCGCCAGAGATTTCAATGTCGATCGTGTGGAACTTCATTCAGACTCCTTGCTGGTCGTCTCGCAAATCAAAGAATTGTACGATGCTAAGGACGATGTGCTCAAAAGTTATTTGGCCAGAGTAATGGAGCTTTTCAAACAGTTCGACCGAGCAGAAGTCAAGCATGTGCCTAGGACCGAGAACGTTCGAGCAGATATTCTCTCAAAGCTAGCAAGTACTAAAAGCCCGGAAATCACGTAAGTTTGATCCAGAAACTTTGAATCGCCGAGGCGTGTCGACCAAGCCAACCCAACCCCTAGCCGTTCTATGTGTTGATCAAAATACAGATTGGATCGCCCCTATTCTACAGTACATCGTTGAAGGGGAAGAGCCGAGCGACCAAAAGCAGGCGAAGTTGGTCAGGTTAAGGGCGACCAAATATTCAGTGATAGAAGGGAGATTGTATCGAAGAGGATTCTCATCTCCACCGTTAAGGAGTGCCTTACATCGGCCGGCCGACCATGTGTTGAGGATATCCATGAAAGCGCGTCGTGGAAGCCATCAAGGCGCACGATCCATAGCTAAGAAAGCTCTCAGGGCCGGTTATTACTGGCCGACCATGGACGAAGATGCAAAGAAACTGGTCCAGAAATGCAAGAAATGTCAAATGCATGCTGACGTCCATGCTGCACCATCTTCAGAATTGCAAAGTCTAGTCTCACCTTGGCCGTTTGCCTGGTGGGGCATGGATCTGCTAGGCCCGTTTCCACCGGCTCCAGGCCAATTCAAGTTTTTGATCGTGGCAGTTGACTATTTCACAAAGTGGATCGAGGCCGAGCCTCTTGCAACTATTACATCAGCAAAGGTCAGCAAGTTCTTCGGCCGGTGTGTGCTAGCCCGTTTCGGGATTCCCCAGCAATTGATAACAGACAATGGTACCCAGTTCGCAGACAAAATATTCAGAGAAATTTTGGCCGACTTAGGGGTGAAACAGCGTTTCACCTCGGTCGAACATCCACAGACAAACGGCAAGTAGGCGCCAACGAGTTATCTGCGTGGTCCAAGAGAAGACTTGATGAAGCAAAAGGGAACTGGGTCGAGGAGCTGCAGTCCGTTCTCTGGGCATATAGGACGACCCCTCATTCGTCGACCGGGGAATCACCTTTCAGGCTAGTGTATGGAACTGATGCCGTTATACCCATAGAGATGGGCGAGCTAAATTGGAGAACCATGAATCCCCCAACAACAGTCGACAACGACCGAGCCATCCGAGAAGAGTTAGACCTTATTGAAGAACTGCGCACCCAAGCATCACTTAGAGAACAACTGATCAAGCAGAAGGTCGCAGCTAGGTACAACGCTCGTGTTCAGAAGAGGGATTTCTCGATCGGTCAGCTCGTTCTGAGGCGGGCAGACGTTGGAAATAAGAATGCCCGCCAGGGAAAGCTAGCACCTAATTGGGAAGGACCATATAGGGTCGTTAAGAAGACCGGCAAGGGGGCATACGAGCTGGAGACCATGGAAGGGGCGACTATCCCCAGAACATGGAACGCTGACAAACTTAGAAGATACTATGTTTAAATGTAATGAACGACCGATCAATAAATGAAAGACAGGCAGGCGCTCTTTTTCCCACTGGGTTTTTTACTGAGGCCTGACCTTTGAAAATTGCTTTGTACTTTACTTTCTCGCAAAGGATGTATGCCCGGTCGCTCACCATGCCCATAGCAAAGGAGCGGCCGAAGAATCATTAAACGAAAGTGGACCGACGAAACGGCCCACAGCGAGCGCCATCGAAATGGCCCTAGGGTTAAGAAATAACCCACCATAGTAGGTCGTCGAAACGATCTACATCGAGCGCCATCGAAGTGGCCCAAGGGTTACTAAGTAGCCCACGAAAACGCTAGGCCGTCGAAATGACCTATGTCGAGTGCCATCGAAATGGCCCAATCGAGTGCCGTCAAAACGGCCCAATCGAGTGCCACCGAGCTGGCCCAAACTAAGGTCGCCGAGTCGACCAGATGCCAAATGCTGCATTAACTGCTGCGTTAACGAACACCGCCGAGCGGTCAATAACGCAGTGTTTTGAATAAAAAAGAGAAGCGGGCATCGATCGACCGAAATAAAAGCCTACGAAAAGGTCATTAGCGAAGACCGAAGTCGGCCTAAAAGTTCGTGAAACTTAGAATTAAACGCAGCGAAATAATTAGATCCAAACAAGCAAATGAAATAAAGGGCAAATTAAAGATGTCATTACAAAATAGAGACGCTGGCTGCCGAAGCGCTCAAATATCCCACTGCTCGAAGGCAGCTCAAAAATTGTTGTGCCCGAAGGCAAGTCAAAATATTACAAAAGTTACTCTGCTCGCAGGCGGGCTTCAGGAGAGGATCGAGCTAGGGCGAACAGTATTGCCTTGGTCATCAAGCTCCTCGGGCTGCATGATCTTGTTGTTCTCTACGTAGTGCTCGGGCTTTATCAGGTTTTCATCGAAATTGATGGATAGATCTGAATTCAGCGCCTGCACCTAGCCGAGAGCATTATAGAATTGTTCGATCGCTGCACCCTTGGCATGCCCGGCTATCGCCTGCACCTGAGCCTCCAGCTCGGCCCTCTGTGTCTCCCATTCGTCCTTCTCCTTCTCCAAGACCTCGACATCAGCCTTCAAATTTTTCACTTGAGCAGCAAATTCCTTATTCCTCTTCGACAGTTTGGCCCGGTCTTCATTGGCCCGTTGCAGAGCTTCCTTTTTGGATTTAACGGCCTTCTCCAGCTTTTGTTTCGCCTCCTCGAGACCGACCAAGGCAGTGTCCTTCTCAGCCCGAGCGACTGCAAATGAAAGCAATAAAGGTTAAGTCGATCGACCGATTATAGGCAGAAGCAAGACGGGCTAAAAGATTAAAGTACCTTGAGCTTCGTCCGACAGCTCTTGTATGAGTTTGCCAACCCCCATGCAGAGAGAGGCACAGACCACCATGGGCTCTTTCTTGAACCGCTCGAAGTCGGACAACCCCAAGCCCTCGAGCGAGAGGCTAGGAAGATCGCCGTCAGGAAGGTCCCAGACCCGTTCGTCAAGCTTGCTCCGCTTTGGAGAACGATCGTCCCGGCGTGGAGGCGACCGGACCTTGGAGGCTGGCGTGTTCCCTTGGCTCTTAGGGGTTTGAGGCACCTTCGAAGGCCCCTCGAGGTCGACCACGTTTCAAGGTGGCGGCCTCTTGGCTCCTGGAATTGCAGCGGGATTCAGGACTTTTTCGATCTCGGCCCAAGATTTACAGGCCATTCTTCCTGCAAAACAGAATAAGTCGAGGGTTAGAAGGAACGAGCAATAAGTAAAATCAAAAGTTAAAGTTCAAATGCAAACCAAGCTCAGCTTCTAGAGCTCGACCCACGAGCAACGTAAAAGGCTGACAAGGCAGGTCGCCCTTAGGATCTGGGGGCATCATGCTCGCCAAAGTTTTGATCATGTGCAAAGACTCCAAGTCGGCCGCACTCAAGTCGTTAGTGGAATATATATAGTCGCCGAGCCTTCTGAAGAAGTGAGCCTCATTCGACATGATGGGGAAATAGGGTTCACCGAGCATCCCATCAGGCTGAATCTCAGCTATAGCTTTGCCCGCTTCTTTGGTCGGCACGATCAAGAAATAATGGCTTTTCCAGGCAGCGCCCAACGACTCTTGGAACGCTTTGAAGTACCGGTGCTGGGTCTTCTGAGTCTTAAAGGAGACCTGCTCTCGTTTCTCCTTGTTTGCCTTCTCCCTGAGCCAGCTCAGCTCGAAGATTGTGAAAAACAGTTGAACTGAAACCGGCCGACCGAGCTTGGTCAGCAGCACCTCAAAGGTCTTCAAGAACGCCCATGCGTTTGGATTCAGCTGGGAAGGAGCGACCCCAATGTAACGCAGGACGTTGCGTTGAAACTTAGAGAAGGGTGGAACGATATTCATCCTCTCGAACACGATCCGATGCATCGTGAACTTAAGGTTATCAGAATAAGTTGCAATATCTTCTCCCTCCTTCATGCCCTTCACCCTCCAGCCCGGTAAGTGCCTGAAGTGTAATTGCAGCTCGAACGCGCCGATGGCGATCAGAATTACGCTCCTGTTGGAGCGAAGGGTTTCGGACACCCATGACATGTCAGCCCGGTCCCGAGATAGATCTGGCAGAACGTCTTCTCCTCCCGCTGATTCCACATCAACATTCGGCCCACGGCCGGAGGAGCTGGCCACCGAACGGGCGATCACTTCCTCTGCAGCGGCTTCGGCCCGATCACCCTCATCGGCTCGACCTTCGCCGGCTTCAACCATTACTTCGTCCACGGCCTGGACGGCACTCTCTGATTCGTCTCCTCCGATATCTACCTCCTCTTCTTCCCCTACGTTGCAGGCCGGGGAAGAGGGTGGTGGTGGAGGCTCCCACGAGTTACTATTGGAACTGGCGGGCTTAGGGTCGGAACCGCCCAAGGTGATCGAACCCCTATTGAGAGAGCTGGAGCTCGAGTCAGAACTGCTGGAAGAGCTAGAGCTTGAGTCGCTCGAAGACGACTTGGAATCTCCTTCGGGATTATCGGCCTCAGATGGCCTCGACATGTGCTCAGCAATAGATTGTGATGGCCCTCCAGGAATGCGAGCGGTCTGTTTCAACCGTGGCATGCAACACCTGCGATAAGGGGTGTTGCGCCCGAAAAAGTCCTCGAGGGGTTTTCTTCGTTTACAACTTTTTAAAACAATGAAGTCGCCACCAACATTTTTTATAAGGAAAATATTGAAGAAAAACCTTTTTGGAAGGCAGATGGTCTTTTGGAAAACCGGAAGATTTGGGTTCGAAGGTCGGAACCGCCCAAGGTGATCGAACCCCTATTGAGAGAGCTGGAGCTCGAGTCAGAACTGCTGGAAGAGCTAGAGCTTGAGTCGCTCGAAGACGACTTGGAATCTCCTTCGGGATTATCGGCCTCAGATGGCCTCGACATGTGCTCAGCAATAGATTGCGATGGCCCTCCAGGAATGCGAGCGGTCTGTTTCAACCGTGGCATGCAACACCTGCGATAAGGGGTGTTGCGCCCGAAAAAGTCCCCGAGGGGTTTTCTTCGTTTACAACTTTTTAAAACAATGAAGTCGCCACCAACATTTTTTATAAGGAAAATATTGAAGAAAAACCTTTTTGGAAGGCAGCTGGTCTTTTGGAAAACCGGAAGATTTGGGTTCGGGGGTCGGTTAGACATGGGGAAGGTATTAGCACCCCACATCTCCTTTCTACTGAAAGGGAAATTAAACGTGGTTTTAAGTGTTGATTTGAAAAGTACTTGAATTTGCCTCTCGATTTAATAGACTTAAGGAAAACTTTTATTTGCGGCGCTCGACGAGAGTTAGCCACTTTGGTCTTTTTGGAAGGGAAAATGTTTTTGGTTTGTTGTGCTTGACGGAGGGGATCCGCTCCTACGTATCTCCTGGTGCGATGAAGAATTCAAAGCTACGTAGTTCTGGGTTTTTGGTTTTTATTTTGTTTAATTATGAAAACTGAGCTTTCATGATGATCAATTGAGCGAAGGCTCCAAGTGACCACCATTAGTATTCCATTGTTAATAATCATGCAAGCAAAGGCTTCGCAGGACCACTAACAAAGTTTTTTGATTTATTGAAAGTTTTTAGAGAAATTAGGCATTCATGATGGTCAATTGAGCAAAGGCTCCAAGTGATCACCACTAGTTCCTCATTGTTAATAATCTTGCAAGCAAAGGCTTCGCAAGACTACTAACAAAGTTTTTGATTTAATGAAAGTCTTTAGAAAAATGAGGCATTCATGATGATCAATTGAGCAAAGGCTCCAAGTGATCACCACTAGTTCCTCATTGTTAGTAATCATGCAAGCAAAGGCTTCGCAAGACCACTAACAAAGTTTGATTTAATGAGAAATTATTTGGGTTGAAAAAGAATTAAAAAAACGAGAAAAAGGTGAAAATTGAAAAATGGGGGTGTTATTAGTTGCGGGGTTGTGTAATCGAGCAGGGGTGTAACAAAGAAACCCGGTTCAGCATAGGAGAGGCCCAATTAGCTAAACTGGGCTTAAGTGAGGAGTGGTCTGCGCATGAATCCGTGGGGTGTGGGAAATAATCTGAGTAATAAAAATAAACTATAATAAAAATAAAAATAAACACTACAAACATAAAAACCCTAAAAACGTAACCAGATCTTCCCTTCTCCTTCCCATGGGCTGCGCAATGCAAATTTCACCGCCAGAGAGAGAGAGGTTCCCTGCGGAAGTTTCGCCGGTTTTTACGGCGAGAGAGAGAGGGAGAGCGGCGTGAATCGGGTTCCACGGGGAGAGAGAGAGACGTCGGGTTGAGAGGGACACCGAAGGAGGAAGGTCTCGCGAATGGAGGAGGGGCTTCGCCGGAGCTCGAAATCGATGACAGAGGGTTCGCCGGCGCCGATGGGAGCACTTCCAGGTTCGTTTCCGTCCGATCTGCGTCTTCTTCTTCCATTTTTGTTTTCGGTTTCCCTCTCCTCTCCATCTTCTCTGGTTTCTGACTGGGTTGTGGTCGTGTTTTGCGAGAGGTGGCTTGCGACTGGTGGTTCGGTTTTGGTGGCTATGGGTGAGTGATGTTTGTGGTGGTTGTGAGGGAGGGAGAAGGTGGTTAGGTGACGGTGGTTGGATGAGGTGGTGGTGATTTTGAGTGGTTTTTGAGAGGGAGGCCGAAGGTGGTGTGGGGGGTTAGGTGACAGTGGTGGTTGTTGGGGTTGGTGATGGTGGTTGTTTGGATGGTGAGTGGTGGATGCTGGGGTTGGTGATGGTGGTTCTTCCCTCTACATTTTGGACAGATCTGATTTTTGTATCAGATTGATTTTTCGTCGTATCGTTGTTTTTTTTCTTGAAATTCGTGCCTGACTGTCTTTTTATAGTTAAAATTAGGTCTTAGCATTGATTACGGTTTGATCTGGCTTTGACTGGACTTTCAGGTTTCGAGCGGAGCGGACCTGACCCATCAGCTTGGGGAGCAGCTGCTGGAAACCCTAAATCTGCTGCTGCTGCTGCCTTTTACTATTATTTTTTGTATTTTCGGATTTGTATTTTTTGGGTTTTTTAGTATTATTATTTTTTGTATTTTTGGACATATCGGACTCTTGGACACTCCTAAACTGTAAATAAAATTAAATAGATTTTTTTTTGACATTTTTGGACTTATTATGCTTAAATAAATTAAATAAGAATAAAAATAATAATAATAATAAGAAACAGGAGTCAGGCCAAATACAAAGACGAGAACGGGCCGGACTTGACAACTACGCTAAAACTAGACCAAAATAGAAGAAACGGGTGCGTTAAAAAAACACTAAAATTAACTCAGAATTGCATTCTTAAGCCTGGATTGAAAAGACAAGCCCAATTTCGAGAAAAAATGACTACTTATGTACGACTAACCCAAATACGAAGATTAAATTGAAGAACGCACGAAAAGATCGATCATTCGCATGCCCGTCTAATTTAAACAACGGTATTTCGATTTAGTTGAGCTGAATAATTGAAATTGGCTTAAGTTAAAAAGGGCGGACAAAATTGGGGTATTACAGCTGCCCCTCTTTATTTCACATTTCGCCAAAAAATATGAATTGGCCTTTTCATATTTGTTGGTGAAATGGAAATAAAGATATAGAAATAATACTAATTTTGGCCGCCTCATAAAAGTTCAAATCTTTTTGTTAATTTCCTTTTGAGAGGGGGGGTTAACACTTGTTGCATTAACAAGAAAGCAATAAATTGGGAAAAGCGGTAAATTAGGAAAAGCAGTAAATTGGGAAAAGCAGTAAATTGGGAATTCGGAGGTTGCCTAAAAACCTTCTAACGGACTCTTGTCGAGTCCGAGCTTTGGGGGTGGCCTTTTCGAGCGGCCGATCAATATCAGTCCGGGCGATTTGATCAAAGGATTTACGCTTATGCCTTAGGTCGACACAACTAATCCGAAGGACTTAACGAAGTCTGATGGATCCATCGCGTGCTCGTACACGATGTTGTGATCTGTGGAAGGAGTTCACTAACTCTGGGTTGATAGAGTTTACGAACTCTGGGTTGATGGAGTTTACGAACTCTGGTTTGATGGAGTTTACGAACTCTGGGTTGATGAAGTTTACTAACTCAGTGCTGGTGACTTTCTAAAAATGAGATTTTTGGGACTCTCTGGTCCGTGGTAACTTTTCTCTTGGATGGTGCATGAAATGCATGCACTTGGGTATCTGGGTGCACATGGATGCAATGATCAATTTTGGTGGGATGCTTTTTCTGTTTTGTCTATATCTGATGAATGCTTGGTTTGCTAGAAAGGAAGCAGTAAATCAACACTTGTCGTGCTTATTCTTGGAACTAGGCATGAGGATTAACATCTTGTGTTCATCCACATTTTGCTTAGCAATGCAATGAATGACACATGTAATGCAAACATATGCCATGATTGATGTCTTGAATATTATGGAATGCTTTTGTTCTTTTGTACTCGCTTCTTCTTTGTAGTTTATGAAATGTGAATGCTTTGATGTTTGAATGCAAGTGTATGCGGTGATGATGCTTTGATGAATGGAATGCTCCTGTTCTAACTTCTGTTTGTTTCTTTTTTGCTTCTTCTATGAAATGCAAACATTAACATGATGCAATGCTCTGATGTTTGATGCAATGATTTTTGTTCTTTTTCTTTTATGGAAATGCTAGCATTAATATGATGCCAATGCAATGAAAAGATTTCTGCTTTTTCTCCTTTACTATTTTCCTCTATGAAATGCAGGTATGAATATGGTGCAACTGACGTGGAACATTTCTTTTTCTTTTTGCTATGTGATGAATGCAAAAAATGTGAAGATGCAAATGTAATGCTTTGATGCATATGCCATAATGAATAGATTGATCAAATGCCTAGATGCATGAGGTAAACATTTTTGTGATGATGAGATGCGAGACTTGAGATGATTATTGACCATTCTATTGAAAAATTGAATTTGATTCAAACTCTGGTGTCCTCAAGGTTTTTATTTATAAACAAACTCACTTGTTTTCTCTTTCTTTCCATGATGACTGAATTTTAGATATCACGTAAACAACTTGTGCTCTCTCTTTTTGAAGCATTGTCTAGTAAGCATGCATAGGAGTGCAAATGTGAATGAATGAGTCAGTTAACTTGGAATCGGTTTAGGGCATGGACATTTATGGCAAGTGAAGGAATGACAGACATGGTTATTGGCGAAGCTCATGAGGGATCAAGAGATACAAGATTGCACCAAATCAGGTCTTTGATGAGTGAATAGCTTGCCCTTGTCTAGTGGTGACAACAACTAGGGGTGTAGAAGATGATGAATTGGGAATGCTTCGGCTTTTGAAATGAAGGGTGGAGCAAAAGAGATTTTGTCTCAACCCATAAAGTTTGATGTTGCCCAAGTCATAACAAGGACAAAGTTGCCCCAATTAGAATGACAAGGCCTTGTTTAGGATAGTGAGTTGAGAGGTTGCCCCAGTGAGGTTTTATAAGAATAAATGAGGTGAAGGAATGGGAACGCACTTGCCCCACTTTCGAATGACATTTCGAATGGTTTCTTTGAGTGAGGTTGTGAAAGGCGACAGAGTTATGGTGATGGTTATGAACTGAGGGTGATATATGAATGGGGTGGGCAATGAACAAGCCTCCCCAAAGTTGAGTGGAGTGAGAGGTGAAGGGAATGCCCCCTAGTACACACTTTTGGTTCTCTTTAAGAGCAACTCAAATGCAATGAAAGTTTTGACTTCCTGGTATGAGGAGAGGCTCCACTTGGTGACCACTAAACCTCGTTTTAATGCAACATGAATGCATCTTGGAGTGCAAGTCCTTCTCTCTTTTTTACCAACTTTCTTTTTTGATTGTTTGTTTTTTCTTTTTTTTTTTGAGCAGCTTTCTTTTTTCTGCTTGTTTGTTTTTTCTTTTTGAGCAAACACGTCATAAATGGATAAACTTATTTGTCCTAAGATTAAAACTTGAGAAAACGAAAGCAATTAGTCATTGATCAGAATGGACTTTTTAGGGCTGTGATGTGGAGAAGGGGACGATTGAGCTTAATGAAGTGTTTGGGGTTGATGGGGAGGATGGGTCTTGTTCGGTGTTGGCCGATGGTCAATGGTTTATGAAGGAAATGGTTATTAGGTTTGATGAGGTGTTTGAAGGTTTTATGAAAGAAAAGATGGTTAAACCCAATGAATTGAGGGTTTTTTTTTCTGAAAGGGGAAATGATTGAACCCATTGGATTTGAGGGCCTTTTTGGAAGGGGAGCTCTTATGCTTCATGACAAAATGTATTGACTCTTAATTTATACTCCCTTTGTCTTCCTTTCTTTGTTTTTGGGATTCTCCTTTTTGAGACATTGTTATTCCCCTCCTTTCGTGAATTTCCTTTCCTTTTAACTTGGGTGAAAATGATATACCATCTTTGATGTGGAATTAACCTTCGTCTAGGGTGATGGGGATATCTTGGGCTTTTCTCGGCTTAAGATGGGCAACAAAGGGTATTTTTGTAATTTTGAATCTTTGGCTTAAGAGGGGTAGGAAATGGACTTTTTTGGGATTTTAGGTTTTTGAGGGTATGGAGAGATGACCAAACTTCATTTCAAATCCCGATTGCTTATTTCTGTAAGACTTAACTTTAGGACAATAATTTATCTACCTTCATGTGCTTGCTCTTTTCTTTTCCCCCTTTTTTTGTGCCCTAATTTTTGCCTGGACCGCTCTTTGCGAGTTTTCAATCCACCGGGCGCTCTTTTCTGCCTAGGCCGCCCTTTGCGGGTTTTCAACCTAGCGAGCTTATCTTATTTTTTTATATATTTTTTAGAAAGACTTGCACTAAAGGAATATGATACTGACAAGGAAAATTAGTGATCACAGAATTGCCCCAGCATGGAGGACTTAAAGTGTTAGCGAGAATGAACCAAAAAGTCAAGTATGCACTGATGGGAGAGAATATGCGCTTTATGGGTGGACGGGGCGGGACTAGACTTGGATGGAGAATGATGATAAATGAGGGAAAATGACTGACTCAAACAAGAGAAACTGCACGTAGCATGCATACTTACTAGAAGAACGCTTCACAGAGAGTTAACATTGGTTAAAACATGATATGAAACTTTTTTGATGAACTGTTTCAGTCTTTTATCATGGAATGGATGAGATGCAATGCCTTTTTTTTTTGACGGAAATACAAATGAGTTATTGATGTGAAAAACTGAGGGCCTTGAAACACCTTGAGTTTGCAAATGAGTGAGGGTAAACTTTTCCAAAAAAGAAAGATTACTTTGCAAGAACATCTCGTCTCTCGTCACAATATTTTGTTGTATGCAATGCATGGGTGAAAACATTATGATGCATACATGATGAAAACGAAATGCATGAAAGCATGTTCACTTGAAAAGTGTGATTATTCTAAAAGTTTTTTTTTCTCTTTTCTTTGTATGCAAGACGAAATATGAAATGCCAATGCATTTTTGGATGATGAATGATGCAAGGATAGTGCTTCTTTTCCAAATGATTTTTATAGAGGCAAGACAAGATATGAAATGCCGATGCCTCCTTTTCTTTTGAAAGATGCAGGAATGATGCTTTTTCCGAAATGATGATTTTTAGAGGCCAGACAAAGTATGAAATGTCAATGCCCCTTCCCTTTTCTTTTGAATGATGAAAGATGCAAGAATGGTGATATGAGGCAACTGATTGTCGTTACCCTGAGTAACCTGCATGAAACATTGAGTGGATCCTGACTCAATACTTCACACAATATACTGAAACGTTTCGACAATTAGTTGACTCAACTTAACTTCCTACTTGAAAATAAAACCCGTGTGACTGGGTCAAAGTGCCCTGATATCGTAGAGTAACATCTCAAATTTGTAGTCGACAAACAAATTTGAGATATTACCCTTCGTCGTTCAAAGGTGCACTTCTACCCATTAAGCCATCACATGAGGAAATTTTTCTTTGTTTCGAAAGGATGCATGCAGGGAGGAGTGATGTATTCGAACAAAGTGATGAGGTTAATGAAATGATGCATGAGTGCCACATTGACGCGGTGTCTGCATTATTTGATGATGATTTTTTTTGTACCTGCACCCGGATGAATGTGATGCTTATGCAATGCGGATGATAGTTGCTTCTTGCTTTATTTTGTTTTTATGCAATGAAATGAAATGCATGATACTCACAATGATTTTTTTTTCTTTTTTTTTTGAATGCATGGAAAGACATAATTTTTATTGAATGGAATTGCATGCAAAATGAGAGGTTAATGTATTATTTTTTCATGATGTGTGAAAAAGGAAAACAATAATGCATGAGACGCGCCCCTAATAAGACACGATTTTTTGGATCTTTCGAAAAAAATTAGGGGACAAAGCCTTAGTGAATGGAAACGCACACGTGCGGAGAATGCACTCCTGACAAACCTTAATGAGATAGAAAAAAAAATGCATGTATGAATTTTATCAAGTTTTTGTTTTATGCAATGCAAATGATGTCTTTATATGAAAATGATGGCGATAATGCGACTTGACATGCATGTGAAAAATTAGATGAAAACATTTTTCCGAGTTTGGTGACTGAAATTTTGGGAACATCACCTCATATAGTTGCAGGGGGGTTGTGTAACTGAACAGGGGGTGTAAACAGCAAACCCAGTTCGCATAGGAGGGCCCAATTAGCGAAATTGGGCTTAAGTGAGGAGGGGGTCTGCGCATGAATTCAGGGGGTGTGGGAAATAATCTGAGTAATAAAAATAAACTATAATAAAAATAAATATAAACACTACAAACATAAAAACCCTAAAAACGTAACCAGATCTTCCCTTCTCCTTCCCATGGCTGCGCGGCGCAGCCTCACTGCCGAGAGAGAGAGGTTCCCTGCGGAAGTTTCGCCGGTTTTTACGGCGAGAGAGAGAGGGAGAGCGGCGTGAATCGGGTTCCACGGGGAGAGAGAGAGACGTCGGGTTGAGAGGGACACCGAAGGAGGAAGGTCTCGCGAATGGAGGAGGGGCTTCGCCGGAGCTCGAAATCGATGACAGAGGGTTCGCCGGCGCCGATGGGAGCACTTCCAGGTTCGTTTCCGTCCGATCTGCGTCTTCTTCTTCCATTTTTGTTTTCGGTTTCCCTCTCCTCTCCATCTTCTCTGGTTTCTGACTGGGTTGTGGTCGTGTTTTGCGAGAGGTGGCTTGCGACTGGTGGTTCGGTTTTGGTGGCTATGGGTGAGTGATGTTTGTGGTGGTTGTGAGGGAGGGAGAAGGTGGTTAGGTGACGGTGGTTGGATGAGGTGGTGGTGATTTTGAGTGGTTTTTTTGAGAGGAGGCCGAAGGTGGTGTGGGGGTTAGGTGACAGTGGTGGTTGTTGGGGTTGGTGATGGTGGTTGTTTGGATGGTGAGTGGTGGATCTTTGGGGTTGGTGATGGTGGTTCTTCCTCTACATTTTGGGATGATCGATTTTTGTATCGATTGATTTTTCGTCAGACGTCGTTTTTTTTCTTGAAATTCGTGCTCGATTTGTCTTTTTATAGTTAAAATTAGGTCTTAGCATTGATTACGGTTTGATCTGGCTTTGACTGGACTTTCAGGTTTCGAGCGGAGCGGACCTGACCCATCGGCTGGGGGGAGCATTTGCTTTGGAAACCCTAAATCTAGCTTCTGCTTCTTGCTTTTACTATTATTTTTGTATTTTTGGATTTGTATTTTTTGGGTTTTTTAGTATTATTATTTTTTGTATTTTTGGACATATCGGACTCTTGGACACTCCTAAACTGTAAATAAAATTAAATAGATTTTTTTTTGACATTTTTGGACTTATTATGCTTAAATAAATTAAATAAGAATAAAAATAATAATAATAATAAAGCACAGGAGGGCCAAATACAAAAAGACGAACGGGCGGACTTGACAACTACGCTAAAACTAGACCAAAATAGAAGAAACGGGTGCGTTAAAAAAACACTAAAATTAACTCAGAATTGCATTCTTAAGCCTGGATTGAAAAGACAAGCCCAATTTCGAGAAAAAATGACTACTTATGTACGACTAACCCAAATACGAAGATTAAATTGAAGAACGCACGAAAAGATCGATCATTCGCATGCCCGTCTAATTTAAACAACGGTATTTCGATTTAGTTGAGCTGAATAATTGAAATTGGCTTAAGTTAAAAAGGGCGGACAAAATTGGGGTATTACAAGGGGATCGGGTTAGGTCGGTCGAGCAGTGCACTCGCGAGAGGGGGCGACTAGGTCGTCCCCGGACCTGATACCCCCTATCACAAGGCGTGGAATTGTGCGATCAAAAGAAAACCACAAAAATCAAAAATTAAAGCAAGCTAAAGGTCGACTCATACCTTAAGAATACTGGGATCGGTCGAGGAAACTTTGGTGCTCGAACGAAAGGATTCGCTTCAAATTGTAAGTCGACGGCAGAAAGGTCGGTCGGTGGCGCGAGCGATTCGCGTAAACGTAAGAATAGTTCCAAGCGAAAGAGGTATTTATAGCGCGAGCCCAAGCGTCGAAAGGACCGGGATTTAAACGTCGCAACGCTTCACCTTCTCGCTAAGAGTCGTCATTGAATGACCTCGGGATCACCAAACGTCGCGTCATAAATGCGGCGAAAAGACCAACCGTCGTGTCGGCCAAGACGGCGACGGTTGGTAGCGGCGTGACCGTCCTTCAATAGCGGCGGGCAGTATGCGTTCCACCATCTGAAGATTCATCAATCAGTATCACCCCGGGAAGCGGCGATTCAAGCCTCACCGCTCTTAAGCGACCTAGGCTTGGGGGCAAGCTGTTCGGGGTATCAGCAAAACGAGAGGTTCAAACAGCATTTGGGTCGTCGGCCCGTAATCAGCTCCAACCGGCCAAAGTCCATCGCTTGGAGCGCACTTTCCATAACCGGCCGAAATTTTTGCAAAACGGTCGGACTCTACGATATATATACGCCATTCGCACATGGCATCAGTGCGTTCTCTTACCTTGTGTTATCCGCGGCGACCACTTACTTGATCGTCGGAGTGTCTTTGCGAGTAACACCCGAGGTGCTCAAGCGTGAAGCCAAGACCGGTCCTTTCTCCTATTCAACGACCGGCCTAGTCGAAGGACAACAATAACACTTCATTGATCAAGGAACGATCAGATCCAGATGCACCCAATACTTTGGTGGAGCATTTCCATTGGAAGGAAAATTTTCACAATGGTAGGAAGGCAAAGAAAACATAACAACATGTTAGTGCTTATGGTTGTCCCGGAATGGTTTTGTTTTCAAGAATGAGGAAGAAAACATTGATCCCATTATCATGCATATCAAAAGTTTCTCTTAGAGTTGGCTTGTGTATAGAGCGGGTTGTGATTCTAATATATCTATTTCCTCTTGGTGGAGTAATCCACTTCATTGTCTAAACAATTTGTAACCTTGTTTGTTTGGGCTTGAGCACCCCTAGTGCTCCGTTTTGATGAAGTGTTGCTTATCTAAAAAAACATCATATTCTTTGTATAAATAAACTCAGATAGAATTCAATTATACTAAATATTTCAAGTTGATAAGAAATGAAGTTTCATAAATTAAAAAAAATTTCGTCAATTGACATTTTTTATCGTTTGATAATTATCAATTATATAGTAATAATATATAGCTCTCATGGCGAATAAATATACGAAATACTTTTTTTGGACTGAAATATACGAATTACATTTTATCACTAATAAAATTATACCAACAAGATATAATACTTTCCCGTTGCAACTCAAAAACAGAATATAAAATAATTATTATGATAATATGTAACGTTTCACAATAGAGAATTAATAGTGATGAAATTATAACAACAACATGTAATTTTTACCCGTTGAAACTAAAAAATAAAATAAAATATTTTGTCGACAATATCTAGTATTTCTTGTGGCGGCTCAAAAGCAAAATATTCATTTATAAGAAATAAAATACATTGTAGAAGATATTAAATAGATTGTAGAAGACAGAAGAGATTTTAGTAACGACATTTTTGACTTAATAGATTGTAGAAATAAAAAATAAAGATTTTAGTAGTTAGTGTTGTGACTAAATAGATAGTAGATGGATTAAAAATTTGAAAATATATATATATATATATATATATATATATAGAGAGAGAGGGAGAGAGAGAGAGAGAGAGAGAGAGAGAGAGAGAGAGAGAGAGAGAGAGAGAGAGAGAGAGAGAGAGAGAGAGAGAGAGAGAGAGAGAGAGAGAGAGAGAGAGAGAGAGAGAGAGAGAGAGAGAGAGAGAGAGAGAGAGAGAGAGAGAGAGAGAGAGAGAGAGAGAGAGAGAGAGAGAGAGAGAGACCCACAAATGATAAAAAGTGAGATAAAATAACAACATATTTTTAAACAGGACAAATGGGGAAACCGCTATGTGTCGACGGTAGCACTCTTGATTTGTCATGAGCTTCAGAAGGCAACTTTCCACTGAAAAAATCGGGCTCTCTCTAGTCGCTGCCAACGCCAAATACAAGTGAAAAGGGATTTGTAAGAGCACGGCAGATGGAGTACCAAGTATAAGCAGTGATAGGGAGCCAATCATCAACCTAGAATCTCATACTTTCACCATTGCCTAGCTTCCACTAAACCCGAGGCCGAAATTGATCCCAATGGTGATCGATCCCATTCCATAAATTAGAGCCATGCTTTTTAACATTAATGGAAGGAAGACCTGATTTCCCACAAGAATATTCACCTTTAATCATCTTGACACAGAGTTTGCTATCATCATTGCAAAGAGTCCAATTATTTTTTAACATAGATGTGACATTAACAAGCCTTTTATTATAGAGCGAAGGCCAAGACCACCATCTTTTTTTGATCTACAAATTTGAACTCAACTAACGGTGTGCATTTTCTTATTATTATCATCATCCCCAAAATAAAGGATCTAGAAAGTTTATCAACCTCATCACAAGTACCTTTAGGAAGGACACTAAATTGCATTACATAAGAGGGCATAGCCTATAGCACGAACTTAGAAAGAGTGACTCTCCCAGCAAAGGAAAGAGTTTTGCCTTCCAAGAGCTAAGTCGTTGATGAACCTTCTCAATAACAAAATTAAAGGTTACCTTATTGATTCTCTTGTGAAAAATAGGACCCCCAAAATACTTGCCTAGTTCCCTAGTCATGTGGAAGCCCAATTCTCTACAAATACCTTCTCGAACATTCCAGTGAACATTCTTGGAGAAGAACAATCGAGTCTTATCATGACTAACTTTTTGCGCAGAACTAACACAAAAAATTCTCAAAATGTAATGAAGTAACTTGTCTTGCTCTTCACTAGCTTCCAAAAGAGAATCAGGTCATAGGCAAAAAAGCCAAGTGGGAGATTTTGGTGCATTTTTTAGAAATCTGGATAGGCTCCCAGGCCCCTCAGTCACAGAGAGCTCAGTAAGATCAAATAAATGCTCCAAGTATATTTTCTCTCAGTTTGCATTATGTTTTCTCTCTGTTTTCATTTCTGATATCAGGCATCTTGCCATCTCCAAATATATTTATTGAATAAATAGGAAAAAGCCATCAAAGATGAGATTCCTGGGTAAAATGCATAATAATCTTATAATTATTTCAGTAACAAATGTTGAAAATTCAATAATTACAAGTTTTAAGAGAGCATACTGTTTCTTTTTCTAAACCATGCTATAAACTCCTCACAAAATGAGATATCGTATCTGTTATGAGAAAGCAGAGCCTAAATATCAGTTGGGCAGATAACTTTGAACAAAGGGACCTGGCTGAGTCAGCATATATTACACGAACAGACTAGTTTCCTTTTGGATTTGATAACTTATTCTCCACCATCATCAGCTCACAACATGGAGTTCAATCTAAAAACCATCAATGAATTAGAATGATTGGTGGTGACGATGGCGACAACAATGATTATAAAAAAGGTAAAATTCATAAATGAACAATTTATCACACTGTAGGAAGCATTCAAGGATGCAAAGTGCACCAAGTACTTCAGAGAAGACAAACAGAAATATATAACTTGATAGCTGCAAATTTCATACCTGACAAAATTGGAATCAGTACAAAAATCATTCTGCAGCTACTTGTGTAACATTTTCGGATGACTTTAATGAAATGCCTTGCTCGATGCACTGAAAGAAATTAAATTGATAGTAGTTCAGAAGAAAAGGAACAGTTGAGTAATCTTTTTTTTTTTTTTGGTCAAACAGTTGAGTAATCTTATCATGTTAACATTATGCTTTAAGAAGCATGTCAAAAAATATCAGCCTGTAATTGGTGCAACTCCAATGAGAGTCAGAGAAGAAGACAAATCACAAATTTTAGAAAGTAAGGAAACAGAGTATCTTAACAGTTAGAAAATAAGAAAGAATTTTAAAATTTCTTGATATTATTGTTGTTTATCACCTCACTCCTAAGTTTAGATAATAATGTTAGAGTATCTTAAATTATCTCCTAAGATTAGTTTCCATATTATTTAGTTATTATCATGATTTTTTTTCCTAGTTTTGCTATTTAATTAGGATAACAGCTCTCGTAACCTATAAATAGGGATTAGTGTTTAGTCTTTTCTATCAAGCTTGAAACAAGTCATTATCGATAACAATCATATTTTAGAATCGTTTTCCTGTATCTTCTCCTTTTATGTAAAACCCATAACTTCAACATAAACAAAATTTGATCTGTTTATGTTGTGTTGTGACTTGTGATGCTATTTCTTTATCATTTTGGCTAAGGATGATTTCTCATCCTCCACTTTCTCTACACACCTTTCTCTCTTCTAATAAATTTTATTGTCCAGCTTAAGCATTACTGACTAAAAGATAAATATATCATAAGATGTACCAAAATCGAAAAATGTCATACATATATTAATACCTGAAGAAGATAACCGTGCAGCCAATCCAATGTTTGAGGAAATGTTGTTGCTGATACATTGACCACGGTCAACCCCTGTATCATCATACGACAAAAGTAAGATCAACAATGCAGATGATCAAAAGTTAAAAATCTTAAATTCGTAGGGGCTTACGTAATACTACAATCAGAAAAAAGATTTCATACCAACTGTTTCACATTCAGTAAAAAAATAAAAGCAATCCACTGTAGAAACAGAAGATAAAAAAAATACAGAAAAGGTAGATGTGGAGCAATTTGAATTGGGAAAACATCCACAAACTGTCTTGCCAGACAAATGATATCCAAAAAAAGGAAGGATTGTAGTTTTAGGAATCAATGCTATAGTATATTTTTTGAACATACCTGTGATGTGAACGAGCACAGATAATCCTGTATGGTTTTCAAGTTGGCTATGAGTTTGTCATTATCCTGTAAATTAAACAACAAATTTCAGAATGCACCCGTGAGAGACAGATTGAATTCCAACATTATACTTGATTTTGTGGCTTTTTACAATAGCATTGGTAGTCCTAGTTGTTTTAATGTCCTTTCCTGTTTCAGTCATTCTTCAATTTGCTTTGGAGAAATGCTAACAATACTCTCTCTGATACTCTTTCTGGCACACACTCTCCTATTGGTTAATACTTGTATAGGTCCAAACCAAATTTATATGGGACCCATTTAAATTTCAACCTAAAGAAAAAGTGTGTTGAGAAGAGAGTATTAGAAAGTGTGTTTCTAGCCCTCCTAGTTGAAACTTTCCTTAGAATCTCTTGAAATTTGTTCATCCACCACAACAAAGAAAGCCTTTTGCCACGGGAGCCGACTATACAGACCAAATGATTTTATATGTCCTATCATAAATCATGTCCTACCACACCTATAGGAAAAATGTCTATCTGTACAACAATCTACGAGATATAGAAACTTTGGATCATGACTTCCTACATAAATAATATTTTTTAAAATTTCTGTTTAACTTTGTAAATTGGATAGCTAAGAATCCTTTTTCTCAAATAACCCAACATTTGTTCTTATACTGAATTCCAATACTATTCTCCACTTGCTAATCATATTGAAAGTTTTGATTCTTACTTTAATTCATTGTGGTATATAATGTTTTTCTTAACAAGTTAACTCCAACAAGGTCTTGCAAATGTGGAGGTTATTCAAATTTAGGCAAATTGAAATTTTAAAGACTGAAGCTCGTCTGCTTGTGCATTTTTAGCTGCATGGTAAATTGAAGTAGGGTATTTTTGTATTTTTTTAAATTATAATTAAAAGTCGGTTATACACGACCACTCTGAAGTCCTTTTTGAGTTCTTACAAGATGATTTTTCTTTGGGATTATTATGATTCTATAGTTTTTATCCTTTTAAAGGATTTTGAAAGAACAAGTCGTCAATTGAGTTCTTTTCCATGCCTCTCAACATGTAAAATGAAATACTCTTCCATACTCAAGTGCAGAAAACACAAAGAAGCCAAAAATACCAAGGCCTGGGAGCAGGGACTTTATGAATTTAGTGTACCTGGTCTGGGTATTTTTCATTAAATGTACGAGCCGTGATCCACTCCTCAAGTAATGCCTGCAAATAAGATAAGAGGGGTCTCACTAGACTATTTGAATTTTAATAGCTACAAGTAAATGATGGAACCTGATAGCAAGACTTGTGTAACCGACTTAAGTCGTTTCAAGAAATTCAACCTATCCTACTCCTGCCGACACAAGACAGCAGAAGACAACAATCAGGATACTGGGGACCAGTTATTTTTGTTTTTTACATCTCCATGTTGCATTTACCAACTTGTTATGTTAATCCATGCATCAAATCATAAATATCATAATTCTTTTCATTGACTGCATTAAGTTCCCCATGCACTATTGTAACATCTCAGAGATGTATGTACCATTGGACAATCGAATAAATTCCCAAAGTTTGACTGTTAGACATGCTACAAATGAAAAGAAGAACCACTTATGCATGTAATCATCACTTCCATGAAAATAAAATGACAATGGAACAAAAACCTTATGATCAAATTCAGCCATCTTCAAAACAATAGGAATGATTATTGGTTTGGGACCTGACTTCTCCTTACTACCAGTTGTTTTGTCTGTCTCCGGTTCTCTGAGAGAAACATCTGCAATTGGGTGAAAAACTAATTTGCCATTAAAATTTAAAATTGAAACAATTCATATGTTATGTATATTATGGCTTATCTCTCAGTAACGAACTAAAAGACATTAAAATATGGAAAATAATAGAGACTAACCTTTTTGTCCAGTGATGTTTTCAATGAGGCCCAAGGATGAAATTGAATTTGATACTGCATCAACCTGGTCAACAGATACTACTTCATTGGAGCTCAAAATCCCAGAATCGCCATTCCTCTCTTCATCACTGCCCACATGAACTTCTTTTGCTTGCACTGCAGTATTATCATCAGATGGCACAGAAGCCGGATTTACTTTATTTTCTGCATGTACACCGGATGGTGATTTGTTCTCGTCATCCACCAAATAAATGCTAGGATCCAAATGTATTCCCTGTCAATAAGAAAGTACAGATAAAGAAACTGAGCTCTCTATATGTAAAACATTTTGACTGTATATAAAGAAAAGTCATATAAAATTAATAAACAAAATTTATTTGGATATGTGCGTGGGAGATCAAGAGACATATGAAACCAACATTTTCTTTCCTCTAGTTGATTTTCTCTTCCAGTAGCTTCAATAAATTAAGGTACAAAGTCACAAATGAAAGTTTCAAATTGTGCATTGTTTTTATTTATAAAAGAAAAAAGAAATATTATTAGAGCGATACGTACACAACTCAGCACACAGAAAGAGCATAAGAAGTTCAAAATTGATGGACAAATTGACAAATCACAGATTCAAAGAGTGACGGATGGTAGAACTAAGTTCCCCTTGTTAGAGCTGGATTTAGTTCGGTAGAGCTAGGTTCCAGATCACCAAAGCTGAGTTCGCTCACTATTGGCTTATTGGGTTCATTGCAAATTTGCAACGATGGGTTTGATCATGTTTTCTAGTTTGATTTCATTTAAAATGGGAGCTATGGGGTTTTGAGACTCGATACGACATTGATCACCTACTTTGCAGATGTAATCACATTGGGTTGTTAGATGCAGCTGTGGAGTCAAATGTTACAACTAAGAAATTATTGCTTTGTCTTCAGAGCATTATCAATCAGCTTTGCATTTTGGGGTTTTCAAAAAGTACTGAACCACTGTTATTTTAGCCATAGCTGGGTGAAAATAAACATTATGTTGTAGACTCTTTTCATCGTTTTCAAAATAGCGAGTCAACTAAAGTTTACACAAATGGGTTTGTAAGTGCATTAGCTCAACTTGTATACCTATAGTCCTAAACTGGTTTGGTTCTGTGAATTAACTCGAGAGTTTGTCAACCATGTCACCGCAAGGAGAAGAAAGAAGAAAATAGCAAAACAAATATATTGATGAAGCACTTTTGTACATCGAATATCTGCTATGGAAATCCATCTGCATACAAGTATCTTTGTTTTGATTTGTATTAAGATGACTGGTATGATACTCTAATTTAAATGTTTCAGAATAATTGAATTTTTAAGATTTTGAACAGAGTAGGTGTAGATTAAGCCATAAAATCCCACTTCAGGATAAAGAAACGGAAAGAAAACAGTAAGTGGGGAATACAGGGGATAGAAAAGAGGCAGATTTAATATCGTAGGTAACCAATTGATAGCTTTCAAAATAACATAAACTCACCGAATACGAAACCCAATTTCTGGCATGTGTTTGGCCTAGAAAAGTACATAATATATTATTGCATTGTAAGGATGCTACTATCCATCGCAACAGTCTTTAGGGATCCTTGGTGAGCATTTGTTGTATCCTTTGGCTTTTTACCATTTTTTTGTTTTCATTAAGGATAATTATTAAAAAAAAAAACAGGTAAAAGAATAGATTGAACATGATAAAATTACAAGCAAATGCTTTTTTATCTATACATGGAACCTGGCTGCCACTAAATACATGTCCATACATACCTCAATTATAATTGGTTTTCCATCTTTCATCGCCTTTTTCAAATCACCCCCCAAACCTAGAAATCAAATGACAAATGAACAGACGAAAAAAATAGTTATATTATATTATATTATATATATATATATATATATATATATATAGCATTCTAGCAAAAAAGTGGTTTAATGACAATGATGATATCCAAATTCAATTTATAAAATAATAGAGATTTCAAGCTAGAAAGAACTGTGAAAACCTTTACGAACTACCCTGCATTCTCTACAAAACTCAGTTATTAACTCCTCTGATGAACTGAAATCTCGGGCCCATACAGGTGTTGATGCCAATGGTGCACTATATCATATACAAGAAAATAATCGTTCAGCTCTTATGTGTACATAAGTATTAATTATTCCAGTAAAAGATCTTAAAATCGTCTTCGTCAGGGAAAAAATTGAAAATGGTAACAAGTTTAGACTTGTCAAAGGTATTTCATATATGCCTATGTTGATGCATACTAACATCTGAAATTTATAAATTCAAAGTAAAAATGGCAAAGTAAAGCATGTTTTAACATTTAGATGGACGATATATTAAGAGAACTACACAATTTGCACACAAACCGGGAGCTGGAGAGATACATTAGAACTTTGCTAACATTAGTTATACTCTATGAATCTGATATTGCATTAACAGACATGTTTTCTATGCAATAATATACATAATACATAGACAGATAAAAAAACAGGTAGATGGATATAATTTTAGGCCAAAAGTATCCCTAGCATGGTCTGCTTATGATAACACTTACTGAATAAATACTTGTTTTTGACTAACAGAACTTCCAATCAATTTGAAAATATGAGTCAACTTTAGGAACAAATAAAGAAGTTTAAGACATACTCTGTTGATGTGCGCAACAATTCATAAACCATATCTGTCTATCAAAATCAAAAAGAAAAATGTTAAAATCATTTGTAAATACAAACAGTCAAAATGCAGTATAGGTAGGGACTAGGGACAACTAGTAGGTGAATGATAACTGGGAAAATAAGAATTCAGTTTCGTTAGATACGTCGAAGTGGAAGTACCTTTGACCTAATTAAGCCAGTCCTTATTTTATATGATAAGAAGATGATTTTGATAGAGACATCCAATGCCTACCTGTAACACATTAGGCAAATTTAGCCTCTGCGCAAGCTGGGTGGCAATAGTAGACTTCCCAACACAAGCAGTTCCACAGACAAGGATTACTAGTGGAACTCTTTGATGATGAAACCTGGATGAATGGTAAAAGCAAGAAAATGGAAAACAAAAGAAGACTAATCATTAATATTAAAGGTATCCCCTCAAGTAATTTCTTTTCATTTCAGAATTTTCTAAATGTGTACACATACAGGCAAAATTTACATATGAACATGCAGATGCAAGCTATATATACATACAGATATATTCATTTAAAGACAAATTGTCGATGCATGCCAGCTTACATACAACATATAGATGGAATATACATATGTAAATGCATACGAACCTTGTCATCATTCTATAGCGATTTATGTACTCTTCTCCATACCCTCGCCTCTCCATAAGCTGCACATACAGTGCTTTATTAGAATGTTTCTATAGATTAAATAACTATACTCCAAGCATGATTATTTCATTCAAATGTTATAATAGAATACAAAGATATCTAAAAGCCACATTTGATTCTATATTCAAAACCATGTAAAAACAATTTATATTCATATTTCATTGATTAATCGATATCTAGACAGACGTCTCAAAAAATCAATTAACTACATCATTTACACACAAATTTCCTGTATTGGATAAATATTGAAGCAAAATATTCACGGGGGAAACAAGACGAATCTTTGCAAATAGCTGGATGCCATTTTACTCTTCAAGTGGTACCTACCAGCATAATTTTAATCTTGATCATGGGTTCAAAGTTCAAACATAAACAAAAGCTGACAAATGAAAGTTCATCAAAATTTGATTAAGGACTAGGACTAGGTTTGTGTTGGACAAATCCAACTACAAAGATGGCATACCTTAAATAGGTTGACTTCCAAATCAGACTGGGAGCTGTAGCATAGAATCACATTGAAAAAAAATTTTAATTAATTAATTATTATTAATAAAGTCAAGGTGAAGAAAGAAAAAAAATGAAAAATCAACATAGGGAGGAAGGAAATAGCTTACACATCTAAAAGGCTGTTGTCTATAAGCAGTTTCTTCAGTTCGAGAGCAATTTTAATAGCTACATGGTTTGGAATCTGAAATTAACAAGCTAACAATACTAAATACTGAAACTTGTGCTAGTTTACGCCGACTCAAATTAGAATATAGAGATGAAATCAAAGTATAATATAGAATAAAAATATAAAAAATGAAAGGAGAGTAAGTCATATGAATAGCAAGGTTTTGCCATTTATCAGCGGTTGGGATCCATGTTATTCCGACCGCATTAGTACACGATTCAGATGTTCAATCCCGGGCGTGAGGGGGTCAAGAGTCCCAATAGACTAGAGATAAGACCTAGGTAGTGCTTATAGGGCTTGGGCAATCCTCGTCTTACATGTTGATTGCGTGGGGTTGAGTTAGGCCTTAAGTCCAAATTCTAAGATGGTATCATAGCCTATACTAGACCCTTTATTAGGCTTAGATCTTTGTTATTCCACCCACATTTGCCGCGCTCCGGATGTCCAATCCCGACGTGAGGGGTTGTATTGAGATCCTTGTTGCTCCACATGCATTGGTTCATGCTTCAAATGTTCAATCCTAAGAAATAAGTTGTATGTTGAGAGTCTCAATTTGACTTATACGGCCTAGTAGTGCTTATAGTGTTTGAAAGTCCTCGTCTTAGTAGTCGGTTTTGGAGTTGAATTAGGTGAAAGCCTAAGTTCTAAGATTATATCGAAGTCTATCCTAGATCTGTTATTGGGTCAAATTTTTATTATTTCAGTGGCATTTGTCCATGCTCCAGATGTCTAATCCTAGACATGAGGGTTGTGTTGAGAGTTCCATAGTTATTAGATATATGGACTAGGTTGTAACTTTATATGGCTTGGGCAATGCTCATCTTACAAACCGGTTTTATAGGGTTTAGTTAGACCTTAAGCCCAAATTCTAAGTGCCACAGCTACCTATTGGATTAGCATATAAGGGGGAAAAAATCATTCTTTAGCTTCCTAAGAGAGATTTTGAGAGAAATTGATCTTTTCCCGAGCATAAAAACCAAAAACAAGCATGCTAATCCTAGTCATAACCATGTAATAAAGTAACTTAAATGAAAAGAAACAAAAACATACAGATATAATAAAACACGGGCTCTTGCTTTTCCCACACCCCTTCCTACTCAAACACACCCTCAAACCTAAAATATTCCAAAATTACCCTCACGTGGAAACCTCCCCTACGCAGTGTTTTTAACGGGTTCAGATGAGGGCAACCGAACCCGTTCGGACACCACCATCCGAACACCATCCCTGCCTAATAATTATTTATCATAATAATTGTAAAAGTTGTCTGCAACTTTATGTCATGAATAGTAGTTATACAATGATCATAAAAGTGAAGGAAAGGACACCTGGATGATCAACACGTGTTAGAACAGCTAAATCATGAAACAACATAATCCCAAACATAATTAAATCATATTCACCAATTGTTCGGATGGTATTGTCCGAATTGGTTCGGATGGCATTGTCCGAATTGGTTCGGATGACTCCATCCGAACAGTTAATTTTCATCCAACGAGGGTGTGTGTCAAATATTTAACACACGCGAACGGCCTTGTTCGAACCTGTTCGAAGCCCCGTGTTCGAACAGGTGAAAATTTCTGAAAAAAAATAGGTCTTTTGGTCTTTTCACACCCTTATGAGGTGTGTTTAGAGTAGGAGGGGGTGTGGGAAAAGCAAGAGCCTAAAACACGAAGCTACATCACACAGGCTACAGCAACAAGAATTATCTCATACCTTGGTAACCGTAAGCATTCTACAGAGCAAAAATCTGGATAGAACATAGTAATGATCCGCATTATCACCCAACCACACCTTTACCTATAAACACAAACAAAAAACCACAAAGCATTTTAAGATACATAGAAACTGAAACGCAAAAGCAAGTAAAAAAAAATTACAAAACTATAATCTGTTTCTCTTAAATCGCAATTCTGACAAGTAGTTGAAATTGAAGAAATCCAGATTTGAGAAAATGCATGTGAGAAGAGGTACCTTAACGAAATCGTATTTGGAAGAAGCGTTACGAGAAGAGAATCTGGCAGAGGGAAAAGAAGGTTGTTGTTTATCATCGCTATCTTCACCACTGACGGGACTTGAAATTGCCAATCCTTTCTCCTTCTTCATCGATCGATCTACACAACAGCACCACCACCTTCTTCTTTCAGATTGATCCTTTCTTCTCTTCACTTCTCTTCTTTGGTTCCTCTCTCTGTATGCAACTCTCAAAAAATAAAAATGGCTTTTTGTAAATAAATAAAATAAGAAGAAAAAATAAAAAGAAAGTGACGAACGAGCATTGTCGTAAACTCACATATAGAAAGTGAACATCGGGAACTTTAAGATACTTAACTTTAATAATGGCAACTCCTCCGTTATACGCTTAAATTAACTACTTTTTATCCTTTATTTGACTAAAAGTTTATTATTTAAATTTATTTTTTTTAAATAAAAGTTTATTATTTAAATTTAAATATAAAATTTTGCTATAAAAATTTAAATATTGATAAAATTCAGCTTATCATGTTTTTCAGAAAATAAGGAATAATTTAATATTTTAAGTTATATGTGTGGGAAACAAATATGGTTCATATATATAGGATTATAAATTTAAACTAACTAGTTAACTGGACGAATATAATTGTAATTTTTTTCTAACTTAAAAATTCTAATTTTTCTTCCTTTCAACTTTTTAAGAAAATTTCTTTCCTCCATTTTTTTGGTATAAACCGAGAAGATTCTCTCATACATGCAACTAGAAAGAATAATCCCTCAAACCGGGTAGTCTTCCTTCCAATAAATGATACTGTTATTCTAAATATTAATTTTATTTACATAAATACAAAATTGTAGGTGTTAATTATTATGCTATTACAAAACGGTAAGTTATTTTGTAATTGAATAAAAAGCAAAACTGTACTAGATAAAAATTATAATTCTAAAACTGTAAGTTATTTTTACTTTTAAAAGCAAAACTGAAGAAAGATAATACCCTAAATTTATAATGTTATATATACTAGATAATATTAATATAAGACGTTAAGACAGTATATGCTTTAACGTTATTATGATTTTTTTATATAAAATTAATGTATCATTATTTTTTTGACAAGAATATATATATATATATATATATATATATATATATATATATATATATATATATATATATATATATATATATATATATATATATATACTTTCTCCCAGTTATAAAATAAAATATAGGGAAGAAGAAGAAGTAGAAGATATCAAGAACAAGAGCAAAGATGGAGTATGTAAGAGGTTGTGTATTATTATTAGGCTTAAATATGTTTTTACCCCCTGCAAATATGAGGTGTTTTGCTTTTACCCCCTGCAAATTTTTTTTCTTAAAACACCCCTTGCAAAATCAACTTTTTTGGTTTTAGTCCTTCAGTTAGATGGACGTTACAAAAAACGTTTATGTGGCATTTTTAAATACGTTTTTACCCCCCGCAAATAGGGGGTGTTTTGCTTTTATCCCCTACAAAATTTTCCATTATCCTCTCTCCCCCACCTCATCTCATCTCTATCTCTCACTTCTTATCACTATATTTTTCTACATTCAACTCTTACTTCCACAATCAAATCCCTAATATTCAACAGAATAAAATGGTCCAAACCTCGAACTTCGTCTCTCTCTCTCTCTCGTTCTTCACCACCATTATTTCTTCTCATTCTAAATCTCAAAATAGAACGCATCTTCTCTTTCTCACAGAACCAGCATACAGTTTAATTAAACCACACACATTTATTAAACCCATAAAACCTTGATTTTGAGAGGAAGAACAATCCATAAACAACAATCCATAAAACTTGAAACAAGCCCTAAAATCAGAATCACAATAAAAGTTAATTACATGTTATGCTCATGGTTTGCTGGTTCTGTGAGAGAGAGAGAGAGAGACGAAGAAGATGAGAAGATGGGTTCTGGTTTGATATGGAAGCGTTGGTTTGTGTTGGAGATAGAAAAGTTGATATGAGGCTGGGTGGGTGCTGAGGAAGAAGCAGGGGATTTAGATTTTTTTGCAGGGGGTAAAAGCAAAACACCCCCTATTTGTAGGGGGTAAAAACATATTTAAAAATGCTACATAGATGTTTTTGTAACGTCCATCTAACAGAATGACTAAAACCAAAAAAGTTGATTTTGCAAGGGGTTTTTTAAAAAAAAAATGCAGGGGGTAAAAGCAAAACACCCCCTATTTGCAGGGGGTAAAAACGTATTTAAGCCTTATTATTATTCTCTTCAACTGCGTGTATCTATATAAGAAGGTGCCCTGTTTGTAGGATGGAGATTGGCAAGTGAGTGGTCAATCATAAAAGACCACTTACACAGGATAATGATGAGGATAGGTGGAAGATAATGGACATCCAATAGTAATATTGATAAGGATGTCCATCGAGGATATGTCTCATTAAAATCGTACTAGAAAAAATCTAGTGGGAAAAAATGTAGTGAAGGAAAAATAGTACAATATCCTTTTGTGAGATATACAAATTTATTTATTTCTCCCTCTCATTTGGTTAATCATCTTTGAGACGAAGGAGACCATTCATTTGCACCAGTAGTTCAAAAGTTCTGCTTGGGAGTACTGACTTTGTGAAAAGATTATCACATGAACGATTTTGTTGAATGCTTATATCACCATTCTTCTAAAAATCATGAGTGAAGCAAAATTTGGGGAAATATGCTTTGTTCGATCTCTTTTAATGTAACCCTCTAGTAACTGAGCAATGCATGTAGTATTATCATCAAAGATGGTTGTTTCATTTATTCTTTCAGAAGACAAACCACAAGTCTCTTGTATGTGTTTGTTGCGCCCCGAAAAATCTGGTTTGGACTTCTCGTTTGACAACGTGAAAAATAGTAGAGCCGCCACCAATATTTATTTAGGAAAACATTGAAAAAACCTTTTTGGAAAAGCGGATGGTCCTTTTGAAAACTCGAGAGATGTAGGTTAGGAATTCGATTACGCATGGGAAGGTATTAGCACCCCACGCGCCCTTTCTCTAGAAGGGAACCATTAACTTGATGTGTGGTTTAGGAAAAGTTGATTTGAAAGCAATTTGTTCTACTTCTTTTCTTTTTTTTAATTTATTTAGGAGTTTATTTTATTGAAAAAGAGGAGGGGAAAAAGAATATTTTTGGTTATCTTTGAAAAGCGAACAAAACAAAGATTTTTTTGAAAAGGGAGCTTGACGGAACATGAACCCGGTCCTACGTACCCTCACTGGGATGAGGGATCAAAGCTACGTAGTTCTTGATTTTTGCGTTTGAAAACGACTTTTGGATTTTATCTTATTTAATTTTTGGAGCCTTTGAAATAGGACTCAAGTGTTTACGAACACCAAACAAGCAAAGGCTTCGAGTGGCGTTCATTACTAACTTGAAAGAAAAGAGAGTTGGAACCGGTAACCAGTCAAGCAAAGGCTTCGAGTGATTACAAGTGACAACGTTGTATTATTCCTTTTGAAATTTGTATTAGTTTGTGTTTGATTAAGATGTGGGAGCTTTCACAATAGTCAAACAAGCAAGATGCTTCGAGTGACTACCACTAATAACTCCTCATTAGCGATCAAACAAGCAAATGCTTCGAGTGATGACTAATGATTTATTTCAGAAAATGCCTTAGGGTTTTTTTATATAAAAAAACATTTGATTTTTGATTTGAAAACTAGTTTAGGAAAGAATTTGATCTGGAAAAAGATTTTGGAAAACAAGTAGAACACTTCAATCAACTCCAAATCCATAACCAAATGCAAAAGGAATGAATGAAGTTCAAACATATTCAACTAATCAAGCAATCATGAACATGTTAATCATCAACTAAGATTAAGAATGCCAATATAATCAAGGGATTCAATTATCAAAGATGCAAGACGAAGTTCTCAAAATAATTGTGTGTGTGTGAGAGAGGTGCATTTATCTTAATGACTCTATGCTACACAAGTAGTAGGCTTACGTCTTCATATAAGAGTACATGCATGGGGGAAATGATTGCACACAATTAAATCAAGACATTTAAATGGCATCATGGACAAGAGAATACAATTGATCATAAGCATAGGGTATTCCTGGTTGAATGAAGAAACATGTAAGCAAGGATGCATTGATTAATTTTGAACATGCATTTGATCAATTAGGTTTTGAAAATTAGGAGCAAGAGTTGAATCACTTTCAAGTAATCCTCAACACATACTAAATGCACTAGGCATGAGTGTTGAGTCATGTTACTAAATCATCAACAATTAAACAATTAGCACACCAAAATAGGTTGAATCACATTGAACAATCCTCCACACTATCAAGTATGTGCATTAAGGCACAAGTGGGAGTCACTTTGCCAATCATCAACAATTAAACAATTAGCACATCAAAGGAGATTGAATCACATTAAGCAATCCTCTCACTTAGGTTAAAGTGCACGAAGCACAAGTGAGCATCACATTGCCAATCATCAATCAAATATTAAGTTACAAGCGAATTAGGTCAAAACAACTTGAGAAAACTCATTTTTAAAACCCATTTCAATTCGGTTTACGAGCAAAGTCACAAACCCTAGCTCACATCATAATTTGCAAAGCAAAACAACTTTGAAACAATTTTTATTTTTCACAAGACTTAACAAAAATTATTTTTGTGGTTTAAGCATATCAAGTAGGCATAAAAGGGCCACAAGGCCGAAGCGTATTGTAATTCAAACCAACATTTATTTCATACAAAAATCAAAGGAAAGAAAAAGCAACAAAACCCTAAAAAATTGGCTTGAATCCGAGGCATCATTTGCCCAAAAATCATCAAATTCTTTCATCAAAATTTACCCAATCACATAGATAAGCATGAATACATGATGAACAACAAAAAACAAGCAAGAACCCTAAAATTGGGACCCAAAACCGAAGCCTAATTCCCCAAAATTCAAGCTCAAGACATCAAGATTCAACAACAAACGTAGTTCATCATTAATTCACAAAATTAGCACAATCAATCTTGCAGCAACATCAAGATCAAGCCTTATCAAGCCAAGATGAACAAGAAAATAAGATTAAACATATTCATGATGAGATTTGCGAACCAAAAACACATGGATTCACAATCTATTTCACACAAAAAAAATGCAAAATCAACACAAAGCAATATAGAACGATTTATTTGGTGGGTGAGATGCAACTCTCACCCACAACAGCCCCTAATCTACATAATGATGTTATGTGATGCAAAATGTAAATTGAAAAAGGGTTTTAATGCAAGAAAATTGATGAAAATGCAAAGGGTTTTAGGTTATACCTTAGTTCCAAGCTAATAAGAGTAGAAAATGAAGATCAAGAGTAACAAATCACCAACAATCTTCAAAAGTCACCAACAAAAGCCACACTACTCTTGAAGAACATCCCCTTTGATGATGTAAATGTGGAATCAAAGGTGAAAGGAAAAGTATATGTGAATATGGAATGAGTTTGAAGTGATTTAGTGGATAAAAGTTGAAAAAAAATGGAGGAGGAGAAGGAGGTTTCAGCCTTGAGAGAGGGAGAGGAGGGGAGTCTTGTGTGCTAGGGTAAAAAATGAGAGTGTCCCCCTTAATGGTCTCTTATTTTGAGTTTTATATGAGATGCAAAATTAAGGGTATATGGGACATTGTGCTTTTGCAAACCATTGAGATTTGAGATAGAATTTAAATCAAGGGCTAGGATTGCAATGCACATGGATTAGGGGCAATTAAAAAAGCACAAAGAAAGGAGAGAGAGGGCTGAGTGCGCAGCATAAGGAGGGTGGTGAAGGATAAGTTCATTTACAAAATTATATTTTTCCATGAAGCTTATTACACAAGTGTCATTTTAATTCAAATGAAAGGTGAAGATTGTACTTAGAACTTGAATGGAAGGCCATGATTTAAACACAATTTGCAACCAATAAAATAAATCAAAATTGAAAGGATATGGGCTGATATGTGCGCAGCTAGTGAGAGAGAGTGAGTGGAATTGCAACTTGTACTATTGTACTACACTTGACCTTTCAAAATTCAAAGGAATATTGATTATTCCTTTCAAGATAATTCTTCTAAATTCATGCCATTTTGGGCCATGTCCCATGATTCAATGATTGGGCTCTGAATTTTATGATCTCACCAATCCCAAAATTGATTTGATAACCCCACCTCAAAGGAAATGTCCATTTTACCCTTTTATTCAAAAACTTGATTTTTATGCCAAAAGGTTTAATATTTATGCGCAAGAAAAAATCACAATTAAGCACAAATCTTCCTCAAATAATTCACTGATGATTTCTCAGTGATTTGGGATGAAAAAACGTTTTTATTGTGAAATGACCAAAATGCCCTTTCACCCTGAAAACCCTAGTTCTTTGCCCAAAGCACATTTTCACTTCAAAAATGACTTTTCACCCTAGGAATGACCTCTAATACCTTGAAATGCATGTTGAATGGCTTGTCTTGA
Organism: Oxytropis ochrocephala; assembly: GCA_020916435.1. Taxonomy (NCBI): domain Eukaryota; kingdom Viridiplantae; phylum Streptophyta; class Magnoliopsida; order Fabales; family Fabaceae; genus Oxytropis; species Oxytropis ochrocephala. Next base: position 64,029,814 of record CM037094.1, on the reverse strand, counting down.
GGAATTTTCCCTTATTCGCGAAATGACCAAAATACCCTTTTGCACTGAAAAACCCTAGTTTGTCCAAAAAGTGCATTTCAACTCCAAAAATGATTTTAGAAGCTTTGAAATGACTTTTAGAACCCTAAATGCGGCATGATGCTCCTTTCTCTTCTATTTATTTATTTTTGGGGAAAATTAGGGTTTTGACCTAAGCCGGACAAAATTGGGGTATGACAGTGTTGAATTAGAGACCTTACCAAATGCATTCCCGACTTGCGTGCTAAAAGTTCTGCATGATTTGATGATGTTGTCGTTATGGTCTAATTCACAAATCTCTGTGAAATTATTGTACCACCACAACAAGTAAACAAGTAACTTGTTTGTGAACTACCATTGTGAGGATCAGACAAATAATCTGCATCTACATTACTTGTTAATTCAAATTTGGATACTTTGGAATAAATTAAAAAACCATATTCATTGTACCTCTAAGGTAACAAAGTATATGCTTGCCTCCGTTCCAATCTTCGTGTGGGTGAAGAACTATATCTTGCTAATAGATTGACAGACAATAATATATCACGATGTGTATAATTAGCACGGTACATCAGTGCTCCAGTTGCATTAAGGTATTGTACTTCAAGACCAAGTGGTTCTTCACCCTCTTCTCGAGGTCTAAAAGGATCTTTCTCTACATCCAGTGATCTAACAACCATTGGAGTAGACAATGGATGATATTTGTCCATGTAGGAACGTTTCAATATTTTTGCTATATAAGCCTCTTGATGCACAAAAATTTCATTATTCAAATGCTCAATTTGTAATCCTAGACAAAACTTTGTCTTTCCCAAATTTGTCATCTCAAATTCTTTCCTTAAGCAATCTATAGCTTTTAGAAGCTCTTCAAGAGTTCCAATAATATTTATGTCATCAACATAGACAACAATTATAGCAAATTCTTTTTTAGATCTTTTTATAAAATACATGGACAAATGGGGTCATTTGCATATCCCTCCTTTGGTAAATATTCACAGAGGCAATTATACCATATGCGTCTAGATTTTTTTATCCCATAGAGAGACTTATTCAATTTGATGCAGTAGTATTCTCGAGATCTAGGGCTATGTGCCTCAAGCAAGTTAAATCCTTCAGAGAGCGTCATGTAAATGTCACTATCAAGTGAGAAAAATAAATGTCATCATACTCCAAGATCATACCGATGAAGTTTGCCAAGCCCTTCCCCACTGTTTCTGACATGAATCCGATCGGAAACCAAAACAGAACCTGGAACTACGGGATCTCTTGCGGAGTAAAACCTTCTCGAACGACTCCCAAGACAAGCAAGTGTTTATCAAAATACCAAGGCCCTTGCTTGAGGACTTTTTGGACATCCAATTCGTGATAACATTGAAACACGAAAAGCCCTGATTCGATCTCAGTTATAGAAACACCACACTCGGGTAGCCACACATCCGCCATTCTTTCTTTCATAATGTTGAACATGATGCTTCGATCTGTGAGCAACCTCCCCACCAAGCACAACGATTGTCGCGTTTCAACAACATTCTCAAAGAAACTCCAATTCGTCATCCTAGAGTAAAACCAAGCTATCCATCGTAATTTGTAAACCGAGTAGTCACTCAAAGAGAAAGCGGGAAGAAAAATCGAGAGCTCTCACACGCTTACGAGAGAAAAACAACACTCACACGCCTCGGAAGAAACCCTAGCGGAGAGGAAAACAACTTCCTAGTTTAATAAAACCAATGAGTTCCTTGTTTAATCTAATAAAAAAATGAGTTACATTGAGAGCGGAGAGGAAGAAACCCGAGCTCTCACACATTTATTGAGAGTAAAATATTAGAATTACATGATTATTAATATATTAAGTATAAAAAATTCTCAATGGGGTGATTCTAATTTTTAATCACTATTATTTCAGCAATAGATTATTTTAAAAATACCTAAATGACACTCGAAATTTCATCAAGCATAAAATTTCCACAAAAACATAACATTACTGTAAATTAATTTTTAAATGATAATGAGAATACTTTTATATATTTTCTTGTGTTTTATATTTTAAAACAAAAAACTCTCATTTTGCTACGTACTTTTTTATATCCGCAAAAAACATTATTTTTTATACATCTTTAAATAAGAATAATTTTCATTTTTTTTACTAAATAAAATAAAAATGTAAACAAACCTGTACAAAGAAATCAGGATTTCAAAAGTAAGCAAAATTACACTAGAGGTTCTTTAAGTTATTTAATTATAATAAGTTGGTCCTTTAAGTTTTTTTCATACCACTTAAGTCCTTTAAGTTATTCGATTGTAGCAAGTTGGTCCTTTAAGTTACATAATATGTACACCATTAGTCATTTTTTCATTTTCTGTTAGAAAAAAACCCAATTCGCACTAACAGAACTGACTTGGTTGTGACGGAGCGTACATGTCATCTGTCTTGTAACAATTTTGTCATTTAAGACTACCGTCATGTAATAATTTGATCCTTTTAACTTAAAAGAAAAAGAAGATGAACAATCTATTTTTAAAAAAATTTAACTTGAAAGTTCCAAAGTGTTAGTCTTAAAGGACCAAATTCTTTAAAGTTAGATGATAGTAGCCTCCGTCACGGCCACATCAACTCAGTTAGTGTGAATTGACCTTTTTTGTAATAAAAAATGAAAAAAAGTTTAACGTTGTACACATTATGTAACTTAAAGGACTTAAGTGATACGAAAAAAACTTAAAAAACCAACTTGTTACAATTAAATAACTTAAAGGACTTCCAGTGTAATTTTGCCTCAAAATTATAGTTGCAACTACCTTTATTAAGTGCTGCAATACGAGAAGAATCATAAAGTACAACGGTAGCATAGTTACTTTGACTAAAATTTTGACATTGTTGAAAGAAAGAAAATACAAAGAACAAGGTACCCCATTTCCACTCGTGTGAACTGGGTTCAACTTTTACATAATTACATCTCTAGGCTTCTTCCTTAGTCTGATGGAAGAAGAAAAAAACAACAATCTTCCACCATCAACATCTAAGTTAACCTTAATAAACTGATTACACATTGGTACACTTTTCACTATGTCAGTGAAAATATTCTATCAAAGCCTAGATTTATTAGAGCTAAGCTAACTACATGGCAAATTTAAGTATCATAAAAAAGACCCACGATTGCGATTTGAGCTGTGACATCATGGTGTTTGGTGTTTTATGTCTCTGCGACCACAACATGACCCCTATTGAGGCTGCATTTGACTGCGATTCTCTACAATGTAAAGGATCACGACGTGACTGTGATTTAAAACCTTGATCACGTCCTTTTGAAAAATCTTCCACCTTTCTTTCCCATGTTGGTCCCAACAAGACTTGATGAAAGAAGTGATTTGGTATCTGGTCTCCATTTCAATTCCTTGAGAGTGGTGAATAATGTTGCAAGTGAAGGAGAGATTTCACTATCTTTTATATTCTTACATGAGACTACTTTAAGGCTTTCAAGCTCCTTCCATGTATGTATTACAGATTCTAAACCTTCTGTTGTTAGCAATGAACATCCTTCTATGTATAGCAATTTTACCCGCCTGAAATAGAGCAACAACTATCAATACATAACTCGAAAATAATTTTCAAGGCTATAAGTAATTTCAGTTGAGCTCACTGTCCATTTGTTGCAACCATAAGTTCTAAATGATAGCTAAAACGAGGTACAGAACACTCCAAAAGGACCAAAACCATACTGAATCCAATAGTTACTGCAGTTTTTAGATTTTCTCTCAGCTGAAAACCAGATTTTCAATAAACATATACTATGAAGCACCGACACAGACACAGACACTGGACACGACATAGACAAACACACAGACACTAGTTTTAATCTGAAAAATACAAGTAATTGAAGTGTCAGAGTTGGTGTCCGACACGTATCGTGCCGGACACCAGACACGTCTTCAACCATAAGTGTCAGTGCTACAGAGAACATATATGACTATGGAAATTTCAAAACGGGCCAACTAGAAACACACATCAGAATTCAAATCAGTGTCACTTACTTATCAAACGGCAAAATTAGGCCACAAGTTCTAGAGTATGATTGCAATATAGTTATCAATCAATAGCAATTGTAAAAGAGAACATTATTATACCTGCAAACAATAGCAAAACTGAACATGGTATTATCCAATCCCCAACAATCTTGAATAATAATCTCCCTGGCAGTCCTGCAAACAGAGAACATAGCTGCAATGCTCTTCTTATCCCTCAACTGACATTTTTGCAAATGCAACCTCTCGAGAGCCGGACAAGAACCCAAATACTCTTGAAGTCCCAGATTAAGGTCAATCTTCTTACAAGACTGGAACTTCAAAGTCTTCAAATTCTCGCAATACGAAAGTGCAGCCATCCACCCATCATCCATCCTATGATCACAAAAAGTCAACTCTTCCAACATTTGACAACACTTACCAATTGCCTTAACCCCATCAAAACTGCCTTCACAACCACAAAGCTCAAGCTTCACCAATCTCTTACAACCTTGAGCTAAAATAGTCAACCCAATATCAGAAACAACAGAACCATAAAAACCATCAACATTCCCAACCAATTTCAAAATCTGCAAATTCCCACACGCCGCGATCCCACGCAACACATTATCACTACACTTTTGCAATTCCAATTCTTGCAATGTAGGACACTCTTCAGCAACACTTAACAAACCCATCTCACTAGCACCAATCACTGAAACCCTTCTCAAATTAGGACACCCACTAGCTAAAGCAACTAACCCATTATCAATAACCTCAACAGGTAACATATTATCTTCACAAAAAAACCAACTTGGTGAAGACCCAGAATCAATACGCATCTTTAAAACACGATTACTCAATAAAATAACCGAACTTTGAGTTGAAATCAAACACCCAGAAACTAAATCAACATGATTAAGATTTGGGAATCTATGAATTAACCTACCAGATAAAAGAAAATTCCAATCTAAGATCCTGATTGAACGAACAAGACGACCTTGGAGATTGAGCCAACGTTTACAAACGAGTGAATTTGAGTTTCTTTGTGAATCTGGAAGCTTTGAGAGGATTTTGAGAAGAAGCTCATCGGAGAGTAAAAGTGTTTGGTCAATAATTGAGAAATTAGGGATAATGGGGTTGTTAGTTTTGTGAGAAGAAAGTGAGTGGATTTGCATGGCGGCCATTACCATTGGGCTAAGGGGTTTCGATTTGGTGTGTTTTACCCAGAAATCGGACCACCGTGGTCCTTTCTTTTTCGTCGGAGGAGTTGAATTAGGGTTAGGGTTTTGATTTTGATTGAGCTTCTCTGATTGAAACGACATCGTTTTGTTACTTACTCAGTTGAAGTGGTTTGTTTCTTGTTGAAGAGATAGTGGTGGTGGTGTTACTGCAGAATCGTCGTGTTTATTTTATTATATTTTATTTTCTTATTATGGAAAATTGAATTGAATTGTAGAGTTCTTAGGGCCCAACGCTCAACGGAATTGTTTTTGAGTGCTTTTTCAGATTTTGAAGTTGCTTTTTGTTTTCTTGTGGATGCTTTTTCTAACGGCATATTTCTACTTAAAAAGTTAAAAACAGACAAAACAAAAATGAAGGGCCACTTGTTTTTGTTACTTGATCCAATTGTAAAGGAACATTAATGATGAGGGATTTAGTTGCAGTGTTGTAGGCTTACTATACGGATATGTAGTAATGTAACATGGATTGAATTGGTCATAGTTTGCATTCTTCAACTATAAATGGGGTAATTGAAACTTAAATTTATGAGGGGACCATTTTTTTAGTTTTGTTTATTAATTAACATTTGTTGATTTTGTTTTTTTTAATGGTTAAGAAACGGCGGGTAGTTATTTTGTTATAGATATAGTTTTTTTTAACAACATAATATGCACAAAAAAACTACTAGGTTAAATAAAAGGCTAATTCATAAATGGTTTAATTACAAAAATCTATATTAGAGGAGACACACCTCCTTATGTAATTTTGTTTATACCAAAATATAGTTAGTCATATATGTTATATCTAAAACAATTTTTATAGACCCAGAATCAATCATTCTCTCTCTGTATCTTTCTGATAATGAGATGTCTGGTAAGAACGACTCTGAAAATATAGTGTGATCCAAATACATAACATCCGTATTTATAGAACCCTAATTAGAATTATGTATTAGTATTTCTAATTAGCCGATCACAATATTAGAATTACCCTTTAATCTCTACACATTAAAGGCTCACATCCTATTAGATACTCATAACCCCATATTAGCCTAACTTTATGTGATCACTTTAATTGAGTTTAATCTTAAGTGACGGTCTAAACACATAATCATTCACATATCCCAACATATATTTTACACTATCTTGGCATCCACCAAAAATCGGAGTCAACCTAATGATCTCAAGTTGATCTAATCTTTTAATACATTTTGTTCTCTGTAAGTACCATATGATCAATTTGTCTACTTTCCAATATTCTAATCCTGAATTACTAAAAAATATTCTCAACATCATAATGCACGCCACATATGAATGCGTACAAACCCGAGTATACATCAGACTCCCTCCTGCTAATGCATAAGAAATCTTATGCATTTCCTTTTCTTCAAAGTCATTATTAGAACACTGATCGAGACTTGTCTCTCTTAGACATAGGGGTATCACATGGTTTCAATCCGGCATGTCATATCTCTTGAGAACCTTTTCAATATAGCCTTTTTTGGGACAATCCAAGAATACCTTGAGAAGGATCTTGGTGTATCTTTATTCTCGATACAAAAGATGCATTACCAAGATCTTTCATCTCAAAATTCCTACCTAGAAATCTCTTGGTTTCGTACAATAAGTCTATATCATTGTTGCCAAACAAAATGTCTTTTTTTTTTAATAAGAGAAGAGATTATTGAGCCTCGTAAAAACCTTTTAATGGAAAACCCTCTTTAGGGAAAAACCATCAAGAAGGAAAGAGTACCCCCCTACTATTTATTAATAAAAAGTGGAAAAGATACAAAAGACATGGGGGGCTAGGCCAATACCCATGATAAAACAACATTACAACCAAAAGGAAAAAGTAGCAATCCTATAAAAAGGAAACCAATCCAAAGAAAGATAAAATTGGCTTGCAAGAACATCACTATAATGACTCTCATCCCAACCAGGTTGGCACCAAAGTTACTAACAATCATTTGCAACACACCAAAAACAAAATGCTAGAAGGAGACCTAAACCATCTTTTAGGAAATCAGCATACCTATAGTTAGGCAAACCTAACTTTTTTTGCAGAAATCTTCAGCAATGAAGCTAAGAGGAATGTCCCACCAGACAAAACGAGAAATGCTAGTACCATGCTTGTAAAGCTTATCAGCACAAGTGTTACCTTCTCTATAAATGTGAGTGCAAACGAATTTTATTTGTCTCGCAAATAAATGCAATTATTCCATCTATTTCTAAGCTTCCAATGAACTATTGTGCAATTCTTGAAGGTAGAGACCAATAACTGAGAATCGCAGTCCAACAACAAACACTTCCAACCCTTATCGAAATCAATCTCTATAGCCAACATAGCACCAAAAATTTCAGCATGAAGAGCATAACTATTACCAATGGAAGAAGAAAAGCAAACAAGAATAGTAGCGCTTCTGTCTCTAAAAATACCACCACAAGCGACAGGACCCGAACAACCCTTAGCAACGCCATCAGTATTGCACTTAATCATGTAGGGCGCTGGGGGATCTAACTAACCTCTTTGATGTTAGCAGAGCTTCTATAATTACCAGTGATATTGAAGGTCTTGATTATTGTGAACTCAGCAACAGAGGAAGACATAGATGATTTAGTAAAATTCCCAGCTAAAGCAACATTTGAAAGGATTGAATTGATATCGACTGTTAGGGCATAACATGATTATTAAAGCTAACCTAGTTCCTACAATACCAAATAACCCATAAAATATTAACACTCGTAGCTAGGGGTGTTCGCGGTGCGGTTTGGAGACAAAAACTGAACTGAACCGCAAGGTAAAACAACACGCGGTTTGGTTTGGTTCGGTTGGCTTCTAAAAACCAAACCAAACCGGACACCAATGCGGTTTGGATCGGTTCGATTTTTCCGAGACAAAATATAATTTAAAACGGAGTGAAAATTAACTAAAATAAAAATGGGTAACATGAATCTTTAAGAAAAAATATGCTCATATATATGTAATATATAAATTACTCTCTTTTAATTATTTTAAGATAGCTACAACCATGTGTAAAAGAATTTGAATTAAATGTTTTATTGTAATTTTTAAATATATCATAATAATATGGATTGTTTGTAAGTGAGTCAAGGAATCAATTGGATTTGGGCTACTAAGTGAGTGAGAGTTGGGGTTTAGTTGAATTTTGGCTAATAGGTTAGTAAGAAAGGTTGTAAGTCAATAAGCCTTAGTGTTACTTGTGGTTTGGTTCGGTTCGGTTGGTGGAGCAAAAACCGCGGGCCGAACCAAACCGCGCGGTTGATTGAAAACAAAAACCAAATAGATTTTGCGGTTTTTTGCGGTTTTCGATTTGGGTTGGTTTGGTTTGCAGTTTTCTTTTGGGTTGGCTCGGTTTTGAACACCCCTAATAGCAGCAGATACAATATCATGAAATTGAGGGCTCCAGCCATGAGAAGTCAAGACTAAAATGTTCTGAAAAGAAGCTATATCAATTTGGATACTCGGGATACCTCCAACCCAACTCCAAAAATGTTGGGCAAAAGGGAGTAGGAATTTCAGGAATCTTCCTTAAAAGTTGTGCAAACGCAGTTCCAACAGTTATTTCTTCCTTTCGCATCGGGTCTTGAGAGAAGGTACCATGAAGGCGAGACAGACCCACCAGACTTGGTTGCTGCAATGACATTCCATCAGAGACACGCGCTGACGCATTAATAGGCGACGCGATGCGACGCGACGACCGGGCGCAGGAGGCCGGCGATATCGCTGAAGGCGCCGCTTGATTGGATGAAGGAAAAACAAGAAACAAGTCAAGTGGCAGCGGCTTTTCAGGCATAGCTGGAGGTTGGGACACGAAACCTTAATAGAGCCGAAAAAGGGTATGACGTATAATCAAGAGTTTTTGTTGAGATGCTTGCTTGATCCCATAGATGGATTTCTTTAGTTTGCAAACCATATTTTTCTGCTTGCACCATATAAATTGTCTATTCAATGTTACCATTAAGAAGCATTGTCTTTACTTCCTTCTAATGTAACTCAAGATCGAAATATGCCACTAATGCCATTATAATCCTGAAAGAGTCTTTCGAAAAAACTGGAGAGAAAGTTCTTTATAGTCAATGGTTCTTTCTGTGTTAATCCTTTTGCAACAATACGAGCCTTGTAATTCTCCAAATTTCCTTTTGAACCCCTCTTGGTCTTAAATAATCCATTTGCAACCAATGTGATATGAATCAAGTGTGCTTTGATGACACTTGATAGGTTCTAAAATATATCAAGAAAGATTGGATCTAAAAAATTGACAATATGATAATTCTCACACAAGATCAAGAACAAGCGTTATTGACAAATCAAGAAAAATGAAGAACATAGAACACAAACTCGCGAAACTTACATGCAAAAGTAGAAGAAAGATCAAAGATGGATGAGACAAGAGATGGATGTGGAAGTGATTGACCGCCACACCTTCTTGGAAGGTGATAAGATCAACTAGCCTTGGACACTCCTAGCCCCAAGGTTGTGAGCAAGGTCCACTTCTTCAAGAACCATGGAGAATACTCATAATGAATCTCACTCTCTCATATGCATGTTCTCGCCATTTCTCACATCTCACTAGGTTTCTCTCTAGGCTTTCAACTTTGCAAAAATGAAGAAATGATTTTATTCATCCAAGAGTTCTCCCATATTACACTTAGAATTAGAGTACTTATAGTGTGAACCTAATGGATCATAAGCCCACAAACTAAAGTCCAATTTACAACACAAACAAGGCCCATGGCCAATCTTAACCTCCTAAAGGCCAACATGACTTCAAATCTACAAGTCTTTTACAATTATAAAGCGAAAGATAAAACATAGGAGACACTAGGGTTTGGGTATCCTAGAAATTCCTATTATGTACAAGGTCACCTTTAATGTTCTTTGACCTTAATGATTAGATTAAGCACATTAAAGTATTTTCCCTTGACTTTGACTTTTGGTAATTTTTTCTCCATGTGGGAATACATCATTCTCCCCCTCTTGAGTTTCACTTGTCCTCAAGTGAACTTCCCCTCTTGGAAACCTACATCAAGCCTGGAAAAAAATCACTTATTTTGAAGAAAAAACTACACTAGTGCATTAATTGCTTAGGCTCCACCGGGATCAAATGGAAAGTGAGAGACCCCAAATAATAGCCTACTCATGCAAATTCCAAATACATGTTTAAGAAAAATCCAAAGTAAGGCAAGCTTCCAAGGAATTGAAATCTACCTAGAAGAAGGAATGGAGAGTATGGGGAGAATATTATACCTTTGCAATTTTTCAACATTATGAAGTGTCTCCATTACCTTTACCTTTCCTTTTTGTGGCTCACTTTCGGAAGTGCCTTGAAGTTCCTTACTTTTCCACACAAGAGTGGTTTTGGCAACAAATTTATAGGTGTCCTAAACAAGAAATTAACAAAACTACGTGCAAGGAAATAGTTAGAGGTGAAAATCCTAAGTTTATATGATACATCATGCAAATGTTTCCTAAGGTACATACAACCCTTCCTCTTGAACGCTTGTTGGGCCTTACATTTAAGCTCTTTGTTAACTTGGAGTCATTTTCCTCAACCCTTTTTCCTTGTAATTCTTTGTTAGTTTCATGATCAAGACTAGAGGTTCCTACCACAACTACACTTTGGGCTTCCAACTTGAGGTTGACCTTTCTTTCTTTTTCCTTCTCCTCAATTTTATTTTTCAAAATGATTTGGTCCTTTAAAACTTCTTGAGGGCTAAGAGGAGAAAGAACAATTTTCAAATTATTATGCATAAAGGAGTATTTGTTAGTAAATCCATCGTAGAGTGTTTTTTTTATCAATTTTCCATGGTCTTCCTAAGATTAGGTGGCCGGCCTCCATAGGGACAACATCACATAAGACATTGTCTTTGTACCTATGAAAGGAAAGACTAACAATCACTTGTTTATCCACAACCATTTCTTCTTGCTCATTAGGCCTTTGTATTTTGTATAGGTTTGGATGATTGATGGTGGGAAGATTGAGCTTTGTAACTAAGCGAGTGCTGCTACCAATTAACACAACTTCCAACATCAATTTGCAAACAACATAGTCTAATTGACACAAGGCATCTAGTATGAAAGGTAGAAGGAGTAGTTGGAGGAGTAGAGAAAGTTTCCTTACTCTTTGGCGCTATGGCCGAAGTTTTACCTTTTACCTTTTTAGGTGTAGAAGCTTCCTCCCTCTTGGAGCTTTCTTCTTTGATGTCTCTCCTTTGATGGCTCATTTCATCGTCCTCAACAACATGCGTAGGCCTCTTATTTCTTTTGTCATAATACTCACAAGGAGAGTCATATATCATAGGGGAATAATACCTTTTTGGGGAATGATATATTTTTGGGGAATGATACCTTTTTGGGGAGTTATATCTTCTAGGAGAATCATACCTTTTTGGGGAATGATACCTTATTGAAGAATGATATCTCCTAGGAGGATCATAACTCCTATCAAATATGGACTTCATCATGCCATGGTTTGTGTGTACCTAAAAGACAAAGTTAGTACAAAAAACAACCACCAATAAGTCCTCACCAAAGTGTTTATCTCACTAAGTATCACTCCACTCGTGTTTAGGCTTTTTAGGAAACACTCTCACTCAAGGATTTTTTGGTCACACACAATGTAAGTAGGTCACTCAAGCCACTCAATTCTCCTTTAGAACTTGGAAAATGGACCTATAAGCTACTATCCAAACCTTGGTATTGATGTTACTATAGTACCCAAGACATGTATGATCAATCACCAATAGGAATAGAAAAAAATAGACTACTATGACAAAACTAAGAAATTTTGAAGACACAAAAGCAAGAAAAAAATTAAAAGGCTAAACCAAATGAAAATTATTTAAAAGACAAATTTAAACTAGTAAAAGGATACTCAAAAAAGATTGGTACCCATGCACCAAGAAAAAGCCAATTAATGAACAAACTAAGCCTTAAGGGTAAAATGGTCCAACTATGGTCAAAATATTTTGAGGAAAATATCTAGTGATCCAAAAAAAATATGCCAACCTCAAGGAATTTTTTCAGAATTTTTCAGAACTTTTTTTATGCTCAAGTGATAGGTAGAAGCCTTTTTTTAATATAATAAAATACTTTTTTTTGCTATTTTCTATTTGTTTTTGGAATATTTTTTTCAATGTCTCAAAATATTCTAGATTTTGAGACAAGCTACCTGTCTTTTGAATCACTTGATTTGGACTTGTATTAAATTCCCTAATGGATTTTGAAGTTTAGAAACAGAAATTTAATTTGGATCAAACAATTTTTGGAATTTCCAGAAATTCAAGAACAATATGAAGAACACCAAGAACACTATGAATGTTTGATTTCTTTCAATGGTGTTATCTCAGTGAATACTCAACCAAATCAAACAAAATTGGACTCTGTATAATATTATAAACCGTAAATTGTATCATTATTGTTTTATATGCTGGAAAAAATTTAAATATAATAAATGTCCAGTATTTTATTTAGTGAAAATCAATCTATAATAGTGAAATTTCCAAACAGCAAACAATTGTGGCACACAAACAGAACTAAACTATTAAAAAATAAAAATGAAAAAACACTAGTTTCTGGATAAGGAACAAAGTCTCAACTTTTCCCTGACTTGGTACGGAAAGATTTGAAAAATTGACACTCAATCTTGCTTGCGACTTGCAATAATTCAAAACAACTATCAAAATAGAAAAAGCAGACAAAAAATTACAGTTCCCTGAGATTACTGCAAGTTTGAAACCACGAAGAGAAGTAGCTTGTGATAGTGTAGCTGGAACAGATTCTAGGAGAAAAAAAAGCAAACATAGGACAGGATGTTAGACATCATGAGAAAGATGGAGAGAAAAGCGTTGTGTTTAGTGATTCGTCCAACTCGGAAGAGAGGAGGAACATAATATTAATTGCTAAAAAACTGGGTAAGATATGTAAATAACAATAAATTGGGAAACCTCGAATTACCTATAACACATCCCCTTGTGTATCATACCCTAATTGTCAGATTTGGGCACCTTAAAAGCCACCCTCTGTTTCACTTAATGTTTCTATTAGAGATATAGCTTTAGTATTAGAGATATAGCTTTAGTAATTAGCGAGTTAGTTAGTAGTTGCCTATATAAAGAGGCTTGTTGTAATCTCATTTTAACTTTTCTCATTTGTATCATTGATAACTCTATTTTATATAGAGTATTTCATATGTTTAAACTTAGTATTTGCTCTCTTTCAAGTAATAATAAAGAGTTTATATAGTATTTAGTGTGATATATGATATCTTGAGTGATTTGAATGGTTATAATTATTTATAGGCCATTTTGGATATATTGTGGTATGTTTGATGTTTTTGTTCGGATGCGGTCTCAATCTTTATCTGCATCAATGCTCTCTGTGACCGATCTGCATCAGTCTGCGCTACTTGATGAATAAGCGACTGTTTCATATGCATCCACATGCAATGTGATGACCTCTGCTGCGCCACTGATGCCATCCAAACTTGTATAGTAGGCGCCTACCATTCACACATAGCTATAGGCTTAGCTTTGAAGAGTCATCAACATAGGGACACTTGTTCTAACACCATGGAACCGCCCTATATGATTAAGTCAAAGATTTCAACATGGATAAACCTCTGAAAGCAACTACAGCTATGATCCACTCAAGATGACTTCAACATGAAGAAAGGAAGCACCTCACTTGAAGGCTATAAAAGGACCTCACATCTTCATTTGGAAATATATCACAATCCATAAGTTAGATCAAAATTTCAATATACATAGTTAGTTTTTATATTTTTAGAGGAAGAGGAAGGAATTCATAAATCCTCCTTTACTCGTTTTCATAGTGTTTGTATAGTTCTAAGGAGTAATGCTAGTGCATTGCTAGAAGACTTCATACAAAGGTTTTCAACATTTGTAACTTTACTCTTGTTTGTTTCTCTTTTGTGATTTCTATATATATAAACATGGTCTATTCGGTTTATATATATCTTGCAATGTCTCTTGTTAGCTAAACCTTTCTTAGTTGGAATGTTCTAATCATTTAATGAGCTTTTAAGTAAGTATGTTGCATGTATGTATGTTTGTACTTTAGTTCTTGCTTGATAATCTTTTCAAAACTTATTTTGAACTTGATCACTTAGAATAAGTAGATTTGTAAATGACCAGGACATGGCTTACAATTAAGAACTCAAGAACTAATATGGGTGAGTGTTTTACATAAAGAAAACTTTGTGAAAACCATGCTAAGTCCTAGACATAGGATAGTATAGTCCATAGGATAATTGTGGGTACTTAAAATACAAGAGTGAATTCACTTAAGCAAAATGAATACTTGTTAGGAGGCAAGATTGGCACTAACACCCCTTTCTTTCTTGCATAGAACAAGGATCATAAGAGTGGTAATGATATACATGAAGAAAGTGACCAGAAAGACACATAGCTAATGCAACGACATTGGTGCTTGTTGCATCACATCTGCGCATCATACACTTATAAGTAAATTACTTGATGAAGACATTCCAACTAGCTTTTCTCTTTTACACTATCAACATTTTTACTTTGCTTTCTTTCTAACTTAGTTGTGATCATCAAACAAAATCCAAAATTATTTTGTTACTTAGTGACTTTACACTTTATTACTTTATATTTGTTTTAAAAGTGAGTTTTTCAATCTCTGTGGGTTCGATCTTTTTACTACTTGTTTTTGGACAGTGTATACTTGCACTCAAGTGTATGTGGCATTTCCACACACCAAGTTTTTGGCGCCGTTGCCGGGGATTGAAGTAAATTCTTTTTAAAATTCTGATATTGAGTAATTTAGTGTTGTATATAAATTCTGGTTTTTAGAGTTTCTGTCAACAACAGTACATGGTACTTAGTATATGTACAGAACCAGAAACAGAACTCCAGAATATAGTTTAGATTTAGAAATAGAAAGAAGATTCAGGAGATTGCTAAGACTCCTGAAACAGAATCAACAAGCTAGCAACATGTCATTCAGTGAAGAACAAAGCTCAAGGCCACACTCAGTGAGAGGAGGAGGCCCGGTTCCTGACATGCTCTTTGAAGAAGAAGTTCATAGAGAAAATCTCATCCACATGGATCACATAGGTATGATTAATGATAGAGATAGACCTATGAGGATTATGCTCGGTTTGATCATCAAAACATGCAAACTAGTATAAGCAGACCTCATATTGATGCCATGCATTTTGAATTTAAGCCTATGATGTTTCAAATGCTTCAAACTATTGGTCAATTTGGAGGATCTCCTCATGAAGATCCTCATTTGCATTTAAGGCAATTTCTAGAAGTATGTAGTAATTTTATTTTACGGTGTCGGTGAAAATGCATTTAGATTAAGGTTATTTCCATATTCTTTGAAAGATAGAGCTAAGGCTTGGTTAAATTCTTTAGAGCCTAACTCTATTCATTCATGGAATGAAATGTTGAAAAATTTTAGGAAAATATTTCCCACCTATCAAAAATGCCGAGGTTAAGAAATGATATTACATCTTTTAGACAAAAAGAGTTTGAATCTTTATTTGAAGCATGGGAAAGATGGAAGGAACTTTTGAGAAAATGTCCTCATCATGGTTTACTGTTATTATTCAAATGGAAACATTTTATAATGGTTTAGAACCTCAAACAGAATAATGCTTGATGCATCATCACGGTGGAGTGTTATTAAATCTGTCATACAATGAAGCATGTGAATTAATTGATAGAATAGCGACTAATAGCTCTAGTTGGCCTCTCGAGAGGGTAAGTGCCCAAAAGAAACCATCGGGGTACATGAAATCAATGATATATACGCCTATCCGCTCAAGTAGCCACTCTAGCTAATTTGATGAAAAACTTCACTTACAGCAATGCTCTTTGCATCTAATGCAATTGCATCACCGAGAAAGCACCACATTCTTGTGATAGAACAAGTACCTCGGGCACACCTAGTTGTGTGTCTTGTGGAGGAGGTCATTTGTATGAGGAGTGTTCTAGCAACCCTATCTCTGTAAATTATGTAGGTTATAATAGGAATAACAACCCTTATTCCAACACTTATAATCTGGTTGGAAAGATCACCCAAATTTTAGATGGAGCAACAATAGTGCACTGCACTGAAGCGCTCCAACTACACCAACCAACCCACCAGATTCCCACTCGAGAATAACCAAAGAAACTCTCAACCTACCACTGATAATTCTCTAGAAACCATGCTTAAAGCATTTATAGGTGAATCTAGAGCTGCTAGACAAACCCAAGATGCTTCCATTAAGAACTTAGAGAATCAAGTTGGTCAATTAGCCACTGACTGTATCAAAGGCCACAAGGAGCCTTACCTTCAAATCTGAAGCTACTCCTTCCCAAACCAAAGGAAAAGAGCGGGGTTAAGGCTATTTCACCGAGAAGTGGTAAGGATCTTGTAGAGTTAGCGAGAAGGAAAGTGTAGAAAAGGGAGAAAAAGCAAAAAATCAAAAAGAAACCAATGCAGAAGCATCTAGTGCTCTGCATCACAAGAAGTTCAAAGTCCACTACCTAAGTTAGTACTGAATACCCTCCTCCTCCTTACCCTCAAAAGTGAAAAAAGCACATGAGGAGAAGCGGTTTGGTAAATTCTAGAGGTACTAAAACAATTACACATCAATGTTCCCTTAGTAGAAGCCCTCCAACAAATGCCAAATTATGCAAAATTTATGAAGGATGTGCTTACTAAGAGAAGAAGATTAGGTGAGTTTGAAAGCAGATTGCCATGACAGAAGATTGTAGTTTGCTTATGCAAAATAAGATCCCTAGGAAATTGAAGGATCCATGTAGTTTTACAATTCCATTTTCTATAGGAAAATCCTATCTTTAGTAAAGCTTTATGTGATTTAGGTGCAAGCCTCGACTTGATGCCTAAATCTATTTTTGACCCGATTAGAAATAGGAAATGCAAAACCAACCAACTGTGACACTTCAATTAGCGGATAGATCAATAGCCTATCCTGAAGGTATCATAGAAGACATCCTAGTTAAGGTAGACAAATTTGTATTTCCTGTAGATTTTGTTATCCTTGACTTTGATGCGAATAAGGAAGTGCCTATTATCCTAGGTAGACCATTTCTAGCATTGGTAAAACCATAATTGATGTGCGAGAAAGGTGAACTCACTATGAGAGTGAATGATCAAGAGATAAAATTCAATGTAATGAATGCTATGAAGTATCTGCGGAGGAAAGCGGAAGAGTGTTCATCCTTATTCTCTCTAGATCAATTGGTAGAAAAACAATTTTACAAGCAGTATGATCACTTAGCCAATGCAGATGCATTAGATGCAGCTGCATTGCTAGATGATGAAATACTAGAAAAGGAGAATCTACCAATAGAAAACTCTTGTAAGGAAGTATGGGCTAGGACTTATGAACCACTCAATCTTGAGGATCCAATTCTCAAGAAGAACTTACCCTCAATAGAACAACCTCCTAAGTTAGAATTGAAGATACTGCCTGAACACCTTAAGTATGCTTTCTTAGGAACAAATGAGACTTTACCTGTTTTCATTGCTTCTGATTTAACATCAAAACAGGAGAATGATCTCATTAGTACTCTCAAGAAGCTTACCAAAGCTATAGGTTGGCAAATGGCAGATATCAAAGGAATTAGTCCTTCTATATGCATGCATAGAGTCATTTTGGAAGAAAATTCCAAAAAGCAGCATAGAGAGTCAAAGAAGACTAAATCCTATTATGAAAGAGGTTGTGAAAAAGGAAATCATTAAGTGGCTAGATCTTTGGAATCATATACCCCATATCAGACGAGTGCTTGGGTAAGCCTGTCCAATGTATACCAAAGAAAGGGGGTGTAGCGATGTAATAGCCAATGAAAAGAATGAGTTGATACCAACTAGAAGCATCACAGGTGGAGAATCGTATGGATTACAGAGAAAACTCAACAAAGCTACCAAAAAGGATCACTTTCCTTTACCATTCATAGACCAAATGTTAGATAGATTAGCAGGGAAGAAATTTTATTGTTTCCTAGATGGCTATTCAGGCTACAATCAAATAGCCATTGAGCCTAAGGATCAACACAAAACCACCTTTACATGCCCTTATGGAACCTTTGCTTTTAGAAGGATGCCATTTGGCCTATGTAATGCACTGCTACATTCAAAGATGCATGATGTCTATATTCTCGATTTCATTGAGCAATCAATGGAAGTATTCATGGATGATTTCTCTATCTTTGGAGAAACATTTCAAGTTTGTTTAGCAAATTTGGAACAAATTCTCAAGAGATGTGAGGAAACAAATTTAGTCTTAAACTGGGAAAAGTGCCATTTCATGGTACAAGAAGGCATAGTGCTAGGACATAGAATTTCAAAGAAAGGTCTAGAGGTAGACAAAGCTAAAGTTGATGTCATTGAGAATCTACCACCACCAAATACGGTTAAAGGTATCGGGAGCTTCTTAGGCCATCTTTGGTTTTTATAGAAGGTTTATCAAAGATTTTTCAAAAATCTCAAAACCATTATGTATGTACGCAACATGATGTAGAATTCAACTTTGATGAATCTTGTATAGAAGCTTTTGACAAGCTTAGAAAGGCATTGTGTGGCGGCACCAATTATAGTAACTCAGTTGGAGCATGCCATTTGAATTAATGTGTGATGCTAGTGACTTTGCGAGGAGGAGCGATCCTAGGGCAAAGATATGATAAGGTCTTTCATTCCATATATTATGCTAGCAAGACATTAATTGAAGCTCGGGTGAATTACGATTCTGAGAAAAGGAATTATTAGCTGTGGTCTTTGCATTTGAAAAATTTAGATCATACTTAGTTGGCACTAAAATTATTGTCTATACTTGATCACTCTGCCATTAAGTATCTAATTTCAAAGAAGGATGCAAAGCCAAGGTGATAAGGTGGATTTTACTCCTACAAGAATTTGATCTAGAAATTAGAGACAAGAAAGGAGTAGAAAATCAAGTAGCAGACCATTTATCAAGGATTGAAGGAGAATCACTTGGTACACAAGGAGAAGAAATCAAGGAAAGCTTTCGGATGAGAAACTATTGGCAATCACAGTCAATGCAAAACATGAAAGCTGCATTTGCTATAAGCAATGCGGGAGCATCAAATGCATCTGCACCATGGTTTCTTGATATTGTAAATTTCCTTGCAAGCAAAGTAGTACCGAGTGAGTATGACATATCAACAAAGGAGAAAATTCTTCCACATGGTTAAACAATACTATTGGGATGATCCATTCCTTTACAAGATGTGCCTTACGATCAATTAATGAGGAAATGCATACACGAAGAGAGCAAGCAACAAGCGATTGCTTACGCATTGCCATTCTACACCTTATGGAGGACACTTTGGAAGCACTAGAAGCGACTAAGGTATTCTGATCTGGTTATTTTTGGCCTACTTTATTTAAAGATTCTTATTTTATGGTCAAATCTTTGTGATAAATGTCAAAAAGCGAGGAATATTTACGATAAGCATGAAATGCCTAGAACAAATATTTTAGAAATTGAATTATTTGATGTTTGGGGCATGGATTTCATGGGACCTTTTCCACCCTCTTTTGGCAATTTATATATCTTAGTAGTTGTTGATTATGTGTCCAAATGGGTAGAGCGATAGCATTACCTAATAATGATGCTAAATCGGTGAGTAAGTTTCTGCAAAGAAATATATTCACTAGATTTGGAACTCCTAGAGCTATCATTAATGATGAAGGTTCACACTTTTGCAATAAGATCATAGAAAACCTTCTAGCTAAGTATGGAGTTAAGCATAAGATAGCTCTGAGATACCATCGTCAAACTAGTGGACAAGCGGGAATTATCCAATAGGAAATTAAGAGAATGCTAGAAAAAATGGTAAGTCCAAATAGGAAAGATTGGTCTTTACATTTGGATGATGCTTTATGGGCATATAGAACGACATTCAAAACACCCTTAGGAATGTCCCCTTACAAATTAGTCTATGGAAAAGCATGCCATTTACAGCAGAGTTGGAAAACAAATCTTATTGGGCTATCAAGAAGCTCAATTTCAATTTGAACACAAGGCGGTAAAAAGAGAATGATAGAGCTTGATGAGTTAGAAGAAATTAGGCAAACCTCTTATGAGAATCTTTGAAATCTACAAAGCTAAGACTAAGAAATGGCATGACAAGAAAATTCACAATAGAGAATTGAAAGAAGGAGGACTAGTTACGCTATACAACTCTAGGTTGAAGCTATTTCTGGAAAACTAAGGTCAAGGTGGTCGGGACCATTTAAGTTGATAAAGGTTTATCCACATGGAGCGATAGAATTATTTGATAAATCCTCAAATCTTTGTCTTCAAAGTGAATGGTCGAGAGAGTTAAAATGTACTATGGTGAACATGTGGTGAGAGACAAAACCACCACCTATTTGAAAAATCTCTAAGTGAAAAAAGAGGTAGTCGGTGACAAGACTCTTAAAACAAGCGCTTAATGGGAGGCAACCCATTGTTTTTAATTATTTTTGTGCAATTTTATGTTTTTAGTTGTTTTGCAGAAATGCAGGAAACTAATGCAGCTGCATCAAATGCACCTGCATTGAGAAAAAACGTGCCTTGCATCAGAAAATTATAAACTTGAAGAAAATTGGTTAAGTGTGAATCATAAGGCTTTAGGAAGATCAAAGGAGGTTAAGCAAGATTAATGACACATTGGTAGCCAAAGCAAGACACTTGGCATGATGCATGCGCAGCACGCAATGCTAACGGCTACCTAATAAATCCACTAACTTCCTTCTTCCTGAAACATAAAGCCTTCATTGTTACCGTTACCCCTTCATTCGCAAAATCTCACAATTTTCTCTCATCTGAAACACAAACCACATTTCACATTCTCATCTCCAAATTTCCTCAATCACACAAGCAATCAAAACCTAGAAATTCATAGTAATCACAATGGTGAAGAAACAATCAGCACAGAAATCATCAGGCAAGCAGGCTAGAATTCCTCAGAAGGAAAAGAAAGCCATGCATGCAGGATCATCATCAAGGAAAGGCAAAGCCAAGGAATAAACAGCAAGAAATGATGACAATGTTCATCTCTGGAACATGCATCTATTGCCCGAGAGAGGGTATGATTTGAAGAAGGCTAGCCCATCATTCATGTCAACAGTGGCCAATCTCAATTGGGACCACTTCGTGCTACCAAGAGGAGGCTACATTGAAGACATAGTGAGAGAGTTCTATCTTTGGAATCACACCTGAAGGAGCGAGAACATTCCTACACTTCCATGGTGAGAGGTAAAATTGTACACTTCCATGCCAAGAAATTAAATGAACATTATATGCTGAAGTATAATGGAAATGATTTTGAGAATAGAGTGGCCAAGGCCTTTAAGAAAGAAATGGAAGAAATAAGGAATAGGATTGCTATACGAGAAATTCATTTGGGAGAAATTCACACCTAATGAGATTAAGCTTAGAAGTAACTATTTGATAAATGCATTAGGTAATTGGCATTTGTTCATAGCCAATTCAATTGCGCTACATCACACACATATGCTATGACCAAGAGAGATTGATCTTGCTAGATACAATTCTCTCGAGGGAAATGTGAGACATAAATGATTGATAGCTAGGAAATTCTTGCATGCTCAACAAAATCAAAGGATTTTGTTTTTCCACTTGTCTTATAAATGAATTATGCATGAAAGAAAGGTGTCCACTATAAATTGCTAATGAACAAAGAAAATTTCCCCACAGTAATTTGAGTCTTGAAGTGAAGGAAAAATTAAGGAATGTAAGAGGCCTGCTGCACTGCAATGCAAGAGCCACTAGTGCAAAAAGGCTTTTTGTATCGGTTGTTTTGCACTTTTAGTATCGGTTATCTGTCGATACTAATTCGGACCGATACTAAATGTCGACATTTAGTATCGGTTAAATAACCGATACTAAATGTCACTTTTAGTATCGGATTTTCAAAAACCGATACTAAATGGCGTTTTTGGTGATTTTTATGTCTTGAAAACGTACATTTAGTATCGGTTATTTAAATAACCGATACTAAATGTCTTTCAACATTGTGTTTACTTGTCTAAAAATTGACATTTAGTATCGGTTATTTAAATTAACCGATACTAAAAGTGACATTTAGTATCGGTTAATTAAATAACCGATACTAAATGTCATTTTTTGACAGTAAACACAATGTTGAAAAGACATTTAGTATCGGTTATTTAAATTAACCGATACTAAATGTCATTTTTTTGGTGTTTTTTAGGACTTTTAGCAACGGTTATCCTTAATAACCGATACTAAAGTCCCATTTTTAATATCAGGGAAAAAGTTTGTGAGGAAGCTTCTATAAAAATAAATACACCCAGCCAGCAGCCAAACACCAGTAATTGCTTTCAAGCATTGAACATTGAAGTAGAATTGTTATAGATTCTGATGAACTCATGAACCATACATACCACATACCATACCCGTTCAACAATACAACAACATGAGTACATACATAAACTGAAGCTGTGTTAATGGCTTGTTTTGCAGAAAAAAACATAAGAAGATGCCTAATACTTGTTTTTTCTACTGCTGTGCTCATCAAGCCAAGATACAATATCATGACAATGGGTGCACGACCATCTCCTTCCTCATTAAGCTCATCCATCATCTTCTTAAGTTTCTGTCGTTGCATCTCAACAGCTGTCTGATGACGATTAACAGATGAATGGCTAGTGGAATCTAACTTTGAAGCAACTTTGGATCTTGAACTGCCTTCTCCAGTTGGGCCAACAGTCTTTCCCGATGTTTCCAGTGCAGGCCTAGATTTCTTTTGCTTGATAGATTTGGAACCGTCTTCCCCAGATGAATCTGAAAAGCTGCTTCCACTTTGAGTTGGAGGCAATGCATTCAGAAGAGCAACTCCCACGTCAGCCTAAATTAGAGAAGTTAGTCTCGAGTCCTGCCAGCCTATAATCTTGGTGAAAAAAACATGCACGATACTAAACAACTGGGAAAAATGCCAACTTATGATGCGGGACTAACGAAATCACAGATTAATACCAGTCATAATAAACCACCAGATTCAAATGCTTTTAATGCCAAAAATGAAAAACTAAATGGAGACTTAAATAACATGGTTATGGCTATATAATTATAAATGTTGCCAACAGATCATCTTAATGAAAGAGGATGATTGTAACACAGTATTTTCCTAAATTGTAGTAGATTCCATTTTTATTTATTTTTCCCTTGGCTATTGACAAGTTCAACATTCAGGAAAAGAAATTGATTTATTAGCAATAACATGATACCTGCTTCAAAGCTCCAACATCATTGGTTCCATCCCCACACATCAAAGTTACCCGTCCCACTGTTTTGAAAGTGGTCATAATAAGTTCCTTTTGCTCAGGAGCAACTCTAGCAAAAACCTGAGAAAAAATTCAACCGTCATTGAAAAATGCAGTTCTGAAAGCCAAGTTCTGATGTTTAGTAACTTTCGTTTAAGCATGAATCAGAACCTTCACATAGGGAATGACTAGAAGATGAGCTGACGTCTGTTGCAACATCTCAAAGCAATCACCCCCAACACACAGATCATGAGTCTCTGACAAAGATAACAAATGACGGCAGAAAAGAGCTTAAAAGCATTCCGCAGTAGGAACTTCATCTTAAAAGAATACACAAGTTTCAGACATTGCTTACAGAAACACCATTCTTAAAAAGAATCGGCCTAACCCAACCATATCACCGAGTAATTGAGCACTAGATAGGCAAGTCATTGTGTAGCCAAATATTCTAGAATGAGATCCAAAACTCTAATCAAAAAACTTCATAATGACATGGATTTCAAGTTACTACTGTTTCCATATTGATGGAATAGAAATGTCCAAGAAAGCAATGTAAAATATAGGAAACTATGAGAAAAATGATAGAATTCACGGAAAACAATATGTATTTGATAATCCAGTAAGCTCAGAGACAAATTGTTATATTTATAGCTACACAGAATCTGTTGCCGAGTTAATGGAAGCTGTTCCAACTTCCAACATATTCTAACAGCATCAGACAACCATACCAATCGGTTACTAACAAAAGCTACCACAGAAACTAACAAACTAACACTCTAACAGCTGTAATAATCTCTGAAGCACAAACAAACTATACAAGTTAGGCTCGATCACCAATGGATTATGCAGCAAAATATCTTGACAACAATATGTTGATCCGTGCTTGAAAAGCAGCAACAATCATGACAACAATAACCAAGCCTTTTTTCACTAGATGGGACTGGCTTCATGGATCAAACGACACTATAATGCCACCCTGACAATGATTAAGCTCAAAGATAGGTCTTTTACTTCTAAATCTCTCTTAATAGTTTGGATGATAAACTGAACATAAAATCTGGAAAAATATGTAACCTCTAATTTACTTAACAATCCACTACTGTAAGTTTTATTCCTAAAAATATTCAATTGTCCATCACAAGATGTAATAGATTATGAATAAAAAATAAATAACTAAATATAAGTTTTATAGGCGATTCTGACTTCTCCAGGTTGAGTAGCACGAGCTGCCAGAAATGCAGCTATACTGTCAGTGGTTCCAGCGCATACAACACAATCCTTTTGAAAACCTGAAAGGATAAGCACAATACAGTCAGTTGCTTGAAGTCATTCAATACAAACAAAATTGCAAAGGGAACAAATAAAAGAGAAATTTCCTTCCTAATTTGAATTTGAGTGCATATACATGCTTGAGAACACAAAACAAAGTGCTGAAAATTCTTACACTTGGAGCAAGGAGACCACCAAAAAGAATAATCCAGGAGATAAGGGAAAATTAGGCTGCATAATACTGCTTAAGGTTTGCTGAAGTCTGCATATATGAAATTAATCACCATTTACTAAACTCTCTCAATGAAAGTAAAATTTTCATGTCCATTAAGAACAATAACAAAATCACTGTGACTACATGAAACTTACCAAAGGAGGCAAGAATGGGACTACATGAAACTTACCAAATGTGTGAATGTGAAGGACAAAATCATACACAAGTGTATAAAAAATGGCTCGAATACATTTGCAGCAATATTTAAGTTAAATAGGCAGATCAATCATCTACACAAAATAATTATAACTCAATGTGAGGAACACATACCAAATTAGAACAGACAACTACTATCTGCTTCTCCAGTAGAGCTCCTGCAAAGAATGTCAATTGCTGCAGACCAACATGTAGCAGTAAGACTAGTGTGACAATAGGTCTAAAAACAGTAGTTATCAATCAAGATTGAAATCCCCATAAACAATAGGTCTTACTATCAGGCATGCATGATATTAATAACATGGTGAAAGAACATGGATTTTATAAAATCATAGGCCAAAACAGAACCTACATGTTCAAGTCTCAAGGTACCACATATGCACGCTACAGCCCATATAGATAATGCTGTTGCCTCCTCTGCAGACAGAAGAGAGTTTTGTGCTTGAGAAGAACAAACAGAAACAAAGCTCTTGTTTTTATCATGAGCATATATAACCATCATGACACAGTCCAGAAAATAAAATCTAATCATATGGAGATTTATGTAACAAATAATCAACAAGTGTAAACATTACAAAAACAGTAGCTGATACACTAAAGTCCAGCAGCAAGAGACATTATAAACTGTGCTTGTGTGCAAGTAAAGTCCAGCAGCGAAAACACAAAATTGCCTATTAGTAGTATGCAAAGTAAAGTAGTTCAAACACATTTGACTTGACAACCATAGTTTAAAGTTGTATGCATTCAAATCTACTACTAATCCTGCATAAAAGAAGACTTTAACATGAAGGAACTACAAGTCATAGCATAACTACCAAAGTGGCCTGTTTAGCTAAATCGGATTTAGATAAAACTAACAGAGGTTAGGAAACTACATAGTCTTCTGCATCTGATAAGACTATGGTTGTTGAAGACAGAATTAAATTAAAGCCAACTCCTACTCCTGCCAGTGCCAGGAAAACACAATACATATGATGTTCACATGCTTCATAATATATACATACATATAGTCTATTTCCAATAAGAATAATAAAACATACTTTGTCCCATGAAAAAATACACTTAAGTTTTGTAACTCTTGTCTGCAGAGTCTCTTACAGAAAGCAAAAGGCCTTAGACCACCACCCTCTTGACTTTGCACATGCACATAAAAATGGTTCACTTGATTGCATGTTAGAGCAAGTGTGACATTGTGATCCTCCCTGCCAAACCCAGCAGCAATCACACAACAGCGAAACTATAAAGGCCTCCATGCGATTCACTCCCCTCTGTCTTGGTATATTTGTATTTATCTCTTGTTTTAGTCGCCAAAGAGGTGATGTCGAATAGCAGATTTTAGCTAATTCTGACATCAAGGTGGTATGGGAATTTGGTTAGCTTCAGCTACTCCTGCAGTGATCTAATCAACCCCCATATTCATGATCTGCATTTTGCTTATTGATAATGAATGTGAAGAATATCAGCACCATTGTTCCCATGCTTGACCTGTTTTATCATCAAAAATCAACCAATTAATTAAACGAAAATGCCAAAGTAAATGAGATGTCACTATGTAATAACCGAATCTTACAATGTCGCGAAGAGAAGGAGAACCCTTTTAGGATCAAGTGTCCATGAAGAAGATCGTCGAAAACTATTTCTCCGAGTTATAGATTTGTTTTCGCTGCTGGTGCTATTAGCTGTGATGACACCAAAACGTTAATAAGTAAAGAACTAACAATTACAAAGTATGGCAACAAAATTGCATAGACCTAAATATATCAAAAGCATTTTGTACTTCAACAGAGTGAAAATTAAGATTTTTTTGACACCTTCAATAAATGAACATCAGCAAATATCACAGAAAAAATTAAACCATCTGGCAAAATTGATAATGACCAATTCAGCAATCATGAGAGAATGGTGTTCATCATCAATCAGCAAGCAAAAGCATTATTAACTATTATCTATACATAAATTCATCTAGTTTAATCAAGCACAACACAAGGTGAACAACAACATAGATGAATTCCACATCATCACAACAAAATGATGGCAGGAATCACAACAAACCTGAAGACCAAAACAAAATCAGAATCAATATCAATGTCAAAATCTAAATCTAAACCCTAACCTTATATAAATCATAAGAAAAGCAAAAATTGAAGTTAGGGTTTTGATTCAAAAATGGAGGGGGTTATGGTTGAATGCTGCAAAATTGGGGGTTAGGGTTTCCATTTAAGCAACAATGGAGGCATTTCTGTAAAATAGAAGTAGAGAAGAAGAAAAACCCAAACCTTTTAAGAAGAAGAAGAGAGGACAACGATTGAGAAAACGGCGGTCATCGTGGTGGTAGTGCTGAGGTGACTGAGGGTGGTGCTGGTTGAGAGAGAGGCGACTGAGGGTGGTGCGAGACGGCAGTGAGTGAGCCGTGAGTGAGAGAGCGCCGTTTTCAGAACGTAGGGTTTCGTGTGAGAGCTTCGTGCGTGAGAGAGAGCCGTGAGTGACAGAGCTTCGGTTATGGCGGTGAGAGCCGGCGAGAGAACGGCGAGGAGAGAGCATGAGGAAGACAGTTACAGAGCGGCGAGAGAACGGTGAGGAGAGAGTGAGGAGAGAGCGTTCTGTGTGAGTGAGGAGCTTTGTGTGTGATTCGTGAGGAGAGAGTGTTCTGTGTGAGTGAGGAGAGTGCGTCAGAGAGAACGCCTCTTGGAGGAAAATTAAACGTGACATGTAGTACCGGGTATCCAAAAGACCGATACTAAATGTGTTAAATTAGATGACATTTAGTATCGGTTGACTAAAAACCCGATACTAAATGTGTTAGAGACACACATTTAGTATCGGTTGTTTAAACAACCGATACTAAATGTAAGCGTGTAAATTGAAAACTTCAATTTAATTTCAAAAAATTGCCACAGCGTCTACATTTAGTATCGGTTGTTTAAACAACCGATACTAAATGGTCTTTATCTAAAGTCATTTTTGCACTAGTGAGCATTACATGCGAAAGAGAGGGTGTATGGAAATTTCGAGAATGATCAACATGGTAGCTTCAATTGGTCTTTGACAAGATCTTTGATCTTGTGGGCCAAGAAATGAATGCCCCTGAATTCCCAAGTTGGGTGCTTGAGATCTGAAGGAGAAGAAGAAGAGGAGAAAGAGGTAGAAGAAGAAGGAAAAGGTAAGGAGAAGGTAGAGGAACCTAGCACTAAGAAGAAGGTGACTAGGAAGCAATCAAAAGGAAAGAAGAAGGTTGTAATAGAGCACATTTGTGGAAGAAATGTATGATACAGAATCTGAGAATGAGGAATTAGAGAAGGAAATGGATGAAGAAATAGAGGAAGTTGAAGAAGAAGAAGAAAATGATGAGGAAGTTGATAAAGAGGAGGAAAGAGCAAGCTAGGGGTGTAATCACAGAAGAAATAGCTAGCGAAATATGCCAAACAAACACCACAAGCACAAAGAAGAAACCCCTATCACTTCACCAATTGCCAAAACACCCATCATTTCACCAAACCAAGAATCATCCTCATCCCAAAATCACCATTACCTCCTCGATGATCCACGAGTCCTATCACAATCACCACCACAAACAACCCCTCCACCACCCTCTCCAAGAAATGAACCACAGAAAACAACTCACACGGAAGAACCAACCCCTGTTATGCCAGCAGAACAAAGCGGTACCTTTCTAGCCCAAGCAACATTACTACTAATGTTATTTCTACTCTTGACAAAGAGATTTTGCGAGGAAAGAAGAAGAAGGACTCAACAAAGGAGATAAAGGAGAAGAATCATACGCACAGAGCACTGTTGCTCAGCCTGTTGAGATGCGAGTGATGCTTACGCATCACTTGCTTCACTGCATCACAGCCGAGCAACAACTATGCATGATGAGGCAACTATCAAACCGGTTACGGAACAAATGGCTAAGCAGAAGAGGATGCTTTGCACAACACTCGAAGTTCTTCAAGCAACTGGGAAGGCGAGGCAAAATTAACACAAAAGAAAGAAACACGATGCGATCCAAGAGCGATGCACTGCATCGGTTCGAGAACAATTCCTACAACTACACGAGTAGGAGGTGCATACGCACTCTACTGAAGCAACACCAAGCAAGCCCAAAGAGAAGAAGTAGAAGGTGAAACACACTCTCTCAAGCGGACAAAACACGAGAATTAGGAGTGGAGCAAAGAAATGAGTATCACTTTACAAGTTTTCACATAAGCGCGCTATATGCTTGTTTTGTTTCTAACTATTTCCACTGGTTGTACTAATCCTCTCCCCTATTTTGAACAAATGGTTTGTTTTTCTCGAACAAATTTGCGGTGAGGGCACTTTGCAACCCCTTAAGATTTTGGGGGATTTGCATGTTATGTTATGTTTTAATATGTTTTCTATCTAATATGTTGTGTGTTTAATTAATATGTTTTAGATAGTAAATATATATGTTTTAAATAGTTTTTAGTTTGTTTAAATATTAGATGTACTTAACAAAGTAGTATCTAAATATTTTAGTAGAAAAGATCGAGTTTTTCAAAAATATGGTGAAAGCCCTATGGATGGAATTTTTATGATGAAAAGAGAAAAGAAGCCTTATTTCTCGGAAAAACCAAAATTATTTTTACTTCAACACTTCAAAAACCGAGTTTGTGAAAAGAACCTTGCTATTTAAAGATCAAACGATGCATGCTGGGAATTTTTAGTAAGCTTAGGTCAAAACAAAGCTTTACTAAAAAGAAAGAAGAGCTTAAAGAATTAAGTTTGGGGTGTTTTATGAAACAAAGGCTGAATTTCAAAAGTATAAGAGTAAACAATGTAGAAAAAGAAAACAAAAATGTGGACAAGCCATATCACGAATCTTTTGAAACTATACTGCGTGCCTAAGTACATGAATGCATCGGAGGTCAAAGACACTGTGCCATGCGAGAATAAATGTATCACGGAGGATAGTTCAATAAATGAACTGTGCCAAAGTGCAAAGAAAAAATATATGCATCACGGAGGTCAAAGACACTGTGCCAAAGTGCATTTGCATCACGGGAGTCGAGTGAGGAAGGTAATATGAGCTAGAAAAGAAAAGCATTATCGGTCGCAATTTGCATCAATGTAAAGCGCCAGATGAAGAAAAAGCAAAATGCGAGAAAAAATCAATGCACAAAAACACTTCAAAGAAGTATTTGCATCTGCTCAAAAGATCCACACAAAAAAATAGAAAAAAAAAATGCATTGGCTCAAAAGCTTTGAAAGATTCAAACAAGCCCTTTGATTTTAAAAACTCCCCAACACTTGAGAAAATTTTGTGAGTCTAAACTCTCTTTTGAAAAAATATTTTGGTGTGACCAAAGATGAACCAATCCTTTCAAAGGCTAGGAGGAAATTTTTTACTTAGTCTTGGAACCAATCTCAACTCAGTGGGTTCACACACACACACAAAAGAGTTTGAATAGCTTTGGTAGTTTTGAAGAAATAAAGGCAAAAGAAAGATTGTTAAGAAAATGAAGTTCATAGGGAACTCCTCATGAAAATCCAAAAATCAAACTGATCTATCTTCTAGAATTTTAGTTTTTATAGTTTGTCTTTGTCATTACTTGCGGACAAGCAATGGTTTAAGTTTGGGGGTGTGATAACTCTATTTTATATAGAGTATTTCATATGTTTAAACTTAGTATTTGCTCTCTTTCAAGTAATAATAAAGAGTTTATATAGTATTTAGTGTGATATATGATATCTTGAGTGATTTGAATGGTTATAATTATTTATAGGCCATTTTGGATATATTGTGGTATGTTTGATGTTTTTGTTGATGCGAGTCTCAATCTTTATCGCATCAATGCTCTGACCGATCTGCATCAGTGCAAGCTACTTGATGAATAAGCGGCACTGTTTCATATGCATCCACATGCAATGTGATGACCTCTGCTGCTTCACGATGCCATTCAAACTTGTATAGTAGGCGCCTACCATTCACACATAGCTATAGGCTTAGCTTTGAAGAGTCATCAACATAGGGACACTTGTTCTAACACCATGGAACCGCCCTATATGATTAAGTCAAAGATTTCAACATGGATAAACCTCGGAAAGCAACTACGACTATGATCCACTCAAGATGACTTCAACATGAAGAAAGGAAGCACCTCACTTGAAGGCTATAAAAGGACCTCACATCTTCATTTGGAAATATATCACAATCCATAAGTTAGATCAAAATTTCAATATACATAGTTAGTTTTATATTTTTAGAGGAAGAGGAAGGAATTCATAAATCCTCCTTTACTCGTTTTCATAGTGTTTGTATAGTGCTAAGGAGTAATGCTAGTGCATTGCTAGAAGACTTCATACAAAGGTTTTCAACATTTGTAACTTTACTCTTGTTGTTTCTCTTTTGTGATTTCTATATATATATATAAACATGGTCTATTCAGTTTTATATATATCTTGCAATGTCTCTTGTTAGCTAAACCTTTCTTAGTTGGAATGTTCTAATCATTTAATGAGCTTTTAAGTAAGTATGTTGCATGTATGTATGTTTGTACTTTAGTTCTTGCTTGATAATCTTTTCAAAACTTATTTTGAACTTGATCACTTAGAATAAGTAGATTTGTAAATGACAGGACATGGCTTACAATTAAGAACTCAAGAACTAATATGGGTGAGTGTTTTACATAAAGAAAACTTTGTGAAAACCATGCTAAGTCCTAGACATAGGATAGTATAGTCCATAGGATAATTGTGGGTACTTAAAATACAAGAGTGAATTCACTTAAGCAAAATGAATACTTGTTAGGAGGCAAGATTGGCACTAACACCCCCTTTCTTTTTCTTGCATAGAACAAGGATCATAAGAGGTGGTAATGATACTCTGAAGAAAGTGACCGAAAGACACATAGCTAATGCAACGACATTCGGTCACAATTGCATCACATCTTGCGTCATATACACTTATAAGTAAATTACTTGATGAAGACATTCCAACTAGCTTTTCTCTTTTACACTATCAACATTTTTACTTTGCTTTCTTTCTAACTTAGTTGTGATCATCAAACAAAATCCAAAATTATTTTGTTACTTAGTGACTTTACACTTTATTACTTTATATTTGTTTTAAAAGTGAGTTTTTCAATCTACGTGGGTTCGATCTTTTACTACTTGTTTTGGAATGAGTGTATACTTGCACTCAAGTGTATGTGGCATTTCCACACACCAATCATCTTACCTTTATCAATATAAGAGTCATTTATAGTTTCTTCTCCAATCTTCCATTGATGCCGTGTTTCTCAACAGTTTCACAAGGAATCTGATTATGCAACTTTTAAGACCAAAAAATGGCTTCTATAAAAGCGTGATTCGGAAAACTCGAGGTAGAAGAAGATTCAAAGCTTAAAGTTCAACAATGGTAAAATGCTCAAAAGCGACACCAAATCAAAGCGAAATTTGTGCCAAACTTGAACAAAAGTTCACAAGAATCATGAATACATTATCAATTTTAACAAAAGCGCGAAGAGCTTACTCAAAAAGCAGCGTTTTAGGTTTTTGGAATTAGGCAAATACTCAAAAGTCAACCAAAGTCACGAATTCGATTGCAATAAGTGCAGATTTTGTGCAGCAAGTGATTACAAGCAGAAATTGCATCAAAAGCGAACAAGAAATGAGCACAAAATCGAAATTTAAAGAATGAAATGATGAAGGTTTTCACTTCAAATTTGATGAATTCTTCTCAAAATCAATGAAAAAAGAGTGTAAGACATTGCAAATTACACCACAAACAATATGCAAACAGAAATTGAAGACGAAATCAAAAATTGGATAGAATGTAGAGAAACGCGTGAACAGTAACAGTGAAGGAAAAGGAGAAAAAAAACAAAGAACGAAAAACTGTTGCAAAAAACTGAAAAACAGACTTTAGGCAACACTTTATTGTAACTAACTTTCACTCTAAACTTAGGTAGATCAAGATCTGAATTTTTTTTGATCAATTTGAACTCAAATTTCAAATCTAACTGAATTTGGAAAGGAAATTGATATAGATCTAACACTTTAACAAAGCATTTTCACAATATTTGGAACTAAATTCAAATTTCACTTGAATCTAGTTTTGACTCCAAAAACAAAAAGTGTGAGAATTTTTTTTGTCAAATTTCATCTAGCTTTGATTATCACATGATATGAATCAAGTGTGTGCTTTGATACCACATGATATGTTCTAGAATAGATCAAGAAACATTGGATCTAGAAAATTGACAATACGATAATTCTCACACAAGATATAGAACAAGTGTTATTGACAAATCAAGGAAAATGAAGAACATACTACACAAACTCATGAAACTTACATGCAAAAGTAGAAGAAAGATCAAAGATGGATGAGACTAGAGATGGATGTGGAAGTGAATGACCGTCACACCTTCTTGGAAGGTGACAAGATCAACTAGCCTTGGGCACTCCTAGCCCCAAGGTTGTGAGCAAGGTCCTCTTCTTCAAGAATCATGGAGAATACACATGATGAATTTCACTCTCTCATATGCATGTACTCTCCACTTCTCACCTCTCACTAGGTTTCTCTCTAGGCTTTCAACTTTGCAAAAATGAAGAAATGATTTTATTCTTCAAACAGTTCTCCCATATTATACTTGGAATTAGAGTACTTATAGTGTGAACCTAATGGATCATAAGCCCACAAACTAAAGTCTAATTTACAACACAAACTAGGCCCATGGCCAATCTTAACCTCCTAAAGGCCAACATGACTTCAAATCTACAAGTATTTTACAATTATAAGTACTAGGGTTTGGGTATCAAGAAATCACTATTATGTACATAGTCACCTTTAATGTTATTTGATCTTAATGATTAGATTAAGCACATTAAAATATATTCTCTAGAGGATCTCCTTAATGGTGTGGTTTCTTGAGGTGAAAGAGTTTGCTTTTTTGTGTAAAAATTTGTTGTATAGGGAGTTCAACACTATCTTGAACAGGTTGAGTCAGTTATGACAACACAGGTATAAATCATTACTTAATAAAAAAGGTAATTTTAGAAAGAAGTTAAACTTTTAGACTTGTTAAATTAAATGAGAATAGTTGATTTCAATATCATTAATTGTTCTGTGTGATGTAGTGGTTTGTTGATTATTTTGTAGATCAAAGATAATAGCACTTTCTCCGTTCCTAATCTTTGGTACTTTTGGCTTGTTACACACAAATTAAGATACCATTAATTTGTGTTAGCTAAGTACTAAAATACCCCTTTTATAGTTGTCTTGGGATAATTGAAATCAAAATAAAGGTGTATTGAACCAGTTAATTCTTGCTTTGGAACTCTACAAAACTCAATAAATATGAAGGGTGTATTTGGAAAAGTATAGTTAATTGTACATAGATTTTCTAAAAGTACCATTGTTTAAAAAAAATAATCACTTATGACGACATGTTGTCTGTTTGTTACAGATTCTTAAAAAAATGAAAAGCTAAAAATAATCTAAAAACTGCTTCATATGATAAGCTGTTTTGAGTAGCCTCTTATAAAAATCGGTTTTTATGAATGATTTTTTTAAAATAAGTGATTTTCAAAGTATGTTACACAAACACAAACTTCTCATTTTCTTAAA